>CAKJTW010000017.1:37352500-38777500 GCA_917880005.1 Nanger dama | reverse complement strand
TATTATTTTGGTAACCTATCCAGCCTATAATCCACGTACACAAGACAAGATAGAAGTTTTATTTCTTGCTCTCTAGCATCTTAACTGTCTATAACTTTCAGCAAACTGAGATCTCCCATTTTTAAACAAATAAACAAAACACCCCCTGAAAAACAGTTAAAACTCTATGTTGATGACATCCTTTAATTATAACTGCTAGAAGCTGATTTCATTACCCCTTTGGTATTGGTGCTTGTGTTCTGAATAAGTTCTCAAAGGTGCTATACCACTGTTTCCTTAAGCTCACTAGTAGGCACCAAAAGTTTTAAAATAGATTAATAAGAGATAAACTAAAGGTAAAATGATTTTAAAAAGGAAAATTTAGAATTTTCCTTATAAACCAACTGCACAAAGTCCATCAGATAAAAGCTACAAAGAAATATCTGTTTAATTGTTTAAAACTACTGAAATAATCCTAATTCATCTTTAGTCAACCATATTATACTCTTTTGATTTATAATTATGCCCTGTCATTCAGTTCTAGTTCTCTGATTCTCACAGAAATTTTCTGGGAAAATTTCCTTTTCATCTTCTTCTAAGAATCTTACAGCATCCAGGACATGTCAAGTATACAAGTAATCTCCTTTAGGTTCAAAAGTGTTTTCTGAATCTTTAAAAGTTTTAGTCCCTAGAAATTTTTTTAAAATAAAAGATTAAACATTATAAAAGTAATGCATATTCACTATAAGAATAGAAAATACATATCAACAAAAATAAAAGTTACCTATAATACTACCACCTGAGATAACTGCAAATATTCCAGAGTATTTCAATCAAACTTTTTTCTATATACAAGCAATAACAATTAAAACCAAAATAAAAAACAATGCCATTTACAAGAAGATGAAATATTTAGGTATAAACCTAAATATGAAGGGATTTGTGTATATGGAAAACTACAAAACTCTGACAAGAGAAACTGTAGAAGATCTAAATAAATGATGAGGTATATATACCATGTTCATGGACTGGAAGACTCAAAATAGTGGACTCAATTCTCCCCACAATAATTTATAGATTGAACACAATATCGACCAAAGTCCCATCAAGATTTTCTCTTAGACAACTCACTGTACAATTAAATGGAAAGGGAAAAGAACTAGAATAGCTACAGCAATTTCATAAAAGAACAAAGTTTAAAGAATCAAATTATGTGACTTTAACACTTATTATAAAGAGAAATCAGGACAGTGTGGTATTGGTGATGGGACAGATACCTAAGTAAGTGCAACACAACAGAGCTGAGAGTACAGGAATCAACTCACACAAATGTGATCACTGAATCTTTGAGAAAGATACAACAGCAATTCAAAGGAGAAAAGATAGTCTATTCAAAAAAATAAGGAACATGTGATTACCCATATGTAAAAAAATTAACCTTGATCTAAATCTCACACTGTGCAAACATGAACTCAAGATGTATCATAGATTGGAATATAAAACATGAAACTATAAAATGTCTGAAAAAATATACAAGAGAACACTTTTTTAACTGCAGTTGGGTAACAAGTTCTTGAAAATGGTGCCAAAAGCCTGACCCATGAAAGAAAATACTTATAAATTGGATTTCACCAGATTTAAAAACTTCTTCTCTGCCAAAACAACAAGAAACAAAAACAAAAAACCAAAAACTGTCAAGAGAATTAAAAACAAACCATAAACTAGGAGAAACTTTACAGATATCACATTTCCAGTGAAAGACACAACTAAATATTGGGAAAAAAAATCTAGAAATTATAATTAAAAGTCGAGAAAGGATCTGGACACTTCATCAAAGATGATATAAGGATGACAAACAAGCATATGAAAGGATATTCAATACTGTTAGCCATTAAGCAAATGCAAACTAAAACCACAGTGAGATAGATACTACCCAACCATTTAAGGGCCAAAACAAAAAAAATACTACTAATAATAGATGCTGGTGAAGATAGAGAGCAATTAGAACTCTCATTTTGCTGAGAGTCTCATTTTTCTGGTGGGAATGCAAAATTGTACAGACACTCTGTCAAACAATACAGCTGTTTCCTATAAAGTATACACTTATCATATGATCTGCAGTCTCCATTTGGAAATTTACTCCAGAGAACTGAAAACCATGTTCACACACAGACTGTACACAAATGCTCCCTGTAGCTTTATATGTGATAATCAATAGTTATAAATAATCCAAATGTTCCTCAGTGGAGAAGCAAACTACAATACATCCATAAAATCAAATATTACAGAGGAACAAACTACTGACACATGTAATAACTCTTATGAATCTTCAAATATTATGTGAAAGAAGCTGGTCTCCAAAGTTTACAATGGTATAATTCCATTTACATGAAATTCTCAAAAAGATAGAGAGATTATCTCAAAAAGAACAGATTAATGGTTGTCAGAATTTAAGGATGAGGGGAGGGTGTGACTGTAAAGTATGAGGAAGTTTTTCAGGGTGGTAAAACTGTTTTGTATCCTAGTTGTGGTGGTGTTTACATAAACCTATACATATTCATAAAGTGAACATCAAAACAAAAGTAAATTTATTAGTAAAGGAAAAAAGGATGACTAGATTGGCTTACTTACCATACTTAAGATTACTTGCCATATTATTCCTAAAATGTTTGTTAAGAGGTAATAGAATAGTGCACATTAAATTTCAAGGTGGAAACCTATATATGGGTCAAGAAGCAACAGTTAGAACTGGACATGGAGCAACTGGTTCAAAATTGGGAAAGGAGTATGACAAGGCTGTATATTGTCACCCTGCTTATTTAAGTTATATGCAAAGTACATCATGTGAAATGCTGGACTGGATGAATCAAAAGCTGGAATCAAGATTGCTGGGAGAAATACAAACAACCTCAGTTATGTAGAAGATACTACACTAATGACAGACAGTGAAGAGGAACTAAAGACCCTCTTGATAAGGGTGAAAGAAGAGAGTGAAAAAGCTGGCTTGAAACACAACATTAAAAAACTAGGATCATGGCATCCAGTCCTATCACTTCATGGCAAATGGAAGGGGGAAAAGTGACAGCAGTGATGGATTTTATTTTACTGGGTTCCAAAACCACTGTAGAAAGTGACTGCAGCCATGAAATTAAAAAAAAAAAAAAAAAGATGCTTGCTTCTTGAAAGGAAAGCTATGAAAACCTAGACAGCAAGCATATTAAAAAGCAGAGAAATCACTTTGTCAACAAAGGTCTGTCTAGTCAAAGCTATGGTTTTTCCAGTAGTCATGTATGGATGTGAGAGTTGGACTATAAAGAAAGTTGAGTGCCAAAGAATTGATGCTTTAGAACTGTGGTGTTGGAGAAGACTCTTGAGAGTAGAGTCTCTTGCACTGCAAAGAGATCAAACCAGTCAGTCCTAAAGGAAATCAATCCTGAATATCCTCTGGAAGGACTAATGCTGAAACTCTCATACTTTGGCCAACTGATATGAAAGAGTTGACTCACTGGAGAAGACTGAAAGCAAAAAAGGGGGCATCAGAGGATGAATTGTTAGGTAGCATCACCTACTCAACAGACATGAATTTGAACAACTCTGGGAGATAGTAAACGACAAGGAAGCCTGGTATGCTGCAGTCCATGTGGTCACAAAGAGTTGGGAATGCCTCAGTGACTTAACGGAGAAGGCAATGGCACACCACTCCAGTACTCTTGCCTGGAAAATCCCATGGACGGAGGAGCCTGGTGGGCTGCAGTCTGTGGGGTCGCTAAGAGTCAGACACGACTGAGCGACTTCACTTTCACTTTTCACTTTCATGCACTGGAGAAGGAAATGGCAACCCTACTCCAGTGTTCTTGCCTGGAGAATCTCAGGGACGGCGGAGCCTGGTGGGCTACCGTTGATGGAGCAGTACAGAGTCAGACACGACTGAGGTGATTTAGCAGCAGCAGTAGCAGCAGCAACTCAGCAACAAGAAAATTATAAAATGAATATATGCTCATTATAAAAACAGAAAATAAAGATCAACAGAAATTTAAAAAACCTTCACCTATAATTCTTGATGTAACTACAGTAAGCAGTTTGGAATACTTCAATTCAAACTTAAATATTTGAGTTGTTTCTAATGGTAAAGAACCCACCTGCCAATGCAGGTAGACATTAGAAATGTGGGTTCTGTCCCTGGGTTGGGAAGATCCACTGGAAAAGGGCATAGCAACCCACTCCGGTATTCTTACCTGGAGAGTCCCATGGACAGAGGAGCCTGGCAGGCTGCAGTCCATAGGGTTGCACAGAGTCGGACATGACTAAAGCAACTTAGCACGCTGAGATGAACATTCTTGTAGCTGTATCTTCGCAAACATCTATCACTTAACTCAAAAAAAGTTATTTAAATGTACTTTTCTAGCACAATCTAACACTGAGTACCATTATTAAGGCATTTTTTCCTACTAATCTGTAAGAGTTTTTATATTATATGTAATTATCCCATCATATATTTTATAATAATCTTTTTTCAAGTTGTGGTTTGCTATTCAGCTTCAATAATGGTCTCTTTGGATAAAATGCTTTTTAAAAGTTAAGTCTATTCTTTATTTCATTTATGGCTTCCGATATTGGTGTCTTTGTTTCTAGTAAAAGCATTTAACACATTCATTTATTATGGTAATCAATATATTTGGTCCTATTTTAATTCTCAAACTTTTTAATATATTCTTCTTATTTCCAATTCCCCTATCATTTGCTATCTTAAGTTTCCTTTGCGTTATTTTAAAATTAGTAACTTTCAAGTTATATGGCCTATTTTTTTCTTTTAGTTAAACTTTAATTTTATTGGAATTCCTATGATCCATATTATTATGGATTTAAAAATTTTAAAGTTTTTCTAAAATTAGTTAAGTTTAAAAGCAGATTAAGAGGAAGTATTCAGACATGTATTGTATACTTTCCTGATTTCACTGTTCACTGCTGCTTATTCTCTGACTTTTTCAATAAATTTACAAATGCACAATAGCTTGGCTGTATCATCTATTTTTCTCAGACTGCTCTAGCCTCCAGAGATTTCTCTACTGCTTCCTGGTGTTTAGTATTGCATGGGAGAAGTCTGATGCAAACTTGATTGTATGTGTGTTTGTGTAATGTGTTTTTTATTTCCATGATTGTTGTTTGATATTCAGAAATTTCACTAGGATATGTCTAGATATGGGCCTTTTTCTCCCACATATTGAGTGTGTGCTCTTTTGATCAGAATTTCCTTTATTTTATTTTGCTTGCATTGCTTTTCCTCTATCTTCTGTATCCACACTGTAAAGAATGAGTTAGGATTCTCTCAGTTTCCTACTATTTTGTTTACTGAGTTTCTGATTCCATTTTAATTTACCAATTCTTCATATATGCCTGTAATTATTTTCTATTGCTTCATCTTAAAAAAAAAAAAAAAGGGGGGAGGTTTATGTGAATCTTGCCAATGGTGGGAACTAAGATGGTATCTGCCAAGGGCTGCACAGGTCTCTGATCAATTTATTTATGGAAAAGTTTAGATTTGATCAAGTTTTAGTTTTCTCAATCCGATGTTCAGTTTGTTTGTGAGGAAGAGGGAAGGAGCTATAATTATACGGCTCTGCAAAGCAGGGGTGTTTTATTACACTGAAAATCTTTATCTACTCCATTAAAAGACCATTCCTATTGTCCTAGATTCTTACAACTATATTGAGTTCTGTATAAGCATCCCTAAACCATGTAAGGCAAGAGAGGTAGAAGAGGTGATGAGGTGGGTAAGAGAAAAAGATTTACTATTAAGACAGTATCATTTATTTCATTACTGATTCCTGCCTACAGGGAAAAACAATAAAAGTGTAGAATAATATCCAATGACATAATTTATTTGAAAACTGAGACAGGTCTTCCTATATATTTGAAATTCCCCTACTATGATTAGTGTTAGCCACCCTAGAATGATTAGTATTCTTAGAGTATGTACTTTTCCCTGAATATCTTTAACTACAGACATAATTACTTCATATTATATAACTGAAAGCTTGATTAGTTCATCATATTTTATTATACAATTTACTTATTTCTTGAACTTCTTAAATAGCTTACTGTTTGTATTATTTTTTAATCAAGGATATGATCATTACATTGGTTGACTACCCCAGGCCCAAGGCTGGGGGCGGTGGCAGCCAAGAGGAGCTTCCCCATGTTCCAGGTAAGGAGCGGCGGCTGCGTTTTGCTGGAGCAGCCGTGAAGAGATACCCCACGTCTAAGGTAAGAGAAACCCAAGACGGTAGGCACTGAGAGAGGACATCATAGAGCAGACAGACTGAAACCACAATCACAGACAACAGGAGAATCTGATCACTTGGACCACAGCCTTGTCTAACTTAATGAATGGCTTACCATGCCATGTGGGGCCACCCAAGACAGAAGGGTCATGGTGGAGAGGTCTGACAGAATGTGGTCCACTGGAGAAGGGAATGGCAAACCACTTCAGTATTCTTGCCTTGAGAATCCCATGAACAGCATGAAAAGGCAAAAAGATAGGACACTGAAAGATGAATTCCCCAGGTAGTTAGGTGCCCAATATGCTACAGGAGATAGTGGAGAAATAACTCCAGAAAGAAAGAAGGGATAGAGCGAAAGTAAAAACACCCAGTTGTGGATGGGACTGGTGATAGAAGCAAGGTTTGATGCTGTAAAGAGCAATATTGCACAGGAACCTGGTTAAGTCCATGAAAGGCAAATGGTCAAACAGGAGATGATAAGAGTGAACATCGACATTCTGGAATCAGTGAACTAAGATGGACTGGAATGCATGAATTTAACTCAGATGACCATTGTATCTACTACTGTGGACAGGACAGGAATCCCTTAGAAGAAATGGAGTAGCCATCATAGTCGACAAAAGACTCTGAAATGCAGTTCTTGGATGCAATCTCAAAACGACAGAATGATCTCTGTTCGTTTTCAAGGAAAACCATTCAATATCCTGGTAATCCAAGTCTAAGCCCCAGCCAGTAATGCTGAAGAAGCTGAAGTTGAATAGTTCTATGAAAACCAACAAGACCTTCTAGAACTAATACTCCCAGAAGATGTCCTTTTCATTACAGGGGACTGGAATGCAAAAGTAGAAAGTCAAGAAACACCTGGAATAACAGGCAAGTTTGGCCTCAGAGTACAGAATGAAGCAGGGCAAAGGCTAATAGAGTTCTGCCAAGAGAATGCGCTGGTCATAGCAAACAGCTTCTTCCAAAAACACAAGAGAAGACTCTACACATGGACCTCAGCAGATGGTCGACACTGAAATCAGACTGATCATATTCTTTGCAGCCAAAGATGGAGAAGCTCTATACATTCAGCAAAAACAAGACCAGGAGCTGACTGTGGCTCAGATCATGAACTCCTTATTGCCAAATTCATACTGAAATTGAAGAAAGTGGAGAAAACCACTAGACCATTCAAGTATGACCTAAATCAAATCCCTTATGACTATACAGTGGAAGTGAGAAACAGATTAAGGGACTAGATCTGATCGACAGAGTGCCTGATGAACTATGGATAGAGGTTTATGACATTGTACAGGAGATAGGAATCAAGACCATCCCCAAGAAAAAGAAATGCAAAAGTGCAAAATGGCTGTCTGAGGAGGCCTTACAAATAGCTGTGAAAAGAAGGGAAGTGAAAAGCAAAGGAGAAAAGGAAAGATATACCCATTTGAATGCAGAGTTCCAAAGAACAGCAAGGAGAGATAAGAAAAACTTCCTCAGTGATCAATGCAAAGAAATAAAGGAAAACAACAGAATGGGAAAGACTAGAGATCTCTTCAAGAAAATTAGAGATACCAAGGGAACATTTCATGCAAAGATGGGCTCGATAAAGGAAAGAAATGGTAGGGACCTAACAGAAGCAGAAGATATTAAGAAGAGGTGGCAAGAATACACAGAAGAACTGTACAAAAAGATCTTCAGGACCCAAATAATTATGATGGTGTGATCACTCACCTAGAGCCAGACATCCTAGAATGAGAAGTCAAGTGGGCCTTAGGAAGCATCACTACAAACAAAAGCTAGTGGAGGTGATGGAATTCCAGTTGAGCTATTTCAAATCTTAAAAGATGATGCTGTGAAAGTGCTGTACTCAATATGCCAGCAAATTTGGAAAACTCAGCAGTGGCCACAAGACTGGAAAAGGTCTGTTTTCATTCCAATCCCAAAGAAAGGCAATGCCAAAGAATGCTCAAACTACCACACAATTGCACTCATCTCACATGCTAGTAAAGTGATGCTTAAAATTCTCTAAGCCAGGCTTCAGCAATACATGAACCGTGAACTTCCAGATGTTCAAGCTGGTTTTAGAAAAGGCAGAGGAACCAGAGATCAAATTCCCAACATCCGCTGGATCATCAAAAGAGCAAGAGTTCCAGAAAAACATCTCTTTCTGCTTTATTGACTATGCCAAAGCCTTTGACTGTGCGGATCATGATAAACTGGAATATTCTAAAAGAGACAGGAATACCAAACCACCTGATCTGCGATCTGCCTTTTGAGAAACCTGTATGCAGGTCAGGAAGCAACAGTTAGAATTGGACATGGAAGAGACTGGTTCCAAATCGGGAAAGGAGTATGTCAAGGCTGTATATTGTCACCCTGCTTATTTAACTTATATGCAGAGTATACCATGAGAAACGCTGGGTTGGATGAAGCACAAGCTAGAATCAAGATTGCTGGGAGAAATATCAATAACCTCAGATATGCCAATGATACCACTCTCATGGCAGAAAGTGAAGAAGAACTAAAGAGCCTCTTGATGAAAGTGAAAGAGGAGAGTGAAAAACTGGCTTAAAGCTTAACATTCAGAAAACTGAGATTATGGCATCCGGTCCCATCACTTCATGGCAAATTGATGGGGAATTTGGAAACAGTGGAAACAGTGGCTGACTTTATTTTGGGGGCTCCAAAATCACTGCAGATGGTGACTGCAGCCAAGAAATTAAAAGATGCTTGCTCCTTGGAAGGAAAGTTATGACCAACCTAGACAGCATATTAAAAAACAGAGACATTACTTTGCCAACAAAGGTCCGTCTAGTCAAGGCTATGGTTTTTCTAATGGTTATGTATGGATGTGAGAGTTGACTGTGAAGAAAGCTGAGCACTGAAGAATTGATGCTTTTGAACTGTGGTGTTGGAGAAAACTCTTGAGAGTTTCTTGGACTGCAAGGAGGTCCAACCAGTCCATCCTAAAGGAGACCAGTCCTGAGTGCTCACTGGAACGACTGATGTTGAAGTTGAAACTTCAAATCTTTGGCCACCTGATGCGAAGAGCTGACTCATTGGAAAACACCCTGATGCTGGGAAAGATTGAGGGCAGGAGGAGAAGGGGACAACAGAGGATGAGATGGTTGGATGGCATCACTGAGTCAATGGACATGAGCTGGGTAAACTCCAGGAGTTGGTGATGGACAGGGAGGCCTGGCGTGCTGTGGTCCATGGGGTTGCGAAGAGTGAGACATGACTGAGCAACTGAACTAAACTGAATTGACACATTACAATTTGTAAATTTAAGGTGCATGGCCTTGTTACTTTTGATACTTTTTTATACTGTAATATGACTGTTAAGGAAATAATATCTATCCTGCAACATCATTACTATACAGTTTATAGATTATAGTCATTATACTTTGTCTATTTACTGCTAGTTTCAAGTCTGTACTCTTAAATACAATCTATATTATATCCCCACTTCTATCTCCTGGTAAATACCATTTTACTGTTCTTTTTTTCTTTTTATAGGTTTTACTTTTATTTTCAGATTTCACATTTCAGTGATATTATGTAATACTTGTCTTTGTCTGACCTATCTTGCTTAGGATAATGCTCAACGTATATCCATGCTGTCACAAATGGCAGGAAATCTTTCTTTCTCATGCGGCTGAATGATATACCATTGCAGATATATGTTATCTTTTTATCCACTCATCCACTGATTGACATTTGGGCTGTTTCCATATCCTGGCCTATTGTGAATGATTCTGCTGTAAACATGAGTGTGCTGTCTTGTCAAAACCCTGATTCCATTTCTTTTGGGCGTATACTCAGAAGTGGAACTGCTGGATCATATGGTAGCTTTATTTTTAATTTTTGAGGAATTTCTGTATTGTTGTCCATAGAGGCTGAACTAATTTACAGTCTCACCAACAGTATGTAAGGGGCTGCCTTTTCACCACATCTTCACAAGCACCTGACTTTTTGATGGCCATTGTTACAGTTGTGAGGTGTATCATATAATATGAGCAAACCAAATTCAAGAACACATTAAAAGGATTATCACCATGGCCAAGTGCAATGTATGTTTTCTTGCATCCAACCTGGAAGCAAGAATGGTTTAACATACGCAAATCAGTAAATATAATTCATTACATACCTCAAAATAACATAATAAAGATCATATATGATAAACCCACCATTAACATTATAATCACTGAAGAAAAACTGAAAGGTTTCTTCTAAGATCAGCTACCAGACAAAGTTGCCCACTCTCACCACCCCTATTCAGTTGTCACAGATAGTTGTCAGTTATCTGCGGGGACTGGTTCCAGGAGCTCCTGTGCATACTAAAATCCTTGGAAGCCGAAGTCTCTTTTATAGAATGGTATAGTTCAATAAATACAGTTGGCCCTTAGTATCCCTGGATGTAAAACCCATGGATATGGAGAACTGACTGTACTGGAAGTCCTAGCTAGAGCAATGCAAGACAAAGAAATAACAGGCATTCAAATTGGAAAGAAAGGAGTAAAATTGTGATTATTTACTGACAATATGATCTTACATAAAGAAAATCTTAAACAATTAGTAAAAAAACTCTTGGAACTAATCGGTGATTAGTTGGTTAGTGGCAACTAATTAAGTAGCAGGTTACAAAATCAACTTATAGAAATTACTCGCATTCCTTCATACTAATAATGAAGTATCTAAAAAAGAAGTGAAGAGACCTATCTCATTCATAACAGCTTCCAAAATAATAAAATAGTTAGTAATAAACTGAGCCAAGGAAGTGATAAATCTGTTCAGTAAAAACAAATCTTTCTGAAAAAAACAAGAGGACACAAACAAATGGAAAGACATCCATGTTTATGGATCAGAAGACTGCTGTTTTTTTCAAAGATGAGTAAACTAACAAAGATGTTGTCCATAATTAAGACTCTGAATACTTTCAGAGGTTGAAAATCTTTTCCAGTTGCTGTATTTTCTTTCACTGTGTACTATTTAAGGAAGATGACCAGAACCCAATCAAAAAGTTGCATGGGATTTATCAAGTTCATGGGAGCTGACCATAGCCTGTAATGCTTAATAAATAAAACTTTTAGCATCCAAGTGTTAATGAGGATCTGACTTCCTTAATTTCATTTTCCAAACTCATAGCTTAGATAACTAAGCTCCAGAATTTGTCCTTATTATTGGATTTAAAAGTTAAATTTAACTGCAAAGTGAGAACTAGAATGAGTTAGATATTTAACAAAATTCCCAGTGGCCTGCTGGCCCTATTTATCAAAGACTCATGTCTTCTCAGTGTGACTGCACTGAAGATTAAATTCATTCCTAAGTCCCACAAAATTCTCAATAAAATACTAAAGTTTATTTATCTGTTCATTTTTAGAGCTCTTCGCTTTAGAGACTGTACAAGGATAATCTTTCCCCTCTTTTGGTGGAAGCTGGAGGGTCTTTTCCAATGAGTCAGCTCTTCACATGAGGTGTCCAAAGTACTGGAGTTTCAGCTTCAGCATCATTCCCTCCAAAGAAATCCCAGGGCTGATCTCCGTGCAGTCCAAGGGACTCTCAAGTCTTCTCCAACACCACAGTTCAAAAGCATCAATTCTTCGGCGCTCAGCCTTCTTCACAGTCCAACTCTCACATCCATACATGAACATTAGAATAACCATAGCCTTGACTAGACGGACCTTTGTTGGCAAAGTAATGTTTCTGCTTTTCAATATGCTATATAGGTTGGTCATAACTTTCCTTCCAAGGAGTAAGCGTCTTTTAATTTCATGGCTGCAGTCACCATCTGCAGTGATTATGGAGCCCCCAAAGTAAAGTCTGACACTGTTTCCACTGTTTCCCCATCTATTTCCCATAAAGTGATGGGACCAGATGCTATGATTTTTGTTTTCTGAATGTTGAGCTTTAAGCCAACTTTTTCACTCTCCACTTTTACTTTCATCGACGTGAGTCTGAGTGAACTCCGGGAGTTGGTGATGGACAGGGAGGCCTGGTGTGCTGCAACTCATGGGGTCGCAAAGAGTCAGACACGACTGAGTGACTGAACTGAACTGAACTGAGGGGGGTCTTGAAAAGGAACCATTTCTACCCTTTACAAACTTATTCTTAAAATCTTTCATGAAAAATACAGAAACCTGCTCTCAACCTGCTAGTTCTATTGAAAGTGACTAATACTAAGCCATGAGGCCTGCACTATAGGGAGACTTGGGGAGGTTGGGGGAATTCATCAGGTTAGTCAGATATGACTAGAAAGGATACCATTCAGTTGAACTTCAAAATAAGGATTGGTCTCTTCTTCAGACTTTGTGATAAATCACACTCCTTCAGTTAAAAATGTGGAACTTTTACCCAGCTAAGGTTATTTCCATAAGTTTAAACATAATTTTAACCACAAAAAGTTCACATGTTCATTTATTAGGTGGTTTGGGAACAGTTCCAACGAATTATTAATGGCTAATTCTGGGATTTACTCCTTGAACAATGAACACACATGAATTTTCACTCACATTATCATGAGTTTTTCAAATACCCATCAAGAGAATAAGAGACCTCTAAGCACAGAAATCTACTTAACTTCCTAGGCGAGGTGTTGTCTCTCAGGTAAATAAGCATTTTATAAGCTTATTCAACCTTTTTTTAAATTAAGCAAAGCAATCAATCCCAGCCATGACTCCTTCCTTTTATTATGCTTAAATATTGAAATGCTGTGAAAAGTGAGAATAACAAATATATCTAACCTGATTTTCCTTTGTCTCAATAAAGTCAGTTCAATAGTCAGGTGTCAGCAGAACCACATATTTAACTGAATGCATATATCAAACTATTAAAAGGAAATCAGTTCTGAATATTCATTAGAAGGACTGATGATGAAGCTGAAACTCCAATATTTTGGCCACCTGATGTAAAGAACTGGCTCATTTGAAAAGACCCTGATGCTGGGAAAGATTGAAGGCAGAAGAGAAGGGGATGACAGAGGATGAGGTGGTTGGATAGCATCACCGACTTGATGGATATGAGTTTGAGTAAGCTCAGGGACTTGGTGATGGACAAGGAAGCCTGGCATGCTGCAGCCCATGGTGCTGCGAAGAGTGAGACACGACTGAGTGACTGAACTGATTCTTATTTGGAAAATATTTTCATCTATTTTATAATGTTAGTTGCTCAGTTGTGTCTGACTCTTTGCAACCCCATGGAGTATATATAGCCCACCAGGTTCTTCTATATATAGAATTCTCGAGGTAAGAATACTGGAGTGGGTAGCCATTTTGTTCTCCAAGGGATCTTCCCGAAACAGGGATCAAGCTGGATCTCCCACACAGTAGCAGATTCTTTACTGTCTGAGCCAATATTTTAAATAAGCTTATTATCAAAGGTGTTTATTATATCCACAATATCTACACGTTTAAAACAGAAACTTGAGAGGATATTCTGAGGACTTAAATGACAACATCTAGACTGTCAGTAAGTGAATCTTCTCCATGTACTTTCATGAAGTACAGCATCATTTTAACTTTCAGACCTTTGGCAAAGCCTAACTTTACAATGTATATATTATATAGGCAGTTTTAAATTCTCTTTTTATGTACAAGCTATCAGCAAGAAGAGAGACTCTGGCAGACTTAAAATTTAGATTCTTTCTACACTTCAGATTCTTTTCCTTTGGAAGGTACCAATAATGTAGGTTGACTTCTGAAGGCCTTGAGCCATCTTTCTACCCTTTACATTGTAAACCTCTGGAAGTTCACACCAATACTTTTATACAGTAGTTAACAAGTGAAGAGCTTTTCCAAAATCACTGCAGATGGTGATTGCAGCCATGTAATTAAAAAGGCTTACTCCTTGGAAGGAAAGTTATGACCAACCTAGACAGCACATTAAAAAACAGAAACATTACTTTGCCAACAAAGGTCCGTCTAGTCAAGGCTATGGTTTTTCCAGTGGTCATGTATGGATGTGAGAGTTGGACTATAAAAAAAAACTGAGCACTGAGGAATTGATGCTTCTGAACTGCGGTGTTGGAGAAGACTCTTGAGAGTCCACCAACCAGTCCATTCCAACGGAGGTAAGTCCTGAGTGTTCATTGGAAGGACTGATGTTGAAGCTGAAACTCCAATACTTTGAATACTTAATGCGAAAAGCTGACTCATTGGAAAAGACCTTGATGCTGGGAAAGATTGAGGGCAGGAGGAGAAGGGGATGGCAGAGGATGAGATGGTTGGATGGCATCACTGAGTCAATGGACATGAGTCTGAGTAAACTCCAGGAATTGATGATGGATAGGGAGGCCTGGCGTGCTGCAGTTCATGGAGTTGCAAAGATTCGGATATGACTGGGCGACCGAACTGAAACGAAGAGCTTTCCAAGCAGAATTCAGGAGTCATAGCAAGAATATGAATTTGAGTTTTCATTAATAACTGTCTTTATACATTTAACTGGTACTCTGGTATTACACAGATCCTGGTGTGGCAATAGGGGTGTAAAAAGTAAAGATGGAAGTTTCTTGATCTCCTTAATTTATAAGAGGTTGGGGCATCTACAGTTACCCAGGGCTACATAAATTCCAGTAGGTGGGAAGATGAAAATGACAAAGAAGGCTGGAGAACATCATGGTCAGAGGGTCTTAGCCTTAAATATGTCAAAGATATATACACAAAGAGGGAGGAGAAATAGTAGCAGCCAGTGACTCACTGGAAAAGACCTTGAAGCTTGGAAATGAAGGCAGAGAAGGGGATGGCAGAGGATGAGATGGTTCAATAAAATCACTGACTCAATGGACATGAGTTTGAGCAAACTCTGGGAGACGGTGAAGGACAGTGAAGCCCAGCATGCTGCAGTTCATGGGTCACAAAGAGTCAGACATGACTTAGCGACCAAACAACAATGGCCAGTGAGAAAGAGGTTGATCTTAATCAGCTTAATTCAGAGGTATGTGGGTCAAGAAAGAATGAGCAGCAAGAATTTGAGAAGGCTGCAGGGGAAACAAAATTTTCTGTGGAGGGCCAGGTTTCAAGACAGATTTAAAGCAAGTGTGGGATCAGCTGAATAGTTTCACCAATCTGGAGCCAGAAAGAAACTGTTTCCAAGTGAATCCTCATGAAGAGCTTCTGAGATAGTGGAAGGACTTTTAAGTTTCTTCAGAAAAAGTTAGTGGAGGACCTCCCTGGAGGTAATGTGGATAGGAATTTGCCTGCCAATGTAGGGCACATGGGTTCATCCTTGGTCCAGAAAGATACCACATGCCGTAGAGCAACTAAGCCCACGAGCCACAACTACGGAGCCTGAGGTCTAGAATCCACGAGTCACAACTACTGAGCCAAAGTTGCTGCAGCTACTGAAGCTCGTGTGCCTACAGCCTATGTTCCACAACAAGAGAAGACACTGCAATGAGAAGCCGGAGTACTGTAACTAGAGAGTAGCCCCCTGCTTCACAACTAGAGAAAGCCTGCATGCGGGAATGAAGACCTGCTGCTGCTAAGTTGCTTCAGTTGTGTCCGACCCTGTGTGACCCCAGAGATGGCAGCCTACCAGGCTCCACCATCCCTGGGATTCTCCAGGCAAGAACACTGGAGTGGGTTGCCATTTCCTTCTCCAATGCATGAAAGTGAAAAGTGAAAAAAGTCACTCAGTCATGTCCGACTCTTTGCAACCCCATGGACTGCAGCCTACCAGGCTCCTCTGTCCATGGTATTTTCCAGGCAAGAGTACTGGAGTGGGGTGCCATTGCCTTCTTCAATAAAGACCTAGTGCAGACACATACAAAAAGTCAGTAAAGCTCAGGTTTGATGGGACTCCAAGGGAATCCTATACCAGGTGGGCAGGCTGAGAAAAGAACAATTCATGTCCAGAACTTTCACCATGTAATTAAAAACAAAACAAAACAAAACACAATGGCAGATCTTTGCAGATTTAGGGTAAAAGGTGATGCCTTCCCTGATGACAGCCACAGTCTAACCCTATCTTAAAAAAATGTATAATAACTGGGGTTATTAATCCTCAAGGCCATTTTAGATAAGGAGTTTAACATAGAGGCCAAAATTAAGAAGTTAAGCAGAATGAGCTACAGATTTAATCATAGCTAATTACATAACCTTTAACAAACCATTCTTAACTGTTCTGTACTGTGCTTTCCTATTTAAGAAAAAACTACTCATGACAATGTCTAAGCCTCTTCTGTTATCACAGACAAATTAGACCATGTTTCTAAGAGCTCTTTGGAAGAAAGAAGTTAAAAATATGCTTTTAAAATATGCCTAACTGCCAAACTAGAAAATCATGCTAAGAAATTATAATTGACAACTTAATGCAGAGAACAACAGAATAAATCTAAGACAACTTAAAATTTACTATTTTTAAGAGTTAGTAAATATTGAAAAATAAGTTTAAAACTACTTTGGAGTGAAATGACAATGTCCATCTTTATACTTTGTCTTGAGACTCATATTCAACCTCACTAGGGCCTAAGAAATAAAATCTGCAACAGTAAGATATCATTTTCTCCTTATCTGAATATCCAAAAAATTTAAAAGACTGATTACAACTAGGGTTGAGAGTACTTTAGGACACTGCTAGCAGATGGGTACACTGGTTCAATCTTTTAGAAGAGTAATCTGGCAATATTTATGCAGATATACTCTGATGGCCAAAAGTGAAGAGGAACTAAAGAGCCTCTTGATGAGGGTGAAACAGGTGAAAAAGCTGTCTTGAAACTAAAAAAAAAAAAAAAAAAAAGATCATGGCATCTGTTTCCATCAATTTGTGGCAAATAGAAGGGGAAAAAGTGGAAGCAGTGACAGCTTTTATTTTTTTGGGTTCCAAAATCACTGTAGACAGTCACTGCAGCCATGAAATTAAAAGATGTTTGCTCCTTGGACAGAAAATTATGACAAACCTAGATAGCATATTAAAAATTAGATATATCACTTGGCTGACAAGGGTCCATATAGTCAAAGTTATGGTTTTTCCAGTAGTCATGTACAGATATGACAGTTGGACCATAAAGAAGGCTGAGCACTGAAGAACTGATCTTTTCAAACTGTAGTGCTGGAGAAGACTCTGGAGGATCCCTTGGACAGCAAGGAGATCAAATCAGTAAATCCTAAAGGAAATCAACCCCAACTATTCATTGGATGGACTGATGCTAAAGCTCTAATACTTTGGTCACCTGATGTGAAGAGCTGATTTATTGGAAAAGACCCTGATGCTAGGAAAGATTGAAGGTAAGAGGAAAAGTGGCTGACAGAGGATGAGATGGTTAGATAGCATCACCAACTCAATGGAAATGAATTTGAGCAAACTCCGGGAGATACTGGAGCACCAACAAGCCTGGCATGCTACTGTCCATGGTGTCGCAAAGAGTCGGACACGACTTAGTGACTGAACAACAAATGTATATATCCTTTAATAATACAATTCCATTTAGAATACAACTTACTGAAATACTCTTACATGAATGAAGAGATATAAAAACATGGTAAAAAGATGTTTATAGCAGCACTGTTTGCTTAAAAAATATAAATGTATTGGTAGAGAAATAGCTGGGTAAGTGGTAAAAAAAAAAAAAAATAAAGGTTAGCCATGAGAAAGATAGCCTTTATGAACTGATACAGAGACATATTCATAAAGAATTAACTGGAAAAAAATTAACTTACCAGACAGTGACCCTATTTTTGTTTATAAAAGTCCTTTAGAAACTACAATCAATAATTATTATTTACATAAGAAACACATATACCAAACATTTATCCCAATAGACAGTCATATTAATGTTCTAAGCAAAAGGCTCTAGGCATAATTCAATATATGCACAATTTTAAAAATATTTGTGCTTTATATCATGTCATTGGGAAGAACAAATTAAAGGAAAAGGTTCCTACTTTTGTGAGGGCATACTTAATTCTATAGCCCTTCTGGTTGAAATTGTGACTAAAACCCAACAGACATTTATAACATGACACAAAATGACATCTAAAATAACAATGTGCTAAAATTCAATGTGTTACAAGTAACTGAAATATCTTCTAAGTTACTTCTGTCTTTTTAAATCTAATGAAAGATCTAAGATAAGCAAATTTAAAGTGTTGGTGGCTTGTCTTTCTTGCATGAGACTACTGTACCACCAAGAGCCATCAATAAGCAAGCTTCATACCGACCTTTGTATATAACTGTTAAGTATTTATATGTATGTATTTAAACTAACTATGAATAGGTGCATAAATTTTACATGTTTTTTATTACATACCTCTTTAATTTGAACCTTTACTTTGCTAAACACATTATTCCAAAGAGGCTAGCACAGGTTTACAGTTTTTGCTGATGCTGCTTCCGGATGAATCATTCAGTAGGATCCCTATCCTGAGATATTATAGTACTGATATACATGATCTGTGGCCAAAGGGACATTGACTATTATTATACACAGAGCAGAGAAACATTCTTTTAAGTAGGCTGGCAGATGATTACAAATTGACATGATGCCCCCAAAGCCTGACAAATTAGTCACTTGCTAGATACTCACATCAGCATAGTGGCCTATCATATCACATCGGTCACAGCGTTTTCTCCAGGAAGCTCTTTCAAGACATCTGTGAGTAGAAGACATAGGCAAAGAACAGCCTAAGCAAAAGCGGGCCGGACAGGCATACTGGAGGTGTCCTCTCTCGGAACAGAGGCAGCAGGGGCGGACTTTCTACGTGGCAGACAAACAAACAAAAAAATCTCTTTAGCAAAATACTTCAGTCTCAAACAGAATACTTCTTTTTCAGTATAATTGCTTAAAAATTATTTCCATTTGGGAACCCAATGAAGGTCAAATCAAACATAACTGTAAAATCAAACAAAATATCTTAAGTCAGAGTCTTAACAAAAGCCACCTGTATTCTGTGGTTGCCACAAAGGCTTAGTCCGCATGTATACTATTAGCTGGCATCTATTCTTATGCCTTGCTTTGTAGAACACTGACAAAGTCAAATGTACCTAAGACGGAAAGTAGCATGATGAGGATCTGGAAGCTAAGTCTAGGAGAAAGATACAGAAAGAGGTTGCTTTGCCTGAAGAAACAAAGGTAAAAGACGAAACAAGAGAGCCACCTCAAATACCTGAAAGATAATCATTTAGAAGGAGCAGGTAAGGGATGAAATATTTGTTAAGGGCTCACTAAGTGTCAAGAAATGTCTAAGAGTTCTGTGTTATTTCAAAGGCTAATGTATCTGTTGAACATAATTTACATCGATAAACATTTATAAATGCCTAAAATTATAATTTTCTAGCAATGAAAATCATCCAACAATGAAACAAGCTGTGTCATAAAGTAGAAGACTTAGAACCAAAAATGAGTCTCAAGATCACACCAATCAGAATGGCTGCGATCCAAAAGTCTGAAAGCAATAAATGCTGGAGAGGATGTGGAGAAAAGGGAAACCTCTTACACTGCTGGTGGGAATGCAAACTAGTACAGCCACTATGGAAAACAGTGTGGAGATTCCTTAAAAATTGCAAATAGAACTGCCTTATGATCCAGCAATCCCACTGCTGGGCATACACACCGAGGAAACCAGAATTGAAAGAGACACATGTACCCCAATGTTCATTGCAGCACTGTTTATAATAGCCAGGACATGGAAGCAACCTAGATGTCCATCAGCAGATGAATGGATAAGAAAGCTGTGGTACATATACACAATGGAGTACTACTCAGCCCTTAAAAAGACTAAATTTGACTCAGCTCTAATGAGATGGATGAAACTGGAGCCGATTATACAGAGTGAAGTAAGCCAGAAAGAAAAACACCAATACAGTATACTGACACATATATATGGAATTTAGAAAGATAGTAATGATGACCCTCTATGAGAGACAACAAAAGAGACTCAGGGGTATAGAATGGACTTTTGGACTCTGAGGGAGAGGGAGAGGGTGGGATGATTTGGGAGAATGGCATTGAAACATGTATACTATCTCGTAAGAATGAAGCACCAGTCTATGTTCAATACAGGATACAGGATGCATGGGGCTGGTGCACAGAATGATTCAGGGAGACGATATGGGGTGGGAGGTGGGAGGGGGCATCGGCATTGGGAGATCGTGGACACCTGTGGCTGATTCATGTCAATGTATGGCAGAACAAATACAGTATTGTAATGTAGAATAAAGTATTAAAAAAAAAAAAAGAAAGAAAAGTGAAAGTTAAAAAAAAAAAAAAAATCAATCTGATTCAACCTCCTCATTTTATAGTAAAGAAAAGAGAAGCACAAAAGGTGAAATGATTTGCCTAAGGTTGTACAACTTCTAATGGGATATTGAAATTGATTCTGGCTGTAGATTTATTATCCTTTACTACTACTTGAGGCTGTGACCTACACGAACATTTAACATGAAATGTAACCCATATATTACATATGAAGGTATTAAGGGTTCTAACCCTACTATTTTAACAATATGGAAAGAAACATTTATTTCACATACTTGTGGGAAGGGGCAGTTTTTTGACAAATGGCCACATTTGTCACAATTTCTACAGGTAACATTTTTGTTGGCTGTATAGTATCGATGGGTCCATCTTCCAGATGATCTTTTATTACCTATCTGTGCCTAAGGGAAAAAAAAGATCAAAAATTAAAATTATTTCATTCTGTTCAACAGAATTAACCATCATAATCTGTTCAATTTAGAAGTTAGCAACAGGGAACTTTATGTTCTTAAAGGAGTTAGAAAAATTTAAAAGGGTACCATGAAGACAACTCTTTTTGTTTGCCCATCTCTTGTATTCTTTTACACTTCTCCATATGATTCCATTTCTTTTTATCCTTCTCTGCTTACAGTTCAGGTCTAGTAAGGGTGCTGATGCATCATTTAGACATTACAGTGGCATTCAGAGTCAAAGATAGTGCTGACATATATCTGAATGTATACCACATTTTTCTGAATGAGAAGCTTGCTTAAATTTTTAGTTAGGGGTTGGCGTTTTTTATGATTTCGCCCTTTACAAAGTTATAAAACCATAGAGCCACCAAATACATTCCTTCTTTTGAACAGCCCAGGGTCAATTCCTACAAACTGGATTTTAACTTCTAAGAGAGAAAAAGATAATGTCTTCCCCCAGAGTCCTTTTAAGATCTATTCTTCCTACACTGATCCAATTCTAGATGTCCCATATTCTAGCCAAAATCCAATATCATGCAAGAGAGTATTAGCAAAACATATGATATGGACTATCTAAAGGGGAAAAACTAAATGTCAACCATGCTTTTATCTTGTTTGGTTTAATTTTTGAAAAAAAGTTCATGTTTCACTTATTATCCTACTGAATTAGCCAAGTAGGTCTCAAAAGGAGATACAATATAATTATCTCTTATAACTTTCCTTATACAAAATTGTAAAATTATTCTCTTTTCTAGCCATCTGTCACAATTAAGGCTAATAATTGAGAAAGACAAACACCTGCCACATCCTAAATATAGACTAACCATTTCCTTACACTGAAGAAGCAGTTATTTCCGGTGTTGCTCTTGAGTGGTACCAGGCAAAATGGGCTGAGAGGACTCATCATAGCAGAGAAGAAGCAAAAGGGATAGGGGACTAAATCATTATGGCAATTAACTGACTGGAGAAAATCAAGGCTTAACAATGCTTCTAAAAAATTCAACCACCCATAAACTAAAATTAACTTTTTCTTACACGATACTTGGACTGCTGCTATGTTTAAAAAGCTTATTAAGTCATCATAATGAAGTAAAAGGAAACTATGAATCAAAAGAAATTATTAATCTATTATTCATAACTTTGATTTTACCTCAATGTCTTTGTCACTGATGAACCAGTTCACATCATCTTCTCCTACAAAACAAATAAAACGTTACTCAATCTTTACGCCTTTAAAGCACTTGACAATAATTATTCAATTTGTTAGTACTGATATTGAACTACAAAGGTATACTGAGAAATGTAAATCCCTTAACATCTTGACTCTTTTACTACTTCTGTGGCTCTGAAAATACTTAACCTCTCTTAATCTGTTTCCTTACCTGTGAAATGGGAGTAACAGTATTTTCCCTGTATAGTATACCTAAAAATCAGATGACATGTGTGAATCAGATGAGATATGTGAAAATGCTTTGAACATCATCAAACTGTAAATCTCTGAAGAGACCAAAAACCCAACAGCAGGTGCAAAAAGAAATCTCATTTGAACTTCCCTTATCTGACTAAAGCCTGTTTCATGAGCTAGCTGCCACAGCCCCTTTCCCCAACTCAGGTCTCTAATCAGGAAAGTCACTGACCATGGGTGCCAGGACATTCCTCCAAAATTGTGCAAAGACACACATCACAACTTTCTGTCTTCGGAAGCTCTAAATTCTCCCTTCTGTTAAGTCGGTATACAAACTTTTACCCTTCAGCAAGTTACTCATTACTAAGTGCTTCCACCTTTGGTCTTTTCTCCTGTTACTCTCTCTACTGTCAGCTAATTTGCAGACCTCCTCACCATTCAGACCCAAGTAGGTAGAAGAAAGGTTTTTCCTTCCAATATCAGTATTAACTGTGTCCACCAGCTTCTCATTGTAGTTAATTTTCATTGTAACATTTTAAAAAGCTGGACTATTACCTCATGATTAGAGCTAGGAATTTACCACTGTATTTTTACAACATCAAAAATAGTGAAATAAGAGAGGTCAAATATCTAGCAGCTGGTGATTGGTTTAAAAATAAAACTGTAAAAACCTAGTGGGGTGGGGAGCTCTACCTTTTCCTTTATCAGCTGTTTTCTTCTCCTTGCACTGCCCCTTTACAAACTTGCAAATGGTTGCTATTCCCTTGGTCCATCTATGGCCAAGGAGGAAGGGACATATGACCAATGCAGAAGCTAAGGTGTCAACAAAGGACTGAATGATTTTTTTCTTCCCTAAAGCAAAGTTAAGATTTCCTCCTTTCTCCTACCTACCCTTCTTTTTATCTAAAAAAAAAAAAAAAAAAAAAAAAAACCCAAAAAAACACAAATTGAGCTTGACTCTTCTTTGAAAGGAATTCTGAAGAGACATGAAGTAATCTACATTTTCCCAGGACCACCCTTATGGCAGAAAGTGAAGAAGAACTAAAGAGCCTCTTGATGAAAGTGAAAGAGGAGAGTGAAAAAACTGGCTTAAAGCTCAACATTCAGAAAACGAAGATCACAGCATCTAGTCCCAACATTTCATGGGAAATAGATGGGCAAACAGTGGAAACAGTGGCTGACTTTATTTTTCTGGGCTCCAAAATCACTGCGGATGGTGACTGCAGCCATGAAATTAAAAGACGCTTGCTCCTTGGAAGGATAGTTATGACCAACCTAGATAGCATATTCAAAAGCAGAAACATCACTTTGCCAACAAAGGTCTGTCTAGTCAAGGCTATGGTTTTTCCAGTGGTCATGTATGAATGTGAGACTTGGACTGTGAAGAAAGCTGAGCGCCGAAGAATTGATGCTTTTGAACTGTGGTGTTGGAGAAGACTCTTGAGAGTCCCTTGGATTGCAAGGAGATTCAACCAGTCCATCCTAAAGGAGATCGGTCCTGGGTGTTCACTGGAAGGACTGATGCTGAAGCTGAAACTCCAGTACTTTGGCCACCTGATGCGAAGAGCTGACTCACTGGAAAACACTCTGATGCTGGGAAAGATTGAGGGCAGGAGGAGAAGGGGACGACAGAGGATGAGATGGCTGGATGGCATCACCAATACAATGGACGAGAGTTTGGGTGGACTCCAGGAGTTGGTGATGGACAGGGAGGGCTGGTGTGCTGCGGTTTGTAGGGTCACAGAGAGTCAGACACGACTGAGCGTCTGAACTGAACTGAACTTAACCAGGAGTAGGTGTCTAGAGATATATTTTAAAAATAAAATACTTTTACTAAGAAAACCAAGAGGCTGCTTTACAAAAAGACCAATCCATAGGAGAGCAGAGATGCTGTACTGATGATGATTTTCTTTATAAAATTTGGAGGCTGCATCCATATACTGAGAGTGGAGAATACATTAAATAGCCTCAGCTTCTAGTCCTTCATCATCACCATCCATGCTATTATTCTTTCATTCAAAGGATTAATCTAAGGAGCATGATCTGCTGTAACTTTCAAAGCTGCCTTTGTACCTCAACGTCTTTCACCATTAAAACTCAAAATGACCATTAAAAATCACTAATTACAAAACTGACTTAATACTGTCCTTAAAAAAATGAACTCCTAAACCAAGGAAATGCAAAATAGCAACTGTTACTCAGCCCCAAACCTCAATAAGTTTACACATGAAGAGAGAATATTGAAAAAAGGGAAGGTTTATGAGAGGGATCAGCTCCACTTAGATTGTTTTAACATACCTGTGGAATTCAACAATTTCTAGGTTATATACTAACTCCTCCTCAACAAGCTACAGAATATTTTTACTATAGAAAAGTTGTCAACAAGTATACAAAATAGGCTTAAGTTACAAATGAAATCAGACTTCTTGGTGGTAAATGATGTAAAGACATCACCAGGAACATACAAGTCAACTCTTGGCCCTACTCATGGTTCAGTTTTGATTCTATCCTGGTAATGACAGCTGACTCTTATTCCTATCCTGTTTGCTTCTTAACCTCAAATACAAACCTAATGGAAGCTTTTTCTAAGGGCAACTCATTAGAATTTTCACAGGCAGCCATTCTCCACTTCATTAAATTTTTGGTACAGATTTTGTCAGAAACCTGGGTTCCAGTCTTAACCGTATCTCTTATTTGTTATTTGCCAAAGGGCAGGTTATTTATCCTCTCTGGGTCTGTTTAATAATGAATTGGATTAAGTGGTATTTATGGTACCTTCTAGCAAGAAGGAGTGGAGTTTCTGTGATTCTATCAACTTTTCATTCATTACTGGAATCAAATACACTATTACTTAAGTCTACATAACCTAAATCCTCCAGACTTTTGCAACCAACTCAGTGTCTAAGACAATGTCCCACAGGGCTGAGGAGAAACCATCTTCTTTGTGTGTACTGCCACCACCACAGAATATAAAATGGGATTGCCCTAAAGTGTAAAATTAGGACTGTCCTCAGTTCTGTTCAGTCGCTCAGTCATGTCTGACTCTGTGACCCCATGAATCGCAGCACACCAGGCCTCCCTGTCCATCACCAACTCCCGGAGTTCACTCAGACTTGCGTCCATCAAGTCAGTGATGCCATCCAGCCATCTCATCCTCTGTCATCCCCTTCTCCTCCTGCGCCCAATTCCTCCCAGCATCAGAGTCGTTTCCAGTGAGTCAACTCTTCACATGAGGTGGCCAAAGTACTCGACTTTCAGCTTTAGCATCATTCCTTCCAAAGAAATCCAGGGCTGATCTCCTTCAGAATGGACTGGTTGGATCTCCTTGCAGTCCAAGGGACTCTCAAGAGTCTTCTCCAACACCACAGCTCAAAACCATCAATTCTTCGGCGCTCACCTTTCTTCACAGTCCAACTCTCACATCCATACATGAACACAGGAAAAACCATAGCCTTGACTAGACGGACCTTAGTCGGCAAAGTAATGTCTCTGCTTTTGAATATGCTATCTAGGTTGGTCATGACTTTTCTTCCAAGGAGTGTCTTTTAATTTCATTGATGCCTAATTTCGACTCTTACCTACCTGTTAACCTTTTCTTGCTAAGATCCGGGTTATGATTCTTTTCAGACTTTAGAATTATAATCAAAGCAATAGCTGGTAACTCTGTCTTTGCATTAAATGTGCACAGTTTAACAAACATGTTTTGAAAGGTTACAATAAGCAAGGTGCTGTGAAAGTGAAGTAGCTCAGGTGTCTGACTCTTTGCAACTCCGTGGACTGTAGCCTACCAGGCTCATCCCTCCATGGCATTCTCTAGGCAAGAATACTGGAGTGGGTTGCCATTTCCTTCTCCAGGGGATCTTTCTGACCCAGGGATCAAACCCGGGTCTCCAGCACTGCAGGTAAACGCTTTAACCTCTGAGGCACCAGGGAAGCCCTTCCACCAGGGAAGGTGCTATGTTGCTGCTAAGTCGCTTCAGTCATGTCCGACTCTATGCTACCCCATAGATGGCTGCCCACCAGGCTCCCCCGTCCCTGGGATTCTCTGGGCAAGAACACTGGAGTGGGTTGCCATTTCCTTCTCCAATGCATGAAAGTGAAAAGTGAAAGAGAAGTCACTCAGTCGTGTCCGACTCTTAGCGACCCCATAGACTGCAGCCCACCAGGCTCCTCCCATGGGATTTTCCAGGCAAGAGTACTAGAGTGGGGTGCTACTGCCTTCTCTGGAAGGTGCTATAGGATAAACAAAAATGAGTAAGAGCTTGTAACCTAGTTATAAGCTGAGTGCTGAAGAATTGATGCTTCTGAACTGTGGTGTTAGAGAAGGCTCTTGGACTGCAAGGAGATCCAAGCAGTCCATCCTAAAGGAAATCAGTCCTGAATATTCATTGGAAGGACTGACTCTGAAGCTGAAACTCCAATACTTGGACCACCTGATGCGAACTGACTCACTGGAAAAGACCGTGATGATGGGAAAGATTGAAGGCAGGAGGAGAAGGGGACAACAGAGAATGAGATGGTTGGATGGCCATTACCAACTCGATGGACATGAGTTTGAGCAAGCTCCAGGAGTTGGTGATGGACAGGGAAGCCTGGAGTGCTGCAGTTCATGGGGTCGCAAAGAGTCGGACATGAATGGGTAACTGATTTACAATCCTGTGTTGATTTCTGCTGCACAGCAAAGTGAATAATCACTTATATATGTGTGTATTTATCTCCTCTCTTTTTTAGATCCTTTTCCTATATAGATTACAGAGTACTGAGTAGATTTCCCTGTGCTATACTGTAAGTTGTTATTAGTTATCTATTTTATATAGTGTCTGTATATCTCAATCCAAATCTCCCAAATTATCCGTCCCTCCACTGTCCCCCTTGGTAACCATAAATTTGTTTTCTACAGCTGTGACTCCTTCTGTTTTGTATATGTTTATTTGTACCATTTTTTAAGATTTCACAAGTGATATCCTATGATATTTATTTGTCTTTTTCTGATTTGCTTTACTTAGTATGATTATCTCTAGGTCCATCCATGTCACTGCAAATGAGATTATCATTTTTATGGTTGAGTAATATTCCATTGTATATATGTACCATGTCTTCTTTACCCATTCATTTGTCAATGGACATTTCCCTTGCTTTCATGTCTTGGCTATTTTAAACAGTATTCCAATGAACATCTGTGGTGTATGTAATCTTTCAAATTGTTTTTCCTGGATGCATGCCCAGCAGTAGGATTGCTGGATCATATGGTAGTTCTGTTTTTATTTTTTATTAATTATCTCCATCATGTTCTCCATAGTGGTTGTACCAGTTTTGAAACTGTCAGTCTTTTAAATTTTAACCTTAGAATGGGTGTGAAGTAGTATTCATTATGACTTTAACGGTCATTACACTGATTAATACTGTGAATAAAAACAGTTTTGTTGCCTCTTTTCCAACCTATACGACTTTTTTTTTTTACCTCACTGTATTATACATGACCTCCATTATGATCAGTGGTGACAGGAAATAATCTTTGCTTTGTTCCCAACTATAGGGAAAAATATATTTTTCATAATTGAGCATTCTGTTTTGCTGTAGATCTTTCATAACAGGTTTAAGAAATTCCTTTCTAGTCCTAGTTTCCTGGGTTTTTAGTATGAATGTGTGCTGAAATCTCAGTACCTTACCTGCATCAACTGAGACAGCCCATGGCTTTTCCTCTTTTTCTCTTAGTACGGTAAACTACAGTGATTTCATTTTCAAATATTAAACCAATCTTGTATTCTGGGATTAACTCCACTTGGTTAGGATGTATTATTCTTTAAAATGTATTGCAAGGAGGCGGTCCTAAGATGGCAGAGGAATAGGACGGGGAGACCACTTTCTCCCCAACAAATTAATCAAAAGAACATTTCAACGCTGTAGAGTAAATTCTACAAAAATTCTACAAAACAACTTCTGAATGCTGACAGAGGATATCAGGCACCAAGAAAAGCAGATCACTGTCTTCAAAAACAGGTAGGAAAAAAATATAAAAGACGAAAAAAAGAGACAAAGGAGGTAGGGAGGGAGCTCCGTCCCGGGAAGGGAGTCCTGGCCTGGGAAGGGAGTCTAAAGAGAGAGAAGTTTCCAAACACCAGGAAACACTCTCGCTGCCGAGTCTGTGGCGAGCCTTGGAAGCACAGAGGGCAACATAACAGGGAAGAAAAATAAATAAATAATTAAATAATTAAAATGTATTGCAGAATTCAATTTGCTATTATTTTATTAAGAATTTTACATCTGTGTTCATGAAGGATACTGATTTACACTTTTCTTAAAATGTCTGGTTTTGACATTGGTATAAAACTAGCCTCACAAGAGTTCACATGTGTTGGGAAGAGTTGGCATTATTTTTCCTTAAATATCTGATAGAATTCACCACTGAAACCATCTAGATGGGAGTCTTCCTTGTTTGTGAGTCAAGAATTTTACTTGTAGAAGGTTTTAAAGAGTAATTCTCCTTTTCTTTTTTTTTAGTAGATATGGAGCCATTCACATTTTCAGTTTCGTCTTGGGCCAGTTTTGATAATTTGTGACTTTCAAAAATTTGTCAATTACTTCTAAATTGCGGAAATTATTGGCTTTAAGTTGTCCATAAGTCTCTTGCTCTTTTCCTTTGAATAATCTAACTTGCACTTATGCTCATCCAGTAAAGTTTTAATCTCAAATATGTATTTCAGTTCTAGAAGTTCCGTTTCTTTTTAACCTTTCATTTCTCTTATTACATTTCTCTCTTCCTTTAAATTTCAGAGTACATTTTTAACAGCTGTTTTAAAGTCCCTGCTGCTAATTTCATATTCTCTGTCACTTCTAGGTTTGTATCACTTGACTGATTTTTCTCCTGGTTATGAGTGACATTTTCCTGCTTTCTTAATGCCTAGTAATTCCCGCCTCCCCACCCCCCATGGATGCTACTAAGGTACACTGTTGAGTGTCTTGATTTTGTTTTCTTACTTTAAAAAGTGTGAGACTCTGTCTGACACGCAGTTAAGCAACCTCCAGATCAGGTGATCCTTTTGAGACTTTTAAAGCTTTGCTAGGGTGGTCCAGAGTAGCCTTTACTTAGGGTTAGAGTTTGAGTAAGCTCCGGGAGTTGGTGATGGACATGGGAGCCTGGCGTGCTAAAGTCCATGGAGTCGTAGAGTCAGACACGACTGAGTGACTGAATTGAACTGAAGCCCTACTACCAAGATATATCTTCTGAGGTCTCTATTGGATGTCTCAGGTGTTCAATACTGTCCAATCTGGCATGTAAGAACTCAGGTAAGTTCTGGATATTGTTTGTAAGTTCTAGGAATTCTAGTCTCCAGTACTCTACTCCACAAATTATAGCTTCTTTAGTCTCTCTGAACTCTGATTTCTGTCTTCTCCTCTTAATGAGACGGCTGCTATGCCTGGGTTCCCTTTTTAGTATCACAGTGCAGGTTAAATGTAGGGCGTATCTCATTCATTTCCACATTCTCAAGAATCATGGTCCTATTCTGCCTGTTGTTCAATGTCTGAAAATGTGTTACCTGTAGTTAAGTCAAATCACTAAAATTTTTCATTTCATTTTTGGTTTCAAACTATTATATACTTCAGCTCTGTAATTTTCCTTTGCTTCATTTTTATATCTTCCATTTCTCTTATATGCCTCTTTCCCTTTAAATCTCCACATATTTATAAGGTCTGTTTTAAAGTCCTTGTCTGCTAATTTCATCATCTCTTTTCAAGAGGGCAAGTCTGGTGTAAGTTAACAAAATACGGCTGGAAGCAAACATCTCAAGTAGGATTTTAAGTGATGAAGGACACGAGTAAAAAGAAAAGGCACAAGCAATGTAATGAAAGAGGTAAAAGGATACAGCAAACAATACAGTCTGACTGGAACAAAGTGCAGTGAAGTCACTCAGTTGTGTCCGACTCTGCGACCCATGGACTGTAGCGCACCAAGCTCTTCCGTCCATGGAATTTTCCAGGCAAGAGTACTGGAGTGGGTTGCGATTTCCTTCTCCAGGGGATCTTCCCGACCAATGGATCAAACCCGGGTCTCCCGCATTGCAGGCAGACACTTTACCATCTGAGTCACGTGGGAAGCCTGGAACAAAGGGTGTGATAATTCCTATACTAAGAATTTTCACCTTTTTATACATACAAATATTGAGCATTAAAATATTATTACTTATAGGAAGTTTTTCATTTCATTTTCACCTTTAACACATATGAGGACTTATGACTGTTAAATCTATTTTTCCAACTAAAAATTTCCTATGTCCTTCCTCCATTAGTTTAACTTTCAAAATCTTGACTTCCTACTGTGTGGAGTGCTCCAAGAAACAGTACACCAGGTCTCTTTCTGCCAGAGTAGTACTCTTGAAAGCAGAGACAGTCCAACAGCATTACAGAGTGCTTTTGTATTTCCTGTCTTCTGAAATAACCTTCAAAACAAAAAGGCAAACCCCAAAGAAAAGTGAACCCATAACCTTACACATTTTACACATTTTCTATTTCTGGAACTATTCTGCTATCTTTATTCTTCCCTCCCTCCTTTCTCTCTTTCCTTCTCTCTTTTTCTCTCATGCATAAAGATAAACATCCTTCCTATTTATATGGGGATGGTGACTCACTGTCTATAAACTGTTTTAAATATATATTATACCTTCAGAACAATCCTGTAAGTATGGTCACATAAATATTCATTTTTTAAATATGTGCTTGCTACAAAAAACAGCAATTGCTGCTTTTGTGATATGTAGTGCTAATGCAGCTATTTTTACCCATACGACTATACTCAAGTTTCCAAAGGAACTATGGAAGAGTTTGGGCTAAATTTCTGAGGAGTAAAGCCAATTCATGCTTCACTTCAATTATACCTAGCCTGCCTAAATTCTGATGGACAGGAATAGGTGAAGATCACTTCTGTGCTGAGGAAGCAGCCACAATTATAGAGCTGGTTTTCTCTCTCTCTCTTTTTAATAAAAGTTAAGATTTGTTAAAGTAGGAGTTAGTAAAACGTTTTTCCAAAGATCACCAAAGACTACTAAAGATTTCAGCTTAGCATATCCAGTTGGTTATTTTAGTTCAGGAGCCAGGCCACTAAGAAAAATTTTTCCTTGAGTCTAATACCCTATAGTCCCTTCTTACACGGAGGCCCATATGGTGCCTTACATAAAAGATTCTAGTAATCCTAATTTCTAATGTCTAAAATTTTAAATCTCGTTACATTTCAGTGAAAAGGTATATGTTTATGATTTTCTCTGCAAACAGTGGACCTGAATTTAATATTCAGCAAAGAAGATATAAAAACTGACTCTGCCACTACTAATTACTTAAGAATGTAAAATGCAACTTTCCTCAAAGTGTAAAATGTTTTCATTTAATGTAGTGTCAAGTTAATTCTGAACATATATTCACTGAAAATCTCTCATGTAAAAGACAATGTAGGAGACAGAAAGAGGACTAAGACATGGTGCTTGCCTTCAAGGAACTTATGTATCTCTGGGCTAAAGAATCCAAAAAGCATTACTGTGTTCAGTAAATAACCAAAACCATCTCATTTTTAAAAATACAGGGTAATTTAATTAACATCAAGTCTTTAAAAAGATTGATGTGGAAGTCACTCAGTCGTCTGACTCTTTGCCGACTCCAAGAACTATGGCCCTCCATAGTTGCCATTCCCTTCTCCAGGGGTTCTTTCTGACCTAGGGATTGAACCTGAGGCTCCTGCATTGGCAAGCAGATTCTTCACCATCTGAACCACCCGTTCAGTTGAGTTCAGTTGCTCAGTCATGTCCGACTCTTCGTGACCCCATGAATCACAGCACGCCAGGCCTCCCTGTCCATCATCATCTCCCGGAGTTCACTCAGACTCACGTTCATCAAGTTAGTGATGCCATCCAGCCATCTTATCCTCTGTCGTCCCCTTCTCCTCCTGCCCCCGATCCTTCCCAGCGTCAGTCTTTTCCAATGAGTCAGCTCTTCGCATGAGGTGGCCAAAGTACTGGAGTTTCAGCTTTAGCATCATTCCTTCCAAAGAAATCCCAGGGCTGATCTCCTTTAGAATGGACTGGTTGGATCTCCAGGAAGCCCCCATATAGACTGAAAGTCCTCTATATTGGGGATATGTATTATTCAACAAGAGATACTCAATTCCACCAGTTATCAATTAATTACCTTATGTTGACTGCATGATCAAAATAGTCTTCATATAATACTAAGTATTTAAGTTATCTAACAACTGTTTTTTCTCCAAATATCTGAGTCTACAGACAGGCTCACAGATGGGGGCTGGGAAACAAGAAACAATGGTTGCTATATATATGTAATCCCTAAGGAACCAAGATTTTGGGCCTTCTCAACACCTTTTCTCCCTTGAAGTACACAGCCCAAACTATGACTCACATGACATAGCATTATTCAACTGGATATGCTGAACTGAAATCTTCTATAATCTTTGGTGATCTCTGGAAAAACATTTTATTAACTCCTACTTTAACAAATCTTACACACTGAAATGTTTAAAATAAACAAACCACAAAACATAAAGAAGATAATACTGAGGTTAAGTAATTTGGTAGTTATAGCACAAACGACAAATCAACATTACATTTCTAATATATTGCCCACACTCCCCTTTTACATACCTAATATTTTAAACTAAAAGGTCTTACTTTTTATAATTTAACACTCCCACTGCTTTCCCTTCTTTGTACTTTTGGTCATTTTATTCCCTTGATCTTCAACACCATCTCGCTCTTCGCCTAGTTTTCCACCTAACCCAGCCCAATTTCCATGTCTATAAATTATTTTTTTCCTGCAGGGCTGCTTTCCTTCCAGAGGCTGGCGAAAATCCATTTCCTGGCCTTCACTAGCTTCTATAGGCTGTCTGCAACTTCCAAGCCAGCACAATCTTTCTCTCTCTCTTTTTTCCTTTCTTACTTTCTTGTGGGATCTAATTTCCCCAAGCAAGGGTCAAACTTGGGCCCTTGGCAGTAAGAGCTGAGTCCTGACTACTGGATTGCCAGGGAACTCCTGTGATTATAACCTCTGAATATGACAGCTCAGTTCTTTATTCAGTACTTTTCTCATTTGACCTCTGTGAGCAGTTAACAATTTTTTGGCTTCAAGCACAACCTACTTTGCTAGTTCTTCTTCCCCTTGACAGCTTCTTCTTCCTTCACTGGCCACGTAGTATGTTACATTCTTTGTCCCAGGTTATGTCACACATGCCCACTGAGAGAACCACCAAATTTGTATTTCTAGACCAAATCTTTTATTGAGCTCCTGATCTATGGGATATTTGGATTAGACTTTGTATAGGCAACTCAAAATCATAATCACTAAAAATAAATTCTCTACTTTTTCCCCATTCCTTGAGTTTCTCTCTTAAAAACAAATAACCCTCCTTTTCCTCTTTGTAAGTTCTCAATAACTTAGTTTATTTTCCAAATCAAAACCTCAGCTCTTCTCTCTTACCTTTCAAATAGTTGTTCACCAAATCTATTCATAATAACTTCAGTGCCATTAGGTTGACCCAGAGACACTTAATTTCTCACCTAGAATTTCTATCCCTAGTACCACAACCCATTCTGCCTTCCCTTCTTACCAGAATAATGTTTTTTTAGGGAGTCTTTCCCACTCCCACCCCAGGTATAACTGATATACATTAGTTTCAGAAATATAATAACTTGATATCTGTATATACTGTGAATGAAATAATGTTTTTAAAACATAAATGTGAAAACATTATGCCCTGAATGATCCCTCAATGCTTGCAGAATCAATGTAAAACTCCTCTGTGTGCCACACAGTACCTTCTAAGATCTGGTCCTCATCTATTTCTCTGGCTTCACCTTCTTGACTCCTGTGCTCCATCTATGCCTAGTAATTTCCCTAAAGTGTCTTCGTGTCCTCTGCAACTTTGCTTATGCACGTATTCATTGAAACACAAGCCAACTCCAATCTCAACCACTTGGAACTGGGGGACTTGGTCTTCAAGTCTCGAATCATGTGTTACCTCATCCACTGATGTCGCCCTGATAACCCCTCAAAAGCAGAAATGATTACTTTCAAATTTGTAACATCCTGGATTTAACCTTAGCATTCTACCTTATCTTCCACACATCAAAGCATGATTATGTATTTATCACAGGTACTTATGTTTATGGCATGAATTACCTAAATAACGTTTCTTCTTTTGAATTCATTCTGTAGAATTATTTTCTCTCTTATAGTCTAAAGCAGGTTATTTGTATCTCTTAAGCTACTGAGAACATTTTGCATTAAAAATATTTTATTTCCCTCACAAAGTCATAAGTTGTATTTATCTATCCAGTTATCAGCACAACATCTTGCATACTTTGAATTACATTATGAAAAAATTTAAAAGAAAAAGGAAACATTCATATGTACACTTATGTCAGTAAATACTGTTCTGGAGTACATAAGCCAATAGATAATTATATAGATTCTCATATACATATAAAAGCTCAATAGGATAAATGATCAATGACTAAGGAAAAACCCTGGAATTTCTGTAGCAAGCAACTCTAGAGACTAAAAAAGAAATTTAAAAAAATCACTTATCAAATAAAATTACTTGGCAAACACAGGATCCAAATTAATATAAGATAATTGGACATTTATTGATAATCTTGCCTGTACCTACCCAGTATTCATGGATTAAAGATCACAGAGATAAAGCTACAAAATATTTATGTTACATCCTTTCTTGAGTCTAACTCCACTATGCCAGATTTCCCCTTGGGATCTTCTCACTTTTAATAAGCAACTGAACCAGCCACAAATAAAGTTACTATTCCCAATTTCATCAGTAGCATCTGTTATTTCAACGGAAACTTTTGAAATATACACAATGCCACATGCAAATCCCCTGAGGGCTGAGCCACTTTATTCACAAGCATTCTTCTCAAACTGCTCTTTATTTCTGTCTTAGTTTTCTCTTATTTATACTGTTCCATTTAACACTGGTCACAAAACCATTTCATCATTAAATTTTTGCATTGTATAACTGGCAATCGTTTAAATAAAACAAATTTCAGTAAAAGAATTTGCAAGTTAGGCATCAAATTTTTCATCTTATTTTAAATCAAATTAAATTTACCAGAAATTTTATATTTTTAAGTGTGTGTCAGTGATAAATGGGGATTTAACTTTTCTTTTTTAGAGGTAGAGGAGGAAGAAGAAAGAGGAAATAAATACAGGTGCTTATGAGCACAGAGCTCTTGCAAAGCGTATCAGTCATATAAAGGCTTTTGCGAAACCCCAAAGATACAGACAGACACACAGACACACAGACACACAGACACACACACACACAGAAGTCTCTTTCATTCCCATTCTTGCCACTCCCAAGGATTTAGAAAATAAACCACCTGTTTAGAAATATTTGTTTAGAAACAAAAGATGCCTCAAATTACACTAACAAGAACAGAAAAGGAAAAACTATCAACAGAAACAGTAAAACACAGTCAGCAGTATGCAAGTTGTTTTTTGTTCTTAGGTATCTACTATGGTGCCTATTCCTAACTTTCACCCTTTTCTGTCCAAAAGGCAAAATATATAATATGGACACTTGAAACATTTGTAAATGACAGGCACACAACATTCAAATTTAATCAAGAGGCTACCTTTAAAAGGTATTATAGATTTCTAAGAGAAGGTGATGGCACCCTACTCCAGTACTCTTGCCTGGAAAATCCCATGGACGGTAGAGCCTCGTAGGCTGCAGTCCATGGGGTCACCAAGAGTTGGACATGACTGAGTGACTTCACTTTCATTTTTCACTTTCATGCACTGGAGAAGGAAATGGCAACCTACTCCAATGTTCTTGCCTGGAGAATCCCAAGGACAGCAGGGCCTGGTAGGCTGCTGACTATGGGGTCGCACAGAGTCGGACAAGACTGGAAGCGACTTACTCAGCAGCAGCAGCAGAGAAGATTTAAAGGCTATATAAATTTGGTATCAACCTGCTGGTAAAATTTTAATACCAATCTGGAAGCTATATTCTTTCAACCATCCTTCTATTTAACACTTCTTTGTCTACCTTCCAAATCCTTTTCTTTACCTATCATTAACTTTGTATGTGAGCATATGTATGGTTTTCAATGTCTGATTCTCTCTTCATTTTCTCCTTGGTGAAGTAAGTCACTTCAAAACAATTCATTTTTATTATTTTGGGGGCTGATATATTCTTCAACTCTCTCTCCAGATCTTAAGACCAAATATGTCTAGGCTTATATTTATAATTGTTTATAAGATATATCACATTATATTACAATCATTGCAAATAAACATATCCAAAGCAAAACTCATTTTTACAATCCCACTTGAAACTGGCTCAAAATGCCTCCCTGCTGTTAATGACTCAGAATGTAGGTTTATTTTCATCTTAAGCCAATGTTTCATGCCGTTATCCAATCAGGCTAGGTCTTAAATTCTACAGCATATTCCTTTACAATGTCTTTCTAAGCCAATATTCCAGTTTCCTTCCAGTTATCACCATACATTCACCAACTCAGATCTAGGATTGTTGTACTGTCCCTGTGCCTTCAACTTCAGATGATACATACCAGCTTTCTCTTTAAATACGTAGTTTCCCATTTTATTGCTAATTTTTATCAAGAAATATATGCACATGGTTTTAAAAACTCCAATAATACTAAAAAGTGTGAAAGAAAAAAACAGCAGTTCTCTCCTGTGCTGAGAGGAAAGTGCTGAGCCCATTCCTATGCTAAGCCAGTTCTATTTCTTTTGATATTTACCTGTATACTTCTAAATAATGTTCATTCTGATATTTATGGATTTATCTATTTCATGCATTAATATCTAAATTCCTAATAAAGTAAAAGAGGATTCAGCTTTCTAGTAACAATCTATCTGAATTTCTTTTTCCTCCATCTCCCCTCTCAGGTCAATATTCAGTTTATGGCTATATAATAGTACACTGAGCTTCCCTGGTGGCTCAGTGGTAAAGAATCTACCTGCCAGTGCAGGAAATGTGGGTTCAATCCATGGGTCAGGAAAATCCCGTGGAGAAGAAAATGGCAACCCACCCCAGTGTTCTTGCTTGAGAAATCCCATGGACAGAGGAGCCTGGCAGACCACAGTCCATGGAGTCAGAAAAGACTTGGACATGACTTAGAGACTAAACACCACCACCACCAGTGATACATTGTTTCTCCTCTTATACAATTCTTTAATTTTCCTATTTAATACCAGCCTAGTTGTTTCATTTACATAGTCTGAAAAGTCTACTTAACTACCATGCCAGCCACTAGCATCTTATCTCTCTATTAGGCTAATATTTAGTTATATTTATATCTCTAGTATTAGGGCAGTTAGTTATCTTCAATAGCTCCAGTATTATGGGCTTCCTGGTGGCTCAGAGTGTCGCTAGTGGTAAAAAAAAGTCTGCTAATACAGGAGACATAAGAGACATGGGTTCGATCCCTGGATTGGGAAGATTCCATGGAAGAGGGCATGGCAACCCACTCCAATATTCTTGCCTGGAGAATTCCATGGACAGAGGAGCCTGGCAGGCTATAGCCCACAGAGTTGCAAAGAGTCAGATACAACTGAAGCAACTTAGCACGCACGCACAAGAAAAATAGTCATTAACATTAATCATCTGGGTCCAATAGACCCTTTAAGCATTGAAGTCATTTCACAAATAAAAAGTGATAGTGAAAAACAATATGATCAGAAATCTTAAGAATTTACACATGGCAAATCCAAATTACTATTTTATATATATTCCTATTTTTGAAGTTAAATATACCTGAAATGTATAACATCCTGGAATACAACTAACTGCTAGTCAGTTGTCATGTATGACAACCATTTTGTAAATAATTAACGCCACATTTCAAATGTCTCTTCTTTGCTTCATAATTACAAAATATTTTTACTTTTGATTTATAAACACCAATTAGAATGACCAATCCAGTTAATTTTTTTCACTTCCATATTATCTATTTCCTTCCAATCACCCCTGCAAACACATATGCCTTCAGCACCTGTCCATTTGAAACAAACCATATCAAGTGAATTTTGGTACACAAGTATCATAAAATGTGAAATAATACTACCACACATCCCCTTATCAAAGCTGGATGGTACAGATTCTTGCATAAAACACTGTGTAGCAAAGAACTTCCTGTTGTTTGAATGACTAGATGAGAATACTCTATTTCCTTCTGCATTTAAAAGGTCAAGTTCATCACATTATTAATGTCTAGATACTACAACTTGTCTCTTTGCGTTCATGTTCTGATTCATCTAATAACTGTGAAATGTCTTTCTCTGTTAATTTTCTTTTACTTGCCAGTTTGGGCAGAAAATGTAAAATTCTGGATTTTTTTAACTTTGTGCAATGAAAGCTAAAAAAAAAGTTACTTCAGACTTCTTTTATACATTCATGAAAGATAATGCAGTACTCTGGGCATCAAAATAAGGAAACTGAAGGATGATCAAACAGTGAAGATTTATTTCACTATTATATAATCATTCTAGGCAATTCCTTCATTCTGCTGTTTTTAATTAGCTTAACTTTTTTTTAATATATAGTTGGAATAATAATGAGTATGATAAAATTATTCTTAGAATGATGAAATAGTAAAATGCTTTAAGATATGGCAAAAATAAGATCACTAGGATTCTATGATGTATCTTAGATTTACAAAAAGAACCAATGGATTTAGTAATTCTGGGATAGAATGAGTTTCAGTCTATTAAGAAAAGTAAATTTTTCTCTGTTCTCTGGAAGGTCTCTAAGAAAGAACAGAAGTCATGAAATATACATTCTTAGAAATAGTTAAAAATGCTCACAAAAGAAACAAACTAAAACCAGGTCTAATGAATCTGATGGTAAACTGAGGATTAAATTAAACATTATTCTCAGCTCTTACAATAATAAACATTATTCATTTAATAAATAATTACTGCCATATTGAGGCACCATTCTGGTCCTTGAGCTAAATAAACAAAATAGAGATCGCTGCCCCCATAAAACTTAAATTCTAGTGTCTCTCTAGGGTAGAGAGACAATAAACAACAAACATAACAAATAAGTAAATGATGTATGTTAGTAATAAATGCTTTTGAAAAAAAGAAAAAGTAGAGCATGGTAATGGGAATTGGTAGTATTGGATACAAACTATAATTTTACATAAGGTGGACAGAATATATCTCATTGATATTTAAGCAAAAACCTAAAGAAAGGAGACCAGGGAATTAGCCATGCAATTCTGGGATATCCCAGGCAGTAGGAGCAGACAAAGCAGTCCTTAAAAGCAAGTATATTCTTGGTTGTGGTTGATGAACAGCAGGGAGGCCAGTGTGGTTAGAGCAGCAAAGCAGGGGGAGGTGAGGTCAAAGAAGTACAGGGTTGCCAGTTTATGAAGGGCCTTGCAGGCTTTATAAAGATACTTGCTTTTATTCTAAGTGACATGGGAAGTCAGTGAAAGATTTTGAGCAGAGGAATGATATGATTTGACTGACAGTTTAAAGAAGCATTCTGTTACGATTAAAAAGTGAAGGCAAGTAAAGAAGTAGGGAGACCAATTAGGTGGCGATTGCAATAATTCAGTCAAGTAATAATGATACCTCTGACCAGGATGGCAGCATAAGATGTGCTGAGAAGTGAAGGAATTCTGAATATATTCTGAAGGTAGAGTCAATGAGATTTCCTAATCAACTGAATACGAATGTAAGAAAAGACCAGAGTCAAGGATGACTCCTACTCCAAGCAACTAAAAGGGTACAGTTGATGCAACTAAAACCTGTAGATGAAGATGCTTATGGGGAAAGATGAATTTCATTTTGAACAAACTGGATTTTTGATACTTATTAAACATCCAAATTATAATACTGAATAGGCTACTAGATATACCAGTCTTAAGTTTGATAGACCTGAACTGGAAATGTAGACTTGTTGATTATGGCATGGAGACAGGACTGGGTGACTGCACCAAGGGAATGAGTATAGGAAAAGAATAAAAAAGGAGCAAGGACTTAGAAGCAGTCATCAGTGAGGTGGGAGGAAACCTGTTGGGAGGAAGAGTAAATGCCCTGTAAGCCAGCTAAAGAAGAGGTGCTATCAGTTATGGGGAATGCCATGATAGAACAGGGTAAGATAAAGGTTGAGAGCTGACTCTTATAATTATTAGCATTAGTAATTATTATTACTGTTCATCTTGATAAAAGAAGTTTGAATGAAGCACTGAGGCAAAAACTCTACTGAACTGAAGAGAAGTGGAGGAGAGAGACTCGAGGCAGAAAACAGAGACAACTGTTTGAGCAGTCTGACAATAAAATACTCATCTAAAACATGTTAACTTATTACTTTAAAACTTTTACCATCTAATGACACCAGGTGACTCAGTATGTGCAGGAGAATTTGGATATCACATGGAAGACAAGCCCCATAAGCTACCCAAGTTCTGATTTAGCTTCAGAAAGATTACTGACAGAATTGTCTTTAAATCCAAAACACAAATATTCACCAATGGACCTACAATAACTATTACTCAAAACTGAGATGGCTGGAGAACAGCAAGAAGTTATGGAGATATTATGATGTATATATTATTACAAAAGCTTTGAATTCAAAAGAAAACAAAATTTAAAAACCCATTTTAGTTGTTAATACTTTTATTCCCCATTTTTTTAGGATAGATAATACTTAAAAACAAATGTTCATCTTGAGTTATGAGGAAATGCTAATGTGCATTATCTCCAACAAAGAAAACACGCACAATACATAATGTTCCTTTCCAAATTCCACTAACAGACCCTTCCAGAGAAAGAAAATCCAGATCCTTTTTAAAAAATACAGAAAAGCTCAGTGCTCTGTGATGACCTGGAGGGGTGGAATAGTGGTGTGGGAAGGAGGCTCAAGAGGGAGAGGAATATATGTATACATATAGCTGATTCACGACACTGTACAGTAGAAACTAACACAACATTGTGAAGAAATTATATTCCAATAAAAAATATAGAACATAAGAACAGCTAATACACAAAGAGCTTATTCTATGCTAGGTACTGTATTAAGCATTTTTACACATTTCTTTTTCCCAATTTAGCTCTTACAACAATCTTATAGAGGCAGCTATTATTATTTTCACTACACAGATGAAAAAAGGTGAGGTTTATATGAGTTTTTAAATAATTTGTCTAGGCCACAAAACTTGTAAGTGGCAGACCAGAAGCTTACTTCTAAACCATACTTTTAACCAACATGCTCTTATCCCCTAAATTATTTTTATGATGAGTCTCTGGTTTATTTGGTAATAAAATTGTTACCAAAATCCCCACAATATTATCATTTTATCATGTAGCACATAGCAATCAATGTGAAAACAACTTGCACTCTTCCACTTTTTAATATAGGACTGTATTCTGAGAGGAATAATGGTATTATCTGAAGAACAATGCTGGTCCTTTATAAAATTTGGTAAAAATAATGTCCCAACTTTCCAGTTATGTTCTACAAGGGGGCAGGATCCATTTTCTTATCACAGTACCACTTGTCCCTCTATAGCCCTAATGGTGTTTGGCACATAGTAGAAGGTCATAAATATTATTTAATGAATAAAATTGGAAAAACCAAGTGATCCCTAAAAAAGATGTCATCTGTTTTATTGATCTTTAAAAATTAACTGAGATCTATCCATGGCATTGGTTAGCTCTTCTATTTACGTGTAAGCATCAACTAATGAGTATCTGATTGATTCATAGCTTGCTCAAGTAGCTATGAATAATTTTGATTTTTAAAAATTACAGCCAAAAGAACAATGTTGCTTTTTATAAGCCAAAGGATCTGAACAGATCCTCCCCCAGAATCTGCTCTAAACTTAAAATGCCACAATCTACCTGCAGTAGAATCAATACTGAAAAATAAAGAGAGAAGGAGAAAAGACAAGGAATAGAAAACAGTGAGAAGAAAAAGTTAGAAAATAACAAAAGAAAAAGGGAGAGAAAGAAATCATTCTTTTCCCAGATTTACTGAGGTATTATTGACAAGAAAGAAACGATCTTTTAAAAATATTCATCTTAGAATAAAAGAGAAGCAGTTTATTGTGCATGTAAACATCAGATATGAATTGAAATCTAGGTTCTTCCAAAACATACTGAATAATTTTGTATTAATGATTTTAATTCTCAACTTCATTTTCTCATTTGTGAGCATGAACCTAGCCCCTGAATGACCTTTTAAAATAAATTCTTACTTTTTTTCTCTCAGGAACCAACTCAAATGGTACCTGCTTGCTCAAAGTTCTTGTCAGAAACCACTCCCTCTGGATTTTTTTCTCTATGAATTCTAGTGTTTTACAAAATCTCCATAAATTCCCATCCACACTAGACAGATGGATATACTTAAGAAAGTTTTGATAATAAAATCTTCTTTAAAACTAAATCCAAAACTTGTAAACAGAAATACGAATTAGCAACATATGTGAAATATTTGTTAGAAACACACAGTTCATGCCCTCTGGGAATACACACTACTCTCCACCTCAGAAAGACCATGACTATTTATATATAATCTCTCTGCAGTATGCACTATTGAGGCCTACTAGGCAGGGTTAAAGTGGGATTTTCAACAAGGCTCACAAGTACTGAGGTTAAATACACATGAATTAAGGATGTTTAATCCAATTTAAGATACCATCTTTTCATATTTAAAGCAGCTTCCCTTAAACAGGAAAAATACAAAATACATGAGCTGGCTCTGACAGCAAAGCTCCTGCAGAGGTAATGTAAAGGGCTAGTTTTTTTTTAAACCATTTAAACATATACTGTGTTTACTTTCATTTCCAAAACATATATGTCCTGTTAAAACCAAAATACTTTAGAGGTAAAAAAGCTATATATATACAAAGAAACAGCAGATTTCAAAACTTAATGAACATCATTGCTTAAATATAATTAGGACTAGCTACATAAAATGAGAAGGCATAGGTTTTTTGGAGTGTGTTTATAAACACACATAAATCTGTATATACACAGAGAAAACAGTTAAACAGTTTCTACCTGTTTTTGTGTACTCCCTTTCAGATATTGTTCCCCTAGAGTCTTGGCCTCGGTTGCTTTCTAACTTGAATTCACAAAACTCAATGGCTCGTGGTTTTCAAAGCTTAGGGCTACGTTTGCAGAACAAAGTCGCTTTCTCTCTCTCTGTTTTTTTGGTGGGTACAAGTATGGGGACCACAGGAACAGTTAAATTCATGGCATGGCTGGTCTACCACACAGTCGGGGGATTTTTAAATAGAGCCTGTCACTCTCTTGGCCCATCAATGGGATTTCCTTCTCAAACTGCTGATTCGTTCAGGTACACAACAGAGGAAATTTCAGTTAACCTTTGTTTCACCCCAGGGAAAAATCTGTCTGAAAGTATAAAATGAATAGATTAAAAAAAAAAAAATAAGCAGCTCAGCCACAGGGCCATTCTCCTAGTGTTCACTGCAGCTTAAGTTAAACAGTAAAAGGGACAGCGGAATGTTTCATTCCCAATGGAAAAATCTGAGCACAATATAGGACTTGGAGATCAGTAGGTCACAATTTATTTTGATGACTAAACCAAACCAACTGTCCTTTTTCTGTTTAATAAACTTGAAAAATTCCCTTCTGATAATTTTATCAATCAGTTATTTTTTCATATCACCCTACCCTACAATTTGACTGAGGGGCCTATAACAAAGTTTGCATCCTCAATTTTTTTAAAACAACGAAAAAGTAACTCAAGAATAAAGTAGTATAATGGGGAGAAGGGGAAAGTAGGGACAGAATAAATCAGCTTCTTATTAAATTTTGTTATTTGTTTTAAAATAAAAATTCAAGTGGGTAAAGGCAAAGAAAGGAGATCGTTATTCCATTATAAAGTTCTCTGTTTTCAAACAATGGGAGTATTTGGAAAAGCTACAGTAAGATTTAGATGTGAAATCTTGTGGTGAGGAATAAAAACAAAGAAAACAACATAAAATTTGTTTCCCCTGAAATTAAGATAATTTAGAATTTATATATATATAGACATACAAAATTATAAAAATACTTTTTTAAAATATAAATTTTAGGATGGGGAGGATATACACTGGCTACCTAGTCTTCATTTCTCACAAATGATTTCTGAACCTCATGGAACAGAAAAAGCATTGTTCTATCAATACTTTTTATACATATTATCATGCATAATTCTTATACATTAGCTATAAACAGACAGCGCAGCTATTAAAAACAATAGCAGGATACACTTTGCCTCTGGGACTAACGTCATGACTCAAGGCCTTCTTGCTTAAATTTTCTTACCATCTTTTTTTGAAAACATTTTGGGGGTGATAAAATACAACGTAATATTTACCATCTTAGCCATTTCTAAGTGTACAGTAGACATTAAGTACATATTATTGTGCAACCATCACCACTACCCATCTCCAGAACTTTTTAATCTTGCAGAAGTGAAACTCTATACCCATCAAACAATATTTTACCGATTTTTGATGGAGAAATTGGAAAATATGTTCTTGTTCTACTAACAAGTTCTCTGCTCCTGAAAGTGCAGCTGATGCTCATAAAATCACAATTCATTCAGAAGAGACTGGAAATAAGATGGTTATCGCACATCTTGCTCAAAAGGGTTAAGACAGAAGAGAGAGACTTAAAAGGTGGAAGAAAAGTGGAAACCTGTGACCTTAATATACACTGGATCAAAGACAAAGTGGATGTCTTTATTACAAAGCAAGACTTTAAATACAGACTATTAAAGAACATTTACTTATATTTGCACATTTTAATAACCAGAAGAAATCATAATTCACCTCTTTTGTCAAAGAGTTCTCTCAGCATTCTTAGCCTAGGAAAGAGAACCAGCTAGATAAGTAGATTGGCTACTGGGAACTGAGGGGAAATCATTACTAAATGTCTATGTGAGATTAAGTACAATTACATGTGGTAAGAGATATATTTAAAGGCCTAGAGGAGGACTTTTCTGGTGGTCCAGAGGTTAAGAATCTGCCTTCCAACGCAAGAGACACAGGTTCAATCCCTGGTTGGGGAACTACAAAGTCACATGCTGTGGGGCAAGACCCAGCACAGCATGAGTGAATCAATGAATAAATAAGTCAATAAATACCTAGAGGATATTTTACCAGTTTTTTCTGAAAATCTGTTCTCTGTACCAGAAAAAGTGAAAGTCGCTCAGTCGCGTCTGACTCTTTGCAACCCCATGGACTATGTAGTCCCTGGAATTCTCCAGGTCAGAATACTGGAGTTGGTAGCCTTTCCCTTCTCCAGGAGATCTTCCCAACCCAGGGATTGAACCCAAGTCTCCAGCCCTGCAGGCAGACTCTTTACTACCAGATTGACATCATATATAAATAAAGCCCTCCGTACTCTATGTAACAGTCCGTAGTTACTGTTCTCTACAGAAATGAAAATACAAGTCTGCTCTGTTCTTTGTTGTTACAACAGCATTTCTAACGGTAAATGCTCTGAAATGAGCCCAGGTGGCTCACTGGTAAAGAATCTGCCTGCAATGCAGGAGACCAGATTTGATCCTTGCATCAGGAACATCCCCTGGAGAAGGAAACGGCACCCCACTCCAGTATTCTTGCCTGGAGAATCCCCATGGACAGAGGAGCCTGGCGGGCTACAGTCCATGGGGTCATAAGGAGTTGGACATGACTGAACTTACACATTCTCTTACATAAGAGTAATACAAATATAAAATATCAGGAGAAAAACAGTTATTCAGCAATGTCATCAAATCTAGATTTATTTGGATTTTGCCAACTGGGGTCACAAAGAATCAGACATAACTGAGTAACTAACACACAGAAAAACAAAAATATAAGTCTGCTCTGTTCTTTGGTTTTATGACAGCACTCTAATGGTAAATGCTCCTAAATGAACCCATCAGAAACACTAAAAACAAAGATTAAAAACATATAAAAGTTATTTTAAGAAACATCAAGATTAAAAAGTATGTTAAAATGGCAGGAATCCATGGGAGATAGCTTTCCATGGGTAAGAAGATTCCAAAATTTCGAAGATTCCATACAGCAGACTGAATGAATTAACAGACTGATATAAAAGTAACAATACTTCAGCAGTCTGGATCATAAAGTCCAAATAAACAGGTGATAAAAATTCAACAGAACTCAAGATTTATGAGTCAGGGGTGGGATGGGATTAAAGGTGGATAAGATGGAAGCAGCTGGTGGCAGTGGTGGTATAGAAATAACGCAGCAAAAGCAAGCATTTAAAGAACTTCTTTGAATGTTCTATCAACTCTGGAAAAGAATGCATATTCTGCTACTGGGTTTTGTGGTCTATATGTGTCCATTAGATCAAGGTGGGTGATAGTATCATTCTGAACTATGTCCTTATCCTTTTTGTTGGAGAGTAGTTCATTTATAACGTTGTGTTATATCCTTATTCTTAATCTAGCATTTCGATCAATTACAGAGAAATGGGATATGTATCAATATATCTGATTATAATGGTGGACTTTTACTCCCTTTAATCTTGTCAAATTTTGCTTTATCTATTTTGAAGATCTGTTTGATTTTTGTGCCTTTCCTGATGACTTGATCCTTTAATTTTCCTGAAATGTCTTTGTTTTTCTCTAATACTACTCTTTGTTTCAGAGGTCTACTTATCTGACATTAATATGACCACTACAGTTTTCATGTGCTTACTTTAAGCATGTTACATCTTTTATTGTCCCTGTATTTATAAAAATTTCTCATGTTTGGTTTTTAACAATTTGACTGAGTCTCTTCAACATATTCAATTTTATTTTTCACCAATTTAGGGAGTTCTTTCCCATTATATATATTTTCTACCCATTTTCGTTCTTCTTTCCTTCTGAGACAGCAATGACACTTTTTATATTATTTTTAATCTTTCATTGTTTCATAATTCCCTCAGGTTATGCTTTTTAAAATTTATTTTCAGAATATTTTTTGTCTTTGTTTTACAGACTAGATAATTTTGGTCTTCAGGTTTATTGACATTTTCAATCTGTTATTAAGCTCATCCAGTTAACTTCTGTATGTCAGATAATGTATCTAACATCCTTGAACACAGTCAATATGACTTCTTTAAAACCCCTATCTGCTAATTTCAACACTTGGGTCATCCCAGAGTTAGCATTCATTAACTGCCTTTACTTAAGTATGCATGAAACAACAGACTGGTTCCAAATAGGAAAAGGAGTACGTCAAGGCTGTATACAGTCACCCTGCTTATGTAACTTATATGCAGAGTACATCATGAGAAATGCTGGGCTGGAAGAAGCACAAGCTGAAATCAAGATTGCTGGGAGAAATATCAATAACCTCAGATACGCAGATGATACCACCATTATGGCAGAAAGTGAAGAAGAACTAAAGGGCTTCTTGATGAAAGTGAAAGAGGAGAGTGAAAAAGTTGGCTTAAAGCTCAACATTCAAAAACGAAGATCATGGCATCCGGTTCCAACACTTCATGGCAAATAGATGGGGAAACAGTGGCTGACTTTATTTTCTGGGCTCACTGCAGATGGTGACTGCAGCCATGAAATTAAAAGACATTTGCTCCTTGGAAAGAAAATTATGACCAACCTAGACAGCATATTAAAACCCAGAGACATCACTTTGTCAACAAAGGTCTGTCTAGTCAAGGCTATGGTTTTTCCAGTGATCATGTATGGATGTGAGAGCTGGACTATAAAGAAAGCTGAGCGCTGAAGAATTGATGCTTTTGAACTGTGGTGTTAGAGAAGACAGACTCTTGAGAGTCTCTTGGACTGCAAGGAGATCCAACCAGTCCATCCTAAAGGAGATTAGTCCTGGGTGTTCATTGGAAGGACTGATGTTAAAGTTGAAACTCCAATACTTTGGCCACCTGATGCAAAGAGCGGACTCATTGGAAAAGACCTTGATGCTGGGAAAGATTGAGGGCAGGAGGAGAAGGGGACAACAGAGGATGAGATGGTTGGATGGCATCACCAACTCAAAGGACATGGGTTTGGGTGGACTCTGGGAGTTGGTGATGGACAGGGAGGCCTGGCGTGCTGCAGTTCATGGAGTCGCAAAGAGTCAGACACAACTGAACGACTGAACCGAGTACACATGAAATTCTTCAGTTTCTCCATTTGTCTGGTAATTTTGGATGGTATCCTGAACTTTGTGAATGATACTTTGTAGACTATGGATTCTGTTAGGTTCCCTTGAAGAGAGCTGTTGTCTGTTCAAGGATCAAAAATTTGGCAGATATTTATATGCATAATTTGGGCTTTCCCCTCTGTGAATTCCCCTTCATGGTCCAGCTGCTCTAGAAGCCTCTCTCTTCTGATTCCCAACATCACTAAGACTGAATTTCTTTCAGAGTTCTAGCCACCCCCATGCTATACCAATTAGTGACTACCCTTGGACAAAAATCCATAAAAACAGGAAACGCACCCAATGCTGTTCCTTTACCCCAAATGTCGACTCCTAACAGTTTCTACCTGCTTTTTCTTGGTCTCCAGTACCTTTAGATATTTTATGTTTTTAAGTATTAAGGTATGCTTTAAAGGGATGAATGTGTGTAAAGACTGTATTATATATATAAACATTTCTATTATAGTATTTTGTCCAGAGTATAATTATCTATGGGGAGGTTGGTCCATTATGAACAGTTCTGCCATTACCGGAAGCAGAACTATGGGACTGCTTTTTTAGCATGGTGTTGTAATATTCTTTTTAATCTTTTTTCCTTAGCTTTATTCAGGTAAGGACTGACTTTATATTCTTTACTGCTCTGTCCCTTTCCCCTAGAGCAAAGGCCTTGTCACATAATAAGGCGTGTTCTATAAATATTTGTTGAATGAATGGATGAGGAAATAGATCAAAGTAATAATTATCAATAAGCATTAGAAAATTCCAAGGAGGAGGAGGGTACTTTGGGTTGGCATGATTAGCAATTTCTCATCATTTAAAGAGACCTGGCTTTCTTCTTGGAGGCAAAGAAATCTACCCCTAGTTTCCAAATTTGATGCATTATTTATAGGATTTAGATTGTTTTAAACCATAGCTTCTTGTTTTCTGGATAACTCCAGTCATGAGTTTTATTATTCAGGGGTACCATACGGAATATAAATCCTTTCATCAGAGAAAATGTTACATTTTAGTTCTCTGGGCAAATTAATTATGATTTACTATTTTAGGCCACCTTCTAAATTCCTGGGATAATTATATGAGATTCTAATTTTCAAAACATTCATTTGCAAATAGCTCATGAATACCACCCAATTTCCCAAAAGACAGTATGAAAATGAACACCCTAAATGATGAGGAAGGCAATTATCATCTATTGAGGCATTGCTAGGTGAAAAGCTCTATAATAAGTGCTTTATCTCATTTAATCTTCTCAATTACCCTATGACATGGATATTATTACCAACTATTTACGGATATGTAAACTAAAGCTCAAAGCTGGCCAAGGTCACACAGTAGGTATGGAATAGAGCATGAATTAAAATTTGATAAGTTTTGACTATACTGAAATTAAGCACTTCTATTCATCAAAAAACAAAACATTCTATTAAGAGAGTAAAAGGCAAACCACAGACTGGCAGGAGATATCTGTCCAACATATAAAGGATTCACATCCAGAATATATAATAAACCCCTGTAAGTCAGGACAAAAAAATAGGAAAACAAAAGACTTGATGAAAGTGAAAGAGGAGAGTGAAAAAGTTGGCTTAAAGCTCAACATTTAGAAAACTAAGATCATGGCATCTGGTCCCATCACTTCATGGCAAATAGATAAGGAAATAGCGGAAACAGTGGCAGACTTTACTTTTTGGGCTCCAAAATCACTGCAAATGGTGACCGCAGCCATAAAATTAAAAGACACTCCTTGGAAGTAAAGCTATGACCAACCTAGACAGCATGGCAGACTTTACTTTTTGGGCTCCAAAATCACTGCAAATGGTGACTGCAGCCATAAAATTAAAAGACTCTTACTCCTTGGAAGTAAAGCTATGACCAACCTAGACAGCATATGAAAAAGCAGAGACATTACTTTGCCAACAAGGTCCATCTAGTTAAGGCTGTGGTTTTTCCAGTAGTCATGTATGGATGTGAGAGTTGGACGATAAAGAAAGCTGAGCACTGAAGAACTGATGCTTTTGAACTGTGGTGTTGGAGAAGACTCTTGAGAATCCCCTAGACTTCAAGGAGATGCAACCAGTCCATCCTAAAGGAAATCAGCCCTGAATATTCACTGGAATGACTGATGGTGAAGCTGAAACTCCAATGGCCACCTGATGCAGAGAGCTGACTCATTTGAAAAGACCCTGATGCTGGGGGAAGATTGAAGGCAGGAGGAGAAGGGGACGACAGAGGATGAAATGGTTGGATGGCATCACTGACTCAATGGACATGAGTTTGAGTAAACTCTGGGAGTTGGTAATGGATAGAAAGGCCTGGTGTGTTTCAGTCCATGGGGTCACAAAGAGTCAGACACGACTGAGCAACTGAACTGAACTGAGCAAGACTTACCAAAAAAAAAAAAACCCTTCCATAAATGAGGGTATCTAAATATCAACAAACATGAGAACACTAACAATCTTTAGTGTTGGCAAGGATACAGACTATAGGAACTCTTATAATCTCTTGGTTAGAATGTAAACAGGTACAACCACTTTGGGAAAAATGCTTCCCTGCTGGCTCAGAGGTTGAAGTGCCCGCCTCCAATGCAGGAGACCTGGGTTTGATCCCTGGGTCAGGAAGATCCCCTGGAGAAGGAAATGGTAACCCACTCCAGTATTCTTGCCTGGAAAATCCCATGCACGGAGAAGCCTGGTAGGCTACAGTCCATGGGGTCACAAAGAGTCGGACACGACTGAGCGACTTCACTTTCACTTTCATTAAAGTGGAGGATATGCATACCATAGAATAAAACAATTATAGTCCTAGGTATATTCCTGAAAGAAACACAAGAGACGCACAGTAGGGGCAATATTGTTAGCAACAGATAAAACGTCCATTTACAGGAGATGGATAAAACTCTGGTATGGTCATAAAATGACATATCTTGCATAAACTGACAACCAACAAAATGAACCACAGCTACATAATGTTATATAAAGGAAGGCAGATATGTACAAAATATACATCCTATAAGTCCATGAATATAAACCTCCAAAAACAGGAAAATCCAGATAATAGTTCAGGGACTACAGCAGTGATAAAACTGTAAAGAAAATCAAGGAAAGTATTCTCTCTAAAGTCGGGCAATCTTTTGTAAGAAGGCAAAGGTTATGATCAGTGGATACTAAGGGCTTCACTGTGTTAGTAATATCCTATTGAAGTGATGATGACATGAGTTGCTGTATAACCATTCATCAAAGTAGATGTTAAATTTGAGAAGAACATGCTGGAGAGACCTGCTCCCCTAGTTATTAATTATTAGTATAATGTTCTAATACTTAAGACAGTGGGTTTCAGGTACATGAATGGATAGGTAGTTCATGGAAAGACTTGCATTCAGAAAACTTGATACATGACACTAGTGTCATTGCATGGGGAACCAAGGTTATTCCATAAACAGTGCTGAGATAATGGGAAAAAGAAAATTGAAATTTATCTGTCACCATATACAAAATTCGTTTCTTGGCATATACAAAAATTCCAAGTGGATTAAAATCCTAAATATAGAAAGCAAAATTTTTGAATTGTGTAAGAATAAAAACATACTTTAAAACCTCAGAAATGGGAAGGATTTTAAAGAACAGACTATTAAGGAAAAGACTGGTAAAATAACTACATTGAAATTTAAAACTTTTACATACCAAAAGACATACATCACTAACAAATGATATATAGTTGGTAGTTTAGATAAAATTGTATCAATACAAATTTATGAAGTTGACAGCTGCACTATGGTTACATAAGAAAAGATCTCCATTCTTAGGAAATATACACTGAAGTATTCAGGGGTAAAAGAACAGACATGATATATTTAACTTACGAAAGGTTCAGAATATACATATACACACAATACATAGATATATAGATAAACATATAGACAGTGTGATTAATAAAACAATTGGAGGAAAATATAAATAACTGAACCTGGATAATGGGTATAGAGGAATTCTTTGTATTATTTTTATTTTTGTAACTTTTTTATAAATTAGAAATTACTTCCAAAGAAAAAGTGATGCTTTTTTTTTTTTAGATATCATTAAGAAAAATAAAAAGAAGCCATAGACTGGGAGGAAATGTTAGCAATGCATATAGCTGACAAAGGGTTCATATCCAGAAAATATAAAAATTTCTATAAATCATTAAGGGAAAAAAGACAACACATAGGGAAAAAGTTGGCAAAAGACAGAAACAGGCAATTAACAGAAGAAACATGGAAGAATGATGCAAGATCCAATAAACATACGAAATGATGCTCAGCCTCATTGATAATCAGAGAATCAGCAATCTAAACTATGAGACACAACCACAAAATAGAAAATTTTGACATCCCAAATATGACCAGGACAGAGGTGAAGAAGGACTCGCACAATCGTGCCTATAGGGATTCTTTGCAAAATCTAGTAAAGCTAAAGACCAGCCCATGACTCAGTAATTCTACTCCTAGCTACACACTTAGGAGTTCCGGGAAAACTATTATATATGTGTACCAAGAGATATGTATAAGAATATCCATAACAACTTTATTGGTAACTGCAAAAATTTCCAACAATCTAACTGTTCATGAATAACAAAATGGATGTATTAGTGGTACACTCATATAACAGAATATTCTATAGCAGTTAAAAATGAGCTAGGGCCACATATATCAACATGAATGCATCTTACGATTACAATGCTGACTAAAGAGTAGTTCAGAAGTATACTTATAGGATAGTACCAATTACATCAAGTTTGAAAACATGCAAAGTAATACATAGGTTGCTCAGATGGTAAAGAATCTGCCTGCAATGCAGGAGACTCAGGTTCAATCCCTGGGTCAGGAAGATCCCCTGGAGAAGGAAATGGCAACCCACTCCAGTATTCTTGCTTGGAGAATCCCATGGACAGAGGAGCCTGGAGGGCTGCAGTCTATGGGGTTGCAAAGAGTAGGATACGACTGAGCAACTAAAACACACACACAAATATACAGTAAAAATATGAAAAATGCATGGAGCAAAGATAAACTACATCTCTAAAAAGGTTTAAAAACAAAAAGCAAGGAACTGATTACTAGAAACATTAAAGTAATGAATATATGTATGGGGGAGGGAAGACATAACGGTATGATACAAAAGGGACATGCCTCAGGGATACTGTCAAAGTCCTATTTCATGACCTGAGTGATGGCTACATAAATGTTCACTCATACTTTTCCTTTCATGTTTTATGTATGTGTTTCATAACTTTTAGAAAGGCTTTTTTCCCCCCTCCAAACTAACAAGAATGATGGAACTGAATTCAACCTAATTTGCACAGTAAGCAAATGATTGAGAGAGGATTAAAAAATCAACTTGTTGGCTATCTGAAAATACAAATTCTGTTTACTAGGTCAAATCACCAAACCTAGCAGAAACTTAAGAAAGTAAAAGGTAAATAATGGGAATAAACTTTTAAATTTCTATTTCTCCCTTAGAACTTCTGATACATGAGTTAAAGGCCTCATTAAAGATTTTTTTTTCCACTGTATTATGATTCTATGTGCTCTTTCTTACTCATTCACTATTTTGGACATTTTCCAGCATACAAATGTTGAGAAAACAGTATAAAGAAGCCCCATGGATGCAGTTTCAATGATCTATTAAGTCATGGCCAATCTTATTTTATCTATTACCCTAACCAGTTCCCCTCCTTCCCTAATGAATTATTTATTGTTAAGCAAATCCAAGACATCATTTCATCTGTAAAAATTTCAGCATACTATCTCTAAAAGATAAGGTCTCTTTAAAACTTAACTGTAATACAATATCATACTTTAATTTTAATAATTTATTTAGCCTAATTATCTAAAAGATCCTTTCAACATGTACTCAATATAGAAAAACTACCAATGACATGCTTCACTATCTTTTCTCATGCTGTCTTTAGACTACTGTTTCTAAGACACTCCTTCTCAGTGTTTCTTAGTTCATGGTGCGCCCATATATGCAGTGTTCAAATCAGAAACCTCGATGTTGTTTTCCTTGTCTTCCTTTCCCTTAGCTTCCACATAGAATTCTTCAGCAAGTTCTGTTAATTTTTATTTCTAAAACTGTATCAAATTGAATTCTTTCTCTCCAGTGCCATCTCACTAACCAAAGTTAGCAACATTTCATTCCTGGAATGCCTTCTGACCAAATTTCCATCCTGCAGCTTAGAGATCTTTTCAAAATGCAAATCTGATCCCATAACCCCTGATTTACACACTTCAACAGTTTCCAAATGCTTTAAAAATAAATACCAAGAACCTTAACATGGCCTACTAGTCTACAATTTCTGATCTTACTGTTCCAGTCTCATCTCACACTTTGCCCTTGAGCCACACCAGCCCTTCTTCAGGACAGCAAACAAACTATTATTCGTGAAAAAACCATTATTTGCACATGCTATTTCCTTCGCTCAAAACTATTTTCATACTACTATTTCAAATTACTGATTCTTACCCATCTTTTGGATTTCAGCTTAAAGATCCACGAAACAGTTCCTTGGACCCCACACTTGGTTAGGATCTTCACTGCACAGTCTCAGCACTGTTTTTACTTTCTTCTAGAACAGTTTGGCCATTTTGTATGCCCAATCTAGCACATAGTTAGTACACAACATATTTGCTTAAAAACTAATGAAATAGGGTACTGACAGTGATGCTACAGTTGACAACTATGGAGTTTCATGAAAACAGGATTAATCCTTTGAAGTAGCAGAAATTCTGCTGATTTTCTAATGGGAGGAGGACAGAACTCAAGAGGGCATTTATGATTTTGAAGTTTACTACTTTCTGTTTCTCTGCAAACAAAAACGTGATAGATCTGGAACCTATGTATACCTAACCTTATTGACCACGTGAGAAATACGGTTTATCAGTAAGCTTTCATTATTTTGTAATAGTAGCCTGTTAGTTCTGAGAGCACTTTAGAGATGCTAGAGTTTTTAAAAAATATTCACAAAGAGTTTGCTGTGCTAAGCCCTGTGGGGAACAAAAGTCTAAAACACAGTTTCTGCTCCCAGAACTTACAATCAAGTTGGGGCACAAATAGCACACATGAAATTATAATGACAAAACCAACACATGAAGAAAACCAAATGAATGATACTCCCCTACAGGAAAAGTCAACAAGGTTGACAGAAGGAAAGATGTAGGCTAATAGTGACCAGAGAGGAAATCATCTTCAAGAAGAAAGTCAATGAAATCATTTTTAAAAAATGAGATGATGTCTCTCTCTCTCCAACCAAGATCTTACCTTTTATTAATTACAAATTTTATTTTCCAATATATTCTTATCATATCTTCTGAGTAACAAATGGGAAATTTTCCACTACCTTTGTTATAGAAAACAAAATGATAGATAACTCTTTCATAACCAGAAAGCAGTAAAATCAAACACACTTCCTGTATCACAATTTGATCTCTCAGAAACACAATTACATATTCCTAGAGTTCTCAGGATACCCTTTAAAAATACATACTGATTTTTAAGATTTCTGTTTCTTGATATTAAAAATTTTTGTGCTCTGAAATAAGGGTATAAATACCTTATTTGTATGCTTCCAAGAAGGACATTATTGTGTCCCATAGCATTCCTGCCAAAGAACCACAGCTGAAATTACAACATGAGGAAACATAAGACAAAACCTAAACTGAAAGACATTTTACAAAATAACTGGCTGGTACTCTTAAAAGTGGCAAGTTTATTAAACAAAGAATAAAACTGTGCCAGACTAAAGAAGAACATGAAGTTACAATAAGTAAATATAACCCTGGATTTTGGATTCATCCAGGCTTGGAAAAAGAATGGCAGTTATAGAATTAATAATATTTGAATAAAATCTGATATTATCTCAGTATATAGTATTATATCACTGTTAATTTTCTGATTATGTGAACTGAGTACTATGGAGGTGAATAAGACATCAGCAAATTGGGAAGCTGGGTGAAAGGTATATACAAATTTTTGGTTTAAGTCCAATGTGTTTAAAAACAAAAAGTTTAAAAATTACATTATATATATATACATACATACATATATATATGTATGTATATATAATACATACACAGCAGCCCACCAAAATGTGAGGATGTTGGGCTGGATGTTTAGAAACGGAATGTAAGCACATGAGAGAAGAAGGTGGTCGTGGACTCCCAGTTTCCCAATGCCGGATTACTGTTCTCAGGTTTTCGAAGAAGGATTTCTCGTCTCTTTAGTGAGAACTGTAAACATCTGCAGAATATGTGTTTGGCTAGTTATTCTTTTTATTCCAGTTTGAGATTTGGTGGCCATGTCGGAATACTCAATGGTTCCTTTGGCTAATGGTGTCATCGAATATGTTGTATGTAGATGCGCTAAGGTTTAGAACTATCTTTCTTCCCAAAGAAAGGGTTCCCAAATGTAAGAATACATAGATCTTTATTAGTTCACACACCCTAATTTAAGCTGAAAGATCTTCCCATCTCAACAAGGTATATGCTGCTCTACAAATATTTATATAAATTACAAGGCAATGGTACTTTCTAGAGCCTTGGTGGGCTATGAATTTTGCTTTGGATGCAAGGTAATGGCACCAATCATTTCTATTATGATACCTAAGCAGCACAGAGGGCAAAATCTGCCTTTAGAAAATGCATACATTGGTTAGCAGTTTTATTTCATTTCATGTAATAGGAAAGATAATCCACCCATATCATACTCAAAGTTTTCTAATTGTATTATTTAGAATCTACAAATTCTCTTTTTTAAGATGGTGAATTTAAGTTGCTCAATGTTAATCATAATTTGGGGAATATAGTTTCTAACATATGCTATACCTAAGAATTGTTCCAGTATTCATGTATGGATGTGAGAGTTAGACTGTAAAGAAAGCTGAGCGCTGAAGAATTGATGCTTTTGAACTGTGGTGTTGGAGAAGACTCTTGAGAGTCCCTTGGAATGCAAGGAGATCCAACCAGTCCATTCTAAAGGAGATCAGCCCTGGGTGTTCTTTGGAAGGAATGATGCTAAAGCTGAAACTCCGGTACTTTGGCTACCTCATGCGAAGAGATGACTCACTGGAAAAGACTCTGATGCTGGGAGGGATTGGGGGCAGGAGGAGAAGGGGACGACAGGATGAGATGGCTGGATGGCTTCACTGACTCTATGGGCTTGAGTTTGAGTGAACTCCAGGAGCTGGTGATGGACAGGGGCCTGGCATGCTGCGATTCATGGGGTCCCAAAGAGTCGGACACGACTGAGCAACTGAATTGTACTGAACTGAAGAATTGTTCATCTGTGGTTTTCTATTTTTTCTATCAATCTATAATTAAACTTACAAAACACTCTGATTTCCCCTCATTAAAGTACATTATGACAAGTAATCCCTGCCCCTCCCCCCGACCAAAATCTTCTTAAATAAAAGAAACTTCACATATTAAGCATTTGGGAAGATCATTCCTATTTTCTTGGATGAACTATATAAATGAAATAGGTTGAATCTTTTCAGTTTAAAAAGAGAATTCAGGTATTATTTTTTATCATATTGCTGTAGAAAGCAACAGTTCCTATTTTTTTTCTTCTAAAGTCTCACTTTCTAGATATCAAAGTGGCACGAGATTTGGGAGGGGGTGAGAGAAAGACAGTCCCAGGAAGAGAGACTGACTTGAAGACAAGCAAAGAGGTAGAGAAATATGGAAGAAACAGTTTGGCTCATGGAAGAGTGCTCTGGCATACAGACTGGAAAAACAGACTACAGCCAAATCACTGAGAGGCTTAAATTCTAGGCTGAACAAGTTATATTTAATTTCTAGGCAATGAGGAGCTCTACCATAGGACGGTCAGTCCAATAGCAATGTGGAAAGAACTTAAAAGTAGCAAAGTGACAGATTATCATTGTAATAGTCTACCACAGCAATAGCATGGAGAAGGTAAAAGATGCAGGGCATTATCTAAGTAGAATCCATAGGATTTGGCCTTTTCCAGAGAAACATATACAAGACTTGAATAAAACCATTTCATTAAAAATGAAATTAGAAAACAATAAGTAAAAACACCTAGAAACAACAAAGGTGAACTGAATTGCGGGTCGGGGGAATGGGGAACATTCTTTCGGGATCTTTGGCAATGTCTTCTACTCTGATCTTAAGAAGTAAATAATTTAGTCCTGTGAAGTAGTCACATGATTCAAACTGAACACTTTACCTACCTTTTAAAACTGAGGGCATGAAAAGCAGAAGCCAAAGAAAAGAAGATTCAGTCTCATACAATTAAAAAAAAAAAAAAAAGAAGTGTCATATGTTTCTTAATTCTGTCTGCTGAAAGGCTCCTTTCTCAAGGGTATCACCTAGGGAAGATTCATAATTGATAAATGGATAGCTGCAGTTCTTTACCAGGAGGAAGAACATCTGTTTTCTCTCCTGATGGGATACAGGTTTCCTAGGCTACCAAATTTATCCTATTCCTATACCCTACACTGCCATACACAATTCAGAAACACAAACTCAAATGTGGGAATACACAAATCAAAGCTTATTCTGTTACAACTTAACATCAGAAGAGCCTGGTTTTGTACTTCCAACATGTCTTTTAACAGCCTTTTTCACAGGCAATTTCTTCTTCTCTGATGAGAGTTCAAGACTAATGTCATGGAGAGGGCTAAAGAAAACAGCAGGTTTTCCTAAGGGATCCTAAGCATCAGCAAGCATAGATTAAAAAAAAAATTTTTTAAGTATATTTTAATTTTTACAAGTAATACCATTTTACATTTTTGTGCCACTTACAGTTTCAAAATGCTTTTAATACTCCAACTTTCATAAGCATCCATTAAGGAGATCAGTATTTTCTATTTTTTCTATTTTATAGAAGAAACTTAACAAGTTTGTCACAAAACTAGTAAGTGATATAGCAGGGGCTCAAAATCAGGTGTTGAAACATTTAAATGATTTCACCATTGAAGACAAATAGGAATTTTATAAGATCTCAGATTTTTAATATCAACTAAAGAATCTTGGGCTCACATTTTTCCATGGTCACCAAGCTCATGTCAGGTCTTAACCATGTATAAAGTGAAAGTTGCTTAGTTGTATCTGACTCTGTGACTCCATGGACTATACAGTCCATGGAATTCTCCAGGCCAAAGTACTAGAGTGGGTATCCTTTTCCTTCTCCAGGGGATATTCCCAACCCAGGGATTGAACCCAGGTCTCCTGCATTGCAGGCATATTCTTTATCATCTGAGCCACCAGTGAAGCCCTAACTATGTATAAATCTTTACTAAGACAACAGACTAGTTGGGAAATGAGATGGTATATGATCTGCTCCTAACGGTGAATAACTACTTCCTACAATTTTGACTAGATTTTCAAACTTTTTAAATTTATAAGTTACTCTTTCAGATAATCTGCTTTTAAAAATTATTTTAAAGTATGATTAGGGTCTTAAAATCTCTTTTAACTGGCTAATTTTTTTGTTCATACTTGAAAATGGAGACAAATTCTAGCTAACTCCTGAAGGAATCTTCAAATATCCCAATTAATGTTTGTACCTATAGTCTTCTCCAAATGTGTGTTTATAATACACAATGGAATTGGCCAAGCAAAAAGATGACATAAAATGATCTGAAGGATAATTAGTAAATGAAAAGGTTTAAAGACTTTCATCCTTAATTTTTGATCTTAACTGTACGATTTTTAGAAGGATATATGATACATTTCCTTAGTAAAGATTAATATATACTGAGCTATGAAAGTATATATTAATTTTAGAAATAACATGTCATAAAAAGTCTTACATAAAAATATCCACTAGTAACTAGCTATAAATTTAACTGAGAAATATAATAAAAATCAGAACATTTTTTGCTTTATCTTTTGAAAATATGAAATAAAAGAGTATATAGAAAGATCTGATAAATCAAAAAGTAAGGTAGGAATAAACAGCTATTTTTCAAGAAGAGACTGAAATGCTAAAATATGTTCTGTTCACTATTCTGGTATTATAGTTAGGTGAGCACCAAAGTTGATGCTAATTCCATAGATTTACAAGCCTGGAGAGTAAAATAAGTATGGATGGGCTTATAAGAAATAAGCCACAAAAAGTCTAGAATGGTAAGAACAGAAGCACTGGTTTTAATAAGAATCTTTTGTAAAATAATTTCACACATGAAATTATTAAATGGATTAAGGAAATTCTGATGCCAATCTTTAAGAAAATATGTAAGAAATATCTTCCATGAAAAGATCATCTTGGTTAATCCAGGTATTTAAGTACTTTTGAAAATCTTTTTTCCTAAGGAGGGATGAACATACTAAAGAACATCTTCAAAGTAAATCTTAAGAATTTAGTTAAGAAAAAAACAGCATAGAGTAGTTGCCTATTCAGCCCATTAAGACTGAACAGGCAAAAATCTACAGTAGGAAGAAAGTCCACAAGAACATGTGGGAGAGAGAAGATGGCCCCATCTTTTCTGTCAACAAAGTCTTTTTCTAAGAGAGAAAAGAAACTACAGCAGAGTTTTACAAAGCTGCAGAGTCATAAAACAAGATAATGTTAGTATCAAAGACACAATTAAAATATTGATTTGGCAAAAACTGATTTTCCTAGGACCCACTGGGAGTTCTAGATGGCACAGATGACCAGGAGAGGGCAGCTCACCACTGCAGCTGTGAGTAAAGACACGATTTGGCATCAAGGGGATACTCTACCTTATTTACACTTTCCATATTCAAATAATGAAGAAGTAAAGATACTGCTATTAAAAACTCTAAACAACAGATAAAATATAATAGCACAAGTCATTACAATGAGTAGCTAGTAAGAAAAATTTCTCATAAGCAAGCTGGAACTTGTAAGATGAACCTAAAGTTCCTGTCCCTTTCAGATAAACAGAATAAACAGCACTGGCAATTACACTCATTATGATAGTGTAGATTTATTATCTTTTTATAATCCAATGTACTTTTTGTAAACAAACACTTTCTTACAGTTTAAGTTTTCAGGTATCCAAACTTTTTACCAAAATAAATTCATAAAAATACAATGAATGCAATTAAATATACTCTCATAAATCAAAGGATTTGGGGGAAAAATCACCACCTTACAGTAACCTATTACAAAACCCAGTACTTTCTCTTGAATTATACATATCTTTGAAATACATTGTTTATAATCCGTGTTGCAAGCATAAATTTGAAGATTTGTATTGTCAAAAAAAAAAAAAAGAAAATAGATTGCTGTGATCAAACAGACCTGTCTGGTTTTCATCAAAAGAATGACAAAGGGTTGAAACTTTTCTAATTGTTAGGAGACTGTATAGACTGGCGTAATTTCTTCCTTTTCGGCTGAAATCCACTCAAGGAGTATGGGAGTAAAACACCCTGAGCATCACGAGTAATTTATCTTCTAAGAGTCACATTCCTTCATTTACTAAAAATTCTCATTCCTATGAACACAGTAACTGGAAGACAAGTAATTAGACTATAAGTGTCTTAATATTTCTTATTTCATCAGTGTATTACCTTTGTTTAGAATGTTTACCCTAAATCAAATGAGAAGAAATACTGAAAAAGAACAAAGGCAATACTGATTACATAAGCGGTTAAAAACTATTTAAACCTGGAATTTCATTTCCTTGTTGAATTTCTTGATTTGAAGTTTAAAGTACTTTCAAGCCCTTTTATGTTATAGTGTCCAAAGAAAATTATGTTTATACAGCATGTTAGGTTAAATGGAGGAGGGCATTTTCAGTTAGATTACTAGCCCAGAAGCTCCAAATGCCCCAGGTCCTAACAGGCCACTCGGGACAGAGAGAGTTGTTATCTTGCTCACCTGTAACTTACTTCAGTCACAGCAATGGCTCTGCCACATCAGTTAGGAGTTCTTATATAAGTATCTGATAAGGTGCTAGGGAGAGAATGAAGGAGTAGCTGCAAATCTAGCTCACCGAAGATGTTGTTTTACAATACAGAAAGAGTTCTGGGGGAAGCAAAGCAGCAGCTAAGTGTAAATGGGGTCTGTGGGTTGACTTCTTCACCTTTTAAACACACTGACAGTTTCCACTCCTATGTGTATGCTCTATTTTTCTTTTGGACCATTTTTTTTAAGGTCTTTATTAAATCTGTTACAATTATTGCTTTTATATTTGGGCTTCCCTGGTGGCTCAGAGGTTAAAGCATCTGCCTGCAATGCAGGAGACCTGGGTTCAATCCCTGGGTCGGGAAGATCCCCTGGAGAAGGAAATGGCAACCCACTCCAGGATTCTTGCCTGGAGAATCCCATGGTTTTTTGGCCACGAGGCATGTTGGATCGCAACTCCCCGACCAGGGATGGAATCCACATCTCCAACACTGGAAAGTGAAGTCTTACCACTGGACCACCAGGGAAGTCTCTCCTACCTTTTGAAAAGCCCTGTTCATTTTAACAAGACAAAACGCATTTAGTTAGAGAAATTTCCTCTAAAAATATTGCTGTGGTTTTAAGGAAGAAAAAATTAATAAAGTTATTAGAGATATTTTTCTTCATTGTCTTTTAAAAAATCTCTCACGTAGGTACAAGATTTACAGGGAAATCCCAGGTATCAGCAACTGCCAAACCTCTAGTTTCTAGCATTGAGGACCTGTAGGTGATGTATGAATATATAATTAATCAAGTCACCAGGGTCAGAACTAAATAATTATAATCCATAGTCTCTCCCTTTAATCAAAAAAGAGAGGAGATCAAAATTTTTTAAGTTCAAATAGTAGCTAAGAGAAAGATAAATAATAAAGTAAATCAATAGAGTAATTCATCTGAATTCCACTGCAAAGACCTGCCTCTGAGAACCCCCAAATAACTGAATTGTTACAGTTCTGGCTGCTAGGGAGTTCAGCTTCCAAAGGCCCCCAGGGGAGCAGTAAGTCTTTACTAAGGACACAAATTTTTAGAAGAAACTCAGTCAACACCTGCATGAAAACAACTCAGTTTCTGCCCTAATAAGGGTAGGGGCTCTATTAAAGTCAAATAGACTAATCAGTCTAAAGGCAGTTTGGCAGGAAACTCTTTAGTAAAACTGGACGGGGACAGTTTACCGGGTGTGCAACTTCACAGTTGCATAGGAGCCTGCTCTCAGAAGGCCTGTGCTTGGCTGAATGCTCTGTGTTGCCATCCTGAAATTCTTAATAATTTTATCTTTGAACTTATAGTTTATAACTAAAGAACAATGGAACACTAGAAGAGGAAATATGCCAAGTGTAAGCATATCCACCAAGCAGTTGGCCACGGCTTACCAGCCCAAATGTGTATACCTGAGGCAGTCATGGGTACAACAAGGCACTCTGGGTCAGCCAGAACTGAGCCCACAGAAGCAGTAAGAATAGTGGCAGTGGCCCCAGGAAAGAGGAGGGGCTCTTCACAAGACTATGCAGCGGAAAGCCTGCTTACCCATCTGTCGTTGAAACCTGTCCCAGTGGTATATGCACAAATATTAACTTCTCAGTGTGAGTGCCCAGGATAGGATGTGCCAATGCTTATTAGTAGATTTTTTTCAGTAAATTACTGCAAAGTAAAATCATAATACATGGTTATTAGCATGTTTGTGAGTTATTAGACTTCAAGGAATTCAGTTTTGGAAAACCGTTGCAACATTGCAACCCACAGGCTTAAAAAGAGAAATTAAAGATTGTTGCATTTGATGGAAAAGAATATTATTTCCATATGATGCTCTGGATGAACCAATTATTAACACAGAAGACAACCTAAAAATTAATTTTTCCTTATCATTGAAGATATAGTGATAGAATACATAATCTATCACTAAATGTAAATTCTATACAACTCATGAAACCATTTTTGGTTGCCTGTACAGCTTCCATAGATCATAAGAAACAGCAGAGGTTGAATACATATATATGTATAACTGAACCACCTTGCTGTACACCTGAAACTATCACAACATTGTTAATCAACTATATTTCAATATAAAATAAGAAGTTAAAAAGGAAATAGCAGAGAAAATATTAAATGTCAATATATAAATTTACATTTGAAATTAAATTCACCAAAGTTGTGAATTTAATTCACTAGATGTTTTTAGAAAAACTGCTCTGTAAAAATCATCGGCTCTAGATGTTCAAAGTTTATATCTTGAAATAATTATCAGAAATGAATGCCAATGTTGTCAAAACCTATAAAATGCTCTTACTAGCTCCAGTAACAATTACATCAGAAAAAGATCCTTCTCAAAATTAAAAGTTATCAAAAATTATTTGTAACGGAGTGACTGACATTACTTTCAATTATATAAATTAAAAATGAAGTTGCTAAAAGTATAAATTTTGATGACTTGAAAAATGAATTTGCGAAAAAGCAAGGCAGAAGAATCACCTGATTGATCAAGATATCACGAAGTATTATTATGGTATTAAAATCATAAGCCTCCAATTTTTTTCTGTAATATGTAACTTTATACTGTTACTCAGGCATTGCTATTTCTAATATGTTGAAAGGAAAAAGTGTTAAATATTTGTATCTTTAACTGTACTTTTTTCCTGTTTTTTGAAGAAGGGTCTCTCATTTTAATTTTATACTAAATCCCAAAGATTATGTATTATTCTGGAAGGCTAATCCAATAGTAAGCCAACTCTTCTCTAGCCTTGGTTGTTGTCTTGCAAACTCCTCTGCTTCTCAAGGGCCAACCTTAAACACTGATTCATTGTTTCTCCCTTTCTGTTTTGTGCTAACTACACCTATCTCTGGCCACCTTTCTCTATTCTAACTTCTGTACTATGATTCCTGAGCCTGATCTCAAAAGCCCAGATTTTTAAGCACCCATTTGATACCTCCTCCCCACAAACTCTCCAATATGTTACCTTCATAATAATCTTGAACTAATTTCACTTTATTCCCTAAATTCAACCAATGATTAAATCTCACTAAATCTTTCAATATGCCTCTCGAATCTGTGACTTAACCTCATGCTCATTCTGATTATCCTAGACAAAGTCCTCATAACCCTCTACTGGGAAGAGAGATCTTACTTACACATACCTTTAACATCATCTCATCTAATCCTCCTAAAACCCCTGGCAAGACAAGTAAATACATTCTGATGTAAAAATCATCCTATTTTAAAACTGAAGTTGAGCAACAGAGAAGTAAAGCATTCTACTCCAAGTCATGATGAAAGCTAACTGCTTAGAGCTATCAGTTCAGTTAAGTTGCTCAGTCGTGTCCGACTCTTTGCAACCCCATGAATCACAGCACGCCAGGCCTCCCTGTCCGTCACCAACTCCCGGAGTTCACTCAAACTCACGTCCATCGAGTCAGTGATGCCATTCAGCCATCTCATCCTCTGTCGTCCCCTTCTTCTCCTGCTTCCAATCCCTCCTAGCATCAGAGTCTTTTCTAATGAGTCAACTCCTTGCATGAGGTGGCCAAAGTACTGGAGTTTCAGCTTTAGCATCATTCCTTCCAAAGAACACCCAGGGCTGATCTTCAGAATGGACTAGTTGGATCTCCTTGCAGTCCAAGGGACTCTCAAGAGTCTTCTCCAACACCACAGTTAAAAAGCATTAGAGCGATGGAGGAAGTCTAATCAGAATCCTCCATTATGTCATGTTATCAGGGGCTCAAGTCTTCCAATTTGCAAGAAGACTTTGGTCAAAATCAATTTCTCATCCAAGGCCTTTTATATACCTAATTACTGCTAGAACTCAAATGATATCTGCTCAAATGATACCTCCTCCTTCAGGATCCCTTCCTTAACTTTTCCCATCAAGAAACAGACCTTCATTCCTCTGAATTTCTACCAATTGATATGAACATTCTCATAGTATATGCCATATCCTTATCTTCAAGAAGGTGAAGGTGAAGTCGCTCAGTTGTGTCCGACTCTTTGCGACCCCCTGGACTGTAACCTACTAGGCTTCTCCATCCATGGGATTCTCCAGGCAAGAATACTGGAGTGGATTGCCATTTCCTTCTCCAGGGGATCTTCCCAACCCAGAGATCGAACCCGGGTCTCCTGCATTGGAGGCAGACACTTTAACCTCTGAGCCACCAGGGAAGCCCTGGTGGGCTTTATCTTCAAGAGGGGCTCCAAAAAGACCCTTTCCTATAACATCATAACTTAGCAAGGAATTCCTGTAACTTAGCAAGGAATCAATATCTCACTGTCCTCATTCAGGACACAATCGCCTCATTCATTCAAACAATTTACTATCTTCCATGTGTTTTTACCTTGCCAACAAAGGTCCATCTCATCACAGCTATGGTTTTTCCAGTAGTTATGTATGGATGAGAGAGCTGGACCATAAAGAAAGCTGAGTGTCAAAGAACTGATGCTTTTGAACTATGGTTTTGGAGAAGACTCTTGAGAGTCCCTTGGACTACAAGGAGATCAAATCAATCAATCCTAAAGTGAATCAGTCCTGAATATTCATTGGAAGGACTTATGCTGAAACTCCAATACTTTGGTCACCTGATGTGAAGAACTGTCTCACTGGAAAAGACCCTGAGTTGGGTAAGATTGAAGGCAAGAGAAGAGGGTGACAGAGGATGGGATGGTTGGATGGCATCACTGTCACGATGGACAAGAGTTTGAGCAAGCTCTGGGAGTTGGTGATGGACAGGGAAGGCTGGCATACTGCAATCCACGGGGTTGCAGAAAGTTGGACACGACTGAGTGACTGAACTGACTGAACTGTATGTGTATAATTCTAAATGCTATGGAGGCATAAAGTCCAGATGCTTCAGATAAAGATGTAGGACTAACATATGCATACATCCCTCCTTTCTCATATCCTACAAAAATAACAATAAGGGAGTTTAAAGAGTCAAGTCTCCCAATTACTCCTTGCAAAACATACAACTGGGTGACTATCTTTTCTCTACATCAGCAAATGATGGGAAATTTATTTTCTGGAGAGAGTAAGCAAAAGGAAGTTCTCTGAAATGGGGACAAGGATATAAACTGAACCTGTATAAACTGAAAGATTAAATGGAAATATACATAATGGATTCTGAGATCTCCAGCCTTCTTCTCCCACTTGCCTCCCAGAACACTGTCAACCAGGCCTTTGCTCTCCAGACAGATGATCCAAATACTCTTTTTTCTCTTCCAAGAACTCTAACTGCCTAAAACAAAGTCCTAAAGATCCCCAGGAAAATAACTCAGCTAAATTTCCCTAGATGGTTATGTTGACAAGCTCTCAGTATCCAATCAGTTGTTAAATATCACAGTTTTTATCATGGGCAAACAACGATGAATACATAGAATGAAAGCTAGAGACCAAAAGAAAGAAAAACCAGAAAAGGCAAGTTGGAGGAAACACACTTTTCAGAAATAAGAAAAATTAAACTAAAATTATCATGAATATTCTCCAAGACATAAAATATTGTATCCACAATAAGGTACAAGTCCCCCAAACTGTTTTTCATTTTGGGGGTTTAGTTTCCTATATACCTATCACTAAATCAAACTCAAATCTTTTCCATTATCTAAATTTTCCACACACACACACACTTTAAAGAGCATTCAGATAAAAGACAGACATAACCACTCACTCTTAGAAAAAAATTTTTTAATAGAAAAAAATAAGAAATTCAGTTGAGGTACAGGAAAATAAAGTTGAGGAAATCTCCAACAAGTAGAACATGAGGAGATGGATAAGATGCCCTACCCCCAAAAAAGGTACGAAAATCAAAGCACAAATTCCAAAGGTCCAATATATGAAAAATAGGTGTTCTAGAAAAACGAGGTTAAGAAATCATCAAAGAAATCATTAACTACCATTTCAAACAGAGGAAGGACATGAATTTCTTAGAGTGTCTATTGAGAGGGTCTGCTGCTGCTAAGTTGCTTCAGTTGTGTCCGACTCTGTGCGACCCCATAGACAGCAGCAGCCCACGAGGCTTCCCCATCTCTGGGATTCTCCAAGCAAGAACACTGGAGTGGGTTGCCATTTCCTTCTCCAATGCATGAAAGTGAAAGGTGAAAGTGAAATCGCTCAGTCATGTCTGACTCTAGCAACCCCATGGACTTCAGCCCACCAGGCTCCTCCGTCCATGGGATTTTCCAGGCAAAAGTACTGGAGTGGGGTGCCATTGAGCACTATATAGTAGATGAAAAAAATCTGAAGCCAAGGCACAAAGAAAATCTTACATATTTCCAGAGATTAAGAAAGACCATTCAAAGGATCAGAAAACAGAGTAGCTTTAGACATCTCAACAAAAATACTGGAAATTAGCACACAATGAAGAAGTGTGATCAAAATTCTTAAGGAAAAGCATTTTTCAACTTTAAAGAGTTCTACCTCTGTATTCTTTCTCAGGACATTACTGGAGGTGAACTCCTTCAAAATGAGTAAGTAAACCAAGGAAGATGACGAAATGGGATGTAAAAGACAGAAACTCCACCACAGGAGAAAAGCAAAAGGATTTCCTAGGATGATAGTGAAAGGAAATCCCAGAGCGATACTTGTGCACCAGTAAATAAACAGAGCAACAAGACCAGGATGAAGAAGTCAGACTTTCTCCAAACATGAAAATCAATGGAAATGTTGAAGCATTTGAGCACACTGGGAGGAAATTTAGATATTTTGAAAAGAATTCTAAGTTTATTTAGTGATAAGCATATGGTTTTTCCAGTGGTCATGTATGGATGTGAGAGTTGGACTATAAAGAAAGCTGAGCGCTGAAGAATTGATGCTTTTGAACTGTCGTGTTGGAGAAGACTCTTGAGAGTCCCTTGGACTGCAAGGAGATTCACCCAGTCCAGGCTAAAGGAGATCAGTCCCGAGTGTTCACTGGAAGGACTGAAGTTGAAGCTGAAACTCCAATACTTTGGCCATCTGATGTAAAAAGCTGACTCACTGGAAAAGACCCTGATGCTGAGAAAGATTGAGGGCATGAAGAGAAGGGGATGACAAGAGGATGAGATGGTTGGATGGCATCACTGACTTGATGGACATGGGTTTGGGTGGACTCCAGGAGTTGGTGATGAACAGGGAGGCCTGGTGTGCTGCAGTTCATGGGGTTGCAAAGAGTCGGACACAAATGAGAGACTGAACTGAACATGGAAAACTAGGTAAATAACAACAAGAAAAACCTAAAACAATAATGTGGGGTAGTGGGAAGGTAGGAACAGTAGAGGAAAATAAAAATTCATGATTTTATCTATATTATTTAGTATTCAATAACATTTTTATAATCATAGTAATGTAAACACCATTTGATCTAACCAAAATGACAACATAATTATACACAGAAGATGGTAAGAGTGACTGTGGAGCACTGAGAACAGAGGTAAGCAGAGAAAGATAAATCTTTTCTTCTGTGATGAGAAGTGTATTGAAAATTCTAAACTGAAAAATCAAGAGGCAACAGTGCAAGAATGTAACTAAGAGCAACAGAGCTAAACATTAAAATAATCAGCTGAAATAACTGATCATATTGACTTTGAGGAAGGGTGAAACAGTAGTGGTTGTTGTGGGGACTAATGACAGAATGCTGTTTTTCATTTCAAAACTGGAAACTACTGACTCTCAAAGTTATGTGCAATATAATTTGATAAAAAACTTAAAAATTAAGCTACATAGGGCTTACACTCTACTGGGAGAGACACACATATAAACTGATAATTATAACACAGATTGGTAAGTGCTATGATAGTAATTTATGTGTGTATCTACAGTAGTACTAGTTACAGTCTGCCTTGTATTCCAACCATCTATGTACAGATCATTATTTTCCCTGCTGACCAATGAACTATAAGGATATTTACCCTGTCTCATTCACCTTTGACAGATCTTGGCAATTTATACACAGTTGTTATTTAATAAATATTCCTTAAATCAACAATACAGAGATAGGATCTCCTTTATAAGTAAGTTTGAGGAGCTTTTTTGTTTGTGTTTAAACTGCCCAGAAATTGAACCTCCTTTCTATGCTTGGGAAAGCCCTGATCTTATGAAGCGTAGCTGGCTTCCTGTTAGAGAAGGTAAAAAGTCAGATATTTGCTTCTTCTCTTGCACAACGCCACCATTAAGATATAGCAGCCACACTCTTGAAATGGAATCTGGCAAGGAGACATAGCACAGACCATGTGAAACCCCTCCCGGTGGTGGGGGCCAGCAGTTACATCCACGTTTAGGTTCTAGCAGCAGCATCAGGTCTCCAGCTTCAGTGATGGTGGTCATGTCAACAGCGCGAGTCACTCCTATGGGCTAAGCCATAGCAGAGCCTGCCCTAGACTAGCTCTACAGGGCGGTATGCATTACTCCTGGAGAAACAAATCTTCAAGCTTGTTTATCCGACTCTATCAGAAATTCTATGAGTGATCCAATACCTCTTTCTGCTAAAATTAGTCAGAATTGTTTTCAATTGCTTACAACTACAAAACTGGTCTGTGTAATCAGCTCTGCTGACAGGTTTGTGCCCAGACCATTTTACCTGCCACTTTGCCAATGTGCCAGTCATTTCAGTTTTGTATTTCTCTTAAAAAAAAAAAAGAGTTCATACAATTTGTGAAATATTAAAATAATTTTCATTGATCTCAAAATCTCTATATTAAAATTTTCAAACAGTAAGCACTGACTACAGATTCTAGCTAACTAGCAAGAAATAGAAAGGTATTCAGAATTTTTATTTGTATTTTGCTGTGAATAGTTGATTAAATAACATTACTATAGATTCACAGTTCTCAAATTTTTAGTGTCAGGACCCTTACAAACTCATAAGATTGCGAAGAACCCTAAAAGAGCTTTTGTTTATGTGGGTCATATCTATAACTATTTACTATATTATATGCTAAAACCAAAAACAAAATTTTAATAGTTCACAGCTCATTTAAAAATAAGTAAATCCATCACATGTTAATATATAATAACACTCTTATGAAAACAATTGTATTTTTCAAAACAGAAAGAAATAAGAGAGGAATTGTTTTGTATTGGAAATGCTTTTAAATGCCTGGCTTAATAGAAAATGGCTGGATTCTCATATCTAGTTGAATACCCAATCTGTTGTGATATGTTGTTTTGGTTGAAGTAAATTAAGATGATCTGGCATCATACAGATATGCAGTTTGAAAAAGGAAATAAAGACTATATTTCAATAGTCTCTTAAGATAACTGGGAATACCGTTATTTAACACTGTACCAAAGTCAACAAGCAGTAGTTTCTCAAAGGTTAGTTACTACATAAAAATCTAAAATCGGTCTTGTTTGCACTCTGAAAAAATTTTTCATCTGTGCTGATTTTGTAACATCAGATGTGAGTCATGTGGAAAACACTGGCTCACTAAGTTATACTTTGAGTGCACTTCCCATTTCATCATACAGAATATTTAAAGACATGAACTGATGCATTCAGATTTGATAAAATTAATTCTTTTTATTGATCCATCAAGAGAATTTTTAAGTGAAATTAACCTTTTTTTTTTTAAATTGCCAGTGTACTGAAGTGAAGAATATAATAACATTATGATTTGGTGCAACTGCCTTGTTTTGTGCAAAGAGGCCAAGTGGTTTTACTCATCATTGCTCTTGCATCCTCAGTGCAAATGTCAACACAGTGAAAAAGGCAAATGACTTCTTAGTATTATTATGAAAACAGATTTGACCCTGAAGAGCCTCTGAAGAACACTCAGGGACTCCCAGAGGTCTACAGACCACACTCTGAGAACCACTGCTCTGAGTCTATAAAGCTGACAGGCCTGTGGTGCTTTTGGGACTCTGGGAAGAAACACAGAGATCTATGACCTATAATGACGTGGAAGTTCTGCTGACTCACAGATCTCAGTGGCATGTTCCACAATCATAGTCAGTACTGGCATCTCACCGTGGTTCTATTTGTGAAAATCAGCCTGTATTTAAAAGCTACCTGGCTACTGTTGATCTGAACAGGTCAATGAAAAATATTTTTGGAAGGAACTATGTGTTACATGGAAGAAAATAAGGAAATAACATTTATAATAAAATATGTCACAGTCGTGTTTATTAATTTAAGACTTTACAAAGATCTCAAGATCTTTCCCTTATCACTATCAACAGTAATTGGCTAGGCAAAAAAGCACACACATTCAGGCTTCCTTTATTCAGGTTCCATTACAGAACCTACCATGAGTCATCTAGTTCTTATTTTGATGAAATGAATGAAGACAGAAAAATCTGCATAATATGTAAACCAATATGGATTCCAGAGACTAGAGAACTGCCATGCTGCTCATCCATTAATACCTATTCAATTATTTATAATGCTGCTTTCCTGAAGTAGCTGAATACAAATGCCCCATGTTGGCAAATATCAAAATATAAACATACCAGCAAGCTGGTCTGACACTAGTTACAGGACAGCAGAAGCAATGAGTAGTACTGGTGATTATCAGAATCATCATTCCTTTCCATATCACTCTTTAGTTTTAGAAGCACTTGCAACTTCTTTATCTAATTTCAAGTATATAATAATTCTTGAAGTAGGCAGAGGTTATTATCAGCTTTTTATGGATAAGCGATAAACTCACATATTAGTAGACTTAACTCTCTGACTCCATTTAGGACTCTTTCTTTGACATCACTTGAAACTCTGGTCATGACAGTTCCCCTTTCCTTCTCCATTTTTTTTTTTTTGAAAAAGAAAAACAAAACAGAACAATTGATATTCAAAATAATGAACCTGGGATCCTCAAAATTTTAATAAACCTTCTGAATCTTCCCAGAAAATATTAAAATGAAAGACAAAAGGTTAATATCATTTTAAAATTTCACAATTCTTTGCAACTTAACAACAAAAGCAATAATTTCCCTTTAAAGACAGCCCTTTTACCTAACTGTCGGTCAACTTTAAAAATTACTGTCTTAAACTAAATGTATTTTACTCAGCAAGGATTTGAGTATATACTACGTATAGTTGGTATGAATATTCTTTAAACTAAAGAAATGTGCCAATTTTGATACAATGGCATTCACTGCAATTAGCCATGATTTTTCTGGTTCTACTTTGCTTCATAAATCCCATATATCTAAAATACAGGGAGAGACCTTCTACTGACCCACTATTATTAATGAATTCTATCATACATTCCAAAAAACTCAACATTCAAAAAACAAAGATCATGGCATCTGGTTCCATCACTTCATGGCAAATAGATGGGGAACAGTGGAAACAGTGACAGATTTTTATTTTCTTGGGCTCCAAAATCACTGCAGATGGTGACTGTGGCCATGAAATTAAAAGATGCTTGCTCCTTGGAAGAAAAGCTACAACCAACCTAGACACCATATTAAAAAGCAGAGACATTACTTTGTCAACAAAGGTCTATCCAGTCAAAGCTATGGTTTTTCTAGTAGTCATGTATGGATTTGAGAGTTGGACTACAAAGAAAGCTGAGCGCTGAAGAATTGAGAATTGATGCTTTTGAACTACAGTGTTGGAGAAGACTCCTGAGAGTGACTTAGACTGCAAGGAGATCAAATCAGTCAATCCTAAAGGAAATCAGTCCTGAATATTGGAAGGACTGATACTGAAGCTGAAACTCCAATACTTTGGCCACCTGATGCCAAGAACTGACTCACTGAAAAAGACCCTGATGCTGAGAAAGATTGAAGGCAGGAGGAGAAACGGATGACAGAGAATGAGATGGTTGGATGGCATCACTGACTCAATGGACATGAGTTTGAGCAAGTTCTGGAAGTTGATGATGGACAGGGAAGCCTGTCTTGCTGCAGTCCATGGTGTTGCAAAGAGTTGGACACGACTGAGCAACTGAACTGCAACGTTCCAAACATTAACATTCCAATAATACTCACATATTATTATTACTAATAAAGGAATCAAAGAAGAGAGACTGTGATTAACATTTAAGCAAATTTTAAAAATGGGCAAAATCTAAATTAGTTTTCTGTCTCCTGATTTCCAGTCTAAAAGTGTAAGTGAACACTCAATACCTTAATTTTTACTTTTTAAAAATATATGCTGACAAGATATTTAACTTCACAGTCTGCCTTTAAACAGTTTACTTTAAGCTGTATCAAGGAAGATATGTATACCTGAATCTATTAATCTTAAAAGAAATTTTGTTTTTAACCTTTGTTGAGATGATTACCAATAGCTAGCCATATTTCCTTTCAAATTCATGTAACCTGTAGTGATTTAAAGCCCAAAGTGATAAGAAATTTCTGCTGGAGTTTAATGTAAATCATTGATGTCAATTCCCCGGTCCCACTACATATATGCTCATATCACATGGTCAATTTAAATGAAAATACATGGAGCATAAATTTTAAATTCATTTAAAAAATTCTTCAAGTTCTTTCAGTTTACCATGTGTTCACACAAACCTGCATCATGTACACAGATGAAGAAAAACTGGATCACTAGAATAAAAATGATGAAGGGCTATAAACTGCAGTAACATTAACATCTTTGACCCATAAAGGTTCATTAAAGAAGCACATAATTAAAATTTGCTTGGACACTGCCATCTTTATTCATAAATCTTAAAAGCCAAACTTCACCATAAATGATAGAAACTAACACTTTTTCACTAGATTTATAAATAATCATACTATGATTCTTAAAAAAAAAAAAAGAACTATGATACTGAAAGGATAGCACAATCTGGTTACTATTCTTCATTTTGTTTTTTAGGAAATAAAGAGATATCACATTCTCTGTTAACTTTTAATGACATAAAAGTTGAATTTTGCAGTGAAGTGCTTTGTTACCTTATCTGTAGACCTTCTGGAGTTCTTCTGTGTCTTATGACTATGAAAGACAGCAAGCTTGTTCTAAATTTCACTAGATTCCCTCAGTTTCTGGTGACAAAATGCTTTTACTTATGGAAGGGAACATAGTTGGCTAAAACAAAAATGATGTGACATACTTTAACATGAAAAAGGAAACAAGTGTAAACTTGAGATTTTATAAAATTTATAAATCTAAGATTTTTCTGTAATATTCTGATATTAGAGTATGATCTCTTAAAAGGAGTACTAAAAGACTGATAAAAAGTCTGACTCCACTTCTAACAGACTAATAAAAAAATATGTTTTACAGAAAATAATTCTATTGGTGATTATTAGCTTTCAAACATCAGTGTGTATTACTGTATGGTCTTAGATATGTCTTCATTCAATTTTACATCAACAGGTGGGTGAAAGGTATTAAGCCAAAATCAGCTCTAGCTAGCATAAAGCTAACTTAAATTGGGTTGACTAGCAATCTGAGTTTAAAAATTTATTTGCAAGGCTATTATTATTTCACACTGAATTCTACTTACAGTTCAAATTTCACATTTACCCTAAATAGAAATCTCTATGCATTTTCCTCTAATGAGTGCAGAACACTATTGTGTTTACATTTTGTATGTGACAATAAGCAATTTTTTAAAATATCCAGATGACAAGAAAGGCTGAAATTAAAGAAATCCAAATTGGCTATTAAAATCATATTCAAAGTATATTAAATTAAGACCAATGATTGTTACGCTACTTGGCTCTGGCTCATTTGGGATGCATATTTTTATTTTTGCCTTTGGCAAAAAATTAAAGATAGATTTCATACACATTTGGAAGCTCTTCATCACAATTTTTCACTCAAGGTTATAGCTACTGTTTTCAGATAAATATTTCAACAAATTCTTTTATAAGTTACTTAAAATCATGAAGTGGAAAAAAACCTATCCATGATGGATATACTAGGGTACTTTCAGAGGAATGGAAAATTAACTACAAGCTCTCAAATGAGAAATATTAGATTTCCATAAATCCAATGTATTTGCAAAAATTTAAACTATTTGGTATAGTCTATACTAAACTATAATAGACAAATTATCAAAAAACTACATGCTTATAGAAGCAGATTTTTAAAATTACAAATATAAATCTATGCATTATATACTAAAAAGGCAAGAACAAAGGGAGGAGAACAGAAAAATTAAATTAAAAACACTAATGTAAGCTAATACTGCTTACATATGAACATCAAGATGCCAAGGGACCCAACACAATCCTCAGTCTAACATTTTCAATGGCACAGACTAGTGATCACACGATACTGGTGATACTCTCTAGTTACCCCTAGCAACCTTTCTCAACTGTAACGATGCTACCCTACAATAGCTTTCACTGGGCAGCATTCTCTTCACTTAGCTGAATGCTCTGGGACCATCTGCGTCGGCAAGCATAAAAGGCCAGCCTGCCTGTGGGCCCGTCACTCTGAACACCACCTCTCTGACCCTGATTAAATACAACTTTCAATCCTTTTTGTCCTCCCTGTTGACTTCTCCTATTAAGGGAGCCCTTTGACAAAGAAAGCGGAAGAGTGGACTAACTGCCCCCAAGAAAGGTGATGTCTGATACTGCTCAACACAAGGATTAGCAAGCCAATACATAACAAAAGCAAGTTTGGGGGAGGGGAGAGGTAAAAGAAAAAATGGTTTTAGCTAGAGCTTTGACTAATTCAGTAGGTACACAATTCAACAAATAGCTATACAAGAGGCCTTCTTTGAAAGAAATAACTATAGCAGAACAATAATTTGGAGAGATACTTTTCACCATCTTTTCATAAGGCCATGACACTGACAAAAACACCAGATATTTGTTTTCCATTTGATTTTTTTAATTAAAAAGAAATCTTAGAGTTGAAGACAGGAAAGATGAAGGCAAAATAAGAAACAAAGAGAAAATCCAAAAAAGTGCAAAATCATAATTGTAATTTACTGTCTCATTAGAAAACATGAAATGCATTGAATTCACATTAGTTATTCAAATATTTAAGTAAATATTTAAATAGAGGCAGAAAATTGCAACATTCAACAAATAAACATTTTGTAACCTAACATATATAGACCAAGAGAACTTCAGTTTAAAAGAACTGTTTAACAGGATGAGATGCTTTAAGACAAAGAACTTTCTAGGCTCATAGAAGCTTGTACATATGATCTACAGTTCCTTAAGGAAGTCGGTACCCACCAATAGGGTAAAAGATCCAAGTCACCACTTTTAACTATACCACTGTTTTACCAAGTAACTCACAAACCTCCTTGACTCCAAATCAAGCCAACCAATAAACACTTAACAAACTAACTGAATAATGCAACCTCATACATGCCTTGAAACACACACACACGCACATACATATATACAACCTAAAAGTAAATCTATAAAGTAAAACTTGACCACACTTATTCAAAGAATGGTTAATACACCTAGAAAAGTGAAATGGTGCAGGAGAAATAAGGAGAAGGAGGGAGGGAGGAGTGGTGGAGAGGTTCCCAGGACACGTGGGACCCAGAGCTAAAACTGGGAAAGTCCTGGAAAAACCAGGACAAGCTGGTCATCTTAGGAAAGGGCATCACATATACTGAGAAACTGTTATGCAGTAATAAACACTGTGCCTGATTCTTTTCACAGAACGTAATTGTCATTAGAAAACTGCAAGGAAAGAATTTAAGTGAAGAAGTCTAGCTAACTATGAGGATAACTAATCTGTATAGTCAGAGTTATGGTTTTTCCAGTAGTCATGTACAGACATGAGAGTTGGACCATAAAGAAGGCTGAGCACCGAAGAACTGACGCTTTCAAACTAGTGGTGATGGAGAAGACTTTTGAGAGTTCCTTGGACTACAAGGTGATCCAACCAGTCAATCTTAAAGGAAATCAACTCTGAATATTCACTGGAAGGCCTGATGCTGAAGCTGAAACTCCAATACTTTGGCCACATGATGCGAAGAGCTGACTCATTTGAAAAGACCCTGATGCTGGGAAAGATTGAAAGCAGGAGGAGAAGGGGACGACAGAGGATGAGATGGTTGGATGGCAGTTGGTGATGGACAGGAGGCCTGGCATGCTGCGGTTCATGGAGTCGCAAAGAGTCGGACATGACTGAGTGACTGAACTGAACTAATGCTGAGAAAGATGGTGGGCAAGAGGAAAAGAGGGTGACAGAGGATAAGATGGTCGGATGGCATCACTGACTCAATGGACATGAGTCTGAGCAAACTCAGAGAGATACAGAAGGTCAGGGAAGCCTGGTTTATGGGGTTTCAGAGAGTCAGACACAACTTAGTGAATGAACAATAACAATCTCAACAAGGCTAGACGGTTAGACAGGAGTCTGAATCTGTCTGCTTGTCTCCAAAGCTATAATTCCCCCACAATGTCTCCCCAGGAGTTAAGGAGAAGGGACAGAGGGGATGCAGCTATCATTTTACTTCAGAAAGCACAGAACTTGTCAAACTCAGGAGGCTCAAATTCTACACATCTCTGACTATACTGCAGTCCAAGAGAGCTACAGAAAAACAAAGTAATGTTAGATTAATCATATGAATTCAACTGTGGCATTTGTGCTGATACCTGAACACTTTGGAAAAACTGTAGACAAACATTTCTTCTCTGCTGGGAACAATTTCTTATTACTAGACTTTCTGATTTACTGAGGCTTGGAACTGATTTCTAAGAGAACAAGGTAAACTGTGTATGTGGTACAGACGGTAGGGTCAGGGGTAGAGACTTTTCAGAAATGTGCTCCAAAGAAGGATTCAGATATAAAACTGGAATGCACGTACGATTTTCCCTTTCTAAGGTTCTTTAATGTCTCCAATAGTTCCCACTACCAAGGTTCTCAACACACTGTCACTACAATCAATGGGCTCTTAGTATCAACTTGGCTGAAGGTCCATAGGTTCACTCTTCTCTCCAAGAGGCCACCGTATCAAATATGTTAGGGGTCTTCTGGTAACAAGTAAAAAGTGACCCAATCTACTCAGATAACATCTGGGTCAAGTTACAAGTGTTTGGAGAGGCAAAAGAAAGCAATCAACAATTTTCTTTCTCATTGCTATTAGTTATTAATGAATACATGCCTTCTATGTGCCATGTAATAGGCCCTGGAAAGGTAAAGTAAACCACAGTTCTCTCTTTGAAGCTTTATACTATAGTAGGAATGGAAGGTTTCAGAAACATTAAAAAATCAGAAACAATAAAGAAAAGCACATGCTATAATATATCAAAAGTTACACAAGCCTCAATGAATGGAAAAAATCAGGGAGGGAGATGGGGGTCCAACAGAACTTGAGAAAAGAACAGAACTCAGGTAACCACAGAAGGAATGGGAGAACGATCTAGATTGGTGAAAAGCAAACTAGTCAGCAGTCCAAGTAGCGTACAAGGAAGTACTGAGGGATTAAACAAACTAGAACTAAGATTTACTTCTTAGGCAACTGTTAGCCATGGCAGTTTTTTAAAGGAGGAGAAAATCTATTCAGGCAATGTTTTAAAAGATTAACCTGGCTATCATAAACATAGAAACAGAGTCATAGTATAGGTAACAGGCTATATTCTCACAAAATTATTTCTCAAAAATCTTTAGTATCAATTTCTTTTTGAATACCTGACATTATATTCTATCCTAAACACATACGAAATTGGCAACTTCCCTTTGTAGATCAGTCCAGGAGACTCCAGTTCAACTCCTGGGTTGGGAAGATCCCCTGGACAAGGAAATGGCAACCCACTCCAGTATTCGTGCCTGGAGAATCCCATGGACAGAGAAACTTGAAGAGCTACAGTCCATGGGGTCGCAAGAGTCAGACACAATTTAGCGACTAAACCACCACCACACAGAAAATTACTCCAGGTAAACAATGAAGGTAAAATGGCTCCATTATTTATTAGCTAGGAGATCCAAAGTTCAGAAAATAGTTTGTTTAAACTCAAATAGTAAGAGCCTTACCATAATTCCAAAATAAGATGGACAAAAAAGAAAAAAATAGAGGTTGTATCATGGAAAACTACTATTAAAAAAACAAAAATTTTGTTGGTATAATAATCTCCCTGCCACGCCCCCACCTCAACCTGCCCCACAGTGAGAAAAATGCAGATGCATAATAGATTGAGGGCAGGGACTTTGGTGGAAGGAATTGACCAAGAGACCTAAGGGAAAGGATAATATTCAAGGATATGGGTAGACAACATTCTATAATAAAGAAAACAAAAAAGGTAAGAGATACACACAAATGACTGAAATAATAGTTACACGTGATATCTGCTATAAAAATGTGGATCATCACTAGCTGAAGTAGAGAAGGCTTTACAAAGGAAGCATCAGCTGCGCTGGTTTTAAAGACTGGTTGAATTGAATTCTGGCAGACTGAGATGAGACAAAGCATTCCAGGTAGAGAACTGTGAACAATAGCCAAAGCAGTAAAACTGGAGAAGTATTCGGTATGTGGCTATAATCTAGCATTCATAATAGCAAGCTTTTACTTGAATTATGATATGCTTGCTGATTCCACTGTGGTATTACTATCTTAGAGGAACTGGATAAAGGTACCTGCCAGTATCTAGCTATCCAATAAAGGTATTCAATAAAGGGCTGTTTCCTTTCTTTCACTCAGTATTCTCTCCCAGCAGCTTCTAAACACTTAGAAGAGATCTAGGAACCAAAGATCCCTGGCTCCTCAACATTGCTATTAAAAATATGGATTAACTGCCATCGTAAAACCCGAAAGACTACAAAAGAACATGTGGTTTAACTTCCCAAACAATACAGGAATCTCTGCTGAGACACTCTGGGTAGGAAAATAAGAAAGTTGCAATGACATTATTTAAAATTTAAATTATTTAAATCTGTAAATAGACCGCACATCTAGAGGCAGTATGGTATAACAAGAAGAGCATTAAATCTGAACTTCACCTTTTAGAACCTATTTCCTCAAACACAAAGCTGGCTTAGTAACTGGTTTTTTACTACCTCCTCTGAGACCCATGACAATTATATGAGAAAATATGTGAAAGCATTTAAATCTTAAAGCACTATACAGACATATCCTACTATTATTTCTGCCTATGTACATAACACTGAAAACTGATTTTTAGTAGATTCATACCAAGAGAAAAGTTGAGAAAAAGCTTTTGTTTTCTGCAGTATTTCAGAGGTTTATGACTTACTGCCAAGCAAAATGATGAAGAAAATATAAAATATCTTTTGTTCCCAAATTTATTTTTTATTAGTATTGGGCCAATGGCTTTGAAGTTTCAATGTCCTTAACCTTGGAAATCATTTTCAGAAACAAAACAACACAATGGTACAGATATTACTGCATCTAGAACAGGGACAAGCACATAACAGGTGTTCAAAATTCTGATTAATTGAATAAATACAAAAAGTGTTTAATTGTTAAGTATACGTAAATGAAGAAATGTCACTCATACTTCACTGCTATTTTTTGCCCATCGCTATCTACCTTGGTCCCTTTTCAACACTGTTATTTAACATTTCTAGTGAGCAATGAGACTCTGGGAAACTTACTCGATATTACTTGTTTTCTTAACTGGAAGACAGCAATAATAATATCTACCTACATTCATAAAGTTGTGAAGTGAGGTGTGAAGGATTAAATGATCTAAAGAACATATCACACACAAAGTACTTAAAAATACACAAAATATATGTAAAATATGGTGCCTAGCACAGAATAGGTAGATCTCTTTCCTTCCTTATTAAATCACTAGCAAAGGAATTAAGTTTTTAAAAAAAAAAAAAACCATTACAGCCAAAAGTTCACAATGACAAATCATTTTCTTACCCCAAATGATGGTGGACACTGGTCTACAGTTGACTACAACAGTTTTATGGTACCATGGCAATGTATTTAGTAAACATATTCTCCATTACACTAAATATCCTATATTTTGTTATCATACACTAAATATTTTATAATATATTCACAACTGTCTTCTGTATGGCCACAGAAACACAAGAGCTGGACATCAAAGCATTACTATATATTGATGCCAAAGATGAAGATATTGGGGAATAAATCATTTGTTTAAGGTTATCATGGGCCTCATCAGTGACAGAGCCAAGGTAACAACATTTAACACCCCTATTCTACATGAAAGCACAACCTCTACCACAGCACTTTTATTCCTTTCTCAAACCTGACCCTCCTCTAGCATTCATTACCTAGAAGAATGGAATCACTACCCCTTACCTGTTCTAAAAAGCAACCAGTACTCTTTGTACCTAACGTTACTCTTGCCTGCCCAACTCTGTTACTCTACAGTCTTTTGCCAGACTGACTTTCATAAATTGCAAATATGATCATGTCACGCACTATTTTAAGCAAAATCCCTTCTAGAAATCCTGAAATTTTCTGATCACATGTATAAGGCCCTTCATAATCTGGTCCTAATTTACCACTAATCTAGTGAGACTAATCTCTCACTATTTTTAATCATCTTCACCAAGTATGCTTCAGTCACATCTAGTTATATATAAATTTCTGAACAAACCAATAGCAGTCGGGTTACATACTTGCTGTTCCCAGAACCTGCAACCTTCTCTCCCCACTCCATGCTCACATCCATTCAGCTTATTTTTATTTATCCTTCAGGTCTTGTTTTTAGTTTTCTTTCAAGAAGTCTTATTTCATCTCCCAAAACTGAATTAGGAATTACTACTATGTGCCCCTGTGACGTCTCGTATTTACATCTATCCAGACGCTTCTCTTTGTATCTTGGTACCCACTTATGTGTTTCACTCCCTGCCAAGCTCTGAAGCTACACTGGTAGGTGCTCAATAATAATTTGTTGAGTTTTGGTTCACCGTTAAGATGTCTTCCAAGGAATTATTTACTTATTTAGTAAGTTACATGTCAAAATCCACTCTTGCACTTAGCAGGTTGAAATAAACAAAAAAGAGAAGATTTGACATTAAACAGTTGAAACTGTAATTTAAAATATAGTTGTAAATTATTAAATAAGAAAATAAGACCAGTATGGCTGATATGGTCATTGCCTTCAAGTGGCTAACTTCAGAGCCTGGCAGGAGAAAAAAGAAAACTGCCTGGAGAGATGTAAATACAGGACATCACAGGGGCACATAGTAGTTATTCCTAACTCAGTTTTGGGGAATAAGAAATAAGAGTTGTTGGAGGAAAACTAAAGCAAGACCAGAAGGATAAATAAAAACAAGCTGAATGGATGTGAGCATTGAGTGGGGAGAGAGGGTATATAGCCCAACTGTTTGTCACTTGTTTGCACAAAAATTTATGTACAATGAGATGAGGCTGGAGCATAAATTGTAAAGGTGATTGAAATAGCTACTTCTCCAAGATACTAGAAGGGAGAATACTGAACAATGAAGAAGAGCTATGCATTCCATTAGAGTATTTCAAGGAGAGGATGAAAATCTGAAAACCACTGGCTTATTTAATTGTGTTGCTTATATTTATATTTAAGTCACTATGCCAAATATAAAACAAACTTCTCTACATGGCACTCATAATCTCACTCAGTACTGTGTATCTGAAAGTGATTCTTCTAAAAAGTTATCTTAAATTTGATTTGGGGGGGTCTAAAACATTAATTTGTTTTTTAGAGTATCTCTAATTTTATACTATAAAATAATTGAGAAAAAATGGTTTGATATGCCAAGAATGTATATGCCTATTTGATATATCAAATGGGATTCAATTCATCTTACAGAAGGCTTTTTTTCCTAACTGAGATATATCTATCATGTTTTGGTGAATTCTTACTGAGAAATTAGCTATTATAAATTATTCAATGGAACAAATGCTCCCTCCTTCACCACCATCCCCTTCCTTCACTACTCACTGAAAAAAAGAAACATCCAACACTAGATTCTATTCCACAGTGAATATATATGAAAAAAACACAGCGGTCCTCACTGATCAATCATGGCAGAACACTCATGGCACGGTCACCACAGCTAACAAGCAGAGTAAAACACCCACCATCCCTTTTATCAGAGAAAAGAAAAAGTGAAAATTATAAGACTAGTTAGGTTTTAGGATGGAAAACAATCTTGGCAAAAATAATCAACTATCATTCACTGGCCCTTAAAACATGACGATTAAAGTTCTCCCTCACTTTTCAAAAAGTTATTATAAATGAAATCATGTTTAAATACATTAAGAATTGTCTTCTAAAGAACTTATATGAATAAGCTATTTTAAAAGTAACCTTTTTCAGAAATTAATAACATTGTAAAGCAATTATACTGCAATTATAAAAAGATTTAACCAGTTTTTAAAAAATAAATAAAAGCAAGCATTTCATAAATAAATACTCACTTATAAATTGAGCTTTTTTTTTTTTTAAGACTCTGCCTAAAATAAAACATAACTGTTATTACATGATGGTGTATTTTGTAGAAAATCCAGGTTGCTCTAAATATAAAATTTATGTATTGAAAAACTACGGTTTAGAGCAGCCTTTATTTTTTAAGAAGATACTCTAGCACAATGGAAGTTCACTTCCCTAGAGTTCACTTCCCAAGTACTTGACCTGTACCACAAAGCAGCTCAGGCTATCTTTGCAAAATGGTGAGAATAAGAAGCAAAAGGACTAAGATTGTAAGTCAAGCTGAGCAGCAACCATATGGCACTACAAAGCACAACTGAGAGACAATAAGCATACCCCAAAATGCTGGATTTTAAGGTAAATCCTTATTGGTTAATGGATCCTAAAAGGAATGCAATGAGAATCAAGATGCGCAAGATAGTAGGTTGGAGACACAGAAGACAAACTCTATCCTCATGTCCTTATATCACACAATTTTATGCAAACTGTTCATACTATGCAAAAATCCAGTCTATTGTGCCATTCTCTTTGTGAACATTAACTAATGAAAACACTGGAAGCCTAGCTAGACTTGTTCATGTTTTCATCTGAACTTTGACCAACGCTTTCCTGATACAGTTGTACAGTAAAGACTGAAAAGCATTTCAGTAGCCAATCTGGACAATTTTTCTGTTGTTGTTGTTTTCCAATCAACCATGTCTACAAACAAAGCAGGCTAACTCCTCTAGCATAGTTCACAGTGCAGTTTGAATAACTGTCCCACGGCTTTAGAAGTACGTAGTATGTGTGTATATAAATTCAGTTTTAATCCCAGAACATGAATCTTGAACACTGCACAGTGCTTTCAGCAATACTTAAAATTTATTAATGAACTCCAAAATGATTTTAACTCCAAATGGTTATAAAGACTGAATAAAGGAGGAAGCAATGTTGATGTTCCCTCCAACATAAGCTGGTTTAAAAGCAAGTAATATTTTGCCAAAAAAAAAACAGCTGGATTAAAGAGTTTCCAAAGTACTTACAGCCAGCAATATAGAGTGCTGAAATAATCCCAATAGGGTGAGAATGGTCAGATGATCTGCCAATTTTACATATAAGTTTAGAATTTTCCAAGGAAGGTCTTATTAAAATCTTAAAATCTGTTTTTATACTATTCTTAAATTTTAAAAGATATCTACCTTATGACATCAAGATGAAAACAAACATATACAGACTTCAACTGGACAACTCATTAATTCCTTTAAAAGCTGTATAATTTTTATGAAAGAAACTTCACTCAGAAATAATTCTAAGTTTCCTGCCATAATTCTTTCCTATGTTTTGGCTAAGGTTAAGCTTAAACATTAATCATAATTTGAGCATTTTCATTATCTAAAATAAAAGACATGTCTTTTACATAATAAATATATATACATGACTTCCATGATTGCTTTTCCTTCATGGTATTTTCAAGTGTGAGGGTCAAACTTGTCACTGAATCTGGCTCTCCTTAATGCAAAACCACTTAGCATGCTGATACAATGAACTGGTTTCTGGAGTTAAAATCTAATTTCATGCTTTTGTTTAAGTATATGTAAATCTTTTAATTTGAAAGCAATTCTTAATAGATAAAATTAATATGCAAATGTAAACTGTAAATATAAAATATACAATTTAAAATAACTTGAGGCAGCAAGCTCTAGATTTCCATTAATAGCTCTGCAACAATTAGAACATGTTTTTAATAAGAGTTTCACTGTGTCATCCTGTCATCTTGGCTTTACTGCACTAACACAACAGAATGTGCTATCAGGAAGAAATTTAAAAGCACTATCTACACAGAATACAAAACCTGATATAAGTACGTTTATCATACAGCATTAACAGTCCACATAGCAAGAGAAATACACAGTGCGTCCAGGACTGCATACACACACATTTTATCCTTTGAGAGCACTGTCAAGTACCGTGGGAAGAAGGGAAGTACCTCCATACACACAGCAAGTAAATTATATACCTGAAACACAATGGGTCCATTTATAAATCTCCAGGCAAATAAAACATTGAATATACATTTCCATTTACCACAGAGGCCAAAGAAAACTCAGATTTGATTTTAGTATCATTTGGCAGAAATCCAACCAATACAGAATTTTGACCTCTGTTTGGAAATTTTAAGGCACTGTATATAGATTACACCAGAAAATGTATTTAAAATGCTAATCATTTTGTTAATAATAATTTAAACAAATAAGTAGTTTATGCTTTCCTTATTTTGACAGGCAAATATTTGGAATTCAGTTGGATACCCTATGTACTGACCCCATAACAAAAGCAAGTTCACTATGATTTATTCAGATGGTAAGTATATCTTGATATGTGGAAGAAAAAAATACTAATGGAAAACTCTGAGAAAATATCAGAATTAGCAAGATAACAATCCAACACCTATTTTAACAGAGGGAAAAAAAAGAGTTCTATGTTTCAAGAACTGGAATTATATATTCTGAATGATTCTAAGCTGGTTTAGGAGAAAGCTCTATTGATATTAACTACCTTCATTAGGCAGTCAGCAACTTAGTTATCTAACCCTGGTGTTAAACATTTTATTGCAGTAGTCAATTTGGAAGTTATAAAATTCTTCTGTTTGGGAGGGTGGAGGTAGGAAAGCAGCTAAGAAAATCAGTGAAATCTCCAGAATGAACAGCCTGGCACTTTAGTATCTCACTGGGCACTCAGGAAAGCAATACTATAGAAAGCAGGTTACCGTTTTTGATAGTTGTATTTTCTGTGTTATCTAGAGAAAAACAGGTTCATCCAAGCAAAATGGACTGTTTTAGAAGATATTGCTGCTAAAATGAAAGACTTTTCAAAAGCCAAAAGTGATTATTCCAGATGAAATGAGAAGCTCCAATGTCAACCTTACTTCCTGAATCAGCAAAAATCAAAGCTTTACTCAGAAAAGGAAATTGGAGATTTTCTTTTAATTTACATATCTTTTTTGCTGAGTATGTTTTAGCTGAAATATGAGAGAACTTCTAAGAGACAGCACTTCTCATTTCCAACCATGCTTTTGCTATGACATTATAAAATACCACTACTTGGAACTAAGAATACATCAATTTTACTAGCACTAATGTACAAGAATCAAGAGTTTAAGTCAGAAATAGCTTTCCATTTACCGCATTTTGTTACATACTCATTAGCCAAGCCAAACATCCATCTATAAAGTAAAACTTTTAGCTATCATCAGGACCTATCTAAATAGCTACGGCTTAGCATATTAGAAGCAAAATCCCTAAATACGTAAGACTTATATAAAAAGCAAGAAAAGCATTTTTAATCCAGATACCTTACTGTCATGTATATACAACTATTAAGTGTGTGAATTCTTTAGGAAAATGAACGAGAAGTCCAAGTGTGTTAAGAAGCATTGATAAATTTTGGAAATGATCTTGTTAAATCAACTAGTTTTTAAAATGTAAACTTTATCCAATGCTTTATAACTCTATTTCTATTAACTGTACTACTATTAAAATCTGAAAATATATATAAATTGTTGACAAATACATATCTCTTGGCTATTTTCTTTATATCAACATTTAATTTTACATTAAATATGTTTAAGCTTACTTGGACTGTTTCTTCTTTAAAAAAATGATGGCCTGTTAACAAGAGGAATAAATTTTGTTCAATTCCACCTATTTTGAAAGAAATTATGTTGTCTGCCTATTTTAATCCTTACTTCGGCTATTCCTACAGCTTATTTTCCTTTATTTTAGTAGGTACAAAGTATGAAATGTGCTTTTCCCCCATGTGAGGACTGTTTCCAATGAATTTATTTGGTGAATATAAAAAAATTATTCTTTGGTTTATTTTTAAATGATATGAAAGTAAAAGATTTCTTATTCATAAACTTTTAAAACATCAATACTTTAATTTGTCTGGCCCTTATATAATACTTTACAAAAATTTTGCCTTTAACCATAATTAAAATTTTATTTGCTTTCTAACACAACTAACAGAAAAATCAGGTTGACAAAGTTAGATTCTGGGTAATTTGCCTATCTTTAATCTGTATAAAACAAATTCTCTAGCAATACTCAACTGACACATAGGCCTTGATAAATATAAATTTAATATTCTTAGAAACTGAATTGAATTTGTAACATGCTAAAGCAAAAAATATACTGATTACTATGGAAATAGAACCTAAACTAGCCTTCAAAAAATAAACTCCAACCATAGAAAAGGCAGGTAAGATAAGCTTTTAAAGTTTTTCCTATATTCCTTTCACATGAGTTACTTATATACAAGTAACGTTCCCAGACTCACATATATACTACAAGACATTAATGATCTTTAGGTCCCAAAACATCACCAGCAAATGCTATCTTCAAATGATGATGTGGAAATTAAAACCAAGGGCTAATGTTGACCATTATTCTAATGACTGCCTTGTGATGTGATCATTTCACTCCATTTGGAGAGCTTATATTTTTAAGCAGTTGTTAGTTTAAACCTGCTATTCCTGCCATCTTAGAACTGGAAAATCCACTATTGTCATTCAGTAGTGCTGCTAACACAGTTAAATATGATGTATGCTTCTTTCTACTTTGATACCCAAGGAAACTGTCAAACATTTTCCTCTTTATTTTAATGTCTATTGACTATCTCTTAATGGTTCCCATATATTTTCCTTCAATATTGATATTAAAAGAAAAGGCAGTAAAAATTAAAAAAAATTTTAAGATTTATAAATAAATCTCACCCTAAGCTAAATGTACAGATGAAGCACCAGGCAGGCTACCCCTCCCCGACCCCATTAGCGTTATATCATGTAGAAAACCAACTTCCCTCAACTTTTAAAGGTTCAAACTGGGCAATTTTGTCAAATCTTGCTGTGATGAAACACAACTTTTTAACAATGTACACAGGCTAATAATAAAAATGAAATGACAGCAGTACCTAGACTTACAGAATGTGGTTCTTATAGACCGAGCTGAAATATATTTGCTTTTTCTATGGCAGTATCCCATGCTTAAAAACCCTCCCTTTCTGCCTTTGTTCAGCTCTTTTGCTAGCAACCAAGTGCTTTCTTTTGGTTCAGCCTAGTAAAAAGCCAAAGGACTAGGACATGAAGGTCATCAAGGTCTACAAGGTAGATGAACAAACCAACAAAGCAACATTACAGGGCAAAGAGCAAAAGCATTACAATTAGAATCTAATTACAACAAAAAGAAGTCTACATAAATGTCAGAATTATGAAAAATAGTAAACACTGGAGATTGCCAAGAATGGCTGCTTTGCTTTATATAAGTACTTTACATGTTCTTTTGAAGTAAAAGAATTGCAACCCAGGACATTAAATAATTATTTGCAAATTCAAGTGAAATAAGTCCTGCAGTGAACGCAATACACAGTGTTGTATTAACTAAGGAAACATGCCTAAATCTTCGTGTGAGAGGGGGTATGCTATAAGTCCTTTGCCTTTTTAAATCAACAATGGATTTCTATTACTCTATGTAGAACACCGACTTCTCCAATTTGATATGTTGTTTCTAAAGGTTAGAAGCAAAATTAACCACAACTATAAGCTACATAGTACAAACGATCAACACAGAAAATAACGACAGAATTTGCTTTTCAATCCTATGAGGGAAGGATGAAAATATTTTCAAAACTATTTACAAAAAAGCAGCTTTCCCTGCTTTTGTTTTCCCAACTATCATTTCTTATTAATTACATAGCTGTGGGCAAAAAAATTGCTAGATATTAATGAAGCTTCTATTTCCTTTTAAAGTCTTCATTGCGATCATAATGTTAATTGCTACCATCACAGTCATTCTTATGCCAACCCTGCAGTGGGGCAAATGGGATTTTGATGATTTGAAGCACAGAGAGAAATAGTTGGAATGATCAATCAGGTGAGACACAGGCTTCTGAATAATAGCTTAAGGAATGAAATTTTATTTTGGCAGAATCAAAACCAAATTTTCCTTTAATAAAGGCCATTTTATACAAGGTGAATATCAAGCAGACAGGGAAAATTTTATTATTAAGCAGTTTTCCAGTAACACACAAAAATACTACTACACTAAGCTAAGGTTTCTTCCATTTTCTCTTCTCCTCAAAGAGTACTTAAACACAAAGAAAAAGTGCAGTTCTGCTACAAAAATTATGTAGCAAGATATAGCACAACTTCAACATTTTATACTATTGTAGCTGGTACATTATCCAGGAACACCTCACAGAAACATATAAACAGATATGAGAACACAGAAAATTAAAGAATACTTCAAATTCATTGGCAAAAATGTTCCTACTTTATCCTCTGCCACCTTTTAAAATTTCTGAGCCAAAAGTAATGTTGGAATAGTATTATATTATAAGAGGTCACTGACAAATCTGATCAAACAGGACAGGATCAATATTGACTTTCGGGAAGAAACCAGGAACAAGAAATCTTTTTTCTTCTAGAGTCCTACCTAAGCTGAAGGACAAAAGACCATGGCAGAAAGAGTCAAGATTAATAATTCTGTTTGCTGATTATCAAGGCAATCAGAAAACAAAGTAAACTCTGAAAGCTAAATAGGTAAGATTTTTACACATCAGTAAAAATATAATCTCTGTAGACGCACAGGGTTAGGAAGCACAAATGAGAAATAAATATGAAAAAGCTTTGATAACCACCGAAAATTATATGCATGAGGGACACTCCTGCTTCCCTTTAAATGTCCCATCTATGTAACGTTGTAATCCAGGAAATTGAAGATTCAACCAAAATATCCCAATAATCGAATGCTGACTCAAATACCAGCTCCGTCATGAAGCCTCCCTTGATTTCCTAAGGAAAACTGATTGCTCACTCCTTAATGATCTTACTATGGCATCTATAAGGTTAAAATTTCCTTGAAAGCAGGAAGAATGTCTTATTTAAAATCTTTGTGTCTGCCATGATATTGAATACCTAGATACTAAAAAAAAATGGATTGTTTTACTAAGTACCATATTATCAAACAATATTAACTTGACCTCTGTACATATAAAACAAATACAGGACACACACATGAGTTCGTGTATGAATACTCTGAGAAATGTATAGGATGTTTAAGGACTGAACATCTAAATAAGAAGCAATACAACAATAATTTTAGACAACAGCTTTTTAAGTGATATAGTCAAAGGGAAGGCAGTTTCGGGAAAGGAAGAATAAAGACAGAAAACAGAACCCTGAACATGTGGATAGAATCACTACCTATTCATGAAAATTTAAGTCTAGCTAAAAAACAGCACAAGGAGTAATCCCAATTAGGGCTTATGAATTTGAAAGAAATATGGCTTTATCATACATTTCTCAGAGAATTATTATCATTTAAAGCCAAAAGTATAATCATGTTCCAGTGGGACACATTCATTGAAAGCATGAAAGCAAGGGTAGCTTAAGTTCATTCTGAAGGGCAATAGAGTGTCCTGGGCCTTCTTAGTAGGTTTTGTTATGTCTTCTTTTTAAGGGACTCCAGGTTGGGTGCTCAGTTTCCAAAAAGCTACTATACCGCTTGACTAGCACAGGTTTCTGATTAGAGATGCCTTTGGTGAGAGAACTTTCTTCAACAAGCTAGGTGGGAGGAGCTGAAATAACAGCGGTAAGATAGTCCCAGGAGGCAACTTCTAGGCAATAGGCACCCCTCTTGAAGAAGTTCAAATTGAAGGCGTTTGAGTGAAAGCATGTCTATGAAACAACCTCAAAGGCAAGAGATTATGAGACTCAGGAGATGAAGGATGTTTCTGAAGCAAAAATGTAACAACTGAAGTGGAACTGATAAATGATTTTTCAACTTAGCCTTTCATCCATCCAAGGTAGATAAATTGAGTAGCTGCACTGTGCTTATGCATGGGTCCTCCAGAAGAGGCTTACTGTATGCTTCGTGTAGGCATTAAAAATCCCATAGCACTTTAGATAAATAAAAGGTAAAGAGATAGCCTGTAAGCCTTGGTTAAAATATGTTTTAAAATATATGCTGGTGTTCCCTGGCTTACATAAATCCTTTAGCCTGGTTAGTTGACTAAAATATGAAAGAAAAATCACTTTTAAAATGTCTTGAAATCTAGTTCTATATATAAAAGTTATTCTTAAAATTATATATAACTTTTGAAAAGATTAAATGATACTTTCAGTAAAACAGTGTAGTAGACATTCAATAAATAATTGTTAAAAGAATGGCTGAAACATTTCCATCTAGTTACTGTGAGACAAATGACAAGTAGCCCTGAAAGACACTCTGAAGTTTTTAAGACTAATTAAGCATACTTAACTTTAAAAATTATTGCATGTACAAAGCAATTATAGCAAAAATGTTAACAGTATTCAATATCTAAATGAAAGGTATAATAGGGTTCATTGTATTATTCCTATAAGTTTCTACAGGTTTAAAATATTTAAAAATAAAACATCAAAAAAAAAAAAAAAACTGGCTGCTTGAATATCTGATATGCTTTCAGATAAAAAGGAAGTATATATTATATGCCATTAATACTATATACTCAGTAATGATTAGACACACAAAAAATTACCAATGTGAAAAAATGCCATTTCTAAGTACTGCTTAGAATATTTGTGATAGTAAAGATATCATTTTTATATGCTCTTTTGCAATTTAGTTAACAACATAAGGTATATATTAGCATTTTTAGTAAAAATACTCATTTTAAAATGTTATTTCTAAAAATATGAATGTATTAATTATATAAAATATGTCAAAGAAAAGAATAAACTTGACTAAGTAATCTAACTTATAATTCAAGTTACAAAAATATCAATTTGACATATTTTAAAAATCTTACTGTTTTTCTACAACATAAATGTGAATACAGACTAATATCAAACTTAATTACCTGGACTGAATTCTATCATAGAACTAAATATTTACCCTGAATGGGTAAACATATTACTCTCAAGTGGCTTGTTCTTACGTATTATACAACAGAACAAGACAAAGGTAGCAAAATGAAATAAAAGGACTGCAAAAATTTTTTTCTGAATAAAAAGCATTTTGCACAAATATGTAATAGTCTAAACATATCCCAAAATTATATAAGCTCATTTCTGAAAGAAACATTCTAAACATATACATATTCTAAACATCAGGATTAGATGACAAAAGGATGTACCTTTACATATTTTACAACATAATAAAATTAATATTTTTAAAAGATAGATTTCATTTAACTGATGAAAAAACACTTGACATTCTTGTCTCTGTCTCCTTATTTCGTTCAGTTCAGTCGCTCAGTTGTGTCCAACTCTTTGCGACCCTATGGATCATAGCATGCCAAGCCTCCCTGTCCATCACCAACTCCCAGAGTTTATCCAAACTCATGTCCATTGAGTCTGTGATGCCATCCAATCATCTCATCCTCTGTCATCCCCTTCTCCTCTGGTCCTCAATCTTTCCCAGCAGCAGGGTCTTTTCCAATGAGTCAGTTCTTTGCATCAGGTGGCCAAAGTATTGGAGTTTTAGCTTCAACATCAGCCCTTCCAATGAACACTCAGGACTGATCTCCTTTAGGATGGACTGGTTGGATCTCCTTGAAATCCAAGGGACTCTCAAAGTCTTCTCTAACATCACAGTTCAAAAGTATAAATTCTTTGGTGCTCAGCTTTCTTTATAGTCCAAACTCTCACATCCATAATGACTACTGGAAAAACCATTGCCTTGACTAGATGGACCTTTGATGGCAGAGTAATGTCTCTGCTTTTTAATATGCTGTCTATTAAGAATGTTGAATACTTGCAATTTTATCATTTCTGCAAAATATTATAAAACTTTGAACAATATAGTTGCCTAGACATCTAAATCAATTCCTTCTCAAGTATCATGAGGTCAATGTGATCTCTCAAGACTATCTCGGCTGAATCAAGATATACTTCCTGGTCAGTCCAAGTCTGTCCAAGATCTTATAACCAAGAATAACAAAATAAAATATACTCAAGAGAATCTTACAGGATAGAAAACATGGCATCATAAACAAACCATAAGGCTCTCAAAAGTGGAAGCCTTTGTGGCCTGGTTTTGTATCTTGCACTATGTCTGGACAAATCCTGTGTATACAGTGGGAACTTCATTGCCTAACTCACTAAATAGTTAGATAGCAAGCCAGGAGACAAAAGGCTTCCCCCTTGAATAAGGCTCCTCCCTCAAACTCTTCTACCATGAATGATGTTTCATGAAAAGACAAATATAAAAATACCCTTCAATTTAAAAATAGTTTGCATACAAAGGTACTCTACTATCTGAGATGACATTACTTTGAAGACAGGTATTTTCTTGAGAACTTATCTAAAGCTTATCTATAATAAATTTAATCTGGAAATGAACAATAGAGATGTACCTGAAATCCCCAACTCAACACCATCAAGTTGAATATTGTCTTACGTGAATTAACATTGGTCAGTACAAAACACAAAGCACATACCAGTAGTATCTTACACTATTAACAAGTGATTAGTGAATCTGACCAAGCAATTCACCTCTCCAATCTTAAAAGTTGAAGCAATTAGAAAAAATTACTTATACTCTTATCAAAAGAACAGATGGAAAAGGAAGAAATGACCTAAAATAAGAGGTGATTAAGTCCAGAGATTTTTATTTCTCTTGATCTGTAAATTTATGTTCTTTTGTTTGCTAGAAAATGCAGTTACATTAGAAAAGAAGATTTAAAATACGCCTATGAAGAAGTCTCTAAATAATTACTTCTTGACACAGCAACAAAAACTTTCCATGAGGCTTTGGTGTCAATAAAGCTTTGTTTATTGATTTTTAAAGTTAACTGTTATATGTCAGGTGATATAAGAATTATGCCTCATTTTTGGCATATGGCAATCCAACTGGTCTGACATCAATGTTTTAAAATGCCTATCCACGTCTCCTAGTGAAATGTTTGTCATTGTTATGGGTTTATCTCTAGACTCTCTTTTCCTTTGTCCTATATATCTATGCGTACTTTCAGTTCAGTTCAGTCGCTCAGTCGTGTCTGACTCTTTGTGACCCCATGAATTGCAGCACACCAGGCCTCCCTGCCCATCACCAACTCCCAGAGTTCACTCAGACTTACATCCATCGAGTCAGTGATGCCATCCAGCCATCTCATCCTCTGGCATCCCCTTCTCCTCCTGCCCCCAATCCCTCCCAGCATCAGAGTCTTTTCCAATAAGTCAACTCTTCGCATGAGGTGGCCAAAGTACTGGAGTTTCAGCTTTAGCATCATTCCTTCCAAAGAAATCCCAGGGCTGATCTCCTTCAGAATGGACTGGTTGGATCTCCTTGCAGTCCAAGGGACTCTCAAGAGTCTTCTCCAACACCACAGTTCAAAACCATCAATTCTTCGGCGCTCTGCCTTCTTCACAGTCCAACTCTCACATCCATACATGACCACTTGAAAAACCATAGCCTTGACTAGACGGACCTTAGTCGGCAAAGTAATGTCTCTGCTTGAATATACTATCTAGCTTGGTCGTAATTTCCAAGGAGTAAGCATCTTTTAATTTCATGGCTGCAGTAACCATCTGCAGTGATTTTGGAGCCCTAAAAATAAAGTCTGACACTGTTTCCACTGTTTGCCCATCTATTTCCCATGAAGTGATGGGACCGGATGCCATGATCTTCGTTTTCTGAATGTTGAGCTTTAAGCCAACTTTTTCACTCTCCTCTTTCCTCTTCATCAAGAGGCCCTTTAGCTCCTCTTCACTTTCTGCCATAAGGGTGGTGTCATCTGCATATCTGAGGTTATTGATATTTCTCCTGGCCATCTTGATTCCGGCTTGTGTTTCTTCCAGCCCAGCGTTTCTCATGATCTACTCTGCATATAAGTTAAATAAGCAGGGTGAAAATATACAGCCTTGACGGACTCATTTTCCTATTTGGAACCAGTCTGTTGTTCCATGTCCAGTTCTAACTGTTGCTTCCTGACCTGCATACAGATTTCTCAAGAGGAAGGTCAGGTGGTCTGGGATTCCCATCTCTTGAAGAATTTTCCACAGTTTATTGTGATCCACACAGTCAAAGGCTTTGGCATAGTCAACAAAGCAGAAACAGATGTTTTTCTGGAACTCTCTTGCTTTTTCCATGATCCAGTGGATGTTGGCAATTTGATCTCTGGTTCCTCTGTCTTTTCTAAAACCAGCTTGAACATCAGGGAGTTCATGGTTCATGTATTGCTGAAGCCTGGCTTGGAGAATTTTGAGCATTACTTTACTAGCGTGTGAGATGAGTGCAATTGTGCGGTAGTTTGAGCATTCTTTGGCATTGCCTTTCTTGGGGACTGGAATGAAAACTGACCTTTCCCAGTCCTGTGGCCACTGCTGAGTTTTCCAAATTTCCTGGCATATTGAGTGCAGCACTTTCAGAGCATCATCTTTCAGGATTTGTAACAGCTTAACTGGAATTCCATCACCTCCACTAGCTTTGTTCGTAGTGATGCTTTCTAAGGCCCACTTGACTTCACATTCCAGGATTTACAATGATAGATATCACAGTGTTTTAATTACTGGATTCTAGATTCTTTGCGTTTCTAAATACATTTTATAATCAATTTAGAAACTGTCACCTAAAAGAAAAGCTTGTAGAGATTCTGGTTGATTTTGCACTAAATCTACAAATAAATCTGGGAAGAACCGACACACAAAAAAATTGAATGTTCTGATCCATGAACACAGCAGAGTTCTCCATTTATCTGAATCTTTATTATTCTCTACATTGCTTTACAATTTTCAACATAAAGGTCTTATTCTGTTAACATTATCACTATGTATTTCACATTTTTAATACTATTCCAATGGAATTTTTACAATATTCAAGTCTACTTGTTGATAATATATAGAAACAGAATTATTTCCTACTTCTTTGCTACGCTTATTAGCTCCAGCAATTATTTTATAGATCTCTTACAATTTTCCAAGGAAATTTTCACATCAGTTACAACAAAAGACAATTTTATCTTTCTTTACAATCTGGTATGCCTTTGTCTTGCCTTAAGGCACAACTTCTAGTATAATGTTGAGAGAACTGCTGAGAAGGGCCTGTCTTGTTTTACTCCCAATTGTAGAATAAATGCTCTCAGTCTTTAGTTGTAGGTTTTTAAAGAGACCTTCTATGGGGCTGAGAAAGCTCCTCTTTATTTCTAGTTTGCCAAGTTTTGTTTTCTAACCCGTCATGAATTGGTGTCAAATTTTGTAAAATGCTTTATTTGCATTTACCGAGATGATCATATGGGTTTTCTGTTAGTCTGTTAATATACTGAATAACATTAAATAATTTTCACATGTTATACCAATCTTAGCTCCTGGAATAAGTCACCTGGTCATGACTTATTAAGGTTTTTATGTTATACAGGATTCATTTCCTAATATTTCTGTTAAAAATTTTGTTTCTATGTTCATGAAGATGAACTTATTTATCTAGTTTCTGGGTCATGGTAATGCAAAGCGTGTAAGTTGAAAAGCATTACCTCATCTTCTATATTCTTAAAGAATTTGTATAGCCATCTGACAGCCATCTGAACCTGGAGGTTTCTCTGGGAAGGTTTTTAACAGTTAAAAATTCAGCTTCTGCAACAGGGCTATCCAGGTGGTCTATTTCTTCTTAACTAAACGTTGTGTCTTTCAAGAAATTTGTCTTTCTCATCGCACTTACTATACTTAGTGATTAAAACTTATTGATTTAAGATTCTCCATAACGTCTCTTATCCTTAATATCTACAGGATATTATATCCCCTGGTGGTGGTAGTGATAAAGAACCTGCCTGTCAATTTAGGGAGTCATAAGAGACACGGGTTTGATTCCTGGGTCAGGAAGATCCCTTAGAGGAGGGCATGGCAACCCACTCCAATATTCTTACCTGGAGAATCTCATGGAGCAGAGGAGCCTAGTGGGCTACAATTCATAGAGTCACAATGAGTCAGACACGACTAAAGCGAATCAGCACAAACAATATCTATAGTATCTGTGTGATATCCCTTGTTACTTTGCTAATAATGATAATTTATGTCTTCTTGTTTTTCCCGATAAGTCTATCTAGACTCTGTTTTATTAACATTTTTGCAAAGGATTAGTTATTTCACTAATTTTCTTTATGGTTTTTCTGTTTTTTAGTTTAATAACTTTTGATCTTTCTTTATTTCCTTGAGGTTATTTGTTGTTGTTCAGTCACCCAGTCATGTCCAAGTCTTTGTGACTCCATGGACCGTAGTGCACCAGGCCTCCCTGGCCTTCACCATCTCCCAGAGTTTGCCCAAGTCCATCTCATTGCATTGGTGATGCCGCCCAGCCATCTCATCCTCTGAGCTCTCTGTTGCTTCTACCCTCAATTGTTCCCAGCACCAGGGACTTCTCCAATGAGTCATCTGTTCACATAAGATGACAAAAATACTGGAGCTTCAGCTTCAGCATCAGTCCTTCCAGTGAATATTCAGGATTGATCTCCCTTAAGATTGACTGGTTTGATCTCCTTGCTGTCCAAGGGACTTTCAAGAGTCTCTTCCAACATCACAGTTTGAAAGTATCAATTCTTTGGTGTTCTGCCTTCTTCACGGTCTAGCTCTCACAACCATATGTGACCACTGGAAAGACCAGTCTTGACTGTACAAACCTTTGTTGGCAGAATAATGTCTCTGTTTTTCAACACAATGTCTACGTTTGTCATTGCTTTCCTGCCAAGAAGCTATCGTCTTCTGATTTCATGGCTGCAGTCACTGTCCACAGCAATTTTGAAGCCCAAGAAGAGGGAGTTTGTCACTACTTCCACCTTTTCCCTTTTTATTTGCCATGCAGTAATGGGGGAGGATGCCATGATCCTAGTTTTTTTAATATTTAGTCTTAAGCCAGCTCTTTCACTTTCCTCCTTCACCCTCATCAAGAAGCTCTTTAGTTCCTCTTTGCCTTCCATGAGAACCTCATGAACTTATAAAAGGCCAAAGAAATATGACGCCAAAAGATGAGTCCTCCAGGTCTGAAGGTGTCCAATATGCTACTGGGGAAGAGCAGAGGAGAATTACCAACAGCCCCAGAATGAATGAAGCGGCTGGGCAAAAGCAGATATGACACTCAGTTGTGGATGAGTCTGGTAATAAAAGTAAAACCGATGCTGTAAATAGTACTGTATAGGAACCTGGAATGTTAGGTCCATGAATCAAGGAAAATTGATCTGGTCAAGCAGAAGATGGTAAGAATAAACATCAACATCCTAGGAATCAGCTAACTAAAATGGATGGGAATGGGTGAACTTAATTCAGATGACCACTGTATCTACTACTGTGGGCAAAAATCTCATAGAAGAAATGGAGTAGCCCTCACAATCAACAAAAGTCTGAAATACAGTACTTGAGTGCAACCTCAAAAATGACAGAATGATCTCGGTTCATTTCTAAGGCAAGCCATTCAACATCACAGTAATCCAAGTCTGTGCCCCAACCACCAAAACCGAAGAAGCTGATCAGTTCTGTGAAGACCCAGAAGCCCTCCTAGAACTAAAACCTGAAAAAGATGTTCTATTTATCACCAGGGACTGGAATGCAAAAGTAGGAAGTCAAGATATACTTGGAGTAATGGGCAAGTTTAGCCTTGGAAAACAAAATGAAGCAGGGCAAGGGTTAACTGAATTCTGCCAAGAGAATGTCATAGCAAATATCCTTTTTCAGGTTATTTATTCAAGGTTTAATTTATTTTTCTTTCTCTTGTTCTCTTTTCTAAGGTAGAAGTTTAGATCACTGATTTGTTATCTTCCTTTCTAAAATTAGTATACAATAATGTTATAAATTTCCCTCTGAAGAAGTCAGCAAATGGTGGAGGAAAAAACCCAGAAGTCTATCCCTTTACAAGAGCCACAAGGAAGTTGAGGCAACCATCAGAATCAAGTATTTCAAATTATGGAATCAAATCAAAAGCGTACAGTGACAAAGGGAATGCTTTATAAGAAAAAAAACAGCTAAATTTTGGTAAGAGAGCTTTGCTTCATTTTAACTTAGAGATACCAATCCCTAGATCAGTGACAGCCCTGCAAGATGACAGTACATTCTTGATATAATAAAGTTACTAGTACCAGAGGGAGCAACAATGAGCTGTTTCTCAAAGAACTGTAGTTTTTTGTGCTGACTTGTCTGGTTGCTTATTTTTCTATCACCGAAGAACTTTCTCAGTCTGAAGTGGTGGTGTGTGTGTAGGGGGGAGGGGATGGGGATGGAGGTAGCAGTATCTGCTGAAAATGTATTAGCTGCTGCCATGTTGGGCAAGAGTTAACAGCTGGAACGAATAAGCCTGTAAGGAAAGGCTAGAGAAGATGTTTTGAGCAGTAAGGGCTTTGAAAATTCCAGCATATTCCAGGGAATTTAGAACACAGCACACATGCCCTGTACCAAGAACATGCCCCAAAAGATATGAGAAGGCCCTATGTTCTCACCTGTGGTTGAAGTTCAAGTTCCACACAAGCAGGAAGTAAAGGCTAAAGCAGAGGTACAAACTGCCTGGTTCAACACTAAGGTATGCCCAGCACACATATAGAGACCATCTTCAAAGACTGGGAAAAGTGAGGATTTTGTGGGTAACAGAGGTAGGGGAAGGTTTCCTGGTATTCAAGGAGATAGGTATGAAATCACTAACTGTTAATTAAGAGAACAGAAATTTTAGCAGCCACAAATAACAATGAATAAAGACTTCAAAAATTCTTTCGGAAAAGTCACTGAACAAATAAGCAATAATAATGACAATAAGCAGCAACAATAAATGCTGCAAAGGAGGAAAAATCAGATTTCTTGAACTTCCACAGTATTATATCCAAAATGTCCAGCTTTTAATAAAAATTATGAGGCATACAAAGAAATAAGAACATATGATCTATATGCAGGATAAAGAAGTTAAGAGAAGCAGAACCAGACTACTTAGTAATAACTGATCCTACAATCCTACTCCTGGGCATATATCCAGAGAAAAATGTAATTTAAATATACATGCAACCCAATGATCACTGTAACACTATTTACAATAGCCAAGACATGGAAACAATCCAATTTTCCACTGACAGAGGAATAGATAAAGAAGATGTGGCATACATATACAGCAGAATTATACTCAGTCATAAAAAAACTGAAATCATGCCATTTGCAGCAAAATAGATGGACCTGGAGAATATCATACTAAATAAAGTAAGCCAAATATATCATATGATATCATTTATATGTGGAATATTAAAAATTGATATAAGAAATTATATACATAACAGAAACAGACCCACAGACATAGAAAACAAATTTATGGTTAATGAAGGTCAAAGGGGAGGGGGTAAGGATAGATTAGGAGTTTGGTATTAACATAAACACACTACTATATATAAAATAGATAACAAGGACCTACTGTATAGCACAGAGACCTATACTCAGTATTTTATAATAACCTATGGGGAAAATAACATGAAAAAGAATAGACATACATATAATGATCACTTTGCTGTACACCTGAACTAACACAAGATTGTAAATGAACTATATGTCAATTAAGCATGGATACACTTTTCAATACTCCACTTCTAATAATGGGCAGAATAACTAGACACAAGATCAACAAAGATATAGAAGACTTGAATAACACTAGAAACTAGCATTAACAGACACACACAGACACACACACACACACACAGACACACACACACACACAGCACACACACACACACACACACATATGACAATTAACTCAGTTAATTTTTATAGTATTTTTTTCATGGACTCTGTTATGTTTCCTGTTAACTTTATTCTGAGGTTCTGTTAATTTGCTTTGCTATTGAAGATGATAACATTTTTAAGGGAGATGTTCACAATCAATTCATTTTGAATCCTTCACTGAACTTTGTACAATAGCTTACCCAGAGCAAACTCAGCACAATAAATCAATATTTGATAAATAATTTATAAATTAAATCAATAAATCAATGACTTACTATTGACTTTATACTTACATATTATCTGAGTTTCTAAATCTTTAGTTCCTAATAAACCAAATTTTTTTAAAAGCACTAAGATCATTTTTAAGAGTCATGTTTTACTCTCCTCCCATTCATTCTCTACATTCAATTAATCAACAAATGCCATCATTTTTTTCTTTGACTTCTTGTGTTTACTTTCTTCAACTATCACTCACCTGAATCTAATTATTCAATATCATGTTCTCTAGTCATAGAAACCTCATTTTATACTTTCAGGAATTGTGCACTTGCCAACCAATGACTTACATCATAGCTTCCATGTTCTCTACAGTATCCAAAATTGACTACCCTTGCCTTAAAATGATTCACACTTTGTCTCTATATATTATCTTTGCCTTTGTGTATATATCTTTACTATTTTCTCTTCTTGCAGTGTCCTTAACCATTCTTTATTCACATATTTGATTTTGGTGATCAGTAACTCACACTGGACAATACCATATGATACACTTCCATTTAATGATTATCTTTTTAAACAGTCTATCCAGGATATAAGCTCCTTGAAAACATGTGATCATATTGTAAATCCTACATAGCTTTTGGAGCACTTAGCATATAACTGATCAGTAGTTGCCTAAGTGGTTACTCATTGATTACTTGAACATGATTTCTTCACTTACCGAGAACCATAACAAGCGTCTACCACATCAAACTCTGTAAATCAGTAATTTATCCTTTCCTTCCTTATTAACAGAGCCTCATCTCACTGCTCTAATGAGCCAAATGACTTTCACTGCCCATAGGTTCATTACCTTCTTATATCTTCCTCACCCAAAGGACGTCCTTGACTTCCCTAGTATCTAACTGAATTCTGTCTAGCCTTCAGAGATCACTTCAAGTTATATTTCTTAATATTTCTTTGCTATATATATATAGCAAAACAAATAAAAAATCTAAATAGACTATTTTTGACATGTTGACCTATACAAACTTCCTACCAAATTTGAGATTTGTATAATTTGAAATTTTACCAAATTAAGTCTCAAATGTCTTATAATCATTTTAGATGTATTGTCTGCCCAATTACCTGGGGGCTATGAAGCATCTTCTCACACAATATTTTCTTTTATATCCTCGAGGACAAATAATAAGCACAAAATAACTGATGAATGCAACAGAATAGAGGTTAAATAGTTACACACAGTTTCATAAAGATTGGTCCTTAACAATGCTTTAAAACAAGAGAAATTAGCCAAGGATTAGTGTGTGGTCTGGGAAGGAGAACTGCACACAGTAGAAGTTAAGCCATATCTAGGAATGTCCCATCACTTCATGGGAAATAGATGGGCAAACAGTGGAAACAGTGTCAGACTTTGTTTTTTTGGGCTGCAAAATCACTGTAGATGGTGACTGCTGCCATGAAATTAAAAGACGCTTACTCCTTGGAAGAAAAGTTATGACCAACCTAGATAGCATATTCAAAAGCAGAGACATTACTTTGCCGACGAAGGTCCGTCTAGTCAAGGCTATGGTTTTTCAAGTGGTCATGTATGGATGTGAGAGTTGGACTGTGAAGAAAGCTGAGTGCCGAAGAATTGATGCTTTTCAACTGTGGTGTTGGAGTAGACTCTTGAGAGTTCCTTGGACTGCAAGGAGATCCAACCAGTCCATTCTGAAGGAGATCAGCCCTGGGATTTCTTTGGAAGGAATGATGCTATAGCTGAAACTCCAGTACTTTGGCCACCTCATGAGAAGAGTTGACTCATTGGAAAAGACTCTGATGCTGGGAGGGATTGGGGGCAGGAGGAGAAGGGGATGACAGAGGACAAGATGGCTGGATGGCATCACGGACTCGATGGACGTGAGTCTGAGTGAACTCTGGGAGTTGGTGATGGACAGTGAGGCCTGGCGTGCTGCAGTCCCTGGGGTCACAAAGAGTCGGGCACGATTGAACGACTGAACTGAACTGAGGAACTAATTCACAGATATAAGATTGATGAATACCTAAGTCCAAACACGAGCAAACTTTTTTCCTAAAATGCCAGATGTTTTGAGCTTTGCATGTCACATATCACAATGTCTGTAACTACTCAACTATGCCACAAAAGCAGCCATAGACAATATGTAAACAAACAATGTAACTTTGTTTCAATAAAACGTTTTTCACACACACCAAAAAGCGTTCAGCCAGATTTGGACTATGGCCCATGGTTAGCCACTCTAGATCTAGGCTAGAACTGGTTTCAAAATTTTCTTTCTGGTTTGTTTTTTAAGAAGTAACTTCTACTCAATCTAAAAACAGAGTTGATCTGGTTAAGCAGAAGTGGGGGAAGGGATATGTAGAATACAGAGCTGCCCACTAGACGTTCCCTTTCCTAGCATTCCGCATTCCTTCCTCTAAAAGTCTGCACAGTACCATCTGACTATGTTTAAATCCCTCATTTATACATTTATACTCCTATAAGAATACAGACTCAGAGAGGGGGAAAGAATTTATACATGAATGATCACAAAAAATCCAGAGCTAGTGCTAAAATTTCCTAGATGGGGAAACAATGGAAACAGTGACAGAATTTATTTTCTTGGGCTCCAAAATCACTGCAGGTGGTGACTGCAGTCATGAAATTAAAAGATGCTTGCTCCCTGGAAAAAAAGTTATGATCAACCTAGACGGAATACTAAAAAGCAGAGATATTACTTTACCAGCAAAGGTCCATCTAGTCAAAGCTATGGTTTTTCCAGTAGTCATGTATGGATGTGAGAGTTGGACTATAAAGAAACCTGAGCGCCGAAGAACTGATGCTTTTGGACTGTGGTGTTGGAGAAGACTTGAGAGTGAGTCTTCAAGACTGCGAGTGAGGTCAAACCAGTCAATCCTAAAAGAAACCAGTCCTGAAAATTCACTGGCAGATATCAATTAAATAAACTCTTGTAAGTTTCTTTTTCTTTCTTTTTGGTTAGAGTTGTAATGGACCCAGATGGAACTTGCAACGTGGGCCCCACATGATAGAACTAAATTCAGATATCAATTAAGTAAACTGAATATTCACTGGAAGGACTGATGCTGCTGAAGCTGAAATTCCAGTATTTTGGCCACCTTGATGCCAAGAACTGACTCATTGGAAATGACCCGGATGCTGGGAAAGACTGAAGGCAGGAGGAGAAGGGGATGAAAGAAGATGAGATGGTTGGATGGCATCACCGACTTGATGGACAGGAGTTTGAACAAGCACCAGGAGCTGGTGATGGACAGGGAAGCCTGGAGTGCTGTAGTCCATAGGGTTGCAAACAGTCGGACATGACTGAGTGACTGACCTGAACTGAGTGCTAAAATTAAAATCTAGATCTTAACTCTTGATGGTATGACCTAACCTTTAAAACATGATAGTTAACTTGGAAAGCCAGAAATAAAATGGGAAGTTAATGTACTTTAAAGTCAAAGTTTGGGGACATCTGATAGGGCCTCATTATTCTGATTGGAAGTTATCACACAAAAATTCAAAGAATTTTCAAAGAATTTGAAAGTGGTATAATAGTATCTAGCTTGTAAACCTTCCTACAAAACCATGATTAGTAATTCAATGACCCTGAATTTGTCCCTTTACATATTATTTTTACAGGTCACTGCTAAACTATAATATCATAATCTGTTAGAAAAAACTTTCAAGAGGTCTGAAGGATCAATGTTTTTGCCTTAAAACAAAATTTTCAAGGTATGCACCAAAGAAATAACTAGATAGTCCATAAGCAGGGATGTTCCAAACAAAACATCCATTCAAGATCATTATTGGAAGTGAAAATCTGCATGCTAAGAAAAATGACATTTTCATATCCATAGTAGGATTACTGCTGACTCTAAAATATAACCCTGACAATTTCTTGCATTTATTTGCCTAAGTTCCATGTCTTTAAATGAATTCATCTTCACTGAAGAAGGCTAGGTGGGAGACAATGGTGGAAACTTTTTAAAAATAACAATAATTAAGAAAAGTGAGATAAGAGCATGGACTCAATATTATTAAGACTCTAATTACAAGATCATGTTTTAAGGGTAAGAACCACATACAGAACATGCACTATAAGCACTCTAAGAACTTCCATTTAAATAAATTTTGTAAAAAAAAAATTATAAAACTGCCAAAATACTGTAGTTCCTATCTTTATATTACTGTGATGTACAGTTATATGCATCATATTATAACTGCAAGTTATATGCTTAATTAAAGATTGAAGAGGCTTATTGCACACATTGCTCAGCACACTGATAATGGTTTTGGAGAACACAAATGAACTAAAATTTCTCTCATATGCAAGAAACATCCTTGCTTCTTTAAGATCATTATATAAGGAAATGATTTTGATAATAAGAAAAGTATCATTTATTTTTGTTTACACAGAGAAACTACCTGTCTATAAAAATAACTTTCAGCAGTCTTACCAGTTTCTTTCCCTAAGTCAATGTATGAAGGATATACCTATAGTGAATAAATAATAAAGAAAGGCTGGTAAGGCTGTGGTTGGTAATTTAAAATAAATAGTAATAACAAAGTAGTAATATTAGGGAGAGTGAGATAGAGGACTTGACACAGTGTATTTTTTAGTACTTTCTCTCAGTTTTTAGTCAATATGACTAATTGATTTTCCATTCAATAATTTTAACTTATTTTGTTAGAAATTACCCCTAACCTACAGTCAAAACTACTTAAATAAGAACAGTTCAAAAATAAAAATTTCATAACAATTAACATAAAATCAAATGTCTACTGAAATTATACTTACAAAGAATTCCTTCCTTAACTTCTGTAAGAAATGTCTTAACAGAAAATTTCATGTTAAAATGATGCTGTGGGCAATCAGTACACTGTTGCATTTCTGAGATAAAACATGGCTTTTAACTAGAGCAAATAAAACTGGAGACAGGTAAAATAATATCTCACAATAATACACTGAAATTTCTCTGAGGCGTCAGAAACACACTTTATTTCCTCTCATAGCACAAACATTTTTCTATGGCTCGGAAACATGATCAATATATAGACAAATCATGTATTACCAAAGAGAGGAGAATGAAAATTACAGAAAATGCTACATGCCCTAGTTAGTTTTTTAAAAAGTTACATTACCTAGAGTTAAAGAGTTTAATGATGTCAGGAAGAGTTTAAAGCCTTTATGATCAAGTAATATTCTCTGAGTCACTAATTTGTGACCTGTGTGGGAGTGTAGCAAAAGGATTAATGCTAATCCTGTAACTGTGAATAATGATTTATTGAACAATTCCTACATAAATTCCAACTGTGACCACAAAATCAGACCCTCACAGGCTAAGATATTTTCCTCTCACTTAGATAACAAAACTACAATGCTTTAAAATATACACATGTGTATATATAAACACACACACACATGCAATTAAATCAGATTATGAACTGATTTTTATATATTTAGTAAAAGCTTTGGACATTTATAGCTTTCATTTTTATTTTAATCTTATATTAAACAAGTCCAAATATGGCCTTTCTACTTAGGATCAATTAAGAATGGTAGCAAATTTCAAAATACTTTCTCAAATAGCTGCGTTTCATTCAGAGAAATACAAAAGCAAGATACTAGAATGAGGTTAAGTGCATCTTTGTTAGTAACGTATGTTGCTCCCTCTGGTCTCATAAACAAGCTGCTCCTTTTTGAATACAGCAGACCTTCAATTTAAATTTATGGAAAGACTAAAGCAGGAGAGCCTGCACTCAAACAATTTTAATAACCTATTAAGTTGCGACTTCAGATTCATTTTATAACCATGCTCCTCAGGGAACTATGCTATCTGGATAAAGATAAAATTTTTTTCCTTTAAAGATAAATAGCATCATTAATCTGCAACATTTCTTTTCTATTATCTTTCGAAATGAGGAGTTATTTTGTTCTGATCTTGAGGTAATTAGCCTTCATTCACTAGCCTGAAAATGTCTGTGTTCTGAAAATTAAAAATGTGTCATTAAGTGGAATTTACCATAATGTCATTTATCTTTATATAGTTCATCAGTGACAGCAATGGGCCTGGGAATCCATCAGCTTTTACCAAGGAAGCATTAAAACAAATTGAAACACAGAATAATCCCAGGCACTCTTTAACACAGTCAAAGCCATTTGGGTAATTAAATAGTGGTATTTAAAGTTTTAATTTAGATTTTTCCCTCTGTTCATCAGTAGTCAAATGAGATGTTCATATTCATAACTGTTTGTAATAAAAGTTTCATAAAACAAGCAGAATATCAATGTTATTAAAATTTAATATAACATAGGGAGAGTCAATCTACAAAATAAAGTTTTTATTTTCCTGAACTCTAATTTCTGAAATTACATAAGAAATAAACTTTCTTCAACTGCCTAGGTTGCAGTATTAGCTCCACAAAACTGATAATTCAAACCTCTACATAAGTAAAAGAGAGTAGATGACATGAAATTCAACTTCATTATTGCTAATGCCTGAGAAGAATTATCTTCACCACCTTAAAATTTGTTTTCACTAACTACATCCCTCCAGCAATCATTATATAGAGTTATCAGATATAATTAGGAAAATAAAAGTTGGCTTGATAAGCTAACACCAGAGGTTATAAAATAAAAATCTTGGGGTGGTAAAAGGGAAAGAGACATTCTGTATCCGAATAACTAATTCATATAGTAATGATTAGGGAAATAGCACACGATTTAGAAATACAGCTGAAAAATTATATGCTCTTAGTGAAGACCTTAAAAGTACTGTGAATACACTTAGGATACATACAGCATAATGAAATCAAGCTACACGGTCATAAAAGTGTATAAAAGTTTCAAAATGCTCAGTTCATTCAACGTAATAAACCATTCACCATTTCCCTTTCTGTATATCTAGAAACAATATCTTGCTTGCAAATGTGTTCTTAACATAAGAACAATTCAACAACATAAAGATTACCTTAATGCAGCACTGCTCACTACCAGATAATTCATTTTCTAAACTCAGTATACTCAAATGTTCTAATGACTGTTTCAGTATGATTCTTTGTTAAACCACTGGATAATTTAAGTTTAGCGCTTTGCCACTCAGATATGCAAATGAGGGTTTCAACTGTCTTTTGAGGGGGCAAAAATGATTCTTTACAAACTATGATATAATTACTTTGTTTACGAATTCTAACATACACACACACACAAATACTACTGAACAAATCTCATACCAAATATTGGTTAAGGACCTAAAAACTTCAGCAGTACTTTCATCATGTAAAAGTGTATATCATTTCCAATTCCCACTTGTCTTTTCAATGCTGCTAGTTTACTCTGCACTGTCAGATAAATGTTGGCCTGAAAACAGAATGTTACTGAATAAACGTATCATGTATCAAACCTCGCTTCTATCACCAGTCCCATCCACAACTAGGTATTGTTTTTGCTTTGGCTCCATCCCTTCCTTCGTTCCAGAGTTATTTGTCCACTGATCTCCAGTAGCATATTGGGCACCTACCGACCTGGAGAGTTCATCTTTCAGTGTCCTATTTTTTTGCCTTTTCATACTGTTCATGGGGTTCTCAAGGGAAGAATACTAAAGTGGCTTGCCATTCCCTTCTCCAGTGGACCACACTGGAAAAGGTCAGTTTTCATCCCAATCCCAAAGAAAGAAAGGCAATGCCAAAGAATGCTCTAAATACCGCACAACTGCACTCATCTCACACGCTAGTAAAGTGATGTTTAAAATTCTTCCAAGCCAGGCTTCAGCAATACGTGAACCGTGAACTTCCTGATGTTCAAGCTGGAATTAGAAAAGGCAGAGGAACCAGAGATCAAAGTGCCAACATCCGCAGGATCTCCGAAAAAGCAAGAGAGTTCCAGAAAAACATCTACGTCTGCTTTATTGACTATGCCAAAGCCTTTGACTGTGGGGATCACAATAAACTGTGGAAAATTCTGAAAGGGATGGGAATACCAGACCACCTGACCTGCCTCTTGAGAAATCTGTATGCAGGTCAGGAAAAAAGTTTAGAACTGGACATGGAACAAAAGACTGGTTCCAAATCAGGAAAGGAGTACATCAAGGCTGTATATTGTCACTCTACTTATTTAACTTCTACACAGAGTACATCATGAGAAACGCTGGGCTGGATGAAGCACAAGCTGGAATCAAGACGGCCAGGAGAAATATCAATAACATCACACATGCAGATGACACCACCCTTATGGCAGAAAGTGAAGAACTAAAGAGCCTCTTGATGAAAGTGAAAGAAGAGAGTGAAAAAGTTGGCTTAAAGCCCAACATTCAGAAAACTAAGATCATGGTATCTGGTCCCATCTGTTGCTGCTGCTGCTGCTGCTGCTAAGTCGCTTCAGTCGTGTCCAACTCTGTGCGACCCCATAGATGGCAGCCCACCAGGCTCCCCGGTCCCTGGGATTCTCAAAGCAAGAACACTGGAATGGGTTGCCATTTCCTTCTCCAATGCATAAAAGTGAAGAGTGAAAGTGAAACTGCTCAGTCGTGTCCAACTCTCAGCGACCCCATGGACTGCAGCCTACCAGGCTCCTCCGTCCATGGGATTTTCCAGGCAAGAGTACTGGAGTGGGGTGCCACTACCTTCTTCCACTGGCCCCATCATTTCAAGGTAAATAGATGGGGAAACAGTGGCAACGGTGGCTGATTTTATTTTTCTGGGTTCCAAGATCACTGCAGATGGTGACTGCTGCCATGAAATTAAAAGACGCTTAATCCTTAGAAGGAAAGTTATGACCATAGACAGCATATTAAAAAACAGAGACATTACTTTGCCAACAAAAGTCCGTCTAGTCAAGGCTATGGTTTTTCCAACAGTCATGTATGGATGTGAGAGTTGGACTATAAAGAAAGCTGAGTGCAGAAGAATTGATGCTTCTGAACTGTGGTGCTGGAGAAGACTCTCGAGAGTCCCTTGGACTGCAAGGAGATCCAATCAGTCCATCCTAAAGGAGATCAATCCTGGTTGTTCACTGGAAGGACTGATGTTGAAGCTGAAACTCCAATACTTTGGCCACCTGATACGAAGAACTGACTCATTGGAAAAGACCCTGATGCTGGGAAAGATTGAGGGCAGGAGGAGAAGGGGGACGATAGAGGATGAGACAGTTGGAAGACATTACCGACTGAATGGACATGGTTTTGGGTAACTCCAGGAGTTGGTGATGGACAAGGAGGCCTGGCGTGCTACAGCTCATGGGGTCGCAAAGAGTAGGACAAGACTGAACGACTGAACTGAACCAATGATCATGTATTTCTTTAAAAGAATATGCAAGACAATAAATCAGACATCTAGAACTGAAAAACTTTAGAAACAATTAAGTTTCCAGAAAAGCAAGGAAAGAAAAGAAGATCCTAGGATATGAAAACTTTGGCATATTTGTACAACTGATGAACAACAGCAAAGCTGGGACTAAAATCCATGCATCCAACCTATTCTTATACCACTCTGCTTGCAGACAGATCAATGATCTAAAATATTCATTCAGTATCTAGGTTAAGTATAGTCATCAAATAAACATATTTTGAATAATAAAAAGTACAGTCTGAATTTGACAGCTTGTAAAGCTTCCAGACAGCATTATGATCTTTCATTAATAAAGCAATTATCAAGACGTTTTTCTTTGCCTTCAAACAATCTGCTTCTCAAATATTAGCTACTTCTTCTTAAAATAATATATTTATCCAGAAAACTTGTAAGCATTTCTTTTCCTATTCCCTGGACCTTCAGGTTTCTGTTGTATTTTGTTATTTTAAATAAGAGCTGCTTATCTCCCTTACACAAGGACAAAGCATAGATCAGGCCAAGATGAGCTATAATGGAATTTAGCTTCAAAATGGTGTTGAGGGAGGATCTTTTGTGGTTTAATTAAACTCATCATACAGTCTGAAACTAAATACTGTCAAATACAAATTCAAAAAAAATTTCAAAGTCAAACAATCTGTGATTTATCCTCATCTCTTCTCTGCAGTAAGCATTACTAAACCAATTTGATTTTTATTAAAAAAAATTCAGCATGAAGGTATGTATGTACCTCGGTTATTGCTTAAGTGGTAAAACAAAACCCTAAAGACTACTAAATATCCAAGGGTTTGATAAACTCTGAAATATTCATTCTATATGTTCTATATACTATCAACTGGCTATTAAGAAGAAAAGTTCAGTTTCCTATTAATTACCAAGGAATATTACATAGTAAAAGCGGGGGAAAAAGTATGTTTCAGAGAATTATGTAAAAACAATGACCCTTACTGCTATGTGTTTAAATTTTGTTTATATGGGCATGGAGAAAGGTATGTGTTAAAACCTGGTAACGTGTTAGCATCAAAGTATAGAAACTGCTAACACTGTGTGTTTGAGGGGAAAGGTGGTGAGGAGAGGAAATTACTAATATTTTCTTTACTGATATGCAGGTGAAAGTAATTCTTCCAATAAGGTGAACTGATCTACTCTTTTAGATGGGGACCCTAAAGTAAAGCTGAGCTGCCTTAAACTAACAGAATGGTCTTAAGAGTTCTACTGCTGGCAGAAATATTTACCAAGATTCTCTAATTTTGATTTCATCCCAATGATAACCATTATCCAACTCAAAAGAGGACAGGGAGCAAGAAACAAAAATCAGCTACTTAACAATTACATCTTTTAGGAAAAAATAATTATTTTTTAAAGTTCTGATCTTTTCCAAAATAAGATGTACTAATCATTTTAAAGATATTATCAAGATAATAGCTGACTATATCTATACACATGTACAGAAGGTAAAAATAAAAATATTTTTCTTGAAAGTAAAATAGACATTTTCAAGTTATCTTTTAGAGTAGGGTTTTTCAGTCTCAGTACTTCTGACATTTGGGGTTAGAAAATTCTTCATTGTTGGATGTTGTCCTGTAGAAATGTTCAGAACCATGCCTGGTGCTAAACACTATCTCTGCTCAGTTGTGACAATCAAAAATGTCTCCGGATAATACCCTAATACTCCTTGGGGCAAAAGCACCAAGTTGAGAACCACTGCTTTACCTACAGGTTTTCTGAGAGAAATTATTTTTAATGTTTTACATCAGTAACAACTATCCTTTACAGTCTGCTAGGTAACAATTACATATTAACATGTATAGTGAAAAAATGTTAAATTTAAAACAATATCCCCTCATTACTGTCAAGACATAAAAACTCTAGCTCTACAAGTATGTGGAAATGAAAGAAGTTTTATTATGAAAGATACTTCCTATTTGTAGGTAAAGGCAAAATAACTACCACATGGAGAAGACAATGGCACCCCACTCAAGTACTCTTACCTGGAAAATCCCATGGACAGAGGAGCCTGGTAGGCTGCAGTCCATGGGGTCACGAAGAATCAGACACAACTGAGCGACTTCTGTTTCACTTTTCACTTTCATACATTGGGGGAAGGAAATGGCAACCCACTCCAGTGTTCTTGCCTGGAGAATCCCAGGGATGGAGGAGCCTGGCAGGGTGCCGTCTATGGGGTCGCACAGGGTCGGAAACTATTGAAGTGACTTAGCAGCAGTGTGAATCAGGCAGCTTCAGAGAAATCAGTATTTTATGGGTCAGATGGAAGGAAAATACTATGTACTTTAAAAAACTGTACTATGTTTTCATAGTAAAGTGTACAAAAGTTTTCAGTAATAGTTAAGAAAACAAAAGTTGAACTTGCCATTTCATCAAGGAGCTAAATAGAAAAACTCGCATTGTATTTGAAGGGGGTTATGGGAACAGAAAACCAAAACCTTGTTCTGTAAAATTTAGAATAAAAAAATCAGAAAAAAAAAGTCAATAAGAATATAATTTGTCTTGGCTTCATATACGTGGTACATTATTAAAATGACAACAAAAGCTACAGGTAATACACATGCCAAAAATCACACCCTCCTACTAAACTTTATCAAATTTTTGGCCATGCCTTGAGGCTTCAGTTCAGTTCAGTCATTCAGTTGTGTCCAACTCTTTGAGACCCCATGAACTGCAGCTCATCAGGCCTCCCTGAACATCACCAACTTCCAGAGTTCACTCAAACTCATGTCCATTGAGTCAGTGAGGCCATCCAGCCATCTCATCCTCTGTTATCCCCTTCTTCTGCCCCCAATCCCTCCCAGCATCAGAGTCTTTTCCAATGAGTCAATTCTTCGCATGAGGTGGCCAAAGTACTGGAGTTTCAGCTTTAGCATCATTCCTTCCAAAGAAATCCCAGGGCTGATCTCCTTCAGAATGGACTGGTTGGATCTCCTTGCAGTCCAAGGGACTCTCAAGAGTCTTCTCCAACACCACAGTTCAAAATCATCAATTCTTCGGTGCTCAGCCTTCTTCACAGTCCAACTCTCACATCCATATATGACTAGTGGAAAAACCACAGCCTTGACTACACGGACCTTTGTTGGCAAAGTAATGTCTCTGCTTTTGAATGTGCTGTCTAGGTTGGTCATAACCTTCCTTCCAAGGAGCAAACATCTTTCAATTTTATGGCTGCAGTCACCATCTGCAGTGATTTGGGAGCCCCCAAAAATAAAGTCTGACACTGTTTCCCCACCTATTTCCCATGAAATGATGGGACCAGATGCCATGATCTTTGTTTCTGAATGTTGAGCTTTAAGTCAACTTTTTCACTCTCCTCTTTCACTTTCATCAAGAGGCTTTTTAGGTCCTCTTCACTTTCTGCCATAAGAGTAGTGTCAGATGAGGTTATTGGTATTTTTCCTGGCAATCTTGATTCCAGCTTGTGTTTCTTCCAGCCCAGCGTTTCTCATGATGTACTCTGCATAGAAGTTAAATAAGCAGGGTGAAAATATACAGCCTTGACGTACTCCTTTTCCTATTTGGAACCAGTCTGTTGTTCCATGTCCAGTTGCAACTTGCTTCCTGACCTGCATACAGATTTCTCAAGAGGCAGGTCAGGTGGTCTGGGATTCCCATCTCTTGAAGAATTTTCCAAAGATTACTGTGATCCACAATAAACATTTGGCATAGTCAACAAAGCAGAAAGAGATGTTTTTCTGGAACTCTCTTGCTTTTTCAATGATCCAGTGGATGTTGGCAATTTGATCTCTGGTTCCTCTGCCTTTTCTAAAACCAGCTTGAACATCAGGAACTTCACGGTTCATGTATTGCTGAAGCCTGGCTTGGAGAATTTTGAGCATTACTTTACTAGTGTGTGAGATGAGTGCAATTGTGCGGTAGTTTGAGAATTCTTTGGCATTGCCTTTCTTTGGGATTGGAATGAAAACTGACCTTTTCCAGTCCTGTGGCCACTGCTGAGTTTTCCTCCAAATTTGCTGGCATATTGAGTGCAGCACTTTCACACCATCATCTTTCAGGATTTAAAATAACTCAACTGGAATTCCATCACCTCCACGAGCTTTGTTCGTAGTGATGCTTTCTAAAGCCCACTTGACTTCACATTACAAGGATGAGTGATCACACCATCGTGATTATCTTGGTCATGAAGACCTTTTTTGTACAGTTCTTCTGTGTATTCTTGCCACCTCTGAATATCTTCTGCTTCTGTTAGGTCCATACCATTTCTGTCCTTTATTGAGTCTATCTTTGAATGAAATGTTCCCTTGGTATCTCTAATTTTCTTGAAGAAATCTCTAGTCTTTTCCATTCTGTTGTTTTCCTCACTTTCTTTGCACTGTTTTCTGAGGAAGGCTTTCTTATCTCTTCTTGCTCTTCTTTGGAACTCTGCATTCAGATGCTTATATCTTTACTTTTCACTTCTCTTCTTTTCTCAGCTATTTGTAAGGCCGCCTCAGACAGCCATTTTGCTTTTTTACATTTCTTTTCCATGGGGATGGTCTTGATCCCTGTCTCCTGTACAATGTCACAAACCTCTGTCCATAGTTCCTCAGGCACTCTATCTATCAGATCTAGTACATTAAATCTATTTCTCACTTCCACTGTATAATCATAAGGGATTTGATTAGGTCATAACGGAATGGTCTAGTGGTTTTCCCTACTTCTTCAACTTAAGTCTGAATTTGGCAATAAGGAGTTCGTGATCTGAGCCAAGTCAGCCCCCGGTCTTGTTTTCCCAGGAGGGCCGAGAGGAGCTACTCCATGTTCAAGATCAGGAGGGGTGGCTGTGAGGAGATACCCTTGTCCAAGGTAAGCAGCACTGGTTACGCTTTGCTGGAGCTGTGGGGTGAAGAGATACCCCACATCCAAGGTAAGAGAAACCCAAGTAAGACGGTAGGTGTTGCAAGAGGGCATCAGAGGGCAGACACACTGAAACCATAATCACAGAAAACTAGTCAATTTAATCACAGGGACCACAGCCTTGTCTAACTCAATGAAACTAAGCCATGCCGAGTGGGGGCACCCACGATGGACCGGTCATGGTGGAGAGGTCTGACAGAATGTGGTCTACTGGAGAAGGGAATGGCAAACCACTTCAGTATTCTTGCCTTGAGAATCCCATGAAGAGTATGAAAAGACAAAAAGATAGGATACTGAAGGATGAACTCTCCAGGTCGCTAGGTGCCCAATATGCTACTGGAGATCAGTGGAGACATAACTCCAGAAAGAATGAGGAGATGGAGCCAAAGCAAAAACAACACCCAGTTGTGGATGGTACTGGTGATAGAAGCAAGGTTCGATACTGTAAAGAGCAATATTGCATAGGAACCTGGAATGTTAGGTCCATGAATCAAGGCAAGTTGGAAGCAGTCAAACAGGAGATGACAAGAGTGAACATTGACATTCTAGGAATCAGAGAACTAAGATGGTCTGGAATGAGTGAATTTAACTCAGATGACCATTATATTTACTACTGTGGGCAGGGATCCCTTAGAAGAAATGGAGTAGCATCATAGTCAACAAAAGAGTCCGAAATGCAGTTCTTGGATACAATCTCAAAAACCAAAGAATGATCTCTATCCGTTTCCAAGGCAAACCATTCAATATCATGGTAATACAAGTCTATGCCCCAACCAGTAACGCTGAAGAAACTGAAGTTGAATAGCTGTATGAAGACCTTCTAGAACTAACATCCAAAAAAGATGTCCTTTTCATTACAGGGGACTGGAATGCAAAAGTAGGAAGTCAAGAAACACCTCGAGTAACAGCCAAATTTGGCCTTGGAATATGGAATGAAGCAGGGCAAAGGCTAACAGAGTTTTGCCAAGTGAATGCATTGGTCATAGCAAACACCTTCTTCCAACAACACAACAGAAGAATCCACACACGGACATCACCAGATGGTCAACACCAAAATCAGACTGATTATATTCTTTGCAGTGTGTGTGAAAGACAGAGAGACTATCAGACACAGACTAATTACACAATCAAACAAATGGAGTCACTTTCAAATATTCTTTTACTTACAGAACCCTATTTTGAAGAAAGTCAAATGTACAAAAGAAATGAAACCCTAAGGAAGAGAGTTTCCTAAGAAATCTTAAGAAATGAAACCCTAAGAACAGAAACAGAATTCTACCAACCAGAATCCCATCTCTCCAAAAGAATCCCTGAGAAGCTGTGAAGAACCCTGTAAACTAGTGGACCAGAATATAGGGAATATGAAAGGGAGCTGAGAAATAAAAATGTAGGCTGGGAAGTATATTACAAATTTAATATAATCTTAAATGCTGGCGTCAAGAGTTATATTTAGTGAACATAAGTGAGCCATTGCAGGTGTCAAAACAGAGAAGGGGGATAAATATACAGAGCAAATGAATGAAATAATATACCTAGTTCATTATTAGACAACAGGCTTTAAAAATCTTGGTGTTTTCTGTATTTTCTTATTTATTCTATCAAAAAGCTAAGATATAAGACTAGTATGTTCAGTATGAGGGAGAAATATAATTTACAGAAAGGATACATTTTAACATCATGAACACTAAATGTTCATCAACATGGTTGTTTCTACTTGATAAAGCACACCGTCTTACTTTGCGTCTCTCAAAGGCCCACAGCTGCAAAGACAGATTTCTAGGTGTCGTTTTCCATGTCAAATGGCAACCAGTAGTCACCTCATCTGTCAGTTTGACAAGTATTCTCTCAGCATTCAGGGATAAAGTGCACATATAAAATGTCCTCCCTGACAAAAAATAAGCCAGGAAGATGAGGGCCAGCCACCAGAGAGAAGACAATCAAGCTAGCAGGAAAGGACTGGAAACTGGTCACAACAAAAAACCAGAGAGCCAAAAGGGGTGAAAGAAATCTTGTTCATATTGTAAGGCAACACCAACCAACAAACGAAAGAGCTACTCAGACAGCATGAGGTCAAATAGAAAAAAACTTGTCCTTGTTAGAAAAGCCTCCTGATTTCACATATTACTATCTGCCCAACTAATCAGCCCACCAAACAATCCTCAGCACTAATATATCCATTCCAATCCCTTACCTACTAAGCACATTCCTTGTAACCCACCCTCCACATCTCTACAGAGTCAGTTCGAAATACCACTGGTTTCCCTTAGAAACACAACTGTTTCTTGCCTATATTTACCTATTTATTCTATCCTGTATTCAAAGAAATATTTATTGAGAGTCTAGCCAGGTAGTATTTTAAGTGCAGGGGATATTGCAAAGAACCAGAAGGTTTCTACTTTAGCAGGCAGGGTAAAGCCATTAGATAAATGCATACATTCATAAATACATTCTTATAAAATATGTAAAGTGGCAATACAACCTATCAAAAAAAAATACAACAGGGAAAAAGGGATTGAGAATGATAGTGTTAAGGAGATGCTATTTCACATAAGACAGTTAAGAGGAAATCCTTCAGATTAAGATGACACTTGAGCAGAGATCTGAAAGAAGTTGAGGGAGCCAGCCAAGCAACTGCTGAGGAAAAAAACATAGCCAGGAGAGGGCATATTTAGCATGAAGCCCTAAGGCAGGAATGTACTTGGCACCTTGAAGATACAGTGGTCAGTGTGGGGCTGAAGCAGTTTAATAGTAAGTGACAGAGACAAGAGAGAAGATCAGAGAGGTAACAAAACCAGATCATATACAGCCTTTCATACCACGGACTGGACACTGGATATTAATTTAAGTGAAACAAAGAGTCTGTAAAAAGAATGACACATCTGACTTAAGTTTAAAGGGACCACACTAACTGCTGGGTGGCAAAAGGCAGAGAAGAAAGAACACCTCTGAAACCCTACTCCAATAGTCCAGGTTTTAACTGTGATTTAATCCTACGTGGCAATGGTGTGGATGGGTAAGAAGTGATCAGATTCTGACTTTTAAGTATATTTCACAGACTGAAACTGACAAGATTTGCTAATGATGTAGACAAGGGATATAAGAGAAGTTCAGGACGATGAAGGATACTCCCCACCCTCCCTTATCAGTCAGTATGATACACTGCACATTCATATACTCCTCCTCTCCTATTTCTATTTTCATTCTGTCTTATTCTACACTGCCACTTCTATTCTTACTTTTACCCTTCTTCTCTCCTAGGGAGCACACATGCCTATTAAAGCTGGAAGTGAGAAAGAGCTGGGGAAGTAATTTAATAAGCAATGTTTAAGAAAGTTAAAAAAAGTACACTAAGAAGTGGAAAAAGAATGTAAAATAGAAAAGCAGGAACACCAAATCATCTATGGAAAAAAATTATGTGAACACCACTGACACAGAAAGGCAGGCCAGGAGTACCAATGCCTAAAAGCTTAATTACAAAAATATAAAACTATTCATTAACTTTCAACCAAAGAAAGAAACAGAAAGATGGACAAATAAAAACAGGAAAATGTGATTAAAAAATAAAATTATATTCAAGATATGCTGTTCATATTCTATTAGAAACAAATTGTACCTATTCCTTATAACATTAAGCTTTATATCTTTTAAGGAAAGAAAATTATCCAACTCAGTAAAAATTCTAACACGGAGATTGTTTTCATTCTGCTGGCATAATCTACTCCAATGAATTACTTTAGTTTTGGGGGAAACTACCATGCTATATTTTTCTAATAAAATAAAGTTTTAAAAAACATGAATTCTAGGAACATCCCTAGTAGCCCAGTGGTTAAAACTGCACGCTTCCACTGTAGGGGGCATGGGTTCAATCCTGGCCAGGGAACTAGGAACCCAAATGTGGCCAAAAAATAAAAAGATAAAGATAAATTTTAAGATTTCTGGCTCCTAAATCCATCTAAAATGCAATAAAAACAAAGGCAGATACTGGCACTCACAAAGTCACATACTTAACATACACTCATATTTTAGATGTTACTTCAACAAATTTAATTATAGAGTTTCTCTGTAGATAGCAAATTAGAAGCTGTAAATAAGAAAGGAAACCAAATAAACCTACAGAAGAATATAACACAGACATTTTTTAAAAAAAGAAGGAAACTAGTTATCAAGGGGAACACAAAAACTTCAAACAGAAGAAGCAAATAAAAATCAGGAAAAGCTCCTCCTTAAGGAACATTAAACACAAATCTTAAAATTCAAAACTGCATCTCAAATGTAACAGTTGAGAGTCTCATAACACTGATGTTCAGTTATCAATAACAGATACAATTATGCTCAGCATACTCAATTTTAAAAGGCAGAATTATAGTATAACATCAATTATAAAAATATCTAATTGCTAATAATTTTATCACATTTAATAAGTTCCATGCAGCTTTAAGTGCCTCACATATACTAATCTTTAATCCCCAAATCCTATGATATATAATTTTATTATCCCTATTTTATGTATCAAGAAACTGAGACATTAAATACAACTTACTTAAAATCAGGTAATTAACAATATGCATATAAACACACATGAATCATGCTGTTCAGATGAAAGAATAGAATTTCAGACCCAGAATGTTAACTGTGGTTATCTCCATGTAGTGGCAACAACAGTTATACATATTCTCCTTCCTGTTCTTTTTAACGTATTTATAGAACATTCTGCAATTACAAAATGAAATAGAGGTAGAGTTCTGCTTTTGATAATGATGGAGTAAGCTAATAACAGACCCTTTACCTTGTAGAAACAATTATAAATTCTGTACACAATACAAAAAACAATTATACTTGAGTTATTATTCATAAATGTTATGTACTATAAAGTTGTCATGAACACGGAATTAGCAAATATGAAGCTACTGCTCCTAGAGGAAATACACGACTGATTCTGAACATGGGGGTGGGGATGCTGACAGTACTACACACAGTTGAAAATCCACGTATAATGTATAGTCTGCTCTCCACATATGCTATTCCTCTCTGTCTACAGCTCTCTATCAGTGGATTCAACCAACTGCAGATTGTGTTGAACTGTAGTATTTCCTATTGAAAAAAAATCTGCACATAAATGGACTCATGCAATTCAAACCCATGTTGTTCAGGAGTCAACCATGTGTACACACACACACACACACACACACACACACACACACCCCTCACAGATTATAATCTTATATCCTAAAAACAACTCATCCTTTCTTCTTTTACAAAAGAGAAAAAAAGTTCACAGGAGATTGAGAGCTGAAGTGTCCTGCACTACACTACACTGTCCCCTACAATCTCCATCCTCTAATCAGCACGGATGAAAGATGAAACAAGAAAGCACACCACTGTCCGTGTGACCTCAGCTGGGAGTGTGTGCAGCAAGTAAATTTCTGCTGCCCCATACAAGTCTCAAAAGTGCATTGACTATTGATTTGGGGGTTATAAATAAAATGCAGCAAGTAGGTGAAGTCCCAAATACAAAATCGCAAATAACAAGAACTGACTATGCATGAAGGCACTAGAAAACAATCAAAAACATATATAAAATGGAGTTAATGCTTGAAAGAGAGGAACGGCATTGGGTTAGTTTACAGTTTTTATAGCTCTTCACCTGAAGCTATCCTCAATCAATAGTTCTGGCAGTAGGAATGGGAGAAGAGAATAATTAAAGTTTTAACAGAAAGCTGTAGTCTTACTGGTTAAAGAATCAGAGGTCAGAGACTGGGGCTGCTACAGTAATTAGAAAGTGGGAAGGGAAATCTAGACACTAGAGTCAGAGAGAGGTAGCCCAAAATGCTATAAATAAAGTCTGCCCAAACATAACTGACTACTGAACTAGGCATACAAAGAACACACTCCAAGCAGCCCAGCTAAGGCAGATAAGGTAGAATGATCAGGATACCATCTATAGTCAACTGTAAGAAAAACAAGTGTGAAGTTTAAATACTGTCAAAGTAGCTGGTCAGTTCTGAGAAATTTAAAGAGAGAGAAAATAACCACCTTCAGAGAAACATAACAGAATGCAAAGTCTCTACGATATATCATTCACGACATCTAACAAAACAGCTCCAAATTACTAGACAGAAAATGTAACCTATACTCCAAAGAGCAACCCTAACCCTAAAGTAGTTATCACTATACTGAAGTAACCCAAAATATGCTTGCAGACTTTTCCAGTAAGGTTGAGCATGTAAGGAGCTTAAAAGTCATCACTCTCTCCTAAGAAGTAAAAGCTAAATAAATAAATAATTCTTAGATCCATCAAAGAAAACAAATCACTGCCCCAGAAACTGGAGAGCTAGGGAGATACAGAGCATCAAAACTTAACCAGTGCAGAAACCTCTAGAAAGCCAGTAACAGTGCAAAAAAACCTATATTGTAATGGACCAAATTCATGGAAACTCAGTTTAAACAAGTTTTCAGAGTTAAAAACTTGGGCACCAAGTCATAAGCAGATTCCCATACCTTTGTGAGTTTTACCTCCAGGGGGTAAAACCAGGTCCTCACAATGAAAACTGAAGAAAAATTCCCTTACCTTTCTGGCATGGGGAATGGAAAAAGAACCATTTTGGAATATGCCAGAGCATTCTGCTCTTCTTAATAAGACCTGCCCCAGGAGAAACTATTTTACCAGAGCCTAACCTACTAGAGTTTTATTGGCCTAATTTACCTGGAGGGAAATAACCAACTTCAGCTCCTTCTAGTCTTTCACCTGGGGAAAGAAAAATAACCAATTCCAAGCCCCTCTAGTCATCCTGTTCCACCTAAGAGGATTAAAAAAATCCAAAGAAGCACTGGTAAAGTTCACAATCCAGGGAGACAATCTCATCAAAAGACTGAGATCTAACCAGAGGCCTACAGAATGTTTCACCACCCAGAACACCTTATCATTGTATTTCTAAGGCCTATATACCACAGTTCCTTTAATCTAGTATATCACCTCTGTGGATGGAGAACCTTTTAAATTTTTATTTAATTAAAAAAAAATTTTTTTACTATATCATGTAGCTTGTGGGATCTTAATTCCCCGACCAGGAATTAAACCCAGGCCCTGGCAGTAAAAGCGTTAAGTATGAAACCCTGGACTGGAAACAATTCTATTCACCATTGCAACGAAAAGAATAAAATACTTAGGAATATACCTACCTAAAGAAACTAAAGACCTATATATTGAAAACTATAAAACAGTGATGAAAGAAATCAAAGAGGACACTAATAGATGGAGAAATATATCATGTTCATGGATTGGAAGAGTCAATATAGTGAAAATGAGTATACTACCCAAAGCAATCTACAGATTCAATGCAATCCTTATCAAGCGACCAGCAGTATTTTTCACAGAACTAGAACATATAAATCTCAAGATTTGTATGGAAATACAAAAAACCTCGAATAGCCAAAGCAATCTTGAGAAAGAAGAATGGAACTGGAGGAATCAACTTGCCTGACTTCAGGCTCTACTACAAAGCCACAGTCATTAAGACAGTATGGTACTGGCACAAAGACAGAAATATAGATCAATGGAACAAAATAGAAATCCCAGAGATAAATCCACACACCTATGGACACCTTATCTTCGACAAAGGAGGCAAGAATATACAATGGAGTAAAGACAATCTCTTTAACAAGTGGTGCTGGGAAAACTGGTCAATCACTTGTAAAAGAATGAAACTAGATCACTTTCTAACACCACACACAAAAATAAACTCAAAATGGATTAAAGATCTAAACGTAAAGACCAGAAACTATAAAACTCCTAGAGGAGAACATAGGCAAAACACTCTCTGACATAAATCACAGCAGGATCCTCTATGATCCACCTCCCAGTATACTGGAAATAAAAGCAAAAATAAACAAATGGGATCTAATTAAAATTAAAAGCTTCTGCACAACAAAGGAAACTATAAGTAAGGTGAAAAGACAGCCTTCTGAATGGGAGAAAACAATAGCAAATGAAGCAACTGACAAACAACTCACTTCAAAAATATACAAGCAACTCATGCAGCTCAACTCCAGAAAAATAAACGATCCAATCAAAAAAATGGGCCAAAGAACTAAATAGGCATTTCTCCGAAGAAGACATACAGATGGCTAACAAACACATGAAAAGATGCTCAACATCACTCATTAGCAGAGAAATGAAAATCAAGACCACAATGAAGTACCATGTCACACCAGTCAGAATGGCTGCTATCCAAAAGTCTACAAGCAATAAATGCTGGAGAGGATGTGGAGAAAAGGGAAACCTCTTACACTGTTGGTGGGAATGCAAACTAGTATAGCCACTACAGAAAACAGTGTGGAGATTCCTTAAAAAATTGCAAATAGAACTGCCTTATGACCCAGCAATCCCACTGCTGGACATACATACCAACGAAACCAGAATTGAAAGAGACACGTGTACCCGAATGTTCATTGCAGCACTGTTTATAATAGCCAGGGCATGGAAACAACCTAGATGTCCATCAGCAGATGAATGGATAAGAAAGCTGTGGTACATATACACAATGGAATATTACTCAGCCCTTAAAAGAATAAATTTGACTCAGTTCTAATGAGATGGATGAAACTGGAGCCGATTATACAGAGTGAAGTAAGCCAGAAAGAAAAACACCAATACAGTATACTGACACATATATGTGGAATTTAGAAAGATAGTAAAGATGACCCTATATGTGAGACAACAAAAGAGACACAGAGGTATAGAACGGACTTTTGGCCTCTGAGGGAGAGGGGAGGGGGAGATGATTTGTGAGAATGGCATTGAAACATGTATAATATCATATATGAAACGAAGCGCCAGTCTATGTTCAATACAGGATACAGGATGCTTGGGGGTGGTGCACAGGATGATCCAGAGAGATGATATGGGGTGGGAGGTGGGAGGGGGCTTCAGCATTGAGAGATTGTGTACACCTGTGGCTGATTCATGTCAATGTATGGCAAAACCAATATAGTATTGTAACGTAGAATAAAGTATTAAAATAAAATAAAATAAAGTTGGACACCAAAAAAAAAAAAAAAAGGTAACATAAAAAAAAAAAAAAACAACAACAACAACCCAGGCCCTGGCAGTAAAAGCGTTAAGTATGAAACACTGGACTGTCAACGAAGTCCTCAAACAATGCATTTTAAAAGGAAAAAAACACAGTTTGAAGCAGACCAAATAAGCTTTAAACAGAGAGTCAGATATGGCAACTCCAATCATATTTCAGATATGAAAACTAAGAGGATAAAGTTAAAACAGTTCTTAGAGGGGGATTTAAAGCATTAAATATTAATAATGAAAGAAAAAAAATGCCTCAAATCATGATAGGAAATTTCACCTTAGGAAAAGGACAAATTAAATCAAATGCTGCTTTTTCTAAGAAAGTTCAATAAAATGAGAAGTAGCTAAAAGAACTGGAAAAGACTGAGATGCAAATTACCACTGTTAGTGGTGGAAGAGGAGACATCACTATAGACTTTACATACATTAAAAGCTATTTTAACATTAAGTGGATGCTAGAAACAAATTTATGACCAAAAAACCTGAGAACCAAATTTGTTGAAAGACAAACAACCAAAATTTAATCAAGAACAGAGATTAAGTCAACTGTCCCTACATCTATTAGTTAGTGTTAGTCGCTCAGTCGAGCCAACTCTTTGCGACCCCATGGACTGCAGCCCATCAGGCTCCTCTGTCCATGAGATTTTCCAGGCAAGGATACTGGAGTGGGTTGCCATTTCCTTTTCCAGGGGATCTTCCCAACCCAGGGATCAAACCCAGGTCTCCTGCACTGCAGGCAGATTCTTTACTGACTGAGCTACAAACTGAAATCATGGTTTAAAACTTTCCTACAAAGCAAACTCCAGGTTCAGATGACCTCACTTGTGAATTCTACAAAATTCTACACTTATTACTTAAGAATTACACAAAATTCTACAAAACGCTTCTGGAAACTGAAGATAAGGGAACATTCCCAACTCATTTTATTAGGTCAGCACTATCCTAATGCAAACCAGACAAACAAACATGTTAGATAAAAAGAATGTTACAGCCAATATCCTTCATAAACACAAATGCAAAAACTCTAAAATTTAATTGATTCCAGAAATATATAAAGTGTATATCATGAACAAGTAAACTTTGGCTCACAGAAATTCACAAGTGGTTTAATTAATGTATTTCATCATTTAACCATGACCTAACTGGTGCTTCCCTGGTGGCTCAGAGGTTAAAGCGTCTGCCTGGAATGCGGGAGACCAGGGTTTTACTCCTGGGTCAGGAAGATCCCCTGGAGAAGGAAATGGCAACCCACTCCAGTACTCTTGCCTGGAGAATCCCATGGAGGGAAAAGCCTGGTAGGCTACAGTCCATGGGGCTGCAAAGAGTCGGACATGACTGAGCGTCAGAGTCTACATGATGTCTTCCCTCATAGCTCAGTTGGTAAAGAATCTGCCTGCAATGGCAGGAGACCTGGGTCCAATCCCTGAGTCTGGAAGATCCCCTGGAGAAGGAAATGGCAACCTACTCCAGTATTCTTGCCTGGAGAAACCCATGGGCAGAGGAGCCTGGCAGGCTATAGTCCAGAGTCACAAGAGTCAGATATGACTTAGTGACTAAACCACCACCACCAAATGATGTTTACAAAATTCTTTAAAAAGGACACTATGTGATCATCTCACTGTACACACAAACTCACACAAAAAGAATGTAAAAAAACCCCCAATGGCCATTGCTAATAAAAATCTTCAACAAACTAAGAACAGAAAGGAAGTACACTTCAACCTGATAAAGGGCATCTAAAAAAACTCTACAGCTACGCCCACAAGTATTGGTAAAAGAGAATCCCCTCACTTCAAGACAAGGAAGAAAACAAGAATACATGCTCTCCCACTTCTATTCAATATTTTTGGGAGGCCTTGATTCAGTACAGTAAAGCAAAAAAAAAAGTAAAACTGTCTTTATGTACATAAGACATGATAATTTATGTAGAAAATCTTAAAGAAATTGCAAACAACTGAACTGAGTTCAGCAAAGTTGCAGGATAAAAGACAAACAAAATTCCATTTTAAGCCTATACTATTGATTAAAAATACCACTTACAATCAAAACATAAATACTTAAAAGATAAATTTACCATTTTTATCCAGATATGTAAAAGATATTTACTATTCAATAAGATGACAAACAGCCCTGTTTAAAAATGGATAAAAGATCTGAACAGACAATTCACCAAAAATATACACGTCAAATACGCACATTAATAAAAAGTTCAACATCAATAATCACTGGCAAAATCCAAACTGAAATCACAATGAGATAGCACTACAAACTACTACTATGGCTAAAATTTTAAAATATGATAATACCAAGCACAGACAAGGCTCTGAAGCAACTGCAATCCTCATTACCTTGCTCTGGAAATGTACAACAGTAGAGCTAGTTTGGAAAACAGTGTAGCTATTTTCAATAGTTAGATGTATATACTTAAAGTACGAGCAAGCAAAGCACTCCTATGTATTAACCCAAAAGATATGAAAACATGTGTCACTTAAAGACTTGTATACAAATGTTTAAAATAACTCTATGCATAATAGCCAAGAATTGTAAATAACTTCAAATGTCCATCAACTGGTAAATAGATAAACTATGGTAAAACTAATCAATGGAACACTAAGAATAATATCCAGAAACATGGCTGAGACCAAAGGCTACAAACTGTCTAGTTCTCGACATAAGATTCTTTAAAAAGCAAAACTATCAGGGCAGAAATCAGATTAGCAGCTGCCAGGAAACAGGAGTATGGTGGGGACTGACTATAAGGGGCATGAAGACAAGTTTTGAGGTATTTTAAATTCTCTTCATCTTAAATCTAGTGGTGGCTATAAAAACCACATACATTTGTCAAAACTCATCAAACTGTTTACTCAAAAGTGAATTCCACAGTATTTAAACTGCACTTCAACAAACACACCCAAAGGGGAAAATAAAAAGAAGGCAGGATAAAGACCTTTTCAATGTCAATGTATGGCAAAAACTATCACAATACTGTGAATTATCCTCCAATTAAAATGAATAAAATAATTAAAAACAAAAAAGACCTTTTCAGATAAATGATAACTAAGAGAACTTATCACCAGCAGATCTGCACTTCAGGAAAGATAAAAGAACTTCTTTAAGCTGAAGAGAAATAATGCCAAGTAGGTATTACTTCAGATTTTCAGGAAGCAATGAGGAACACTGAGTGAGTGAGTGTAGTCGCTCAGTCGTATCCGACTCTTTGCGATCCCATGAACTGTAGTAGCCCACCAGGCTCCTGCATCCATGGGATTTTCCCAGCAAGAATACTGGAGTGGGTTGCCATTTCCTTCCTGCAAATAAACAGGTGAAGTAATTTTCTCCTCCTAAGTTTTAAAAAACACCTATGGTTAAAGAAAAATCGTAACATTTTGTTGTAGGTTTTTAGTGAAAACACGTGAACTGTGTATGACAATTACAGCATAAGGGACTAAGGAGAAGGAAGGAATAAACAGAACTATACAGCTGACAAAGCCATGCTCAGCACAGGGTATTTATTATTGTCCCTAAGAAGAAACTAACTGTTGAGTAACTGCTTGGATTACTTCATTTAGACACCCCAAAACTCCTCTGAGAAAAGTATCAACATTAATAGCACTATCTTACACATCAGGAAACTAAAGCTCAGTGAGGTTACACAGCTTGTCCAAGGGTCGAAAATAATAAATAGATGTGGGACTAGATCTGGGTTCATCTGACTCTGAAGTTGATTTGTTCAAAATACCACCTGCCCTTCCTAGTTATACTCTGTGTTCTGCAGAGGAAGGGGTGTCAAAAAAAGCAAAGGTTATATAAAGAACTATTTTGCAGCCTTTATAAAACCTTGGCTTAAAGAGTTGTTTATAACTTATATCACTCAGTGTTTCTTATGAAAGCATATTTAACCACTTGGTCACTCATGATAAATACTGACTAGAAACATTGATCTATGTGGTTGGTACTCTAAACAAGTTAACAGACATAATACATTGTGTATAAATAACCATGAAATAAAGTAAAGACTAATATGCTCTTTAATTAAACAAATATAAACACACACACACACACACACACACACACACACACACACTTTAGCTCCCAAAGCAAGAGCTAAAGTTCTTTAATTAAACAAATATAAACACACACACACACACACACACACACACACACACACACACACACACACACACACACACCCACCCCCCCCCCCCTAAATATTTCCCTTTTCTTTAGCTCCCAAAGCAAGAGCTACAGTTACAGCTTGCGTAATAACTTCACCTCAGGTTCTCAGAAGAGAGAACTTTATCTACTCTTTTATTGTATGACTTTATATTTAACTGTCCCATTGTAGGTAAATCCTATCTCAATCTACCTAAAATCCTTTTGTGGAAGCAGACAGAAGATATAAATAAACAAGTAAAGGAGATTTGGATTAATAATACAAATTGAATCCAATGAGTGTAAATCTTTTATTTTTAAAAAAACATTCTGAGTTGGTTGGCAGATAAAATGAAGCAGTCTGTTAAAAGTACTCTGCAAACTGGAATTCTACAAACACTTAAAGAATTCAAGTGCTATTTTTAACCTCTATTTTCAGTAGACATTACAAGTTCTTAAAACCCATACTGGACATAATTTAGAATGCATAAGTTGGGAAAATGACAAATGAAAATGGGGTATGGCTGAGTAAATGGTGTTTTCAAGGGCCGATGCAATGCAAATAATGTGAGTTTTGTATAGCTTCTTTGTTTCTATAGCTTTGGGGGAGGTGGTGAAGAGCACTAGACTAACAAAAGTGGTGACTTAGAAGCACTACCATTACTCTGCCCCTTTCACATCCTGTGCATGGTAATTTGCTAGCGCCTCTGCAATGATATCTGCCAAATCTTTAAGCGTTCTACGATGCATGTCATTGGGACCTGCTGATTTAAACACATTCAACTCTTCAAGTAATGCTGGACCACTTGATTCTCTAGTCAGTTTTGGCTTCCCTCCCACTCATTCAGAATTTCTAGACCAAAAGCAATCTTGTACCTCAGAAGCTGTATTTTTGATGAACATAAGTAAAAGAGCAGATAAAGACTTTTAAATACATCTATTAGCTTTCCTCTTTAATAATAAAGTCTAATATTTTTATTTTCTTCTATAGGTAATACAACACCTCAGTCATTCATATCCAGAATGTTATAATATGCTAATGATTAAGGGGGAAGGAGGAAAAAGGAGGTGGTAAGGCACATACACATATTACCTTCTGTCCCTTTTTATCTTGTTCCCCTCACTTTAAGTCAGAGAATGGTTAGGAATCCACTGTAGTATAAAAATAACATGATGATGTAAAGAGGACAATGGTAGAATTGTCCCTTTTTACCACTAAGAAGCTAGAAGACCTACAGAAGTCAACTTCTCTTATTTTTACCTATGAAAGATATTAAGTTAGAATATTACTAATATCTCCTTGTTAAAAAAATGCAGTGAATTCAAAACAAAAGTTACAGAAGAATGCAATGATACTCTTGTTCTCCACAGCTCCTTTTTATACCCATTGCCTTCCCTCCACCAGCTTTCCCACATATTCAAATAAAATTAAAATTCTTATTCACAATCTGATTAAGAGCAACTCACACAAGGTCTAAATGAGACTTAGTATTATAGGACACTTGCATTTTTAAAAGACCAGTTAAGCCATATGCATTTCTAATGAACAGAACCTAGTAGATGGAATACTCAGGGTGAGGGTGGGGGGCAATATGTATCTTTGGACAGAGAGAGACCCCACGGTTCACTTTTGGTCTCCTTATGCTACTCTTTTGTTCCTCAATTACATTTCCATTTTCCAAAATGCATAATTAACAGAAACCGCTATAAACACTCTCTGATTTTTAATCTTTTAATGTTCTTCCAATTGATCTGGTTTCTGCTTCTATCTTCACCATTAAATCATCTATGAGGTAAAACAGCCACTATTGCAGGACTCAGCATTGTAGCTGCACATTAGCCAAACCTTCCTCATTTTAGGGCCTTCACACACACACACAGAAGAATAATGGAAAGAGGAAGCATATGAAATGGTAAATTAAAATGATGGAGAAGAGCCAGTATTACTGTTTAAGATTTATTATGGGGAAGGAACATGGGAAAAGAATGAAAAGCAATAAATGAAGGAAGCAGCAAGGTGTTAGCTCTTACGAAAGCAACAGGGAATATGGAAATGAAGTAGAAAATGAGACCTTGATACAGCTGAGAAGTTACTTGTTTGTGTGTGTGTGTGTGGGGGGGTGTTTCTTTTGCTTTACTTGTTTAAAACGATATACAATGAAGAATGGAAAAAGGAGAGTTGAGGATAATAAAGACAGAAATGAAAATGAAGAAAACAGAGAAAGAATGACAGAAAGTGAATTTTTAAAAACAGAACAGAAAAAAAGAGAAAGAATTTAGAATGGGAAGCAAGAATAAGAGAATGTACAATCTAGTCAGTGAGAGAATATAAAGGATTTTACAATGGTGGTATACAAACATGAAAGCAGAAATGGGAGCACAGTAAAGGAAGAAAAAGAAAACGAGCAGAAACCAAGAATGAGAGAGAACAGCAAAAACAAGGGTAGGAGAAATCAGAGCCAGCTGAGTTACAAAACAGCAGCATGTGTCTTTTTGTTTTGCTTTTTGTTTGTTCTTTTAAATAGGAACACAAAGTGGCGAGAGATCATGATAAAGAACAGCACCATCTGGGGCATGTTTTCATTGGCCTCTTAATGTACTGCAGGAAACAGAACCCCCAAAAAGAATGTGGGTGGGGAGAGGAGAGTGAAGCCAATGTGACAGCAACAGGAAGCAGTAGAAAATGAGCCCAGTGGGTAGACAGCTATAGGATACAGGTGTAAGCAGGAAGTTTCAGACTAAGCACATGATAGGCAAAAAAAGAATTTCATAAAGCAAGGAAAATATAACACACCCACCCAGGGGAAGTTATTAATTAATTCAATGTAAAAAAAAAAAAAGACTGATCATGGGTCTCTGATGCCTCTTGCTTCACCCAACCACCTGGTCCTATCTAATAACCCCATGTTTGGATTTTACTCAATTCTATCTTATCTTTCAAATTTATTTCTCCCTACCCCCTGAGATACTGTGTTAGACATTACACAGTGAAGTTTGAGGTGGATCTGCCATCAGGAGCTCCCAATCAAACAGAGGAGTTGGATAAACACGAATTACTAAAATATGACTCTTGTGAGCACCCCAATTGAAAGTATACTTGGCCCCCGTATCTGTGGGTTCTGCATCTGCAGACAGGGAAGGCCAACTATGAAACTTGAGCATCCACAGATCTTGGTGCTTGAAATGGGTTATGGAACCATTCTCTGCCAATACCAAAGGATGACTGGAATTATTCCTCGACTGAATGCTGTCTCTCTTATGGCTCCTATCACTTTCCAACTTGTACAACAGCTATCCCTTTTAAACTATAAACTCTTTAAGGATTAGAATTTCTCTTTTCTGACTAGTTTTTGTACTCAACCAAATCTAGCACAATGTCTTATGTATGTCTGTTCAATAACGCTGTGATTTCTAATTTGGAATGTGGGGACCTCATGGAGAAGACAATACTGGGCAAGACCTTAAAAGATTAGAAAGACTAAAATGGACAGATATGAAGGCACACTACTGCAAAAAAAAAAAAAAAAAGGAACATAAAATAGGCTGAGGAGAAATAACAGCAAGTTAACTCTGTGACAGGGCACTAGCCAAGAAGATGAGACTGGCTAAGGTGTGGAGCAGAAAAATGAAGACAGAAACCACTAGGCTGATACACTACTGAGTTTGATACAAAAAGCAATTACAGTTAAAACTTTTCTGAGACATTCAAATTTGCCCCTTAGAAAGATCATGCTCAGTCGCTTCAGTCGTATCCAACTCTTTGTGACCCCATGGACCACAGCCTGTCAGGCTTCTCCGTCCATGGGATTCTCCAGGCAAGAATACTGGAGTGGGTTGCCAAGCCCTCCTCCAGGCGATCTTCCCAACCCAGGGACTGAACCTGCATCTCCTGTGTCTCCTGCACTGCAGGCAGAATCTTTACCACTGAGCCACCAGGGAAGCCCTTAGAAAGATCAGTCTTGCTGTAACACCACTGGAGAAAAGAAAATGAAATGATTCAATCTGTGGAAGATTTACCAAATAAGTGGTATTAGAGCTGGGTCTCATAGGATGAAGCTCCTTCAAGAGAAGGCTCTTCAGGAAGATGAAATTACACATTTTATAATTTTCAGGGAGAAAAAGTGCCCATATTGCCTACAGACTCATAAAATCAAATGATGGGTGATTCAACAATTATTTCTGTTCACATATTCAATGAGACACTGCCTAGAGTAGATGAAGTCTACAAAACTCTACTTCCAAACATTTCACTACTAAGCCAAAGAGAAAAACAGTTCCATTTGTCAAGAATCCAGATCATGCAGATAAGATTCCTGGAAATCTTTTGAACAAAACAGCAAATCCAGAATAGTGCAATTGTTATTCTGACTTTCCAAACAGAGAAGACTACTGGGTGGGAAAGAGCCATTCATTTATGCAAAGAATTGTTTTAAATTGTTACAGCAAGTCACAAAATAGTGTATTCTTTTGGGTACTGCACATTTCATGACAGTTATACATCTGAGTTCATGATACTGGCAAGAGCAGTGTTTTTGTTTCATGAAAACATCCATTGTATCTTTCTTCCCAAATTATATTCTATCACTCATCACAAGTTAACATCAAGTGCTTTAAATAACACTTTCAATAATGTGAACTCTGTTCTTGTTATACTTTACTATAACTTCCTGTGTCTTTGACATATTCAAGAAGTGAAACTCATGCATAGTATGTTTATATTATTCTCTCCTTAGTGAAAGCTCACAGACAATGTCAGGTCTGGAGCGATAAGAGCTGCTTCCAGGACATGAATTCTCATGAGGATTAGGCAACCACCATCTGGGGCTCTAGAGTTTATCTGTAGCAGCTGCCTTCAGAGTATCTCACTAGAAGGGACCAAAAAGAAAAAAAAAAAAAAAGTAATTCTAAAGCGTTTAACAACTTGCTTTACCTTGCTTTGACCCTTGTTCTGAATTGCTGTTCTCCTCCCTAATAAGAATAAACCAAAACAAAGTGACTTCTTAACAAAATACAAGCAATTTATAATAGTATTAAATGCTCAACTGACAAGTACATCATGCACTTAAATTTTCTTAACATGTTACACTATTTAACAACATGAATTTTCATAATTATCCAATCATTTTAATAATTACTCAACAATTACCTAACATCATTAACCAGAGCTTAATTCTTTAAAAAAAAAAGTGCTTATTACCAATTTTTAAATTTCTACTTAAGACAAAAAGTTTAGATTTTAACTATTTAACAATATCCTGAATTATTTTGGGAGAATTTTTAATGTAGTTAAACGGCATTAAAATAATCATAATACTATACTACACAGAAGCTAAATACATATAAATCAAATATTTCTATATTAATAAAATAGGGAGCTCATAAATGAACACACTAGTGGAAAAAGTTAATTTTAAACACTCAGTTTTAAATAGTAACCCACTAAAACTGATTAATATATTTTAACTTTTATAGTGCTAAAACGGGTTTTAATGAAACAGAGCTAGACATCAAACAAAAACGTAATAGGAAATTTAAAACAACGTATTTTCTAAGAGTTCTCTTCTCATAAGTCTCAAAATCATTGCACCACTAAAAATATACCTGTTTCTTAAAATTAAGTCCCCTTTCAATCAAATACTCTTATCTGCTACAAAATCATAAGTTACATTTGTTAATTTGACTATTCTTTGGCAAAGGATTTCTCAAGTTAGACAGACAATATTACTGTTAGTTCTAATAGAGATCTGGCAAAGTGGCTGCATCTGTAGATAATAACTCCACTCTTACAAATAGCTTTGTAAAAAGAATTATTCTTTCACTGTTCATTCAAAATACACAACAAACCTATTTCATAGCGGACAGCATGACCCAGGGATACAAGAAACAGGTTTGAGTGAGGCAAAATCATAAAATTGTAGATTACAAGATTTCTGAGATATCTTCCATAAATCTACATATACTTACATCTTTAAGCCTGGCTCATTGTAGTCCAATTTCATGACGTACCTTGATAATTTCTTCATTTAAATCAACAGTAACTCAAATTCAACACATCTAAAACAAAAGTCACAACCTTATGTCTAAACTGGCTCTTCTTCCCAAATTCTCTATTTCTATTGGTGGTAGAATCATCTTTAAAAAAATCACCTAGACTTACAAACTGAAAATTCTCTTTCAGTCCTTTCATCAATCCTTTTGTCAAGCCATCAAGCCCTGTTGACTCTTATCTCAAAACTGTTTTGGCAATCTTTTATTTTCAATACTGCCTTTACCAACCTAGTATAAGTTACCCCTCACATTTAGGACTGAACTAATGTTTTTGCAGGTAGTACCTCTCCTATCTAATAAACATACACATCACCACCACTTCTCCATATTTAAAATGCCATTCCTTTTCCTCCACATAGTCAAAGTCTCTCTATACCAGATTCTCCAGAATTCAACTCGGCTGTATCTTTCTCCATGCAAATTCCATATTTATCCCATAACAAAGTCATTGCCCCACTTGCCGAACTGTTACATTAGGCACAATATACACTGGTTTGCAAGATCACATCACAAATATTAATTCTTGGTGGTATTTTTCATGTACATTATGGCAAATAGATGGGGAAACAGTGGAAACAGTGGCTGACTTTATTTTGGGGGTTTCCAAAATCACTGCAGATGGTGATTGCAGCCATGAAATCAAAAGACACTTGCTCCTTGGGAGGAAAGTTATGACCAACCTAGACAGCATATTAAAAAGCAGAGACATTACTTTGCCAACAAAGGTCCGTCTAGTCAAGGCTATGGTTTTTCCAGTAGTCATGTATGGATGTGAGAGCTGGACTATCAAAGCTAAGCATCGAAGAATTGATACTTTTGAACTGTGGTGTTAGAGAAGACTCTTAAGAGTCCCTCGGACTGTAAGGAGATCCAACCAGTCTATCCTAAAGGAAATCAGTCCCAGGTGTTCACTGGAAGGACTGATGTTGAAGCTGAAACTCCAATACTCTGGCCACCTGATACGAAGAGCTGACTCATCTGAAAAGACCCTGATGCTGGGAAAGACTGAGGGTAGAAGGGGACTACAGAGTATGAGATGGTTGGATGGCATCATCTACTCAACGGACATGAGCTTGGGTAACTCCAGGAGTTGGTGATGGACAGGGAGACCTGGCATGCTGAGGTTCATGGGGTCGCAAAGAGTAGGACACGACTGAGCGACTGAACTGAAGTGAACTGAAGGTGGGAAGAGACTGAACAAAAGAACTATACTGCATGTTTTTCTGCAATGCCTACAGCAGCTTATAAAATAACAGATACTTGTTCACTGAATTTTTAACAAAGCCTTGCAGACACTTAGGTATGTAATGCAGTGTGCTTTAAGAGGGCTTGGCCTTTATTAAAGATACCAGAATCCAAGAAATTCAAGATCTAGTTCTGCAATACCTAAGTGAGAGTAGGCAGGGACAAAAATCCAATCAGATACGAAGATATCCTTTGGATACAGAATCTATATATATAACTGCTTGTAATATAATATTAGGTATTCTAAGTGGGATTTTTCTCTTAAATTCTTTATATTTCTTAGAGATTCAATTCATTACTGAAGCTGTGTATTTATGGGATTTACATTCTTAAAACCAATTCCAGATAATTTCACATAGAAGCCTTTCTGAAGTCAACCAGGACAACATCCAAAATAAATCTTCCCTTTGAAAAGAATAAATGAAGATAATAAATATATCATTTAAACTTTAAGCATAATGTCTGTGCAAACCCAAATTCCACCCCAATCCTCTCCATCCTCTAGAATGTGTATTAATCTAACCTCACACACTATTACTTTTTCAGATGTATTTCTGGAATACCATTACTCCAAACAGTTCAATTCTCTATACCAAAATCCCCAGTTTTCACCCTGTATGTATCTCTACCTGTATGATTAAAGCTTCTTGAGTTAACAAGGTTCTTTCTGTTTAACTCTACGCTACCTTACTGTCTTACTTAGCAGACTCAAAGTCTCTCATCGACCTCTGTACTATCTCCTAAAACAAGGTAAAGCCTAGTATTTCAATCTGGATTCTAACCACCATGGAGAAGGAAATGGCAACCCACTCCAGTATTCTTGCCTGGAGAATCCCATGGATGGAAGACCCTGGTGGGCTACAGTCCATGGGGTCGCAAAGAATCGGACACGACTGAGCGAGCTCACTTCACTTCACTTCTAATCATCATTCAATTTTCTAGTAAAAATAATGACCCAACAAGAGCAGTATTCTCTTCTATATTCAAATGTCACTATGGTGCAAATGATAAATACCAATAAAGTAGCACTGGCCCAATTTTTATAGCATGTTCTCAATATATCCATACTCATATGAAAATGTAACACTAATTACAAGATCAATCAGAGTGCTTAATTGTGTGGTATAGGCAAGTAAAGTGCCAGAGGAGTTCAAAGAGCAGTATCAATGCCTAAGTATGATTCTGAGAATCATAATGAAGAGCAGAAAGGGGCTAAGCCTTCAATTCAGTCTTTCAATTTGAAGATGAGGAAAATAAGGTCACAAAGGTCACACAGGAATAGCTACAATGGAGAATATGAGATTTCAGGTAAGGTTATAGATTTGGACTAAGAAGGGGGAGAAAGAAATTCCTGAGAGCAGAGAAAGTAAAACAATGGAAACAATCTGAATTAATAAACCTTCTAGGGAAGAAAGATTTAATATCTATATGTAGCAGTATCCATGTGCAGGTACTGTGTTAACTACATTTCATAGGTTCTCATTCACTCCTAATGAATAATCTTTGTACTATAATCTCCACTTTTCATAGCAGAGAAACTGAGGCTAACAGTGTCCAAAATGAAAGAAAAACCTCTAATCTATCTGAATCCAATCTATCCACTTACTACAGTCTTTCTGCCAGAGTATATTTCCACATGTCTTTTTAAGACAACTCTTCAGTATCTCTTTGATCTTGATTGGCTTTATCATCACATTGTCACCCATTTACTAGATCTGACTACCTAGGTAATATTGCTTCTATCAATGCAAACTAAAATGTATTTTTGTGCTCAGGTGCTCTGTCGTGTCCAACCCTCTACAACCCCATAGATTATGGCCCACCAGGGTCCTCTCTATCTATGGGATTATCTCGGCAAGAATACGAGAGTGGGTTACCATTTCCTTCTCCAGGGAATCTTCCTGACCCTGGGATTAAACCTGCATCTCCTCTATTGGTAGGCAGATTCTTTACTACTGAGCCACCTGTGAGCCTCAAAATGTATCCTTAAACTGTCATAAACAAATAAACTTCCTCCAGAAAAGAGAAATCCAACACAACATGCATAGGAAACATGTGGCACCCTAAGGCACTGGAGTTACCTAGGTACCTCTCTGACAAACATACAGTTACTCAGATGAGTGCCTCTTATGAAACAACTCATTCATTCATGGGCTCATCCTCAGCAAAGAATGAAGTAATTATCTTCTACTTTACCATAAAAACTGAGAATAACTTATCAAGCGAAAAAGAGCACCTTAACAACAAGAGTAAAAAGAAAATCAGAAGTGGGGAGTAGGAAGGAGAGGAAAAATTATTTTGAGTGGCTAGAAGATGTTGGTGGTCTTTTATTAGTACCAGTTATTTGTAAAACAGGTTTATTTGCAACCAGTTATTTGAAAACTAGAGACTGACTAAATATACATTCTGTCCCTTGGTCTGTATCTAAGAGAACAAGATAAACACATAATACAGATTCTAAAGTTTAGGCTAATCCTAGGAATATGTGATTTAGGAATATGTCTAACTGACAAATGGCTTGAAAGGTAAGAAGGCTACTAAAAGGTTGAGACAGAAGAGAAAATAAAATTCTGCACAGGGGTAAAAGCAGGATGAAGCTGGAAAACACAAAATTCTGGGAAACAGGTACTTTGGTTGATGAGGTGGAAACAGTAAGTCTTGAATGCAAATGTAAGGAATAGGAAAATCAGTACTGTGTAAGATAGATTTGTATCATGGAAAAAGTGAACCAGAAGACTAAAAATTTAAGCCAACAATCCTCACTAAGTGTTGCGTGCCAGGCATTCTGCTATACATATACCAAAGAAACAAAGATTTCTGGCAATCACTATATTCAAGAATTCAAAGTCTAGTGAGACTAGTATATATAACCACATTATGTAACCATCATAAAACTTTTATACAACAGCAATATTCATCAAGTGCTAAAGATTAATATAATAAATAATTATTTGGTGGATAAGACTGGAAATGATCTCATAAAGGAGACACATTTGAGCCATGTCTTGAAAGATACATACAATTTTCTCAGGCAGAGACTGAAGAGTCAGAGAATTAACCAGGGCCTTATCTGGAGAGACACAATGAGATCAGAAGGAAAGAAATAAATAAATACTAAACTTACAGTAAATTATGGTTTCTAAAAAAGAGAAAATGAGTGGGAGCCAATAATTCCATTTCTAGGTATATACTCAAGAGAATTAAGAAGTCGATGGAAAACTTGCACACAAATGTTCACAGCAGGATTATTCCTAGTAGCCAAAAGTAAAAACCCAAGTATCCATCAACTGATGAATGGCTAAACAAAATGTGGTACACCCATACAATAAAATATTATTCAGTCATAAAAAGGCATTAAGTTCTGAAATACACTACTGCAACATGGATGAGCCTTGAAAACATGGTAAGTCAAAGAAGCCAGATACAAAGAACCACGTATCAAATAAATCTATACAAAATGTCCATTAGTGGTTGCCTTGAGCTGAGAGTTTTGGGGATAATGGAGGAGTGATGCCAATGGAGATTTCTTTGTGGAGTGATAAAATGTTTTCAGATTAATTACAGTGTGGTGGTGATGTTTAGTTGCTAAGTAATGTCTGACTCCTTATGGAGCCCATGGTCTACAGCCTGCCAGGCTCCTCTGTCCATGGGATTTTTCAGGCAAGAATACTGGAATAAATTTCCTTCTCCACGAGATCTTCCCGATCCAGGGACTGAACCTCGTCTCCTGCTTGGCAAGCAGATTCCTTACTGGAGCTACCACGGAAAACCCAAAGATGGCTTGTTGTTGCTTAGTTATTATGTTGTTATGTTATGTTGTTATTTAGTAATTATGGTGAATGTTGCACAGTTCTGTGAATAGGCTAAAAATCACTAAATTGTACATTGTAAATGGATGAATTATATCTCAGCAAATCTGTTATTTAAAAAAACTCTGAGAGAGTAAAAAGGTACAGGACTACTCCCCACACATACATACACACACACACATAGGGCTAATTCTTTGAGGGAAGCTTATAAAGAGGTTTGGAGGTAAGCTAAACAGCTTTAACTTACTGCTCTGAAAGTCTGGACTGAAACTAGAACTTCTTTTTTTAGTATTATCCATCCATCTCAGTACAGTTCGACTCTACTATTATAGCACACAGTGAATGCTCCATAAATATGTTAATTGGTAGTACATATAAAATGTTATAGGAAACAGAGGGGAAAATCCAACAGCATGAAGAGAGAGGCTGCAATAAGCACAAAGGTTTTGTTTTTTTTTTTAAAAAAACAACACCTCAATATACAGATCTCAGCAGACTACAGTAGAGGTGTCAATATGTGGGTAATTATATCATTCAGAAGTTCCCTCTCACTGAATCCTTTAAACTATAATTAAAAAATATTTCATCAAATATATGGAATAACTGGGCTTTCCAGGTGACACTAGTGGTAAACTAGTGGTAAAGAATTTATCTTTACATTCACTTGACATGCAGAAGATGGAAGAGACTCAGGTTCGATCCCTGAGTATGGAAGATACTCTGGAGGAGGAAATGGCAACCCACTCCAGTATTCTTGCTGGGAGAATCCAATGGACAGAGGAGCCTGGCTGGCTACAGTCTATGAGGTTGTAAAGAGTCAGACACAATTGAACCTCTGAACACTCTGGGATAATTATCCTTCTGAGATGAAAATATGACTTTCCCAACATCTTTTTTTTTTTGCCTGTGAGGTATCAAAAATGCAGAAAACTTTTCTATTTTAAGAGACTAATTAGTTCATAAAAGTAGTTCTATTACAATGTGTGATTAACACAGTACAAAAGTATAATAGTAACCATCAGAAATTTTTGAAGTTACAAGTGCATTCTGAAGCCATCTGACTTGTTACTTGTCAAACCACTTTCTCTGTTAGAATGTATTTTTCTGAATTAAAAAAATTTTTTTAATTTGGGCAATACAAAGATGTAGCTTTCAGTTTATGGTCAAAGATAAAATAAGAACTGCGAACTGAAAAACAATTTCACGTTCATTGAAATCAATTCAATAGCTCATTATTCAAAAGCATATGTTCATCTATACAAATAAACTTTCATTTCTAAGTTTCTATTTGAGGCTAAAATCCTAAAACAGCCCCGAAGTTTCATCACAATTCAGCTGCTAAGGAAAAGCTAATGCTTCCCATGACTAAATGGATTAATTCTTTAGCCCAAACACAATTACTGTTCTCCACACTGTTCCATTGAACATCTAAATAAGCATCCCAAAGCTTATTTCATTCAAAGAAAAGATCCAGACCAAAGAATAATCCCAATGTATGAAGTTTACATTTTGTGTAAAGTTTTTTTCAGAAGAGAAAAATCCATAAGTGGTAATCAGGAAAAGAAATGAGTCATTTTAGACAGGTGTAGGGGATGACATCTATTGACTAGCAGATATCTTTGTTGAAGTAGGGTTGTGCAGATTCCAGTAGATGTCTTTTTCTCAAACCAACTAATTTTTCTTACTTAGTTCCTGAATCAAGGCTTTTCCATTGTTGATACACAGGTTAGCAGTAAAAGAATAATTCTTTGAAAACAGTCCGTTACATGGAAAGAGATATACATTGCATCTGATTCCTTTTCTTGTTTAAGAATGTTCAACTTCAACCATGTATGAAGAGTGCTTACAGTCACGCTTATTAAACATTTTATTCTCCAATATATTTTTAAATATCAAAAACATATACCTGATCTAGTGGTGGAGTCAGGGAATGGACTGTGGGGAGACAGTCCAACATGCAGCTGTATTTGAATAATGCTCTATGAATTAACAGGTATTAATTTCAGACCACGATTCTGACAATGACAAATCATCTGATAATGAGATGGGCTGCCATTTTATTATTTGTTGCTACTGAGATGTTTGCACAAGGACTAGGTGGCCATGTCCACTATGCTAGAGGAAGAATGAACAACTATATGAGGGAGTTTAGACTAGATAACCTCTAGTTTCTTCTCTTATGTTAGAGTCTCTTCTGACTTTTAAGACTGGTCATTCAGGTTCCACTCCTTTTTATCTATAGCTGTGAAATTATAGCTGCTTTTCCACCTGTTTAACATCTCTTGGGAGATTCCTGTTGTCAAATTACTGCTACATCAGTTGCTAAGATAATTTTTAGCTCTTTATGAAACTAAAGGATTATTTACTATTAGGTGGCTTTCCACAGCTGTGCCCCAAAGGGCTTTCAAGTAACAATGCAAATGTATTTTCACAAGATCAAACTATTTAGCTCTGGTCGCCTAATCAAGGCTGAATTAATGGAAAGGCTTCCTTGCATTACTAGACTGCTGCAAGTGGATAGGTTGAACAGTCTGTATAAGCTTTATGTAATAGAGTTTTCAGGTTTTCTTCCTTAGGACAGAAATGAAAATAAAATGTTGAATTCCTACCCAGTTTTGATTGGTGTTAGGGCTCATCAATGGGGGTTAAACAGTCTGAACCTCACCTTTGGCAACTGCAGGTATAATCCGATTAATTTAAATGTTTATTAATGCCCCCTGGAATTCTAATTAGCCAAGGAGAGAGCAGAGGAAGACAGCATTGGGGGGAGGGGGATGGGCACAGATATTTTCCCAGAGTTTAAACTTTAGAGAAGCACACCTTAATGAACTTTTAATAAGTACAACAAACAAAAAGAAACTTGTGGAAAATATGTTAAGACGTTTGAACATGACTCTTACTTATGACAAATTAGAAAGACATAAAAATAAGCATTATTTTACACAGGAAAAGATTTAGTTATCATACTTATCTGCAAAGCAAAAATTGCAAAGGATTCTAGTGTCTGAAATGTTTTTCTAAATCTGCCCGCTTAATGTATCAGTCTCATAATGTAATACTTAATTGTCAAGGATATGATTCAAAATAACATGACACATGAAGAGAAAAGCATATCTCATTTTATGAGAAAAGATAATTAACAGATGTCAACATGATATAACACAAATGATAAATTTATCTGATAAAAACTTTAAAAAGAAGTTACTATGAAAATGCAAGTAAAAATACTCTTAAAATGAGTGGGAAGATGGAAAATCTCTTCAAATAAATAAAAGATAAAACCATACAAAAGGAAAACTTAAAAACTAAAAAATACAGTAAAAATATGAAAATCCCTTCAGATAGGCTTAATAGCTGAATAAATATGATAGAGGAAATAGCTAGTGACCTTGAAGACAGAGTAATAGAGAATATCCATTCTGAACAGGGACACAAAATTTTAGAAGGCCAAAAACTTCAGCGAATTATGTGAAATTAACTAGAGATCTATACTCGGAAATTAAAAATTTGAGGAAATAATGCCTGAGAAGGGCTTCCCAGGTGGGCTCAGTGGTAAAGAATCTGCTGCAATATGAGAGACATGAGTTCACCCTTGGGTTGGGAAGATCCCTAGAGAAGGAAATGGCAACCCACTGCAGTACTCTTGCCTGGGAAATCCCACGGACACAGGAGTCTGGCGGACTATAGTCCATGGGTCACAATAGAGTCGGACACAACTTAGGGACATAACAACAGTAACAATGGCTGAAAACTCAAATTTTTCATCTTTACTTTTGTTACTTACAGAAGAATAAAATTGGAATGACTGTGAGAATTTCTCATCAGAAACCACAGAGGTCAGAAGGAAATGGAATGACATTTTTAAGTGCTGGTAAAAATGAACTGTAAACCCCAAATTCTATATTCAGGGAAAACATGCTTTCAGGAATGAAGGAGAAAAAAGATTAACTCTCTGGTGAAGGAAAACTAACAGAATTCATTACCAATAGATTTGCTCTGAAAGAACTGCTAGGGTAAATTCTTCAGAGAGAAACAATATGACACCTGAATGAAACTTGAACATTAGGAATGAGATGAGCAGCGGAAATGGTCTTTCTCCTCAAGACCTTTAAAATATTTTAGAAAACAGAAAGCAAAACGTTAAAGGGTTTTTCAACGCCTGTACATTTAATACAGCTTCCCTGGTGGCTCAGAGGTTAAAGCATCTGCCTGCAATGTGGGAGACCTGGGTTCAATCCCTGGGTTGGGAAGATCCCCTGGAGAAGGAAATGGCAACCCACTCCAGTATTCTTGACTGGAGAATCCCATGGACGGAGGAGCCTGGTGGGCTACAGTCCACGGGGTCACAAGGAGTGACTTCACTTTCACATTTAATACAGAACACAAAAACTATATCAAACAACCTCAACTCAAAACAGGGCAAAAAGACTGCAAATTAGCTGCTTGCATCTTTTAAGAAGAGCAACTGTGTAAAAAACATTTGATTTCCATAGATCTTTAACTGCACATTTTCCACATTTTCCTCATTTTCATTGATCCTTTCCTCTCCCAAAGTAGAAACAATGACATCAAAGAGCTTGTAAGTATCTATTTGTGCTGTATACTGTCAAGACCATAAGCTGAAAGAGTTTCCTTGCCCTTTTAGGAGCTGACAAACTATTCAAACCCAAAATAAAAGAAATTATATATAATGAGATTAAAACAAATTCTTTATAACGAGGTCAAATAAAATACACATTTTATGCCAGGAAAATAACAGGGTATTTATTTTACAAAAAGAAAAAAGCTGAACAAGATTCCCTGGGCCATTATTTTTGTCTTATTTTAGAACGGCAAGTTATTCCTGACAGAAAAATATGCTTACCTTTTGGAAGTCAGAGCTCTTTTTGAGTTCCAAATTGGAGAAGAGAGACTATCTATTCCATTTTATAAATTCCAGCTAGGTTATTCAGGAGGTGCAATTTCAGATACACAAACATAAATACTTTGAAGAAATGCCAAAATCATCACCCATGAATTAATTAAAGCCTAATTTTAGAAACAAATCATTTCATCTTTAATTCATCTTGTTAGTTCCTAAAATTTTATTCTTGGCCTGCAGAAAAAAGTGACTTTGTTAATATTCTAATAGTATGAATTTTGTTTACTTTTAAGTAAAATTCATGATATTCCATAATACTAATACATTCTTAAAATGCAGGCAAACTTCAGTTACTGCCAACTGTCCTTGATGTAACACACTAAAGATTAAACAGTATAATGTCATATATAAATCCTATTATAGCATATAATCTCTAAATTACATTCAAAGGGATAAAAATATACTGCATACTAATGAACTTTACATTTTCATGACACCCTTTCATACTGAATGTGCAAATCTAGTTCCTTTGGACAAAAGTTTATGAAAATCCATCTCTCACAGCTATTAAATAAAATATATTCTGCTTATCTGGAATCAGTTACTTTGAAAATGATGTCAATCTTAGAAGTAGATTAACATCTCCCAATTCTCCCTCCCCAAATTTTATGATTTAGTTGTGAGCTATCCACAAGAGGTGGGGAAGGAAGATAAAATTAAAGAATACCTAAATATAAAAAATATTAAATTAAACATGTATTTGACAGTATGTTCAGAACACATTTTTAATACTGTGAAAAAAATGAAAGGGAAAAGGCTAACAAAAAGATTCCTTCCCACTCAAAAATTCCACCACAAAAGGGCGTTCTTTGGAAGGAATGATGTTATAACTGAAACTCCAATACTTTGGCCACCTCATGGAAAGAGTGGACTCATTGGAGAAGACTCTGATGCTGGGAGGGATTGGGGGCAGGAGAAGAAGGGGACGACAGAGGATGAGATGGCTGGATGGCATCACTGGCTCGATGGACATGAGTTTGAGTGAACTCCAGGAGTTGGTGATAGACAGGGAGGCCTGGTGTGCTGCAATTCATGGGGTCGCAAAGAGTCGGACAGGACTGAGCGACTGAACTGAACTGAACAAAGGGCAAGATTTTGCTCAGGTCTCATTTTTCTGAGCAACAAGGGTGAGAAATAATACAACCTCCGAAATGTCAGAAATGAACATGCAACAGGTTTACTGCATAATACAAGATGTTAAGCAAATTGAAATTTTGAAAATTAAATACAAGGAATACAAACTCCTATTCTCTCAAGTACATTGAATAGTGTCCCTCTCAAAAAGATATGTCCAAATTGTAAGCCCCTAGTACCTGTGACAGATGACAGAAGTAAAGTCCAATGCTGTAAAGAGCAATATAGCATAAGAACCTGGAATTTTAGGTCCATGAATCAAAGCAAATTGGAAGTGGTCAAACAGGAGATGGCAAGTGTGAATGTCGACATTCTAGGAATCAGCAAACTAAAATGGACTGGAATGGGTGAATTTAACTAAGATGACCATTGTATCTACTACTGTGGGCAGCAATCCATTAGAAGAAATGGAGTGGCCATCATGGTCAACAAAAGAGTCAGAGATGCAGTACTTGGATGCAATCTCAAAAACGACTGAATGATCTTTGTTTCCAAGGCAAACCATTCAATACACATTAATCCAAGTCTACGTCCTGACCAATAATGCTAAGAAGCTGAAATTGAACGGTTCTATGAAGACCTACAAGACCTTCTAGAACTAACACCCCCCAAAAGATGTCCTTTTCATTATAGGGGACTGGAATGCAAAAGTCGGAAGTCAAGAGATACCTGGAGTTAACAGGCAAATTTGGCCTTGGAGTACAAAACGAAGGAGGGCAAAGGCTAACAGAGTTTTGCCAAGAGAATGCACTGGTCATAGAAAACACCCTGTTCCAACAGCACAAGAGAAGACTCTACACAAGGACATCACTAGACGGTCAATACCAAAATCAGATTCATTATATTCTTTGCAGCCAAAGATGGAGAACCTCTATACAGTCAGCAAAAACAAGACTGGGAGCTGACTAAGATCATGAACTCCTTATTGCCAAACTCAGACTTAAATTGAAGAAAGTACAGAAACACTAGGCCATTCAGGAAAGACCTAAATCAAATCCCTTATGATTATTCAGTGGAAGTGACAGATAGATTCAAGGGATTAGATCTGATAGAGTGCATGAAGAACTATGCATGGAGATTCGTGACACTGTACAGGAGGCAGGGATCAAGATCATCCCCAAGGAAAAGAAATGCAAAAGGCAAAATGATTGTCTGAGGAGGCCTTACAAATAAATAGCTGTGGAAAGAAGAGAAGCTTTAAAGGCAAAGAAGAAAAGGAAAGGTACACCCATTAGAATGCAGAGTCCCAAAGAACAGCAAGGAGAGATAAGAAAGTCTTCCTCTGCAATCAGTGCAAAGAAATAGAGGAAAACAACAGAATGGCAAAGACTAGAGATCTCTTCAAGAAAATTAGAGATACCAAGGAACCTTTCATGAAGACGGACTCAATAAAGGACAGAAATGGTATGGATTTAACAGAAGCAGAAGATATTAAGAAGAGGTGGCAAGAATACACAGAAAAGTGACAGTGAAGTCACTCAGTCGTGTCTAACTCTTTGCAACCCCATCAAGCTTACCAGGCTCCCCCGTCCATGGGATTTTCGGGGCAAGGGTACTGAAGTAGGTTGCCATTTCCTTCTGCAGAGGATCTTCCCAACCCAGGGATCGAACTCAGGTCTCCCACATTGCAGGCAGAGGCTTTACCCTCTGAGCCACTAGGAAACCAGAATACACTCTATACAAAAAAGATCTTCAAGACTCACATAATCACGATGGTGTGATCACTCATCTAGAGCCAGACACCCTAGAATGCGAAGTCAAGTGGCCCTTAGGAAGCAACACTAAAAACAAACTAGTAGAGGTGATGAATTTCGGTTGAGCTATTTCAAATCCTAAAAGATGATGCGATGAAAGTGTTGCACTCAATATGCCAGCAAAATTGGAAGACTCAGCAGTGGCCACAGGACTGGAAAAGGTCAGTGTTCATTCCAATCCCAAAGAAAGGTAATGGCAAAGAACGCTCTAACCACTGCGCAATTGTACTCATCTCACACACTAGCAAAGTCATGTCCAAAATTCTCCAAGCCAGGCTTCAACAGTATGTGAACCAAGAACTTCCAGATGTTCAAGCTGGATTTAGAAAAGGCACAGGAACTAGAGATCAAATTGCCAACATCCACTGGATCATCGAAAAAGCAATAAAGTTCCAGAAAAATATCTACTTCTGTTTTATTGATTATGCCAAAGCCTTTGACTATGTGGGTCACCACAAACTGTGGAAAATTCTTCAAGAGATGGGAATACCGGACCACCTGACCTGCCTCCTGAGAAATCTGTGTGCAGGTCAGGAAGCAGTTAGCACTGGACATGGAACAACAGACTGGTTCCAAATAGGAAAGGAGTACGTCACGGCTGTACACTGTCAGCCTGCTTATTTAACTTATATGCAAAGTACATCATGAGAAACGCTGGGCTGGATGAAACAGAAGTTGGAATCAAGACTGCCGGGAGAAATATCAATAACCTCAAATATACAGATGGCACCACACTTATGGCAGAAAGTGAAGAATTAAGGAGCCTCTTGAGGAAAGTGAGAGAGTAAAAAGTTGGCTTAAAACTCAACATTCAGAAAACGAGATCATGGCACCTGGTCCCATCACTTCATGGGAAATAGATGGGGAAACAGTGACAGACTTTATTTTGGGGGCTCCAAAATCACTGTGGATGGTGACTGCAGCCATGAAATTAAAAGATGCTCGCCCCTTGGAAGAAAAGTTATGACCAACCTAGAAAGCATATTTAAAAGCTGAGATAATTCTTTGGCAACAAAGATCCATCTAGTCAAAGCCATGGTTTTTCCAGTAGTCATGTATAGATGTGAGAGCTGGACTATAATGAAAGCTGAGCACCGAAGAATTGATGCCTTTGAACTGTGGTGTTGGAGAAGACTCTTGACAGTCCCTTAGACTGCAAGAAGATCCAACCAGTTAATCCGAAAGGAAATCAGTCCTGAATATTCACTGGAAGGACTGATGCTGAAGCTGAAGCTCCAATACTTCAGCCACCTGAAGTGAAGAGCTGACTCATCTGAAAAGACCCTGATGCTGGGAAAGACTGAAGGTGGGAGGAAAAGGGGACAACAGAGGCTGAGATGGTTAGATGGCATCACCAACTCAACAGACATGAGTTTGAGTAGACTCCTGGAGTTGGTGACGGACAGGGAGGCCTGGCATGCAGCAGTCCATGGGTCACAAAGAGTCAGACACAACTGAGCAACCCAACTGAGGACCTGAGAATGAGAACTTAGTTGAAAATATGCTTCATGGAGAGTAGAATGTAAGATGGCAAGAATGTCAGTGGAAAGAACAGTTGGAAGGCTATGCAACAATCCATCAAAAAACCATATCCAACTAGAACTGTTACAGAAGTGATGAGAGGTCAGATTCTAGATATAACGCAAAGCTAACTGTTTTTACTGATGCATTGCATGTGAGAGAAACAAGACAGAGACTATTTTAATGGTTTTTGCAACCGGAAAAATCGAACTCATATTTGCTGAGGTAAAAAGTACAGGGACTGATGAGAGACTAGGGAAGCCAAATCCAGACTTCAGATCTGATTTCTTAGGATGTCTATTAAATATGGAAGACTGTTAATTACATCTCAGTAAAGATGGGGTGGAATGGGGAAGCCAGAGCAAATACTGTTAAGTTCTCCAGAGAGTCAGAAATTAACTGAAATCTTGCAGAAAATGACTACAGAAGAAAAGAAGCCTGAAGGCCAAGCCCTCTTGCCAACAAAGTTTAAAGATCAGAAACATGTAACACTAATACATGACACTATACACCAAGTACTGTTCTCAAAGCTTTAGTACATATATAAAGTCATTTAATCCTCACAACAAGCCTCCATTGTATAAGTTAGGAAACTGAAGCACAACAGGGTGGGGTGATTTGTCTCAGTTCAGTTCAGTCCCTCAGTCGTGTCCGACTCTTTGCAAACCCATGAATCGCAGCTCGCCAGGCCTCCCTGTCCATCACCAACTCCCGGAGTGCACTCAGACTGAAGTCCATCGAGTCAGTGATGCCATCCAGCCATTTCATCCTTTGTCGTCCCCTTCTCCTCCTGCCCCTAATCCCTCCCAGCATCAGAGTCTTTTCCAATGACTCTTCGCATGAGGTGGCCAAAGTACTGGAATTTCAGCTATAGCATCATTCCTTCCAAAGAAATCCCAGGGCTGATCTCCTTTAGAATGGACTGGTTGAATCTCCTTGCAGGTCAAGGGACTCTCAGGAGTCTTCTCCAACACCATAGTTCAAAAGCATCAATTCATCGTCCCTCAACTTTCTTCACAGTCCAACTCTCACATCCATACATGACCACAGGAAAAACCATAGCCTTGACTACATGGACCTTCGTCGACAAAGTAATGTCTCTGCTTTTGAATATGCTATCTAGGTTGGTCATAACTTTTCTTCCAAGGAGTAAGCGTCTTTTAATTTCATGGCTGCAGTCACCATCTGCAGTGATTTTGGAGCCAAAAGAGATAAAGTCTGAAACTGTTTCCAATGTTTCCTCATCTATTTCCCATGAAGTGATGGGACCAGATGCCATGATCTCATTTTCTGAATGTTGAGCTTTAAGCCAACTTTTTCACTCCTCTTTCACTTTCATCAAGAGGCTTTTTAGTTCCTCTTCACTTTCTGCCATAAGGGTGGTGTCATCTGCATATCTGAGGTTATTGATATTTCTCCCGGCAACCTCGATTCCAGCTTGTGCTTCTTGTAGCCCAGCGTTTCTCATGATGTGCTCTCCATATAAGTTAATTAAGCAGGGTGACAATATACAGCTTTGACATACTCCTTTTCCTATTTGCCTGAAAGTGAAGTCGCTCAGTCGTGTCCAACTCTTTGTGACCTCGTGGACTGTAGCCCACCAGGCTCCTCCATCCATGGGGTTCTCCAGGCAAGAATACTGGAGTGGGTTGCCATTTCCTTCTCTATCCTACATAATCAGCAGAACCAAGATTTATAAAGACAAATTAATTTTATACCCCTACTCTTATGCACTGGGCTTTCCTGGTGGCTGAGTCAGTAAAGAATCTGCCTGCAATGTGGGAGACCTACGTTCTGTCCCTGGGTTGGGAAGATTCCCTGGAGGAGGGCATGGTAACCCACTCTAGTATTCTTGCCTGGATATTCCTCAAGGACAGAGGAGCCTGGTGGGCTGCAGTCCACAGGGTCGCAGAGTCAAACTCAGCTGAGTGACTAAGCACAGCACAGTACTCTTAAGCATTACCCACACTACATGTCCTACAGAAAGGATAAACCAAATATTGAATCCTTAGTTTGGCCAGGGCGGGTAGAGGAACCAAAACAGAAGGTAACCTTAAATCCAAGGGGAAAATGTCAACCTCTGATGATTAATCCAAAAACAGGAATGAAAATGGACCACAGGATCTGACAAAAGTAGAAGTTATTGGGAACACAGTATTACAACCACCATAAACTGATACTCTTTTATACTGTTTTAAATTTTATAAAAAGTATTTATAAAAAATTGCCTCTGTGTGTGCTAAGTTGCTTCAGTCGTGTCCAACTCTGTGTGACCCTATGAACTGTATCCCAACAGGTTCCGCTGTCCATGGGATTACAGGCAAGAGTACTGGAGTGGGCTGCTAGGCCTAATCTAAAAAATATATCCAATTTAACCAACTAGTTTAAGACATCCAATGTATAGATTCATCACAATTTTTACCAAGTTTATCCCCTTCTATTACTTAAGTCCCTCATGATGGAAATTTTCACCTATATAAATTTATTCATAATTAACCACTGCTTCAATTTTTAAGTCAAATATTTACTTATTCCAAGGCCAAATTAGAACTAACACCCAAAAAGATGTCCTTTTCATTACAGGGGACTGGAATGCAAAAGTAGGAAGTGAAGGAACACCTAGGGTAACAGGCAAATTTGGCCTTGGAATATGGAATGAAGCAGAGCAAAGATTAATAGAGTTCTGCCAAGAGAACGCACTGGTCACAGCAAACACCCTCTTCCAACAACACAAGAGAAGACTCTACACATGAACATCACCAGATGGTTAATACCGAAATCAGATTGATTATATTCTAGCAGCAAAGATGGAGAAGCTCTATACAGTCAGCAAAAACAAGACCAGGAGCTGACTGTGGCTCAGATCATGAACTCGTTATTGCCAAATTCAGACTTAAATTGAACAAAGTAGGAAAAACCACTACACCATTCAGGTATGACCTATATCAAATTCCTTATGATTATACAGTGGAAGTGAGAAATAGATTTAAGGGACTAGATCTGATAGACAGTGTGCCTGATGAACTATGGATGGAGGTTTGTGACATTGTACAGGAGACAGGGATCAAGACCATCCCCATAGAAAAGAAATGCAAAAAGCAAAATGGCCTCTGGGGAGGCCTTACAAATAGCTGAGAAAAGAAGAGAAGTGAAAAGCAAAGGAGAAAAGGAAAGATACCATCATCTGAATGCAGAGTTCCAAAGAACAGCAAGGAGAGATAAGAAAGCCTTCCTCAGTGATCAATGCAAAGAAATACAGGAAAACAATAGAATGGGAAAGATGAGAGATCTTATCAAGAAAATTAGAGATATCAAGGAAACATTTTACGCAAAGATGGGCTCGATAAAGGACAGAAGTGGTATGGACCTAACAGCAGCAGAAGATATTAAGAAGAGGTGGCAAGAATACATGGAAGAACTGTACAAAAAGATCTTCACGACCAAGATAATCACGATGGTATGATCACTCACTTAGAGCCAGACATCCTGGAATGTGAAGTCAAGTGGGCCTTAGAAAGCATCACTACGAACAAAGCTCGTGGAGGTGATGGGATTCCAGTTGAGCTGTTTCAAATCCTGAAAGATGATGCTCTGAAAGTGCTGCACTCAATATGCCAGCAAATTTGGAAAACTCAGCAGTGGCCACAGGACTGGAAAAGGTCAGTTTTCATTCCAATCCCCAAGAAAGGCAATGCCAAAGAATGCTCAAACTACCGCACAACTGCACTCATCTCACACACTAGTAAAGTAATGCTCAAAATTCTCCAAGCCAAGCTTCAGCAGTAAGTGTACTGTGAACTCCCTGATGTTCAAGCTGGTTTTAGAAAAGGCAGAGGAACCAGAGATCAAATTGCCAACATCCAATGGAAAATGTAAAAAGCAAGAGAGTTCCAGAAAAACATCTATTTCTGCTTTATTGACTATGCCAAAGCCTTTGACTGTGTGGATCACAATAAACTGTGGAAAATTCTTCAAGAATGGGAATCCCAGACCACCTGACCTGCCTCTTGAGAAATCTGTATGCAGGTCAGGAAGCAACAGTTAGAACAGGACATGGAACAACAGACTGGTTCCAAATAGGAAAAGGAGTACGGCAAAGCTGTATATTGTCACCCTGCTTATTTAACTTATATGCAGAGTACATCATGAGAAACACTGGGCTTGAAGAAACACAAGCTGGAATCAAGATTGCCGGGAGAAATATCAATAACCTCAGATATGCAGATGACACCACCCTTATGGCAGAAAGTGAAGAGGAGCTAAAAGCCTCTTGAAAGTGAAAGAGGAGTGAAAAAGTTGGCTTAAAGCTCAACATTCAGAAAATGAAGATCATGGCATCTGGCCCCATCACTTCATGGGAAATAGATGAGGAAGCAGTGGAAACAGTGTCAGACTTTATCTTTTGGGGCTCCAAAATCACTGCAGATGGTGACTGCAGCCATGAAATTAAAAGACATTTACTCCTTGGAAGAAAAGTTATGACCAACCTCGATAGCATATTCAAAAGCAGAGACATTACTTTGTCGACGAAGGTCCGTCTAGTCAAGGCTATGGTTTTTCCTGTGGTCATGTATGGATGTGAGAGTTGGACTGTGAAGAAGGCTGAGTGCTGAAGAACTGATGGTTTTGAACTGTGGTGTTGGAGAAGACTCTTTAGAGTCCCTTGGACTGCAAGGAGATCCAACCAGTCCATTCTGAAGGAGATCAGCCCTGGGATTTCTTTGGAAGGAATGATGCTATAGCTGAAACTCCAGTACTTTGGCCACCTCATGCGAAGAGTTGACTCACTGGAAAAGACTTTGATGCTGGGAGGGATTGGGGGTAGGAGGAGAAGGGGACGACAGAAGATGAGATGGCTGGATGGCATCACTGACTTGATGGACGTGAATCTGAGTGAACCCGGGAGTTGGTGATGGACAGGGAGGCCTGGCGTGCTGCGGTTCATGGGGTCACAAAGAGTCAGACACAACCGAGCGACTGAACTGAATTGAACTGAATCAAGTGAAATACAGAATACCTCATCTACCTTTTGCAAATAGATAGGAAGTACAAAGAAACCTACAGCATAAAATTTCTAAGTTTCTTATGTTGACTTTATCTAGCTTTTTTAAAGAAACCTTCATGTCTCATATTTCATTTAAATATTTAAGATTAATTTGTTACAATGATAAAATTACAAATTTAAGAATATGCCAAATATATATGCTTAACTATCTACATTTTTACACTTTGAGTTGTTCTCCTAAAGCACTATGGAAAAAACTTCTACTGATATCCAGAATTATTCAGATGAATTTGAAAAGATTCAACCTCCATATATTTACTTTTTGCAAATCAAACAACCAAATCATCTTAAGATGTCGAAAAACTGACTGAAGGTTAAAATTTACCATTTGTTTGGAAGCAAAGACTGATTAACTGTCTTGATTATCTGATTTAAAATATTTTGATATAAATCTCAAATATCTACTTGAAAATATAAATTATTATAGAATGTTTAAGTTATATATAATGTGGCCAAGAAATCCCTAATAATACAACTGAAACCAGAGTTTCTAATATACCATTCAGTAACTTTTATGCCAATAATATTTTTATTTGCTTTATAACAAAAGACAACAAAAATGATATCAAAACAACACAAAATTATTTCTCCACAAGTGACAGGTTCAGGATGCTCTATCAAAATAAATTCAAAGCATTAAAAAAAAGTCTTTTTGAGATTATGGAACTATATCAGTTTCTTAAAATACTGTTTTTACTCTATGCTAAATATACTAAAAATTATTGAATTGTACTGCTGTTTTACTAGGTGTTAGAATTTTTTTATATACTTTTTAAATGAATTTTACTTGGGACTTCCCTGGTGGTCCAGTGGTTAGGAGTTCATCTTTCAATGCAGAGGATTGAGTTTGATCCCTGGTCTGGGAACTAAGATCCCATGTGCCCAAATTAAGACCCAACAGAGCCAAATAAATTTTTTTAAAATAAATTTTACTTGGTAAAATTTTAGAGTATATTTATAGAAGTGTGCATTTCAAAATCTACCTCTAATAAGCGCCCATAGGTAAGTTTCATTTAAAAAATGAGCTAGAGACAAACTAGCATTCTACAATTTCTTTTTGCTATAACTTTTAACTACGTATTTAAACCAATTAAATCCAGTTTGTTTCATGTGTAGAATATGAAATATACCATGGGCCTAAATAATTAAAAGCCAATAAATATTTAATGAGTGGTCTACTACATGCCGAACGTTATGCTAAGCACTGAGGAAAAAAAAAAAACATTCTGGTTTTTCCGATCTTTCTCCCTCCTTGTCTGTTTGGCCTACACATATAATCACTTGATGAAAGATGCCAGCAGGAGAGTACTACCCACTGTCATTTACTACACACTTGACTTAAATTATACTCAGGAACTCTAAACTCAGAATTCAAATAGATACTAACTATGAAGAAGAATTCACAAGAATATGTTTTTCTGTAGGGCACTCATCACTGAGGGTAAAATTTTTCTCGTATGCATCATGAAGGAAGATCCTTTTTCCATGTTGTTGGCAAAGCTGTCAATCATCTTGATGAGCAGCAAATAAATGAATGCCCAATGATGGGATTCTGTATTATCCTTAAAAAGAAATCCATCAACTAAACATCAACAGGTAAATGTTTATACTCGACAGCCATCAATTTCAACTATCCATGCAAAGAGACAGGTGAGCTGGACTGGTAAACCTCGAAATTAGAGAAGTATTAATCGTCTGCTTCCAGCCAATATAAACAGATGTTATTTTTAAACAGGGAAAATCATCTCTTCCACTGAAATTTATTTGCAGCAGATAATGTTCTGTTACATTTTTAATCAAGCAGATGAAGTTACATTTAAATTGAAAATCTGCTTCACTCAACTAATCAGGCAAGTAAAATTCAGAGATGATTGAATGGCATTACACAGCATACTATTACGGCAGGTAAATTGGGAAATTTACCTGTCACACCACACAGCGTATTGTTCAGCCACTGCATCTGCAACTTAGAAGCAAAGTGCTAAGACAAAAGGGAAAGGCATGTTAAACAGACTTATAAATCCATCATATTTTATGAAAACATTATTAAGGCTGTCAACAAAATAAATAAATGCTCTTTAAAAGAAAAAGGAAAAAGCACAGCTCCTCTCAGGGAATCAATGAAGATTTACATGGGTATGCATATGTTTCATGTAAATAACATGCCTGGTTATTTTGAAAGTCAGGATACATCCCAGGCTAAGGAAAAAAATCAAACATTACATTACAGTAAAAGGCAAAAATCAATGACAGGCATACCCGTGATATTATGTGGTCAAACATAAGAAGGGGAAATAAAACACTTTATCAAGAAGTATATAAAACAAGCAACACTACATTGCTTTGTAAAATGACTATGAAATCACTTAGTAACGATCATTAAATTTATATACAACAAAAACATCACATTTTAAAATACTGCCAATTCACCCTACTTAAGCCCAGTCCAGTTTTTTTAATATAAATTTATTTATTTTAATTGGAGGCTAATTACTTTACAATATTGTAGTGATTCTGCCATATATTGACATGAATCCGCCATGGGTGTACATGTGTTCCCCATCCTGAACCCCCTCCCACCTCCCTCCCCTTCCATCCCTCTGGGTGCTCCCAGTGCACCAGCCCGGAGCACCCTGTCTCATGCCTTGAACCTGGACTGGCGATTTGTTTCACATATGTTTCAATGCCATTCTCCCAAATCATCCCACCCTCGCCCTCTCCCACAGAGTCCAAAACACTGTTCTATACATCTGTGTCTCTTTTGCTCTCTTGCATATAGGGCTATTGTTACATCTTTCTAAACTCCATATATACGCGTTAGTATACTGTATTGATGTTTTTCTTTCTGGTTTACTTCACTTTGTATAACAGGCTCCAGTTTCATCCACCTCCAGTCCAATATAGGCAGTTGTAGTTGCCTATACAACTGAAATGCTAACATCCAAAAAAAAAAAAAATCTAACGTCTATCTCAGTTGTTTCTATCCAGTGAAACCTAAAATTTACTTCTATACTTATATTTGTAAATTCAAATACTGTTGCTACAACAGCTAAACATAACATTTACTGTGAATTATTCCAACATCACATACCAAGTTACATCTTACTTATAATTTAGTTTCATCCTCATAACCTTTGAAATACAGTTGGCCCTCCTATCCACAGGAGATTGGTTCCAGGATCCTTGAAAGATATCAAAATCCATGGATACTCAAGTCCTTTATATAAAATAACATAGTACAGTCAACCCTCTGTATCCATGCTTCCACATCTTCCCAGGTACAGCATTCACAGTTATGCTACCACAGTTTGAGGTTTACATTTCTTATGTCTTTTCAGTTCATCCTGTAAATAGCTTTGGCTTTAAAAGACCTCTATAACTCAGGAACATTGTAATGTTTAAACAGCAGTAGATTAAACAGAGGCAGAGAGCAGTGACTGACTTTAGAAGGACTGTTGATGAAAAAGATGCATTATTCCAAGGTGAAGACTACAAAAGGATGGATATATATACTAAGCCACCAGTGTAAAACACCTTTTGTGTTTCCCAAAACACAGTGATAGACTATTATTTAAAACTTGATGCTCCTTTTTGCACTGAAGCAACAATGTACAGGGTGACAGAGTTCTCAGGCTAACTTAATGAAAGTGTATTTTAACCCTTAAGGCAAAAAAATGTTCATCTGAAGAATGAAACTTTCACATTCAGCCATTTTATCAGTTTCACATAGTTCAACCTAATACTTTACATTTTCAATAAAAGACAGAAAAACAGTGATTACAACAGCAGTATTTAAACACAACAAAGAAATTACTTCTTAATATTAAATATTAACACTTGGCAAAAGGATGGCCAGGTCATATGGTCTATTCGACAGACAATTCTGTTTCTTCATAATGAAACGAACAAAACAGTTTTCTGGGAGATGGGGACACAGGCTATAAAATGGAGAGATGAATTCTTAGGAGTGAGACCAAACTAGCAGAGACAGAGGCATAGTTCGGAATCACAGAAAATAAAAGCCAAAGCTGCAGAACAGAAAAATGAACAAGAGTCCTTAGTTCAGAGATGCAGTTGCAAGTCAGATAAGGTTTACACATACATACTTAAGGAGAAAAGAAAAGAACTTTAAAGAGTAAGGAAACATATATTCTCATGGTGAGATGACAAGAAAAACTGGATAAGGTATCCTAACTAGATCCAGTAAATCACAAAATCAGGTGTTCTTTATTTTTTACTGAAGTATAGCTGATGTATACCACATAAGTTACAGGTGGTACAACACACCAATTCACAACTTTAAAGAGTCATGCTCCATTCACAGTGATTACAAAACAATGGTTACCTGCCCATTGATTATTTATAAATAAAAATATTTATGAAAACAAATCATTTGTATATAAAGAATTTTTCTCTATTTCAGATAATTTCCTTAGGATGATGCATCAAAAGAATCAATCACTCTTTAAATAAGCTTCAGATAATGACAAATTATTTCCTAAAAAGTCATGCCTTTCAACATTTCTCCCAAATGTATTGTTTTACTATTATGTGGGCTTCCAAAATGTCCCTCAACCTCCCCTCCTTTCCTCCCTGAGCTGCATCCTTAGGAAGGTGGTCCCCTCTTTGCCCCCATAGCATCCGATGCATGCTGTGCTTAACCAGAGTGCTTAGTAATCTGCTGCACAATTTTTCACTTGTCTCTACCCAATGTGACTACAAATTCCTAGAGAGAACAGATGAGATCTTTATCTGTGTAGCTCAGTTCCTTGCATGTAAGTGGGAGTTTAATAAATGTTCACTGAATAAATATAAACAAATACTATTAAAACATTGTTATGAATGTGCATTACAACAGTTAATGGTTTTCCAGGGTGACTATGGAATGATGATACCACTGACACATTTAAGACACTATAAGACCAGTTTAAAAACAGAGATGAGTTGAGCTGAGTTTGTGATGACTCTAAGATACTCAAATGGGGAAATCGTAAAGGAATGATTGGAAGGTATGACTGTAACTCAGACTTTAGAGTTGGCAGATGATACTTAAAAGAGTGGGGATAAGAAGGAAAAAACAATTCTATAAAGCAATTATCCTTCAATTTAAAAAATTTTTTAAAAGAAGGAAAAAACAAATGAGTAAAAGTAACAAATACACAATCTCGCTTACTATATGAAGTGAAAGGGAAGTCAGTCAGGTCTGAGTCTTTGCAACCCCATGAACTGTAGCCCACCAGGCTCCTCCTGTCTATGGAATTCTCCAGGCAAGAATATTGAAGTGGGATGCCATTCCCCTTCTCCAAGGGATCATCCCTGGCTCAGGGATCAAACCTCGGTCTCCCACATTGCAGGTAGATTCTTTATCAACTGAGCCACCAGGGGAAGCCCATACATTGCCTCTAATCTTCATTTTGTTCTTAAACTGATAATGTGATAGATATAGATAAAGGCATGTTTTAACTTTAAAAGGCATGAGGCTTATAAAACACAGCTATCATTAAACAACGGAATATACAAATATCTTTTATTTAATGAAGTTGGTAACTGACCAGGTCAGCATCATCCACAGAGTAAGTGATAATTTATCAGTATGATTTAAGAGATACTAGTAATATATCTACCCAAAAATAATTTTTTCCACCTGAAAAAACTCATTGCTGTGAATCAAATATAAATTACATTGAAAAAGGTAACTCTTAAACCATTATAAGTTAATACATTTAGGACTTATTTGTGACTAGTCTATAGAACTCAAGATCCTCTGGTTGAGGCAACATCAGCAGGAAAAGAGAGTCCCCAAAGAAGAGATCTCTCAAGAAGATGCCAAATAAAGATTTTAATTAACCTGTACTAATTTTGTCTATTATAGAAATTCACAACACTTAAATGCAGTATTTACAAATATGCTAACAGTTCAGCGGCAATACAAATGTCTGAGTTGGCATTCTACCACCTAATTCTCACCAGTACCAAAAATGTACCTCCATTCCATTTCAAACTACTTTAGCATACATGTGCTTAGCCGCTCAGTTGTATCTTTTTGTGACCCCACGGACTGTGGCCTGCTAGGCTCTTCTGTCCATGCGATTTTTCAGGCAAGAATACTGGAGTGGGTCACCATTTGCCTCCTCCAGGGGATCTTGCCAGCCCAGGGATCAAACCCATGTCTCCTGTGTCTCTACATTGTAGGAAGATTCTTTAATACTGAGCCATCAAAAAGCACATTAAAAATAAGGACCGTTTCCTAAATAAACATAGCAGTCATATCAAATCTACTTTTAATATCATTAAGTAGCATTAGATAATTTCTAAATTTTTTTCATCCTTGAGATTCTGTAATTTCAAAAATTCATTTTTAATAAACATCTCACTCCATAAAAAAAAATCAAACTTGTAAGACACACTGGATATAACACTTACATTCCTAAATTTTAGAATTAAGTATCCCTTCTTCCTCTCAAATATACTTTTATTTTTGCTTGAGGAAAAAAATGTGGTAGGTACCTGGCTCTTTGCAAAAGTGATTGGCTAGATTGACTTCTCACTTTGGGCAAAAAAATCCTAACCGAACAGAACTGGCAAAGACACTGGCACATTTAATGTAATTTGAACTAGAGGTTTTCATTTGTGGCTTTTTTCATATGGTTAGTAGACACATGTTACAAATTAACATACTAGGCTGACATAGGAATACCAAAGGAGAAACTCCTACCACTAATAAATTCACTAAACTTGGCAAGAAAGGTAAACTTAACAGGGCACCAAGAAGGCAGAATAAGACAAACTGACAGGATCAGGGCCCCAGTGACTTTTGCTCCATACTCCACTGCCTCAAAATTTTTTCAAAAGAATATAGCAATAATTTAATGAGATTCAAAATTTTGAAATTTTCTTTATAGTCTACTTTGTATCTAAAGGAATGGAAGTACATATATACAATAAAAAATATATTCTTGGGAAAACAACCCCACATTACAGAAACCATTATGCAATGATTTTAAGAAAGCAAATATATCTTAAAGACTTCCTGAAGACTTTGAATTACAAAACCAACGATGCTGGATTGCCAGGAGAATGAAGAGTCAAGATCAAGCAACCATAAGTGAAATTCCCACTGGAGCTCAATCTAGGGTCAGAGGAACTGGCAGACATCTGGCTTGCAAAACAGGTAAGAGTCTCTTAACTCACCCCTAGCAGGTAGGTCTCTAGTGAAATAATAGGCTCTATTCTCATAACAAAATATTTTTGTCATTTCAGAAAGAACTTATTCCAGAGTTAACAGAATTTCAGTCAACAAACAACTGCAGTCCTGATATCAATGGAATGGTTCCCCTGAGCTGATATCAAATCTCAAAAAAAAAGAAAAAAAGATAAGAAAGATGATATAATACTAGTAGAACAAGATATTTTAAAGTCTACTATAGGCAGGCTTTACTCTTGCCTGGAAAATCCCATGGATGGAGGAGCCTGGTAGGCTGCAGTCCATAGGGTCGCAAAGAGTCGGACACGACTGAGCGACTTCACTTTCACTTTTCACTTCATGCATGGAGAAGGAAATGGCAGCCCACTCCAGTGTTCTTAACTGGAGAATCCCAGGGACAGGGGAGCCTGGTGGTCTGCCATCTATGGGGTCGCACAGAGTCGGACAAGACTGAAGCAACTTAGCAGCAGCAGCAACAGCATCAGCAGCATCAGCACAGGCAGGCTTCACTGGTGGCTCAGAGAGTAAAGCGCCTGCCTGCAATGCGAGAGACCTGGATCCAAGCCCTGGGTCGGGAAGTTCCCCTGGAGAAGGAAATGGCAACCCACTCCAGTATTCTTGCCTGGAGAATCCCATGGATGGAAGGCCTGGTGGGCTACAGTCCATGGGGTCCCAAAGAGTTGGACACAACTGAGAGAGCTCACTTCACTTCACTATAGGCAGGGTCCTGACTATATAACCTTTGTATTTTGTTTCCTGATAAGGAGCGGAACTTACAGTTAGGCTTTCCAGTTCATTGACCATCAAGACCAAAATTATTGCTTAACAGAGCAACAATAACAGGAACTTGTTAGAAAATCTTTCAACAGTTCAGAGAACTGCTACATAAACTACATAGAATTAGAATGATATCTCAGGATACAGGAAGGGTCCTAGCCTTTTAAAAGTTAATTAAGTCCATAAATCCATATTCAGAACTTTATGTAATTTGTATTACCAGACATCAGGAATAATGACTATGCTAGAAAATGCCAAAAATACAAGGAGATAAGAAACGTAAAGTGAATTGCCATTCTCCCAAAAAGCAGATTTAGAACTAAGATTTCTGGCATCCAAATATATAAACAATTAGGAAAACAGATGAAATGCTCTATTGTGCTCCATAGCACAAAGTCAAACCTCAAGAAATCATATACAAATCAACAGTAAGTACCAAACCTTTGCCTCCAACTAAGACAAAGTAGTAATGATCTGATTTGCCAGCCCACCTGAAGTCACCAAAACAAATTTTAAAAGCAAACAAATTGTATGAAACAATGGTGTTTAATAAGACACTGGGTATCAGGCAATAAAGGACAATAAAATCACTAAGAGACAGGTAGGTAAACCCTACCATTACTGTAGCTTATTGCCTTGAGAGAGTTCCAAGCCACAGGACAGGCAGTGGGAACCCAGGAAAACCCTGACAAATACTAAGATTTTAAGAGAAAAGCCAAGAACCTAGAAGGTTAGGTTAGGTCAAAAGATATAGTAATAAAGGGGAGAGAAACAATCACACAAATCTCCACAGGATCCCCACTAAGTATTTAGTAGAGTATTCAGCATATGTGTATGAAAACTATCTGAGTCTAGGGAAAGAATCATATAAAAAGATCAGACAGATTAGTACCACGCACCCACAGGGGGATGAGAATAGTACCTGTTTTCACCAGTGAGGCTGCAAAATCTCATAATTCATTGGATGCTCTACAGAGCACCCAAAAGGGTCTTGCCTCAGTACTGGGGCATAATTAGCCCAAGACTAAATACTGTCCTGTTTCTATCTAACAGTCTTAAAAGCAAGACCTAAAAGGATCAAATAATTACAAAGTAATTTAATTGCATCTCAAAAAAAAGGTCAAGAATATTTATAGAAATATAAAAGTAATCAGTACCAAATAGTGGCTGGTATCTAATCAAAGACTGGAAGGCACGCAAAAAAGCAGGAAAGTATGATTCTCAGTGAAGACAAAAATCAATGTACCAACCTAGGTTTAACCCAGATGCTACACTTAGGAGATATAAACATTAAAGCACCTGTAATAACTGCATTCCTCATGTACAAAAATTATGTATAGACATGGATGATATTTTAAAAGGATACAAATCAGACTTCTACAGATGAAAGCTATAGTGTCTCAGATTAAAAATACTAGATTGGGTGGATTTACTGGCAGATTAGACACTGCAGAAGTAAAAAATTAGTGAACCTGAAGACATAGCAGTAAGAACTATCTAAAATAAAACACACAGAGAAAAAAAAGAATTAATAAGATTTAAAAATAATGAAAATAGCAGCAGTGAGCTATGAGATAATTTCAAGTAAGCTAACACACATATAACTGAAGTACCCAAAGTGGGGAGACAGGAAAAAAAAACCTGATTAACTGCTGAAATCTTCCCAATTTTGACCTAAATGGCATTCTTTTTTAGATCATTTACCAAGAGAGATCATATTCCAGGCTGTAATATAAGTTTTATAAACTTAAAAGGATTCATAAGTCATATGAAGTATGTATATTGTTATTTAGTATACAAGCTAAATAAAAATTAATACCAGCTCTCTGAAGAATCCAAAAATATATAAGGAAACTAAATAACAGACTTCGGAATAACCTGTGGATCAAAGAAGAAATCACAAAAGATATCAGAACGTATTTTGAACAGAAAGAAAATGAAGACACAACATATCAAAATTTGTAGAATGATGCTAAAATAGTATTTAGGAGGAAATGTATAGCACGAAAGAAATGGTCTCACGTCAATAACCTTAGTATTCACCTTAAGAAACTACAAAAATAAGAGCAAATAACATACACTGTAAAGAGAAAAAGACCAAAGCTAAAGACAAAAAACTAGAAATAAAAAGTAACTTCTTTGAAAAAAATCAACAAAATTGACTAATCGCAATCTAGACAAATCAAGGGAAAAAAAGAGAGGAAAGATGATATCACTAGAATGCATCATTCTTCTAAACATATTATAATCAGGAAATACTATGATCAACCAAGGCCAATAAATTCAACAACTCAGATGAAATTTTAAAAATCCTTGAAAAACATGAACCACTAAAACTTACTGAAGAAATAACCTAAGTAAGTAGCTCTTCCCTGGTGGTTCAGACAGTAAAGAATCTGTCTGCAATGCAGGAGAGCTGGGGTCAATCCTTGGATTGGGAAGACCCCCTGGAAGAGGACATGACAACCTACTCCAGTATTCTTGAACAGAGAATCCCCATGAACAGAGGAGCCCTATGGGCTATAGTCCATGGGGTCGCAAAGAGTCAGACACAACTGAGTGACTAAACACAAGTAGTTCTAGGTCTCCTAAAGAAGTTGTAGTTTAAAAAACTTCCCAAAGAGAAAACTCAAGACCCAGATGGTTTCACTAGTTAATTCTACCAAATATTTAAGAAAGAAATTATACCAATCCTACACAAACTGTTTCAGAAAACAGAATATTTCCTAGCTCATTCTATGAGGTCATTATTTCTCAAACCAAAACCAAAGGAAATTACAAATATCCCTCATTAATATATATGCAAAAATTCTAAACATTAGCAGATTGATTTAATATATCAGGACTAAGTATGGCTTAATTCAGGAATACAGGCTGCTTTAATACTCAAAAAAATCAATTAATGTAATTCATATTAACAAAAATCACATGATCTCAATAAAACATATAAAAAGCATTTCATAAAATTCAATATCCATCCCTTATAGAAATGCTCAGTAAACTATAGAAGGAAGCTTCCTCAAATCAATAAAAGGTATCTACAAAAAACCCTACAATTAACATTATACATAATGGTTAAAGACTACAGCCTCTCCTCAAAGTCAGGAACAAGACAATGATGTGCACTCTGACTCACTTCTACTCAGCATTGTACTGGACATCCTAATTCAGAGCAATAAGGCAAGAAAAATAAGTCATCCAAACTGGAAACAAAAGTCTAACTGTATTCACAGATGACATATTCAACAACATAGAAAATCAAACAGAAAATAGCCCCAAACTTCTCAAACTATTAAGTAGTTTTTAGTAAAGGTATGAGTCAAGATCAATATACCTACCCACATGATTCAGCTATTCCACTCCTAGGTATTTACTCAAGACAATAGCATATGTCTATATAAATGTTTTCACACAAATGTTCTTAGCAGGGTTTTTTGGTAACAAGCAAAACCAGAAGCAACTCAAATGTCCATCAATAGAGGAATGGATAAACTATGGTATATCCATACAATAGACACAAAGCAATAACAAGTATTGAAACCTGCAACATTATGGATGAAAATCAAAATAATAATTAAACTGATCAAAACAAGCCAACCCTTCCACTCCAAAAAATGAGTTCCTACTCTATAATTCCACACGTATTAAAATTTTAGAAAATACAAAACTAATCTATCATTACAAAAAAGCAGTAGTTCCTTGGGGGTGAAAAAAGGTATAGAGAGGCAAGAGACAAGGAATTACAAAGGAACATGAGGAAACTTCTGAAGGTTTTGGATATGTTTGCTATCTTGAATGATGTCAGCTTCTTGTGCATACACATGTAACAAAATGTATTAAAATGTGTATTTTAAATGTTTGAAGTATGTCAATTATACCTTAATAAAATTTTGGTTTTTTCTAAACAAAGTATCACTTTGCTAAGTCATCTTAAGGACACTTTCATTCATGGGTTTTTATTAAGAGATATTTTTTTCTTGAAACATCTCCACAACTTTTCAAATATCTAACTGTGCTCATTCTAGTATACTAATAGGACGAGATCGTTGGATCATTCTCCTGCCAAAGATTTGACGTCCACTTTGCATAGCAAAAGAAATGTTGTCTGCCATGACAGGATCTTGAAGCATCACATGAAGAAGTGCTAGCTCTTAAGAGGCATTTGAGTATGGTCTACCAACTAAAGGATTTCTGTAGCTCTCATGATTTGACCTCAAATGACTGTGTATTTTATGGCTGCAATGCAGAGAAGAGGACCAAACTGAATATAGATTGGCATGTCACTTATCTCCTCTGAGCCTGAGATTTTTCATCTAGAAAATGAGAGCACTGGCCTTGAAGCAGTGTTTACCAATCAATCTGTGCCAGCCCAACACTGGGGGCTTATAAAAATACAGAATCCTGGGTCTCACCCACATAGCTTCTAATTCAATAGGTATGGGATAGAACCTGGGGACATATTCTTAAATTCTGGCATAAAATAGGATTTGGGAAATTCTTACCCTTTAGGTCCTTCCAGCTGCAACACTCTTTAAGCAGTAATTTCAAACACTGCAATAAGAGTAGCGGTCTGGAAGCCATTAAGGGTCAAAGCAAAGTGTAACAGTGGCACTCTGAATACAGAAGGCCTCCAAGTTTAATGTTTAAGGGAACTCCCTGAAATTCTGATTTGGAAGAAATGTTTAAATTTTTTGAGGATTTGTGTCAAGCCTGATCCACATTATAAATAGGCTATTTCTAATTAATCGCTGCATTCTTTATCTTTACTCCTTTGCAGACTTGCCAGAGACCCCTAAGGACTGATTAGTTGTTCCAAAGTAATTCTTTCTTATTCTCAAGATATTTTAGAGCAGAGTGGAGATCAGAGATTTGATTCAGAGACCCAAAAGACATTGTCCCACAAGCTTGTAGCTTCAAGATGGAATAGCAACAGTTACAGGTAGAGAAAGGCAATGATTTCTGTAAGATCTTCAGAGTTGAAGAGTGAGAAGTTAAAAACAATTTCCCTCAAATCTTATAAAATTATATAGAGATACAATACCAGTTATAAAAGTTGGCTAAATTCTACCCTAACAAAATTAACAAAATCAAAAGGTTCTCATATTATCAACTCATCCCTGATTCTAACTGCTTGAGTACAAAAATAACATCATTTTTTGGAAATACTGAAGTTCAAATGAAGCTGTCATTTCTCCTTTTACCAAATTGGTTTCTTATATTAAGTGATATAACAGGTTAATAGGCGATTCAAAAATTTTAAATAACAGCCATGTTAGGTAACCACATATTTTAATATTTTAAATATTCTAAAGGTAGACTAAACTATTTTCATGGTCAACAACAGCATCAAGTTATTGTAGATGAATTCTAAATTTAGCGTTTATCCTAAAAGTTTATTAAAGTCCTACACCTCTAGACATAACTACAACTGAAAATCTGTTTCAAAAGGATTATGAATCAGACAGAAACAGAAAAATATACCTGTTAAAGCTGTATAAATGTGAACGGCATGCAAATCAACTTTTATCTCTAAACTTTATTTCTGTTTGTGCCCCAGACAAGCCAATGATTTAATACCTTGGGTATGTTTTGTGCCACTAGGCAAAGTAACCTAATTCTTTTAATTCCTGGAATTGGCTGCTGTTCCAAGACTAGGAGGATTGCATTCAAAGTGGCTGTGGCATGCTATAATACAATTAATATGCTGCAGAAAGAAAAATAAGCTTAATTTTATTCAGCAGACAAACTAATACACTTTGTTGCCACTTGCAAACCAAGTTATAAAAACTGTAAGCTGCCCCATATTACTTGGATCTTTCACACATTCTGTACAAAATCATTCTTCAAATGATAGAACCTAAGGAGAATTATAAGATGAGAAAGCTACCAGAGTAACTTTATAATTTAACCATCTTTGTAATAAACAGCACATTAGTCAAGTCACTCCAAAGAAACATTTGTTTCCATATTAGCTAAAAATATACGCATTTATTATGTCCATTACTATGAAATTAATGATAAAATGTCCAAGTCTCAAGGGAAAAATGTCATATAAATAACTCTCAAACCCATTAGACAAACTTACTCTGTTCTATATTCCCACTAGACACTTACATTTCTATAGCCTCTTCTCCTTGACAACCACCACTCATAATCAAAAACTTTTTGGTATTTGTTTCTTCTCTTTTGCATCACTCATCAAATTTGTCCTCCTTACATGTTCTTGTTTGATGTGAGTCTAAGTGCTTAAAAACAAACAACTTCTTTGGGAATCGAACACAACTGAACATTTGGGAAATAGAAAGGGAGAAATAGAATACACATTTTTTCTTTTACTTCTTGGAGCATTTTAATTTAGTTTCTGTCCAGGAACATGCTTAGACTCAAAATATTACAATAAATGCTCTCAACAAATCTTTACTTAACCCAATAACTAAAATGCTCTCAATTTATTTTGTAAAATATATTGATGCTACAGAATACTAGCTCAAGAATAAGTAGTTCACTCTTTAATTTCACCTCCTCACTTCTGCTTTAACCAGCTGAAGTATATTCTCTATTTATTCCAAAGCTAATTTTGCCAGTTGCACTTCTCCCTGTGATATATAATGTAGTTAAGTGCTACGTAAATCAAATGAAATGATTAAAAAGAAAAGGTTCTGGTTTAAATGAGTTGCTCAAAGTTGATGTCAACTTAGGAGATGAACGTGAAAGAGGAGAAAAAAGTTGGCTTAAAGCTCTACATTCAGAAAACGAAGATCATGGCATCTGATCCCATCGCTTCATGGGAAACAAATGGGGAAACATTGGAAACAGTGTCAGACTTTATCTTTTTGGGCTCCAAAATTACTGCAGATGGTGACTGCAGCCATGAAATTAAAAGACGCTTACTCCTTGGAAGGAAAGTTATGACCAACCTAGATAGCATATTCAAAAGCAGAGACATTACTTTGCCGAGTAAGGTCTGTATAGTCAAGGCTATGGTTTTTCCAGTAGTCATGTGTGAATGCAGGAGTTGGACTGTGAAGAAAGCTGAGCACCGAAGAACTGGATGCTTCTGAACTGTGGTGTTGGAGAAGACTCTTGAGAGTCCCTTGGACTGTAAGGAGATCCAACCAGTTCATTCTAAAGGAGATCAGCCCTGGGTGTTCTTTGGAAGGAATGATGCTAAAGCTGAAACTCCAGTACTTTGGCCACCTCACGCGAAGAGCTGACTCACTGGAAAAGACTCTGATGCTGGGAGGGACTGGGGGCAGGAGGAAAAGGGGACGTCAGAGGATGAGATGGCTGGATGGCATCATCGACTCGATGGATGTGAGTTTGAGTGAACTCCGGGGAGATGGTGATGGACAGGGAGGCCTGGCATGCTGTGATCCACGGGGTCACAAAGAGTTGGACACAACTGAGTGACTGAACTGAACTGAAGAGCAGGCAAGCCAACAAAGAAAGGCTAATACAGGGTAGGGGGTGGATGGGGCATGTATGCTGTTCCAAAACATTGGTTTATGAAAAAAATATGAGGAAAACTTTAATTACCAGAGTGATAGTGATACTCAGGAAAAAGGTTCTGACCTACCAAAGACTGGTAAATCAGTATTCATTAACTTAAAACATGTCTTAAGTTTAAATAATATGTATAAGATTCATATGTAACATTTTTCATGATTCTTCATTTTCATTAGGTACCACTAGACAAAAGAGCATTCTACTCTAATCAACAAAGAAGTATACATGTTTTCTTAGTGAATACAAGTATCACATTTAATTTTCAGTACCTCAATCCTCAAAAGAGATCTTAATATAGAAAATATTAAGGAACCTGAATGGACTCCCTCAAAAGCACTGTAGGTTATGAGAAAAATCTCAAGCTTCTAGTTCTAAAGAAAAAAATGTGCATATATACACACATAAACATACATTTCAAGGTCTGCAGTTGATGAGAATTTTTTTTTTTCTGGGAATATAAATGTAAAATACATTACTACTCTGATTTTAATGTCAAGAAAAAGGAAAAGAAAACCCATTTACTATATAAAGAGTAAGTATACTGATCTATTCTAGTTCAATAATGAAAGAACAAAAAATAAGAAAAAATGAGAAAAAGTGGGGGAATCAGAGAATCAACTATAGGCACAAGTTAGCCAGGTCAAAAGCAAACTAGAAAGAAATATATAACCAGAATGAAAAAGAAGTGGGGGAGGGGGTGGACAGAAGAACATAAATGTTCACAGTAGATAAACATATAGGCATTTTCATAAAATAAAACTCCACTGTGAGATTCTGTTTAGGATAGAGCCAATAAACACAATTGTTCACATTATATATTTGCAATTACAGATGTAACAGAAACATTAACTCTGCATTTAGCCAAAGGTTTACTAAGCCTGATTTGCATGGAGAAATGACAGGTAATGAAGAGGAAATAATTACAAAGAAGCTGACTCTAAAAATGGTCAATCTCTACAAATCAATTCACCCATTCTGGATGAGGAAGAAGTAATACTGTATCTGTCATCTATATAGATACATTAAAAAATTTTTTAAAGAACAGGATTCATTTGATACTCCTTACATTTTACATCCTCCTCTATCTGCAGAAAAACTATACATTCTCTTTCAAGACATAGTTTAATACTTACCTCCTTCATGAAGTGTTCTTGGTTTCCTGTCAAAAGAGATAAATTCCCTCTCTTCCCTGAACACAAAGAATTTTATATCATTCTCAGTTATCATATTCAAATTATCATTGTATTCAAACATCCTTCAAGTATTTGTCCTATATGCTTATAGTAGATGACTGGACTTCAAACTTTTTGGTCTCAAGACTCTTTCATACTCTTTCTTAAAAATTACTAAGCACTCCAAAAGCCTTTTTAAAATATGGGTCATTTACCAATATTTACCATGTTAGAAACTAAAGCTGAGCAACTTTGAAAACAAGCATTAATTCATTTAACATAATGAATTCATCATGTTAATATACATAACATTCTGGTAAAAAAAACTTCATTTTCAAAAAAAGTTCAGTAGGAAGAGTGGTTCTTTAATGACTAGCCTAATAAAATGCAGCTAGATTCTCATAGTTGCCTCTGCCTTCAATCTGTTGTGGTTACTCTGGCTGAAATATTACAAAGAAAAGCAAGTTTGATAGATGTAGTTGAAAAAAGGATAGCCTATTCAAGTAACTGTGACCATCCTTCTTTGACATACTAACAAAACTTAGTTGCAGTAGGAGATAAAACTGTATCAATGAACTTTTATGTACTCTGTTAACATTAAAATGTTTTAGTCTATCTTATACCTTGAAAGGATCTTTTAACACACAAACAATTTTGTAATATCATCTACGGGTCACGTGGGAAATATTGCTTCATTAAGTGATGAAGATTTCCCAAATGTTGACATATTTCATTACACAATTTAAAAAAAAAAAATCACAACTGATCTCATCAGAAAAGTCTTTAAAAACAGGAATATTTTGTCTAACTCACAGTGCTAAATATGTCTTCCAAAATCCTAATTTTTGCTTGAATGCTCAAATTTTTATCATGGCAACAAATGTTGGTATTTACTTTCCTTGATGTGGCATGCTTATTTGTTTCATTTTCAAGAAAATGTCTATAAAATACCCAATTCTGTATAGTGGCAGCTTGTCAGTTGTTCTTGAAGTAAAAATGTTTCATGCAAAAAGAGGCTACTTCAGCTCACAAAACTGAACAAGTGCTCCTCCTTCAGTCAACAATCACATTTCAGGACACAACACAAGTGGCTTTACAGTACTCATTTCATAACACAGAATAATGGAGGAAAGCAATAAGGGTAGAAATGTAATAAAACAATTTTTGTGCTTCATCAAGGACACTGAGCAAAACCTGTTTGTTTTTTTTTAAACTGAGTTTGTGGTGGTGAAGAATATAATTACTAATATAATTTGGTGCCATAGCTGAGGCAGCAGCAGCCTTACCTACTGTCGCTTCTGTACTATCAGAGCAAGTCATCAACACAATGAAAAAGGAAACAGTATCTTATTATGACAGAAATAATAGTTTTAATCTTGCAAGAACCACAAGGATCCAAGAGTCCACATTTTGAGAAACACCGTGCTAGTTTACAAACTCCGTGGGCCAGGAAATTCGTTAACTTTCACAATGCCTTTGTCACAACAAGGCTGTTGTTGTGTAAGGAAGGAGGAAAGAGGGGAAAGAATAGGGAGGTAAAGAGGAGGGGAGAGAGGGAGAGAGGAGTAAATGTATTAATGAAAGAACATTGGTAACATAGGTAAATAAATACCTGCTAATTTGGAGGCTGAATAAACTGACAGTATTACCATTTTAACAAATGCAGAGGGGAAAAAATGGCAATGAAAGCATAGTTATTTAAACATTCCCATTAAAACTCCTTAGGCCAGGAAATCCATTCACTATAAAAAGCTCATAAGCTTTCACTTACCAGTGTAACAGAGCTCAGCTTACAGCTTAACTATGGCCATCTTTTTAACAATGACCCACCCACTTTATAAGGCATTTAATACCTTAAGCAAAAGTAAAAATATTTATGCAAGGTATTTTTAACCTGTTTATGGTCATTTGGATTGTTTATTTCATTAAAAAAGAATTTCAAAAAAATTTTACTCCATTCAGATAATCTATTCAACAAACATTTACTAAAGATCTGCCAAATACAAGGTACTCTGTTGTATGCTTTAGGGTATGTAGGAAGGGATAAAATGTGACTGCTCCCTTTGGAACCAACACACAGGTCAGGAGAGAAGTTCAAGAAAAGCTCAAATAGCCTTTTTATAGCCAAAATATCTGAACCACAGTGGCCATTTAAAAAGAAATTAGATACCTAATATTAATGTATCTGGAGGAAATACATGAAAAATGGCTTAAATTTAAAAAAAAAAACTTAATTCAAGTAAATATTCAGAAAAAAATAGCTTTACTAAGGAGGGAAGAATGGAATTGGAAAAGAAACAAGAATAGCAAATCATAGCTTAAAGCAAAGAAATCCATCAAGAGACATGAGGATCAAGCCTACCTGATTTCAATGTTTAGCTACGTAACAATTTTAACATATCTCTCATCAAAATAAAACAAAATAATAGCTAATACCATGAACTAACATGTTCAAACTGCCAATAGAGTCTTTATAGCAAAGTTGGGGTCACTCTGGATGGATGGTAGACCAAATGGTGATATTTTTGACAGATAAAGAACTCTAGTCTTACTCAACCTTATAGGTACCTCTAGTGCTTTACAAAGAAAGCACTTAACAAATATTTGTGAACTGATAGGGTATCTACACTGCATGATAGGCAGTCCCAAAATGAAATTTTCTTTGTACTCACATCCTTAAACAATTACCAGTTGATAAGCTATTTGGAAGAACTTAAGAGAACAAAGACAGTATATTTTAAGTAGATAAGTATTAATAGATAAGAATCTGAAATCTGGTTAAATTTATTGAGCGGCTCTCTGAGAATGACAACTTTAAAAATTAAGGCACTCTTTAATATCCAATTTCTTAGTATACCAAAGAGCATTCAAAGAACTGAATGCTCTTAACTGAAAAGCATGAGATATTCAATCACTGAACTTAGTTTATAATAGTATTCACACAAAAAATTATTAAAGGAAGAATTTACTAGAATACATTTAATAATAAATCATGACTACTAAAGCCAATAAAAACTATAAAAGCACTGCTATTACATACTAATAAAATATGGTTGACTTAGTTACTGCTAAGTGAACATATAAATGTCATCTTAACAGCCAACTTTTATAACCTTCCAATACTCAGTGTAGTTAGAACACTCACAAATGTGCATCCATAGAATATTCAATACCCTCTGATTACATCTTAAATTTAAATAAATTTCATTTTTTCCCAAAAGTCAAATAATATACTATACTAACTTTTAGATTATAAATTATCTATACTTTAATAAATCTGAATAAGTTAAATAAAATGCAAAACTTAGTAAGATTACACAAAATGCTATAACCATCCATTTTAAAAACATCCAACTAAGATTAATAATCTCGTTAACTGTTTCATACCATGCAATTAAAGATATACAATTCTAAACAATCTTTTATTTATACTATATTCTTGCCTATGTAACATCCCAACATTTCAAACAGTTCATCTCTAAAAGTGGATTAGAGCTAGTCACTATAGTTATTAAGATTATTTAGCTTTTACAGTGTTCCAAGGACTGTGGTAAGTGTTCCACAGCATTATTGCATTTAATCTTCACAACAAACCCCAAAGGTAGACATCATTATCTTCACTACAGATGAGGAAAAAGGAGACTTGAAAATTTAAGGAATTTGCTCAAAATGAGATAGACAGTAATAAGTGGCAAAAACCAAACCTAGGTCTCAACTTCAAGGCTTATGCTCTAATCACCTACCCATTCACTGGCTACCAAACTGCTCTGCCATTGTGATTGGCTGGGGACGGGAAGAGAAAGAGAAATTCTATTTAATCACAAAATACAAAAAAGTCCTGAGAGGAAAGGGAAAAACTGAAAGAGACTAGTATTAAAGGAAAGAAGGTTGCTCCCAATTCTGCTCCTATCACTCTTAAGAGTAATCAAGATCTCCAAAGAATCTCATGACAAATTATCACCATACCCTAAAAGGGCTTAACTAGTAACTTTCCTTTTTATGGCAGTTTCTCTAAAAGCTAACTTAAATAAAATCCGTTAATATGTCACACATAATCTTAGCACACAATGCATATAGCCTAAACTACTACTGCTAAACACCTTGCCATACTTAAGGGAGGAATTGTACCAAAGGTTTGGGTAACTTGCCCAGTTAAAAACCACCCTGAGTCCAAACATTCTCAAAGGGGGAAAAACATACATCTCAAGTTCTGAGAAGTGATAACTTTAAAAAGGGCTTATGGTCAAACGTTAGTATGAGTTTTACGAAGATACAAAAGACTTAATAAACTTAGACAATATTTTTCCTTAGAAGCAAATGTATAAAGCTTGAAAGACTTTTAAGAAGAACCAAGGCAAGACAACAAAATAAACAAAGCCTTACACTGAGTCTTAAACGTGCAATATAAACATCTAGATCAACCTCTAAGTAAACCCAGTCTTTCTTATGAACCACTGGGGACATGGCTATAGTCTGAATCAGTTACTGAATTTTATGTAATATTATCAAGGATCAGATATTCAAATATGTCTGATTTCAGTCAATCCATTATGTTAAAACTACATTAAATGTAAGGACAAACACTTGAGTACTCAAATCCTGATTCCTAATACGTTCTCTAATAAAAGGAACAAGCACTTCTTTGAGAAATAACTGATTCTAGGTCTAGGTAAAGAAATATGTAAGATGAGTCTGTAGCATCTTATAGGGCCAGAAAGTAAGAAAGCACTTAACAAATACTAATAATGATGGTAAGATGATATCAAAGAGACACAGGAGCCAACTGAAAGAGCTCCCAAAGGCCAAAGCGAGAATAATTTAAACAACAAAACAATATTGGATCAAAGTACAAAATATCTATGAGTCCATACTGATATGCATGAATAAATGAATGAATGAGGAAGAACAGATAAATCTCCCACAGAGAAGAATTTTCAAAAGTTTATATACGTACTCCACCCACAAGGAGATAGAGCATTAACTGACTACTCCTTAAGTATGAGCCGGGAATAGTGTCTCCCTCCCAAAAAGTAAAGTATGAAAAAAGGGAGGGAGAAAGAGTAACTTTACAGTGGAGAAATGAGATTAAGTACTACCCTCAGCCAGGTAAACAAGGCTTAACATCATCATAAGTCATGTGGACAGCATTTACACCTGAAAAAGTGCTTCACCTCTGTGATCTTTCTCCAAAAAAACCCATAAACCTAGACTAACTGAAAGAAAAATATCAGACAAATCCCCATTTGAGGACATTCTACAAAATACCCAACAAGTATTTCTCAAAGTTGACAAAGTCATCAAACACAAATTTGAGAAACTGTCACAGGAAAGAGGAGCCAAGGAGACGTGATAACTAAATGTAACGTGGTATTCTAAATAGAATCACAGAACAACAACAATAACAACAAAAACTGAGGTAAAAGCTAAAGAAATATGAATATAGACTTTTGTTAATAATAAGGTACCAATATTTATCCATTATTTTTGACAAATGTATCACACTCGTGTAAGGAGTTACTGATAGGAGACTGGGTGTAGAACACATGAGAAGTTTCTCTACTATCTTTGCAATTTTTCCATAAACCTAAAGCCATTCTAAAATTAAGTTTATTTTTTTTTTTTTAAGTAAAGGCAAACAGGACAAAAAGAGAGAAAGAGGGAAGTTCAGGTCTCTCTCGTTTCCTATGTATTTTCTACATAATTCAACAATGAAGGGTATTAAACCTTCTGTAGATAACTGGAAATCTTTAAAACTCAAGGGAAGGAAATCTTCAAACCTTTCCCAGAGTATGCTACCATCACTGTTCATTTACTCTAATGTAAATCTAGGTTTCCAAGGAGAGATTAGAACTGCTGGTTTCTATTCTTCACTTAAAAAGGGAATGAGGGAGTTCATGAGGGTTTGTATTTTATTTGGGGCTATACACTGTCAAAATAAAGAACTGCTCATGTAGCAACGAACTACCAAAAACCTATCAAGAAACAACCCACAGTAGCTAAGTTTATATTCAGAGCTCAAAAAGTCCCAACATTACCCTAGAGTCAAAGGAAAAGGAATTTTTTTAAAGCTTTAACATATGAAGGTCATTTTATAATTTTTCATAAAACTTAAGTACCTATGTCAAAAAGTAAAATGAAAGCTACCTCCCCAATGTCAGCTTTAATGTCCAAAAATCCCAAGTAAAATGAAGTAGAGAAGGATCATTTTAGCTTAAAAAAAAAAAAAAAAGGCTTATTTTCACTGAGAAATAGATGCGGTATTCTAGAAATTTCTTTCTGATTTCAGCTGCAAAGAAATAGATAAATAATCAGGTCTTTATAAATTCCAATGCTACACTGATTCACAAGAAAGGAAAAAAAGCTGTTTGAAACACTATGTTAAGACTTACTGAACAGAAAAATAACTTCTCAAGCTCAGGACACACACTGTAATGTTAAAGAACAATCACACAAATTCAGATGTTAAATGTTAGGATCCATTAAATATAAGGTTTTAAGTGTTAAGAAATGCAAAGGGCGAAATTATGGTTGCATACTTAAAAATAACTTCTCTTTCCACCCTAAACTCCACTAAAAGCTCTGTACATACATACGGCATGATGCCTTCTGGATGTCATGCTGATGTCTGATGTAAAAATATGCTTTTCGACTTCAGTCCTGAGACATAGCTGTTCCATGCACACATTTATTATTTGCCCTCTTCCATGATACAATCTGATTGCCCTGCAGAATACATCCAGGGCAATTACTGTCACCATACAAAAGAACAATTGGTTAAAACAATATCCTCAGAGCAGAAGTGGAATTACAATTTAAATGAAATTTCAGATTTAATATATCTAAAGAGTTTAAGTTACATGCAAAAAAGAATTATCTGCTTCAAACTGTAACAGGGCTGATTTTGTTTATTGGCTGTCAAAACATTCAGAATTTGGCTTACCTTTCCACATTAGACTCTATAAAGTCAACATTTAAAGGGATCAATGAGAAAGTAAAAGGCTCTGGTGTACAGGTGTCCCCAAGCTCCTGTCTATTCCCATTCTTTTCCTCTCCATCCCCCTTCTCCAACCTGATTAAAAACCTAAAAAGAGCCCAACTGAGAATCCCACGGCCACCTACTGGGCATCATTGTAGTCCTAGTGATCCTCCTTTCCTCAGGAGCATTCATTTCTAAAACCTTAATGACACTCTGTCACATTCTCATGAAAAGGAGAGGAAAAACTGCCATTAAAGGCTGTGTTCATTACAATCAGTGACTTCTTAAAAATGTTTGCAGTCAAGAAGTGATGTATCTTTGGGATTTCTTTTAGAGCTTGAGTCTTTTAGCAGTTTCTTAATGTTTCAGAGAATTTCTATGCACAGGAAATTATGAGAAATGCTTACAAATGCTTGGGGATTAAAAAAAAAATAAGAATGGCAAAACAAAAGAACATGGCAATGCTGAATTTATGTGTTTTCCATTTGCTATTTAAAGTATCTGTCAAAGCAATTTAAATATACTTTCACACAAAGGCAAGCTGACATATGAACTATTAAGAATCTCCAACAGTAATACAATATCCTCAAAGTAGCATATATTACATACAAAACACTACAGGAAAATAAGAAGCTACAGATGAACCAAAATTACTCTATGAATAATGTGAACAAATAATGTCACCCTAATTTCCTCTCCCTTATTAAAATAGTCTTTTTCCCAGGTAAAAACAGTAGTTCCTAGGAAACTCCCCATCCTATTATAAAAGCCTAAACTGATTTCAGAAAAAAGTAGGGAATGAAAGGTATCATCTAAAATTCTTGCTCTGATCAGTTCTGCTTATTTGTTGTGAGGAGGGTAAGTAGTTTTTAACCCCTAAAATATTTAAGAGGGGAAGAAGGAGAAAAATAGGAAAGAATTTCTTCAGTGTTTTCCTCCCAAATTCTACAATGTTAGAAATATCTGGTACAGATGCTCTTAAACTTACTATGTTCTATTTGCCCAATTTGAAACCCAAATATATCTAGTGGCAACAAATTATATAGTACTTATTTCTTATGAGCTCACCCCAATTTATGAAACAAAATCATATACCATAGTCTACCAAATAATGTAGGTTTAATTCACTTTTATGAAATTAAACTGCTAATCTATTATAAAATTAAAAGCAGAAGGTAAAATTTGACTCCAAATGTAATCAATTACACAAAAACTTTAACTACTGTATAGGATGCTACTTAGAATTAGAGTAAAAGCCTTACAAGAAACACCATTTTAACAGGATTAGTTTATATTCAGAATATTTTAGCCTGTTTAATAAACTTACAGTTCATTATTGTTTGAAATCACACAAGCTATGGTTCAAATCCTAAGTGGTGGTGACTCAGAAAAGCTCAAGAGAATTTGGGGACTTATAGTGAACTCTCAGCTACCTTTCAGAATTGCCTTGTCTCCAGAAAAGAAAAAAAATTAACCCCAAATGGCTCCCTGGCTACTCACATTAAGCCAGTCACTTCCTGCTATCAATTTGAATGGGATCCAAAGAGTACAAAATAATAGCCTAAGCCTTTTTTCTTAAACTTAAGAAATACGAACTCCTTTAAAAAAGAAAGGTTCTCTTGAACATCAAATTGGCCCACAAATTCCAAATTGAGAAAACACTCATTCAAGAGACTAAAGTCTGATTCTATAAAAACGTCTTTCAGTTGTGAATTATCAGTAAAAAGGGTTATTATCTTTATGACTTGTATAATTCCTTTCTTAAGCATCAAAATAAAAATACAAATCTCAACAATTCTTAAAGAGACCAAAGTCCATTCCCTCAGAATGAACTCTAGTAGTATAAGGAACCCATTCTGAGAAACTGCCCTACTCAAAACGGAACTAAGAATCTGCCACCTAATCAAGACATATTCTGTCTCCCCCACATACCTCCACCCTCACCAAAACAGTATCTTTCGTCTTCTGCAACCCAACCACTCTCTTAAACAACTCATCTCAATTTCTTCTCTTAAACTGTAGGATCTTTGAGGTCAGGGTCTGTGCCTGATTCATCTCTGTATGGATTAGCACACCTTACACAGTCATTCACAAATGCCCTATTTGTTGGCTAAATGAACGGATATGAAATCTATTTCTTTGGCTATTATTTGCTATCTCAAATTACTTACATCTTTATTACCACTAAGTATCAGAGATAACCAAAATTTACAGACTTTCAACTCCTACAACATGCTCATAAGATTAAAAAACAAGTCACAACAGATCCAAGTGCAGCCTTATTTCCTCAATCAAGTGATCAAGTGTTAGTCTCTCAGTCGTGTCTGACTCTTTGCAACTCCATGTACTGTAGCCCTCCAGAGGCCCCTGTTCATGGGATTCTCCAGGCAAGAATACTGAAGTGAGTAGCCATTCCCTTCTCCAGGGGATGTTCCTGACCCAGGGATCGAACCCAGGCCTCCTGCACTGCAGGCAGATTTTTATCATCTGAGCCACTAGGTAAGCCCATATGAAGAAACAATTTCTGATAGTTTACAATACCAGGTAAAAGTCAGTAAAAGATACAGATACAAACTAACATTAGTGTTCTCACAGAGCACCTTTATAAAATCCCTTTATAATCAAACTCTCATATGCTAAAATGTATCAAAAATTAGCTGACAAATAGTAGCAATTTTAAAACCTAAATGTTTTTAAGTGGACAATGAGCCTGGCTGAACCAATAATATCACAGTATATACATGACTACTTTTGTGGATAAGGATCTATAGTACCCTTTGTTCAAAATGAAATAAAGCTCATCAGATACAATAAGTTAAAATAATGCCTCTTTTCTTTCAAGAGGCATTATTTTCTTTCAAAACCACAAAAGTTTGTTTTACATTAAAAACCCATTGAAAAGTAATTCTAAGTTACAAAACAGTCAAATATGGATGGTTCCTTGGTTGCTAATGAAAAGCATTGCATAAGCTATTACTTTTAATTCTATCATGATTGTCATGCCTTTATAGGAAAAAAAAAGGTCATTTGCATTGTAGAAAATGTAACAGCCTGAAAGATTAATGCTTTGTATATAAAATTTAGCTAGGTGACTTAAAAATAAGATCTCTATTCTCTTTACTATTTACTCAACTTCCATTTATGATCTTGGGATTTAGACACTTGAAGGTTGTATTTTTATTCTAACTTTGCATTTTTATTTCACGGAATAAATAATATCACACAACTATATCTCTATATTATGCAACATTAGACTATCAAAAAGTTTTTCATTTTGTTTTCCATACTTGCTAGGCTTCCTCTAGTTAGAGAGAAATACAAAGTATGATTAAATGCAGTTTTCATGGGACACAACATTTTTCAATTACATTACAAAGTCCGTTATCTCTAAAACATTTTTTAATAACAAAATAATATTCTGTAGTGGCTTTACTAAAGATGCTAAAAGCAACAGAAGTCCTAACAAATGATCTTTAAGACAGATTGTCTACCTTGTATTGTCTACAGTTATCTGAATGCTAATTTCTCGACCTCCTCTATCATATACTTAAGGTTAGTTCAACTTTAAGTTAAGAGAGTTGTTAAGTTAGTTGATGTTATTAGCTGTTTTTCAAATACTAGGTCAATCAGAAAGATTTTCACTAACTTAAAATTATCTAAATTTTATGACTATTAGAACACTTGCTACTGGGTCAGATTTTCAACTTAATAGCCTCCTCTGAAGTCAAATACAAAGTAATAAAAAGAAGAAATTAACTATTATTCTAAAATCTGCCCTTTTCATATTACAAGCCCATTACACTAAAGATTTCTCTGTTATTTTCCAAATATCTTGTGGAAATGTTGAATAGCAAAAATGCATTTTTTTTGCATTTGTTTTCCCTCTCTAATTGCATTTCCCTCTCAAAAGAAACTACTTTCCTATATAATGAACAACAAATCACCAGAGGAAGTTACTACTGATTTACTTCCTGTTAATTAAAAATCTGGCAACTTAATACATTTACCATACATTTTTAGTTTTAAAAATGGGGTAGGGAAGATAAAGAGAGACTACTACACAATGATAGAACAGGTGTAACTTGGTAATAGAGGCATATAGTCATATGGTCAGAAGTAAGGTTTTTCACTGGGAGAATCTAAATCCTTCCCAAATTACAACGAAAGAGAAAAGAAAAATAACATCCATATATAGACTTAATAGAAATGTGCTTGTATCTAAGAAAACTGGATACACAAATACTAAAAACCAAGGGCTATAAATTCACTATGCCTAAAGTCATTTTGAGGAAGAAACCCTGAATGTCAGTATATATATATAACTTCATAATTATCTGGATCATCAAATCTTAAATAATCAAAATCATAATAAAGTGTTTTAGGTACCAAAAAACTTTGGTAATAAGCAAAGAAGTACTACAAGGGTATAATATCTAAATACAGTATATCAAACAACGTGAGAAAAATAAAGCAACTCATCTAAAGAGTAAGTTAAAATAGTAATTACTCTTATTTAAATATTGATCATTTTTAATGTGTGAAAAATGAACTCAATGTCAAACCTGAACTAGACTTCAAGCATTTCCATTCAAAGGTGAATTCATGTGAAAAAGTGTGTTACACACTTAAACAATGGGGTACAAAACCTACTGTACCAGGTAATTACCTACTAATTAAACAATGCTTCTATTTTAATTCTGGGTTATAGTCCTTGCTTCTAAATGAAATCTGCATCTCCAATCCAACTTATAAGAATTTTTGTCCAAAATTTTACTGAAATATTATATTTTAAATGAGGGATGTTATGCAGTGAAAAATTTAATAGAATTTTTAAAGTCAAGGATTTTTAAAAAAATACCAATTGATAAGCGATTTTAAAAGTTAAGTACACTCCTCTTTTCTGAATTCATATAACTTTGCATTTTTACTTAATTATAACAGCATAAAGATCAATTTCCAGGCTGCTTCCTTTTAAATCAAGGCTTGTTTACATCTGACAATTATCTTTATTATGTTCAGAATTCTTATGTTCTGTTTTTAATAGGTCAGTTTATGTTTCCCATTTAGAAATTTTAAGGGTTTTTTAATTTTGAAAGTATATTTTTCTTTTTTTGGTGTGTGTGCCTCTCAAACAATAATTACATATTCACAACAAATTGAACATATTTTTAGACATACGTGTAAGAACCAAAGCAAATTTCTAAAAATATAAAAGTATTATTTGATATAATAAAGAAAGCCTAATTTTAAAACTAAAGAAAAGTACAACAGGAAAAGAAAAATTTTTAACAAGCTATTTAACTTCACCATCTTACATGTCAATTTTCAAAGTGGTCCATTTTTTAATCAAGGTCTACATATCTGAAAAGTTGACTACCTATTAAAATTCTCAATGAATTTAAAAAGCACTGCTATAAAACTTTTCTTTAGTCCATTCAGCCCCTTAACTAGTCAAACAATGAAACAAATATTACAAGACGAAGGCTGACAAAAAATCATAATGAACCTCTCAGATGAGAAACTAATTGGTACTAAGTACACAATGGCTTACATTTAATCCTGTTAATAACCACACAAAAAAGAAATAAAAGACTCACTTTTCAGTCATCTCTCTGGACCACTGGGCTAAAATAACAGCATGACTAAATCTGACATTGACCCCGTGGCCCTGCTAGGAGTTAAAAGAATTCCTTTGAGTCTTCTGAGGCCTGTTTTCAACTGCTCCAAAAGGGGTGGGCCAGTCATACACACTTGTTAGCCTTCTTTACAGTAACAGGTCAAATTAGAAATGGTCATATACACTGTAATATACACTAGCTCTTACTCAGATCTGAAGTCTGTACCTTACAATATCACCACAGAAAGAACAATGAATATAGTAATAGTTGGCTGATAGTGTCACAGATGGATAAAATTTAATAGAAACAGTGAAATGTATCCAAGCAATAACACTTAACTGGACATAAATTTTTAAACAAATAATCACAATATGTCTAAATTAAGCAGACTGAAATTCAGACAAAGTACCAAGATGAACCACTAAATTTTAAAAAAGAAAAAAAAATTTATCACAACAGTTTTCAGCAGCCTACTGAATTAAAATATACCTGGAATGTATTTTGTGACATGAATTCATGAATAACATCCAGTGTCAAAATGACACAAATATCTGTCTGAAAGTAGTTTACTTTCCCCTTTCATACTTTTCAAAATAGTTTATGACTTCCAAAAAAGATATTAGCACCTCTAATTAGTGATTAAAAATAACTATGTATATGGATTTACCATATTCGAAAAGATTTATCTAGTGCTAATATTAATACTTTTAAATTAATTTTCTTAAATAAGATCTCAGGCTTTATTCCTATTTCACAATGTCTAATCACTTAAAATCTAAATAAACCAACCACTAGCATATTTTACACATTTACCATAAGTTTTTGCAATTTAAAAAAGTATGATCCTGTCAATATTTAAAATTAAAACAAAATATTGTCTTGGTGTGTAATAATTTTTTTCTTAGTATTATACGGATTTCTATATGCTGAAAGCCAATAGATGTCCATATAATACTAAGAAAAAAATTATTACACACCAAGATGTATTTTGTCTCTATGGGAAAATATAAAGGTTAATTTCATTAACTCAGCTTCTGGACTTTTATTAAAGACCTTTTATAATCGTAGCTTATCACATTAATAAAATAAAATACTATAGTCAAAGAACTGTTACTTAATTGAACACAATAATTTAACTGAACATTAAGGCATTTTTTATTAATTCTATAAGGCTTAAATCAATTTAGGATAAAGACCAGACTTAAAACTTTAATACTTATCACAATCAAATTTTGTGAAATATGTCAAAGTTTAAGTGAACTCTTAGAAAAAGAGAGTTTAAGCACTGTTTTGAAAATCTATAATGGCATATAAATCTCTACCTGTCAGGAGGCAATATTTTGGGAAGGAGGTTTTCTTCCACCCCTCCCCCCCGCCCCAGTTCTTGTTCCGGTCTCACTCCCTATCTTCTCCCATATATTGAATATTATTTTTCTGAAAACACCAACAATCAACTAGAACACAACAACATTAAAACCTCAAACTCACCAAGCTATTAGAGAACTGCAAAATATTTCACAGACCACGTTTATTTAAAGCCCTAAGTCAGAATCCACTTTTCTAAACAAAAAACTGATCAGTTTCCACACTGCACAATGTAATTTTACCATCACTGGCTTACCTTGTCAGCATTTCCTGGCCTAAAAAAATATATCAAGAATAAAAGTATTTCTATTATACTTTAGTAGTTACTATACATTTTCACCCATTCAGTTTTAAAAGAATCTTCCACCCACTGCCAAAAGAAAAAGAAAGAGGGAGAACAAAAAAGAAATCCTACAAAATGAGGGTTTCAAATAAAGACTGGAAAAGGCACCAGGCAATCATGACCTTTAAAAAAAAAAAAGTCATCTGACAATTGTCTGTGAAGTTTTTTAATAGCATGAAAGCACTTCACCAGTTTGTTCTTTCCTTAATAAATTTCAAGTTCAGCTTTATAGTGCTCTCCTATGAAAGCCACACACAATAAATCTATGCATGAGCTTTAAGAACTAATAAACATTTGCTAGTAAAATGTGCTAACAGAAGAATTCCGTGTTATTTTAAAAACTGCATACTTTCACAACTGGATCACTTTTCATCTCACAATCATACCCTGATTTGATGGAAATACTAGAAACAGATACATTTTAGAGGTGATTTGTATTTCTTAGTAGTTACATATGTATATCAAGTAAAGACTAATTAGACTACCAGTATACATTTTCTTCTTAGTTTGAAACTCACTGTTCTTTAAAAGAAATTGCTTCTAAGGAATCATTTGGTAGAAATCAAAATGCAAGATATAGTAACTATAAAATAATAAAATAAAATTTCAATAATGCTCTTTTTTCCTGGTAACAGTAAATTCCATAAATCAGTTTCATACTCTTGGAGCTCTAAAATTCACAAAAACCTACAATTATCAGGCACAAAGAAACCCTGCGCTTATCCCAATTCCCAAAGTACTTAACAGACAGCAAGAAAGAGAATTTCAGATACTTCACTGTCATGGTATATAATCAATTAAACAAACACACCTAAAATTATGCATTATCAAAATTAATCCTTATCAACATTAGAAAGTTTTCTTAGCCTATTAGTTAATTGTACATCATAATATCATTTTATGGCATGTTAGGAAATTACTACAATTTTAAATGCTAAAAAGGATCTTTTTATTACTGTAACATAATAAATACAAAATCCAGTTAAATAATGCTGTGTGATGGCACCTCACAAAACAAATGTAAAATAGAAGTAGCTTTGATCACATTAATTTGGTATTTTAAAGTCTTCATATATTAATGAAAAAGTATTTGGAGGAGATGTTAGGGCTAGAGGGCTCTACTTTACCCTTACAATAGTAATGAACTATCCAATATTTAAATTGTCACAGCACTTTTCCAAGGATTTAATATTCAGCAGCATAAAGTTGTTTCATAAAACAAAATTCTTCATATTTGAAAAATAAGCATGTTTCACAGGAATAAGCAAACTTTTAAATCTGGTTAAATGTGGTCAAGTTAAAAATGTATGTCCCCAGTCAAATGTATATTCATATGTCTATCTGAATATATACACACCATGGACAACAAATGCTAAAAATAAAACTTGCATATCAGATTACAACTGATTCCCTGTGAATAATTTTTGAATATAATATTTAAATTAATAATTTATAACAATACTGTACACTGCTAATTAGTATTTCTAGGATTTACTTAGTTCAACTATAACATAACATTTTTATTCCAACAGTAGAGCAACTATGAAAAGAAAATTTCGGGATTAATAATTTTGTATCAATTTCATGCACAGAGCTAACATAGCTTCTGAGCTTCTCAATTTTTTGAGTAAAAACTAAATTGCTACTGCCATTAAGAGAACAAAACCAAGAACTAAATTAGTTTTTCACTTCTAGTCCCCATGGATCTAAGTCCACACAATAATTCTTCCCAATCTGCAAAACAAAACAAAACAACGCACAAATAGATGGGCTAAGGAAGAAAGATCAAAACGAAGAAACGAGTTTAAAAAAAAATCCTCTTTCCCTTTAGCGATCAACAAAACAACAAAAAAGAAAAAGTGGAAAAGTCACCGAGAATATATGACCATGTAAGCATGGGCACTCTTGCAGAAAACCAAGTCTGCAACCCAAAGCCATGGGAAATTTAAATTAGAGCAAACGGCCACAATAGGCAGAGAAATCTGTATAGATAAAAAGGGACTGCTAAGGTTGCAGGTATACTACTAAACAGCTTTTGAGGTTTCCAAACAAACTTTATTAGTTTTATTAATTTTAATAAAATTATAAATAACCATATCCACATTATACATAAAGAAAATAAAGTTTTCCCCTTAAATCAAAATATACATATGTATGGGATATAGCTAAAGGAAGAAAAAGGATCTTCACTGCTTAATACTGAGAATCAGCAAATCAGAAATTTGTTTTACAACTCTATCTCCTTCTATACTTAAATAATGTTAAAGCAGTTTAAAAATCTAACGAAAGGAGAAGAAAAGTCAGAGAGGAGACCTTTCGCTGCTGCTATTAACTTAAGTGGTGGCACAGTCATAGCTGAACACAACTCCTCTTGGCCTACCCATAAAGAATTATACACCAAAGATAGTTTAACTAACAAAAACTTGAAAATTAAGATGACCTGTGATACAACCATTACATTTCATCTGCTAAATCGGATAATAAAAGAAATTTCCCAAACTAGAGCATTTCAAACAGAATAGAGACTTATACAACATCCAAAGCAGTCACAGTATTAAGAACCAATACAAATATTCCACAACTTAAGAATTGATGGATTTTTTTTTTAACCAGTAACTCACCAATCTAGAACATTTAGGTTCAATATTATGAATGTTTTTAGGGGAAGTAATTCCTACAGATAAAAACCAGTCACACTAGATTCAAATAAGCGTACATTTATAGAAATACTTAAGTTATATTTATTCTCCCACAAATTTATATAATTTTTAAAGTCAACCAAAAGGTAAAGTAGATACAGGGTACTGAGTGTAGACCAAAATACTAATTACATGGGAGTGAGGTGATTTTTCAAAAGTGAAATTTTATTGAAGATTAAAATTGTCCTTAAAAGTGGAAAGTAATGCTATTTCTAAATAAAGCCATAGATAAAATTCATTTTTTTTTAATCAGACTAACAATAAAAAATGGTTAGTACACTATAAGGAGTTTCAAGATTAACATGGTTGCATACCTTTTCTTTATATAAAACCTTTCTCCAGTTAAATTTGTGAATTTATGTCCTGAATTCCTCTCACCTGACTTTTTCAAAGCTTAATTTTTTAAATTATATTATAAACCTTATGGATCAATCATAACCAGCCTGTTTCCTACATCTTTAGAGTTTCTCATTAACTAAAAATACAGAAAGCGTACTGAAAAGCTTTCTAGAAATTAGAGCTTTCTTTCCCTACAGTAGGTAATTCAGGTGCTAGTTACAAAGCAAAATCAAAAGTGATCTATGCACTTCAAGGTACCGCGAATAAAACATTTGCTCTCAATCAGCAGCTCTAAACAGCTATTCTTTCATCTTGAGATAATTATAAATTGACAATATATTTACGCAAAAGCAGAAGAGCACAAATTATTTTCTCACTATAGAGTTATGCTGTCTTCACTTAAAATATATTTGCAAGAGATGAGAATAAGAGTAGATGGTCTCAAGTCCACCGTGTATTAATTTTCAAAAGTACAACAAAAGTTGAAATTCTAAGGTAAAACTGTCATGGAAATAAAAGGTACACACATTTACTGGACAAGATCCAATTTTAAATAATCCATTATTAGACTGCCCTTATATTTGAATCTGAACGTTTATCACAAAAATAATTTTATCCCCAGATTTTATATCTCTATCCAGATCTAATGATATTAGATCAAGATCGAAAAACTAAGAAACAAGTCAAATCTATTCTTGTATATGTTAAGTACATCTATATAATTTAAAAGAAAATGTGACCTTGCACATGCTTGATGCTCAACTAAAATATTCCTTTTATCAGTAGAATCAACAACAATCTGGCAAGTAACTCAAAATGCTAAAAAACTTAACCATGAAAATACCTTTAATTTATAACAAACAATGACTAAGAGATTTTAAAACTTTTGGTTAAAAAGTTTCCAATAAGTCAACACTTTTACTTCAATAAGTGTTAACAACCAAAAGGAAGTTAACAAGAGATAAGCAAATTAACCTGAAATTAAATACAAATTTAGTAAAGTCTTATAAACAAGATCTACTTAAGAGATATACATTATCTGAGCAGATTTCACTCTTACATGGGGGAAAAAGTAAACATTCTCTATTTCTGTACTTCTTTTGAAAAATGTTTGGCAGTACTCATATGTCTATCAAATTTTACCTTCTGACCATATTATCTATAAACTAAACTTATCTTCTTAGATAAGTGATCTCTATAACAATAGATTATTTTTAGAGCAAACAGCTATAAGAATTTTATACTCTTTACACACTCTTTACCCAGACATCAGGATTCAACTTCATATGACAGTTAAGAATGAAAATCTTGCCATCTAATTTTATGCTTCTGCATTCCAAAACAAACAAACAAAAAAAATACAGACCTGTAAATGATTAATATTTTATGGCAAGTAAACATGATATTTTTTAAATAGCTCTCAACAAATTCAGTATGTCTTACATGAAAATCAAATCAGTTGCTATTATAAATGTCAAAAAAAAAAAAAGTAAAATTTCATTATCTCCCTAGGTATTTATCACTGTTGAAAAGCTACTGCAAGTGAATTTAGTCATAGGTTGACTTTGGAAGAATGCATACCTAAGTTGCTGATCAACAATGAAATCAAAGAAATTAGCAACATACATTCCAAAACGTTACTAAAATCCAACCTAATGTTAAGCTGCCTTAGCATTTCTGGGATTTCAAATGAGATTTTCAGTCTGCTGAACAATGGCCATAAAAGGCTTTCAAACTTCACTCCATTCACAAGTAAAGTTGAAATTGAACATTTTTATTTCTTCTCTCCTTAGGACAACTTCACCATGGAACAGTGAATAACACAGTTCAAGTCATTATGCTAACTGGAAATTAAATAAAAAGATGCCCTCACAAAACTGAAGTGTAAGATGACATGCTACAACTAGATGCACAGTCCCACAGCAGCTTTAGGGACTGTGCAGTGCAGGCTCACACAGCTGGGAACACCAGGGAGGGAGTTCTCTGGCGCTCTCAGTCACCAGAACTCTAACATGTGGCCATTTTTCAATTATAAGACAGATATTAAACTACACACCAATAAGAAGTATGTCAAATAGCAACCCACTCTTATGAACTATTAAGCCATAAGATCTCTCTAGAAACTATGACTGACTTGTTAGCCGATGAATGCAGAAAGGGGGGAAATACCACCTTAAAGAATTGAGGAATACTGAAAGGAAAGTTTATTTTCTTTCCAAACTAACAGAATGTGTTCCTTTTACACGTTAAAAGATGGTAAAGAAGAACACAAGCTATGAGGAGCTGAAGTTATATTTCGATATGTGCTTTACTTTGAACAGCCCTGCACAAAACACACATTTTAAGCAGCTGGTCATGTCCTTTGACTAACCTATGGCATCTGGTCCATCTGAGAAAATTTTTCTATCTGCCATTAAATTGCAATAAAATACCCAATTTTTAAAAGGAAAAGAAAAAGGAGACACACAAGCAAGAAACAAAAAATACTAGAACAAAATAATAACCAAGAAATCTTCCAACAGCATAAGCAAAATAGAGGTAGCCTCTAAAAAGGCATATTATTAAAATATTTAATCATATCTGCCACATATTAAACCATTAATTAAACATGAATGGTTTCAAATACAGTTTTAGGGTCCTCACCTTTGTTCTTCCTCCTTGCATTTAACCTGAACATTAAATCCTATCCATTCTTCAAGACTGAGTTCAAAGGGTTACTATTCAATTCAGTCTTGTACTTAGCCTATCTGTTTTTAAAAGTCTCAAACGTTCATCTGGAAATGGCCATGGATTGGTGCATCTCTTGTGTTGTAGAAATTTATTTAACTTTGGAAATGTAGTGAACTTCCTATATTGTCGTGCAGTTTAAGGTTTCTAAAGGCAGGGACTACACAACAATTCTTGAATCCCAACAACTTAACAGTATAGTCCCTGTACACTGTAAACATTCAATAAGTAATAACTGGATTAATTTCAAGACTTCAGATTTAGGTTTTAACTAATAGATAATAAAATGTCACCAAATCAAAAAAATTTATTAAAATAAAGTGCCATACTAGAGACATGTTGTTCAAAAGCAATTTGGGTTCACAAAAAAATCTGAGAACTTTTAATTTAAAAAACCAAGTGGAAGCTAAATGCCCCATGCTTACTATGGTAGTAGTGAACTTATCTTGTTACATGAGTTTTGTCAAAATATTTTCCTACTTCATTAAGTTAGTCTATCCATTGTTGCATTTTAGCTTACAACCTTAATGAAATAAAATTTATTATTTTACCAATAAAGGAATTCCATTACCCAAAGTCACAGTTAGTCAACTGTGGAGCTGTAATAGACCTAGTAACCTCCACCAACTGAAAGCCTATGACCACTACCTCATTTCAGAAGTAAACCTTAAAGTAAGACTTGAGGGATGAGTAAGTATCAGCCAGGCAAGGTAGAAACTGATCCAGGCATCATATATAAAGACCCAGATCAAATAAAATGTGACATATTTGAAAAACTGAAATTCAAGTAGGTAAACCCCTAGACTCATATTTTAATTACTTATCAAGTCTTAGTTGAGTGCCTAATAAATGCCAGGAATTCAGCAATTGCCTCTAGATAAGTTCTTCAACTTCTGAAATTATATCTACCACTTTTATGTGTGTATTTTTAAGGGTAAAAGGAACTTAACACAAAAAGTTAAAAGAGTTGCTGCACTAAGTCATTAAAAGCTATAATTTTACTTCAAGTCATGATTTTTCACTAGAGCCGTAACTTCACTTCAACCTCATGTATACATTACTCTATACAACTAAATTCACCCACGACTTGCTAGGTATATACTATGTGCCATATGCTGATGAACTAAAAGAGTGACATGCCAAATTGTACATACTGAAGGAGTTCTACATTAATGTAAAATTCTATACCATAACAATAACATACACTAGGAACTAAATAGGTTTATTCAACTTTTAAAAATGCTATACTCTTACTCTTCATTCTTTAAAAGATATTTTCTTTTAAAATCTGAACCTATTTAAAATTTTCACTAAATCTAAATTTTTCAAAATTATTAAAAGAGAAAGAAACAGTAAAAATGTAAAGCACGCTTCTGAAAGTGGACTTAGACTATCATACATTTAAAATTCATTTAAAAACTGTAACAAGGGGAAGGAAATGGTAACCCATTCCAGTATTCTTGCCTGGAGAATTCCATGGACAGAGGAGCCTGGTGGGCTGCAGTCCATGGGGTCACAGACAGTCAGATATGACTGACTGACTAACACATATATAACACAGATAACTGACAAGGAACTACTGTATACAGCACAGGGAACTGTACTCAGAATCCTGTGATAACCTATATGAGAAAAGAATCTAAAAAGAAGGAATATATGTGTGTGAATAACCAAATTATTTTGCTGTACATCTGAATCTAATACAACACTGTAAGCCAACTATATGCCAATAAAATTTTTAAAAAGAAAAAAAAATGTAACAAGTATATTATTCATCAATTATTTAAAGTTACTACTCATTCACTTCCAAAAAGTATTCATTATATGCCTTATGTATCCAGCTTAGATCAGTGTATAAGATACAAAAATAGTCCACACTCCTAGCCTAGAAATGAAAAATATCTTTAGATACTATTATGGACTGATCACCAGGATATACTGTTAAGAGAATAAAAGCAAGGTAGATCAAAGTGTAGCTCATATGCTACCATTTACTTATATAAGGGGGGAGGAAGATATGAAGATATTTAAATATTTGCTCATATTTTTTTAATGTAAGGACAAATCATCAATTTACTCTTAACAGTTACCCCTAAAAAGAAGAGTGGGAACAGGATGAAAAATGGACAGAAGGCAGATTTCTCTGAATATTTTTTACCTAGTCTTGTTGATTTCAATTTAGAACCTTGTAATTATTTCACATAATTATGCAACAAATTGAATTCTTTAAAGGTAATACTGAAAAATAACATATGAAAAGCAAAATGAAACAAACAAACCTATCTATATGTCTAGCTGATAGCACAATCACAGGGAGACACCTGAATTTAAACTTCTAGATAACTACTAAATCACAGGAAATACAGGGGACAGTGGAGCGTGTTAAACACTATCACAAAATTCAGACTCAGGAAATTTTACAATTTCTACAAATTCTACAATAAACAACCCAGTCAGTACAACAACTAAATTAGAAGGAAGGAAAAAAAAACCACATAGAAGAAAGACAAAGGATGAACCTATAGATTAAAGGACACAAGTTATCACTCAATTATAATAAATAGATCTGATTCAAATAAACTATAGGGAAAAAAATTAAGAGTCCATCAGGGAAATTTGAAGGCTGAATGGTTATTTAATGATAAAAGAATTACTGGTAATTTGTTTATGTGTGATAATAATGATTGTTTCTTAAAAGAATAATTTTCTTTCAGAAATACAAATTAAAATGTCTGTATGGATGGACACGTACATAAATGAATGATATGATATAATGACTGTGATTTGCTTCAAAGTAATATAGGGGCATGGAATTATATATGAGAAAAAATTGGTCATAAGTTGATAATTGTTGAAGCTGGTTTATGGAACACTGAAGCTATCACAACATTCTACTTCTGTATACCTTAAAATTTCTATAGTAAAAAAAAAATATTCAACAATAATTTAACAACCACTCCTAGAGCTAGTGAAGTCCCTTTCCTATGAAGGAAAATAAATTGGTGATTATTCATGTATAACTCCTATAGCACTTACCATCATTCAGCTGTCTTATACAGTAATCCTTCCCAAAAGAGAGATTCCCCTCACAAATTAAAAAAACATGCTTATTTCCTTTGGTGCATCTTTTCTGAAACCAAGAAATCTGTCTTTCTAGTAAATATGTAAATCACAGGCTACTCCTATTGGGAATAATAAATGAAAGTAAAGGGTGAGAATTTTAAAAGGAAGACAAATGAAAGAGCAGGTATCGTTCACATAAAGAAAACTTAGAAAAGAGTAAAAAAGTAAAGGAAATGAAGTTTACTTCCAGACCTTAGGAATAAACTCCTACATCCCTCAGTAGAAAAGCTGACAGCCATATGTAACACGTACTGAAGGCCTATGTTTTGGCATGGATTTATTATAAGCAGAGACCTTCATCATAAAGCTGCATATACAGAGGAAGGCTAGCCTGAGCACACTACCTAAGTGCTATATCCTCAAAGCCTCCTGGAACCCAAGGAAGCTAATTAACAACTTCAAATCAGAAAAGTTAAACATTTAGAGGAAGAATAAAAAGGGAAGAAAATGTCTCCTGGTTGCGTATTACTTGCCTTATTATGTATTCTAATTGTGTATTAAAGCAAAACAAACATTTACACACCTCACTGAAACTGAAGTAATGGGAAAGAGCCTCAAGTTTCCACAGAACAAGAGCAGTGCTGCACTGGTTACTATACATTTAGCAATAGTTAATGAAAAATATGGATCATCAGACCTTCATGCACTACCTAAAATTCACCAATCTTACTTTTTAAAAAGTTTTCAAGTTTTCAACCACATCTATCCCCAGGATTTGGAAAGATTTAACTCCCATGCTTAAGAAGAGACTTCTGTGAATAACTTAAGCTTATTATATTTTGTCTTTTCGTTGAAACACCAACACCACTCAATCAATATTTGAGCAATTAATGGAAAACAAAGTAATATATATGGCAAAAAATTATTCTAAATATTACCAGAAGGCTTCTGAGGCAATGACTTATCCTCAAGGAGTCGTTAATCTCTTCTATCATATTGATATTTCAAATATGCCACAGTTTGGGGAGTTTGGGGAAGAGGGGGAATAGTACACAACATTATTGTTGTTTAACAATCATTATAGTTTCAAAAGCATGCCAGAATTTCCAAAAACTCTCAACGATACAAAAAAATATTTTCTCTATTTTTGAATGGGCTAATAATGATCAGAAAGGAAAGGACACTCAAAAAGGCATCAGTACTGAATATATTGCCTATTAACGAGAAAAACTGGATTACAGCATTTGTAGATCAAGGAAATAAAATAAGAGATATATAAATTTTTTTAAAGAATCTATAAGAGTGAAGCAAATTAATTTACAGACTTGAAAGATTTGCTTCCATTTGATTAGAACAACAACAAAAAAAAATCCCAGGAACAAAGAATAGGGTAAATTGTTTCAATATGGATGGTAGGAACATACACTGAATGTCTGGAATCAAGAATTACTTGGAATTACTTAGGGCTTGAAGCAAATATTTTTACCAAAGTTGCAGAAAAAAGTGACATAAATTTATATATTAGACATACATTAAACTTTAAAAGAATGGATACCTCTAAGATGAATCAATTTCTTTAAAAACTGTAAATGGATGAAAACATTAGGAAAATCTTATTTGAAAAAAACCATTCTAAAAAAAACATAAGCCAATGTAAGTAATAACTATAAAAAACAAAGACTAGGAGATAAAAGCTAAGAAATAACAGAGTCTGCCAGTAAATCAAACAGAAATGTGCAACATGACAAGTCATCGTAAAAACCACTGCAGTTAATTGGAACCCTCATATATTACTGCTAGGACATACAATGGTGCAGCCACTGCGGAAAAGTCTGGCAGTTCCTCAAAAACTGAAACATAGAAACATCAGTAATCCTATTCCTAGTTTATACCCAAAAGAATACCCAATACAATTATTCAAATAAATACTTGTACATGAATGTTTACAGTGGTACTATCCACAACAGCCAACAGGTAGAAACACAAATGTCTATCAGGCCATAAGGTATGACTGGTTCAATGGGTGCAGGGTTTCCTTTGGATGTGGTGACAATATTTGGGGGTTTCCCTTGGATGTGATGAAAATGTTTTCGAACTAGATACAGGTAATGGTTCTACAACACTGTGAATGTGCTGCTGCTGAGTCGCTTCAGTCGTGTTCGACTCTGTGCGACCCCATAGACGGCAGCCCACCAGGCTCCCCCATTCCTGGGATTCTCCAGGCAAGAACACTGGAGTGGGTTGCCATTTCCTTCTCCAATGCATAAAAGTGAAAAGTGAAAGTGAAGATGTTCAGTCCTATCCGACTCTTAGCAACCCCATGGACTGCAGCCTACCAGGCTCCTCCGTCCATGGGATTTCCCAGGCAAGAGTACTGGAGTGGGTTGCCACTGCCTTCTCCGAATGTGCTAAATGCCTCCAAATTGAACCTTTAAAATGGTTAATTTTATGTTAATTTCACCTCAATAAAAATAAACAAATGTAATACAAATAGTCTCTTTCCAAAATACAGTTAAAGACAGACATGATTCTTATTGTCTACTTATAACATAAAATACTAAAACTGTTTTCCAAAGATGTCTCTACATACCTAATTACCAACTTCTTTTCTAAAAACCAAACTAGACAAATCCATCATTCCCTTTCCTCTAGAATCCTCATCTCCCTATGGTTCAGCTACTCTTAACCCCATCCTCACCCATCCTCACCACCCATATCAATCCCTGACATTTTGCCTGAAAAACTCTAGTCCCAGTATGAACTATACCCAGTTAACCTGCTCCTCCTTCTGTGGAAAGATCAACTTTCTTTTCAATTTATCAAGCTTTTCAGTATGTAAATATGAAATAACAATAAGATACCCAAATGGAAATACTCAGCATGGTGGACACAGTGAACCTGAATTCAAGAAAAGTGGCAGATCATCATGAACACATTAGTATTTGATGAAACTAGGTGTCACCTTAAGGGAAAGCAATTTAGAGAAAGGATAGGCTAAATGCTTGTTCTGATGTTCTGCAAAGTTTTGCCTAACCCTGGATCATTCCCTAGATATTACTGGGAAAAGTTATGAAACCCTTCAAAATGAGTTCATTACAAGCTCATATTGTTTTAATTTTGATTGAACACTACTTCTAAGCAATCCTTTTAGTCTCTCACTGTTGAATTGTTAGAGCAGTGATTTCCAATCTATGGGCTTTAGACTCCTGGGGAGCTGTAGAATTAGTTATCACAACAGGTAGCAGCAGTATACATTATATAAGGGCATATATGTGGGAAACGGGCCTTACATACTATTTTTCAAATGTGTAGACAATGTTGTGGTTAGTAAAATACAAAGTCATGTATGAGTGTACTGAATAGCTTTTGCTAATAAGCATTTTATCAATTAACAAGTACTAAAATTATAACTATAGTCATGTGTGTGTGTGGGGGGGGGGGTCCACAAATTTGTTCTGAAGTTTAAAGAAGTTGTCATCGTCAAAATATTGGGATCCACTGCCTGAGAGTACGCCCCATAGCACCTAAACATCCTTCCCACACTCTAAGCCTCTAAGTACCCTGACCCACTTCCACTTTCATTTTCCCAAGAAAATCAAATACATCTTCATATATTCCCTCATTTATCTCAATCCATCTGAATTTATTCTTTCTTTTCCACTTCTATGAATATTTGATAATTTAGCAGTATCTTTCTAAGACTAATTCAAACACACATACCTGATCCCTTCTCTGACTTACCTACTCTATTCCAATCCACCAACTAGGCTTATTCTCTCCTTCTTCAAGAAATTTCCCCTTCTACCTAAAAACATTATCAAACCTCTCTTTTCCCGATAAAACTTTACCTGATTCTGCTCTATGTTCTACCTACTAGTCTATCTCTTCTTCCTTTTGCTATCAAATCCTCAGAGCTGGCCTCCTAAAGCCTAAGCTAGACACCTGTTTTTCAAGATTCTGTTGAAATAGCCATCTCATTTCTTCAGGTATTATGGCTGCTCTCTTAAACAAGGGCAAAATTAAGTAGTTAGGAAGTAGGTTTCCTCGGATTGGAAACCTAAAATATTTCCTATCCGGCTCCTTAAAAAAAAAAGTCTGTTAATCTCTGGGGCTTCAAAGCATCATTTATATTCAATATCATCATTTTCCTCTGAGAACAAGTAGATGCCATTAAAGGTTTTGGAGCAGCAATACATTTAAGACTTTAATACCAAGCAAAGGGCATTTGAAGACTACTGATTTAACAGTGTACAGGGAAGATGTAAAAAATCATTTAAGAAAATACTGCAAAAGACTATGCATTACACATAAAGGGAGAAAAATGAAAGGGACTTTTTAACAGAATAAGCATCAATACTAGCTTACTACATGTGACAGAGGAAACAAAACTAACACCAAAATTTCAATTCTCCATGATGTGGCTCTCAGAATCTACATTCTCTTCTACAGGCTACTGTAGACTTACAGCTCTTCATAGTTCCAACATAACTGATTGTAGAGTTCCTAAAAATCTTAATACTAATTCCGTATCTTCTATGTACCAGGCATTCCACATGCTTGCTATATGCCTATCTCCTGAGAAAGCAAATCACTGAGCAAAAGGCAGAACCAAGAGAGTTGGCCAATGAGAGCATAGAGCCAATGTCAGAGGTGGATGGAGTACTCACCTGTGGTACCAAGCAGAGAGAGAGGGGAACTAAGATTGCACGTCCAGAACTGGCTCTAGCCAAACAGGAAGAAACAGTTATGAATTTGCTTACAGCAGAAGCAGAGTGTCTTTGATATCCTGACATACTCTTTCTGATGTTCAGACAGACCAACATTAAAATAGATTGGTAAGAAAGTCTCATGAGAAACAAGCCAAAAACAAGACAAAAAGGTGAGGAATTAAATGGAACAGACCCTAATGGTCTTTTATCTAGGAAAAGCAGTCTTCCTCATTAAAGATGATATTATTATTCAAATGGCCAATATGATACTAACCTTCATTAACAGACTTTTCACATCCCACAAGATTGAGAAGGATATCGTCATCTTTATCATCAACTTCACATCCCAGCAGCATCCAGCTTTCCACATTATCACTTTCTGAAATGGTGCTCTCTTCCTCTTCACTTGAACTGACTTCTATAATCATGACCTCTTGGATTGTACCTGATCTCTCTCCAGGTTTAGACTTCTCAATAACCCTCTTGTACTTCTTATCTGCTAAATCATTAGAATGAAGAGAAGCAGGAGAACCTTGGGTCTTTACTTTTGCATGGACTCTAAAATTCTTTCTTTCACATCTATAAATACTATCTTCATCAGACAGTGTGATGACCTCTGACCCATCTGACAGTTGGATGACCTCACTATCTGAAAGGACAATTAAATTCTTTTGATTTGGTTTACTACTGAATGATTCAGAATTCCCAGAGTTCCTCTCTTCATGTTCTTCCTCCCTGATGACATTATCAAGATCTTGGGCATAATGAACTTGGCTGTAGAGCTGAAATTCCACCTCACTATCAACACTCAGTTCACTAGATGACTCTTCACGATAAAGCTCATCTTCATATGCTTCTACGGTCTCATAACCACCAAACATCATGGAAAGTCAGTAAACCTTGATGCTGTAAAAAGAAAGTCACACAAAGAATATATTTTAACAGCTTAGATCATGCCTGTTTAGTGCATAACGATACCACCTCTTAGATCTAACTTTTGTGAAGGTCATCAGTTTTCTCAATGACATATTAAAAAGACTTTTCTCTTAGGGTAGTACCATTTTTCAAAGCTTTCTAAATTCTGTTATGACCCACTCTAATGCCCATCCCTCCCAAATGAAAATTACTACTAACAACAGTTACAATTATATAATATTAACGGAAATGTTGTATTTCACAAGTATGTTAGAAAGAAAAATGAGGCTGAGATCCACTGTTTCAGACACCCATCATTTTGTTTTTTCCAAAATGCTAAAAATCACAAAAATATTTTAGGTCATTCTCACTACTATTCCATCCATTCATCATCTTTTCCCTGGTTCTGTATCCATCTTTTGAGGTATACATTCTCACACAGGAAATTACTTCAATTATAACTGAAATCTACAAAGGACATAATTATCTTATTTACTGCCTTGGTACATATTTTTATTCTCAATTAAAAAATTAACCCTATGGCTTCCTGATCTTTGACCAAAAGAATACATAAAAATATCTAATAGGGAGTTCCCTGGCAATCCAGTGGTTAGGATTTAGCTCTTTCACTACCATAGGCTCAGGTTCAATCCCTGATAGGGGAACTAAGACCCCACAAGCTACACGGTGCAGCTAAAAATTTTTTCAATATTATAAACCTAGTTTGTTTCTGTGCTACCTATAAAGATATGTGTGAAATACAAACTAATCAAAGACCTAAAATTGAGGTAAAACTCAGCTTTAGGAGCACTTTATTTTCCTACTATGTTTAATCCTGCTCATCTCTCAATTCAGTTTAAATATTATTAATACTTCTTCAGAGAAGCTTTCCTTGACCCACCAGGCTAAATTGTCTCACCTTTAAAGGTTTCCACATCATTTCAAAACATTCACATTTCTAATTACTAATACAATGTAAATTTCCCACAAGCACAGAGCACACACCCCAGGAGGGCAGGAACTATATGCACTTTATTAAACAACGGATCCCCAAAGCCACACAGAGTAACTGGCATTTATCAAGGTTTCTATCAATGGCTCTTGACTAATGAATGAATATATGAATAATATCATCAGGAATTTGTTTTAAAGCTCTAATAAATTTAATATGTGCCGTGTGCTAGTGCTCAGTTGATCAGTCACGTCTGCCTCTTTGCAGCCCCATGGACTGTCCACAGGATTTTCCAGGCAAGTAAGTATACTAGAGTGGGTTGCCATGCCGTCCTGCAGGGGATCTTCCCAACCTAGGGATCAAACCTGTGTCTCCTGCACTGACAGGCAGATTGTTTACCACTGAGCCACCTGGGAAGCCCTTAATATGTGTCTAAGATATGTACATTATGGTGAGATGAATCTTGTAGTTGTCTCCAACTATTTCAAGGATTCTCATATTATCAACCAAAAATCTACACAGATGTTTTCATTAGGTACTAATGGAACACTGATCAAAATGAAAGTGCTGGGGGAAAACCCTTTTTGTTAAAAAATCATGGACAGTCTAGAGAACAATTAACAATGATAATTTATCCTTTCTGCTCTGCTTTTAGCTACAAAGTATTTAGAAAGACCAGTTGTTTTCTTAGCTCTCTGCCCAAATTGTCAGGATACTTTTGGTGATACAACCTGCTGACTCCAAGAATCAAATGAACAAGAGGCAAAAATGTACTACACCCATGCTGGAGTTTCTTGTTTTACAGAAACAAACTTTTGCTGTACACCTTAAACCTTTACAATGTTGTGTGTCAACTGTATCTCAATAAAGCTGGGGTGGGAGGAGGATGATCAAAAGTTCTGAGTCAACAATACTATACGGCATATGTGAGGGCTAATCAGAGTGTAAATCTTACACATTCTAATCACATACAAAAAAGGCAAATATGTGAGGTGATGGATGTGTTTGTTAATTAACCTTAATGCAGTAATCATTTCACAATATATACATACATCAAATCACTATGTTGTACACTTTAAACATACACAATGTTATTTGTCAATTTATCTCAATAAAGTTGGGGGAACCCAACTCTCTATGCTTTTTTTTTTCCTTCTAAAAGGTACAATATATCTGTTCCCTTCTTGCACTGCCCTTCAGGTTGCTATGCTGTTGTTGTCATACAAGTTGAATGTGGCTGTCTGAATGATAATGCTCATAGCATTTATCAGTTTATATTGAAATGTTAGCCTCAGAGGAATTCAAATAAAAGATGAATCCTTTCCTTTTTATTTAATAGGTAAATTAATTCTAAAAGAAGTCAAAGGAATTATGCTTCCTTCAAAATCCTCACTGGATCCATCCTGAGGATCGAGTGTGGACTTAAGATAAAACATAATTCCAGTGCAGCACAGAAAAAAATTAAATAGCTAAATTACAGAGTTACAAATTTGTACTACTCTGGAGCCATCCCAAAGGAATGGGATTAAGAATAAATAGAGCCATAGGCACACCTGTGAATGTATGCCAAAAATAAACTACAGAAATAAAATAAAAACAGACTTCCTTGGGTCTAAGGGTTTATCTCTTTTCCTGAAATGTAGAAAATGAATTTAACAATTTAGCCCCTGTGGCCTTTAAGAGGATTTTGTACCTTCTGTACTGAAAACTGTGCTCAGCATAACCTGCTCTTCTATTTATGTAGCTTATATTTGCCAGAGTATTCTATTTATGTAGCTAAAATTTGCCAGAGTAAAGGTTTGCCTGAGGCTGTGTTGGTTTATGTTACTACCTTAATTACACTCAAATGCATTAATTTTCTTTTTTATGTAGACTCAGAGGACAAATATGAAAAAATATACATGTATCTAATTTTTAATTTAGAAGGACTTCTCGGCTTTTTGATTACTGTACACAATTCTCAGGCATACTTAACTAGATAACAAAGTCCCTATGAGAGTCACAAAATTTTAAATCTGGAAGAGACTTTTCAGAGTATCTCATACAATCTTCTCAATTTATATATAAGGAAAGTTAGGTCCAAAGAAATAAAGAGGCCTATCCAAAGTTATTTACCTGGTTAAGAAACACATTTCCCTGATTCTCAACCAAATGTTCACTAACATTAAAAATTAACAATTTCAAATAAAGATTAAAAAAATTCCTTCAAAGCTATATATGCATTGGTTTTAACACCTAAATTTATCTCACAAATATCCACTTTACTTCCCAGTAGAGTTTAAAACCTATGAAAGAGGCATTTTAACTGGAAAGAAAAGCATACATTGTCATTTTACTATCCAAGAACATCCCAAGTTTGTATTCGGACAATAAATAGCAATGCCACAAGCAAAAAGATGGCTCTTACATAACAGAATAACTGCAAAGCCTCTAGCCATTCAAAAGTAGGAGCAGTATTCATTCACTGAAATTTTTTAAACTAGACAACTTAAAGCTTATTTAAGCTTTCAGATTTTACTATACAATCTTTAAAGCCAACATTTCTACTCTTACAGGCTACTAACTGGTCACTTCTTTTCAAAGAACTTTTAGCCTATGTTTCTTTCTGATGAGATAAGTTATCCATCTCAAGGAAATTTAAATGAAATTCACATCTTGATTTTAAGCCTAGCTTTCATTAGAACATGATTAATAGTTTAATTTCAACTTAAAATTTCTGACTTACTCTTACTGAGCTATCCTGACAGTGACAGATTTGAAACACTACTGACTCTAGTGTTATATTTTCTGTCCACTCTTCAAATAAGATTTTCACTAAGAAGTAAATCAAACTGAGATAGAGAATCCGAATGTGGGAAACAATGGTCACAAAAAAATCAGAATACAACATGTTGGTAGGAGAAAATAATGCTTAATTCATTCAGACAAGTCCAGCTGTTCCTGACATAAAGTCTTCACAGGATAACTAATTTTATCACAACACTTCCTTCACCTTTTCCTTTTGCTACAAGTATCTTAATCTTTGAAGCTATTTTAGAACCCTGACTTTCATGTCTTCCTTGGTTAATTCCACACTCTCAGATTCTCTTGAAAGCAGCCATAGTGAACTGTCCTCAAAGGCACGATACTGTCTGAAATATACACAGCCTAAATATTTAAAACCCAAAGAGTTTTGGAAGAGACCTGAAAGTCATTAAATTGAACGCTCTCATTTTATACATAGAGAAACAGGCTCTGGGAAGCTTATTTATTCATTGAGCCTAAAAGATCTCCTAATTCTATCCTGTAATCTGAAATAAAGGTAAATACACGCTAGAAAAAGATTTCTAAGAATTTTAGAGTCACCAGCGCCGAGTTGGTGGTAGAGCCTGGAGCTCAGGCCTACTGCCTCTCACTCGGCCAGTTTTCCCACAACACCTGCGGCTCCTAAAGTTTAAGTTAACTGCCGGCTCCCAGGATGTGAAGGATAAATGGAAGGCATCGGCGAACACAGCGCAGGTCTCCTTGTTTCACATGCGGGAAGGGGCCCAATCCTCGAAATTTTCCCGTCCCAACAGCTGCAGCTGCTGCTTCTGACAGCTGAGGTTGGACTTGGTCCAGGACTGTTCGGTTCTCAAAAGCCGACCTCTCTTCGCGTTTAACTGACAGACCCGCTTTCCTAAAAGAGGAATCTCTGGGGGTTGTGGAAGTAAAGTAGGCAGGAACGCCACTCCCCACCAAGGCCACGGGCGCTCAGCCATTTCTGAACCACGGCCTCAGGCCTCGGAGCAGCAGAGAGGCGGACACCACAGCGGGTCCGCGGAGTCGCGTGGCGCAGAGCTCGACTGAGAGGCCACGAGACGAGCCCCGCCACGAGTGAGGGGAAAACGGGGACACGGAGGCCGGCGAAGAGACCCGCGCTAGTTCCACAGCCTAGCGGGGAGGCGGAGGGCGGGCAGGGGCACCCCGGCCATGGACACCTTGGGGTCCGTCACACATACTCACTGCCGCGGCTGCGACCAGGAAGCACCAACCAGGAACCAAAACGCGTAGAGGGACGGGGAGGGGCGAAGACAAATGAGGTAAGGAAACGGCGTCCTCGCAGACCCACGAGGAGGGAAGGCACTTCCGGTGAAAACAGAGCTCCTGGAAGTCGTCTTCTGTCCCCGCCCACTCCTAGCCTCCAGTAGACGTGCGTAACAACTATTAACCCTTTGCCTTCCCCGCATATAGTCTTTTATTTGTTTGCCTTTATTTGTTTGCTCAGGACTTGCCTGAGCACGTGAAAGAAACAGCTTCTTTCACAAGTATCTAGGCTGAATCTGTGTTAGGGAATAGCATGTTTGAATGACCTGCACAGGTGATATGCTCCTTACCGAGCCAAATCTGGGAGAGTAAGCACTTTCCGTGCTGGAGATAAACACTACATCTCCCATGATGCTCTAGGGCGAGGTTTGGACCAGGCTCCGCCTTCTCTCAGCTGGGGACACCCTCCTTGTGCCACGTGGCGCCGGAGCGGACCCGGGAGCCAGGTACTGGACGGGGGCTGGTACTGCAAGGAGGCTTCGGATCCGAGGAACCCCAGAGAGGGAAAAGCCTCTTTGAGAGCGCCTGGCTTCTAGATCCTTCTCTCTTGAGCTAGGCGATCCTAGGCAAGCCCCTTCCATGTCTAAGTTGAAGTTGAACTTAGTTTACACCGGGGCGCTTTCGGCTCTTTATACTATAATAGAAGACAACAGATTTAATTCTTTGTGAACCTTTAAGAACTAAACACTTGCTAAAGATTGAAGTCAGTACTGGTCCTTTGGATGCTTCAGGCAGCTACAGATTGTGTTGAGAGTCCCTGACTTTGGGTTCCTCTTCTCGCAAATTATTTTAACTCACTGTCCATCTTTATCAATTCGTTGGCCTTTGACAACAGGCTTGAAAGATAATCTTAACATTGATTAATTTTGCCAACATTTATTTGAACATATAAAGGAATCAATCCTAAAGGACATCAGTCCTGAATATTCATTGGAAGGACTGATGCTGAAGCTGATGAAACTCCAATACTTTGGCCACCTGATGCGAAGAACTGACTCATTTGAAAAGACTCTGATGCTGGGAAAGATTGAAGGCGGGAGGAGAAGGGAACGACAGAGGATGAGATGGTTGGGTGGCATCACCAACTTAGTAGACATGAGTTTGAGTAAGCTCTGGGAGTTGGTAATGGACAAGGAATCCTGGTGTGATGCAGTCCATGGGGTTGCAAAGAGTCACATGACTGGGCGACTGAACTGAACTGATGTTGAACATATGTTAAGAGCCAGACAGTGTTAGCAATTGCAGATATAATAGTAAAGTTTTTTTTTTAATCTCTGATCTCATAGAACTAAAATCTACCAGAGAAGCAGAATACAAATAGTTAATTACAGTCAGAGTTTGATCTGGAAAATGATTAGAAATGTTAGTTAACATTATAGTAAGTGCTAGGAAGGAAGATAAGATACAGTGAAAAGATAAAATCGGTGGACCCACCCATTTTGCAGGAAGCCGGGGGTGGTGCAGTGGTAAAGAATCCACCTGCCAGTGCAGGAGATGCAGGAGATAGGGGTTCAATCCCTGGGTGGGGAAGATCCCCTGGAATAGGAAATGGCAGCCTGCTCTAGTATTCTTGCCTGGAAAATTGCATGGACAGAGTGACCTGGCTGGCTACAGTCCATGGGGTTGCAGAGTTGGACTTGCCTGAGCACGTGTGTGCGTACACACACACACACACAGATTTTGCAGAGGAGGAAACAGGCCAAGAAATGGGCCACAGAAATTAATAGATTTTTAGGTAATGTATATTTGTGTGGGAAGAAAAAAGTTCTCTTAAAAAACAATATACTGAGCTTTTATCAAGTGTCAGTCTTATGTCTATAAATTTACTACATATAAACTTTGAAATTTTAACAACTATTTGAGGTTGAGAGTTTTAAAAAAGGAAACAGATTCAGAGGCTAAGTAACTTGCCCAAGGCCACATAGTTAAGAAATGTTCCTATTTACTGTGCCCAGTCCTCTCTTTTTTCTATTCCTATTACTCCTGCACTCAACAAAGATTTGGTATGTTCATATGCTTTAAAATGCTTTAATTACTCCTGGCAGGTTATATCATAAAACCTAGAATTCTTTGGATAGCATGAAGAACACTTAATGAGCTGACATCTGCCTACTTCTTCACTGCCAAGCTGAAGACTGGGCAGTTGCTGCAACGACACTATGTTCTTACCTACCTTAGCCTTTACAGAGAGCACCCCTACAGCCAATAAAGTCCACCCTACTCTGCTGAACACTGGGTCTTCAGGGAAACCTTCCAACTCAGACAGAGAGAATGCCTTCCCTGGGCTTCCCTACACTTTGGAGAAACCTCCATCAAGGCAGTTGTGTTTCTCTTAAAATTGTCTCCTAACTGGAGGATGGGCTCCCAGAAAACAGAAATAGATGTTTTGTCTTTGTATCTTCACTAGCTAATATAGTGCTTGATAGCAACACTCAGTAATGGTGTTAAAGGAATATGGATGTGGATCAAGCTGTCGGTTCAGGGGGAAACCTTGACATGACTCCAAATAACTGGAATGCAGTGTAGTGCTCCATGATACTAGGATGATATAAAGAGCTGCAGGGAGCCCAGAGATGTGAAGATTTCTAACCAAGGAGAGTAGTGTGTATATACACACAGCCTGCCTTTACATGGTGAGATCTCATTTAGATGGCTCTTAGAAATCATGAGAATTAGTCTCCTATTGTGATGGGGAAACTGAAACCAACAAGGGAAGAGACCTGCTGAGAGTCACCTGGCAGAGGCAGAGTTGTATGTGTCATCCAGGTCTCTGAGGCTCTCCCCACACATAGTATTTCTCTTTCCACCTCACACTGTCTCTGGTCCACACCTCTTGAGATCACAGGAGGCAGCATACATGAATATTCTGGAGCCTCTCTTACAGAGAATGTTCTAAAGGATCCATTTATATGAAAAAGGAAGCACCTGCTTTCCCCAGGGCAGTGGCAGTACTCCATCAACAGAGAGCAGCTAAACTGGGGTAACCAAGACATGGCAGAAAGCTGCTGCAGAGGCAAGGTGGGGGGATATAGGGGGAAATGGGTGAGGGACCAGCACATGGCAGAAAGCTGCTGCACAGGGCAGGCAAGGTTGGGGATATAGGGGAGCAGGATCTGGGTAAGTGACTTGTCCTTACTCTTCCATTGCAGACAGAGGCGCTACCTCCTTTATTTTCTTCTAGTACCTAGAACCTCTGAAAACTCACTAATCATTTTGACCTTTTACCAGTTGCCTTTCCATTGCTATGCATTCATGGAAAGTCTACCGTGTAACAGGCCCTTGTGAGCCACTTAGGTGTATTGTTTCTCAGATATATTGTAATTTCATTAGTGTGGAAATTATGAGTTGGTGAGGTCATGTGACTTCCTCTAAATTGCACAGCTGGGATTCAAACTCAAGTCTTGTGTCATTCCAAAACCTATGCTCTTTACTATACCCAAAGCTGCCACTCAAAGCTAAACTCCTCAAGGGTGAAGATCGTGATGAACTGCTCCTGTCTTCCCAGCACTTAACCCAAGGCAGAGTACCAAGAGATAGCAAGTTCCCAGAGATAGCTTGTGGAATGAGTGAACTCAGCGTGGAATGTTTGCCAAATGAAGACCTGGGTACAGTTTGAACAGTGTTATGAAACAGCAAAGGAGGGAGCAGCTGGCTGCCTAGGGTAGTAAAGAAGCCTCCTTCTGCAAAGGAGGAGGCCCAGTAAGTGGTTAATAAAACAACAGTCCAACATTCTAACTGCAAAGAACACCAACAGGCCATTCACAGAAGAAATCCGAAAGGCTATGAACTATAATCAGAGGTATTCAGCATCACTAATAATCAGAAAAATGCAAATAACCTCATATACTGTGGATAGAAATACCAACTGGAAAAGCCTTTTAAGGGAGCTAGTTGACAGGATCCATCAAAATTGTGAACTATGTTCTTAAATATATGTAGAAAGATTGTGATAGAAAGAAAGGAAAACAACATATATATTCATCAATAGGTTTAGTTGCTCAGTCTTGTCCAACTCTTGTGACTCCATGGTCTATAGGCTCCTCTATCCATGGAATTCTCCAAGGCAAGAATAGATATGTCTTTATATAAATGCCTAGAGAAAATACTGGATGGATGCCAATCTATAGCAGTGATTACTGACTTCTGAAGAAGGGAGTCGGAGTGGAAGGGAAGAAAGAGGGGCTTTCACTTAGAGAGAGAGAGGTGATTCACTGGGAAGAACACATCACTTCTGTGGTATTCCTACCAAAGCATATAAGCTGAATATAATCATGAGGAAACTGTGAGACAAAAAAAAAAAATGAAGAGACATTCTACAAAATACTTGACCCTTCAAACATTTCGAAAATGTCAGTGTCATAAAAACAATGACAGAGAACTGTCCTGCACTAAAGGAGAATAAAAGAGACATGATACATAATAAATTCAATGTGTGATCTGGGACTTTCTTTTGCCATAAAGGATATTATTGGGACAACTGGCAAAATCCAAATATAGCTAGATTTGATGACACTGCTGTGTAGCTGTTTCTTCTCCTGATTTTTTTTTCTGGATTTGGCCCCCATAGCCCACAGTCCTTTATATTTGTATTATAGTTATGTAAGAGAATGTGTGTGCTCAGTCACATCCGATTCGTTGTGACTCACATGGACTATAGCCCACCAGGCTCCTCTGTCTGTGGGATTATCCTGGCAAGAATCCTGGTGTGGGTTGCCATTTCCTCCTCTGGGAGATCTTCCTGACCCAGAGATGAAACGCTCATTTTATGTTTCCTGCATTGGTAGGCAGCTTCTTTACCAGCGAGCCATCTGGCAATCCCTGTCTAAGAGAATGTCCTTGTCTTTTTAGACTGTATAATCTGAAGTGTTTGCAGTAAAAAGACATCATGTCTGAAACTGATTCTCAAGTGATTCAGAAAAAAATTGGGTTGGAGGCAAAGGAAAGGAAGGGAGAAGGGAGAATGGTAACACAAATATGATAAAAAGTTAACATTTGGGGATTCTGGGTAAAGGTATTTGAGAATTCTTTGTACTCATTCTGCAATTTATATTTAAGTCTAAAATTATGTCAAAACAGAAAAGTAAAAGTAAAACTGAAAAGAAAAAGAGTTTACTAGATAGAGAAGGCAGGAGGATCTTCTGGCAAAGGAATAAGATAAGCAAAGAAAACTGGTAAGTGTGACTCTCACTGAGAAACGATCAGTGACTCCCAGTGTCCAGAACATGGCATGACATGGGGAGACTGGGAGATGAGGGAGAGTAGGAATGATGAGCAGCATGATCCGCAAATGGACCCAGTTCCCCGCTCCCTAAGATTAGAAAAGATTAAGCCTTCTTTATGGGGGCCTTCCCTGGTGGTCCAGTGGTTAAGACTTCCAGTGCAGGGGATGCAGGTTTGATCCCTGGTCAGGGAGCTAAGATCCCACATGCCTTTCAGCTGAAAAACCAAAACATAAAACAGAAGCAATATTGTAACAAATTATACAAAGACTTTAAAAATGGTCCACATTTTTAAGTACTTAAGAAAAAAAAGCCTTCTTCAAGCCCTGAAAAAGAGACTTGAGTTCTTATGGCTGCCCAGTCATTTCATTGACAATTTCTCTTCATCCAATGACTGTAGAATAAGAAACTCTAGAACAGTGGCTGAAAGGGACATCTAGGACAACAGCTCCATTATTTTACAGAAGGGAAATCTAAGACCCAATATGAAAACAGAGTTTGCAAGTATCCTATGAAAATGTTAGCGCTGGCTTCCAGTTCACAGTCCGTCATTCTTTCAGCTGCACCCAATTCTGAAAGGTTAAAGCAGAAATAGAGACTGGCAAGTGAAATGACTGAACGTTACCCTTTAAGGTTTGGATGTTTTTCATTTGCCAAAAATAATAGACAATGTCAGTACTGTTTTAAAATGTAGTTATAGAAACTGTGTCACTTAAAGCCCAAATGGGAAGCAATATTAATTCAGGCTCCTAGTCTGAAGCAGCAATCAAGGTGATTCTCAGGAATTCTCAATGACATTGGTACCCATCTGGATTTGTTGAAAAGTTTAACATCCTTTTTATTATTCATGATTTTTCAGTTCTTCAAATTGCAAGGTGACGGAGAGAGCACACAATTTTCATCCAGGCTATGAAATCATTCCTGAAAATTTAGACATTCATATCAATGGCTTTAAATTTTTCCTGGAGACTGCTTTTCCTTATGAAATCATGAAATTTTAAAAATATATACCATAAATCAAACTATGTAAGTAATAATAGTCTCACTATGTTAATATCCTAGGGATAGGGAGCTAGTATTTCAAGGATCTACTCTCATTCGTTATTATTCCTAGTTTGATTTGTGCCTCAAGGCTTAGATCTAAGTGACTGTATAACGAACATTGACTAGGAAGACTTTTGGGATCCTAATCTATTTAAGAATCATCAAATTCCATAAAAGAAATCTCAAAGCATGTCATCAATAATATGAGGTTAGGGAGTTCCCTGGTGGTCCAGTGGTTAAGACTCTGAGCCCCTACTGCAGGGGGCATGGGTTCAATCCCTGGTGAGAGAAGTTCTGTTATGGAGAATACACATGGTGAGTCTTTTGAGGGTCTTAGCAGAACGAAAGTAATGTTAAGGTTTCAGGGGTTTTAGCGTGTTTTTAAGAGAGACCTGAGCATGTTTGTGGCTGTGGAAAAATAGGAAAGAAACTGCAAAGGCAGGGAAGACGTGGGAATGATCAATCCAGTGACCTGCCAAGGCAGACAGGAGAGGATTGGGATTGGCAGTTTCTCAAACTTGTAATGTGCACACAAATCACTTGGGGATCTTGTTAAAATTCAGATTCTGATTCAGTAGGTCTGGGATGGGGCCTAAGATTTTCCATTTCTAACAAGATCCCCGGTGAAGCTGATGCTCCTGGTCTGTGAACCACACATCAGGCAGCAGCCAGTTAGAGTTCTGAATTGTAATTGCGTGTTCATTTGTATTTCCCTCCTGACCCAGAAGTGGAATCCTTCCAGATAATCCCTATTGCCTAACCCAGTACCTGTCATAGAAAAGTTTGTTGAAAGCATTGAATGTATGAAGATGTACATCTGCCATTATCCGTAATTATGGAAAAATGAGGAGGAACCCTAAAAGTCCAATGACACAAGAACAGATAAGTAAATTTTAGCACAAGTATACTTTGGAATAGCCTTAAGTAATCTAATTGGTCTTTGTGAAGCCTATATGATAATATGGGGAAATTGTTATGATAAAAAACTCAGAAAATGTGAATTTTTACTTATATGATAGCCACTGTATGAAATTATGCATTTGGGTAAGGTATTTGTTGATGCTATAAAAATTCAGGTGAAAAATAACTTTTACATATGAAAAAATCCACCGTGGATATTCTAACTATAGAAAATAAAAGTAGATGAATAACTCCTTCACATGGTTGCTTTGATTGGGTTTGTATATATGTTTAAATATATATGTATATATTAACTTTTCTTTGTACAGTCATTCTTTTATTCTGACTTGGAAGCTTTCTTCCTTTGTCTCTTCTTTGCTTCCTTTTCGTTCCTTTTCTTTTGCTTCCCCTCTCCCTCCCTCTTCTTAAGATATCTCTCCCTTAAGGAATTCCCATTCCCAGTGATATCTCATCAAAGGAGCATATGAATAACTGACATTATGTAATGCTTTGACATGTGGCATTCCCAAGGCATTACCCCACCCCTGATGCAGAATAAGTTGTCAGAGCATGAAATTGGTATTTTTACATATTCTTAATGTACAGATGTCAGTCTGAAAACCATTCACTAGTATTATGATTACATTCTTTGTCTCATTTTCTTTCTATGCCAAGATCTGTTCTTGTGATTTTTTTTCTTCTGGGAGTTTCAAAGAGGGAAGACAAAACTTTAATAATCCAGCTTATTGATTCTGCCAAAAGGTAAAAGTGAACTTTTAGGTCTCATTTTTGGCAACAATATTGCTGACACACTAGCAAAGATGTAGCAAGAAAGACCAGATGCAAGCAGGAAATATTTCCAATCAGTGGCCCAATTGGTTCCTCAGTGTGTTACAAATCAAATCTGCTTGCAGTTCATAAGTTTGTTAGTCTTTTAATGACAGAAATGAATGACCTAGGCTTATGGAAAAAACAACATGTCTAAAAACAGGAAATATACAAGGTAAGAATGGAAGGGATTTAGGGACAGTCCTGATCATCTTCCATTATGCTCAGTAATGCCCCTTCGGATCCCTGACTACAGGCATCCAGTCTGTTAACACCTTCAGTGATGGACATCTCACTACCTCACAAAGCAACCCGCTGCATACTTGGACAGCTGGTAAATGCTGTCTAGCATTTTTTCCCCCTTCTGATAACAGCACCAACTTGCTTGGGGAAACAGCTACTTCTTTATGCCAAGTGGTTCTAACAGGACATGGATGGTACGCTGCTCCCTGTTCTGTTTGCCCTCACATCTCTCCTTGCCTTTCCTCTGCCCTTCTTTGTATGGCAGAGGGGAGGGGACTAACCCCAGAAGTCCTCAGTCCCAGACTCCCATGTCAGTTGGGTTTTGGTGGGTCTGATCAATGGGAGGCATTGGCAGGAGATTGGAGGGGGAAGAAAGGGAGAAGCCCTTTGTGTCCCCCTCTGTATAGGGAGAGATGGATTCCGAGTCTTGCACTGTAGCTGCATTTCTTCCATGGCTTAGATCCAAATCCCACTGCACAGACCCACCGTGGTCCACCTTCTACTAGTGACCCCTCCAGCACCATCGCCTCTCTCATCCCATCAATTTAGGATTAGCAATAGCCTGCTAATATCTAGGTTGCTTCACTATTCTCATGAAGGCTCCTGAAGACTTTCCATCCATTATGTATAAACCAATAAATTCCCTCTGTTCAGAATACTTTCTGTTTCCTAGTTGGATACTATCTGATATGGTTTACATGTAACCAGGCCTGACAATCAGCTATTTCCAGCCAAATGGTTGGCTTGGTTCTGGACATGGACCTATCAAAGTCCTTCTCTGAGGCTGTATATATGCTTTTCAATTAGGTTCACTGAGATTGGGTAGAGTAGGAATTGAAGCTATGTCTGCAATGCCCAGCTGCACAGTGAGAGAACTAAGTTAGTACAAAGCCAGAACCAGCAAGGATTGGTAAGACATCCAATGACACCCTCAAACTCTACCCTGAACTAGCCATTTACATGAACTCAAATGGTCACTTTTTTCCCTTAGGTTTCCCTGATTTGGGCTTTTGTCTCTTATTTTCCTTAATTTGGGGCTCACAGCCCCCAAGTAAACCTAACAGTGACAGACTTAGTTGGTAGAAAAATATTCCCTTGAGGAAGCTCAGTCTACTTCTCCATAGCCTTCCCCATCATCAGCCTAATTCTCAGTTCTGGGGAGTCCAATATTCTTGGCTCTTTCCCATCTATGCAGCTCTTCAGAGCTCCAGCATGGATCCAGGCCACTCCATTTCCCCCACCCCAGATCCCTCTTCCTTCCCAGTATGATGTCTCTCCTGGCTCCCACTGCTTCTCACAGTCACTCTTCAGACCTGCTGCTGACTCATCCTTGCTGCTGTTCTCTGAGATGTGCAGTTGGCAGAAGATTCTGACTCCAGGAACTGGTCAGAAGGTCTCCTGACCCTCCCTGTCAAAGGGGCATTTGATGACTCTAAAGGCAGCCTTTGCGTTTCCCTCACCTTTCTCCTCGCAGGACCTCAGACCCTTCTCTTATGATATGTCACAGAGAGGTCCCTGGGGAGAGATGAAACTGCCAGCTGAGCAGGGACCAGGCCACAAAGGGCCTTGAATGTCATGCTAAGGATTACTCTGATGAACCAGAGAAGCATAGAAAAGTCTTAAACAGCATCTTACTTTTCTTCATTGTAAGCCCAAATCCCCAGCTATATCCTATTCAGAGCATCAAAGGAATAAACATTCTCACTTCTGTTTTCTCCTGTCCTCTGCTTTCTATCTGATGCCTTTCATTGGCTGAACCAAAAAAAAAAAAGTACAAGGACAAGAAGTTCTGGCTGATGGCATCTACAGAGGTTGGCCTGTAAGGGCACCCAGCAGTGGGGAGGTTAGAGAGTGGGTCTGGAAGCACGTCCATCTCTCTTGAAAACATGAAGCACCCTCTGAAAAAGGGTAAGAATCACAAATATAGACAAGAGAGAGATTCTAGATATGAAGTTCTATCTAGAGCATTTGAACTGGGCCTTGAAGATCTTTGACAGATGCAGATAAGAAAAGGGTCCTCCAGGAAAAGGAAGCAGAAGTTCAGGAACTGGAAGCTCTCAGTATAGCATGGCCAGAGAGGAGGACAATACACAGGAGAGAGGAGGAGGATATGTTTACTGGAGGGTGGCATCTAGAAGAAAGGTGGGATAGGCACAAAGGTAGATGGGGCTACACTACAAGAGCCCAGACTCTGGAGCTGGATTCCTTGCTTCAAATCCCAGCTCAGCAATTTGCAGTCTGTGACCCTGAGCATGTTACTTAACCTCTCTGCTTCAGTTTCCTCCTCTGTAAAATGAGGATGATGCTAGTATGTACATGATAATAAAGGCCTTGCAGGATTGTTGTGAAGACTGAATGGATGAAATATAGGAAGCACTTATATAGAGTATGAGCTTCCCTGGTGGCTCAGCAGTAAAGAATCTGCCTGCAATGCAGGAGACACAGGAGATGCAGATTCAAACCCTGGATCAGAAAGATCCTCTGGAGAAGGGAATAGCAACCAACTCCACTATTCTTGACTGGAGAATTCCATGGACAGAAGAGGCTGGTGGGCTATACTCCATGGGGTCTCAAAGAGTTGGACACGACTGAGCAACTAACACTAACACTCTATAGAATATAGAACAGAGCCTAGCAATACATGGTGAGTGTTAAATATTGTTAGCTACTGCTGCTGCTTCTGGCATTATAAGGGCTATCTGTATTTAGCCCCTAGGGTACAGTTCCTAGAATAACCCAAAATCTCAGAATGTTCCTAATGCAACCCGTGCAACAGATTCTTCCTCCTCAGAATCACCTGGCTTGTTCACACACCTGTGAAGGGGTATGGAGTAAAGCCATCAAGAAAACTGCATTACTCACTCTTGTTTCAAGACAACCAGCAAGTAATTCATTGGAAAATGTTGAGGACACAGGCCTGGGGATCAGGAGACCCAAGTTCCAACCTGAGCTCCGCTATTAATTCAGTAGGTGACCTTGGGCACGTCCCTTCCGCTCTCTGGACTTCAGTTTTTGCCCCTCTGTAAAATGACGGGGGAGGATTATGATGATGTCTTAGGAGCTCTCTTCCAGCTCCATCATTCTGTGATTCTAAATCCCTTTATAACAAACTCTAGGAGAGGAGATTTGCTCTTGCAAATGGAGTGTAAAGTTAATCCTGCCTGTGCTGAGGCTAACTAATGTGCCTGTGTGGTTTATCCTACTTCATTAAACCCGGCCTCCCCACAGAGCAATGCACAAGGCAGCTCAGGCAGGTAACACTGAAGTGTTACTGAACTGGGGCTCTTAATGGAAAGTGATTTCCCCACTCTTTCTCAGGTTTATCAACACAAAGCCTGTAGCCCCCATTTTCCACACTGTTACTTTGCCACATGTGTGGATTCAAACCTGATCATAGGTATGGCAGATTGGGTCTTGAAACCACATTTGTGTGTGCCCACCTCACCCTGCCGCCACCAGCTGCAGGCAACACCATCATTTTTCATGTGAAGAAACCAGAGCTCAGGCAAGCTATGGGACTTGCTGGTGAAGGCACAAGGGTTTATGTCTGAGGTAGGAAGGGAGGGCAGTGCTGCTGTTGTAAAGTGAATGTTCACTAAGTAGTGAAAAAAAAAAAAAAAAAGGACGGTAATTGGGAAGCTCTGAGGTTATGTCACCAAGTGGAAAAACTTCCCCAAGGATCTTTATACTTTGTAAAAGATTCCCAACTCACTTTTCCCCAAGAGCAACAGTCTTTTTCTTTTTTGAAAAAAAGTCTTTACTGAATTTGTTACAATATTGCTTATGTTTTATGTTTTGGTTTTTTGACCACAAGGCATATGGGATCTTAGCTCTTTAACCAGGGATGGAACCCAAACCCCTGCATTGGAAGGTGAAGTCTTAACCGCTGGACCACCAGGGAAGCCCCAGCAGAGTCTTTTTCTAAGACATTCTAGATGGTCTCTTGAGGACAAAACTGAACAGTAACCGTGTTGGACTCTCTCAGTTTTCCTTCTTTAATTGTGACAGATACTGAAAAATGTGCTTCCCTGGTGGCTCAGATGGTAAAGAATCTGCCCACAATATGGGAGACTCGGGTTCAATCCCTGGGTTGGGAAGATCTCCTAGAGAAAGGAATGGCAACTCACTCCAGTATTCTTCCTGGAGAGTTCCATGGACAAAGGAGCCTGGTGGGCTACAGTCCATGGGGTCACAGAGTTGACATGACTGACCAACTAGCACACTGAAAAATACATAAAGAGCATGTGTATAGTTTAATGAATGAAGCAAATGCTGGTAACCCCTACTCTAATCAAGAAATAAAGTATGACATTGGGTAAAAGAGGAAACACAGAGAATACACCCAATATGATCCCATTCATATGTAGTTAGAAAACTGATAAAGAGCTCTGTTTGGGCAAAGGGACCAGGCTGTTAGCTCACTCCTATGCAGTCTGTAGATCTAACAAGCCTTCTCCCTCCACCTCACTGAGTACGGACCCCACTGAGGGCCAAGAGGCACTGAATGTTAGGGCTGGAGCCTAACATTCAGTGCGTCAGGTGACTTTCATTCACTCACCTGTTCATTTATTTCTCAGATGCTTTGTGGGTCTCACTATCAATACAAAGGGGCATCTGGGCTGGGAATGGTGGAGCGTATGCTGCTGCTGCTGCTAAGTCGCTTCATTCGTGTCCAACTCTGTGCGACCCCATAGACGGCAGCCCACCAGGCTCCTCCGTCCTTGGGGTTCTCCAGGCAAGAACGCTGGAGTGGGTTGCCATTTCCTTCTCCAATGAATGAAAGTGAAAAGTGAAAGTGAAGTTGCTCAGTCGTGTCTGACTCTTAGCAACCCCATAGACTGCAGCCCACCAGGCTCTCCCGTCCCTGGGAATTTCCAGGCAAGAGTACTAGAGTGGGTCGCTGCCTGGAGATATAGATCCTTCCACGAAGGAGAAAGAAAAGCTGAAATGAACTGAGTCTCAAATGGAGGGAAAACAATGAGGGTCTTGGAAGTGCCAGGCTGTCAGCCAGGGCACACCCTCTTGGCTCTTATTCAGGAAAGTGCCAGATAGAGCAGAACCTACCATGAGGGAGGGGCCAGAAGAGGTACTCTTGGCCTCAGAAAGCATGAGTAGGTTACTGCAGATGACCACAACCAGCCTTCATGCCAATATCTGTTTTCGAAAGTGAACTAGATGGCAGTTTATATGCAGATGGAGATTCCCAATGGGGTCAGAAATTGGGCCCTGGAACATCAGAGAGGAAGGACCTTCTGACATTGCCTGGTTCAGAGCCCTTGTTTTGTGAATGAAGAGACAGATTCAGAGTATAGTGACGTTTGGTCCTTCATCTGTCAAAGAACTAGAATCCAGGTTCCTGGCACCATAAATGGTTCTTTTTCTTGGCTCAGATGAAAGCAACAGTATTTTCCAAAACGGGTTTTTAGAATCATGGGGTTTTATGGCCATGAAATCAGGAAGAAACAACCTAAGACCTAGAAAAGATCTTGGTAATCTGTCTAGTCCAGTGAGGATCAAACCAGACTAGTCATCAAATCACCTGACGAACTTATTTTTTTGTCTTTATTAAATTTGTTACAATTTGCTTCTGTTTAATGTTGTAGTTTTTTTAAACCATAAAGTATGCGGGTATCTTAGCTCCATGACCAGGAATAAAGCCTGTGTCCCCTGCACTGAAAAGCAAAGTCTTAACCACTGGACCACCAGGGAAGTCCCTGAGGAACTTATTTTTAAAAATACAGATTCTGGGACAGTGACCCTTAGAAACTGGAGTTTTAAAGGACTGGGATTTAGTGAAACAGCTTGGCCACCTGTGTTCTTTTAAAGACCCCCCAGTTGATTTTGATGGGACATTCACATGCCTAGAAAACTGTCCAGTTGACAGAGGGAGGAACTGAGGCTCAGATTAGGGGAGGCAGAATGACTGTCCAAGGTCACATCCCATTTCACCATGAACTCTTCAACTATCCAGAAATAGCTGGTCCAGGCTGCATAAGAGCGTATATATTAATAGCATCCCCCCCCCGCCAATTGTTTTCCTGGTTGACACCTTTTATTTTTGCAGCAGCTTAAAAGATTCCTAGCCAAGCTGCAAGGCACTCAGATTTGTGCAGTGTTTACAATGACTTTGTTGTTCATTAAACAAATTTACCCAGACTAACCCAACATGAAAGAAATCATCTTGTTTCCAGTGAGATCCTGACACAAATAAGTATAACAAAGACAGACAAACACACATAAACCTGGATGCCAAGTGGGACATGATTTGCTGCCGCATCCAATTTTTCTCATTAGAACTTGTTTTATTTGAACATGACTCAGTACCCCGTGTAAATGCGAGGTTGTTAATCGTATTACTATATGGAAAACAAATTAATTAGTATGCATGCTCCCGGAGATGAATTGTAAGGTTGCTGTTGGAAAGATTAGGAAAATACACTCATTACTCCAAATGATATCTGATATACATGTCTGATTCCACTTTGAGACTGGTTCTGATATATGGGCAACCAATATAGCTAATAAAAATGAAGCTTTTGTGCCTAGCATCTAAATGTTGATATTGGCCAGATACAGATATCCAGGGCTTCTTTGCTTTAAAACAAAGGTCAGTGTGATGAGTAACAGCTTGGCGCTATCCCTCAACTGAGACTCTCCTGCCTCAGTTGCCTTCCCAGGTTACAGCTCCTACCTCAAACCACACCTACCTGAGAGGGATCTTTTCTTTCTTTCACATGCCCACCACACTTTGTATGCTTCTTGTGAGCAATTCCTACCTCTTTTAGGGATCATAATGAAGATACCTCATTTTTTCCAGGAATCTGTGTGCCCTTGAGGGTGGAGACTATATTGCAGTTGGAGATTGATCAGAACACCATGCTATAGAAACAAACAATGAAAAAGTTCTTTATGTACCAGCATGTGACACCAAGCTATATTGTTAAGTGTACACTGATGAACTACCTCTGGATGTATTCTGGGAACACTGATTGCCAGATTGGGATGGGACCTGAGTGGTTGAGGGAACAGATAAGAAAAGGCTCTTCCTCAGATTCCTTTTGTGCCTTTGAAATTTGAGCCATGTGTATGTACTACTGAGTCAAAAAATATATAACAAATATTAAATTTGTACACAAAATCTAGTAAAAAAAAAATTTGCTCAAAAACCACCTTAAAAAAATCCCACCAAAATAAATAAATGAAAGCAAATGTCATTTGGAGTACTAAAGACTTTTAATTAATAAACATGTTTTTAAACTTGATATTACCAGACTTATTTCACCACCGAGCTTCAAAAGAAACATAAGGTATCCAATGTTTCCCAAATAGTTTTGACCCTGAAATAGTCACAGTATTATAGCTCAGAAAACACAACGGACCTACTAATGTGCTGAGGCAACATTTTAAACCAGAAGGTAGAAAATGAGGTGGATATTGACTCTGCTGCTAACTCTGAATAAACCTGAGCAAGTCCTTTCTCCTCTCAGGGACTCAGCTTTGTCATCTCTAAAATAAGCCAAAGGGATGAGATTATCTCTGATGTTCCTTCAAGCTCTGAAGTTCAGAGATTCTCTGGCAAGAATATATCAAAGATCTCCCCCAAAGTGAGCCCATGCTTTGAGTAGCAGTTGGAAGCAAGAAGGTCTATGATGCTTGCTTAAAAGGAAATGAAAAATATGGGATTTCCCTGGAAGTGCAGTGCTTAAGACTCAGTCTGGTCCAGAAACTGAGATTCCTGCTACCAAGATTCCTGAAAGCCACGCAAAACAGCCAAAGGAGAAAAAAAAGTTGCAAATTTACTTGATGTGGATATGTTTTCCCAACTTCTCCAAAAACCCGAGGGAGTAATAAACACCCCAGGATATGCCACGAGGTTATAAGAAACCAATCACAAAACTTTGATTCACTACAAATAATGATATCACAAAAATCTCAGCACCTCCACTAACTCACTGGGCAGTTCAGTTCAGTCTCTCAGTTGTGTCCAACTCTTTTGACCCCACGGACAGCAGCACGCCAGGCTTCCCTGTCCATCCCCAACTCCTGGAGCTTGCTCAAACTCATGTCCATCAAGTCGGTGATGCCGTCCAACTATCTCATCCTTTGTCACCCCTTCTCCTCCTGCCTTCATTCTTTCTCAGAATCAGGGTCTTTTCCAAAGAGTTAGTTCTTCACATCAGGTGGCCAAAGTATTGGAGCTTCAGCTTCAATATCAGTCATTCCAATGAATATTCAGAGCTGATTTCCTTTAGGATTGACTGGTTTGTTCTCCTTGCAGTCCAAGGGACTCTCAAGAGTCTTCTCCAACACCACAGTTCAAAAACATCAATTCTTCAGAGCTCAGCTTTCTTTATAGTCCAACTCTCACATCCATACATGATTACTGGAAAAACCATAGCTTTGACTAGACAGACCTTTGTCGGTAATATCTCTGCTTTTTAATATGCTGTCTATCTTGGTCATAACTTTCCTTCCAAGGAGCAAGCATCTTTTAATTTCATGGCTGCCGTTACCATCTGCAGTGATTTTGGAGCCCAAGAAAATAAAGAGTATCCTTTATTTTCTAGGGCTCACTGGGCATCTGTGGGCAAAACCAGGAATTGAGACTTAGTTTCCTCAGCTATAAAGTGGGTATTGTTTAGGTCTTAAAAAATAAATAAATAAATAAAGTGGGTATAGCAATTGCTCTGCTGCTTTCCTCACATTCTTGGTAAGGCACTTAATTTATGACAGCAACACAGATAAGAGAGTAGAGAACTGATGACAGGTTTGTCAAACCATTTATTTAAGGGGTAGAATTGCTCCTTATCACATTATCTTTCATTTGTTAGTAGATTTCCTTTAGTTGAGGCAAGGGAATGGTATGAAATTATAGCACTCATCCATTATTGGAGGCAAAATAATTTATAAAAGCCTTTTGCAAAGTGATTTTTCCATAGGTAACAAGAATCATGCAAAGGCCCTCTGACCTAGCAAATCTAGATCTGGGGGTTATAGGAGATTAAAAAAAAAAAAGGAGAAAGTGAGAGGTATGAAGACATGCACTTTGGGATTATCTGTGATAGTGAAAATTTGAGTCTTCCTAAATACACAATACTAAGGAATGACATATCCATTTAAAATGGTATTAAGCAGCCATTAAAATAATTATTTATGAAATGTTATTAAAATGCTATTTTAAATGATAATTATGAAGACAATGTGGAATTATAATGATAAACTGTTAAGTGAGAAACCTGAATACAAAGCGGTAACTACACTAATAAATTACCTATGTAAATTTAACTAGCATGTAAGTCAGGACAGAAGAGAAACACTGAGCAGTTCATTTGTTAGGATGGTAGGATTATGGATAATTTTCTCTCCTTTTAATTTCCTTTATTGTTGTAACATTGTGAACTAAATAAAAATCTTGAAAAAATACAATGAAAGCAACAGATAGTTACATTTTGTTGTATCCTTCATAAATCCTTTCACTGAAGAAAGGGATTAAACGTGGTTTACCCTCACAAATTATAAAATAAGACCCACATATTGCATTTCCTCTAGACCTTCCTACCCTTCTAAGAATAAATTAAGATATAAACAGTAGGGTTTATTTTTTTTTAAATCTAAGATTATCTCATTATTCTACTTAAAACATATAGAGAAAGAAAATGCACTCTTTTTTTCTTTTGGATTAAAAGTTTCCCCAGCCAGTTTCAGATGTCTGTTCCTCTCTGTCTTGTCAACGGGGCCTGGTTCCCCATTCTTACATTATATATTTCTTAACCTGCCAGGCTTCCACTCATGGATAGAGAGTGGTGGAGAAGGTCCAGTGAGATCAAAGGGACCCCAACTGATCCTGCCTTGTGAAATGATAGTGCAAATTTCTATGCAGGCTGTCCCCCAGGTGTGTTGTTAGGATCCCCTGAGATAAAGTGTTAGGAAGTCACCAAAGTACTTTACAAACCCTCCAAAACTGTGTCCAGGTGCATCTTTTTTAGGAGTCAGTGTGGCAGAGGAGTAGAATCTGGGTGAGGGTGAGTCAGGCAGGGAGGAGAACTGGGTTCTAGGGAAGCAGTATAGTGTTAGTAGTTAAGAAATTTGGCTTTGGGAACGTCCCTGGTGGTACAGTGGGTAAGAATCCACTTGCCAATGCTGGGGACACAGGTTCAATCCCTGGTCCAGGAAGATTCCACATGCTGTGGAGCCGTTCAGTCCATGCTCTAGAGCCCTCGAACATAAACCACTGACGCCCATGCGCCTAGAACCTGTGCTCCACAGGAAGAGAGGTCACTGCAAGGAGAAGACCAAGCACCGCAACTAGAGAGTAGCTCTGCTCACTGCAACTAGAGAAAGCTTGCTTGCAGCAATAAATACCCAGCGCAACAAAAAAATAATTAATTAAAATTTTTAAAAAAGAAATTTGGCTGTGAATTCAGAACTGGCTTTCAAATTCCAGCCTTGCCATCTCCTTCCTCTGTGATCCTGGGCAAGTTTCTGTGTCTCTGAGCCTCAGAGTCCAGACTAGACCCAACTCATGGTGACAATGTATGTGAAACACAGTGGCCTGTAAACAGTGAGCACTAAAGAAATGTCAGTTATGCTTATTAGTCCTGCCTCTCCGTCTTACTCAGTGTGGCACCTTTGGCAGTTGTTTTCTTTGGGCCTTAATGCCTCCACCTGTCAAACAGGGGCAAATTGCTGGATTCAATGGTCTTCCAGGGCTATCACAGGAACAGTGCTTTCATAGTGGTGGTTGTAACACTGTCCTTTTAAAGACAGACTTGGGTGGAATCAGTAGCCAATGGGGACACAGCTATGGGAATGGGATTCCAGAATGTTCTGCAGATTAGACTCTCAGGTCCATAATCCCACTCTTGCTTAACTCCTGAATATACCTACCCCAGATGACAGCCCAAGACCACTGCTTATAGCTGGGATTACTTGTCCAGTCACATAGAAGAGACATTGAAACCCTCTCCCTAACCCCTGCACTGTCTAAGCAGATATTTTCCAAGAAAAGTTTATACCACCTTGTTTGTTCTTTCCTGAGGGCCATGACTAGAACTAGAGGACAAAAGGGCAGAACTAGGACCAGTGGACAGATGCTACATGGAGGCCAGTGCATGTTCAGTGAAGGAAAGGACTTCCTGGAGCCATTCCATTAATACCAATTTCAAAAGGGGCTAGTAATCTCACTGTCCCTGGAGCTATTCAAGCTCAGGCTCAATGATTATTTACTGGGGTGCTATAGAGAGGCCAGACTAGATACAACTCATACAATGTAATGAGGCTCACTACCCCAATTCCCTGTGCTATTAATGAATTATTTACTAATTTATTACTTAATTAGCACTATATTAATTTATAAACTCCTAGTTGTACCATCTTACTGGTTCTGGCCTTTTTGGCTTCTCTGTGAAAAGAACGCCCATTAGAGGACTCCTGGGGTTAGGGGTTAGTGGAGAATCAGATAGAATGCATGACTTATGACTTATCTTTTCTGAGTTTTCTTTCCCACAGAATGAAATTTTTTCTATAAAGCATAACATGTGTATGTGTGTGTGTGTGTGTGTGTGTGTACAGTAGAGTTCACCTCACTAATGTATTATTGACTGGATTATGTCTTTTCATTTTCCATCTAGAATTGAAGGTTTTCTTCCCTTTTCAGCTCCACCCAGCTGTTTTTTTTTTTATCCCCCAGAAATTCTACATCCAACACCGTCTTTTCAGAAATTTAACAGCAATTTCATGACAGCTGTTAACCTATGGCTCTCAGATGTGCTTGAGTTGAATTTTTTGTTCTTTGCTTTCTCTCCTGAAGTGCCAGTAAAGGATACTTCGAAAAGAACCGCACAATTTTTCAACACATGAGTACTGTCGGCTTCTTCCTATACAAACCTTCACTCATCACTCCTGTCAAATGCTGGGCCATCCACTCCTCTACCAAAGGAGAAATATATCTAGCCAACCAAAACAAAACATTTTCTTTGAACAGCCTTGGGGAATCTAAACCCATTGTAATAATACTTCATGAAACAAGTGCCCAGCTTCCTCACAACAGCCCTGAGAAGTAGACTGAGTGAATGGCAATTAATCTCCCCATTATATAGGGTAACAAACTGAAGGACAAGGAGGTAAAGCCGTACTGTTAGGATATGGTATAGCAGGACCTAGAATTATGGAACACAGAGGCCCAGTCCACAGAGGATTTCCCCTTCACCACATTCATTCATTCCTCAGACTCACAAATGAGCATTTGACACTGTTCCTGTTATCATGACAGAAAGCAAAAGGGCAAACTGCTACAATAGTGTGTCAAAGGCAGTAGTGTGGGGCCCATTGAGAGCTTGATATGTTCACTCATGGAGTGCATAGCGCAGATACAGCAGCGCACAGAAGCAGGCAGCAGTGACCTGTGCTTAACCAGAAGGGCTCAGCAAGAAAGAGAGTCTTGCAGAGATCAGAAGGAAATTCAGGTGTTCCCATGGGTGCCACCTGCAAATCTTAAGACTGCTTTCCTTGGGGACTCTGTTTCCTGAGTCAGTCTGAAGCTCAGTTCCATACCACTAAATCAGGCTCTCTGGAGCTGGGGCCCAAAGATCTGCACATGACTCCTTTCACACTGAAATTTAGAAGCTACTGTCATCAGGGAACTGAGTGACTTACTGCCAGAAGAGCTGGGGTCCCAGAGGTAAAGCCCTGACTGTGAGAACTGGACACAGCATTCCGTCTCAGACACACAGGGCCACAGACAGGAGAGAGATCAGGGCTGTGTGGCCTGAGCAGTGAGGGGTAACCACCAGCTGGAGCTTCATTTCCTAAGGTGCATGAGGAACATGCCAGGCTGATGTGGGATTTTGTTTGTTATTATCTTTTTCCAGGCTGTTTTTTTTTTTTTTTTAATGAATGCTGTAGATTTTCCCAGGGTAAAACATGGAAAACTGATAGAAATTAGGCTTTCCTGTGTTTCTCTTCTTGGTCCTAGGGCCTTTCTCCTATCTTTTCCTTTGATAGGTCCACTCCACATGGGAAGGAGAGAATCTGACAGAGAGAATCTTGCCCACCTTATTCAGCCTCTTTCCGCCACTCCTCAAACTTGAATCCCTCCCCTCAGAATCATTTACCATTCCTATCACCCCTAAGCCTTTAGTCAGCTCTGCTCATGTTGTTTCCATTGTTGTTTCGTCACTAAGTCATATCTGACTCTTTGCAACCATGTAGACTGTAGCCCGTCAGGCTCCTCTATCCATTGGATTTCCAGGCAAGAATACTGGAGTGGGTTATCATTTCCTTTTCCAAACCAAACCAGAATTTCCTGAATTGGCAGGTGGATTCTTTACCACTGAACCACCAGGAAAACCAGCTCTTCTCATAGTATTTGACATATATTGGGTTGGCAAAAAAGTTTGTTCAGGTTTTTCTGTTACAGAGTTTGGAAAAACCCGAACGAACTTACTGTCCAGCACAATATGTTGCTCTCCAGCAGTCTCACCTGCAATATGGGGACATTAATTATGCTCCCTGTGTCATTACAGTATGTCTCCTACATTTGAATGAGTTCCATTCTGAGAGCGCTTTCATAAGTCCAGTTTGTTTGTAAGGCCAACAAAGTTAGCCTAAGTCCCCAACTATCCGCTATATAATCAGCTATAAAGGACTGTACTGTAACAGGTTGATAATAATTTTCACACAAATAATGCATAGTAAACAAATGACAAAGAAAACATTTTTAATCTTACAGTACAGTACCTTGAAAAGTACAGTAGTACAGTAGCACAGCTGGGCACACTCGTGCAACTTGAAGGTCTGTCTGTATGTAGGGGACTTAATATATGTATCTAGCAAAGTCCTACCCACTCTTCAACACTCATAGAGGTCACGTCCCCAGCGGGGTCTCCTCTGGCCTCCCCCTTTCCAGAGTCTGGTTTGACCACCCTGCTGGGTTTTCCTACAGTCCCCTTTGGTGACATCCATCCACACACTCTTACGGTCTATGCAGAGGTCTGTCTCCTCTCTGGACAGGATCTGGGGCTCAAGTGACATCATGCTGGGGCTCTTGACAGGATTGGGCACTGCTTCCTGGGGCCACTTCCTGGAGACTCCCTGACGGCACCTCTGTTAGCATTCTAACTCTCCTTTCTGGCACTCCTGACAGCAGAGGGCACTGTATTGGCCCCTAAGATTGAGGGGACAGGGCACTCCAGGACCTTAGGCATCAAATTCCCCCAAATGCATTAGGAGAGAGAGTGGAGGGCTATCCACTTGGAGTGTGTGGCCCTTCTGGACCTGGAAGCACACTGCTACCCCCCAACACCACCACCTCCCCCCACCCTCCACGACCCCCCCACCCCGACCCCACGCCCCTACTGCAACCACTGTGCTGGCTGGAAACAACTCCCTCCTGGGTGGCCAAAGGGCATGAGGGACAGAGCTTTCCTCTGGGTCTCCTCTGTCCTGGCTGGTACAGCCTGGGCACTGGGCCTGCACTGAGGGCCTCAGGGGGAAATGGAGGAACCAAGCACTTGCTAGGCAGGCCTTGGACCTGGGACAAAACTCAGCTCCAAGCTTAATTAAAAGAGTGCTTAATCCTTCCCCCAACAAATGCAGATCTCCCACAAAGAACAGGAACACCAGTGGCCAGGAAGACCCAAAGCCTTACAAACAAGCACTTCGGGCTGAGCAGGGCAGCTCCTCTATGATCTAATACAATGACTATTGTCAAAGAGGGCTGTTTTTCCATGTTTTTGTATCCTTTTCTTCACATTTTCTTTTGCCACCTAATTTCATGCATCAGAGGTCAAAAGACAAAAGGTCAGGCTTGGTTTAGAGGCAGCAAACTCCCCACCACCAGGAACGTGTGTCCAAAGGAGTGCTTTGAGGCACTGCCTGCCGACACCGGCAGGTTTCTACCCCTGCCTAATTCTCTTTTGTCACTTCATGGGGGTACAGAAGTCTATGTGCAAATTGCATGAGACATGAGACACCAACTGCAATACCAAACTAGGAAAAAAAATTGCCCCCTTTTAGTTCACCAAGCTGGTTCTATCTCATACCTTATTTTTCAGAATTTGTACCTAACAAGAAGCCCATCTTTGAGTTCCCTATCTGCCTATGCACAAAAGAGGCCCCTCATATGTTTATATATATATATATATATATATATGTATAAAATAACTATAATATATATAAACATATGCTGTTAATACAAAATCTGGATATATATTCCTTTATTTTTTTCTGGGAGAATTTATACAGATGTCACCAGAAAATTATCAACACTCATCCTAAAAATTGCTTTCATTGAAATTTTAGCAGCATTTTAGTATAAATAACTTAGTATGATTCTTTTCATATGAATAGTTTGTCCTAGACCTCCAGTCTTTTCAACGCTCCACTTTGGATTCTTCACTGCTAATAGTGGATTGTTAGTTTTCCTGTGTGATGTGTAGACACTTTTGTGAATGCCAAGAATAAAGCATCATGATTTGCCATTAGAAGTATTTTCATGATTAAAGGGTAAGCTCCTCATACCAACTTGATATGCCAAATGACTTTCATCTGCCTAAAAATAAATTAGGGGACATCTTTAATTTTTCTTATTGCTGACAATTTTTTAGTTGACTGGCATTCAGTGTTGAAGGTTTGGCTCCCACCTCAAATACAAAGTAAAAGAGAATATAAGCACTTTTGGGAAGTGTCTCTGGAGGTTGCTAGACACTGGACTGGCTATCCTGCTCACTTCAAAGGCCCTTTGGACCTAAGCCTAGCTCCTTTCCCCCATCTTATTCTGGGTTGAGTCCTGGAGGAGAATGCCAACAAATAACTGGTCAATTTGTTAAAAACAGGTAATCAGCAGCAAATCAAAGAATTCTAGAGCACACAGTTTTATTTCAGGCATGCTCTCAAATCCAGACTTTTATCCTGCCGTCTGCTTTCTTCTCCATACAATATCCCCTCAAAAGAAATAATAAAAATCAGTCCAAAACCTGCCACAAGACTGAAGTACTCACTTAGCAATTTGCAAGGTCACCCTACAGGCTCCAGGAAAACACCCCACTCTTGCTGTGATCCTCTGTCACAGCTCTGAAGTTATTACAAAAATAGAGAATGAAGCAAGCGAGAACATTAAAGGGCCTACTTACAGGGGCTCTTCACCTCCATTTAACATTCTGATCTGTGTCCAAAAACTGTAAGAATCGTTTAACTCGCGCATGCACTCAAAATCGCTTGTGAAGTAGGCTCCTTTATGTTCTTGTACTTCATGGAATCAAATTATATCACATTAAAATGTTATTAGTTTAAAACTTATTAAATAAATGCAAGTCCGGGTTGGCACATGAATATTTAAAGTTCACATTACATTACACGGAGAAATAGCAGAAGAAAAGGGGGTGGGGAAAGCTAACAGTTCATCATATAAATATTGGTAGAAGTAAAACATCCTACATATAAATTTTCTTTGGCAAAATATGATTTTATTACTTACAAATCATGGTATTGTTAAATTTAAAAGGATATATAGGAAGAAATAAACTGATTTACACTGTTTTCTATCTTAAATAATTAGAGTGCCAGTAAATCTTTTCAGTACCCCGTTTTGAGTTCTTAGGCAATCCTAGTGGGTTGCTGGGACGTGTTGGCAAAATTTAAATGCAACTGACTCCCTGTTTTCCATATTCATATAATTGTGAATGTAATCACAGTATAGTGAATTTTATCTCAGAATTCTCCCAAGAGTTGCCCTCAAATCGCATCCCTGTACACAGCATTCACTTGACGTCTGCCATATGTACCTGTGCGCTGGAAACCAGTCGTGGAACTGAACTGAGTCGATTTCAGTTGAAATGAACCCATTCAAATAACCCGAGTCTGCACTGTTTGAGGCTTCTCTCAATAACACTTCTAATTAAAGAAAGAAAGACAGTAAAGTAAAGAAATAAAGACAGTAAAGAATAGCAATAGCCCACCATGAGCCTCAGATTCCCTAAAGACAGCCCCAATCGGGTTTTCTAGCACTACGCCTGTGTTTCTGGGTGGCGAGCCGCTAGCACATGGTGTCCCAGCGAACCAGCAGCCAGAGTTCGAAGCCCTTTTTGTGCAGAGTACCCCAGGGCCAGTAGAAATGGGTGCTTCAACCCAAACTATTATTCAGCCCTTTTGCACCGCGGGCACCGCTGGAAAACCGGCGTCGGCGGCTGGCCTGCGCTGCGCGTTTTTTTGCGCTCTGCGGCCGGGGAGTTAGTTGCCAGTGTAGAGGCGCCCCCATTCACCCGGGCGCTGCCCCTGGGCAAGCCCCAAGCTTAGGCTGTACGGAACCTACTCGCCGGGATTTAGCGTCCACTCTCAATCCTGACACCATCCAGACCCAGCAAATGCAGCGGGGCGGGGCTGGGCATCGGCGGCGCCTCCTGCGGAAGGTGCGGTGCCACGTGCGCGCTGCACGGACCCCGAATCCCGCGAGTTCCGCAGTGGCCTCAGCCGCTCCCAGAACTGGGCCCCCAGGTTTAGGGCGGGGCCTCTTCCTAGCTTCTGGGCTGATTGTCGATTTCCACCCGCCCTCAGGGTAGGCTCCAGCCCAGAGCCACAGGGCCAGAGTCATTCCCCGCGGGCTGCTCCCAGGGCTCGCGCAGAAAGAGGCCCATCTGCGGACCGCGGTGGGCCAACCTTTCCTGGATTCCGGGCTGCCGGTCTCAGGGTGGCGCAGGGCCGAAATCGAGCCTCAGTCTTGGCTCCTGGAGTCCTGGGTGTTTTCTGGCCGCAGAGCAGAGCCTAGACTCCTAGCCTCCCGACGTCGGCCTCCCAGTCCCCGGGATGCAGCGTTTCAGCTGGAGGGAAGCTCGCTGTTTGTGCCTAGGCCAACCTCTTCTGCGACTCTTTTTCTGTCACTCTCTGTTCTCGGTTTCTGCTTTCTCCCTTTCACGGAATGCCAGTGTGCGCGGGGGGCCTTGGAGGACTCTCCGCACCAACCCCTTCCTGGGTCTCCAATCTATCTTTCCGCACAGTCTTGTCTCTCCCTCTCCAAATTTCTTTCTCTATAGATTCTCTCCGCACTTCCTCGCCGGTTTAGCCAGTAGATAGATCTCTCTGCCTTTCTAAATGTGCCTCTCCTTTTCTCCTCGGTGTAGCGTGAAACAAATCCAGGTGTATCGAGGTTGAAGAAGTTCCGGCGACATGGAAAGAAAAACAAAAACAAAAAATACCCTTATCCTGTCCTTGGGACATTTCCGGTCACTACAGTTTGGCTTCCCCTTGAGATGGTGCCAGCGCTGATTCTGCCACGCAGGCCGCTGCTACCGAGGCGCGGGCTCGCTCGCTCTCTAGCTGAGTATACGTATGTTTGAGTGTGGATTTGTGTGTCGATGGTGAACTGGGGCAAGTTCTCCAAACCGAAAGCTGAGCGGAGTGGAGGTTTTAGGATTCTAGGGCTACGGGCAAGTGAGATCGGGGATTTTTCGGGGCCCAGATGCCGATGTGCGCCTAGAGTCGGAGCGTCCGTAGCCCCTTGTCCAGTATCTCTAGGGCCGCAGCGTCAATTCCGGGTCTCCCGAAGAGATTCGCCACCTTCTTCGCGGCAGGGAGCGGCTTTCGGTCCAACGCCGCGAGAGTCCCGGAGGTTCGAAGCAGGCTGGCCAGGCACAAGGGGAGGTCGATCCACAACCGATAGGGTGGGCAAGGGGATGGCGATTGGGCCTGGGTACCCCAAGTTGGGGTGGGGGTGTGTGTGAATTATTCTGGGCACTGGTGCCACACGACCGGCGGGGTTATGAGTGAGGGCGGGCGCCCCCTCGGGAACGCACATTTGTTTCGCGTTGGTCTGGAGCGCTCAGAGTACAACGCGGTGATGCCGGGGTCAGGTATTTCCGAGCACCACGAATCCAAGGCTCTTGGTGCTTGGCCTAATCCTCTGCCCTTCCTGGATGAGAATAGGAATCAAGTGACCAGTGTCCCCTCCCTAATCCAAAACTCCCCACAAAGCTAAACACACACGCAACACTCACCAAAGCATCCCACAAACACAAAAACTGAAGCCAACACACGAAAACATAAGCAAAATCTTCATTAAACGCAGTGCACATAACAAAAGAAAACGAAACACATACAAACACGAAATTCACCTAACGCAGAACACACAAACGACACCCACTAGTACAAAATCAAAAAAACATCAAAACACCGCACAGAACGAACAGCCTTTCAAACGACACACAATGACATCCTACAAGGACAAAGTATAATACGCACAGAAAAGTCAAAACACAAGACAGAAAACAAAATCCACCCCAAAGACCAAGATTCACAGAGCAAAACCCACTAAAATGAAATCCACGAAAAACCAACACGCAAAACATCAGCAACAAAAGACTCTCAGATAATGGAAAGAAAACAAACAAAACCAAAACAAACCTTATAAATAGAACAACAACAACAACAACCCAAACAACTCCCGTGCCCAGCCCAGGGTGAGATGTCAATTCCGGGAGGGCTTTAGATCTCTAGGCGCAGAAGGCCGCTCCTTCCTGGCTCAGCCTCCCGGCGCGGGCTAGGCGGGAGGGCGGGGAAGCAGGGCCTGGGCCCGTTTGCCGAGGAGAGTCCAGCGCTCGGAGGTGCCCAAAAATCTAGTCTCTGGGGCAGCGACCCGTACCCGTAGGCTGCAGGAAGAGGCGGCGCAGGGGGACTGCGCAGACTACTCGGGGGATGGGGGGTGGGGGAGGGGGCCGCCGGGGAATCCACAGCCACGTTTCCGATTGTGGCGAAATCGGCTCAGTGGATAAGTGATGTCCGGTTCCCGCGCCCCCCGCCCCCCTTTTCTCGGGCTCCAGGCTCTTCCCCCTAGGTTGCGGCCCATCCTCGTGACCACCCCTCCAAAAAACAAACAACACTCTCTGAGGACGACTCACTTTTGGAAACTGCATTGTCCGGCGGGCCAAGAGTCCTCCTGCGGATCTCTCCCCCGCCCGCAGAGAACCTTGCCCCTGCGACCACCCCGCAGCGGGGCCCCACGGGCTTCCAGTGGCCAAGCCAAGCAGCTGGACTCGGGACTTGGGACTAGAAAGGGGAGGGAAGTCTTGAGCCCGGGCCGAAGAGAGCGGGATGAACATGCCAAACCTCTGCCCGGTCTCTCGGGCTGATGTCCCCCTCTGAAATCAAGTCTTGGGGCTCCGGGACACCGCAACGGCTCGGGGCTGGAGGGCGAGGGGATTCCACTTATGGGCCGGGGTAAGGTGTCCGGAACTCCCGACAACCCTCAGGATCTCCTGAGTTGGTTCTGCTCAGCGCCGGTTCTCCCAAGAGGAGGCCCGGATTTTATCTCCAACATTTCACAGCTTACCGTCTGTGCTCCCCTCCAGGATGGGACAGGGTGTGTACTGGGGTGTTTTGGGGGTTCTGGCTCTGCCCTAGACTCAGCAATAGTATTACAGCTGCAGATTGGGTGGGGATGAAGTGGCTGAGAACTCTGGGGGCGGGCGCCGCCCTAGGGGGCGACTCTGAGGAAACTGGAACGCCTCTCTGCCTGGCAACACTGCTTGCCTCTAAAGCCCTTCCAAATTGCACCTGCTTGGGAGATTGGCTAATTTCTTAAAAAACAAAAACGTGGCCTGAACCCTCTTACGTGGCGGGGTTTGCACCTAAAGGGGTCACCGGCCTCGCGCACCGAAAAGAGGGCCACGACACCCAGACTCAGAGATTTGTAGAAGTTGCGGCCGCGAGGCCAGGGCTCCCGACTCGCCTACGGTCGGCCTCTTGCCGTTAGAGTGCAGGCTAGCGCCCGGCTCTGTTGAAGCCTTCCTTCCCTCCCCCACCAACCCCCTATAAAAGTCCAGGGCGGCACGGCGGCGGTACTGCTGCTCTCCCGGCCTCCTGCACTGCTCTGGCCCGACCCGGACCGCCCCGTCCGGCCCGCTGAACAGGCAGGGCCGAAGAGCGCGAACACCCTTTCCCAGTTCGGGGCCTGCAGTGCGGGGCGGCACGCTGGGGGCGCGGCGTGTCTGAGGACATCTTGTGATATTGGCGAGAACAGGACATGATCTCACATGGCGAGAAGCTCTTTAGTTCCTTAATCATTTCACGGTGCCTTCGGACGCTTTTTTTCCACCTAAAACGTTTAGTTTCAGCTCAGTGATCAGCTACCCCAGCTCGGCGGGGAGCGGAAGGCTTGAATTATTCCGACCTGTGAGCGGCCCCTGACACCAAAAAAAAAAAAAAAAGCACAAAAAGTGGAAACTTTTTTTCCTGTCCATTACATCAAGTTCTGAAAAATCAAAATGGATTTAGAGAAAAATTACCCGACTCCTCGGACCGGCAGGACAGGTAGGACCGCGATACGCGCTCTAGGCTTGCTAACTCAAGAGACCCAGCGGGGCGCTGGTCCTCAAACACTTTGGCCCTGGGGGAGGGGGGTGCGCCTCATTTTCGCAAGGATTTTGACTGCGCGTCTGTCGCGGCATGTTTCTCTTCAACAGTCTGTCCACACACTTCTGATTCAGTTCAAGTGTTTGTGAGTTTGCGTGTGTTTTTCTCTGTTTCTGAATTTTCATGTGGACGTTTATCTGGGGATCTGAAAGTTTGGGTCTGTGTGTTTACATAGGGACTCAGAATGTGCCTGAGTGACAATGACAATTTGTGTGTCCTTTTATATATATATGTATATGTACATATATATGTATGTAGAGGGAAGTGTGTGTTGAAGAATCTATGTGCATGTGTGTGTATTTTTATATTTATGAATCTGTTAGTATTTGTTTATGAGTTGCTGTTTCTGGGTACTGTTCTTTTGAGTATCCAAAATGTATGTCTATGAGTGGCTATATATGTGTAAAATTTTGATGAGTGTCTGTACATCTACTCCTTTAAGGGTCTGTGTTCACCTGTCACAATTCAAGTGATTCTGGAAGTGAGAATAAGATGGTTACACTGACCCCTCCATTTTTGGATGTCAGCTGTTGTTCACTGGCATATACCAGGGTATACAAAAGTGCCTGCCCCTAGACACAAAGATAGGTCTGGAACCTGTGGGGGTCTGTTGTACTAAGCCTGCCATCAGTCAGGCTCAGGTTCCTTTCTGTTGCGAGAACAGGAGTAGAGGTGTGCAGCCCCTCACTGTGTGGTGTACACTGCTTCACTCTTCAGGTACTATTGAGCCTACCATTTATACAAAAGGGTCTTCTGTTGCAGGCACAACCCTGGCAGGCGAGAGGAGGCAGCCTACCTGGCTATGACTTTTCTAGGGATCCCCAGTCTGCCTTAACTCTTACTTAGATGAGCCTCTGACACTGGGGTGTGTGCGCGTGCCCGTGTGCATGCACATGCTCAAGTTTTATCTTGTGGGTGCCAGGAAGAGAGTGAAAGTAGGTGGACCTATGTGTCTAACTGGGGCATCCAGCTCTGAACCTGTATACGCACAGGCAGGCCTTTCTAGCACAGAGCCTGGTGTGCTTCCCACAGTTCCAGGCAGTGGGTAGCGGTGGGTATTTATATCGGAGAGGAGGTGGCAGGCTGCAAGAAGCTTCTGTCTGCCCTGAGGTAAAAGCCAGGTATGGGTGCCTGTTTCACTCATTAGGCCAAAAGTGCTAACCCCCATCCAAACACACTTCTGGCCCTGACAGAACTCCATTCCCCATATCCCTGTGCTTCGGTGAGTCCCTACCTCCACCTTCCCTAAGTACGGGTCAAAAGGAGGGAGGTGGGGGGTGAACTTGTATCTGGAAACCCAGGACAATTTCCTAGGCCCATATGTGTTTCCAAAATCATGACTGAAGAGAAGTGAGGGCAGAAATCTAAGAGGCAGGGAAATGAAGAAGGTTCCGCAGGGTGACTGCACAGGAAAGGGAACCTGGAAACCCCCTTTGCTCTGCCCCCACTCTCCCCACTACTCCCTTAGTAGGTGAGACTCCAGAAGCATCTGCACTGGGGACTAGGGGATGTGCCTGTGCTAGGAGTGGGTCAAAAGCCTGAAAGGGTGCTCGAGAGGGTCTGCGTGGCTGGCCTGGCTACCTCTCTAGACAAGCTGTCTACAAAGACTGTAATTCATGGCGGTCGATGGGCTCTTTGATTAGTTCAATCGCCTGAATAATCGTTTAATCAATAAAGCATTTCCTTCCTCTTCAAGACAGGCCTGGGTGGGGCTGGGGACCGCAGGCCCGGCCAGTTTAAAAATCTGGAGAGCCACGCCCCTCTGCACCTTTCGGTTGGATGAGGGCCCTGCCTAGGAAAGGATGATATCTCAGGTAACACTACACTTGCGTCTGTCTGTTCCAGCCCAAAGCACTGCTAGGGAATAAAAAGAGCTGAGAAACTGCCCAGGTTGGGGGTGTCCAGGTCTAGTTTGGGGATTTTTGCTTGGGTGTCTCCTCCTCCCAACTCCAAGGCTTTTATGGGTCGCTTGGTGGCCCTTTATGTCCTTCAGAACTGTATTCCATGCCTTCACTCAACCTCACTTTCCCCATCTGAACGATGGGGAAGGCATATCTGGTCTTCTAGCTTAAGTCCAAGATCTGGTGAGATCCCACCTGAACAAGGAGCCACTTAGGCATATTCTTGTCTAGCCTCTTCCTTGCGGTACCAAAAAGGAAAACTGAGGTTCAGAAAGGGGCAGGGACTTATTTGAGATCACACAGAAGAAAGCATGGAAGGAGTAGGACTGGAATGTAATTCTTCCACCCTTAAACCTCTTATTCTTGCTTGAAAAGGCCATAGAGCCTCACGTGCCCCCCACCCCCACGGAGAAAAATGGCAATTACTTAAGTTAGCTGAGGTGGGGGTTAAGGAGTCCCAAGGCTAGGGAGAGCAGGGTAGGCTGAACACTGCATTCATGGACCTTGGCATCAATTCCCCTAGCTCTGGAATGAGCCTGGTGGGATAATACCCTCTACCCATGGATCTTCATCTTTCAGATCCTTGAAAGGTCTCATCTCAGGGATTCTTTTCAGACATACGAGGAAGCTGAGCCCTAGGAAAAGCAGGAAGCACCTTTGGGATAAATAAAGGTAGTCCCAGAGTTCTTGGCCTTTGAGGTGTGGTGGTAATGATAACAAAACCTGACAGAGGCACTTTACAGTTTTTGAAAAATACAATTAAATTCTCCCCTTTTCCTCCCACTTCAACCATTCTTACAAACAGATTTGGGCCAAGCAGAGTAGACCCCTGATCCAGGAGAAAGAACTCATACAGGAAATGGCTCTGACCCGACTTGCTGTGTAACTTAGGGTCAGTTGCTTTCTCTCTTTGATGCTTTTAAAATGAGGATTAGAAAGGACCCACCAAGTTAGGATAGCATTGCTCAGGCATCTCTGGCTTTCTGGAATTGAGCAACCAATCTGAGCTCTGTAGGCCTCGCTTTACCCAAAGCAGGAACAGGGAGATGGGCTGTACTTGGGCTGCAGGAGTCAATCTTAGGCCCAGTGAGTGCTATAGCAGCCCCAACCCACAGGCACAGCTGGGTGCGGGAGGGGCAGGCCCAGGAGAAAGCAGAAGAGAGGCGGGGAGGAAGAGTGTTCCGGGTACAGTCAGGTTGGTGTATGGAGACTGAGGTGGATGTTCCTCTGAAGATGGCTTCTCAAACATTTTTCTGAATGGGCTTTCTTTCAATAGCAAAACTTTCAAAGGCAATTCGATTTACACAAATTAAATTTCTTTCTGGAAGTTTTCCTTTCCCCATCTCCTGCCTCCTTCTCTTAGTATATATAGGGCCTGGCCTAAGTTGTGCCTGGGGAATGAAACCACAAGGCTGTTGCATACAGCAATGCCCTACCGCATTCAGCACAGCAGCTTGGAGACCAGTTCCCTGATAACTTGTGTCTCCTAGACCCAGACTTGTGAGCTGGGAAAGCTTTTGGTGGCAGGACTAAGGAGCTGTGCTGATCTGGTCAAGGAATTGCTGTGTTATCCCAGGATAGTCAAGTAACTTTTCTGGGCCACCATTTGGTGGACTATAAGGCTGGGTTAGGTGGCCAGGATATCTGACGGTGCCTCTTGGTGTTAAAAGATCGGGCGGCCCTCTCAGGCGGCTGTGAATAATCGCCTATCCGGAGGTACACGCCCTCCCCGCTGTGCACCACAAGGTAGAAAGTGGGCTGCTGCTGCAGCCCAGGTTAGGTGCCCAACACCGCCCAGAAGCCCGAAAGCCTTCTGTGCAAAATGGAAATCTGATCCATTCGTGTTTGAGTAATATATTAATATGTGGTTCTGTTCAACCCTGGCAGTAATTTGGGGCTCCAGATTCGGTCCAAGCTGCGCTGGTATCAGAAGGAAAACCGGCTGGTATTGACATATCCTATCTGGGTTCCCTCCTCCTCCACCGCCCCCCCAAAATAAAAACAACAACTCTCCACATGCCAAGAGTGTCTCTGGAGAAACCCTTCTGAGAAAGAGGTTTCTGATTCACAGTCTTTCCTCTATCCCGGACATGCTATGTGACCTTGGACAAGTAGCCTCTTGTCTTGGCCTCAGGTTTCGTATCTATAAAATGGAGAAGACATAGCCTCACGGCCTTTTGAGCTGTAAGACTTTAGACTCTGAGTTTCTAGGCCTGAACTAGAGCAGAGCTGGAGGTGGAGGTCTCTCTGACTGCTTCCCTCAGGGAGTTCCCATACCCCCCGCCTCTCCGGTGGGAGGGCAGAACTACCGTGTCGAGTTCTTAGTCCACTTTTGATCCATCAAGCGCCACTGGGTGGAGTGAACTCGGGAACCCTAACTCAATCTTGGTTCCTCTGCGTAGTTTTGATCTTCCAGCTCCTAGGCGAGTAGGGTGTGGTGGAAGATCAGGACAGGCAGGGTTCCAGACAAAGAAGAGATAATGTTGCCCCCACCCCGGTGCCTACAGCAGCTTCCTGGGCCCCCAGAGGATTTCCTGGGTCTGTTTTCTGCAGCTGTGCCCTGGAGGGGTTGGGGACGGTGTCACTGCTGGAAACTTATCTACCCTTCAGGAGCAGCTGGATCTGGGACAGGAACAGAAGGTGGTTCCGAGGGCTGGTCTGGTTCTGAGTGTGAGAAATTGTACAGAGAAGGGTTACCCTAGAAAGAAGGGTAACTGAAGTAAAGAATGTCCTGGGAGTCCTCCCAGGGTCAACTGGTGCTCTGTCTTCCTTACAAGTCCAGATCCAGAGCAGATATCTCAGAGCCCTTGTTTTGGTGGATTTATGTGTTATATTAGAAGATCATCGCTTGTCAATTTGAAATAGTGGGTCTTGGATCAAATCCCATGACCTGTTGGGCAAGGGGAGTCTTCAGTTACTCTTCCTGTCCTGGGTGCCAGCAAACGTAGGCACGCACAGAACTGTTGCCTCCTGGGCGAAGAATGGCTATCACATGCTTCCATTTCAAAGTCCAGTTCCTTTGCCTGTGGTCCCAGGGCTTCACACTCCTGGGAAACTGATTCTTGCTGGTCAAAAACCTTGCCTTTCTGGACCAAAAAGTTCTGCTAGAAATCCACCCATTTTTGTCTTAAAAACGACAAGCACTTCCCCTGGAGAGGAAAAGTCGGGTTTTCTCGACAACTGAAAGCTACAGCGTAATAACACGCTTAGCGCACCTCTGCATGGCCCTTGCAGACTGAATAAGCCTATTCGCCCACACACCCGCTTCAGAGACTCTCATTAGCACTGGACAGGACAGGGTTTACTCAGGTCTTGCTGCGGAGGCAGACTTGCCCGTGCAGACAGAAGTCTTCAGCTGGGCGCATCATTAGCCCCCAAAGCATCTGGCAACTCCTGTCTGAGGCTGGAAAGAGGGACTTGGGGCTCAGTGCTTGGACAACCTTGTCCAAAGCCTCAGACAGACACCCCTCCCACCCCATGCAAAGGAGCAACCTGGTTACTAACTTTAAAATATTGTGAGATGTTGCCCCAACATCATGTCTCTGTCTATGGTTAGCTCAGAATTGAGAGTTCTTCAGTTAGAGCAGGGGAGGAGGGTGGACGAAAGAGGCAGCAGCGGCAGATTAGTTAGCGCTTGATAAAATTATGAAATATTTCCACTGGGTGGAGAGCCTTCCATAAAAATTAGGTAGGACAACTCTCCTATTTTACAGACGAGCAAACTGAGGTCAGAACGGAGCAGATGTGCACAAGCTACGTTTCCATTGCAAGTCTGATGGTGCTTAGATTGAAAGTTGAATCTTTACTGAGCTCCTTGTTTTCCTCCAACATCCGTTGTGTGTGTGTGTGTGTGTGCACGCACGCGTGTTTTCTGGAGACTGTTTCCCCATTCACACTCCCCACCCGCCATCCTCGTCTAGGCTGCCCTCAATCCGTCGGAACATTTTAGGGTCCCAGTGCTCCGGCTGGGAGGTCAGGCTCCCCGCCGGATCTGCTGCGGGACTCTCCTGGCGTTGTGTGGATCCCCGTCCCCTTCCCCCAATTTGCACTCCGCTAGGCCTTCGCCCCGCGCGTTTGTCAATGAACGTGGCGCCGCCGCCTGGGCCCCGCCCTCCATTCTCTCCCATTGCCCAGGTATCGGCTAATCAGGCGGAGCCCGCCGGTTGCTCAGCCAATAGGGTGGTGTCTCGGGTCAGAGCTGGCTGCCACTGCTCTGATTGGTTTGATGAAATGTGATTGGCAGATTAGCCCCCGCCCCGCCCCCGGAGGGGAGGCTGAGCCCCGGGCGGCGCTGTCCACACGCAGCGGGTCCTGAAAGCGGCTCCGGGGCGGCGCGGTGGCGCACTCTGCGCGCCGAGCAGGCGGAGGGCTAGCGCCGAAGGCGGCGGTGGTGGCAGCAGCGCTGGCAGTCAAAGCCGACAGAGGCTGCATCTCAGCACCGGCAGTCCCGGCGGCTTTGGTGTAGGGGACCTTTCGGTCTCTTCTCTGTCCCTCGCTCTACGCCTGGGGTAGGCGCGGCGGCCGTCCCGGAAGAGGCAACATTCGAACCAGAGCACCCCCACCCCCCCCCCGAGAGAAAGCGGCGGAAGCTCGAAGAGTTGGTGGGTAGGAGACAAATACTCCGACGAGGAGGAGACTGTCGCTGTTGTCCCCATTCGTGGTCCCGGCGATGAGGGAGCAGCGGGTCCCGCGGGAACTTTGAAAGCGTTGGGTCGCAGGGTGTGAGGGCTGCAGGCTCCCGGGGACTCTGGAGTCTTGGCCCCAATGTCAGTGGCGTAGGCGTCTCAGAACCCGCCCGGACCCCAGCGCCGCCAGAGAGGAAGTTCTTTGCAACTTCGTCCGAGACGTCGGAGAGCCGAGAGGAGAGAAGCTGAAGCGGCACGTCCGAGCCCAGAGACTCAACACAGCAGAGAGAGAAAGGATCCGGTGGAGACAGAGGGATCGAGGAGAGACTCCAGAGGCAGCGAAGCCGCGGAACCAGCCTGGCCGCCCGCGGGCCTCGCTGCCCCCGAGTGAAGTCAAGGGCTGTGTGTCCCACAAGGCCTCCTTAGAGCCGCTCCTACCGGCGGCCAGGCGGGGGGCTCCAGGCAGTCCCGGAGGCGGGACCCTGAACTATGCCCCCGAAGCTGTGGGTGCCTTAGCCGTAGCTGCCCCAGGCCGGGTGCCGAGCCGCCGCCTGAGCCAGCCCGCGAGGGAAGCCACCGGGAGTTGGGTGCACAGCTCCAGGCCGGACTGCACTAGCGCCGTTTCCCGCCTCTAGGCTCAGCTCTCGGCGATCTCCGGCAGAGCGGCTCTGAGAGAGGCCCCAAGCTCCAGCAGTGTTTTCTGAACCCAGCTCGCACAGTTCCCGGCCTGGCGGCGCGGCTCCGTAGCCTCGCTGGGCAGCCCCTTGGCGCCGGGAGGCGGCAGCGTGGGCCGGCCTGCAGTCTGGAGCTCCCCGATGGAAATACACTGTAAGCACGACCCGTTTGCATCCATGCATAGTAAGTAGGCGGCGAGCTCGCTTCTCTCACTCTCCCGCCGGGATGGGGTTGGTGGTTCCAGACCGCGGGGCAGGTACTAAGGATGGGAGGACCCAGGACTTCTGTGGCCGCGCTGTCAAGTTTGCAAAGTGCAGGGCTCCCAGGCAGGGGATGTGGAGCAAAGCGCCTGGTCGACCCGGCCAAGAGCACCTGGCACCGGGAATCCCGCCTCCAGCAACCGGTAGTGTACGCAGCCAGCTGCATCTTTTCCGGGGCTCTGGCAGCAACATCGCAGTGTGCCGGGAATATCCGAACTCGGAACTGGAGAGAGCTTTGGGCCGGGCCAGTTGGAGGGCATGAAGTTGTAGGGAGAGGACAGTCTGAGTCTCAGCGCCCCGCACCTTAACCTGATGGCGCTTTTTTTCACCCATAGGGCTGATCAAGACTGGGGCTTGGAGGGAAAGTGGGGCCCCAGCAGTGCCTCTGGGCTTGTATGTCTGGAGGAAGAGGTTGTGAGCTAAGCGAGCTCCAAAGGCATTCTGGAGTTGAGGAGTGGGATTTGAAAAATCAGCGAAGTAGCGGACCCTGAGCTGAGCTTCTGCTTAGAAGCCTCCAGTTCATACAGAGACCCTTAAAGACACTATCAAGTCCTTCTGTGCAGGACGCTTGCCTCATTATGGCTTCTCCCTTAAAAACAAAAAACAAAACAAAATAGAAGAAGATGCCAATTAGTCACCATTCAGGAGCCCTCGTCTTTTGAAAGACACCGCGTGTGTAGGAGACGGGGAAGGGTCATTTTGGGCGCAGGCGAGGCCAGCCGGCTGCCTGACCCGTCGGGATCTGCAGTTCACCCATTAGCACAGCCTCCTGTGAGATGAGCGCTCCTCTCACGGTGAGTTAAAGCCGGATTAGATTCGGAGATTTCGAGGAAATTCCAAGTGGAACGAATCGTATTTTCCTTCAGAGCAGCTGCGGAGCTGGGAGCAAGGCGCCAGGCTTCAGCAGCATTCAGCCGGGTGCCCAGCTCCGGGCCCCACGGGTCGCAGGTCAGGGAGTTGCTTCCGCGCCGGAAGCCTTCAGGCAGCGCAGGATCCTGCTTACCTAGCCTTAGGTCCCCTATTTAACAAAGGCAGCCGAGACCCGGCTGGAGAGAAGGCGAGCTTCCCCAGGTGAAGAGGTCCGTTCCTGCCCCGAATGGCCGAATGGCCTGGTAGGCAGCGAAATGCTGATCTAGGCTGTGGGGACTGGCTGCGGGCAAGTCGGTTTCTCTTTGTGTCCAATTTCCCGAGTCCGAGGTCATCCACCAAAGGCGTGGGGAGATTTTCGAAGAGAGGCCGTTAGCTCGGATCCCAGCCTAAATGACTCCTCACCGTTTGGGGCCTATGCCAAAACAGTTTCCAGTCGGTGGTGACCCCAGCGCCCCCAGCAGCCGTCTCCTGTACAGACTTGGCCGGGCTCTGGGGAAGCTCTGATCTCGCAGACTGAGCCAGGAAAGCAAAGGAGTTTCTGTCAATACTCTGAGAGGTGACCATGCCCTTAGCTCGGTCAAGGAGCGATTTGAGGACAAAATGGGGAGGGCTGCTCTTGCACTTCTATCCTTGCCTGTGGGAATCCATTCTCCCATTCTGCACAGAGGCTGGCTGCCCAAAGGTTATGCCCAGGCGCTCGGACAGATAGCATCAAGACCTGGTGGTCTCAAGGCTGTGCATGGGGGTGAAGAAGGTAGCCTCTTCCAGGTGTGGGTTAGCCAACCGCTAATGCCCCTCTCTATTCCTCCTCAGGGCTCTCTTCTGCCCATTCCTTCGGAAGTGCTCCCTCCTCCCATTTTCAATTTTCCCTGCAGCACGGTGGGGGCTGGGCCCCTGCACGCCTAGCTTCCAGAGCTGTCTTCTCTGGAAGTGCCCTTGGTCCTGATATACAAAGCTATTTGTTTCTGTAATATAGGCTCCACTTTGGAGCCCCAGTCTTTTTTTTTAGCTTGAGTGGAGGGGTGCGTAGTAGATTCTGAGAGGTTGCCCGGTAAGTAGGGGCTCAGACCTACTTGTCTTTCTTCGTGACTCTGGTCCGTTTCTTACCACCCCAACCCCTTTCCCCTCTCGCCCACTGAAGCTGGGTGGCTTCCGTGGATAGCTGGTATGGGGGAGGGGCAGGCACTGCTAGGGTGTGGGCTTCTGAGTTTTCTTGTCCCCACTCCCAGCTATGGTTACCAGTTGCAAAGCACTTTTACAGCCAGTCTCCTAACCAACTGTCTTCTAAACTTTCAGCTACATCCATTTTACAGAGAACGATACTGAGGTCAGAGAGACAAAAGGACTGACAGGAAATTCCCAGGGACAGTGCTGGAGGCAATCTTTTGAGGATTCACGAAAGGGGAAGAGAGGGACTCAGATTCCAGAGAGCAGGCAGTGGCCACCTGGATGGCTACATATAAGTGCAAGGCACTGTATGTCTAATTTAACTATGTCTGTATCCATGGCCCTACTGCCCATGTGTGCCAGCACCTATCAATTCGAGAGTCCAGTAAGATTTTATTTCTGCCCTTCCCTGTGTTCCTGTTTGCATGTTTGTGTGTCCCCTTAATTGTCCTCTCTGATATTAATAGGAAGAATTTCAATGACCCTGAGGATCCTGGAGTTCAATCTACCATTGAGTCAACACAGACCCTTTCCCCAAGACCTTAGGCCCAGACATGGTCATTGTGGGTGTGGAGAGGGGGGACCCTGGTGGGTAGCATGTTCTTATCAGGGCCTGAGGAGCATCTGTGGAGGCCAGCCCCTTCCAGACCAGAACCACAAAAGTCCCAAGGGCATCTGGTATTCATCCCTTCCCCCCCTGCCCTCCTCTCCTCCAAACCCTGCTCTATGTGCCCTGTAGGGGCGGGGCTGTGATTCTCTTGTATTTGCGTGTCAGTTTCCTGGTCTTCGCCTTGATTTATTGCATCTGTCTCTGTGTCAGTCGGTGTCTTTCTGAAAATTCTACTCGGTCCTGAAAAGTGTAGCTGAATCTATGTCTCCCCCAGCACCTCCCACATGACGAACCCTCACTGTACTCCAGTCTGTTGGAAGTAGAGGCTGGGACTTGGCTTCTCTGAGGAAGTGCAGGGTGGGAGCTGGAGTCCCAGAAAACAAAGGTCCCCCTCCAAAGATGTCCCTTTTTCTTCCAAATACCGCCTTGTTGGGCTTCCTCCATTTTTCTCTTCTCTCATCTTGCCTCCCACTGTATACACTACCTTCACCTTCCCCCCCACCCCCTCTTTGCCCCATTGCGCCAATCCATCCCTTTTTCTCCCTCTCCTCATTTCTAACCTGAGCTTCCCTTCCAGGCACTCTCCTTGCTGTCTCATCTCACTGAGTCTCTGCTCTTTGTACACTTGCCCTCACACCACTTTTTCTAGTTTCTTTCTCCATCCTCTTGCCTCCCTTCTCTTGGGTTTCTGGTTTGCTTCTTTCCAATCTTGGGGTAAGTGAGAGACATTGCCTACTCAGATGACACTTTTAATTTTCCAACCCACCCCCCTTGACATGTTCTCTCAGAGGCAGAGAGGGCCAAGAGTTTTGGGGGAGCCTTTCCAGGAAGTTGAGGGATGTAGGGGGTCTCCAGGTCATCCTGGGTCTGGTGTCAGCTGTGGGTACGAGGATCAGGCTCTACAAGAGCATTGGCAGCCTGGCCTTTGTGGTCAAGACTAGAGGGTGTGGGGACTTGCTGTCACCTACAGTGTCTCACCCTTGGGTTTTTCCCCATAATACAAATGGTCTCCAAAGATCACAAATGTCCTGCAGGACTGTTTTTGGAATTTAAATCCTCCAAAGATTGCTACCGTGTTTTGGGCAGAAAATTTAAATTGCCAGTAGTATAGGGAACAAGCCATTGCAGATGGCCCTGGTGCCTGGACTAATAAATTGTCTCAAAAGTGTGCTAGGTGCTTTTAGCTTTCTTTTGTCCTCAGTTTTTAATTTACTTGCTTCTTAAATCCAGCCTGTTATTGAAAGATCTATACAACCCTTTTTTATTAGGTGTTCCCAACCCCAGAACAAAGCTTTCTTAAGACCCTTGACCAAGGGTAGCTGTAGTCTTTCTGTTTTAGGTGAACTATGCAGTTGTGCTCCTAACTGTAAAATTCTGTTCAGGATGGTTTTCCTTTTTCTTATGTCTGGAGTGTTTTAGAACAATCTAAACTGATTAAAGCTCATTTTGAAAATCAGAGAGAAATTCAACTTAGAACTCAAATTAAGTACTGTTATCTATATAAAAAAATTTTTCCCCCATGAAATCAGCCTGAGTTTGAAAATTCAAATTCAATTGGGACTCTGATGAGAAAATTTAGTGAATAGCTTTGGCAGTTTTTAGGAAATACGTTATGTTATGGGTAGTTTTCTCTATTTCAGATATTGTTCATGAACCTGGATAGTAGGTCAGTGCTGGGGAACAGCTGAGATGAGGTGGCTATTTTATGTTTTAGAGTTGGAGTATATTTGTGCGTGTGCGTGTGTGTGTGTGCGTGCGTGTGTGTGTGTGTGTGTGTGTGTGTGTGTGTGACCTCTGCGATGCCCTGGCTTCCTTGGTACAACCCAGTCCCTGCAAAGTCCCAGGTTAGGAGATTTCCTCTTCCTTGGTCTCTGAGCTGTCAGCAGCACTGGAAATTCTTGGACTTGGCTTCTGGCTTTTGACAGTCCTCAATGATGTCAGTTAGTGGCTGGTTAACAGCTATAAGGTCGATGATGTTGCTACACTGGATCACTCTGTGTTTACTGGTTTGGCTTTTCATTTACTTGGATCTCTGTTTCCATCCAGATGAACCTTGATGTTTTACGAGAATGAAGCTTATTGGGTGGTGGAGATACTTTCCCAGACTCTTTTTACTTAAAGTCCATCCCAGAACCCTTGTATAACCTGGGACTCAGAAGCCTCCTCTGGTTCTTTATTTTCCCTGAACCAACATAAAGCTGCTTGCCAATTGCAAAAACACTCCAAAATTCCAGGGAAACTCCTTTATAACAAATTCTGATACAGTAGAGTGAAATGTGGTCCTTTGACCTATTTCTTTTGTGCTTTGAGAGGGTACAGTGGTCAAGTCCTCACTTTTTAAATATTTTTGCCATCTTGATTGAGGTATGAACCTCACCTTCTTAAAGAAAGGATTTTTATCAAGGCAGTGGTTTGGTTTTTCTCAGCAATCTGCAGAAACTATTAAAAAAATTTTTTTAACCCTTAGCTCTTGAATCAGATTGCTGATTTAAAAACATTCCCCTGTCCCCAAGATCTACGCTTATTAAAGTAATCCTTTTCACTTTTAGAGATACCTGTTAAAAGGGAAAGAGTTTCATTTTTAAAAAACTCTTTACATTTTATATATTTTTAAATGTATTTTCTCCCTAGGATCTATCTTAGACCTCAGCATCATGTATATAATAAGTTCTGTCCCAAGTACAGATTGAGGTCTTCATATATTCCATTGTTTAAAAAAATTACAAAGAAAATGCTAGCAACTAAACGAAACACAGTATGAGGATGCTTACCATCAGTAGCCCAACTGACTGGCTGAAGAAGGACAAAGGCTAAGGTTAATTTCAAAAAGCAATCTGAGGTATTCATGTAGCCTGTGCGATCAGACCTCAGGGTCAAGATAGCCAGCCCGCTGCCATTTCTGATCAGAGGGACTGTGGGTCCTCAAAGCGGCACTTCTTTTCCTTCGTGACTGGTTCTAACCACCCTTTCCCTTGCCTTTTATTTCTGATCTGTTTCAGGACATGGAGGAGTGAATCAGCTTGGGGGGTTTTTGTGAATGGACGGCCACTCCCGGATGTAGTCCGCCAAAGGATAGTGGAACTTGCTCATCAAGGCGTCAGGCCCTGTGACATCTCCAGGCAGCTTCGAGTCAGCCATGGTTGTGTCAGCAAAATTCTTGGCAGGTAAAGGCAGGAGCTTCAGGCTTCCCTTGATTTTTCAAATAATAATCCAAACATGACCCAGCAGCTGTCCAATGTGGTAGTGTCATAGTGAGAATCATGGTGGCACTTCTTCCACATGCACAGTACTTTGGACTTTGCAGAGCCCTTCTGAGGCCATTCAATCCAAAGTAACCCCAGGAAACCTTTGTTGCAGAATGGGATGTCTCAGTTAGAAGGGGTAACATGTTTTCTGAAAGCCTAGTGAATTATTCCCAAGAATCCAGGAATAAGAGGTTCTTGGGAATTCCCCTATCTGTATTTGGTGCCTGAGCAGGGCTGGGTGGAAAATCCACAAGTTATAAAATCACATAGCCAGACTTCAATGTTTCATTTTAATGTTTTCAAAAAGCACATTCCATTTTTAAAAGTCAGCTGTCATTTTCAGTTCTGGGTTATCATCTAGCTTATTATTTTGGGCTGCAATGTTTTCCTTCTATATGTTTTTTTTTCCTTCAGAGTGACAGGCATCCTGAATATATATGAAATTAGAGAGGAAACAAACAAACAAACACCAACTCTCAAATTAGACAGTTTAAAGTTGCCACTTGACCCTGCAATTTGCTGCAAGAAAAATGCCAACAATGCCACTTCTCCCAAAGGGCTCTGTAGCCTCTTAACGCGCCTATTTATTTTCTTGGGTGAGATGGTCCAAGAAAGCTTGATTTGAGATGAGGAGACAAATTGTAGAGGGCAAAATGAGTGACTCAGATGTTTCCAGCCAATCAGCACTCCAGGCTGGGAAGAGACCTTGATAATTCTGAGACCATCTGCATCTCGCTGCACCCCAAAACCAAAGTCATAAGTATGTTTCCAGGCAAGTGAAGTTGTTATAGGTCTCCCCTGGCAGTCAGGAACAGTCTTGGGTTTAGCTGTCAGTACTCTCTCAGAATTTCTCTTGCAGGTCAGAAAACAGCCTTTGGCCTGTAGCTTGTGTTACAGTTTGAGAACAGATGCGTGGAAAATAAATATTTTGAAGCATCTCAGTGCCATTGTGACTTTCTGCTTACTCTTTCCCACCTGCTGGAATTTAAGACATTCTCTCAGATGGAGGGAATAACAGTTTTTAAACTTGAGAAGACTTGCTGGAGGCCAAGAGAAGTTTCAGGGCCAGGGGTCTGGCAGCACCTTTAGAGACCATATCCCCCTGTTTATTCCTCATGCTTCCAACCATACCAGTTTATCCCAGCCATGGAGGCTGTGTGCATGGTTTTCTTGTTAGAAAGTGATTTTAGGTAACAGGATGAGAATGAAAATGGAAAGAAAAAGAAAAAACTAGAGAAGAGGGAGATAGAGAAAAGAAACAGAAAAGAAATGGATTGATTCAAAAAGAGAGAAACAGAAAGAGAAATAAAGACAAGCTAGAAAGAGAAAGGAGAACAATATCTCAGATAATTTCAGCATCAGACTTGGAGGGCCGAGGGATCTTCGATGTCTTCCTGGGAAGCCTTCTCATTGTATGGAGGTGGAGAGAGAGAGAAAGGAGGCCCTTCCTTTGTTTTTGCAGAGATGTCTTTGCTGAGCCGACATTTTGCTTGCTATTTGGAATCTTCTCAGAGCAAGATGCTGAGCCCTTCTCGGAGGGGACATCCAGATGCCGGATCCTCATGTTCTGGTGCCCAGGAGCCCTCCACATCTTCCTTGGGGGACTGAAGGACACAGAGACCCTCCCAGGCCCAGCCGGCAGCCTTCCGTGGCCCGGAATAGATTTGTCACTAGGTAGAGTGGCACTCGGAAGTTATGCGTCGCTCCAGTGCCTGGCCATTTAAGTTGTCAACAATAAATTGGAATTTCATAGCTCATTATTTTCATAACTAAGAACCACAGTGGACAAAATGTCACTCTAATTAGAACTGCCTTTTAAGAAACAAGTTCAGCCCTAAAACAGTGTGACTGGGAATTTCTGAACTGGGCTTGTTCCATCCACTGATTTTTTTAAATTTTTCGGTCACTGAAGAATTTGATGGGCACACACGGGGTGACAGATTGTGGAGAGCGTGTGGTGTGTGGTGGCCGTGGTTTTCAGAGGCTGCGTGGCGAGGCAGGCAGGGTCCCTGGGGCAGTCCAAGTCATCTCAGGAAGGTGGCGGTCTGCCAGGAGTGTGGCATTCAGTCCACAGAGCTCAAGGCTCCAGAGGGGCTCAAGAGGGAGAGCCCAGTGGCATGTGAGACCCATTTAAATCCATCCAGAAAGCTGGGCTGTTGTCTTCTTTCACTGAAGCCTGGCTAGGAGGTTCATGCCATTTGGAACTGGGTGTTATGTTACATAGTAATAAACACTCAGAGGATTTTAATCCACAACACATGCTCTTTCTGTTTTGCAAAGCTTTTTCTTAACCACTCTGCATTTCTGTCTTCATGACAGCACTGCAAGGCAGGCCAGGCAAACATCCTCCCCTTATTATACAAATGGGATAACTGAGGTCCAGAGAGGCTAAGTGAGTTGATCAGGGTCACACTGCGAATTAGTATCAGAGCCACTGACTGGCATCTACACCTCTTTACTCTCAAACTAATGCTCCTTGCACCAAACCACACTGTGGGTTAGTGGCTATTGCTCATCTTGTCGTGTATAAGTCCTGCTTGGCTGTTTTGCTGAGGTGAAAGGGTGGTCATTGAGATGAAAGGGTGGTCAGAATCCTCACTTGACACAGTTGCCAGCTGGGGTTTTCTGGAGTGTCAGGGCTGTCTTCTAAGTGCCTGGACTATGTGTCAGACAAAAGGAAGACAGAGACCTCCTGTGTCAGGACCATAGACTTGTTCGGTTGGTAGTGCTCAAGTGGGATGGAGAGAGCGTCCTGGGCACTGCCACCCCGAGCCTTGCAAGCGGGACGAGTACTGGGGGGTGGTGAGGGCTTCATCCTGCCACCCTCTCAGAGTTTCTGCATGAATTTTGCAGTCCCATTGTGCTAACATATTTTGAGCACAGGGTGTTCTGTGTGTCTGAACCCCCATCCCAAGACAGTGTCTGTCCTAATAGACCCTCTGCAACTATTGATTGAGTAAATAAGTGACAAGATGCACACGAAAATGCCTGGTAAACAGTAGAGCTGTCTGTAATTTCAAGGGATCTTCATTATTAGTACTAGTGTCAATTAATTTTTATAACTAAAGCAGCAGCTTGTTCTAGTGGGAAGAGCACTGGATTCAGAGTCAGGTTGGAAAGCCTAGGACTGTTTCTAAGTTCCAAAAGGGGGTTGGGCAAGGATTTAATCTTCTGATCATCGGTTTTCCCTTTGATTACATAAAATCTTGCTGGCCTCTCAGGACTGGTGTGAGAATCAAGATAAAATGAGGAAGACTCTGTAAACTTTAAGGCACTGCGCCTAAATAATGAGATGCTGTGTTGTAGTAACAGATCATTTTCTGTTGTAAAATTGAAAGGATCTGCTGAATCTGCCAAGATTGCTGTGTGCTTTGATTTAGATACTTTTCAGACTTCTGGCAAAAAAAAGTATTTTCTTGGATATTTCTAAAAACCTGTTTGTGACTAATAGCAGAGTTTTAGCAATTATAGAAAGAGGGAGCACAGATTGAGTTCTGCTTTATGGTCCACAAATTTGTACATGACAGTCTTCTCAATGAAAAATAAAATTTGTGCATCCTTATCACTGTTCCCAAATTGTTTTCTTCTGTTTCTAGAATATTCACTAACTTGGCCCTAACCAGTCTTACCCAAGCTGAGAATTTCATCATCTCTTTCAATGTAACCAGTTATTGTCCTGTGTTATCTTTCCTACCCATCATAGACCCACCTTTGCTTACCTATTGTAAACTCTTGTTAGGTTTAAATTTTTTCAGTCATCTCTAAATGTCTTTTTATTAAAAAAATTTTTTTTCCAACTACAAGATAATCTCCTTTTCAAGAGGAAGTCAAATTCTTTTGTAAATGTTGAGAGAGACATCCAGTGAAGGCTCAGATTCAGAAAAGGAATCAAGTAATTTTTTTCCCCCTGAAGTGATCTTTCATGGCACTCTTCTCCCTGGTTTCGGTTTTACTGTAAAACCCTGACATCCTATTTGCGTTAACGAGGAAGAGCTGGTAGCATGGAAATGGCCTTAGAAACAGCGATTTACCTCAGAGGAGGTCCCTGGAAGAGCTGCAGTAACTTGTGGTTGGTTGTTTTTTTTTTTTTTTTTTGGATTGCTTGCGTTTTGACTTATGTGTAACTCATATTGCCATTTAATTCTGGAATCTGACATTCTTTTAAATTTTATGCCAGGGTTATTGTTTTTCTTATGGAAAAAGAAGTTAAGCAGGTGAGTCTGCTAGGGAATGGGATAGCTGACGAAAGAAAGGCACAAGGCAACTTTCTGGGGAAATTTTAGCTCAGAAGGCTGGGCCACAGTCCTGGTTTGGCCCTGGGTCTTGGGTCACCCTGGGCAAGCCATGTAACCTCTATGGGTCTGTTTATGTCTGTAGATGGAGACCTGTTTGTGTAATCATTCACGCATTCAGTCATTCAAAACTGAATGTTGTACTTTAGAAATTAAAAATTATGTGTTTTAGAAGTGTTGTGGGGATCAAATGGGAAAACCAACTGGAAAGTTTTCTGTAAACTGTCAAACGGTAAATAAATGTGACAATTAATTAATTAATTAAGGCTGAGCATTCTGACTAGCGCTATCCAATGGAAATGTAATGTAAGCCATGTAGGAGGTTTAAAGTTTTCTAGTAGTACATTAGAAAAGGAAAAAGTAACAGGTACAATTACTTTTAATTGTATACTTTATTTAATCCAATATATTAAAAAGATGATCATTTCAACATATAACCAATGGAAAACACATTACTGAGATTTTGACCTTATTTTTGTACTAATTTTTGAAAACCGGATATGTGTTTGATGCTTAGAGCAGATGTCAATTCAAACAGATCACCTTCCAAACATTCAAAAGCCACATACATGGCCAGTGGCTACATACCAGACAGCACAGATCTGGGCATTTCCTGGACAGAGTAGTCCATTATTTTGTTACCAATGTCCATTTTTCTGGTTTCTCATGGCTAAGCTCCTTTCTCCTTGGGTCGTAGGTATTATGAGACAGGGAGCATCAAGCCTGGGGTAATTGGAGGATCCAAACCAAAGGTCGCCACACCCAAAGTGGTGGAAAAAATCGCTGAGTATAAACGCCAAAATCCCACCATGTTTGCCTGGGAGATCAGGGACCGGCTGCTGGCGGAACGGGTGTGTGACAACGACACAGTGCCCAGCGTCAGTTCCATCAACAGGTGAGTGGCTGGTGCCTTTGGGACGCTGAGGGTCTGGGTGGGGGTGGGAATGCTAGTGGCTGTGCACGTGTGTTTCCTGAAGATCTGGTCTCTCCTTTCACCAAGTCCCCATAGGCATTATCACTCAGGAGGCATGTGCACAGGGCTGGATGGGTCTCTCTATCACTCTTCTCCAAAGTAGGCAGAAGTCCTAAGCCCAGGGAGAGGAGGCTATGCCAGCACACGGCTGCTGCAAATTTTTCTGACTCCAGTGTCATTTCCATTACTCCCTCCACTACCTGTCTCTGTGTGTGGAGCACTCAACAATGAATTGTCCTGTTAGGTCTTCACAAATGTCACTTCCTTGCAAGCCAGTCCCCAAGGTTAGCACTGGCCCACCTCAGAGCTTCCCAGGAGGAAAATCTTTGCCTCCAGTTTGGGCAGAGGTTGAGACACTGAGTGTGGGGAACAGAGCCTGGACTTGCAGTTGGGAGATTTCAGCTCCTTTCAGATTTATCAGGCCTGCCACAAACTCAGAGTGTGACCTTGACAAGGCTCTTCCTCTCTCTGAGAGCCCAGGATCTGGTGGTACCAATACAGGTCTGTGATTTCCAAGAGTGACATCCAGGGTGCTAAGATGCTGTGCAGTTAGGGGTTGCCTTCTCTTCAGTTGCCCTGAATCTCGCCCTCGGACAGAAAGAACCAGAGTGATACTTTAAGTACCAGGCAGAGGATCTTCTTGGGAGGGCTTTCTTTTATCCAGTCTGGTCCAGAATACATCCAAAGGAGCTTTCAGAACTGAATTCCTGAAAGAATGTTTTCTATTGTAGGAGGTGTGGTCTCAACTCCATTGAAACCCCGTAGAGTCAAGGATATAGTTGTGAGATGACAGAAATGATGGTTCTCTAAACCCCACAAAGAAAAGCAAAGCCAGCAGACTGAAAACCTGAACAGTTCCCATTTCTCCAAGGTCATGCCCTGCTCTTGTCAGTGCAGAGACTGCCTGAGCACAGGGGACCCCTGGAGCAAAACGAGGTGGTCAGACCAGACTGTTTCTAAGATCCCCTCTGGTCCTGACAGTTGTTTCTTCCATGAAGACTCAGATGCACAGAATCACCGTGTGAGTGTTCATGTTGGTATTTAGAGTCCTGCTATCTCATAAACCATTAGCCTGATTTTTTTCTCTCAGCAAAGCTTTACTTTGGTTCTGACATCCCACAAGGTACCACAAAGAGCGAAGGGAATCAGACATACGATCTATCTCTTAGTTTCTGTTCTAGAGGGGCTCCTTGTCCAGGGAGGGGTTCTAGCTTTCACTGAGGGGTCTGGACAGCCCGACAATAGGCACAGAATCGCTGGAGAGGTAGCAATTATTGTGGTGGGTTTGCCGTGCCATATGGTGCTAAGTCGCTTCAGTCACTGTCCGACTTTTTGGGACCCTGTGGATGGACTGTGGCCCGCCAGGATCCTCTGTCCTTGGGATTCTCCAGACAAGAATACTGGAGTAGGTTTTTAGGGGCTTGTGGGGAATAACTCCAGTTCTTTCTGGAGGGGGTTTGTATGCTTTTAGAGTCCCCTACTTCCAGCCCTTTGAAAGGTTTCCATGACACAAGGCAACATGACTTTCCCCCTTACCTGTGTCTCCAAAAACTTTAATGTGGAGTGAGGTGTGAGATGCTCAGAGCGGTGAAGGAGCAGAGCAGTTTCCATAAAACTGGTGGTCAGGCTCTGGGGACCCAGCAACTTTTCAATCTAGGTTACACAGGTGGTTTCAAAGATAACTCAGGTAGCCCTTGGAGGTCATAAACTCCAGTGCCAATGTGGAGCCAGGCAGGTGGTGCCATGGGGGAAGGGGCTCAGGTATAAGGCAGCCAGGAAGGTTGGGTCTGTGCAAACTAGGAACACAAGCTGTATTGAAGGGGCAGTTGTCTCTTGGCTCCATCTGAAAGCCACTGGGCATGGGGGCCCAGTGGTAGCCCGATTTTTTTTCCATTCTTAAAGAGAATCCAGAAACTAGCACTTGTTTGCGTATGTATGTGTGTGTTTGTGTATATGAAATCTCTATACCTTTAAACAGTGGCAACTAATGTTAATGAAAAATGCCTTTGCAGGACAAGCACAAATGATTTGCTGGCCCTAGCTTCTATCTTCTGTCATACTGGGAGGAAAACTGTGTTTTGAATGTCCTTCAGAAAAATAAAACTAGCACATCAAACCAGTGATAGTGAACTTTACAAACTACCTCTCCCCAATTATGGTAAAGAACTAATATTCCCTTATAAAATAAGTTTATTTAAATAAAAAAGTACGTTATTTGAAAGAAGCATATGAAGCAAACCGAGCACAGTGATTACAGATGTGGTGAAGGTTGTAAAGGGGCACTTGAAGGAGTGTCCAGAGAAATCATGGCTCCGCTGGTGCTTTGTATCCCGAGTGGTGCTGTGGGGGCGTCAGGCTGCTAGTTGTGGGGCCATGGCTAGCCTCAGGGCTCCCCGCGGTGTCCCTGCCTACATGGTGGCCCAGTGGCCCCACTGGCTGAGCCTCTAAGGGGCTTCCACATCTGTGATCTCCAACAGCCTCAAGGCTTATCTCTCTTGTGACAAGTATAGAAACTAAGGCCCAGGATCTATTCACAGTGCACAGGAGTGCACAGGAACTATGACTTTGAGCTCGATGTCAGGGTGGAGCCCAGGTCCTCTGATGGGAAGAAAAAGGCTGTTTCTTTCCTCCACTCCTGGGTAGGACTCTGCCAGCCCAGAACTGAGAACTGAGGAACTGCGAGGAGAGAGACAAGGAGAAGCAGTCATCCCCATTGCCTTCCCACTCCCTTCCCCAGCCTCGCAGCCTGGATGCTTTGCTGCCTGTCTGTAGGCTTCCTCTGTGATCTATAGCCTTTTCTTGTGCTTCTTTCTGGGGCTCCTCCTGGGAGCACTCTCTGGCTCCTCACATTCTTCATTGAGAGCTCTTTGGTGTCTTTAGCAACAGACCGTGCAATGCAAATAAACTAAGGGCGGCAGGTGGGGAGGGGGGTGGCAGTCTTGTGTCTTGTGTGACTGCTTTCCCCCTGCCCACACCCCCCACAAAGCCTGAGCCATCCCAGTACACAGTTTTATTTTCCGTATAAAGATCCCACTGCATTCTAACAGATGCAGCTTCTAAGTAACTGTCTTGCAAATGTTGTGTAAGAGGTCCGGAGCTCCCTCTCCCAGCCCCTGCTTCCCTGAGAGGTAATGTCTCACTGCTTCACTACTTCAAACAGCTAGGGAGGGAGGGAGTGGCTGGACCGGTAGCTATTTTAGGGGCCACAGTGCCTTCTCCCCCGCCGTCCCCCCGCCCCTGCCCACCAACTCCTGTTGCCTTCTGGGGAGTCTGCCTGGGAAGCTATGACTGACTGGGGTGAAGCAACACTGAACCAGTTCTGCTGGGACTGTGGGAGATTTCCTGGGACACAAACCATCATGTTTATGTGACTTCTTAAGGACAGATACATGCTGGGATGCTCACAACCTGCAGGAAGGATGCTTGGAATCCAACCTGAGACAGTTGGAGGAGACTCTCCTAGAGCTGAGCCCAATGCTGGGGGTGAGGGCACGGATGGAGTCTTCCTTCTTTGTCCCAGTCCCCTGGCTCTAAACTGAGTGGCACTCCCAGCTTAGAGGGGCAGCCCTATTTAGCTCCAGCCGTGGTCGTCCTGTGAGAATGTGGGGCCAGTATTCTGGGTGTTCTGATTTTTCAGGAGAAGCTAGAAATTCATGTATTCATGTAAAGCTCCCAACTTACCAATATTGACAACTAATTCAAATGAAAATAAATGTATTCTGCAGGCCAAATGCACCTAGCCCCATGATAGGTGTGGCCTGGGGATGACCCTTTATAAACTCTGTTCTTCAGCCTGACTTGGGCAGCAAGCCTTCACAGATCGTTCATCCCTTTCCTCTTTCTTCTCCATGTCAGTTGCAGGCCTGCCTGTCACCTGTGGGCTCTCTGCAGCTTGGCTGCTGTCTCGAAGCTTGGACCCTTGGTTTTTGCATTCTTAGTATAGCTGATGGCCCGATATTCTCTCTGCACCTATGCACCAATGGCAGTTTGATCAGTGCAGTAAACATGGGTATTTCTCCAGCTCTGTAACCTCATTTCTTCTTTTAAGGCAACACGATTTTCTTTCAGTGGAATTTTGTATGTGGTGTTGAGGGCGGGGTGGTGGCTGCGGGTGATAGTGAGAAGACTTAGCATTTCCAAGCAGTGAGGGTGATGTTGAAATGGGACCTTTGCCAATGTCTGTAATATCTAAAGTTGCTCAGACTTGGAATCTTTGGATTCTAGATGGGTTTTTGAATCCAGCTAGGCTTTATGTGTTACGTAGGAAGTATTTAGTCCCTCTGCTAAAGTCCCACCTCCTTTGAATGTGGCTCAAAGAAAAGTGCCTAGGCATGGAAGCTGACTTGCTATGTGACCTTGGGCAGGTCATTTGAACACTTTAGTTTCCTTATTTGTAGGAATTCTTTGATTGTTGAGCTTCCTCCCCTGTTGGACCATCTAGAATGATCCTATGGCATTCAAGGTCAGGCAAAGTAAAGTAAAGGGTATACCTCTTAGTACTGACTGTTAATTAGCCCCAATTTTTCTGGTTTAGAAAAGTCCAGAGTGTGACTCTTATGGTGATGAGTCCTGATGTTATTATTATTTTTTTTTAAGAATCACTCTAATTCAATCACAGTGTTGTTCTTCCAACTCCCATTTCTTCTCCGTGGAAGATGATGCTCTTTGTTCTCTTCCTGGCAGCTGCTGCAGGCAGATGGGCAGAATCTCTGTCTCTGGAGATACCTTTGAAGGGTTCCCTACAGTTCAGGTCCTCCTGTAAAAGACAGCCCTGCCACAGCCTTAAAATAGGGTGTGGGGATGGCTACCTCCCCTCCCCCAGCTCCCAAGGGGATCACATGTGTTTTTAAGGCATTTGTGGAAAATATGAACCTTTTAAGGTTGAAGCTAGTCATTAATCTTTATGAAGATACCAATGAAAGTAACAACAGCTAACATTTATTGAGAATTTACTGTGCAGCAACCAGTGGTCTAAGTACTTAATTAATTCTCGTAATAACCCTATGAGGCAACAATGATTCTTAGTCTCATTTTGCAGATGAAAAAAATTGAGGTAGGGAGGTTAAGTAACTTGCCCAAGGTCATGCAGCTTGCAGATTGTAAAACTGGTGTTCAAACTCTAGAAGTCTGGTCCTGGGACCTGCTTACCCTACTGCAGCTGCCACTCAATGATTTATAAGAATTGATTATGTTTTTACCAACAATTTATAACTATTTTTAAAGAAAAATAAGGAAAATATAATTTTCTTTGCCTGTGTACAAATTTAATGGAAGACAGTGCTTCAAAAATCAGGGCCTTATGCTGGACTTCAATGGGAAATAGTTACAATATATTTTACCATATGTTTGTATATATATAAATCAAAATATAGATAAATCTGTATCTATCAAAATATAGTTAAATCTTGCATCTCCATATACACTCACACATCTAGCAATATATATGCAGACACACACACATGTGTACACAGAGAAGGTGTCGTACACAGACATCCCCACATTAGGTCAGATGCTAGCTTAATTCCTGTAGTCTAAAAAGCTGCCTCACTCCTAGGTCTTTGTTAACACAGTCCCTGTTTGCTTAGTCAAAATAAGTAGTTTGAATATTGGAGAAAACAAATAAGCAAACACTGTGAGGATATTTGAGGCAAAACATTGCTGACTCAACAGAAAACAGCAAAAGGCCTTCTGCAGAGCTCAGGTGGCCTGGGCTCCAGACAGCCCATGGCTGGGCTGTGGTGTGAACGGAAACATCCATTCCAGGCTGTCAGCTGAGGATGCTGAGTGCCTTCCATGCCCAGCATTGAGCTGTGAGATCACGGAGAGCAGGGGCCAAAGCCTGATGAATTTTAGAGGAGTATCTGCCATTTCTCTTCTCCCTTTCCTGGTGGACAAGCTGGAGACCAGTGCAGCCTGAAATGAACTTCCGGAAAGAATGTTCTGAAATGTGTGAAAGTTTCTTATATAAAGCTGAGTGAACAGAGCAGGACATAGAATTGTACACATTGTTTAATCCTGATTTTATTAAGAAAAAAAATGGATATTTCCAAATGCACATAGGCATGCAAGCATAAAGGAAATACACCAAAATGTGGTTTTAGATGTCTTCCTTATACTTGTCCAAATAGTCTACCATGAGCACAAAGGACTTTTATAATTAGGAAGCACTCTAATAGATGTTCTTTAAAGGTCACAGTTGGAGGCTGGGATAGAACTTTTCCAAAGAAGCTGCACATTTTATTACCATCCACCCTTCTCCTAAGTGCCACAGACCCCAAGTAACTTTTGACCTGGCCCTAGTCAGCCGCTCCCTAGTGGCTCAGCTGGTAAAGAATCTGCCTGCAATGCAAGAGACGGGGGTTCAATCCCTGGCTCGAGAAGATCCCCTGGAGAACCCACTCTAGTATTCTTGTCTGGAGAATCCCAGGCAAGTCAATCCCCTGACTCTTTTGCAACCCCATGGACTGTAGCCTGCCAGCTTCCTCTATCCGTGAAATTTTCCAGGCAAGAATAGTGGAGCATTTTTCATTTCCTCCTCCAGGGTATCTTTCCAGCCCAGGGATCGAACCTGATTCTCCTGTGTCTCTTGCATTGAACAGAGGGGCCTGGTGGGCTACAGTCCGTGGGATTGCCAAGGGATTGCACATGACTGTGCCACTAACTCACTTTCACTTCACTTTGTTCATGAAGACCTCACGTGTTGTCCCAGCTGGAAATTTACTAAGAGCCCAAGGTTCTGCTGAAGGGCCTCAGAGCTGCCAGGTAGCAAAGGGAAGGTGCCACTGCGATTGACCATTTTATACACTGGGCTTTATGATAAGATTTTTTTCTAAAAAGGATGGATTAAAGTAAGCAAAGAGTGGTCTGTTCCAATTCCCTCATTGTATTGAGGCCCCTACAGTGGAGTGGATTTGCCCAGGGTCACAATCAAGTTCATCTTAGAACTAGAGCAAGGTCTCTGGGAAGACCATGCAGGACAACCTTGGCTCTAGCTCTGTAGAGCCTTTCTACTGTTTTGTGTAATTCAGGCTTCCTCTTAGCCAAGCCAAGCCAGAGTTAAAGTGGCAGCAGTTTAACCCTTTCCAGTTTTGTAGCAACATTCACACTGCTCCCCTCACCCCCTTGATAACTTCTGATGGTGTGTGTGTGTGTGCTCAGTAGCTCAGTCATATCTGACTCCTTTGTGATCCCATGGACTGTAGCCTGCCAGCCTCCTCTGTCCATGGAAGTTTCAGGCAAGAATAGTGGAGCGAGTTGCCATTTCCTCCCCTAGACTATCTTCCCAACGCAGGGATTGAACCTGCGTCTCCTGTGTCTCCTGCATCGGCAGACAGATTCTTAACCCCTGTGCCACCTGGCAGGGATGTTATTCTTCTTGTGGCTTTCTAAGGCAGAGAAACCAGAGTGTGAGAGCTGCCAGGGGACAGGGAGCTCACCAGGTTCAGTGGCTTTATTCCACAGATGGAAGGTTGAGGTCCAGGAAAGGGAAGAAACTTTCTAACTTGCTCAGTGAGTTCCTGATGGAGCTGAAGCTGCTCCAAGAATAGGATGACTATTTGTAATATTAACACATCAATCTCTTCCTACAGAAGAGGCAGTTGAGGCGGAAAGAAGGGTGCCAGTTACCCAAAGACACCCAGGGAGGTAGGGGCCGAGCTAGAACTAACCTATAATTTTTCCAAACCCCTAGTTCCGGACCTGGATTTATAATCTGTCCCCACTTCCACGACCCAACTTGATATGGGTTTCTGGCATTGCTACTGAGATCTCTTCTCCACTGTGATGGTAAATAGCATGTTATTTTTCCTCAATTGTTCACAGGATCATCCGGACAAAAGTACAGCAGCCACCCAACCAGCCGGTCCCAGCTTCCAGTCACAGCATAGGTAAGAAGAACTTTAAAAAAAAAAATTTTTAAATCTAATGGGCTCCAAGTACTCAAAAGAACTTTTAATCATTCTTATGGACAGATAATTCTGCATAAAACACTTCGGCACACGTACTAATGCGCCTTCTTTGTCATTCTCCAAGGGCTGAACCTGGTAAATGAATTTTATAAATACTGCTAAAAGGTTTTGAATTTTACTGATTATTATGATAAATAGCTTTCACCATGAGACAGAAAATTGAAATCTAAGCCAAAAAAAAAAAAAAATCCACTAATGGGGGTCTATAGAATGTCAGATAATTAAAGTAATAAATCAAGAAAGGGATACTTATTCATAACATTTTCTGCATCATTAGTCAGTAAGTAGTTTTGAATGTGTTTTTTTCTTCTGCCAACCAGCCCTTCTACAATTCTTTGTGCACTTGCAGTCTTGAGTGAAGATGTGGCAAAACTTCCTAAACTTTCTTTCTCTCTCTTTCTTGCTTCGATCTCGTTGCTCCGTGAACTGTCAAGGGCTGCCACTGGGTTTTCTGACACGGGTGAAGTCTGACAGTGACCAAGGAGGGGAGTTATATTTCCTGCTACTCAGGAATTCAGAAGTTTCCCTTGCCTTCCCTTCCCTGCAAAGATCCTGAGATGAAAGTGACATGTTTCTACTCAAGGTGTATTATTTCTCCACCTGGGATAAGGGAAACACCTCTGGTTAGCGGGAGAAAGCGTGAAGATCTCTGATTGCTAATGGTTGTCTCTTTGCATCAAAGTAAGACAGGATTCCTCCTTTACATAAAATAATTCTTCATTTAGTAATCCATCCAAAAAGCACTGGCTAAGCCCCTGCTATGCAACCTGTTTTGGAGACTAATATTATAAGGGAGTAGGACAAAATCCCCTGTTCTCAAGGGCTTCTTGGTCTAATGGGGACTATCACAAAGAGCCCAGGTTTCGACAGATGGTTTCAGACTTCCCTGGTGGCTCTGTGGTAGAATCCGCCTGCCAATGCAGGAGACGAGGGTTTGATCCCTGAGTTGAGAAGAGCCCCCCACTCCACCCCCGGCCCGGAGAAGGAAAAGGTGACTCGCTCCAGTATTCTTGCCTGGGAAAACCCATGGACAGAGGCGCCTGATGGGCTACAGCCCATGGGATCACAAAGGGTCAGACATGACTTAGCGACTGAACAACAACAACAATTACAAAGAGAAGTTTGCAAATACTGAGATCAGGCTCAAGAAGAAAGTACAGGGTGCTGTGGGAACAGAAGAGAGGGATGGACCAGCTGTGCTGAGCCGGAGTGAAGAGGACTGAGGGAAGTTTCTGGGGAAATATCTGTGTCTGGGATTTCATTTGCAGCTTTAACTATTTCAGATCCTATAGCAATGACTACTAAGGGTAACTGATAATATTCTTTCAGTTGGGTTAGAGGAATAATTCCACTTGACAGTCAGCGGAATGCCTAATCTCAGAAATTTGTATAAAAACCATATCTTATGTGTGTGCCACCCCTAATAGTTTATAAACTTATCAAAGAGTGAGGAAATGGAAGCTTTAGAGAGATGAAATAACTAGCCCTCGGTCACATGGCCAGTAAGTGGAGAAGCCAGAAGTGGAACCTGGGTCTTTTGAGCTAATTGTGATCACAAAATATTGGAACAAATGTCATCACCTCTGTCAGCAGCGTGGTGAACCTTGGTTACATGTGGTTGTTGTTGTTTAAAGAATCAAATGACTTGTGATCTTCTTTCTTCCTCTGTTCTTTGCACCTTAACACAAAAAGGTTGTGAGATTTGCATAAATCTATTTTGAGGCGCTTCTTCTGGTGAAGGAAAAGAGAAGTTAACGATTTCTACTTGTGTGTCTCCTAAGGAAGATCTAAAATCAAACTCAACTATGAGAAGAAAGCTCTGTTCCCCTTAGGTCTGGAGGGGCAAAAGCTGGATGTACTCCAAGAAAAGCAACAAACAGCTTCTCAACGGATCACCTCCATCTCCAGTACTTTCTTACGCTTTAGAGTCAAAAGCAGCTCCACCTGCCTCCAGCTAGTTACAGCCAAAGGAAATGTGCCTGAGATTGGTCTACAGGTTTTAATGAACCGAGAAAGAATTCCCACAGCCCAGAAACGGAAATTCAGCTGTACAGCTTGAGAGGCCCCTGATGACCGAAGGGTCTCCCTCTTAGATTCTGGGGCCAGGAGTTAATGTGAAACTTGCTGAAACCTCCCCTTCCCCATTCTTATTCTTAGGAACTTAGATATTAATACCTCAGTCACAGTAAGTCATCAACCCATGTTTTGGGGGCGGAAGGAATCTAGACTTTAAGCCAGACGACCCAAGGCTGAGCCCTGGTGCTACTGCGTATTAGTGTGATGACTTTGAGCCAATCACTTTGCCGTATGGAGGCTCAGTTTCCTCACTTGATAAATGAGAATGAATAATAGCATTCAGTTATTGCAAGCATCAAACGAAAAGTACATTATTCATGTGAAGCATATTATTGTTTTTTCATTATTCATTAGTGAGGAGCAGATTACTACAGGGCTTAAGACTTTAGTTCTTGAGTTCCAGTCACTGCACTGTCTCATTAGCTGTGTGACCTTGGGCAAGTCACTTACCTTCTCTGAACCTTGATTCCCTTACCTTTCCAGTGACCTAACTTATAAGTTTGTTCTCAGAATTAAATATGATAATGCAAGAATGCCTGGCACAGAGTAAGTTCTCAGAAAAGATTAACATTATTATATATCAATGTATATAACATAGAGTATATATATATATATATATATGTATATAACATAGAGTATATATATATATATATCTATATCTATATATCTATATATCTATATATAGATATATATATCTATCTGACTTCTTTGGTGGCTCAGACGGTAAAGCGTCTGCCTACAATGTGGGAGACCCAGGTTCAATCCCTGGGTCGGGAAGATCCCCTGGAGAAGGAAATGGCAACCCCCTCCAGTACTCTTGCCTGGAAAATCCCATGGACGGAGGATCTTGGTAGGCTACAGTCCATGGGGTCGCAAAGAGTTGGACAATTTCACTTTCACTTTTAATATTATATAACTAATATTAAATATTAAAATCCAGGTAAACTGGAAGGAGAAAAGACAGTGAGAAACTATTAAAAAGAGACAGTCTTCATTAGGTGCTTTGCTGGCTATGTGTGTGTGTGCAGGTATTTATGTCTGCGTGGCTGGGTGGATGTGTAAATAGGCAGTGAGCCTGCCTAAATAGTAGGTTGTTTTTAGCACTGGCTGGCTATGGGCTCCAGCTCCCCAGTTTCTCCGCTCCATCCCCCTGCTTCCTGCATCCTTGGATAGGCTGGGTTTGAGTTCCTTTCACCGTTGTCAGTTCTCTTGGGAGGGGGCGCTCTTCCAGGTGTGGGGGCTGTTTGTTCTGGGGAGGCATCCTTAGCACGCCCCCACCCTCTCCGCTCAGCCCACCAAGCTGGTGCTGGGAGAGTGCCTTTGTTTTGGCCCGATGGCTGGGGCCCAACCTTCCTCCTCCCCGGAGCTGCTGCCCCGCCCCACCCCCCCGCCTCTGGCCGGGCCCTGATCGTCCTCTCCCTCTGCGCAGTGTCCACGGGCTCCGTGACGCAGGTGTCCTCGGTGAGCACGGACTCAGCTGGCTCCTCCTACTCCATCAGCGGCATCCTGGGCATCACATCCCCCAGCGCCGACACCAACAAGCGCAAGAGAGACGAAGGTAAGAGACACTGCGCGCCCGTCTGTTGGGGATGGATGGACCCACCGGCTCTGAGGGATCTGTTTCCAGGCCCTTGGTCAGGGGCGAGAGCACAGATGACTGCTGCGTGCTCCCTTACCTGCAGAGTTCTGGAGGCGCCAGGCCCAGCCCCCACCTGACCCTTGGGGAAGGGGCTAAGCCTTCTGGGGCCGGCTGGGACTGGACTTCTCCCTGGCCTCCTCCCATCTTCACCCTTTGGAGGGAAAGGCAGTCCTGGCAGAACTCCATGGCCTGTGCTTTGCCGCCTCTAAGAAGATGGTCTCTTGGCAGATGTGATGCCCAAAGGCAGGGTGTGGGGGTATGAGTACAGCAGCAATGGCCCCTTGTGGGGGGACCCATGGGGGAGAGGAAGGATCTGGGCATAGTGAGAGGGGCACACTTCCAGTAGTAGGCTTAACTAGTGGGGTCTCTCCCAGGCCTTCTGTGTGGTGCTGGGAGTGGGGTGGTTGAGGAAGTGAATAATCTCATCTCTGCCCTTAGGGCCAGTTCAGGGGCCTCCCAGGGATTAAATAGATGTCAGTCTTCCCTGTTGGTTTTTCTCAACCCTCAATATGCTGCCCAGGCCTCCAGAACTGGCTGCCTCTGTCCTGAGCACTGGTCCACCTTAACCCTGATCTCCTTTCCCTGGATGGGCTGCCAGTTTGGGCTGACATTAATGGGTCTGAGAGGAGGAATGACCCCCTGGGAGTCTGTAAAACCTTCTTCAGGAAAGGAAAGGAAAAAAAAAAAAAAGCCAGGGTCTAGGGCCTGAAAGCAGCATGGCAGAAATCTTGATTCAATTATTCAGTTCTTTGGCACAAGTCCCCTTCTCCACTCCCTGTAAGGGATGTATGTTCTGTGTGTGCACGTGCCTAAGTACTTACGATCTGTAACTAGAAAACTGCGTCGGCCCAGCGGTGGATCGGTGTGTGGTCCGTGTGTTCCAGGCCGTGCAGGAGCTTGGCCCACGGCCTCTGTGTTGAGCTATGGGAGATCATCCACGGCTTTTGGAAACTGCTTCCCGTCTTTCCCCCTGCTCCTGATGTCAACAGATGTCAGAAGTCTTTTACTTGGTGGCTTGCTGTGCCATGTTCCTGCGGGAGGCAGTGGGCCTACCATCTCTGTTGGTTTATGGAGTTGATGGTGTCATCTTTTCATTGTCACCTGGACTCACGGCAGTTGTGCCCAAGCTGGAGCCTGCTGTGTTTGATCATGTGGAGGGACGGGTATTTGAGGCTCTCTCAGAGGCTGAGGGTTAGAGGTAGAATTTTGAAGAGAAAAAAGAAAAATTGAGTTTGATGTTTACCATCAAACACACAGGTCCTGAATTGGGGAGATTGTGTCACTGTGTTTGTCGAGTGTGCTAATGGCTTTTGGTCTCTGGCGAGTGGTCACTCTAGCCTCCCAAGCTGCTTGAGAAAATATAGCATGCTCAAGATGTGGGTATTGTTCATCTACACTGCTCTGTGCTGGGCAGATCCTTCCTGAAGTCTGTGACCCAAAGTATTGACCTTGAAGAGGGACAGTGAAAAATTGGGATGTGTCCAGATGGAGATGACCTGATGAAGTATTTGGAGGAACACCTTAGGGCTCTAAGGATGTTTTGGTACCAAGAAGAGGAGAATGAGCAGGGCTGGATTACTGCTTTCAAATATTTGGAGGGCTGACATAGAAGGCGAAAGGAATGAGACTCTGCTGTTTAGCCTCAAAGGCCAGTGTGAGGCAGATGCAGAAGAGATTTCAGCTCAGAGTACAAGTCTGCAAATATGAGAGTGGTCTAAGGCAAAAGGGGCTGCCTCAGGAAGCAGTGAGTGCCCATTACCAGAGGTGTGTTAGTAGGGCCTAGGTGGCCGTTTGCTGGGCTGCTGTGTATGAGTATCAAGAATCAGATGCAGGGTTTGATGATCTTTCAGATCCTCAGTTTTGGAATTTATGATTGAGCCCTGATCCCCAGAAAAACTTGGGAGGTGATCCCGTCTGTGGTCTGGGGCTAAGGGAGAATGAATTGATGGTCCTGAAAGCTTACAGGGTTAGAAAGATTGAGAGACCAAGCAACAAGTAGAGCCTCCACCCACTCCCTGCCCTGCATCACTGAGGGTGGTTGTGGTTGGGCAGAGAGGTGGCTGGAAGTGCCCTTGCTTGTATCAGCAAACTGCCTGGGAGGAGTATAGTGAGGTGCTCCCCACTGTCCTGTCCATCCTATAGCTCTCTGAATCCTTGCATTGGATTTAGGAGGAATTGAAGAGGTGGAGATTGCCACCCCTTTTTTTATAGAGGAGGAAACCAAGGCCCCATGGAGTTCCATGATGTTGATAAAGCCACAGAGCTGGTATGGCCAGGGGGTTGGGTGAACTGAGGAGTAGGGAGAGCCCCTGAGGCTTCAGCTCCCCAGCTCCCTGGGCTGGACCAAGCCTGGGGATGGTGTGAGGAGGGTTTCAAGCAAAGGGTGTGGTCAGCAGGTTGGATGCTGCCAAGATTGTGGTGAGAAAGTAAGAATCAGTCACTGGGGAAACAGGGGAAATGCTGGTGAACTGGGTTCTGTCCCACTGAGGCTGCGGGCCATAACACCATTTTCCTTGGGAGCACTCAGCAGACTGAGTGAAGGCCCATGGGGCAAGACAGGCAATAAAGGGCCGAAAGGAAGACAGCTGAGGGTCCTCATCCCATTTCTCAGACGGGTGATTGAGGCTGTGCACAGTGGAGTGGCTTGCTCAACTCTGCTTCACAGTCTCCTCCCACTTGGACTTGGATTTTACCCCTTGGGCATTTCCTGGCTCTGCACTCCTGCCCAGGGTTCAAGGCAGGGGTGGGTGATGGGAGAGTTCCATTACAGAGGACCTGGTCTCTAGACCTGGCAGGCTGGTGGGCAATAGTGGCAACCTAAATCCCTGTGACAGGCAGTGTGTGGGATGATGCTGTGATGGGAGGGATGCCACCAGAGCAGAAGAGCAGGGCAGGGAAGGGCTGACACTGACCCAAAGGATCTGGGAAAGGTTCTCATAGGAAGTGGCACTTTATGAAGGGAAAAATATTTTGCAAGGCTGTTTTCAAACTTAAATGAATTAAAATCAAATAAAATGAAAATGTATTTCCTCAGTTGCACTTAGCCACGTTTCAGTGGCTCAATAGCCACATGTCCCCAGTGGCTCCTGTACTGAACGAAATGGCTTGAATACAAGTGCTTGGCACATTGTCGTTGTTTAGTTGCAAAGTCATGTCCAACTCTGTGATCCCACAGACTGTGGCCTGGCAGGCTCCTCTGTCCATGGGTTTTCCCAGGCAAGAATATTGGAGTGAGTTGCCATTTCCTTCTCCAGGGGATCTTCCCAACCCAGGGACTGAACCCACGTCTACCTGCATTGGCAGGCGGATTCTTTACCACTGAGCCACCAGGGACAGCCTGCTTGGCACATAGTAGGTGCTCAGTAAACAGCCCTCGGTAGAATGGATTGTTCATGTGCCTGTAGAGGGTTCACAATTAGTGAGGATGGTGGTGGTGGTGGGGGAGTCTCTAGTCTCTTCAACCAGGAATGTTTCTGTTGGTTATTTTTTTTTTCTGTTGGAAAGCTCAATTTGAGCAAAAATTCTTTAGCTAAAACAAATAAGTTAGGATACTATTAGACCAGGGGATTGCCAAGGCCCCTTTTAGCCTAGAAATTCTAGGACTCTTCCTGGGGTGTTTGCCTCCAAGACCAGCCTTGGGAACGTGGCCACTGTGTCTGAATCTCAGATGAACAGTTCTGTGGCTGAGGCAGCAGAGAAGGTCCATGGGGCCTCTGAGGGCAGAGCTGGGGTTGGCTAAAGGAAGCCACAGGGAGGCAGATCATGGCTCAGTGCAAGGAACGGCTTTCAGACAAGAGCCAGGCTGGACCAAGGTTAGAAGCCTCAGCTTGGAAAGGTAGCAAGCTCCCCGTCATTGGAGGCATGAACAGGGTTGGGGGCAGAAGAGGCAAAGAAAGCATTCTGGTTTGGACTCCGTGACTTTTGAGGCCTGTTACAATCTGGGTGGCAAGTGCTTCTCTGACTGCCTGGCATTCCAAATGGGTTCTGCCTACTTGTTTTCCCTCCTGCTGTCTGACCCTGCGTTCGCCATCATGTGGGCTTGACTGAGTGGGACCGCATCACCTGTTTCTGTCCCCAACCTGGCCTCCTGGCACAGGGCCCCGTGCACAGAGGGCTCAGGAGGCTTGTGAATGGCTGAGAGTCAGGCTGGGGTGCTGCCCAGGCGGAGGGGCAGCTTCATCTCTGGGTTGGGCTGTCCCGAAAGCGTCCGTGGAGAAAGCTATGGCCTGGACCTGAGGAATCCTGCTGGGTGAGGGGGACAGAGCCCGAGGCGGTGCCTCTCTTCCCGGAAGGCCCCGAGGAGGTGGTGGTGGGCTGGACTTGGCAGAGCGGGCAGAGCTGTGAATAGCGGCCATGGGTGAAAGGGCAGCCCCAGACCCTCTGTTCCTTCCTGGGCCTTTGATCTCTGGTGGGGCCTCCTTCTGCTGTCTCCAGGGCCCCCATTCAGGTCCCCTCGACCTCCCCCTCCCCTCATCCCCCTAGTTTGAAAGGCCCTGAACACACTGAGGTCAGCCGAGTGCGAATCCCTTTCACTAGCTCAGGAAGCTGGCCAGTCCAGCACTGGTGTGGACTGTGGGGGCTGGAAGCTTCTTGTGGGGCGGTAGGGGGGTACACTGCAGATGGAGTTTCTGGGCCCTGGGCTGCCTTCTGGGGACAGAGAGCACAAGAAGAGGCCTGTCCTTTTGAAAAGATGCCGAGTCTAGCAAGACCTTCACGGGGAGGTTTAGGGGCATACAGCAGGGAGCGGGGGCTCCTGTCATGACTCTGTCCATCCCTCTTCCTGGGGGTGACTCATCTCTGTCTTTGTGTCTCTCCCTGTGTCTTTTGTTTGGGCCTTGCTGCCTCTGTTTATGTCCTGTTTAAGGGACTTCCTCTGTGTCCCCTTCAGTATCGTTTCAGCTCTCACTCTCTTTTTCCTCATATTCACTCTCTTCTCTCTTTCACCCTCACACTCACTCACCCTCTTTTCTTGTATGAGCTCCCTCTCTCTCTCTCTCTCGCCAGCTCTTCTCTCTCCTTCTCCAGGGCCAACAGCCTCAGCTCAGACCTCAGTGGGAGCCATACTGGGGAAGGAAGGGGTTTCAGAAGTTCACAGACCATGAAGGGCCCCGGGGACCCTCTGACTTCAGGGCAGGCCCCGGCCTTCCTCTCCTTTACTGACACTCAGACACTGTCTGTTGCTCCTGGGCTTGGGACCGAAGGCTGGAGCAGAAGGTGCAGAGACTCTGCTCAGATGCCCAGCAGGGAATGAGATGTGTGGAAAACCTTCGGATTTCTGGGTTGTAGGCACCCTTGTGGCGCCACCATTCCAGAGACTGGTGATATCTGGAGACTGCCCCCCCCCACCACCTCAATAAAAAAGATAGGGTGTTAAGGCCAGGCCCCAGGCTCACAGACCAGGGACCAGCTGGTTTGAGGACTCCGTCTGCTGAAATCTTTGTCAAGTTACTTAATTCTCTGAGCCTGCATTTTGTTATCTGGAAAGTAGAGGGGGCACACGTTTTGTGTGTTATTGTGAGGATAAAATGAAATTATTCCAGCAAAGGGTTTGTAGCTCCAGGGCCTGGTGGAAGTTAAGACATTAGTAAATGGCCACTGAGGGAGACTGGGGCTTTGAGGGCGTGTGAGGCCGGTCACAGGCTGAGGGCAAGCACGTTCCATCTGCAGTTCTATTTGGCAGCTGAAACTGGCTGACCTGCCCCCACCGACTTCCTGTTTGTAACCGTCTTTCCTTCTGGGCGCCAAGACTGAACAACAGCGCCCCCCAGGTGTCAGCTGCAAAGGAAAGGGCCACTCATTTTCCCTTGCTTCCTTTTCCTTCTGGACCTTTAGCCCCCTTGATGAAAGAATAAAAGGGTTAAACCTCAGTCTTCCATGAAGTGAGGCCTTCGGATACACAAGACAGTGAAGACCTCCAGGATGGAGGGCAGAAGGCAGAACACCCGGGCCTGGGATGGCTGGGCTTCCACGGGTTTGGGGTCACCAGCTTGGTTTTCACCAGCCCTTGTCAGAGCTGGAAGGCCCTTGGAGAGCACCTGGGACACGTCATCCTAGTCATCATTCAGATGGGAAAAAGGCTTGAAGAAGAGAAGGGGTCTGACCAGGTCACACAGTAAAAACTCAGGAAACCTAGAGGGGCAGAATAGACTCTTCAGAACATCCTTGGTACCTTACTGCTATTTAATGGGCCAAATCTTAGTTTTTTATCTCCTCTCCTTTCCTCCATTCTGCTCAGCCCATTAGTTGCTCCCACAATTGAAAGCCATCAGCAGCCCTGACCTGACCCCACTAGCCTGTCACTCCTGGGCTTCAACTCTTGAAAACAAGCCCTGACCTTCCCTCCCTGGCCTCCCGTTCCTCCTCCTCATCCCTCTGGTGCTTCTGTCCCCGCACCTTCTCTGAGCTCTTCTGTCTCTGGGCCATTATCCAGGCAAGGCCCTCCACTTGGTATGCTGTCCTCAAGGCTGGCCAGTTGACCTGGCATGGCTTCCAGAGTCAATCTAGTCCCTGGGGGATTTTTCAACGGTTCATTGGTGCCTCACCACTGGCTGAGGCCCTTGGATTCATCCAGACCAGCATGCCACTTTGGAGGCCAGACAAACTCTGCAGAGAGAGAAGGAAATGACCACCACTTTGTCTTGGCCTCTCCTGGGGCTTCAGCAGGGCAGGTTCCCTCCTTGCCCTTCACAAGGTATCCCCTTCACGTACCCTCAAGCTTGCCATGCAGGGGCCCTTCTCTGATTGCTCTGTCTTGGCAGGGGCATGGACCAACATGTTTGCTCAGAGAGCATCACTTTGAACACAGCTGCCAGCCTGCTAGTCATGCTTTACTTGGCTTGTCCTGTATTTAAAATGGTTTTGAGTTAGTTACTGACATTTAAAAACAAGGATATTTCCCATAGGGTGTCTGGCTTTTCTTGGGAAAAAAAAATCAGGTCTGGCAACACTGGGCAGGCTTTTCTACACGGCAGCAATGGTCAGAGGCTCGGGCCTGGGGTCCTCAGACTGCTCCCTACTCTCCTTGCTCACGATATTTGTGCTCTATTTTTCTCTACCTGAATGCCTTTGAGCTTCTGGAGTCCTATTTTGGATTCTGCAGAACAAGTCTGGTTGAGTCCAGCCTATGGCAGCTAAAGTCTGTGGGAGGCAGGGCATTGACGGAGCTGGGTGGGGCTGTGCATGTGTGTATATGCGTGTGGGCATGTGGTCAGGAAACTGGCCACCTCTCAGGCCAGAGGTGGGTGAGGTAGGAGAAGCAGTAGGGCAGAGCCAAGAAGTTCCACCGCCTTGGCAGCTCAGAACAGTGAGATTGGGGTCATCAGTCCACATTTGCCAGATTAGGTACTCCAGGCACAAGGAGGCGCTTAGTGGCAGTGATGCTAAAGACCAGTCTCTCAGCCTGGCTGGCCACTCTCCTGTCCTTCTGGCCTTGCAGTCATTGGCACCTCAGCTGAGCCCCAGGTGGACAAGGGTCTGAGGCTTCCTTGATAAAGCAGGGGACTTGAGGCCAGGTGGTCAATTAGAGGGACTCCTTGGGCCTTTCCCTGGTGTGTGGGGTCTGTCCCTTGGGTGTAGGGGTCAGGTTTCAGTTCCTCCTGGCCCCTGGATCCCCGAGTTTCACTTTGATTCAGTGAGTGAGAGCCCTCGTGAGAGCCGACACCACTGAACACCCTCCCCAACCCTGTTTGCACACCTGCTCCCGCTCCCCCACCAGCTTTTCCCACGGGGCTGTGCGCTGGTGTCCCAGGGAGCCCTGGGGGACATAAACGGCAGGGGGGCACAGTGTGAGTCAGCTCTGGGGTCAACCAGAAGAAGAAGTGTGGGTCAGCAGTTGCGGGGACAGTAGAGGAGACGGTCTTATTCATGGCGGGCAGGTTCCCTGCTGGGGCCGTCTGGAGTCCAGGGTGGTGTGAGTTTGGCTTTCTTCCCCACCCGGCATGCCCTGGTCCCCGGTGAGGCAGAGGATCCTATGGTTGTGCTCTCTGCCTTTGGAATATGGTTAATCCTTGGCTGCACAATCTGCAGTTCTGGACTTTAAAGAGCTCCAACTACCAGAAGCTCATGAGACAGAGGAGGGACCCTGGAGGAGGGAGCCTGGGGCTCTGCGTTCCAGTCCTCATTCTGTGGCTAACTTGCTGGTGACTTTGGGGAAATCCCTGTCTCTCTTTGGGCCTCAGTTTCCTCATCTAAAACATGGGATCAAGGCTTTCTTCGGTACCAAGATTCTGAGCTTCTGGTCCCGTCTCGAGTCCTCTTGGCCTTATTTCAGACAAGTGGTTCTCAAACTTTCAGTCTTGGAACCTCTTTCAACTCTTAAAGACGTTCAAGGACCCCAAAGAGCTTTCGAATTTATGTGGGTTAATTAAAATGGACAAAGTTTTAAAATATTTATTAATTCATTAAAAATGGCAGTAATAAGTAACATAAAAACATGTTGTTTAAAATAAGAAAGAACTATATTTCCCAAACCAAAACATTTAAAACAACGCTGCTTTATGATTTTGCAAATCTCTTTAGTATCTGGCTTAACAGAAGACAGCTGGATTCTCATAGCTGCTACTGATTCCAATCTGGTGTGGTATTACACATCTTAGAGCCTCTGGAAAAGCATCAGAGTGAACAAGGTCGATAACAACTTTGTATTTTTATGGAAATAGCTTTGAACTCACAAACCCTTTGAAAGGGTCTTGGGGGGTCACTGAAGGGGTCCCTGGCCTAGACTCTGAGAATCTCTGCTTCAGGCTGCTGCAGACTCTGAGCTTACTTATCACTTGTATGGAGGGGAAGACAGTTAAGTGGTTTTTATGAAAAGAAAGGTGCCGTCAGTTTCTCCTGTTCTTTCTTCCTGAATGCAGTGGGAGCCATGGTGGCAGGCATCTGAGCTGGGGAATGGAGTGACAAGACTTCCTGGGCTTTGGAAATTGTTCTCTAGCAGATGGGGATGTGCAGGGCATCTGGGTCCTCTGCCAACCATGAACTTCCACAGAAAGGCACAGCTGCGGAGGCTTTCACTTCTAGCAGACTATCTATAGGGTTTGGGGTCTGCTCTCTGTCCGTCAGGCTGCCTTCAGGGCCAACAGCAGCTACCTAGTGCTCTCCAAGGGCCCGGGAAATGGATGTTTGGGGATCTAGCTGCATCTCCTCATCCCAGCTGAGCTCTGTACTCCATTCAGGGCAGACCCTAGGCATAGTTTTGGTGGGAAAAACCACAGCAAATAATGTTGATTAGGAATTAAACAAAATAACATGAAATAAAGAAATAAATTTGGTATTTATCTTGCCTCCTAGCCTTTGAGGAAAAGCAGGTATGAAAGACAATTGAAAAAAAGGGAGACTTTTTTTTTCATTCCACCGGGGCTTCTGAATTTCTGCAGAATGCCAGTGGTGTGTGTGTGTGTGTGTAATTTCACTTTGAAATTTCCAGTTTTCATTGGCACAAGTTTATTATTTGCATTACTCCTTCCTTGGGCTGATGGACTAAAATGGAAGTGAGGGAGAAAAATAGAATTTTCCAAAGTCACTTAGGAAGAATTGAAAAATGCTAGAAGAGATATGCTTGTAGTGAGATGAGCTGATCTATGAGAGGGAACAGAAAGGCACAGCTCCTTCAGAGACTAGAAAAGAGCAAGATGAAAAGCAAGGAGGTCAGACACTTCCCAGTGCCAGCCACCAGGTGGCACCATCGACCCAAGACAGCTTAGTTGCTGTTTAGGGTTAGGGACAAGAGGGGTGACAGGCCAGTGTGTACTGACCATTTGTGAGCTTGGTATGCTTGTAATTCGGTGGAGGGCAGCAGTGCCTAGGCAGGTGGACCATTTGAGTTTCACTTATCTGCCAGCATTTACTCAGGGAAGGGGGAGGCTGGGACATTGCTGTTGGGGGTCAAGCTTGTCCTTCCTCACCTCCATGGTGGAGATGTCTTGATGCAAACCTTTTTGGGAGTCCAGTCTTCGATTCTAAGCTTTTACTTGCTGACTGTGTGACCTTGGTCAAGTCACTTCTCTCTAGTCTTGTTTTCCTTGTATTAAAATGAGATTTGGACAGATGAGCTGAGCAATCTTCTGGGCTCTGATATTCGGTGTTGTGCCAGAGAAAGCACTGGAGCTGGAGTTGGATTCAGGATAGTTCTCCATTGGCTGTGTGATCTTGGGCAGCTCACCTCCTGTCTGTGGAGATAATAGTAACATCTCCCTCACAGCTGTTAGATAAAATAGCCAATTGGAAAATGCTTTGACATTTTTTTGGTGCTGTAGGAGAGGGAGGGGTTGCTATGTATTATTTTTCCTGGCAACTTAAGTTAGCCAGAAGCAGGCCTCCATCCTCACTACTCAGAGAGTTTGCACCTCTGCCTGTGACCACAAACCAGTCCTTACCGTAGGTGTTTTCTCAACGTCACTGCATCTCTGGCCTAACTAGCTCATGAAACTGCTGATTTCTCTCAGTTCCCTCTGCCACTGCCTTGTCAAAGCACCATCTCCTTTCCTTTGGATTGTTGCTGTAGCCTCCGAGCGGGTCACCACCTCCAATGTCACTGACTTCCCCAAACAGCCTACTTCCTGAATAGCAGCCCCGGGGGCACTTCTGAAATACAGGTCTGATCAGTGACTTGCCTGAAGAGTTTTCACTCTTTAAATCTGCCCACTGTTCTCAGAAATCATCCAAACTTCTTAACAAGTCTGCTAGACCTTCTGTGGTCAGATCCATGCCCATCTCATGAGCCCTGTCCCTCTCCACCCTCCTTTTTTTCATGCTCACCCCAGTCGTACCAAAGCTCTTTCCATCCCTTGAATACAACTTGTTCTTTCCCACTTGCAGCCTAAGGGTCACGTGCATGGGTGGTAGAGCCAGGCAACCAGGGTCCTGGTGCTGACTCCACCCATATCTACTTGTGTGACTTTGGGCAGGTTCTTGAACTTCAGTTTCCCTCTTTGAAAAACAAGGGCACCCATTGTTTGGTTGGTTATGTAGAGTTTGGATGGTTATGTGGACTGAATGAGGTAATGCACGCCAGGTGCCTGGGAGGACCCAGATGCATGATATATGCTCAGTAAAGGACACCTTTTGTGATAATGCTGTTCCCACCACCTGGAAACTGCCCCCTCCCCTACCCCACCATTTACCCACAACTTCAGGATCCAGCTCATGTCACTTCCTAAAAGTGAAGGCTTCCCCGGGGCTTACTTCTAACTGTCAGCTTCCCTGGCCCCATCTGCAGCACACAGAACCTGCCTGTTGACAAAAATATCACATTTGTCACTCATCTGTCTTCCCTGAGAGACTGTGAGCCCTGTGGGGACGGGAATAGTGTCTGTTGTGGTCACCATTTTGGCCCTAGTGCCCAGCACAGGGCTGGTTCTTGGTAACAAATATGTACTGAATAGGGACTCTGCATGTCACAGAAGCCTGGAGCCCATCTGGTCAGGGGTTGCAGGCTCTTGGGGAGAACCCAGAGCCCTGCACACCAGACTTCTTCCTTTTACCCCTGCCTGACTCCAATGCCTCGATCCTCCAGTGCTGCTGCCTGGGTCCATAGAAAGGACTTCATGACAACCATTCAAAATGGGGAGGGAGCTCTCCCGTGATTTAAACACACATGCATGTGTGTGCACACGCACAAATATGCACAGCTCTCCATGCTGGAGTCTAGGGCCCTTGTTCTGCCTGCCTTGCCTGAGCATATGCCCCAGGTATGTGTAGATCACAGCCTCAAATGGGAACTGTAACTCTAATGGCTAGTTCTTATTTAGGGTTTGCCATATATATTCCTTTTATTTATTTACCTTTTTAGCCACATGGCATGTGGGATCTTAGTTCCCCCACCAGGAACTGAACCTCCGCCCCCTGCAGTTGAAGCAGAGTCTTAACCACTAGAACACCAAGGAAGTCTCTGCCATTTGTATTTTAAACTATTAATGCGTTTGATACTCATTGCCACTGTACCAGGTGAAACTTTTATCACCCCCATCTTACAGAGTTTCAGAGAGATTCAGGAAATTACCCACGGTCACACAGCTCCCCAGAGGCACTACTGGGACTGGTCCCTGGCTCGCTGGCTCCAGAGTAGCCTTACCTGCCACCCTGGTCTGCCTCTCACAGAATGTCACTCAGGGTGGCATCAGTGGGAATGTCCTTAGCTCTCTTCAACAGGGGAATTCGAGCCCACCTTTTGTTTCAGTTATGCCGTCCCATTGCCCTGCCAGGCTGAGCTCAGGGGAACCTCTGCACAGAGCCTGTTTCCTCACTCAGATACCCAGTCTTTTCTCACGCTTCTCCTGACGCTGCTGTGCACAGTTCCTTGTGACATCTTCAAGGTGGTCACCTTCCAGTGCAGTTGGCTGATCACATGTGGATTGCACACCACCGCAGAGTAGCACCATAGGTGGACTGGAGTTCGAGCCCAGCCCTGCCGCTCAGTAGCTCTGCAAGCTTTGACAAGGGCCTGAATGTCTCCGAGCTTCAATTTCCTCATCTGTTAAAAGGGGATAATGATTCCTGCTTTTCCTGGTAATAAAAAATGTTACCTATAGTATTTTGATCAGCTCTGGCACATGGCAAATTTTAACTAGCAGTTCCCATTATTTTTATCTTCAGAGAAGAATTTTAACCCTGAATCCAGATTCCTCAAGAAAGACTGTGTTGAGAACTTTCTAAATTCCTAGCTCTTGTTTTTCTCTCAATCTCTTATTATTATTATTATTTTGACACAACTTGCAGCTTGTGGGATCTTGTAGTTCCCCAAGTAGGAATGGAACCCAGGGCACTGCAGTGAAAGCATTGAGTCCTAACCACTGGACTGCCAGGGAAGTCCCATCTTTCTCTCTTTTTCAGATGATTATTTCATTTATTTTGCTAACTCTAATGAGAGGATTATTCAGGCTAGGATGAGAAGAAAAGATATATGCACCAGAAATTACATTGGCAGGATTTTAGCTCTGCTTTGTCTCGGAAGTGAACAATTCGAGTTGTAGCTGAGGGCAGCTTGCAGTGGCAGGATGAACAGGTCGTAGGGTAGAGAGGCCTGGGTTCCTGGCTGCAGTTCGCCACTATCTTGCTGTGTGATCTCAGTCAGATCCCTGCCCTCTGGATCTTCCACTTGGATGCGAAGAGCCGGCCGGATAACCCTTCCTCCTCCCTCCTGCCTGCTGCTCCCCCTCCCTCCTCCTCCATCTTCTCTCTCTTCGTTTCCTTTCTGTCTGAGACACAAATGCCATCCGGCACTTTTGAATGGTACTTTTGTTCCGCTAACATCTCTTTTCTGAAAAGAACGATTGGTCAGGTTTGTATCTTTTAAACGCTGGCACATTTTATCAGTTAAGAACCTGCATACTCGCTCCCAAGGCAGAGCTTGTAGGAGGCAGACAGAAATAGCCAAGGAGGAAGGTGGGGAGCAGGGGTTATGGGAGACGGTGGAGGAAAACTCACCAAATCTCTCTGAGGGCTTAACGTTTGGTCCTTCCAGAAAATGCCTTTTTCCTGGGAGCCCCCCTTTCCAGCTCTTCCCACGAGCCTAAGCATTTTCCAGCCTGACTCCCCTCTATAGCTTCCCACAGAGTGGGGAGAAGGGAGGAACAGGGCCTGTGCCTGAGTCACTTTTGCTCCAGGTCTCCTGGAGGAAGGGACAGGAGCGCGGGATTGGGAATTGCAAGGCCTTGGCTTTGAGTGTTGGTGATCCGGGGCAAGCCAAGCCCAGCCTGTCTTAGCGGCAAAGAGAGAGCAGAATTCCTTCCTCAAAGTCCTGTGTCAACTCAGGAGTGTCAGCTGAGAAGGTGCTTATAAACCGTCAAGCTCCATGTAGGTATGAGTGTAGTTGTTAGGCACTTGTAGTTCATCCCAGGTGACCTTGAAGAAATTCCTTAACTTCTCCGAGGGTCAGTTTTCCCATCTGTAAAATAGGGACTCTAACCCTTAGGTCATACAATGATTGTAAGAATTTCATATGGATGTAGAACAACTGGCAAGAAGAACTGTTCTTGGCAGTGGCGGGTTCCCAGCTCTAGGCGAGCGCCCTCTTTCCCTTTCTTATTTCTTCGCGGTGCCTTCCCCGAGAGGACAGCGCACAATAACGAAGCCACAAGCTTCTGAAGTCTGGCTGCCCATTTTGAAACCCAGTCGGCCTCTTCCCTAGCCTGTAACCTCTTCCCTAAGCCTCAATCCTCTTGCCTGTAAAAGAGGGATAATTATACCTACTTAAGAGGGCTGTTGAGAAGACCGGCCTGTGCCCGTGCCTGGCTCGGCCCAGAGTCGGCGCGAGGGAATGCTCGTGATTTTGCAGCCCTCCGCACACCCGGACTCAGGGCCCCCGGCCGCCTTCTCCTTCAGGGCCCCTTGGCCGGCGACGAAAGCCAGGCCTGAGCGGAGCGGACGGCATTTGCTCAAGGTCGCACTAGGAGTCATGTGCCAGGATCTTTGATGAATATTCCGTGCCACTCGGCGAAATCAAGCCCCTACAAGAGGCCGAGGGCCTGGGGAGAAGGAGAAAGGCCAGACGCTTCGCCGCCGCCGGATGTCGGGGCGCCAAGTCGGCCCAGAACGGAGAGGGGACACCTTGCAGGAGTGCATAGTATCTGCCTGCGCCGGGCGGCCGGAGAAAGAAACGCGGCCGCGGTCAGAACTCGGCGAAAAAGGAAGGGAGGGCGCGCGGCGCCCTCGGCCAGGAGGCCCGCCCGGCCTCCGCCGAGCATTTGCAATTTAATTGACATTTGGCGGCAGGAAGCCAATCAGTATAAGTCAATTGACGTGCGGAGATAAAACTAATAGGCGGCCGGCTCTCCCCCAGCCGGCGCGGCCTCGGCGGGGCCGCGGGCACAGCGTGGCGGCCGCGGCGCCGCGGGCCCGGCCCCGGCAGGTACCGGCGATGGCGCGTGTCTCGGCCCGCGAGGGGGGCGGCGGGCGGCCCGCTGATTGCCGCGCAGCCCTTGGCGGCCGGGAGAGGCCCGTAATGAATGACTTTATTTGTCGGGGCCCTGCTGAGAACAATTGAGTTTGTTATGGTAACGACGGATGCCAGCTTTTCGGGCCCCGGGGAGCGCGGGCGAGGCGGCAGCCGGGAGCCCGGCAGCGGAGCAGAGGATGCGCGCGGAGGCAAGGGACACCGGTGGCGGGGGACTGGCCCGCCGAGTGCCAGGAACCCAGGGGACGCTGTGCACCCCGAGCCGGCGGAGGAGAGGCCGGGCTGCCTTGGATCGAGGTGCTGGGGTGGACCATGCCCACCGCTGTCGCCTTGGACCACAGTGCAGATTTGGGCTGGGCTGGGGGTTCATAAATCCCTTCCTCTCTTGTTGGACTGGCCCGTCCTCCTGGTGTCCCGGTGGTCTCTTCTTCCCTCTGCCTCTGGGTGTGAGGGGACTTCTGATCTTGTCGGGTGATAACCTGGCATCAATTTTTGTCTTTTGCTCCATTGGAAAAGTAGAAAAGACACAAAGACATCGCTGCTGCTAGGGGGCATGGCTTGACAAATTCGGGGCTGCATTTCAGCACACCACATGTGGTGATGCTGTCTCTGTGCCCTCTGCTCTGGAGAGAGTGCCTTCATTCCATCTCTGTCCTGCCTGCATCCCCATTCTTTGTGGCATGGCACCTCCCACAGGAAGCCCTCCTATCCCCACAAAGAAGGTTGCCAGCCACATGGCTTCCTCTGAGCCCGGCAGCTTTCTCCTGCCTCCTCCATTGGTTGGTGAGTTCCATGGGCAGGGCGACTTCCAATTCATTCCAGTGGCTCTCTCAGTGCCCAGCTTGGGGACTGGCAGGGCACAGATGTGAACGAGTGGCTATGGGGAGGTATTTCTTTTTTCTCTTCAATCTCTTGCTTTCCCTCTAGTTAGAGAACCAAAGGGTTCCTTTTCCTCCCTCCTCCTGGCACCTGCCTCCCCTGGCGCAGTTCTCTTTTCAGACACAGTATCACTCATTCGTTCACTCAACAAATATTTACTGAGAACCAGCCACGTGTCCGATACTCTGATATGAAATGCCCTTGACCTCAGGGAATTTACTTGGCAGTGAGACAAGACAGTGCAATGCACATGATAAATATGTGTCAGGTGCCTACTGTGTGCTGAGTAGTGGCCTGAATTCCTTGAGGTGGCACAGGCTTCAGAAGACTTGCTGAGGACTTTCCCCTCAGACATTGCATGTAGTGATCCCTGGTGCCACCCTGTGACAACCAACCTCATTCACAATGTACAGACTGATGCTTAGCATGTTTAAGAAGCAGCACAATGTTGCAGAAGGAGTCTAGATTGGACATCTAACACTAGTTTGCTGTGTGAACTCTCTCCATTTCTTCCCCTCTCTGGGCCTCAGTGTCCTCCTCTGTGAAATGGGGGAGCTGGAATTGATGGTCTCTGAGGACCAGCTGAGTGTGAGTGGTCCATAGAGGAGATGGAGCCAGGACCCAAGTCTCTGCTCCCAGCCACCTCTTGCAGTGTAACTGGTGACACTGAGACTGAAGCACTCACTGTGTGACAGACAGTGTGTGTAACACCAGCTTTAAGACAGTGGGTCCTATTACTGTTGCCCTTTGGTAGATGGAAAAGATGAGAGGTTACATAATCAGTCTAGGGTCATGCAGCTAGTAAGTTGCAGGGCTGGGATTCAAATCCAAGCAGTCTGATTTTAGAGCCTGTGCATTTGCCCACTCTGTTAGTGGCAGAGGTGGCAGATAACCCCAGGCCCTGGCAGCTCCTCTCCTGCCCTCACGCCTTCCTTAGTTCTGCCTCCTTTTTTCCCAACTCCAGAGCTCATTCTGCATGTTTACAGGCAGCAGGATCACTGATTTGTCAAGGTGTCTTTTCTCCCCTGGCTTTCTGCTCTTTGCCTTGATGCAAATGACTGAGAGAAGACCCAGCAGGAGAGAGAAGCTGCTGCGGAAGCTGGGTCCCATCTTGATTCTGTCCTAGCTAGATTATTCTATCTGGAATTGAGTTTTTAAAAAGGAGAGGGGGAATCCAGTGATGTCTTTTCGGAACAAACTCTTATTATTCATGCCTAAAGTATCTTTATTTATAGTCAGTTTTGACATCTGTCTTCCTGTTCCTGAAAAAGGGTCTGGAGAGCTCTTTCTCTCCCTATAGCTCTCCCTTTTCAGAAAGATAGGGTGATAGTCTTGAGATAGTCCTGGTGGACAAAACTGAAGGGGCCTTGAATCCAGTGAGTTTGAATCCTGTCAATTCAATCTCGCCTCTCTAAAACAAATATTTTGTAGTGCTTCCTTTGCTATCCTAAGATGACATTTAGAGAAAATATAACCTGCCTAGACACATAATTTAAAAATCAATACAATGCTCCAATTGTAACAAAAAGGGGAAAGAAAAATAAAATCAGAGTAAAATGATGTATTTCATTATGTAAATGCTCAGAAGACATAATAAAGTAGTCAGTTGCTTGCACTTATGCGTAGAATCACCATGAATACGGCAGCTACAAATGTGGACAGCTGTATTTTCTGGCAGTACAAATGCCTCTGGTGGTGTTGCCATCAGCAAACTGATTTTCTGACATTGTGAACGTCTTGATAAAATTCCAACCAAACCAAAGCATAATCTTCCCTCAATTTATGTGATGGTTGTATTCCAGGAAAATTCAGTGTAAATTGAAACATCAAGTTTGTGTATATATAAGTAAAATAGAGCTAGGTTCATGGCTTAAGTATTTATAAAGAGAGTTCTCACCAACCTATATGTATTATTGCAAAGGTGTGTGGGATGTAGGGCAGTTCCTCACTGTACTGGACTGGACTAGGAGCACCCCAGGCTCCACCCACTAAATGCCTTAACTCCTCCCCCAAATAACTGTAATTCACCGATTTTCAGAATCTCCTCTGATTTGATCACCCTTGTGGAGATCCACTGCAACAAATGAGTTCTTTTCTGGGATCTCTTCCTTTGGGAAGTTCTGAAACTACTTGAAAAAGCAAAATCTGCATATATCCTGCATTTTGTGTACCAGACCTTGTGCTGGGGGTCAGAGAGCATGGCCTGCTGTGTATCTGGGGCTCCTTCATGGGTGCCAAGCTCCCAGTTGGTGAGAGCCCCACCCACAGCTTATCACTATCTGGGATACCCTCTGCCTCCTCTCTCATGCCCCCAAGTCCAAATCCTGGTTCAAATGCCAACTGTTTCCTCCAAGAGGGTTTCCCTGATAGCTCAGCTGGTAAAGAATCCGCCTGCAATGCAGGAGACCCCGGTTCGATTCCTCGGTCGGAAAGATACGCTGGAGAAGGGATAGGCCACCCATTCCAGTATTCTGGCCTGGAGAATTCCATGAACTGTATAGTCCATGGGGTCACAAAGAGTCGAACACAATTGAGCCACTGTCATTTTCCTCCAGGAAGTCTTTCCTGATCCCTCTCCCTGACCCCCAACACCAGAGAGATTCTCATCTCTGGGCCCCACCTGCTCTTCGGGGCTCCTGTAGTGTACTTTCCCCTGCTTGAATCATGATTCCCTTTCTCCAGGCTTCCCCTGCAACCGGGGAATGGGCTCCCCTTCCAGGGCTATGCCTGGGATTGAAACCAGCAACAGGGGAAGGAATACTTGAACCCAGGGATGCGGCTTAGCCAGGTGCTCCCTCTCTGTACACGCCTTGGCCTTTACATTAGGCCAATGGCTTCTTTATCCTATCCTCACTCCCTGTCCTCATTGCCTGACAGGGGATGCTTGCTATGCAGATGATACTGTCTCATTTGGGGTCCCCCTGATTGCTTTCTCTGACCCAGCACTGCAGGCTTGGCAGAATTTATTGACTCTCATTGCACATACAGCTGGCAAGTGGCAGAGCCAGAGCTGGCGCTCAGTACACCCCCCATCTTTGTCATTTAAACTCTTTCAAGGCTGGGCCTCCCCCTGGGGGAGTTGTTCATCTATTTTTGGCTCCTGACTCAGAGCCAGGCACTGTGGCCTCAGTGATGGGCAAGGCCTGGTGGCCCCCTTTATTTTCCCTGAGGGAGTTCTGTCTCCCAAGCCCCAGACCAGTCAGGGAAAGGGGCATCATCAGATGCCCACAGGGAGGGGGGTGAGTACTCTTTCCTAACAGGAGGTCACCAAGGAGTAGCTGTCTCCTTTGTACCTGTTTGTTTTTTTTTTTCACTTTCAATGAAATGCCCACTTGTATCTATTTACTCCACAAGTGTTTATTGTGTGCTCCCATATGCTAGACACTATTCTAGGTGTTGGGGACACAGCAATGAATGAAATAGACAAAAACCTCTGCCTTGATGAGTGACATTCTAATGATGGGGGAAACAGTAAAGAAATAAGGAAAACAAGGAATTCCCTGGAGGTTCAGTGGTTAGGACTGTGCATTTTCACTGCTGAGGGCATAGGTTCAATTCCTGGTCAGGGAACTAAGATCACGCAAGCCTCTCAGTGTGGCAAAAAAAAAGGAAAACAAGCAGCATGTTGTTAAGTGCTCTGGAGGACCACAAAGCTGGGTAAGGAAATAGAGAATGAAGCAGGGCTGGGTAGGGTACATGCTGGTTTCTGGAGGGTGGTCATAATGATGAGATATCATTTGAGCCAAGACTTTAGAGGCAGGAGAAGGGAGCCAAACAGATATTGGGAGAGGAATGTTCCAGAGAGAGAAAACAGCACGTGCCAAGGTCTGAGTGAGGCAGGGGTGAGCTTGGTGATTGAGGGACAGCAAGGAGGCAGGTGTGGCCAGAGCAGAGGAAGTGGGAGCAGAGTGGAAAGAGGGACATCAGGAAGGTAGGGCTGCAGGGCAGGGGAATCCCGATGCAACAGGGACTTGTAAGCTGTGGACTTTACTCCAGTGAGATGGGGCAGAAGTGGGGGGCAGTCCAGAGCGTCTCACAGAGCAGTTCAGAGGTCCATTCTGTCCTCCACTACCAGTGAGTCCCTAACTCCAGTCCACTTTTCCTTTTCATTGTCTCCTGAACCTGCTCTTGAACCCGTGTAGCCATTCTCGCTCTCTCTCCTGGGCGAGGGCTCCATCTGGCCTCTGGGCCTCTTCTCATCCCCCTCCAAAGAGGTCTCTACTCTGTGGCCACATCCAGACCACATGAGCCCCTCCAACCTACAAGGGTTGTATGTCTGAACTGAATTGTAGGTGTATTGATATAATTAGACCAGGGCCTGACTATTTGGAACACAGACTGAGGGACTGGGGTTGCAGGGATTGGGGTTACTGGAAGATGCACTGTGGGGAGGAAGGGGTGCAGCATGCTGCAGTGGGAGGCCCAGAAGCCCTGCCCCCAACCCTCAGCAAGCCCCTCATCTCAGTGCCATCTCTGGCCTCAGCAATGGCTCCCCCAGAGGCGCCTACTTTATTTATTGCTTCTCCAAAGCTCCCTGTGGGCAGAGGAAAGTCCATTAGTGTGTTTGCAGACTGCTGGCTCTAAGCAGATGCAAGGCTTATTTGCAAACTGTCATGGCCCTGGCCTCCTCCAGAGACCTGCACGCTGGGTTCAGCTTTGTGGCTTTGAGAGCCACCTCCCCCAGGCAGACAGCTGGGTAGAGCCCCTGTCCCCTCTTTCCCAAAGTACAACATCTTGGTTTGCAGTTGGGAAAATAAAATCAAATGCCACAGAGGAACCAAAGCAGCGCATTGGGCTATGTTGACAGTGGAGAGTGAAATTCTCTCTGTTGACAGGAGCTCATTGGCTTGGCATGGATCAGGGGAAGTGTTGAGGGAAAGCATGAAGAATTCAGGGCTCAGGATCTAGGTTTGAGTCCTGATTGGGCTGCTGAGTGTCTTGTTGACTTTGGAAAACAGTTTATTGCTCTCTTGGTCTCAGTTTCTAAGCTAAGAGGATTCTGCAACTGATCTTAGAAGCCATCCTCGGCTCTAAAATGCTCTGAGCCTAATTTTGAGGATGTTTCCTTCATCTAGGTAGCCAGGGATAGAGCGATGTACCCCAAATGACTCAGCAGTTCTGAAATTCCCTGGAAGTTAGACTCAGTGGGTTAAGAGGCACTCAGGTGCTGAGACATCAGGACTCGCAGGCTCAACTGGCCCGATAGCTATGCTGTGTGACTTTGGGCAAGACATGTCCCCTCTCTGAACCCGTTTTCTTGTCTGTAAATGAGAATGATAATCTCTTGCTCACCTCCTGAGGCTATGGTGAGAATCAGAGAAGCTGATGGATGGATATGAAAGGTCAGTATGAATGTGTACTTGAGGAGTGGCGATTGTTATTATTATCGTAACTGTTGTTACCATTTCCACATGTGCCTTACTCTGGGCGCCACACACTTGCCACCATAATACAAGAACCTGCCTCCGGTGAATACAGAGCCAGAGCACGTCAGTTTAGCTATGTAAAAGGCAATGATGGTGTTTCCGTGCAGAATGAAGAGCTCCTCTTATAATTTGTGCTTGTTCAGTTCCACACCATCATAAATCCACCCCTGATGTGTGTATTTCGGGTGGAAAAACATACCACAGATTTACACAAAAGCCTCTCGAGTTCTTTTCAGCTGGGACAGGAGATGACACACGTTGGCAGACAGAGGCTGATCTCTGTGTATCCAAGAGTAGTCGAGCCAGTCTGAGTATATCTAACAGGTCAAGCTCTGAAATGAAGAAGCAATAAGCCAGTGAAATGGTACTATCACCGAAACATGATTGATCAATTGAATTCTATCAGAGACAGTGGACAGTGAGATTAACTCAGGCCTGATAGGTTCAATGAGTTAAAGCATGATGTTCATTTCAGCTTCATTTCACCAGTCTTTGCTTGTGAAATTGGTCAATCAATAGAGGTTGAAGATCATATATATATATATATTGGGGACCATCTTATGGGGAATATAATCTCAGTAGTTGGCTCCTGGCTGGGGCTGCCTGCCTCAGGTAATGGAGACAGAACAGGGACTCCATCAGCCCCATCGAAATGGCCTGATATCTTCTCCAAATGAAAAGTATTTTTGGATCTCTGATGATTTATCTTTTTTTTCCTCCCTATCACTTTGATCTATGACAAAACCCATACCCATCTTGGAGAAATATAGTGATTTCTCCTGAAAACATTTGTGCAGTGATCAAATAGATACACTCCACAATATGAACCTTCTTTTTAGTTATATTGTCCTTGGAAAAAAATAAAGACAATAATTTAAAAAATCAAATGGGGGTAATGCAAAGATATCAGAGTAAATATGATTTTTAAACCCTTTTTTTTATTTATTTCTGCACAGTGGGATGTGGGGGACAGACTGCTGTGTTTATGAAAGCTGAAAAGGTATGCATACATGAGAAGTCCTTCCAGGTATAATTAAAACGAAGCCTTTAGCATTCTTTGATCTCATTTGAAAGCACAGTTCACAGAAACAAATCACCCTTTTGCTCCTAGTAATATTTCATTTGCTTTGGAATAGTTTCACTATGGTGGTTAACATCGTTCCTAATTAGTGTGCCTATATCTCTGTAAGGTGGAGTAATTAGGTACTACTATACGAGGTAATGGACTTGGACAGTACGGATTAGAGAGAACAGACTTGTCCTGGGGCAATGCACAAGGTATTACTTCCTTCTTGTCTGTGCTTTGAGGTCAACTTGATTCATTTAAGCACAAAGAAATCCATCGCTTCATACCAGCACCAGGATAGCTTCAATAATGTGTTTGTACTGTTTGTACCTCAGAGTATATATTAGGCTCTGGATAATGGTACAAAGTGGTTAAACAGGGAGCACCCACTCCCTGCCCTCTTTCTGCCCACTAAACCTACCGAGGTATAGCCATTCCCATGCACCCAGGCTTTTTGTGCCTCTGGGCCTTTGCATGTGCTGTGCCTTCTGGTTGGAATGTACTTCTTTCCTGCCCCTTTCTTTGGCCAACTCCTTCCCACTTATCCCTAAGACTTAGGCTTCATCTTTTCCAGGGGGCTTTCTGGATCACCCCTGCTTCCAGTCTGGATTAAGTGGAGCAGTTTAGCATAGAGTTAGGTGCAGACTCTGGAGCCAGACTGCTTGGGTTTCAATCCCATCTCCTCCATCTCCCAGCTGTGTGACCTTGGGCAAGGTGATTAACCTCCCTGTGCCTCAGTTTCCTCATCTGTAAAGTGGGAGGGGGCAGTAACAAACTTGACATCACTGGGTTGTTGTGTGGATTAAATAGATAAGGTGTTTAGAATAGTTCCTGGCACACAGTAAGCTCTGTATGAGGATTGACTACTTCTGTCTAGTTCCCAGGGCTGCCTCTGCTTCTCAGGCTTACCTCTGCCTTTGGCTCCTTCAGGGCTTTGGACTTAGCTTAGTACATTGGAATTTTCCACTTGTCTGTATCCCCCACTTGAAGGCAAGGGTTGAAACATACCTCTCTAGCTCAGGTACCAAGTGCAGGACCAGACACTCAGCGGGAATTTGGTGCATATAGCTTAGGAACAGAATCGATCGTGAGGCTTGAAACAGGAGTCAGGGGCCTCATGTCTTCCTAGGCTCGGCTCCCCTTAGTCCTGCCTTCTGACCCCAAACCAAGTGTGGAATCTTTGGCTCTTTGGAGTCTTTCCCTCCCTGACAGCCTGTGACTCACTGGTTAACACAGAGCACAATCAGATTCACTCTGGTCGAACCTGAACGTATTTAGCAATTTTACAATTTCGCGATTTTCTTCTCCGAGAAGAAAGATTGAGTGAAACTAATGGCTGAATAATGGTCGTTCCAATGGAATTTTCCTCCACGCTGCTCTGATTTTTCTCAGCGTGTGGCCCTGGTTTAGGATGGCATTTATAAAATCACCCGGAACATCGATGTTGGTTCTGGGCTGCCGGGAGACTTTCCAGTCCTGCTGCCCTGATACCCAGCACAGGGCCTAGCTCATAGTATAGATGCTCTCAAGATATTGCTGACTGATGCTAGTCGTCTGGGGCTGGAATCCTATCCCCTTATCCCAGCACCTTGTTCCCTTCCCTTAATTGAGGTCTGGCTCTGATAGTCCCTCTTCTAGGACCCACGTTTGGGTTATTAGTCATCTTAGAGTCACCCTAAGCATTCAAACACCATGCAGAGAACAGAAGTGCTATGAATTATTTTGAGTGGAAGAATTAACGGCATTTTGTTGTAGTTGTGAGCACATACACTATAGACTTGCTGTGTTTTCCTTTTGGTGTGTGTTGCCACGAAGCTTAGTGCTCAACTGAGTTTTGGTAGTTTATCATCCTCTTGTTTAAAATTTTGTGAACTGCCTCGGCTCTTAGAACATAGAACATAAACTCTTAGTTGGTTAACTCTTTCCTCCTTTGAGATCACTGATATAATGGAGGTCGCTCCCAGAGGTTTTCTCTCGAGTTCTCCAATGATGCTAGAGACTGAGTTCCCCTGAACCATTCGGCCTTCAACCCCTCAACTCTTCCCAGGTCACTCATTCAGTCAATAAACATTAATCAGCATTTCCCTTGTTTGTGATGAGTTAGACATGGGCTCAGTCCTCAGAGAGCTTATACTCTGAGCAGGGAAGGAAAGAAATACAGGCATACCTTGGAGACATTTCGGGTTTGGTTCCATACCACCGCAGTAAATCAACTTGAAATAAATGGAGTCAACACACTTTTTGGTTTTCCTGTGCATATAAAAGTACTTCCCTGGTGGCTCAGAGGGTTAAAGCGTCTGCCTGCAATGCGGGAGACCTGGGTTCGATCCCTGGGTCGGGAAGATTCCCTGGAGAAGGAAATGGCAACCCACTCCAGTATTCTTTCCCATGGACGGAGGAGCTGGGTGGGCTACAGGCCCACGGGGTCGCAAAGAGTAGGACACGACTGAGCGACTTCACTTTCACTTTCCTTTCATACTGTGGTCTTTTTAGTCTGCAGTAGTACTGTGTCTAAAAACAGATGTACATACCTTAATTAAACAATACTTTATTGCTAAAAATGCTAACTACTATCTAAGTCTTCAGTGCCTTGTAATCTTTTTTGCTGGTAGAGGGTTTGAACAATTGTGAGAATTACCAAAATGTGACATGGGACACAAAGTGAGCAAATGCTGTTGGAAAAAAAGGCACTGATAGACTCGTTTGCTGCAGGGTTGCCACAGACCTTCAATTTGTTAAAAAAAAAGGCAATTATCTACAAAGCACAATAAAGCAATGCTTAATAAAACAAGGTATGCCGGAGTAATTCTAGAAATAGCTTGTGTTTATTGAGCACTTATTCTGTGCCAGGAGCTATGCTAAGCACTTTACATGTATCCTTATTCAATTCTTTCATCAATTCCATGTACCATTATGTATTATCCCATTTTATGTATGAGAAAATGAGGATTAGAGATTAAAGTTTCTCAAGTATCACAGGCTTCTAAGAGATGGAGTGAGGATTTGAACCTACCCAATGGGCTGTGCCACATCCATCACAGTGGCTGGCTTCACTTTAAGACCTCTAAAAGGTGTGCAAGTGCTCTGCCATGTGACCTTGTTGTGACCTTGTGCAAGTTACTAGTTATCTCTGCCAGTTTCCTCAGCAATCAAGTGGCGATTCCAAGAGGATGGATCTCACAGAGTGGACTGTAAAGGGGTGAAATCCAGGATAACAGTGGTAACCTATGCAACTTGCTGAGGAGAGTTAGAAGATAGTGTGATTAGTTTAGCCTTTGTGCTTCCGAGAGGAGGTGGGTTTTAGAGATGAGCCTTTGGTGGGCTGGGGTGAAGGGTGAGTCGGCAGAAGGAACAGTGAATGGGGGAACATGGACTCTTGGGGAATCAGGAGTAGCCTGCTTGGATGGTGTTAGGAAAGCTCCTGACCGGAGGGGCAGATCATGGAGTCCTAGAAGGGCTGGGCTTTGTCCTGCAGCAGCCTTGGAAAGGTTTTCCTGGTGAAAATGATGCAGACAGCAGCTAATGTTGTTTGGACACTAACTTTATGTTAAGTGTGTCACTGAGATTATTTCATTTATTTCTTATAAAACCCTCGAGATGGTCCTGCTTACCACTGTTCTGTTTACCATGTCCTGCTTACTGGTTTACAGATAAGAAACAGAGGGTTTTAGTCTTAGTAGTTGACCCAAGGAGGGAAGTGGAGAGAGCACGGGATCTGCAGACAAGTGACTGAAGTACATACAAATCCCAGCTGAGTGACCTCAGCTACTCAACTTCTCTGAGCCTCAGTTTTCTCATCTGTAAAATGAGGTAAGAATATGCACTACCCTCCAGATGCCCTGAGGGTCAGTGAAATTTAAAGATGTGAAGATAACTTGTCTGGGAGGCTGGCATGGAGCAATGTTCCATCCAGTGTGAGACCGAGGATTAAAGAGCCTATGCCCCCATCACCTCTATCTTCAGATGTCTTCTCTTCCCTTCATCTTTGCTAGGGATATATAGTGTTCTCTCAGTGTGTGCAGGGTCTTTTGCTGATGTAGCCCCAGAACAAATATGCTCTCCACCCTCACCTCTCCTTTGTAACCCATGGTCTTATCTAGCATCTCATGAGGATAAATTCTGGAGCCACTATTACCCTCAGCAAGCTTCTCTTGCATCTGAAACAATTTCTTAAAGCTGAGGATTAGCATGGTCTGAATTTGGTTGGTTTCTGCTTTATGGATTGTTTTAAGAATTAGCTACAACAGGGAATTCCCTGTCGGTGCAGGGGTTAGGACTCAGCGCTTTCACTGCTGGGGCCTGGGTTTGATCACTGGTTGGGGAGTTAGGATCCTCCAAAGCCATGTGGTGTGGTCAAAAAAAAAAAAAAAGAGAAAAGAATTAGCAATTAGCTGACAGCTATGATTGCTATCTCCCCATCTGGTGAAAACCACCCCAAACTCCCTGGACTCACTTGACTCAAGCTGGAAATGCCCTGGGTCATACCAGTTCGGTGTTCCCAGCTGTGCTGGCTCCAGACTCCTGTGGCACATGACACACTAAGACCTGGCTCTGTCTCCATCTTCACTGAGGGAGGCAAGGCTGTGAGCGTGGTGGGTGCCAGGGTCCAGAAGCAGCAGACTGGCTAGATGTCAGCCTCCTCAGAGCACTGCCAGCCAGACTGGGAGAGGACCTAAGAGCCTGGGGTAGGGGAAGGGCCCATTGTAGTGCTGAGAAGCATTAACGGTGGCATCTGGGAGCTATTTTCACAATTTCAAAAAATGTAGCTCAGTGGGAAAACAAAGGTTTCTCCTGTCTCTGACTTCCTCCTAGAAGCCCTCCCCCACCCACATGTCCATCTCTAAACCAAATATTAGCAAAGAGAAAATCCCTTGGGCACATTTGGCCATCATTTAGGGGTAGAATGAATATTGGGTTGTAGATTACTCCCTTACAAAGACTGCACAAACAACCAAAATGGAAAGCACAACCAAAATGTAAAAATAGATGAATGCTCATTTAATACTTAAATTTTGTAGACAAAATCTACATGGATTTTAAAGAGGAAAGTTGTTAGAAATGACTAACAGCCTCCTTAGTTTATTGGTGGGGCACCTAAGGCCAAGAGAGAGAGAGAACTTGTCTGGCCCACCCAGGAAGTGAGGGCAGAGTCAGGGATAGAACCCACGTGTGCTGGCTCCCAGCCCTTTTCCCCACTGGGCCCTTCCACTGCCGGGCCATGCTGAGGATAAAGGAGGCTGTTTTGGAGCTCTGACTTGAGCTGGGCTCTGCGGGGAAATGGGGCTCAGAGAAAGGCCGGAGACTGACTCAGTAGCTCCTGCCTCCTTTCCTGGGCTCCTGGGCTTCCGGCTGGGGCTGCATCCCAAAGGCCATGATGCCAGTGGAATTAGGGAGATTCTTGTTTGTTTTTATTTTATTTCTTTTCTCCCAGGGTGCATCTGTGGACATAAAGTACATGATGATTTTTAAAGAAACAAACCAGGACCCTCCAAGAAAAATGCAAAACCCCTGAATCTGCTGTGCACTAAAGAAAACGCAATGGGTTTGTGATCTTTTAAGACACACAAGAGACAGCTTTCTCTTGACAGATGGGAATCTGAGGCTCTTTTGCTTCCTCCCGCTTTGCGTGACCAGACCCGATTGTGTAAAGCTTTTAGCTTCAAAGCCGGGTTGTGAATAACATTGGTTTAACCTGAAATTTAAAGCCAGCATTTCTTTGCTCCCCGAGACACAGCTTCCTGCCCCTTGCTCCCCTGAAGCTAGCTTCCAGAATGTTAATTCGACGAGCCATGGTTGACTAAGCCCAGCACTGGGTCTATTACATATTATTTGATTTGGAGTAGAAAAAGATTTAAAGATACCATGCCCCCTGTATACCTTTGTACTTTGCCCATGTCTATCCATATATTTAAGCATACCATTCACATTGCAAATTCAGCTTTTCCTCCCTGGAATAAAATGAGTCTGAGTGCTTCTGGAGCCTGTCTCCAAGACTGCACTCTCCAGTGAAGTCAGATAGCATCTTTGTGGATGGAAACGCTACGGAAGTGTCCATTGGTGGCCTGGAGAGTCAGACCAGTCCTTGTGGAGGGGGTGGTTTCTCTGGTGTTCACTTTTATATGCATAGCTGTCTCTGTGCATATAGTCTGTTTGGCTTGTGCTCACCCACTGTCTGTGGTACCCAGAGATAAGTCAGCCATGTCCCTGGTCCCTGAGAACCATGAGTCTTTTTGTCAGAGTATTTGTCATGGTTGACACTTTCACCTTTCCTGGTCTGATTATTTTTTAGTTAACGTTTGCCCCTTCCACTGGGCATAACTCCACAAGGACAGGGCTGGGTTTGCCCTGCATTAGGCTAGCGTCTGCTCCCTTAGGTTGACTGAAGAAAGAATGAACAAATGAATGAATGAATGAGGTCAGATGGAATGTGACATTTGCAGACCAGATCTGCGGAGTGAAGGTAGTATTACTAATTAGTTCATTTATTCTGTAAATGTTCTCTTTGGAGAAGACAGAAATAAATTAACTGTGGTGTTACTCCCTAAGATAGCTAATAGTGCTGTCAGAGTGAAGAGCCTAGGGGCCTGACTTCTAAGACAAGGGAGAAAGTGGTGAGCTGAAGAAGTGACTAGGGCATGAAGGAAGACATGCTGGAGGAGGTGACATGGGTGCACATGGTTAGTGTTTATCCTGGCAGCTGGGCACATGCCATGAGGAGTGATCTACCTTCAGTATGGGCTCAGTGGATCACCTGTGGCTCATAGGCTGACTCTACATATCACCTCCAAATGAGTACAAATGCAAAATTCATCTTGCCAGCTCCTAATCTTTCCAAGGAGGACGGATGGAGGTTCGTGACATTGTATAGGAGACAGTGATTAAGACCATCCCCAAGAAAAAGAAATGCAAAAGGCAAAATGGTTGTCTGAGGAGCCCTTACAAATAGCTGAGAAAAGAAGAGAAGCTAAAGGCAAAGGAGAAAGGGAAAAATATGCTCATTTGAATGCAGATGATTCTAATCCAAAGAATAGCAAGGAGAGATAAGGAGGCCTTCTTCAGTGGTCAGTGCAAAGAAATGAGGAAAACAAGAGAATGGGAAAATCTATAGAGATCTCTTCAGGAAAATTAGAGATACCAAGGGAACGTTTCGTGCAAAGTTGGGCTCAACAAAGGACAGAAATGGTATGGACCTAACAGAAGTAGAAGATACTAAGAAGAGATGGCAAGAATACACAGAAGAACTATACGAAAATGATCTTCGTGACCTAGATAACCACGATGGTGTGATCACTCACCTAGAGCCAGACATCCTGGAATGCGAAGTCAAGTGGACTTTGGGAAACATCACTACGAACAAAGCTAGTGGAGGTGATGGAATTCCAGCTGAACTATTTCAAATCCTAAAAGATGATACTGTGAAAGTGCTGTACTCAGTATGCCAGCAATCTGAAAAACTCAGCAGTGGCCATGAGACTGGAAAAGGTCAGTTTTCATTCCAATCCCAAAGAAAGGCAATGCCAAAGAATGTTGAAACTACCACACGATTGCACTCATCTCACATGCTAGCAAAGTAATGCTCAAAATTTTCCAAGCCAGGCTTCAACAGTATGTCAACCGTGAACTTCCAGATGTTCAAGCTGGATTTAGAAAAGGCAGAGGAACCAGAGATCAAATTGCCAATGTCTGCTGGATCATCGAAAAAGCAGGAGAGTTCCAGAAAAACATCTACTTCTGCTTTATTGATTACGCCAAAACCTTTGACTGTGTGGATCACCACAGACTGTGGAATATTCTTCAAGAAACGGGAATACCAGACCACCTGACCTGCCTCCTGAGAAATCTGTATGCAGGTCAAGAAGCAACAGTTAGAATAGGACATGGAACAACAGACTGGTTCAAAATTGGGAAAGGAGTAGGTCTTGACTGTATATTGTCACTCTGCTTATTTAACTTATATGCAGAGTACATTATACAAAAATGCTGGGCTAGAAGAAGCACAAGCTGGAATCAAGATTGCTGGGAGAAATATCAATAACCTCAGATATGCAGATGACACCACCCTTATGACAGAAAGTGAAGAAGAACTAAAGAGCCTCTTGATGAAAGTGAAAGAGGAGAGTAAAAAAGTTGGCTTAAAGCTCAACATTCAGAAAACAAAGATCATCAGATCTGGTCTCATCACTTCATGGCAAATAGATGGAGAAACAGTGGAAACAGTGACAAACTTTATTTTCTTGGTCTCCAAAATCACTGTAGATGGTGACTGCAGCCATGAAATTAAAAGATGCTTGCTCCTTGGAAGAAAAGCTATGACCAACCTAGACAGTGTATTAAAAAGTGGAGACATTACTTTTCCAACAAAGGTCTGTCTAGTCAAAGCTATGGTTTTTCCAGTAGTCATGTATGGATGTGAGAGTTGGACTATAAAGAAAGCTGAGCACCAAAGAATTGATGCTTTTGAACTGTGGTGTTGGAGAAGATTCTTGAGAGTCCCTTAGACTGCAAGGAGATCCAACCAGTTCATCCTAAAGGAAATCAGTCCTGAATACTCATTGGAAGGACTGATGCTGAAGCTGAAGCTCCAATACTTTGGCCATCTGATTTGAAGAATGACTCATTCAGTTCTGAGTAGAAAAGACCTTGATGCTGGAAAGATTGAAAGCAAGAGGAGAAGGGATTGACAGAGGACGAGATGATTGGGTGGCATCACCAACTCATTGGACATGAGTTTGAGCAAGCCCCTGAAGTTGGTGATGGACAGGGAAGCCTGGTGTGTTACAGTCCATGGGGTCGCAAAGCGACAGTTGGACAGAACTGAGCTACTGAACTGAACTGAGTCTTTCCAAACTTTGAGAGCAGGGGTTAGAAAGCACAGCCTGAACTAAAGGAACTAGCAACTCAGGCTCTGGGACTGAGAAATGTGAAGGGCAACTATTTCCCCAGCTCCTTTCCATGGCTCCCCACCCCACTCCTCCTCCGGTGAGGCTCGGATTACCTCTGTGGCCTCTGTGAGCCAACCCCTGCCCACCTGTCCAGAGTCTCCTGGGGTCTCTTCACCCCAACTCCCTCTGTCCCCTTCGTCTCCACCTCTGCCTGTTAAACCCTCCCTTGCCCCTTTGCTCTTGCTGACATTCTCCCTTTGGGAGGCTCTTACCTGGTGCAGAGTAAACTCTATATCTGTATCTGTTAAATGAATTAATAAATGATTGTATGTTTAGGAGGGCCCCAGGCCTTCTTAAGGAAATAGTAGACTTTTGGCATCTGTGTAAAGTGGCAGCTAGACTTCACCTCCCTCCCACCTGACATGCCCCACCTCGTGGCAGGAGTGGCCAGGAGAGAGAAAGCAGAGGCAGTGCTGGGGTGAGTGACTGGACAGGTGGCTCTTCTCACCTCACAGCCCTCAACTCTGTGTCTGGGTCACCAGGACAGTCTGCACACTCTCCCAGGCTCAGCCCACGGTGCTGTGGCTGACTTTCAGAGCAGGACGTGGTGAGCCTTCTTTCTGGAAGACTTGGTGAGGCTGCCTGAGCTGCAGAGTTAGTGGTGTCCTGGGCTCTGGGCCTCCAAGGACCCTGAGTGTGTGCACTTGATTTGGCATGTGTCCTGAGCCTTAACTCTGTGCCAGGCCCTACTTGGTGATGCAGTGACCTTGCCCACAGGCGCCCTCAGCTGAGCCACCCTCTGAGCTTCCTCAGTGGAGGTGAAGCTATGGCTTTCCAGAGCTCTTTCCAGAGCACAGAGCCCCAGCCTGTGAAGCCCGTGGGACTCACCTCCTCCAGAGGCCGAGGTGGGGGCATGTCTGGTGGGGCAGCCCAATGGGGAGGGAAGAGATGGACTCAGCAGGGCGAGGCCTTGGCAGGAGCGGCCAGGAGCTGACAGACAGGAAGGAGCCTTTATTAGGAGTTTGGAGCCTGACAGGGAGGACAGGGGCTAGTGAGTTTATGTGGAATTGGTGGGCAGGAAGACATCTAAAGGTGGACGCGGTTACTCTGATGGGAAGAGACTCCTCAGTGGGAGCACTGGGGAACTCAGGCCAAGGTCATGCTTTGGCAAGAGTGTCTGGGGTCAGGATGACTCGCCAGAGCAATGGCTGAGGAGAAGCCAGCTGAGCCTTCTTCCCGGATGTGTGTATGTGTGTGTACACCTGTGCATACAAGGGCCACTTGGGGAATGCCAGCCAATGGAAAGCACTGCTGGGCAGACACCATCTGAGCCAGGAGCTCCTACATACTGCTAGTCTTGGTGCCCTTGTGGGATAATCCCCTGGGTTAGGCCATGATGGAAGAGGGGGCTTTGAGGATGATGTCTCGTGGGCAGGAGCAAGGACCTGTCTCATGGAAGGCCAGTGTCACAGGCTTCTGGAGGAGGGCCTCAGGCTCCAGACTGGAAGACATGAGTCAGAGATCCCGCTAAGGAGCCCTCATGTTGGAGTGTCTGGTCATTTAGTCTATAGCCCAGCTTAGGTATCCTCTTGGGCCAGAATTGATCTGGGATCCATTTTCTCCAGGGGTGTCCAGAGCCATCTCTTCCAGTAGAGGTTGCTGGGGCACTCTGAGCTCTCTGCCTACACAGGGAACTCTGAAAGGCCAGCACTCATGTCAACACCCAAAGCTGGTATCTTTGTTCAAATGTTAGAGCCTGTATTGTAGTTGCCCCCAGATAAGATATCTGGGGGAACACCAACTTCGGGCAGTATCTCAGGGACACAGAATCCCACTGCTTCAAGCTCCTTGGTTTGGCTTCCTTCTTCACACAGGTGGGGCTTTGACCTGATGAATGAAGTTTAGGGCAGCAGTGGGCTGGTGGGGCAGGGATGGAAGCGGGATTGGGGATGGCCTTCTATAAGGGCACCTGCCAAGGAGAGATCTGACACATGCTGGTTCCCCCTAGGGCTTCCCAATGGCATAAACAGAGGCCTCTCCTCTGGGCCTGGCTACCAGCAGTGTTTCTGGGTGGCCCTGAATGAGCAAGTTGGTTCCAGAGGGCCTTGGGGAATGATGGCCCCGGAGGCCATTCCTCACTGGAATCTTTCACCCACCTTATTTTCTCTTGTTTTGAATGGTTCCGACCCAAACCTCACAAAATATATTTCAACCCATTTAATTTTTAATTGATAGTTTGTAACATTTTCTTTGAAGTGTAGGCATCATCACCAGGGACTGTGATAGTGTGAAGAGCTAACAATACAGAACCCACAGAGAATTCAATCTTATACTTTCTTTGTAATTTACATTTCTGAATAGGCAATACATTTAAAGTTCTATAACAAACAAAACAATCATTCTGTGAAAAGTCTCTTTCCCTTTTGCCTCCATTTGTTTAGTTTCTACCTCCCTAAATGGGTACCACTCTAAGTATTTCTCACGTTGCCTTCCGTATGGCTCTGGAAGGCAACATGAGAAACACACACACACACACAAACACACACATATATATCAGTTCAGTACAATTCAGTCACTCAGTTGTGACCTACTCTTTGTGACCCCATTGACTGCAGCATGTTAGGCTTCCCTGTCCATCACCTGTCCATCACCAACTCTCAGAGCTTGCTCAAACCCATGCCCATTGAGTCAATGATGCCATCCAACCATCTCATCCTCTGTTGTCCCCTTCTTCTCCTGCCTTCTATCTTTCTCAGCATCAGGGTCTTTTCCAATGAGTCAGTTCTTCGCATCAGGTGGCCAAAGTATTGGAGCTTCAGCTTCAGCATCAGTCCTTCCAATGAGTATTCAGGACTGATTTCCTTTAGACAGACTGGTTTGATCTCCTTGCAGTCCAAGGGACTCTCAAGAATCTTCTCTAACACCACAGTCCAAAAGCATCAATTCTTTGGTGCTCAGCTTTCTTTATAGTCCAACTCTCACATCCATACATGACTACTGGAAAAACCATAGCTTTGACTAGACAGACCTTTGTTGGGAAAGTAATGTCTCTACTTTTAAATATGCTGTCTAGGTTGGTCATAACTTTTCTTCCAAGGAGAAAGCATCTTTTAATTTCACGGCTACATTCACCATCTGCAATGATTTTGGAGCCCAAGAAAATAAAGTCTGTCACTGTTTCCATTGTTTCTCCATCTATTTGCCATGAAGTGATGGAACCGGATGCCATGATCTTAGTTTTCTGAATTTTGGGTTTTAAGCCAACTTTTTCACTCTCCTCTTTCACTTTCCTCAAAAGGCTCTTTAGTTCTTCACTTTCTGTCATAAGGGTGGTGTCATCTGCATATCTGAGGTTATTGATATTTCTCCTGGCAATCTTGATTCCAGTTTGTGCTTCATGTAGCTTGGCATTTTGTATGATGTATTCTGCATATAAATTAAAAATAAATATGTAAATATATATATATACACAGACACAACCATATATATACACACACATACATACACACACAATGCTTGTAAAGTCTTATTTTCTTCCTTTTTACACAAAAAGATTGTGTGCTGTGCTGAATATTATTTATTTATTTTTCATTTAATGATGTATCTTGAAAATCTTTCTGTATCACTTCACAGAGGAAGTCCTCTTTCCTTTTGCTGCTGCACAGAATTCTACTGTGTGAGCATACCATAACTTATTTAACCAGTTCCTAAAACAAACTTTTTGGTTGCTTCCAGTCTTTGCTACTAGGACTTTGTACATGTATCACTTCCTATATGTGTAAGTCTAACTGTAAAGTAAATTCCCAGAGGTGCAATTGCTCTATCAAAGAGAACTTGCATTTGTGATCTTGATTTTGTTGTTCAGTCACTGAGCTGTGTCTGACTCTTTGTGACCCGATGGACTGCAGCATGCCAGGCTTCCCTGTCCTTCACCATCTCCTGGAGTTTGCTCAGATTCCTGTCCTTTGAGTTGGTAATGCTGTCTAACCATTTCACAGCCTTGTGGTGAAGGGGCTTGTGTAACTCAGTGAAGCTATGAGCCATGCTGTGCTAGGCTCAGAATGGGTCAGGATGGGTCATAGTGGAGTGTTCTGACAAAATGTGGACCACTGGAGAAGGGAATGGCAAAGCACTCCAGTATTCTTGTCACAAGAGCCCCATGTGATCTTGATAGATTTTATCAAATTGTCCACCATGGGTGTGTGACGAGTAGACTCCCATCAGAACTGTATGAGAGCACGTGTTTCCCTACAGCCTTCCTAACACTGTGTTTTATTGGCTGGTCACATGATATGATGCCAGATGTCCCAGGTAAGGGCCTTAGCTCTGGGACAAAACTGATCCAAGGGGACCTTCAGTGCAGGAGAGGCAGTGGTGCCTGGTGATTAAACCTCTGAGTCAACCTGAGTTCTAATCCTCAGGCAAATCAGTTTACTTTTCTAGGTCTCAGTTTTCTCATCTGCAAAATGGGGAAATAATATCATCTGCATTGGTTTCATTGTGAGGATTAACTGCAATGATGCATGCTTCACACAAGGCCTGGCGTGTGGCTATGGGAAGCTGGCTCTGGCCTAACCAGTTGGGTGACCTTGGCAAAGAACCTCTCCCTATCTGAGCTTCTGTGTCCTCTCTCATCAGGGAAGGAAGTGGACTTGTGTGTCTCCCAGACTGTCTTCCCAATCCAGGGTCTGGCCTGTCTTGCCCAGCAGCTTGTGGGACTCATACTCACCCCCTCCTCTCTCATACTCATCAAAGGTATTCAGGAGTCTCCTGTGCCGAACGGCCACTCACTGCCGGGCAGAGATTTCCTCCGGAAGCAGATGCGGGGAGACCTGTTCACGCAACAGCAGCTGGAGGTGCTGGACCGCGTGTTTGAGAGGCAGCACTACTCGGACATCTTCACCACCGCAGAGCCCATCAAGCCTGAGCAGGTATGGTCCCGACTGGCTGCCTCCGCCATCCACCACCCGCATGCAGGCCTGGGTGATGCACCCAAAGGCATCTGGCGGGATGTGGGCGAGAGTGCCAGGTTTTACTCAGAGCCATACCTGGCCAGTGGAGGCCTCCCAGGAGGTATAGAGGACGCATCTGGGGCTCTTGCGATGGCTGGCCCTGGTGCCTGCTCTCTCGGGCCCAGCGGGGGGTGTTCTGTGTCTGGTTGCTCTGCCATTGCTGAGTGGTGCTGTGCTTACCCAGGGCTCTTCACACAGGGTGGTGTAATGATCTCCTGAGCCACTTGAGATGGTCTTGGGTCATTATCCTGTCAGTCAGGATGCAAGTGGAAATACATAAGCACCGTATGGCCATAAACCAGGTGATAATGGCACTGGCGTGTCCCCCACTGTCAGCCCTCTTGTCACGTTGTCCTGTCATGCTTTTAGAATTGAATCCAAGAGTCTGGAGATGAAAAAGTGTCTCACTGGACAGACTCACAGCTGGGTCACTTGCAAGAGAGGGAAGATAGCAGGATGATCTGTTGCTAGCATCCCCCTGCTCTAACCTGGGCTGAGAAGCAGTCACTGCCTGTGGCTGCAGAGAAGGGAGGGACCAGAAAGCCTCTGCCCAGGGAGAGGCTCTTAGGATCTGGATAAGGTTTCCCCTGAGTACCAGATTTGATTCAGCAGACTGTTTCCTGGTGCCCTGCATGTGACAAGCCCTGGGCTGGAGACCTCACAGGCACAGGTGGCTCGGACTTGACTCCTTTGTGCTGAGAGCTCTCATCCCTGCGTGAGATGCAGGGGCCTGAGAGTAGTGACTTCCCCAGCACTTGCTGGCTGGTCCTGGTGGTGAAGACTAACCTGCTGAGCTTCCTCTGCAGGCTACTGAGAGGATGGCTTCTGAAGTTTTTCCAAAGAGTCGCCCAAAACAGTAGGCTGCAGGACAGGCTACCGTGGAGAGAGGAGGTGCTGGAGGGGACCTTGGGTGGGGAGGAGTGAGCAAGGCCCCAGGGACCACTATCCTGTGACGGTCTGGCTGTCTTTGTGTGGTTCCTAGGAGTGCACTCACAGACCACCTAGCTACTTTGTTTTCAGATGGGGAAACTGGGGCCTAGTGAGGCAAAGAGGCTTGGCCTAAGGTCACCCAACAAGTCTGGGCTTCCCTGGTGGTTCAGATGATAAAGAATCTGCCTGTGATTGCAGGAGAAAGTGAAAGTGAAGTCGCTCAGTTGTGTCCGACCCTCAGCGACCCCATGGACTGTAGCCTACCAGGCTACTCCGTCTGTGGGATTTTCCAGGCAAGAGTACTGGAGTGGGCTGCCGTTTCCTTCTCCAGGAGATCTTCCCAACCCAGGGATCGAACCCAGGTCTCCCGCATCGCAGGCAGACGCTTTACCATCTGAGCCACCAGGGAAGACCTGAGTTCATTCCCATGGTGGAGAAATTTCCCTGGAGGAGAAAATGAATACCCACTCTAGTATTCTTGCCAGGAGAATTCTGTGGACAGAGGAGTCTGGCCATTGGGTCGCAGAGTCAGACATGACTGAGCGACTTTCATTCACTCACTCACTCACCCAGCAAGTGATGTATTCACTTAACAAACACTGATGAGTGTTTATTATATGCAAGGCACACAGCCTATCACTAGGTACATGAGTGAGCAAGACAGGCTTGGACCTGCTCTCAGGGAGACTACAGATGTGTGAAAGAATCACAATAAAGAAGGATTACTCAGAGAGTCACGGATGACAGATGTGCCAGGCACTGAGGAGGAGACATCTGAGTTCTCTAAAGGCAGAAAGCAGGTGCTGATCCAGCCTGGAGGCCACAGTGCCTTCTGCTGAGCCCTGAAGGGACATGCCAGTCAGGAGAACTGACTGGCAGAGGGAATAAGAGTACAAAGATCCTGAGGCCAGAGGAAGTGTGGCAGGAGTGAAGAAAGAAAGAAAGTGTGGCTGGGCTTCAGGGAGGGGCTCTGGGAGGGTAGCCGGGCCTGGTCTCATAGACGGTGCTGTGTTTCCGTCTTTCTCCTGCAGCTGAGTGACACCTCTTCCAGGAATCACACAGTCATTGGTGCAGGTCAGAGCTAGTCTCACACACTCTAGGTCCTGGGCTCTAGGGAGAAGTGTCTTTTTCTATCACAGGCAGCCTGTCCCACTGCTCGGAGCCCTTCAGAGACATGGCTGAAGCCGCCTTCCATCTTACCCCATAAAGAGAAAGCAAAGGGACTCAACTTGGAACCTTCCTTGGATGAAGCCTACCTTTCTCTTTAGAATCTGGGAGAAAAGTTATCTTGTAACCTTTGACAATATTATGTAATTTTAGAGCCAGTAGGGCTCTAAAAAAGGCAAGCTATCAATCTCCTCACTTCTTAGAGGCCCACAGAAAGGATAGGGTTTGTCTGACCTCTGCACAAAATCTCTGGCATTTCTACTAAGCTCTTATTTACTTAATTCAGACATTAGGTGTCAGGGATCATGTTTCCCTCTGTGTTTCATGTGATTCTCATGGAAACACAGAATTTAATCCTAGTTCATTCAGCTTGGAATGCCCTAGAAGCCCAGGCAGACTATAGGGCTTCATGTTTTGGAGGAGTCCACCCCCATATCCATTTACTCACTTGCTCAGACACTCATTTGCTCATTTATCCAGCGTATATATATATCTTACATGGTAGCTGTGACCCTGGCACAGTGCTGGGCACCCAGAGGCAGGAGGGCGGGATGAATCAGACATGAGCTCAGCCCCCAGTCTCACAGGGGCAATGTGATGTGGATTCAGAACCTGCAAGGCGAGGGAGCAAGTTCTGTGGACCCTGATGAACGGAGACGTTGCCTCCACAGGGAGCACAGGGAGGAAGGATGTTCTGGAGGAAGTGGCAGCGGGGGACAGGTCAATAGGCCTGTGTGGAGATGGGCCTTGGAGGGAGGAACCCTGTTCCTAGCAGTCTGGCCTTGTAGTATCCTTCAGAAGGGCACACTGCGGGCCTGACTCTGATTGTGTGGGCTCTGAGGCAGGGCCTGCCTGCAGGATAATGACTGACTCAGTGCTTTCTGGTTAATCTGCTTCACCTTACCGTAATGGGCCGTAATGAGGAGAGATAGTAGGTGAGACCACGGGGCTGCGGGTACGCACACAGGCACTGGACTATGAATGACGTACCCTCGCTCTGCACTCCCAGTCACTGGATAAATGTTGGCCGAGCAAGGGGCCACAGGCTGGGAAGGGACGCGCGTCAAGGGTACAGGTTTCTCATACCTGCTGGCAGCCTGGCCTCGTGAGCCACAGTGGTCAGGAGGGGGCCCAGAGCTCCGGCCACCAAGGCCGGCCCCTCTTCCAAATGTGAGCTGATCTGCACTCCAGGGTCTAGTGGCAGCTCGCAGGGGAAGATGAACATTTACTGGCCTTGAAGTTGGGAGTGTCTGACTTGAGTCCAGCCTCTGTCCAGCTGGGCAAGTCACTTTACTCCAGACCTCAGTTTCTGTATCTGGGACAGTAGAGAGTGTGATTTTGACATCAACCTAGCACAGCCCAGCAGTAGTGGCAGTGATCTTCCCTGTCTATGCATGATCCTCTACAGTTTCCAAAGATCTTTCCATCCATCCTCTCATCAGACTCTCCATGTAAATGCCCGCTACACAGGCCGGGCAAGATTTGTGAGCCCATTTTACAAACTGGAATTTTTTTTTCAGGCCGTTCAGCCCATTTTCAGGCTTCTGGGATTTGTCAAGGCAGCAGAGCTGGACTCTGGCCTCAAGATCTTTTGTCTACCTTGGACAAGACAGATATATGGGCCTCCATGTCCCCAAACAGTTTTAGGAGCCAGTTTTCTGATTGGCTGGTTTTCAGAACTGGCCTTTGCAGCCAGAGTCCACTGGTCATTCTTAGAACCCTCAGAGTCTTGCCAGAGGCTTGGGTGGTCAAATTCTCCTTAATCCCCCTGCCTCCAACTACCATGGGAGGAGCATACTTCTTCAGGGCCAGGCTGGGGTCCTGCCTGTCATTTCCACAAGCTCAGAGCCCACCCTCACCTGTCTGCTCTTCCTGCCAAGATCTGTCCTGGGTGGAAGCATCCATGTTTCTTCCTTTTATACAGGAACTTAGTAAAACCTTGTCCCTGGGTAGAATGGGTTAATGTATACACACTCTAGGACAATGAAACACTTCCTTTTCAAAATGGTTATTGAAAAAGCAATTCTGTTTTTCCTCCATGTGGAGTGAGTAAAAATCACCTTGGAGGAGAAGAGGAAAAAAAAAAGAAACGCGGGCAGGTGGTGTGTGTGTGTGTGTTTTGAACAGTGGAATGTGTTTCAGTAAAACTCATGTTGACGCTGTCATGGGTGCCACGCTGCTGGCGGGAGCTGGTCCCTCCTCCGGCCACGGCAGGAAGGCCACCCCCCGAGCGCAGCCTGCCGTATTTACTCTCGGCAGACTATTAACCAACACTAGGCTATTAATCTGGCTTTTGAGCCTTCACTAAAGCCCATAAAAGCTCACAGTTGTCAAATGGAGTTCATTTTAATTTCCTTTCAATCACAGTAAATTATTCAGGTGATAAATCAGCTGGAGCAGCCTCCTGGCTGTAATAGAAACCCTAATTCCTGGCTAATTATCCAGCCCATTGCTGCCAACAGATCAATACGGGCGCAAAATGGAACGGGCCCAGGGCCCTCCCTCCCATTGGGCCAGAGACAGGAAGACAGCTGGGGAAGGGGGACATGCTGCTGACCTCCCAGGAAGTTCAAAGGTCGCAGGGGGTTAAACCAGGAGAAGTCCTGTCCCTTGCTAACAGAGAAGCCACCAGGAATGCCTCCTGCTCCCATCAGCTGCTTTGCCCTCTGCTTGGTGGCATTTCTCCAGGCTGGTGGGCCTGGGGCTGAGTGTTGCCTGCTTCTATGGGCATCCTCTTCCTGGGAAGGGGTTGGTTTTGTGTTTCTGAGCAGGACTGAGCTGGGTCATCAGAGATGGTTTGAACTCTCCCTAAGTCAGGAAAAGAGCTGGGGACTGTGAGGAAATGAGGAGGTCGCAGACATATTTTCTTTCTTCAGGGAATTCTGGGAGGAGAGCAGGTAGGAAGAGAAGCGGGGACAGGAGACAGGTGTGCCAGGCCAAAAATGGGGAAAGGCTTCCTGGAGGAGGTGTCTTTCATGCTGTGCCTTGAGGGATGGGCAGAATGCAGCTTTGTGGAGAAGGTAGAGCTGGTTGAAGAGGGCGTTCTAGGCGGAAGGAGCAGCACGGATGAAGGCGTGGAGGGTGGAAGTGCAGCAGGGAACTGCATGCCAGGCTAAGTGGTTGGAATATGGGCTGAGTGAAAGAAAGTCAGAGACAACAGGGCTGGAAAAGCAGGATGGCCCTAAACCCCAAAGGGCTGGCAGGCGGCAGTGAGGAGGCCTGGCTTTGCTTTGGAGACAGTGTGTCCCAAAGAGCCCAGAGTCTGAGGCCTGGGCTAGTCTGCTCTCCTGGAAGCAAACTTCCGTGGGGCTCCTGCCTCTTGCCCTGTTCCTGCTGCACTGGCGGCTTTCTCTTCCTGAAGCTCATCCTCATATAATAGCCCTTGTGGTTTCCCACTGCTCAAAATCTAAATCCCAGCTTTTATCTTCACCCCAGCCCTTCACCATCCCCATGGCCCTCTGCTTGCCTACACAATGCTCTGCTGGAGCCAGGCCTGACCCCTCACTGCTCCACATGGGTTGGGCTCCTCATATGCGAGGGGGCCATGGACGATGGCTGGTGTGTGTGTGTGTGAATGCACACCCAAGTGTGGGAACCCCAGGGATGGCTCTGAGCCTGGAGTGAGGCAGGGACTTCAGTTATTATTCTTTCTTGGTGCTGTTATTCTCCAAACTCCTGCTCACAGTTTCCCTGGATGGAACATTCGTTCAGTCTGTTTCTAAATCTATGCTGTTGAGGCCCAGCAGGAGTCCTGCCTGCCGTGGGAGCCCTTCACTGACCCACTTAGTCCAGGCTGTCTTGCCTCTTGTTTGAGCTCCTGAATGCACCGGGTTCTAATCACTACTGTTAATAATTGTATTCATTGCTTACCAGGGACCTGGCTCTATTCTGAGAAGAATTCTCCCAGCCCCATCTCATTACAAAGTCACAAAACTCCTATTATCCCCATTGTGCAGACAGGATGGCTGAGGCTTGGTGAGATCAGTTCAGTGACTTAGCCACAGGGACACAGTAAGTGTGGAGCCAAGTTGGAAGCCAGGTCCAGAGTTCACATTGGGTAGCCACTGGATTCCCCACAGTTAAACACAATCAGGCTACCCATGGACTCTTGCAGGCAGGCAGTGTCCTAGAGACACAGCCGGGGGTCCAGTTTACTCACCCTGGGAGCTCTGCAGGAATCAGGAAGTGCTGGGGCTGCCGGCGAACCAACATGGTCTCTGGAGGCCTGAGCCGAAGTCGGGGCAGTGACTGTCCCCCTCTGCTCTGAACTAGCTGTGCTCCTCTCACTGCACCGCAGGACTGTGCTCAGGGCCAGGCTCCTCCACTGCAGACAGAATAGAGTTTATTCAGAAGAGGAGGCTGAAAGTCTTTCCTTGAACCAGGATTGAAAGAGACATGTGTACCCCAGTGTTCACTGAAGCACTGTTTACAATAGCTAGGACATGGAAGCAACCTAGATGTCCAACGGCAGATGAATGGATGAGGAAGTTGTGGTATGTATACACAATGGAATGTTACCCAGCTATAAAAAGAATGCATTTGAGTCAGTTCTAATGAGGTGGATGAAACTGGAGCCTGTGATACAGAGTGAAGTAAGTTAGAAAGAAAAACACCAATATAGTATATTAACACATATATATGGAATTTAGAAAGATGGTAGAGACAACCCTATATGCAAGACAGCAAAAGAGACACAGATATAAAGAACAGACTTTGGGACTCTGTGGGAGAAGGTGAGAGTGGGATGATTTGAGAGACTAGCATTGAAACATATATATTACTGTATGTAAAATAGATGACCAGTCCAACTTCGATGCATGAAACAGGACACTCAAAGCTGGTGCACTGGGATAACCCAGAGGAATGGGATGGGGAGGGAGGTGGGAGGAGGGTTTGGGACAGGGGGACACATGTACACCCGTGGCTGATTCATGTCAGTGTATGGCAAAAACCACCACAGCATTGTAAAGTAATTGACCTCCAATTAAAATAAAAAATTAATTTAAAAAAAAAAGCCTTTCTTCGAAAGGATGACTGGAGAAATTGGGACTGTTTGGTCTAAAGAAGGGAAGACTTAGGGGTGTGAGCAGGGAAGGAGACAGGCTAAGAGAACTTTCTAATAGCCCAAGCTTTCTCATAGTGGAGTGGGCCTCCTTGTGAAGTAGTGAGCATCCCATCCCTGGAGGCATATAAGGAAAATCATATATGCTGTATTAGAAGTTTAAGAATCCACTGAGGACTTGATCAGTTAAAAGTCAGGGTCCTTCCCACTTGAGAGAATGATTCTAGTGTAAGAAGAGTGAGATGGTCTGATGGGAAGAGGGGAAGGGACAGGAGAGGCAACAGGAGACCTTTCCTGCTGCAGCGTGGCAGGGACACTGAGGGCAGTTCCTCAGGGTCCTCACTAGGGCAGGCAGAGAGGCTTGCGTCACAGGGGCTGTGGCTCAGAGCTGCAAAGGACTGGAGGCTGCAAGGTCTTGGGAGGCCAGTGATGAGCCCAGCTCTTCCAGTGCATAGAACAGGGCTGGGGTTCCTGGTGAAACACCAGGACCAGGTGTCTAGACACCAGGGGCTGCCGCTGTCCTCACCGCCCGCATGCAGAATCCAGCATCCTCTGCCCAGAGGTTCAGGGCCAGACCCCGAGGAGGTAGGCAGTGGAGAGGACGATTAAACAGACCTGTGTCCTGCCCACAGGGGCCAACACCTGCAGGGTCTGGCAGAGTGTGAGGCATAATTGAAGATAAAGGAATTGCTTGCTAAAAAATCCCAGCAACCTCTCACACAGCACTCTTGCTCACATCAACTATGGGATAGAGTATATGCAGTATAATATTCATTTGGCAGATGAAAAATTAACATGCCCTAAATGATGTAGCTGGTAAGAAGCCACGTTCTCCAATCTCTGCTTTTTGTGGGTGTAGACTGTCTTCTGGAGTCAACCCCCTGACCTCTGCAAGTGTAGACATCTCCTGAATGCTCGATTGATTTCATTCAGCAAATATTTAAGGAGCACCTGCTCTGTGCCAAGTACTGTGTTAAGTGCTGGGGTCACAGCAACCACAAAGACAGATATAGTCCCCAGAATTTACCAGTAGCAGTGGAGAAACAGATTTTAACAAAATAATTATGCCAGCAAAAGCAGTGTACCACTACCAATACTTACAGAGTGTGACGAGCATGGAGAACAGACAGATTGGGCTGTGCTGAGAGGAAAGAGTGGGACCTCACTGAGATGGGAGGTTAGGAATGTCTGTCTGAGAATGGCACCTTTGAGCTCAAGGTAGGGAAGGGTGGTGGGAACAGTGTCTCAGGCAGAGGGAACAGCCAGCACGAAGGTCTGAGGCTGGGAAGACTTTGGGCTTTCATGGTGGCCTGCTCTTAGACCAGTCACTTCTCTCTGGGTCATGGTTTCTGCCTTTGGGGTGGGAGATTAGACTGGCTCATCCTGAGATCTACTGTGGCTCTAACATTCTGTAAGAGATAAAACAAATTGGGAATTCATCTCTTATTTTTATTTTGACTTGTTTACATTTTTTTCTTCTTGTCTCTTCTGCTCTTTTAAATGACAGGCAAATTCTGTGTATGTGGGGTTTAAAGATTACAAGTGAATTGTCAAAGAGCTGCCAGTGCCTTGCTGGGTTGTTCTTTCGTTCATTTATTCATTCATTCATCCAAGAAATTTTTACAGATGTGCCATGTTAGTGACATTGACCGCCTGTGCTGTGCTGTGTGGCATAGAGTAACAGCAGTAGATGCAGCCTTAATTCTCTGATGGAGTGAGAATAGTTGTCATTCACTGTGCTCAGCTTTATTTCTTGTTGCAAATATGGGAGTGATGACACTTTTAAAGCATCAGCAGAAGTCAGATGGCAATAGAAAATATCTTCAAATGTTAAGAGATAATAACAATTGACCTGTCTTCAGATAAATGATCATTTAATAGTGAAAGAAAACATTTTCAGACGAAAAGAGAGTTTACTGCTAATCCACTCTTGGTGAATTGCTAAACAATATACTTTGGTAATAAGGATATGGGAGACTTCTGGTTTGGGCTCTGATGTATAAAGAGCCTGGGAGTCACTCACTCCCATATTTGCAATAAGAAATAAAGCTGAGCAAACTGAATAGCAATGACTGTTCTCTACCCATCAGAGAATTAAGGTTGCAGGGCAAGCAGCTACTGCAAAATTTGGAAAGATAATACAGAGAGTTATAGCTGAAATCTACCAGATTAACATAAAACCTCATGTTAAATGCCTATTTATGTCAGTTTTTGTACTCAATACTATCACGTCCAGCTTTCAAAGTTAGGCAAGAAAAAAAACCACCATGGACTGAAGAGATATAAGAAGCATCAGAACCAGACTCAGCCATTAGAGTTTAGAATTTGACAGATGGCACAGGTTTTAGAATCATTCAGTTCAGTTCAGTTCAGTCGCTCAGTCGTGTCCGACTCTTTGTGACCCCATGAATTGCAGCATGCCAGGCCTCCCTGTCCATCACCATCTCCCGGAGTTCACTCAAACTCAGATCCATTGAGTCGATGATGCCATCCAGCCATCTCATCCTCTGTCGTCCCCTTTTCCTCCTGCCCCCAATCCCTCCCAGCATCAGAGTCTTTTCCAATGAGTCAACTCTTGGCATGAGTACTGGAGTTTCAGGTTTAGCATCATTCCTTCTAAAGAACACATTAGATAGGGATAAAAAAAGTATTTATTTGGTTGCGTCAGGTCTTGATTGCATCATGCAGGATCTTTTGTTGAGGTGCGCAGGCTCAGTTGTTGCAGTGAGTGAGCTTAATTGTTTTGTGGCGTGTGAGATCTTAGTTCCCCAACCAGGGGTTAAACTCACATACCCTGCATTGCAAGATGGATTCTTAACCCCTGGGCCACCAGGAAAGTCCCTAGAAAGGGAATTTAAAATAACTATGATAGATATGTTAAGGGATTTACTGGAAAAATGATACAGCATGAAAGAATATGTTGGCAATGTAAACAGAGAGATGGAAACTCTAAGAAACAATGTAAAAGAAATGCTAGAAAAAATTTTAAAAATACAGTGACAAAAATAAAGAAGACCTTTGATGGGTGCATCCATAGATTGGACATAGTCAAGTAAGGCATCAGTAAACTTGAAGATGTGTCAATAAAAACTTCTCAAACTGAAATGTAAAAGAAAAAGAGAATGAAAGAGCAAAGGCACAACCAAAAACTAGAACAGAACATGATCCAAGAATTTTGGGACAATTTTTGAGAGGAATAACATATGCATAATTGGAATGCCTGAGGGAGAAGAGAGAATGAAGAGGTATTTGAAGTGTTAGTCTCGCAGTCGTGTCCGACTCTCTGTGACCCCATGGACTGTAGCCTAGCAGGCTCCTCTGTCCATGGAATTCTCCAGGCAAGAATATTGGAGTGGGTAGCCATTCCCCTTCTCCAGGGGATCCTCCCACCTGAGGGACTGAACCTGGGTCTCCTGCATTGCAGGTGAATTTTTTACCATCTGAACTCACCAACCTAGAACTGTACCCCCAAAGTGAAGGAAAAATGAGGAGAAGTAGTAATGGCCAAGAATTTTCCAAAATTAATGTCAGATAATCAAACCACAGATGTGGGAAATTCAGAAAATGTCAAGCAGTAGGTGAAAATACCACAGTATCTAAACCTGCACATATCATATTCAAACATCAGAAAACATAAAATGAAGAAAAACCTTGAAAGAAGCCAGAGGGACAAAAACCACCTTACTTAAAGAGGAACAAGGAAAAGAATCACAGTGGATTTCATGTCAGAAACCATGCAAACAGGAAGAGAGTGGAGTGAAATATTTTAAGCACCAAAACGCAAAACCTACCAACCTAGAATGCTATACCTTGGGAAATTGTCCCCAAAAAGTGAAGAAAAATGAAGATTTTCTGTCAAACAAAAATGGAGGGAATTCATTACCAGCAGACCTGTCTTGCAAGAAATCTTAAAAAAATAATTCTTTAGAGAGAAAGGAAATAATATAGGTCAGAAACTCAGATCTGCCAAAAAAAAAAAGGAGTGTCAGAGAAGGAATAAATGAAGATAAAAATTATTTGATTTTTCTTAGTTTTAATTGATCTAAAAGCAAATTGCTTAAAGCAAAAATACAACAATATATCCATATAATTATAACATATGGATGAGTGAAATGAATGGCAGTCAGGTCACAAGGGACAAAAAGGGGGAATTGGGAATACTCTGTTAGAAGGGACTTGTACTACAATTTGGAGAAGGCAATGGCACCCAACTCCAGTACTCTTGCCTGGAAAATCCCATGGACAGAGGAGCCTGGTAGTCTGCAGTCCACGAGGTTGCTATGAGTCAGACACGACTGAGCGACTTCACTTTCACTTTTCACTTTGATGCATTGGAGAAGGAAATGGCAACCCACTCCAGTGTTCTTGCCTGAAGAATCCCAGGAACGGCAGAACCTGGTGGGCTGCCATCTATGGGGTCGCACAGAGTCGGACACGACTGGAGCGACTTAGCAGCAGTAGTACAATTTAAGAAGTACAATGTTATTTGAAGGTTAATTTAGATTAGTTGTAAATGTATACTGAAAATTCTAGGGCAATGACCAAAACTCTTTTTGACTTACAAATGTTTTTAAAATTGTGATAAAAACACATAATACAAAAATTACCCTCTTAACTATATTTAAGTATATGGTTCAATAGTGCTAAGCAGATAAAATGGACTCAAATGACATATTTAATTAAACCCAGAAAAGGAAGAAGAAAAGCAGGGAAAAAAGAAATAAAAAGCAAGTTTAATAAATAGAAAACAAGTACAAACGTGGTAGATATCAATCCAATTATATCAATAATTGCTTTCGATATTAATGGTCTAAGAATACCCATTAAAAGAAAGGAACTGTCAGAGTACATTAAAAAAAAGCTAACAAGACCCAACTATTAATATATATTGCCTATGAGAAGGATATGAAATACAGAAAGAATGAATAAGATTTAAGTCCCAATTAAGAACCAATGATAATCAAATAATTGATATACAATGGATTATTTAAATAACTATTGACTGTAAGCGTCGGCTTCCCTGGTGGCTCAGTGGTAAAGAAAATGCCTGCCAATGCAGAGAACATGGGTTCAATCCCTGGGTCGGGAAGACCCCCTGGAGAAGGAAATGGCTACCCACTCCAGTATTCTTCCCTGCAAAATCCCGTGGACATAAGAGCCTGGCAGGCTATGGTCCTTGGGGTTGCAAAGAGTCGCTCAAACTTAGTGACTAAACAACAACAATAAACATAATGGCTGGTTTGGGGGTTTAAAAACAAAGTGAAAAAAGAAAATAATAATATATAAGGTTGGGAGTGGGCTGCTCTGAGTTGAAATTCTAAGACCCTTGTATTACTCAGCTGGAGGACAAATATACTGATAAACTGTGAATCTGGTTATGTCAGAGATGCAGGTAAGCAAATGAAAGGTCATCATTAAAGGCATAACAATGGAATGTATAACTTCCAAACCAGAGGAGGCAAGGAGATATATAAAGTATCAGTGAGTCCAAGAGAAAACAGGGGAGAGGAGGGAAAAAGCAAAGAAAAAGCTTGGACCATTAAAAATACAAAATTAGAGTTAGAACAAATAATTTCACAATTTGTATGGAAATACAAAAAAACCTCGAATAGCCAAAGCAATCTTGAGAAAGAAGAATGGAGCTGGAGGAATCAACCTGCCTGACTTCAGGCCCTACTACAAAGCCACAGTCATCAAGACAGTATGGTACTGGCACAAAGACAGAAATACAGATCAATGGAACAAAATAGAAAGCCCAGAGATAAGTCCACACACCTATGGACACCCTATCTTTGACAAAGGAGGCAAGAATATACAATGGATTAAAGACAATCTCTTTAACAAGTGGTGCTGGGAAAACTGGTCAACCACTTGTAAAAGAATGAAACTAGAATACTTTCTAACACCATACACAAAAATAAACTCAAAATGGATTAAAGATCTAAACGTAAGACCAGAAACTGTAGAACTCCTAGAGGAGAACATAGGCAAAACACTCTCCGACATAAATCATAGCAGGATCCTTTATGACCCACCTCCCAGAATATTGGAAATAAAAGCAAAAACAAACAAATGGGACCTAATTAAACTTAGAAGCTTCTGCACAACAAAGGAAACTATAAGCAAGGTGAAAAGACAGCCTTCAGAATGGGAGAAAATAATAGCAAATGAAGCAATTGACAAACAACTAATCTCAAAAATATACAAGCTACTCCTGCAGCTCAATTCCAGAAAAACAAATGACCCAATCAAAAAATGGGCCAAAGAACTAAATAGACATTTCTCCAAAGAAGACATACAGATGGCTAACAAACACATGAAAAGATGCTCAACATCACTCATTATCAGAGAAATGCAAATCAAAATTACAATGAGGTACCATTTCACACCAGTCAGAATGGCTGCGATCCAAAAGTCTACAAGCTATAAATGCTGGAGAAGGTGTGGAGAAAAGGGCACCCTCTTACACTGCTGGTGGGAATGCACACTAGGACAGCCACTAAGGAGAACAGTGTGGAGATTCCTTAAAAACCTGGAAATAGAACTGCCTTATGACCCAGCAATTCCACTGCTAGGCATACACACTGAGGAAACCAGAATTGGAAGAGACACGTGTACCCCAATGTTCATCACAGCACTGTTTATAATAGCCAGGGCATGGAAGCAGCCTAGATGTCCATCAGCAGATGAATGGATAAGAAAGCTGTGGTACATATACACATGGAGTATTACTCAGCCACAGCCATTAAAAAGAACACATTTGAATCAGTTCTAATGAGGTGGATGAAACTGGAGCCTATTATACAGAGTGAAGTAAGCCAGAAAGAAAAACATCAATACAGTATACTAATGCATATATATGGAGTTTAGAAAGATGGTAATGATAACCCTGTATGCGAGATAGCAAAAGAGACACAGATGTATAGAACAGTCTTTTGGACTCTGTGGGAGAGGGAGAGAGTGGGAGAATGATTTGGGAGAATGGCATTGAAACATGTATAATATCATATATGAAATGAATTGCCAGTTCAGGTTCGATACATGATACTGGATGCTTGGGGCTGGTGCACTGGGACAACCCAAAGGGATGGTACAGGGAGGGAGGAGGGAGGGGGTTCAGGGTGGGGAACACGTGTATACCTGTGGCGGATTCATGTTGATGTATGGCAAAACCAATACAATATTGTAAAGTAATTAACCTCCAATTAAAACTTTAAAAAAGTAAAAAAAAAGACACACACACAAAAATGCAAAAATTAGATAGTAGGTGGTAGAAATAAAGAAAAATATTTGACCAGTCCCAATAAATATAAATAGATTGAATTTGCTAGATAATACAGAGGATATGAAAAAAAAACTAAAACTCAGAAATATGCTGCTTATAGGAATTACCTAAAACAAAATGGTACTGGAAGGCTGCAAGTAAGGAGCTAGGAAAACTAAATAAAATATGATAGAGTACTATCCCTCTCAGATGAAATTAAAGCCCAATGTATCCTTAAAGACAAAGAAGACCATTACTCAATGATAAGAAAATTAACAGGAAACTATAAAAATCCTGAACCTGTATATTCTAAGCAACAGAATCTCAAAACATATAAAGCAAAAATTATCGATGAACAAAGGGAAAAATCCCATAATATTTTCTGGAGACTTTACCATACCCCTCTTATTAATGGATAGATCAAATTGACAAAAAATTAGCAGAGACATTTGTAAGTTTTGCACAACATAATTAACAAGTTAGATCAAATAGATGAATGAAAACCAACAATTTGAGAGTATACATGCTTTTCAAACACCCACAAAGAACACACAGAAATGGACTATGTGCTGCTTGTGAAAACAAATGTCAACAATACCCCAAATCCACATCATAGACCATGTGCTTTGATTGCAGTGTACTGAAATTACAAATTAATAGTCCAAAGCAAATTATGGTTTCCAGTCTTCTGTAGTTTAAGGTAAAAATCAAAAGCAATTTTCTGGAAAAAAAAAAAAATCCCTGGGTCAGAAAAGAAATCCTAATGGAAATTACAAAATATTAGAACTGAACAACCAAAAACAAAAAACCAGCACTGCATGTAAAAACTTGCACAATAAAGCTGAAGGGGTACTTAGAGGGATATGCATAGCTTTAAATGCATTAATTTAATATAGACGGTAAAAGAATAATGGATTAAATGTAAGCATTCAACTCAAGAAGTTAGAAAAAGTGCCACAGAGTAGATTCCAATTTGGTAAAACAGAAGTAACACATGCAAAAAGATTCAAGCAACACAGAATCATTCTAAATAGAAATGAAAGACCTTCCACTGTGAGACCGTCTCACAATGCCAGTGTTAACTAATGAAAGAAGAGTTTCTAGGCTTGTATGTATGGGTGTAACAGTTATAGCGATAGCAGGAGTAGGCATACCTTGGTGTAGGGGTGGCTCAGTGGTTTCATAAATAACTTCATAGTTATAAAAGAGATCTCAGAAAACCATGCAAGGGGTCGTGAAGATTAACAAAGCACTAGTGAGAAAGATCTAGGGGTTTTAGTTGTCTGTGAACTTAGTCATGTGGCTGCTAGTGAATGTAAACCATTCTGTGTTGGTCGGGCCACACCTGCAACGTGGGATTCCAGGTGAGTGCCTCCCCTTAAGAATGATGTTGACTAACTGGAAGATGACCAGAGGAGGTGAACAGGTTGGGGAAGGGATTATACCTCTAACATTACTAAGCACTTAGTGTGTGCCAGGAATCTGTGCTGAGCTCTTTGTGAAGCTCTTTACTTTATGCTCTATGGAGTAAGTGGTGTGAAGGTATTCCCATTTTACAGATTAGGAAACTGAGTGGAGAGAGGACAACTTGTCCGAAGATCCATAAGTAGAAACATTTAGAGCCAGATCTTGAAGCCAGGCAATCAGAGTTCAGGGCCTGTGCCTTGAACCACCATTCATCCAACTTAGACCACCACCAAACCTGTCTTGTGAGGCACTTGTGGAAGAAGTGGAACTTGCCTGGAAAAGGGAAAACTCATTGGATACACTGGAGAGTGCAATGGCAGCCCACTCCAGTACTCTTGCCTGGAAAATCCCATGGACAGGGGAGCCTGGTGGGCTGCAGTCCATGGGGTCGCAAAGAGTCGGACACAGCGACTTCTCACTTCACTCACTTCATACTTTGTCACTGGAGAAGGAAATGGCAACCCACTCCAGTATTCTTGCTTGGAGAATCCCACGGACAGGGTGGACTGGAGAGAGTTGGACGCGACTGAAGTGATTGAGCACGCACTGCATACACAAGAGTAGAATCAGATCTCAGAGGGGCTCCCATGGAGGAGGAGCAGACACATCTGTGGCTCCAGTCGGCAGACCTGGGACCTAGTGGGAATTAGAGAGGCAGCTTTCAACTCAGTCAAAAGAAGCTTTCCAAACAGGCAGAACTGCACACATGAGGACTGGCTCTGGGTTTCCCTGTCACTGGGAGTGTCTGGCCTGGGCAGTGTGGCCTCTTGGGAAGAAGGCTGAGGGAAGTCTCAAGCTTTCGAGGAGAGGGGTTTGAAAGAAATGACCACTAGGGTCTCTGCCAGTTCTGAGCTTTGGCACCCTGTGACAGATGGGGTTGTCTTTTCTCTCTTCTCTTTTGGAAAAAAAAGATGGATTTATTGATCCTTTCTTGATGTCTTGGCTGTGAAACAATGAATTTATTGAAGACTATCACATAGACCAACTCAGTGTCATTGCTTTTAAAAGGATATGGACAATTCCAGGGGCTTCCCTGTTGACTCAGACAGTGAAGAATCTGCCTGCAATGCAGATGGCCCCAGGTTCGATCTCTGGGTTGGCAAGATCCCCTGGAGGAGGCATGGCAACTCACTCCAGTATTCATGCTTGGGAAATCCCATGGACAGACAGACGCAAAGGGTCTGACACGACTGAGCAACTAACACTTTCACTTCCCAGGGGCACTAGTGATGAAGAACCTGCCTGCTGATGTAGGAGACATATGAGATGCAGGTTCAATCCCTGGGTCAGGAAACTGCCCTGGAGGAGGGCATGGCAGTCTACTCTGGTACTCTTGCCTGGAAAATCCCATGGACAGAGGAGCCTGGTGGGCTATGGTTCATAGGGTCACAAAGAGTTGAACATGACTGAAGTGACTTAGCACACATGGACAATTCCAGGGTTGGGGTAAGGGCATTGGTGATAGGATAATTGTTTTTGGCCACCAAAAGGGCAGATAACTTTATCCACCTGTTGTAATTTCTACAAGTTTCTGACAAGAGCTGGCTCATCAGCATGAGGATGTGAAAGGAAGATGATGAGAGGCTGTACTCAGCAGGAGCTTAGGGGTGAGGTCTTGGAGGCAGACTGGTTCTAAATGACAGGATAAGGTCCTTCCCGTGGCCATCCATGGGGCTGGGCAGGGGATGGAGAGCAAGACCGACAGAGTCAGAGAGGATGCTCAATGAGGTCAAGGGCAGGTGAAGATGACAGTGGGAGGGCCCCAAGAAGGAGGCACCTGTCAGGAGGGGTGCAGGCAGCTCACTAGCAGTATGGAGGGACTGGCCTGGGCTGACTTGTGGGGTTCTCATGAGGAGACGGTGTGACAGGATGCTGCTGGGGAGCAGAGCCCTGGGATTGGTGTTGGGGCACAGTGAGTGTGCAGACCCGTCTACCTTGCCCAGCAATTCCTAGGGCAAGTGGAGAGGCCCGCTTTCCACTGGGAAAGAAGGGTGGGATTAAGAGCACAGGCTTCCAAAGCAGCTGCTTGGGGCTTCTCAACCCATTATGTTACTTTTGAGCCTGGGGAGATGGGGTGATGTGTGATGGCAAGTTTACCTCCAGGACCTGTGTGATTCTTTCTTTATTCCTGGACCTGAGCTTGCTGGGTGCTATCACTTAGACAGACATGAGCTTCTCTTCCTTTGTGTGCAAAGTTACTGGTTAAACTCACTTGACTTTACCACTGCTTTAACCTCGGTTTTCTCATATCATGGGATAATAATAGTTCTTGTGTCATTTGGGCTGTACAGATTAAACGAGATGAACATAGAAAAGGGCTCAGCAGAGCATCCAGCTCATAAGAGACACTAGATTAATGTTACTTCTATGACTGTTGTCGTTATTATTATCAAGGAGCATTTGTCACAGCTGAGATTCCACGGAGTAGAGAGGCAGGGTCGTGGTGGGAAAGAAGCCAGGCTGGATAGACAGGAGGGGCCTGTGAGAGGAGGCAGAGAGGGGGAATGTCAGGTGGGAGGGGTAACAGGCAGACCAGACGCAGAGGCAGAACGTCTGCACTTAGGAGTTGCTGGGAACTTTCTCCTCCCCAGGCATTCCCTGCTTTCACTGTTTGCCCAGCTACAGATTACACAGGCAAATGAGCTTAGGCTTTGAGGGGAAAATCTTATTAATATAATCAAAATAACAATTTGTATCACTTTTAGAACTTCTGCCTGAAGAGCTGAGAAATCTCCATAATAAATTAATAAATCTAGGGTTGTGTTAGAAGAACCTTCCCTTACAAACAAGCAAATTCATATTTCCCTTTTGGTACCACAGAGGACAGGAGTTCTCCAGAATCCTAGATCAGATTTGAAGGGTGAACAGGATATTCCAGCCCAGACTGGGATACTTCTGAGCTTGTGAATGTCCCTCCTGACAGGAGGACTGGGGCAGCTGCTGCCTGGGACTGTGCTCTTGGGGGCACCTGCCACACCCCGTCGTGCTCAGCCTGCCTGGAGGCTCAGGCCGCACTGCCCTGGTCACCCGTGCTGGTAAGGTGCTTCAGAGTCAGGGCTCCACAGTTCACCTGGTTCTGGAACCTGGCACCTGTACCAGCTGGGTGTGTGATCCTGAGCAAGTTGCCCAACCTCACTGAGCCTCAGTTTTCCCATCCACAAGAGGAAGATGGGGATGCTAGTGGGCCTCAAACAGAGTTAGTGTGAGGACAGAACAGGAGGCTCGTGTGGGTAAGGTCTTGGACAGTTCTTGGCACATGGGAACCCTCAATAGATCCTTATTGTTGGCATCCTCAGAGAATGCCTGAATGATGCAGACAGGGCTCATGGGGGCTGCACAGGAAGCAGGTGGGGAGGAAGATGAGTAAGACGGTGCTGGGAGAAGAGGAAGAGCCTTGTGTGTGTATAGTCTGGGGAAGGAGGAGAAGTTTCAGGCAGCCAGAACATGCAGGCTGGATTTGATGATTCTGAAAAGCCCATCTTAAAACACATACACACACCCTGCAGTATAATCAAATGTAGTATAATATAGCTTCCCAGGTGTCACAGTGGTAAAGAATCCACCTGCCAGTGCAGGAGACGCAAGTTCCATCCCTGGGTCAGGAAGATCTCCTGGAGGAGGAAATGGCAACCCACTCCAGTATTCTTGCCTGGAGAATACCCCTGGTCAGAGGAACCTGGCAGGCTACAGTCCATGGGGTTGCAAAAAGTTGGACATGACTGAACAACTGAGCAGACACACGTATAATAATAACATAATATCTGGACAGTGCATGTGGTTCAATACTTTGTATTATCTCATTTAATTCTCATAACAAACCCTTCCAGCTTAGTATTGATTTTCCTCATTTAAAAGATGAGGAAACTGAAGGATGCTCCTTGATATACAACAAGGCTTAAAGTGTTTACATTCCATTTGTCTGGGAAGACACGTGCAGGAGTTTTGGTTACACTAAGATTTTTACATCTTTTCAACTTCAGCACTTCTCACTTTGGGGTGTTGGGGATGAGGATTGGTGGCGGGGGCTATGGGGAAGGGAGCATTGCTCCCCTGTGGGATACTCCTTTAGGAGATGGTGTATTAATTTTTACAGATTGTTTTCAACTCATCCCCTTATGAACAGCACCTGGGTGTTAAATTATAGCCTGTGGAGTAAATCTGGAGAAAGCCTGTGTTCTCTGTGCCCTGGGGACAGCCTTGTAGATTCTCCAGCTACTAATCTTTTTCTGGGCTTCTGATCCTCTTTGGAAGGGATAGTTATGTAACCATTTCCCTCCTGTTTTGGCTCTCGGCATAGCTGACATCATTTATTCTTTGTGGTTTGGGAGGTTAGGAACTGACATGTAGAAAGTTGGCTGTGGGGCTTTCAGATTCTCTGGGGAATTGCTTCATTTCAGTTCAGTTCAGTCGTTTAGTTGTGTCCGACTCTTTGCGACCCCATGAATCACAGCACGCCAGGCCTCCCTGTACATCACCAACTCCTGGAGTTCACTCAGACTCACGTCCATCGAGTCAGTGATGCCATCCAGCCATCTCATCCTCTGTCGTCCCCTTCTCCTCCTGCCCCCAATCCCTCCCAGCATCAGAGTCTTGCTTATTGGTAACTAGATTCCAATAAGCAAGAGGGACTTGCTTATTGGTAACTAGATTCTCAAGTGTCTCCTGGGGACATCTCACAGCTCACGTGGCTTCCTAATATCCTAAATGGACTTTAATCCCAAAGAGCCCTGTGAGCCTGTGCCCTATATCACCAACACCTTGTTTCCTCTCCTGTTATCCAGTTGACTCATTTTATTCCTTAAGCAGGCCTGTGAAGTGAGGACTTTTATTATCTTAATTAAAAAAAAATTTCATGTGGACCATTTTTCAAGTGTTTATTGAATTTATTACAATATTGCTTCTTCTTCTTCTTTTTTAAAATGTTTTGGTCTTTTGGCCGTGAGGCATGTGGGATCTTAGTTCCCCAACCAGGGATCGAGCTTGCACCCCATGCATTGGAAGGCAAAGTCTTAACCACTGGATTGCCAGAGAAGTCCCTGCTCTTGTAATTTTATAGATGAGGAAATTGAGGAAGAAAATGACTCAGTAAGTTTCCTAAGGCCTTGCAGCCTGTGGTGGTGCTGGGATTATAGACAGGCTTTTCTATCTCACTCAAGAATGACCTAAACAGTTGGACCAGCTGATCTAAATTTTTCAGTAAGAAAGGCTGTGGGCCAATTATTCTAAAATAAAAGTTACTGTTTTTAGGACCTGTTTCCCATATTTGAACAGATTTGTAAATAGGAATCCCTTTTCACAAGCTACTTCTGTTTTCTTGAAACAGATTTAATCCCAGAAGGTATTAGAAGTGGCATTGATCAAAGCTAGTTGTCCAAAGGGAGTTTCGTTTCTTTTATTTTTTAATGACAGAGATGGGAGGGGCTATATCTGCCCCGAATACCTTCTGGGACATAACCTTTGTGACAGCGCTAAATGGAGGAGAACTCTGGGGTCTCCATCATCTCTATATCGGTGTGTTGAAGTGGACCCAAAACAATTTTCTAAGGAAGTTCCTTAGAACTTTCTAAGGAAGTTCCTGTCCCTGTGGCAGGCAGCCTTGTGTCGATCTCTGAAGCTTTAGTCCCAGGTTCCTACCAGGCCCTTCAGTTTTCTCAAGAGGATGTCAACTCCCAAGTGGGGCTAACTGAACTGCGGGCATAGAGGAGCTTCCCTCCTGCCATTTGTTAGAATCAAAAAGCTTCCCGTTGTTACTCGGCTCAGAGGGAAAAGTATTTAGGGGGGGGCCAGATGTGGTCCCTTCTCTAGCAAGTTCCTAAGTCTCTAGCCCCAGTCTTGACTTTGATGGTGTGGATTGTGTTTTATTTAAGAGTGTGGGCTCTGGAACCAAACTGCCTGGGTTCAGTCCCAGCTCTGTCATCTACCAGCTGCATGGCCTTGGGCAGGTTCCTTGGCCTTGCTAAACCTCAGTTTTTTTCATCTACAAAATGGGGATGATGAGTACTTGCTTTATAGGACTATGTGAGGTTTCCACAAGGATCCCTGTGCAGTGCAGAGCCCGCTTAAACATGGTCTCTGGTGGCTCCAGTTGACTATCATTGGTTCCATTCTATACTTGCCTCTTGCTTTCCTTTCTGCCTTTCCCCGCCTCCTTGTATTCTTTTTTTTCCCCTATTGTGAGCTGCCTTAAACTTTTGCTGAAAAGTGATGAGGTATGAAAGAACAAGTGAATGAATAAAGTTAATACAATAATCGCTAATAGGCACACTTGTTTGAACGCTTGTTTATTCTTCTGAAAGTCTTTCATGTATCTTTTCTGATTTTATTATGAAAATTCTCTTGCAGTATTATTTTACTTTGCATCCTTATACAGAGATCCCTAGGCCTTCTTTTTGGGTATTACATAGCTTGCAGAGATGTGGCTTTTGTGTATATGTGTGAATATCAAACTAACCCATAAATCCTCAGCATTGTCTTCAGTAGAGTTGAAGTAAGCGAGTAAGATCAGCTTTATCTTACCAATAAGTTCTGAATTTCAAAAGAAATGTTGGGTGGTAAAACTCCAAACTCATGGTAAAACTCCAGGCTCATGTTCTGGAGGCTGAGCTTAGACATTTAAAATGAGGGATAGAAAAGGATGGGAAATGGATTGGAGCTAACGCCTGTGGGATGCTAGGAGCCAGCCAGCCGACACCGGGGGAGGATCTGGGCACCTGAGACACCCCTGCTTCTCTGCCAGCTCTCCCCCGGGAACCATACCCACCTCAGGCAATGTCGCTGGAGAGAGATATTCATTCAGTCAGTCATCCTGCAGACAGACCAGAGAGCCACCAGACAAGGTGATCTCATTCATGTCACAGGGAATGGGAAAACAAGGGTGTGAAGCAGTTGAGGTGGGGGTGGTGCAACTGAGCTGAAGAAGAATATGTGTGTCTAGCTGAGCTGGGGTGAGCGTTAGAGGAGAGAAAGTCCAAGGACAGAAGGGATTCTGGATGGGGGAACTGAGGGCTGGGTACACAGGAGGCTGCTGGGAGAGAAGGATCTCTGTTGAGTGGCCAGGACCAAGTCTTTGCATCCTTCCTGGGGTAGAATCAGCTGTGCTGAAGGTAGCTGACCTGCCATGAGAGCCTCCATGCCTGTTGGCCATGGCCTTTCATGGCAACTGGTACTCCTGTGCCCCCATTGCACTTTGGGGAAAAAACCAGCTTCCGCTGCTGCTAGCAGCATCTCTGCCAAGAGTTTTGCCTCCAGCATTAATTTGTAGCTGCATGATCTAGGTTACAGTTCTATTAATTGTCTGGTCATGGGAAGTTCACTTCATCTCCTTGTGCCTTAGTTTCTGCATCTGCACAAAGGAAGAGTAAAAAATGACAGTACCTCTCTGACTAAGTTGGAGCAAACTACAACATAAAAGCTGTCTCAGCATCTAAGCACAACCCTGGCAACCTAGCAGGGGTGTGTAAATGTACCTATGCTGAATCTTCTTCAAGGCCCACCCAGCACATCAGCAGAGGTTTCTGTCCATGGAAGGTGCTGAGAAGTTTCTTGACTGCTTTCCTACCTGTGACCTTGTTTGAGTCCTCTTCACACTTTTGGAATACGAAGGGCAGACAGACAGTCTTATTCCCCTCTTGCCAGTGAAACAGTTGAGAGCCAGAAAATGGAACTTGTTTCTTTCCTGTTTGAACTGCAAGTGCTACTTTTCCTGAAACCTGAGCCCTGATTCGGGCCAGCCTACTTCCCTGCAGTGCCCACTTGAGCAAATTTCTTCCCACATCAAGCCTCAGCTTCCCACTGAAAACTGATGAAAGAGGATACCCCACATCCCTTCTAGCTCAGATGCTGTCTGCAGCTGCAGGTCTGATGCAGGAAGGCCTCAGTCCTTTCCTGAGCTGAGGAGTGGGGCCAAGATTTTAGACACACAGGCGGACACAGGAGTCCCAGGAGTTCATGCACCCAGTCGCCAGTTGCTGAGTGTTGCCCAGAGACTCGTGCCAGGCAGGCTGGGTGATGCAGACGTGTGAAGGGCACCCTTTAAGACAGATGGGGGCCTGAGGGGCCCATGGGCAGAGCCATGAGGTAGAACGTGCTCATTGCCACTTACCTGACCAACACTTTTTATTTTATTTGAAAAAAAGTTTATAGATAGTACATGCAAATGGTAAAAATTTCAGACAATACCAAATGTATATGGATACAGTAAAGTCTCCTCCTGGCTCCTTTTCTCCCTGCCACCTAGTTCCCCTCTTGGGAGGCAGCCACTATTAGCAGTTTCTTCTCTGTTCCTTAGAGATTTACATACAATGCTTTGATGAGGGTAAGATATATGTGTGTATTTACGTAGATGTGTGTGTGTATATATATAGAGAGAGTCCTCCCCTCTCATTGTTCCATTTTTCTTCTTTTCCATTAACAAATATTTATGATGATTGTTCTGGATAGACTGCTGCTTCATTCTTTTAGCAGCTACATAGTATTCCATTATATGGGGTATCATACGTTACTTAACAAGGCTTCTGTTGGTAGCTTCCAGCCTTTTTATTTTTCAAAAAAAGTCTGCAGTGGAAATTCCTTGGGGGTCCAGTGGTTAGGACTTCATGTTTCTTCTGTACGGGACATGGGTTTGATCCCTGGTCATGCCTAGTTAGGGAACTAAGATCTGGCAAGCCTCAGGGTGTGGGCAAAATAAATGAATAAAAATTAAAAAAATTTTTAAAGAGGTTTCAGTGAGCATCATTGTCCATATGAGATTATACCTGTAGGATAAACTCCCAGAAGTGGAATGGCTGGATCAGTGTGTGTGCATGGTGAATTCTGAAAGACAGAGACCTTGTTCTTCAAAGACATTTCTCCCTGAAATGAGAAGACCTGTTTTCCCCAACAGCCCCCTCCCAGTGGAGGATCAACCCCTTGAATCATTGCTAATCTGATAGATGAAAAAGGGTACATTATGGTTTTAATGGGCTCTTCTCTTATTATGAGAGAAGTCTGGCTGCTTCTCCTTTTTTTTTATTTTTACATATATCTTTTTTGGAGCAATTTTAAATTTACAGAAAAGTTGCAAAGATAGTATAGAAAGTTCCCACATACTTCTCACCCAGTTTCCCCTATTGTCAACGTCATATAACCACGATCCACTTGTCAAAACTAAGGAACTTACGTTGGTACAAGACTAATAACTAAACTCCAGACTTTATTTGGCTCTGAGTGGTTTTCTTATTTTGGCAAGGGTGAGGTCAGTGTGTAAGCTGAAGGTGGCATTTTAGGTGCCAGAGCCACCTACCCCCAAGAGACTGTTGGGGTCTGAAATTTACATCTTTCCGCATATAGCACAGCGCACAGCCCAGGCCTCCCAGTCTGGCAAGGCAGACTGGACAGAGAAATTACGTCATATTGTTTCTCTCAGTTCCTTTGGGTGAAGAGTGTGGTTGTTGTTAAATCACTTGGTTGGCCCCTTGTTGCTGTTCCATCCTCATGTATTCCAGTGGAGGGAATAGGGTGAGCCAGGCCATTAGAGGTGTGGAACTCCATCAGCTTTAAAAATCCCAATGACACAAGTAGAACTTCTCTTCCAGTAAAATTAGCACATTACAGATAAGACTTAAACTATTAAGAACAGTTCCAATCTCAGTCCCTTCTTCTCCCTCCCAGGGGCAACACTGTGGTTGCCTTCGGGTGTATCCTGTCAGGACTTTTCTGGAAACCATAAACTTTTGAGGGTGCTGCCAGGGATGGCTGGAGATGACAGGGGCAGGTGTAGGGACCTCTCCCCCATGTTCTTTGCTTGGCTCACGAGGAATGATGATATTCATCCTTCTTGTGCAGACAGCTTATACTAACCAGGTGCTACCCAGCGCTGCCTTGTTTCAGAGCTGTCATAGCAGCTCTGGAAGGCAGGTAGGGGTCATTTTATCATGCTCTTCTTGGATAGATCAGAGGTAGCTGAGGCCCACAGCTGGTAAGAAGCAGAGCTGTACCTGAATTCTCTCCTGTTATTTCTTGAAGAATAATAGTATTAGTTGTACCAATAATAACAATGGCAAAGCCTCATCAAGCACGGGTTACTTTGCTCACATTATCTCATTTAAACCTCAGAATACTGTGAGCTGAGTACAGTCATCCCTTGGTATCCTGTCCCCAGGACATTGGATCCAGATTGCCTCCAGATACCAAGATCCAGGGACTCTCAAGTCCCTTGCAGTTGGTCCTCTGGATCCATGGACACAGGACTCACAGATAAGGAGGGCTGCTTGTACAGGTATTATGCTGTCTAGCAGATGAGGAAGTTGGGGCTTAGAGGAGAGAGGCAGCCAGTCTGAGATGCATGGAGCTGGGATTCTCTTCCAATTGTGTCTGCCTCCAGAACCTGCAGGCTCACACTCTGCTCTGTTCACCATCCCTCATCTGCGCCTTTCCAGTAGCCCACAGCTGCCTTGCAATATAGCTTGGAGTTTATTGGACATTTTCACTCTGTTGCTCACAGGTCAGTAGTACCTATGCTTCTATGCCCCGTCCTTTCTTAATTCCTCTGGGTCTGTGTCTCCATTTATCTCACCTTAACCTATTTTCAGGCTCTTATCCACTCCCTACCTGAGCCAAGGATTGTCTCCTCTCGTTGCATGTCTTTTGGGTATTTCCTGAGCACTTGCTCAGGAAAAAATTGCCAATCACTGCCCTCATGGAGCTTCCATTCTGCTAGAACAAAGATAGTTTCTGACTTGAGGCCTGGGCTTCTCCAGGTCCAAAGCCAATTCTCCCCACACTGGGCTCTGTGCATCCCGGCCTCTACAGTTTACTGGGACAGTGGTGTGTCCTGTGTCCCCCTCCTCCAGTCACCCTGGGATGTCACTGTGGGCTCTGGGCAGGGCCCCGGCTGCTCCCAGGGATCATGCGCAGACGTGATTTACCACACCTCCCCGCACCACATGTCTTTAAAATTACAGTGCCCATTTCCTGCTGAAATAATTTCCACAAAGAGTGGCTCCTATTACTGCAAGAGGCGTGCAGACGTCATGATTTATTATTATTTATGGTCCCAAGGCCTTGTTTATGCAAGACGGGTTAGGTGCGTGCGATAGAAATGCCATTATGCAAATGACATTGAATGTCCTTACGGCGCCTAAATAATTTTTGTGTTGGACGATTAAACCTCATCTGTTATTGATATGGGCTGCAGTCGGGCTATTACAGAGTCCCAACAGTACTTACTCCCAGTAATGGGAAAATTGAGAGAGAGAGACCAGCACAATTGCCTCAAGTGGGCCGTGATGGCCTGGAAGGAGTAGAACATCTCGGAGGTCCACGCTGAGGAGCCCACAGACTCCTCGGATAAATAAGGAAGGCTGCGCCTGGCAATAAATTAAGCCTTGGGTTTGAGTGGGTGCCTTGAAGAATTTGTGGCCTTCCAGTAATGTGATTTAGCTATTTGATTTAGCCAGGGGCTAGGCAGCCCCACCCTGAATTCCAGGGAAGCCCGTGAGCAGGGCGCTGCCAGCGTGGAAGGGAGGGCACAGGAGGAGGGTGACTGCCCCATGACGGGGCATTCAGTCTGCTGTGCCAACCTCTCGCTGCCTGCTGCCTGGCCCCTGCACATAACCGCCTGCCTTCCCGGGTGCGCACGCATTTTCTCTCTTGCTCTTTCTCTCTCTCTTTTTTTTTGACACAGCTGTGAAGTCCCATTTTGATCAGTGTTGATAGCTTATGAATTCCAAAATTGACAAAATTTACAGAAAAATGAGGATAATCCATCTTCCTTAGCAGCCTGTCAGGAGCTGGCCATACTTCATAATCTCCAATTACAGATGCTATTTTCCGACATTTACATGCAGATATTAGAACCAAATGAAAATGAGAAACAAAGAGAGAATGGAAATGCAGCTATTTATATGTATAAAAGACAAACAGGTAAATTCGAGACATTTAGATTGGATTTGGAGTCCCTTTAGGAGGCTTGGAAAGAGACAGCTTTGAGCACGTGGGGTTTCAAAATAAAATGGTAAGACACCGGGCCTCTCCAGGCCTGTCCGTGGTCTGGCAGGTTGGGTTAAAAACGGCTCAAGTCTGATGGCTCAGCTGGAGACGCTTGACTTGGGTGGGGGCATGTGGGGCATCCCTCCCGCAGGGTTTTAAGGAGTCCCCTAGGAAGCACCCAGGGCTCATACTAAGCCATCAGGTACTCATACATTTCACAAATGAGTGGGTTTAGAACCTTCAGTATTTGTTTTTTAAAATGGTGAGCATGTGTTGGAGCGGGAGGTGGGGGAGTAGGCAGGAAATGCTGCTGGAGTCAGCTCCCTCTCTGAGGCAAATTTCAAAAGTTGGCATCTTCTGGTGACCAATTCATAAAGTCCCCCTGAGTAAAAATGCAGGAGGATACCACTGTTTGTCAGAGGGCTCTGGCCAGGTGCACAGAGTGTTGTACCAATAAACTTTAAAAATGCGATATAAATAATAAAATTAATGGAGAGAGAAGGAGTTCTGATATATGGATCATCCACTTCCTTCTCAGCTAATCTGGCGAGAGGAGGGTCTGGGAGGAGGCTTTGTAATGAAAATGTTCTTCCCATAAAATTGAAGGGAGAACAGCCTTGTTGCCCTCGCAGCTGTATGTGGCACTGGCTTCTGGAAAGCTGGGTATATTAATTAGCAGTGCTTTGGATTAAACTCTTCCAACCATGTCGGATGGTATGATTTTTTTTTCTCTTTGTGAGCTTGACATGGATGGCAGGGAAGAGTCTGCCTGGGTTTTCCCAGCTTCTTGTTATTACTGAACTTTTCTTTTTATGTGGAAAGGAAAGGAAAATGAGAGATTTCAGGGTTTTCCTGGGCAGTTGGGCAGAGAGAGGGTGTTCTGTTGGAGCAGGCAGGGGAGGTAGCGAGGGTTGGATGGGGAGATGGGAACATCTCTGCCTTTGGCTTGAAAGCTTTTGTTTATTTGTGGGAAGCCTCTTTCTAGCCAGCAATTTTATATTATTTGAAGTTTGATTTGTGGTTGAGAGGTGAAGGAAATAAAACCAGGAGGCTAAATTTAATGTATGTATGTATGTGTGTGTGTGTGTGTGTGTGTGTGTGTGTGTGATATCTGAGAGAGAAAGGAATTGTTAAAAACCAAGCTCAAACCAAGCCTTCAGAAGTATGTTTGTTTACATGTCCAGTCTCAAGGCCAATGGCTTGCTTGCTTAAATAAATTGTAGGTATTAGCACAAAGAATGGTTATTATGCTTTCTTTCCAGGTATGAAATGCAAGATTCATGAAATTAACACATGACTGAAATATGCAAACATATTTCTAATAATTAAAAACAAAGGCTCTTAAGTTAATCTTCATAAAGAGGTGAATAAACAGAAACACCGTTGTTATTGTGCTAGTTTTGTCCCTATTATTTACATAATAGTATTAATTTACACAGAAAAGCCTCAGCCTAAGCCTAGTGCCTCCTTCCTTTTGTTTCTCATTTTTCTAAAACCAGAATGTATCCTTCAGTAAAGAACACAGCACCTGAACCAAGCAGTCTGATGCCTGATTTTTCTCTTCATAGTGCAGTGTTACGTTTTTGTTTCTTTCTGTTATCTGCCGCTCATATGAAGATTATTCGCTAACGCCAGCATCAGTCTGAGCACGGCTGTCTGAGCTTATCATTTTGGCTGCCCTCTGAGACGAAGTGGGGAGAGTAAAGGATGAAGTTCGTATCATTGCTGGCTGAACCCACCTGGAAACATTTCATACTGGAGGTCATTCTTGAGCCAGGTTGAGAAGGCGTGGAGAGACAAAGTTGGAGGAGAGGAAAGGAAAGGGTGCTCGGGGAGGAGGAATGGACTTGTCACAGGTGGAGTTTCATGAAGCCTGTGAAGATGCTTCTGGACTGGCAGTCGGTCTCCCTGTCCTGGGCCCTGTGGCATCGTGGGGAAGAACACAGACTGTGGGATCCAACAGGACCTGAGTCTAACCCCGCGTGCAGCTCCCTCCACTCTCTGTTCTCAGCTTTCCCATCTAGACCAGGATCGGGTTGATGAAGGTGGTGCCTAGTGGAGTTCAGCATCTCCAGGCTTGGAGTAGCACTGCTGTGGGGTGATTCAGGCACATTATTTTGGCCCTTTGTGCCTTATTTGCATCCTCTGTAAACTGGGAGTAATAATACTTACCCATAGGGTCATTGTAAGGGTTAAATAAAGTAATGGGTTTTAACACCTAGAGGGCATCCCAGTGGCTCAGTGGTAAAGAATCCTCCTGCAATGCAGGAGACCCAGGTTTGATCCCTGGATTGGGAAGATCCCCTGGACAAGGGCATGGCAACCCACTTCAGTATTCTTGCCCAGAGAGTCTCGTGGACAGAGGAACCTGGCAAGCTACAGTCCATAGGATCACAAAGAGTCAGACACAACTGATCACGCACACAGGCTTACGCACACTTACGCACGCTTATGCACACTTACACACGCTAACACCTAGAACAGTAACTGATGTGTAGTAAGCATCCAACAAATATGAGTACTCCTGACTTATCCTGTGTCTGAGGGTTTAGGTCAGAGATGCTAGGTCTGAGTTGGAGTCTGAATTAGCTGTGAAAGGCCTGGTTCTCTCAGCCTTCTTTTTCTGGTATTTCTCATGGCAGTATCTGTTTGGCTATAGCAGACCTTGGTGACAGAAGGAATGCCCTCCCGAGACTGCCTGTTTGCCTTTTTCAGAATGTTGCCTGATAGAAGGTTCTTCCTGATGGGGAACAGAAGGGGCAGAGAGATGACCTTTGACCTGAGGAGTGTGTATTTGTGTGTGTATGTGTGTGTGTGTCCCCTCCTGGCCTCCACCCTATTAATCTTGCACTACAGAGGTCTTTTGTTGCTTTACAGCCACAGGAATAGCCTTTCTGTCTTCCTGCATTTGGGAAATAAATCCAAAGAAAGTGAACTATGAGCATCCTGGGATGCCCCCACTCCTGTACCAGGTACTTAAGGATGGAGGACATCCCTTTGCATGCCCCCTTTCAGGCCCCTTGGTAGCCAAGAGGCATTCCTTTGGTGGTAGTGAGCCCCCTTGCCCTTCTCCCTTCCCTGTAGCAGGATGGGACAGCCAGGCCCCACCATGAACTGCCTGGAAGAAGTTGGTGGAATTTGGCTGCTCTGAGATAGAGTTTGTTTTTAGAAATCTCCCTCCTCTTTGCTACATCAGGATCTAGATGGCAGAGTATGAGCAGACCCTGGCAATTCCCAAGGAGGGAGTCCTCCTCTCCTCCACACATTTCCCTCCCACTGCGTCTTCTTATCATTTAGGAAGCCTTGGCTGCTGGGTCCTGGCTCTTGTTCTCCAGAAGTGGAGCTCTGTGCTCCAAGCCTTGTCATTTCTTCTCTTGCATTTGGGAGGACAAGAGCCAGAATGCTCCAAGCCAGGGCCTTCTCTCCTGCTCATCTTACAGATTTCTTGAGGTTCAGGGTGGACCCCAGAATCTTTTGTTCCTTCCCTCTCTCCCTTGCTCAGCTTCATTCAGAATATGTCCCGCCCAGCCTACTGGCCCAAATCAGACTGCCTGGACGTGCCTCCTCATCTCAGAACGAGAGCAGATACAATGTCAAATGACTGGGATCAAGTTCAGTCGCTCAGTTGTGTCCAACTCTTTGCAACTCTGTGGACTGCAGGACGTCAGGCTTCCCTGTCCATCACCAACTCTAGGAGCTTGCTTAAATTCATGTCCATTGAGTTGGTGATGCCATCCAATCATCCTCTGTCATCGCCTTCTCTTCCTGCCTTCAATCTTTCCCATCATCAGCATCTTTTCCAGTGAGTCAGTACTTTGCATCAAGTAGCCAAAGTATTGGAGCTTCAGTTTCAGCATCAGTCCTTCCAGTGAGTATTCAGGACTGATTTCCTTTAGGATGAACTGGTTTGATCTCCTTGCTGTCCAAGAGACTTCCAAGAATCTTCTCCAACACCACAGTTCAAAAGCATCAGTTCTTCATCTCTTAGCTTTCTTTATAGTCCAACTTTCACATCCATTCATGACTACTGGAAAAACCATTGCCTTGACTAGACAGACCTTTGTTGGCAAAGTAATGTCTCTGCTTTTTAATGTGCTGTCTAGGCTGGTCATAACTTTCCTTCTAAGAAGTAAGCATCTTTTAATTTCATGGCTGCAGTCACCATCTGCAGTGATTTTGGAGCCCAAGAAAATAAAATGTGTCACTGTTTCCCTGTTTCCCCATCTATTTGCCATGAAGTGATGGGACCGGATGCCATGATCTTAGTTTTCTGAATGTTGAGCTTTAAACCAACTTTTTCACTCTCCTCTTTCACTTTCATCAAAAGGCTCTTTAGTTTTTCTTTCTACCATGAGAGTGGTGTCATCTGCATACCTGAGGTTATTGATATTTTCCCTGGCAATCTTGATTCCAGCTTGTGCTTCATCCAGCCCAGAATTTCACATGATGTACTCTGCATATAAGTTAAATAAGCAAGGTGACAATATTCAGCCTTGACGTACTCCTTTCCCAATTTGGAACCAGTCTGTTGTTCCATGTCCAGTTCTAACTATTGCTTCCTGACCTGCACACAGGTTTCTCAAGAGGTGGGTCAGGTTGTCTGGAATTCCCATCTCTTTTAGAATTTCCCACAGTTTATTATGATCCACGTAGTCAAAGGCTTTGGCATAGTTAATAAAGCAGAAATAGATGTTTTTTAATTTTTATGTCTGCAGTCACCATCTGCAGTGATTTTGGAGCCCAAGAAAATAAAGTGTGTCACTGTTTCCATTGTTTCCACATCTATTTGCCATGAAGTGATGGGACCAGATGCCATGATCTTCGTTTTCCGAATGTTGAGCTTTAAACCAACTTTTTCACTCTCCTCTTTCACTTTCATCGAAAGGCTGTTTAGTTTTTCTTCACTTTCTGCCATGAGGGTGGTGTCATCTGCATATCTGAGGTTATTGATATTTTCCCTGGCAATCTTGATTCCAGCTTGTGCTTCATCCAGCCCAGAATTTCTCATGATGTACTCTGCATATAAGTTAAATAAGCAGGGTGACAATATTCAGCCTTGACGTACTCCTTTCCTGATTTGGAACCAGTCTGTTGTTCCATGTCCAGTTCTAACTATTGCTTCCTGACCTGCACACAGGTTTCTCAAGAGGTGGGTCAGATGGTCTGGAATTCCCATCTCTTTCAGAATTTCCCAGAGTTTATTGTGATCCACGTAGTCAAAGGCTTTGGCATAGTTAATAAAGCAGAAATAGATGTTTTGTTTTGTTTTGTTTTTCATGGCTGCAGTCACCATCTGCAGTGATTTTGGAGCCCAAGAAAATAAAGTATGTCACTGTTTCCATTGTTTCCCCATCTATTTGTCAGGAGTGATGGGACTGGATGCCATGGTCTTAGTTTTTTGAATGTTGAGTTTTAAGCCAGGTTTTTCACTCTCCTCTTTCACTTTCATCAAGAGGTGATAAATATCCCAAACATGGGGTGGTGAAAATCCTGGGGAATTCAGAGAAAAAAATGATTTATTTCAACCAAAAAGACTTATGGAAGAGATGGCATTGGAACTGGGCCTTAGAGAACAATGATTTGGACTGGGATGAGGATGGAAAACAGAGTGCACAGAGGCACTGAATGGAGTGACTGGGGTGCTCAGGAATTAGTACGAGTGCGGTGTGGCTGGAGTCATGGGTGGAGTTTCGAAAGTAGGTAGATCTGAGTTAAAATTGGAAAAGCAGGTTGGGATTTGTATTGAGGTCTGTATGGTTTGGGTCAACACTACCTGGAGGCAGTGAAGAGCCAGGGAGGGTTTACAAGCACAGAGCACTTCCTTACAAATAGCATACTGGTTAGGGGTGGGAGAAAATTAATACTTCAAAACAATCATATGCAAAATCACTTTCCATTTCACATGAGCTTGTGGTGAGTTCTGCATTGACTGTGAGAACAGCATGAGTTAACCAGGCAATGAGGTGACAAGAAAAGCAGAAGCAAGCTGCTTATGCTGTAAGGGGACATTCACTGGAACTGGGGCCCCAGAGAGCACACTCATGACCAGTGTGGGGAGGCCTTAGCACTTTGTGGTAGCTAGAGCTGTGTGGCCAGCAAGCGGCTGCCTCAGGAAGTAGGGAGTTTCCTATCACGGGTGAGTTTTGAGCATCAGCTGAAGATCAACCTCCATAACCCCTGAGCTCCCTTGGGTCCTGAGATTTGGTTCACTAAGATTCTCTAGGGCTTCTCTGATGGCTTAGCAGGTAAGGAATCCTCCTACAATGTCAAAGATGGAGGAGCTGTGGATTCTATCCCTGGGCTGGAGGAAATGGCAGTCCACTCCAGTATTTTTGCCTGAAAAATCCCATGGACAGAGGAGCCTGGTAGGCTCCAGTCCATAGGATCACAAAGAGTTGGACATGATTGAGCAACTGGGCACACACACACACACAAGTTTCTCTAAGTGGCCAGGGTGGGAGAAGGGGGCCTCCAGATGAGTCAGTGCTAGAAAAGTTTCTCTGGGACAGAAACCAGAATATCTGATTTCATTCTCCTCCCTGGGCTTTCCCTCCTGTCCCCACCACCTGCATATCTGGAGATGGGCTGGAGTGACGCCTGGCATGCCATAAATGGAATAGGGAGAGATGAGTCAGTTCAACCTTGCAAATCTCTTCTTGGAAGCCCCTTGATTCCATTGCAGACCATGTTGACCAAGTCATGGACACAATTCTGGAGAACCACATGAATAATGAGCATGTCTCATTCATGCCTAGGGTACTTTCTGATGAATCAAAGCATTTTTCTGTCACTTACTGTCTCAGTGACCCTGGGAAGCACCTTGGATGCTGTTGGCAGAGCCAGGCCATGGTACCTGTCCCAGTTCATTTGGTTCCACAGGCATTTATGTCACATCTGTTCAGAGCTGGGCATTGGGCCAGGAGCTGCTGTCACAAAGATGAAGGAGACATAGTCCTATCCTCATGAAATTCACACTGTGGTTGGGGAATGAGGTCCCTTAAATAATGATATATACAATACAGTGTTACAGTGCAGCTGTAGGGATGTGCATGCACTTTGGGGTTCTAGGAACACAGGAGGGGAAATCCAGAAGGGCTTCCTGGAAGAGTGAGGCCATTCAGAATTCTTGGCAATTCTTCCCCTCTGATAGTACTGGCAGTAGCACTTTGTAGACTATGGAGCACTTTTGCTGGTGTGCACCATCCCTCCTTTCAGCAAAAATTTTTTTCAAGTTTGATTCATCTTCTATTTGGTTTAGTGGAGATGGAATGCTCAAAGTTTATTGTTTTTGTGTTTCTCTTTTTCATTTTTTAAAATTAAACTTTTTAGTTTGAAATAATTATAGGCTTACATGCAGTGCTAAAGAAATAATGTGGAGGGATCCCATATACCCTTATCCAGTTTCCTCCAATGATAACATCTGGTAAAATCACACTGGGATATCGATGTTGATAAACTCCCTGGGATACTGGCCATGAAAACTAAAAAAAATGAGAACAAAAAGGCCTGCCCTCAGGAGCTGACATTCTTATCACTTCCTGTATGCCTGGTCATGACCCTGTGCGCTGGGCATGTATCCCCACGTTGACAATGAGAGACGGAGCCGAGAACGTGAGGCGCCTGGCCTGGCTCCGCACTGCACGAATCTTGGCTGTGGCAGACTTGAGCCCTGTCCTCCTGTCCTCCTGTCCACAGAGCTGGCAGGTTCCGCAGCCACACTCCTGCCTGTCATCAGGCCAGGCCCTGGGAACACTCCCCCGACTCCAGCTTCCGTCCTCCTCTGGGTAGGCGCGTAGCTGAGCAGGTGTCTGGTCCCTCAGGTGGGGCAGTGGTTGGCTTGGCTCTGGCCCATCTCCCATGGGCCGCCTCGGGCCCAGCGGTGAACCTGGAGGACTCAGCAGGTGATGGGGAAGCCTTGTGGTGGCCCCAGGAGGCCAGTTCAGGCAGCAGCCCCACAGCCTGGCCCCCTGCACTGCCCTGCTTCGTGCTGCCCTCCTTCTCACGTGTCTGTGTTTCTTTTCTCCTCCATGCTATGGCAGTGGTGCCCCGTGCTGATGAGACAATACTTGGTGCAGCCCCAGGCAGTCCTTTTCCAGGTAATTTCCTAGGGACCCAAGTGACACCAAGCACACACCTCCCTGGGGTGCGCGCCGCCTGGAGTCCCTGCTATGAGTCCGTGGCCTTCCCTGCTGCCTAGTGTCCGAAGTGTGGTCCCTCTCTTTATCCTTTGGATCTTCACTGTCGCCCCAGCAGGCAGGCGGCAGAGGGTTAGACTTAAATCTCATTTTATTAATGAGGAAAATAAGGCTCTGAGAACTGGCCCAGCTTGCCTGAGGTCACACAGGTGAGACAGAGGCAGAGCTGGGGCAGGAACCCTGTGTTATTGCTCCTAGTTCACTGTTCTTTCTACTATGGGATCAACAGCTTTATTTTATGCAGATAAAAATTAGCTAAGGAAGTCCATTCACCTCCCTCAATCAGTTTCTCCAGGTTAGAAAAGATAACCCTGAACATCTTTCTGGCTCAGACATTTGAGAGTGCAAGACTGTCATTTGGAGCATGGTATCTGAGAGGAGGTGCATACCTGGTGCATACCTGGTGGGACTTGAACTTGAGGCCTCCTAGCTCTGTGGCAGTAGGTGGGGACTTTTTTTTCTCAATAGATATTTTATCAATCAAGATGCAGATACTAAAAATGTGGAGCCCACTCATCTAAACCATGCTTGACAAATGATTGCCTATCTTTTTTAACTTTTTATTTTATATTAGTGTATAGGTGATTAACAATGTTGTGTTATTGGCTGTATACCAATGCAAAATCAGTTCAGTTCAGTTTAGTCGCTCAGTCATGTCCGACTCTTTGCTACCCCATGGACTGCAGCACGCCAGGCTTCCCTGTCCATCAGAAGAAAAGGTTTAAAAAAATAAATTAAGTCACACGAAGAGAGACTTTTCTCAAAAAAAAAAAATATTATGTTAGTTTCAGGTGTACAGCAGAGTGATTCAGTCATACATACACATGTATCTATTCTTTATCAAGTTCTTTTCCCATTTAGGTTGTTACATTACATTGAGCAGAATTCCCTGTGCTCAAGGATGGGTAGGTCCTTGTTGGTTATGCATTTTAAATATAACAATGTGTACACGTCAGTCTCAAACTCCCAATCTATCCTTCCACCCAACCCCTTCCCCCCTTGGTGACCGTAAATTTGTTCTCTAAATCTGTGAGTCTGTTTCTGTTTTGTGAATAAATTCATTTGTTTCAGCTTTTTAGATTCCACATATAAGCGATATACAGTATTTGTCTTTCTCTGTCTGACTTACTACACTCATTGTGACAATTGGTAGGTCCACTCGTGTTGCTGCAAATGGCGTTATTTGTTCTTTTTAATGGCTGAATAAGATTCCATCGTATGTATGCACCACATCCTCTTTATTCGTTTGTCGATAGACATTTAGATTGTTTCTATGTCTTGGCTCTTGTGAACAGTGCTGCAATGAACACTAGGAGGCATGTACCCTTTCAAACTTTTTCTCCAGATACATGCCCAGGAGGGAGATCGCTGGGTCATATGATAACTCTGTTTTTAGTTTTTAAGGAACCTCCATACTGTTCTTCATAGTGGCCATACCAATTTACATTCCCACCAACAGTGTAGGAGGTTCCCCTTCTCTTTATACTTTCTGCAGCATTTATTATTTGTGGATTTTTTGATGATGGCCATTCTAACTGGTGTGAGGTGATGTCTGATTGTAGTTTTGATTTCCATTTCTCTAATAATGAACGGCATTGAACATCTTTTCATGTAAGTAGGCAGAGAAGTTTTTACCCCAGTTGGTTCCATTGGAGTGGACCCCTGGGACTTGCTGTTGTTATTCAGTCTCTTAAGTCGTGTCTGACTCTTTGCAACCCCATGGACTTTAACATGCCAGGCTTCCCTGTCCTTCACTATCTCCTGCAGTTTGCTTAAACTCACGTCCATTGAGTCAGTGATGCCATCCAGCCATCCCATCCTCTCTCGCTCCCTTTTCCTCCTGCCCTCAATCTTTCTCAGCATCAGGAATTTTTCCAGTGAGTCAGCTCTTTGCATGAGGTGGCCAAAGTATTTGAGCATCAGCATCAGTCCTTCCAGTGAATATTCAGGGTTGATTTCTTTTAGGATTAACTGGCTTGATTTTCTTGCAGGCCAAGGGACTCTCAGGAGTCTCCTAGCACCACAGTTCAAAAGTATCAATTCTTTGGCGCTCAGCCTTCTTTATGGTCCAACTCTTAACATCCATACATGACTATTGGAAAAACCATAACTTTGGCTATATGGACCTGTGGCTTGCTCACCTCAGTTTATTTTCTTTCCTGGGTCATAGTCAAGAATAGAACCAAGGAGCCCTAATGGGAAGGGAACAGAAGCACAAAATCCATAAAAGAACTCCAAGAAAAGGTTTAAAAGAATGTGGAATACAACTGTTGCCTGCAGATGTTGGTGGCTTGACAGCCAGTGGAGGGAGGGTGGGGGCTGTGTTCCCAAGGGCATAGGTGCACCAACACAGCCCCACTGTTCAGCCCTTGGCTTTCCAAACAACTATGAGATATGGAAATAGATGCCACTGTTACCAGGAAAAGAGGCACCAATCATGGGTTCCCTCTTTTCTTGTCTTTCTCCTGATCATCCCTCCCATCTTTCTTTTTCTGTCATTCTTTCTACCTCTCCCAGCCTCCACTTTCAAAAAGGACTTGAAGTATCCTGCAGAATAAACAATGACCTATATCTACGTTAGTTAAGGCTGAAAAAGTTCAGAAATTATGCAGAGGAAAGACTAAGATCATTCTACAAGGTGCCAGCAATGATACACTTGTGGTGACTAAGCTCTGAATTTGACTAAGCTTCCTGGCAACCAAGGCAAAGAAGGATATGTAGGTTTTCCAATGTCCTTGTAGTAAAATTTTTTTGGGGGGTGGGTAATGAATTGTAGAAGACATTGACATGGAATTTGAATGTTCTAATGCGAGTGTCTCTAGAGGATTTTTTTAAAGTTCTTTGTATGGCTCTTTTCTTTTATTGCCTCTAATCAGTGTTGTATGCCTGATATTCTGTCCCAGAACAATGAAATCACTTCCTCAGGGACTACACCTCATGGTAGACAAGAACATTGTCTTCTGGTCACCTGACTTGTTGAGGGTAGAGGTGGCAGGTTAGCATATTATTTCGAACTCTTGTTCAAACCCTCCCCAGTTAACGTTTGGATTTTGTGGTGAATATCATGCTCCTGGATCATACATTCATTCATTCAACAAACACTTAGGGGGCTCTCAGGCTATTTCCTGCTCTGTGCTCTCAAGGCAACCTGGAGGGAGATAAACAAACAGCCATTATACATGGTGGAAAGTATGATAATAGAGATCTGTGCAAAATGACACCAACTATGGAAACATAGACAAGGGAATCATGATTTCTTTGTAGGAATGTGGGGTCCAGGAATGGCTGCACCATGGAGATGACATTTGAACTGAGTCTTGTGAGTTTAAGTGGCTGAGTGAGGTACACTTTCCAGGCAGAGGTAGGACAGTTCCTGGAGTGGCTGAGGAATAGCCAGTGGAATGAGGGTCCAGGGACCCCAGGAGATGGGGGAGAAGGCAGTTGCCTCAAAAAATCATAGGCAGCTCAGTGGGACAGAGAATGGTGAGAAATTGGGGAATAATTACAAAGCAAATGAGATGACAGCTTCCCCTGGCTCATGCAGGAGCAGAGCAGGAGCTATAGAACCCCACCAAGGAGAGAGATTGGGCTCAAGCCCTGTAAGCAGGAGGTGGTGGGAGGCCCACATGGCAAGGGGCAGTGACAGCTGGCTTATGAATCCAGCTGTCTTCTCAGCCCCAGCTCTTTAGGGAAGTTCATTGCACCTTCTGGCAACCACTGGTGCTTGAGCACTAGATTTTGGATCTCCCACTGCATGTCTTACACAAGTTGAAGATTTTGTATCTGGAAGAGAAGATTCAAACCCAACTGCTGAAGTGACTGAACAAACCTTGATACTGAATTTACTGACTAAAACGGAATCAAATAAAAAGCCTCTTCCATCTGGTTATTAAATATGTTAAGAGGCAGGGTTGGCCATCCTCCGATTATTTTCTTAAACCCGGGTTGGCTATGCTTCCTTGGGAAATAGAGGCTTTCCCTTGTGAATGCAGCTGCCCAACCCAGGGTCTAGGAAGGGGGCAGACCTGGGGTGGGGTGGGGAGGGGCACAGAGGTGCCACTCATAGCCAAGATGCTGCCTGGCTCTCCTGAGGATAAGGGTCACTCATTCATTTGTTCACCCAAGTGTTCACTGTGCAGGCTCTTCAGAGTCGAATCCCAGCTTGTCTACTTTTTCATCTGGACCTCCTCCTCCTGCAGCTATTGACACGTGCCTTGTTTTTGGATCACTCCTATCTTACCTCTGAGCTTTCTTTCAGCTCTACTCAGCTCGGGGGTCAGGGATTGCTCAGGTCCAGGACAAATAGCAGCTTGCCCAAGAAACATTTCCTTACCACTTCCTGTGCCGTGTCAATGAGTGGCTCTGTGCCTTTGTCCCTGTTGGATGGAGCTTCAGGACCACGTGTCTTTTCCCTTGAGATGTGTGGATGAAGGTCAGAGAGCATGTTTGGTCCTCACATGCCATCTTGCACACACAAAAAGCTCAATAAACACTAAGCATGCACTATGCTCAGACCTCTACTAGGACACAGGAACCTAGGGAGGTGATAGGCACTGTCCCCATCCCAGGATCTCAGAAACCCCAGAGACCCTCACAGAGACAATTTGACCTCCTGGTTTTGCACATGGCAATGCGCTGAAGGAGGGCCTCCAGTGAGCTTTACATCCTAATTTTTAAGCAAATTAGGAGGCTAATGCACTAACAAGTCCCATTCTGTGCTGGATAAAGTCTAGACAGTGACCTTTTCTCAATAGCTTCCTTCTGCCTGGGATGAAGACCTCTGGGTGAGACCTACAGCCAGAAACATATTGTCATCTCTACCTAGTACACACATATCCATTTACATCGAAACAAAGAATGATGAAACAGGATTTACTTTTTCTATGTGAGAGACTCTTCTGTTCTAGTCGACTCTGTTTTCCATTTTAAAGATTAGTACTAGCACAGTGGTTTCCTACCTGTTGAAGTGTCAGGACACAGTATGAAAATCATTAGGGTAATTGTCCAGATTTTGGAATCAGATGGACCCAAGTTTGTATCCTGGCTCTGGCACCTAGAAGCTGTATGACATCAGGCAAACACTTTCCTCCTACGTTAGAAGTCTCAGTTTCTTCATCTGTACAATAGGAATAATGTACACCCTACTACGTGGGGGTAAGTGTGAGGATTAAATGGGATAACACAGGTAAATGCCCCTGGCATAGAGTAAGTGATTGCTAAGTGTGAGCTTTGATATCGTTGTAAATATTATGGTTCTTATTTTCCTGGTGCCGCTCTGGACTCCTGCTTCCTGGGGAGCAGTAGTCAGAAAGGACTTCCTGGAGGAAGAAGCACTGAAGCAAGGCAGCGGGTTGGCCAGGATTCACTACTGTCCTCACAGTGACTAGGAACTCTGTGTGGAGCATCCCAGGGGCATATATTTTCTTTTCTATGAAGGGCAGACTTGTTCCCAAGTCTGGACCATGTTAGATGCTTTTGCCTTTCACATTTAGGTCTCTAATCCACCCAGAATTGATTTTTGTGTCTGGTGTAAAGTAAAGATCCAATTTCTTTTTTCCCTCCTTGTTTCTGAATGGATAACTGGTTCCCCTGCACTGTTTATTAGAGTCTCATCCTTCCCTGCTGATTTGTACATCCCCTCTCTCATATATCAAGGTTCCATACATGCACAGATCAGTTTCTGGACTTGATTCTGTTTCATTGGTCGATTTATCCATGCCTGTGCCAGCCCATACTGTCTTAATTACTGCAGCTTTATAGTGATTCCTGATGTCCGGGAGGCCTGTCACCATCTTGTCCTTCTCCTGTAGAAGCTCCAGGGCTGGCTCCAGGCCTATTCTATTCTCTGCATGTTGCAGAATCAGCCTCTGCTCGAGACAGGTGCAAAGTCTCGGGAGCTCTGAATAAGAATCCATCTCAGGGTGCCTGGACCTGCAGTACCTCCTGGACACACGGCTGCCACCCACCATGCTCAGCATTTGAGCTGCCCTGGAATTACTTTCTAACTCATTTGCAGAGAAAAGCACCAGAGATGTGCCTGAGTCTTCGTCCCCTCTGCCTGCCACTTGCCTAGTGACCCCTCTGGTTTCCCTCCCAGTGACGCAGTCCTCATCACCCCACCCAGGGAGCCTGTAAACTCCTTTCAATAGGCTGCTTGTTTCCTTGTCCTTGTCTGCTAAGGACATAACCCTGGACAGACAGAAAGGCATCATCCATTGGCAATGCCAGGGTGATGGAGGAGACTCCCTGCACCAGAGCTTGGCACAGCCAAATTCTTTGGCTTGGGTATCTGAATAATTTCTTTACCTGAAGATAGGCCAGGGATTGAAGTGGGGAATGGGAGGAAGAGACCTGTCACTCTTGCTGTAGTTTTTCCTGGAGTGGGAAGACCCATGTTGGCAGCATCACAACATTTCCAGTGACCATTCTGCCAGTGGTGCCAAGGAAATGACACATCACAAGCTCTGGTTTCATGCAATGGCTTAAAGAAAAGAGCATGGCTCATGGGCCAAGTGTACATGATTGGAGTGGACTTGGTAAATCCGTTTTCAGCGTACTGGTGTTTACATGCTTCCAGAATTCAAAAACATTTTCTTTGATATGATGGTTTTGGGGTGAGAGTTTATGGTGAACCATCCCCTGTTGACCCTGGGCAAAGCCCTCGTCCCCTTGGGCCTCAGTTTCCTCCTCTGTGAAATGGGAGTTTCAACTAGGTGATGACCCAAATTCCCTTTAGCCCTCGTTTTTGTGATTCTACACTTAAGGTTTAAGAGCACAGAAATGAGAAGCTTTCCTTTCCAGCCTTTTGGCTACAAGATTCATGTTTCTGCCTTGCTTTGGTTATAGATGCCTTCCTTCTTGCACAGAGGAGGTTAGTTGTCCCTGGCTGGCTGGCTGGGGCTGAGGGAAGGAAACCTGCAGGCCATAAAGAAGCAAGATTTGAATTCTCGTGAGGCTGCACTGAATCTTGTCCACCTCCTCACTTGGGGAGACGTCCTGATTCTGGATACCTGTCTTGTTCTGTCGAGCTGAATGTGTCCTCTCAATTCCGGGGATCCGTGAGCCCCCAGGAGCCTTGACGCTGGTAGGGGCTAGCTGGCTGAGCCCCAAACGTGGCAGTGGTATTTGGCTGGAGTGCTCTGGAACCTCCATGCTGAGACACCCGTCTTGTTTCCTCTTTCAGACCGCTGATTATTCCGCCATGGCCTCGCTGGCAGGAGGGCTGGATGACATGAAGGCCAACCTGACCAGTCCCACCCCCGCTGACATCGGGAGCAGTGTGCCTGGGCCGCAGTCCTACCCCCATTGTGACAGGTGAGGGCCCCTGGGGTGTGGTGGGGCAAGGGCTGAGTGGCAGGGAGAGAGGGAACGTATGTGATGATGAAAATGGCTTCTTGGTGCTTTGGGGCTTGACAGGGGCCGTCTTTCTTTTAATGAGGTTATGAGGTTCTGGAACAGGTTGGGGAACTGAGACATGGCTGTAGATGCTCTGATAGAGCCAGAGGAGAGCAGGAGCAAATGGGCAGTGGGCTAGGGGTGGACGGAGCAGGGAAGCCTCGCATCAAGGGGCTGGGTGACTTCGGGGCCCCTGGGACCTGGACTGAAGTGTTCAGATGGCTGGGATTTAGCTGTCTGGGAGAAAGGCAGTCCTGGTAGGCCGCAGTCCATAGGGTGAGTGGGATTCCTGGTAGATCGCTGCCAGGAGTTTCAGGTTTCAGGTGGAGTCAAGAAGGATAGGAGGTTTAGACTACCTTTCTCAAAGACCAGTTGCTAGAGCTGTCAGTGTGAAGATGAAGCATGTGGGCACTGGAGGCATGCTGCTGGACTTGAACTTGTGGTAGCTGCATATTCTTGAGGAAGTTATATAAGAATTCTGGCCTAACAGATGGTTTTTTCATCGGTAAAATGCTGCTAGCACTTACCCCATGGTGTTGCCGTGAGAATTAAATGCTGCAAACTCATGAGCTGCTTAGACTCTGGTCTAGAGCACACAAGCTCCCAATACGGCATGATTATTACTCCTTGTGAGGTGGCTGGTCACATCAGGCTCGCCGCTAGGTAGGGGCTGGACCAGAAGGGTGGGACAGGCAGACACCCTGCCCTACTGCAGCAGCACTGGGCTAACATGGATGGACAGACTCAGCCACCAACTCCAGGAAGATGTCTGACTGAACAGGCAAGAGGCAGTCTTGGGTATGGAACAGATAGTGGGGGGATGGGGGCACTTGGATGAGAGCCTAAGGTAGTGGGATGTCCTTGTAGCTGATACACGAGACACAGGAAGCAGTGACAGAGACACGGGGTTCTTAGAAATGTGAGTGGGCTGTGGCTGCATCAGGTCTGGATCTGGTTTAGAACTTTAGGGAAAGAGCTGGATGAGGCAGGATGTCTACCAGCTTCATGGAGGCTCCTCGGCAGGACAGGCCCAGCTCTGAGACTGGAGCTCATGGGGCTCAGGTGAGAGTAGCCAGGGCTCTTTTTGCAGATCCGGGTACCATGTGGAGATCAGTTAAGAAGCAAGAGTAACTTGGTCCCCTGTCTGCCTGAAATGGGGCCAGAGCCTGGAGGGCAACTGAGCCTACAAGGGATGGAGTGTTAGCAATGGAGCAAGGATCTATGGAAAACCTCAGTCAGAATGAACTGAGGTTCATTCTTTTACTAACATCACAGGTGTCCCATGAATCCTCCCCCTTGGGGTCATGAGGGTCTGTGAGAAGATCTCTGACAGCATCCCCATTTTACAGATGCAGAAACCAAGTCTCAGGGAGAAGAAGTATAAAGGCGAAGGGAGAGAGGTAGAGCCAGCCTTCACAGTCTCCTGGGTCCTTATTCTTTTCAGAGAAGTACAAATGATTGGATAGGTAGGGGTGATAAAGTAGAGAGAAGCCTGGACTAGTTAATAATAATAGTAAGTCACTTTATCTAGTAGTTATGGAGTTCCAGACCCTCTGTAAGGTGAACTTGTTTTACCCTTGCAGGAGCCCCGGGAGGTGGGTACTATTATATCAGATCCATTTCTTAAAAGGCCTGGGGCAATAAGTAGCTTGCCAGAAATCACAGCTAATGAGCAGCAGAGATAAATCTGAAGACCCGGCGGGTACAGTCGGCCACTGTACCACACAGATAACCTGGGGCTAATCCTAGCGCCCTCACTTCCTTGCTGTGACTTTGGTCCTGGTCTCTCAGGGCCCTTGTGAGGATCGCTTGAGATCCCTGCGGGCCTGCTCTGCAGATGGAGGGTTTGTTATTGGGTTTGGGGTTCATGGGTTTAGGCAGATCACAGGAAGACATATTCTACAATCTGCCCAAGCCTATTTAGATGGAAAGTAATCCAGTAAGCGTTGAGACTGTGGTTGTATTTCTGAGACTCTTATCTATTGATGTGTCAAACTGGTGGTCAGTTGTCCAAAGGGCTAACCTAACCCACGGATTAGAACCATGTCTGAAAACAGATATGGTTAGTTGGGCCCGCGTAGGACTTTTTATAAATTTGAGTCAACATTAAACATTTTTTAATCTGCATCTCTGGCTCTTTTGAAAAATTGGAAGATCTGGCCACACTGGGTGGTATTCCTACATGGTCATGGAAGGTGAAGGATAAGTGGCAGCAGCCCCTCAAGACAGGGCCTCCACCCACCTGCTTTCTCATTATCTTACAAGCCTTATCTGGAAAGGAATTTGGGTTGAAAACCCTTGATGCAGAAAGTCAGTGCTAAAAGCTAGCTGGGTGCTTTAGCTGTTCAGGGTCTGCAGAAGGCCAGTCTGGATGTGAGCTGAGTCCTTAGGTTAAACCCTTGACCAAAGATTTGTTTGTATTTTGATCTATTTTAAAGTCACATCATAGAGCAGAAAATGAATACAAATATAAATATCTCCATACATAAGTCAGAATTACACCTAATGTTGAACTATTAAAATTATTCTAATTATAAATATATAACACATATACAATAGTATATTATAAATTATACCATTAGCTATTATATATTATATATATATTATATTATACCATTATAATTTATAACTGTTAGCTTTCTTATAAGTAAACAATAGCTAGCTATAAAAATAAAATAGGGGAAAACATTAACAACAGCACCAAAATAAAAAAAAGAAAAAGAGAATGCTGAGGAATAAATTTAACATTAAAACTCCACTAAAGGGTATAAAAGAGTAAATAGAGGGATTTCTCTGGTGATTCAGTGGCTAAGACTCTTTGCTCCCAATACAGGGAGCTTGGGTTCAATCCCTGGTCAGGGAACCAGATCCCACTTGCCACAACAAAGGTAGAAGGTCCTGCATGCTGCAGCTAAGACCCAGTGCAGCCTAAATAAATAAATATATAAAAATAAGTAAATAAATGGAGAGCTGCAGCTTGTCCTTAGATAGGAAGACTCAAGACCATGAAGATGTCAGTTCCCTATTCTATTAATTTAAAACATTTTCAATCAAAATGCCAACAGAACTTAAGACTTGCCAAAATGACACTGATTACTAGACAAAAACACTCAAGGGTAGCTAGAAAAATTCTGAAATAAAAAAAGTGAATAAAGCAGCATATTTTAAAATTTTATGATAGTTACAACAATTAAAACTACTAACTGAAAATGAAGCAAATAGACAAATGGAACAGCATGCAGAGTTCAGATCATTTGTCGTTGCATCATGTGCTCAGCCATGTCTAACTCTTTGGGTTTTTATAGATACAGCATTTCAAATCAGTAGAGGAAATATAAATCGTTCCGTTAACGGTGTTGGGACAATTGGCCTGTTGGATCCATACCTCACTCTCTATATCAAAATAAATTTCAAGTTGATCAAAACTTTAAATTGAAAGAATTAGACCATAATAAAGCTAGAAAAAAAAAACACACAGGGAAATATTTTAATAACCTTAGAGTGGGAAAGGCCTTTTAAAATTTGTTCTAAATACGAAAGACAAAGAAAGAGCATATAAATTACTGCTTAAAATATAAATGTTTCATATGTATGTAAAAACATTCAAAAGACAAAGAATAAAAAATTTTAAGTGGAACACAGGTGACAAAAAGCTAATTTCCTTAATATATATTAAGAGGTTTTTAGAAACAAAAGAGAAAAAAATCAATAGAAAAAAATGGGTAAAGCAAATAAATAGGAAAAATACAGATGTCCCATGGCATGTAAGAAGATATGCACTGTATTCCTAATTTTAAAGCTACAAATTAAAATAAACATGAGACTCTAATAAAACCTATCAGCTTATCAATGTTTCTTGAGGCCCAACTAGAGAGGTTTCTGAAACATATTTTCATATACTGTTATAGGCATATAAATCAGTGCAGTGTTTTTTGGAAAGAAATTTGTCAATAACTTTCAAAATTTTAAGTGGACATACCTACCATCTAGCCCAGAACATTTATATTCATTTTAAGAACTTTTTTCACATATATATTCACACAGATGCACAGTGATGCCTAAATCTATATAATAATGACAGTTATTTATCATGAAAAACAAATGGAAAAAACTCAGTGTTTATCACTAGGAGGTGATTTAATAAATTATGGCTCCTTCACACAATAAACCGGAGACGGCAATGGCACCCCACTCCAGTACTCTTGCCTGGAAAATCCCATGGATGGAGAAGCTTGGTAGGCTGCAGTCCATGGGGTCGCTGAGGGTGGACACAACTGAGCGACTTCACTTTGACTTTTCACTTTCGTGCATTGGAGAAGGAAATGGCAACCCACTCCAGTGTTCTTGCCTGGAGAATCCCAGGGACGGGGGAGCCTGGTGGGCTGCCATCTAGGGGGTTGCACAGAGTCGGACACGACTGAAGCAACTTAGCAGCTTAGCAGCACACAATAAACTACTCTGCAACCATTAAAAAGAATTAAGTAGAGCTATCTGTGCTGACATGAATGTGTTCAAGATATACGTTTAAGTAAATAAACAATTTTGCAGAATAATGTGTTTAGTATGATTCCCTTAGTGAAAAAAACACATACAGAGGCATGGACACACGTGTGCAGAGCAGATGCATATGTATGATGATTGGAGGAGCCGCTGCTCAGCCCTTCCCCTGCTTAATGGGGCACTGTAGTGCTGTGCTGAAACCAGGATTCTCTGCTCAGTCCCACCCGGTGTCCCCTGAGGGTAGCAAATATTCATAGTGCCCCTTTACTCTCCTGAAATTAAGTTCATAAAAAATACAGCCTATCTTCACAAGTAATTTCAAATAAAATAAAAATAATGCTCAATATTAGATAAAGGATATGAGAGTTGGACCATAAGAAGTCTGAGCTCCAAAGAATTGATGCTTTTGAACTGTGGTGTTGGAGAAAACTCTTGAGAGTCCCTTGAACTGCAAGGAGATCAAACCAGTCCATTCTAAAGGAAATCAGTCTTGAATATTCATTGGAAGGATTGATGGTGAAGGTGAAGCTCCAATACTTTGGCCACCGGATGAGAAGAGCTGACTCATTGGAAAAGACCCTGATGCTGGGAAAGATTGAAGGCAGGAGGAGGAGGGGACGATAGAGGATGAGATGATTGGATGGCGTCACCAACTTGATGGACATGAGTTCGAGCAAGCGCCAACAGCTGGTGATGGACAGGGAAGCCTGGCGTGCTGCAGTCCATGGAGTCGCAAAGAGTTGGACACGACTGAGCGACTGAACTGAACTAATTAGATAAAGGAGAAACAACTGAATTGCTTTTAATTAATTGCTATGTACTTTGATGAGTAAATACTCTTGCATGTCTAAACTACAAGACATAAAAGAGTAGCCCAGGACTTGCCCGGTGCACAGAATCACCGTGAACTCAGCAACAAACCTAAACACAGACTTACCGTGTCTGACATACTGTGAGCAGGAATTTACAAATAGGTGAGGAATTCTTGGCAAAGTTCCAAGTAAAACAAAGTACGGGCTTTACTTGATTTACACGGTAGTTGCATTCCTAGAAAATTCAGTGTATATTAAGACCATGGAAACTGCAAGTCCACATTTATATGTAAATGAAGTTTCATTCTAGATTTAAATAATTATAAGCAGATTTTTCACCTCCATGTATGTTGGGCAGGACAGGACAATAGTGCAGCATGAAAGGCAGATTCTTCGTTGTGTGGGACTGTTCCACACCAAACCAATAATGCCTGTCAAATGTATAAAAGCCCCCACAAATTTTCAAAACACCCTCTAGCGGGAAGTTGACGACCCCACTGAGCGCTGTTAGAACATCTGGAAGGAATGCCCCTGAAAGCTGTTAGGGTGGGTCTCCATGTCACCACGTGGTGTTAATTTAATTCCACCTGCCTTCATGGATGTGTTGACAGTTCTGAGCTCCTCAGGGAAGAGCTGAGTCTTCCAGCCTCACCCTCCCTTTCTTCCCTCCTCACAAGGCCCAGAGTGCAGTGGGTGCTCAACTGGATAGCCAGCCTGGGATCTAGGAGGTGGGTGGACTCTGTTCTCCTCCACCCAAGTCCTCACACTCCAGGCCACCCAGGGACGATCTCATTAGAGAAAGAGTCCATGTCTCTCCATCATTTTATGCCATATAAAATATTAAGGTAAACTGCTCCACCAGCCGGGGCCACGGTTCAGAAACGGCTCACTGTTTGCAAAACAGTGACATGACCTGCCCATTCCTGCACGGTCAGCAGTTTGGGTCCTGACTGGGGCTAGTTATCTACAGGTGTGTCCTGGGGTCACAGGCTTGATGACGGAACAGCCACTGTCCCTACCTGCCAGGGAGGACAGCAGGTGGACGCCAGCAAAGGACCTGGCAGGGTTTCTTCACTTTGCCTGAGAGAACAAAGGAATGGGGCCAGCCTATGTCCTTGCTGGCACCTTCCCCTGAGGAGCATCGCTTTGCACCTGTGGCTGGAATGGCAGAAGGAGACTGAGAGAGGTGTCTTCTGGTTAAACAACTTTGAGAAACACCTGCCTGGTGAATGACCCAGGTCCTAGGGTCTGGGGCTTCCCCTTGACGCATCCCCTCTGAGTAGCAGAGACCATACAGGGACCAGTGGATGAGCACCCACAAAGACAGAGAGATGCTCCAAATCAGCAAACCACCAGCTCTGATTTGCTGGTATCCCCCAGGCTCAGTGTGTAGACCCCCAGTATCCCAGACTTGGTACTTGAAAGAAAGGATTGTAAGTCCATCTTCTGCCTTTCTCATGTAAACAGAAGCTGAGGGCTGAAGGAAAGAGCACCAAGACCCAGGAGTCAGCCTGGGTTTAAGCCTGGACTTTACTACCTGTCCTGTTATTGTTCAGTCACTGAACTGTGTCCGATTCTTTTGCAGTTCCAGAGACTGTAGCCCACCAGGCTCCTCTGTCCATGGGATTTCCCAGGCAAGAATACTGGAGTGGTTATCATTTCCTCCTCCAGGGGTCTTCGCCACTCAAGGATCAAACCTAACTGTCCTATCCTTCAGCAAATAGATTGTCCTCTTTGAGCCTCAGTTTTCCTATCTATGAAACGGGGATGACAATTCCTGGCCCTCCTGCCACAAAGGCCATTGTGAGGATATAAGGAGAGTGAATGGAAAAGATTTGAGAGCCACTAAGGGGCCTTCTGAGTGTGTGTGGGCAGGAAAGGGGATCTGGAAGGTCTGCAACCCAGTATTGGCTTTTTCTAGTCTCCTTAATCACAAACATGCTGACCACAGATGTGCAGGTGGGAGGGTCCTACAGGGCAACTGCTTACTTCACAGCTGGAGAGACCCGGGTCCAGAGGGCAGAGGTGACCTGGTCAAGGCCACATCCAGTGAGTTAGAGCTGGAACTGGGGTTCATCCAGGGCCATGGCTTCCGCAGCCTGCTGCCGATATGTGGTTCAATGGACTAAAACAAAAAAATCCCAGTTTAAATTTCCAGAAGGCATATCTTTTAGCATTTAATTGAGAATGTCAGCAGCAAAGCCAGACTGCCTGCTCTTGAAATCCAGCTTCACTGTATTCTAGCTATGTGACCTAGGGCCTGTTAGTAGCCTCCATGTCCAAGGTCCCTATCTGTAAAATGGGGCCCAAGAGAGTACTCCCTGCAGGAAGCCTGTGAGCATGGGCCATGCAGTCTCAGCCTGACGCTCGGCTAAGTAAACACTTAACGAATGGCAGCTATTAGTATGTTCCTGGGCTCTTGAACCGAAAAGTCTGGCGAGATGCCACGTCACTCTGAATGACCTTTCTGTGGGGAACACCTCCTTTGACCTGTGTTTTAAGAGCCTTTATGTGGTTCAGTCAGACCCAACTAACTATTTCTTCACTCAAAGTGAAATCATAATAAAAAAATAAAAGCAAAAATACAAAGAATGACTCATGTATCTAGGCTGCCAAAAGATGCTGGAAAAATGACAATGAAAGCTACAATACAGCATGATACTCTGTAACCAGGTGTTCAGCCATTAAGCTTTCCTCAAAGTTGTCTGCCTTGGAAGGGCAGCATAATATTGATACTTACTGTATACCGGGCTATCTCTTGGGGCTTGGCTGGTAGTGCCATTGAGGCCTTGGTGGATAGTCCCTCCTCTTGCTGAGCTTACCTGCTGGTGAGAGCCAGACAATTCACAGCAAACACAGAAAAAAAAGATACACAAGGCAATTTCATACTGGCAGTGAAAGACGTGCTGGCGTCTGGGTCTGAGTTCATAGCACAGGAAGAAAGAAGACAGGAGGAGAGGGAAACTGCATAGCACAGGAAGAAAGAAGACAGGAGGAGAGGGAAACTGGGGTTGGGGGCAGTGACAAGAGGGGTGGGAGATGAAGTAGAGGCTCTAAAAGGTGGCATTTGATCTGAGACCCCAGCCAGGAGAAGCCTTGCGAAGATTTGTGGAAAAAGTCCTCTGGATAGAAGATACAGCCTGGGAAATGCCTTTTAATAAGTGAGTGAATTAGGAGCTGAGAGGAGGGGGAGCCATATCTCAGTTCTTTCTCTGCTGCCAGTTGGGCCCAACTCATAATCAGGCCTCAGGGACTCTGGAAACTTTGAGGTTGGGTCCTGACCCATCACCCAGCCCTGGGATCTAATTCTGTATCAGTACTTGGTTACCTCTAGTGACAGGGATTTCACTACCTCAAAGGCAAAGAATCTTCAACAGGACTTCTCTGAGGCTGTTCTCCATTGAAGTCATTTCCTTCCCCATTGGCAAGGCAGAACCAAGGTGCCGGCAAAGTACAGGCTGGTGTTTGCTCTGTGAACTCAGACCCAGACACCAGCATTCTGTGTTCTCGTGGTCCAGCCCCAACAGTGTTTTTAAACTTAAAAACATCAGAGCTCACATTTTACAAATCAGAGGAGAACAGCCCCAGTGTCCATGAGTAGGGGACTGTTCAATAAAGAAGAGCTCATGGGTATGGAGTACTCTGCGGCGGCAGGGAAGGAGGAAGCACTTTATGTCCCGATTGAGAAGGCCTTGGAGATACACTATGAAAGAAAGCACGAATAGTGCATACAGAATGCTACCTTCTGTGTAAAGAAGGGAGGGGCCATGGGAATTCGGAGTTTGTATATGTGTACGCAGCATACAGAAGTTCTGGAAGGATACTCAGTAACACTGTTTGGGTGTAGTTTGTGCAGTGGGTGTAGGAAGTGGACTTTTGGCTGAATGTCATCTACGTTTTAAATTTTTGAACCCTGGATAGAGGAACCTGGCAGGCTACAGTCCATAGGGTCACAAAGAGTCAGACATAACTGAAGTGACTTAGCATGCATATATTATCTTCGTCAAAAAATTAAATTTAAAAGTGCCTTTAAACTAGGATATTTAGCATAAAGGCTAAAATGTCTAACTTCCTTTAAAAAAAAAAAAACAACGAAAGCCTGTCCACCAGAATCCACATCCCACGGCCACAGGTGGGTAGAGTTTAGAAGGGGCTTTCCCTACCTGAACCACACTTCCTTGTTTGTCCCAATCTCTACCTGGTCAACTTCACTCGCTCTGCTTGCCTGCTGCTGGCTCCAGTGAATTTTAGACCTGCCCCAGCCCCTCTTTCCTGTCTCCTCTGACACCTATTCCTGCTCAGCAGAAAACCCCTTTGGTAGGCCAGAAAGGGCTGACCTCAGGCTGTCCAGCTGGCCTTGCCTATTGCTAACTCCAGGCCTTTGCTCACACTGTTCTGCCTGCCTGAAATGGCTTTCCCCAAATAACAGCTCAGTGTATAAGCCATCCATTAGTGGGGAAGGTTCTCCAGAACGTGTGACAGCTCCGCATTTCAGCCCACTGCAGCGATGTCACACTCTGTCCAAACTAAATGTTGTGAACCTGCTTCAGGGAATGACAATCCAGGGAGAAAACTCGGCACCCAAATTGGAACTTCCCCAGGAAAACAAGGCATTTTACACTCCAGAAAGCTTCAAGATGAATCCAACTGGAGATTACAGTGTTTGTTAAATAGATTCACTGTTACAGATTCTAGAGAAACCTAGAATTTTGGAATCTCAGTGTTTGGAAGGATAGTCAGAGGTTCAGAGAAGCCAGAGAGGTCTGATCATTTTATTAATAAAGTCCAAATGAAATTCAAGCATCTCTGTAATTAAAATGCACATCAAAGGAAAATATGATTTGCTTTCAGGTTAGCACAGTGTTCCTAAGAACTGTTTGTTGAATAAATGAATTAATATTTGTGTAAAGAGCAGTGTCAATTAAAAAATAATTTCAATGGAAAGTACTCCAGTTGTTTCTGACCTTGTATTTTGTAGGATAAAAATAAACAAAGCTGGATGGCCTTCCTGGTAATACACTCATAGATTTTTGCACTTGCAGGCAGCTTGGAAGCAGACCTTTCCAAATAGCCTTCAAGAAAGTCTCTGGGCCTCCAGCCTTTCAGCCGACCCTGCTGTGATCCATCTTCTTAAAATAGCGATTTCATTAGCTTGTCCTCCTGGTCAGAGATCTCCACCGCCAGACCATTATCTGCAGGAGAAAACACACCAAACTGTAGCTGCTGGCAATTAGCGGAGCGGTTACCATTTATCATTCATTCATTCTCTCATTCACTCACTCACCTCTCCGTCAAACCCCAGCTCCTTCAGGTTCCTTAGCAAAATTGCAGCTCTAGTGTCGCTCTCTCAGCTTACTCATTATCTGATGAGGGAGGTAAATGTGGATACATGTACAAGGCAAAACAAAACAAACAGGAAAGAGAAGTACCAGGGAGGAACCAGCATGTCTGAAGCTGTGGAGGAGGGAACTATTGCTTCCTTTGACTGTGGGGTTTGGGAATATTTTGTGGAGGAGTCCATGTGGAAGCTGCTCTGGAGGAACCACAAACTCTTGGTTTCTCTGCTCTGAAGCTTGGTCTAATCTCTTGCAACACCCTCAGTTTTCCCAATCCCTTTTAAAACAGGAAGGAGTACTTGCTCATTGTAAAATAAATAAATGTGTGCAGCAACATGTTACTGTATCAGCTCACCAAGTTCTTAGATTATTCTGCTGTCAGTTGGTAGATGTGCTTCCAGAACTTTTTCTTGGCATAGAAAACTGTATCGGGTTATACATATACAGATCATTTCCTCCAAATGGGTTTTTACTCTTCATACTGTTGGTCAGTTTTTAAAAATTTTAATTTCCCATTTTATGGACACCTAACATGTCCGTTTCCACTGTTTCCCCATCTATTTCCCATGAAGTGATGGGACCAGATGCCATGATCTTCGTTTTCTGAATGTTGAGCTTTAAGCCAACTTTTCACTCTACACTTTCACTTTCATCAAGCAGTGTCAGACTTTATTTTTAGGGCTCCAAAATCACTGCAGATGGTGACTGCAGCCATGAAATTAAAAGACACTTACTCCTTGGAAGAAAAGTTATGACCAACCTAGATAGCATATTCAAAAGCAGAGACATTACTTTGCCAACAAAGGTCCGTCTAGTCAAGGCTATGGTTTTTCCAGTGGTCATGTATGGATGTGAGAGTTGGACTGTGAAGAAAGCTGGGCACCAAAGAATTGATGCTTTTGAACTGTGGTATTGGAGAAGACTCTTGAGAGTCCCTTGGACTGCAAGGAGATCCAACCAGTCCATTCTGAAGGAGATCAGCCCTGGGATTTCTTTGGAAGGAATGATACTGAAGCTGAAACTCCAGTACTTTGGCCACCTCATGCGAAGAGTTGACTCATTGGAAAAGACTCTGATGCTGGGAGGGATTGAGGGCAGAAGGAGAAGAGGACGACAGAGGATGAGATGGCTGGATGGCATCACTGACCTGATGGACGTGAGTCTGAGTGAACTCTGGGAGTTGGTGATGGACAGGGAGGCCTGGCGTCCTGCGATTCATGGGGTCACGAAGAGTCGGACCCGACTGAGCGACTGAACTGAACTGAACTGAACATGTCAGTAGGCCCAGAACTTCCATCGTTTCTGATGTTCTAGATGGACCATCATGAATTCTAGCAGTATGGGCTGGAGAATTCCTCCCTTAGGGCTCAGGACTGGATCCCTCTCAGTATTTGATACCTGGGCTGCAGACAGAGAAAGCCAGGGTACAGGAAAGGAAGTGGGCGGGGAACCTAGGTATCCACAGATGGCCCATGGCTGTCAGCTTAAAAAGACAGCAGACTGGGGGGCCTGGCTGCTGCCTCCCACATGCCCAGGGCTGGGTCGGGAGGAGGTGTGGCTGCTCGAAGCTCATCAGGGGAAGCCATGGGGAGGCAAGTTTTAGTTGAGTACAAAGAAGAATTTTTTAACAGAGCTTTCTGAAACTGGAATAGGCTCCCTCCGGAGATAATCGCAGTGATAGCTAATGTTTATTGAGCATTTGTTATGTGCTTTGGTTCATTTCATCTATGAAACTAGGTACTATTTTTGTCCCTACTAACAGTTAAAAGAAATTGCCTGAGTTCAGCCGACTTTCTCTAACCCCTGTACTGTACTGCCTCTGTTTGGTAATAAGCTCCTTGTCATCAGAGATATCCAACCAGAGCTCTCTCACATTCCCCCATAGCACAGTTAGACTGGCGGCCCTGGGGGTCTATGGAAGCTGATCAAACTCAGAATCTCTTGTACAGACTCTGGAGCTAGACTACCTATCTTCGGATATCAGCTCTTCTCCCACTTATGAGTTGGTGACCTCAGTTGCAACTGAGCATGCCTCAGTTTGCTCATCTATGAAACGGGAATAGGAACTTGTTACATGGATTAAGTGAGTTAATATTTCAGAAGCACTTAAAACTCTGCCTGGAACATAACTGCTAAATAAGTGTTGTTTTTAAACATCTGGAGCTCATGAAAGCTGCTCAGTTCAGAGAGCTTGGTTTAGGGGTCCTCCATAGCCAGGGGATGAGGAGCTTGCCAGAGGTGGGATGTGTCCAGCATGCAGCAGCCCTGATGGCTTCCTCTACTGATATTCCACTGACCTCCTGCACTAGTTTCCAGTTGCTGCTGTAGCAAATTACCACAAACATCATAGCTTAAAGCAACACAAATTTATTTTCTTAACACTCAAGGTGTCAGTAGGGCTCCATTCCCTCTGGAGGCTCTAGGGAGAATCCATTTCCCATCTTTTCCAGCTTCTCCAGCCCACCCATGTTGTCTGGCTCATGGCCCATTCCTCTGTCTTGAAAGCAAGCAGGGTATCATTGTGTCTTCTTTACCTCTGTTTCTGTTGTCACATCTCTCTGTGACTCTGACCCTCCTGCCTTCCCCGTATAGGGACTTGGTGATTATATTGAGCTCATCTGAATAATCCAGGATAATCTCCACATCTCAAAATCCTTGATTTAATTACACACCTGCAAAGCCCCATTTTCTTTGTAAGGTGACATAGCACAGGCACTGGGGGCCACGATTCTGCCTGCCATACCTCCCCAGTGCCCACTATCAAGGTCTCCTTGAGGACTCCACATCCCTTTGTACCCTGGGAGAACCATCACCTGGGAGGGGGGTCAGCACCTCTTTTGATGTTTCTGCCTGACCTCTCCTCACCACCTCTGTGAGCACTGGCTGGTCCTCACTGTATCGCCACCATCTGCCCCAGTATTGTAATAATCATGCCCTCCCCAGGGCCCTAGGGTCAAGAGACTGCAATATCGATGCTGGTGAGTCCTTAGAGATCGTTAGGACAACTCCTTCATGGAGAAGATGGAGACACGGAGGACTCAAGTTCTCCTCACATGAGACATTTCCAGAACCCATATTCCTTGGTTCTTCCCTCTGTTCCAGACTCAGTCTTCCAGAACAGAATGTATCACCTCTCCTATCCTCATTTCTCTATCTGACTGGTCCTCTGCCATCTATCTGCCTCATCCATACCTGATGGAACCCTTCATCCAGACCTTTGTTTTTATCACCTTCCTACTCAACTTCCCAGTCCTGACTCTAAGCCTTTGCTTCCACTTGTTCCTCTGCTTAGGATGCTTCTGCCATTTGCCCAGAGGTGGCAGTAGTCTGCTGTGAAAGGAAGAACAATGGGCTGCTTGAATCAAGATCACAAATCTTCATACTCTCTCTTCCATAAAAAACTCCTTGGTGACTTTGGGACACGCTTTCTCTCTCTGAGCCTCAGTTTTCACATCTGCCCAATGGGAATTATAGTCATGGCTTCTCCTCTCCTTGTAGGACTTCAGTGAAGCACCTGTGAGCTGTACCTCTTCTTTTAACCTGACTGTGCTGGGTGCTCAGGCCCTGTGTCCCAGCAGGGGTTGAGTGTGAGCTGGTGCAGAGCTTTGCCTATGAACGGCTCTCCTGACACCTGTTGAGGGACTGAGGAACCAGCCGGCCTACCAATCTCTGTCTATGTGACTTCAGGGAATGTCCCCGGGGAGCCATCCTCAAGCACCACCTCCTTCAGAAAGCCCTCCCCAGTTGCCCCACAGGCAGAGTGATAAACCCCTCTGTGGGCCCTGGATCATTACAGCTGTTATCCCATTGTGCTTTGACTTATGATTCTTTGTATCCAGCCTAACTTTATCCTTACACTGTGAGGGTCTGGATTGTCTTCTGTCTAGCATGGAGCATGGAACATTATAGGTACGCTGGAAGTGTTTATTGAATGAATGAGTGGATGGATGGATAGATGGATGGATGAACAAATGAGCTGTCTAGTTGTTACTAATCACCTCAAGGGCTTCCCCGGTGGCTCAGTGGTAAAGAATCTGCCTGCAGTGCAGGAGACGCAGGAGACTCTGGTTCAGACCCTGGGCTGGGAAGATCCCCTGAAGGAGGGCATGGCAACCCACTCCAGTGTTCTTACTGGGAAAATCCCAGTAAGACGAGGAGCCTGGTGTGTTACACCATGGGGTTGCAAAGAGTCGGACAGGACTGAAGCAACTGAGCACTCACACAATCACCCCAAACCCTATGCATCTATATCACTGTCAAGGTTATTGACTCACACACACACACATCTTTGAGGAGCAAAAGGGGCATTTGAATGCAAGATATTATTACAATTATTATTTCCCTCCAAACGCATTAGCTTCAGCTGGTTTGCAGCCCTTTTTATCTGCCAGTGTTCATAGCCCAGAAAAAATATCTCTTAATTTCTCTCTATTAGCTTTTATTCTCATTACCTGAGAGGCTATGGAACGTCTACTCCCACCCTTACGTCTTCTATAAACGTTTTGTAAGGCTGGTTTTGGCATGAATCCTTAGGAGCACCTGCTGCCCATCTGAACTTGCCCATCTGGAGAACTGTTTGCCTTTCCAGACCCATTGGCTCATTCTGTCATGTGCCCACCTCAGGGATAGGGTGATCTGTAGCCCTGTTTGAGGGGTTGGCATCTGGAGTGCAGACTAAGGTAAGAGCTCCTCCTCCAGAGCTGACCTCGATTCTGGATAAGATCCACTAAGTCAAGAGTCACTAGCAGGAATGACCATTAGTACTTGCTTCCCACTCACTAGGCAATGGGCATTATTCTAAGCACTTTACATACCTTAACTTGACTTGTCTATAAAACAACTCCATGAGAAAGTTTTATTATACCTATTTTACTGATGCAAAAACTGAGCCATAGAAAAGCACAGGAGTTTGCTCAAGGTCACATATCTCCTAAGTAGTGGAGCCAGATTTCAAACACAAACTGTCAGATTCCAGAGGTCACACTGACCACAGGGCCACGCTGCTCTTCACCAAGCTGCTGTGTCAGGGGCAGGCAGGCCGTCTGACCAAAGGAGGTCCGATTTGGCACCCAGTTTAGAAAACAGGCCGCAAGGCTGATGCATCGATCAGGGCCAGGCACTGGGGTTGTGACTGACGTGGCTGGTCTCCATCCTGGATGCTATCTGGATGAAAGGCATTGGGCTGACTCACCTCCAACAACTGGCACCTTGTAGGGCAGCCTGTACCCAGACAGATCTCAGCAGCCTCAGCACATAGTAGGTGCTCAGGGAAAGGCTGCCGAATGGATGGGGAGACAACAGCAGGTATTATCAGTCCTTCTTTTCCGGGAAACTTATGCTGGATTGGAGGTGTTTGGAGGGTCAGGGAAGGGCAGGGTGGCAGAGGGTTCCCTGAGGGCCTCTGAGCACTGTCTCTTTCCCACCTGGCCCAGAAGTGTTACAGTGTCTTTCACAATCAGTAGTGCCAGTCCTGGATAGCTATTCCAAAGACGTTGCCCAAAACAAGACCCCAGCTACCGGGAATAGCCATCTGTGCCAATACAGGTGTAGATTACAAAAGATAACTGTGGTTTTGTTATCTCTAAACCTCACTTGTATAATGAGGGTGATGGAGTCAAATACTCCCATAGATCTCAGCCTGGAGCCGCAGAGCCCAAAGTCGGGCTGCTTGTCCTTCCTCCTCTGGTCCCGCAGCCTGTGTCAGCTGTCTCTCACTGCAGGCCTGCTCTAAGGGCTGGGCCTCTGGGCTGCCCGGAGCTCGCCCAGCGGCTGCCAGCTCCTCTGTGGGCTGAGCACGCCTCCGGCAGGGACCAGCCCTGCCCATGCCCCCGCCCCCAGAGGAGTCCCTTCTTTGGCCTTTGTAATTATTCCTGCTCAATCTTCCTTCGTGTTTTTCTCCCCCTTTTGGAGGTGCTCAACTCCTGCGTCCCCTCCAGTGTATTAAGGATGTGAGTGAAATTGATGACTGGGATGTCTCAGGTCTTTATGATGATGAATGACTTTCACTGCCAAAGCTTTTATTGTCTGTGATTTGGGAAGAAGGGGGAACTGATATATCAAGGCTCCCTGTCACACCATTTAATACAGTTATAAATCCTGACGTCACTAACTGGTGGTCAGGAGCTGGAGAATTCCACCGGCCGCTGCTTTGCCGAGCCTTTATGGATTTTTTTCCCTCTCCTTTCTTTGCTTGACTGTCACAGTTGTGTTTTGAGGGTGGGGGATGGGAACAGCTGGATGGTGAGTTTAAAAATCCCAAGGGTAATCTGATCCCGGGAAGAAAGTGGGAGGCCTCCCCACTCTAAAGGAAGGGAAATGGCAGGTGAGGATCACTCTAAGGTGAGCAACAAATTGTTCAATGAAACCAAATCCTATAAGTATGCTAATATCTTTTTACTTATGCATTTTACAATTCACCGACTGATTTTGCAGCTGTTATTTTTCAATTTTCCTTCCATCCTTTGGGGGAGGGGTTGTGACACACTTGAACCCCATTTTTCAAAAGAGGAAACTGAGGCTCAGCAAGGTGAAGCAGCTTGGCCCAGGTTGTGCGACAGCAGGCAGATGCAGAGGGCGACTCCCTGGATGAAGGAACTGAGCCTCAGCATTAGGAATGTGGGGCAATGGAGTCAGATGAAGACGACAAGAAGAAGAACTGGTCTAGATATCTTGTGGTCCCCCAGGAATGCTCAAGTGGGAATGTCCAGAAGGTGATGGAGGAGGCATCAGGGCTGGGAATACCAATTTGGAATGGGCACAGTGGAGATGGATTTACCTGGTGAAGATGCACAGACACCAAGTCTTGAGAGAAGCAGAGCTCTAGGAAGACACTGGAGAGCAAGGATGGCTGGGGAGAAGAAGTCACGGTGAAGTCTAGGAAAAGGTGATTGGTGGAGGACAAAGCAGACCACGAATGCTCTCCATCTCGGAGCCGGGAACAACCATAACTCTAACGTGGGAACAACAGAATTCTCTCTGGCTGCCTAAGTAGAAAAGATGTTAGGATTCTCAGGAGGCCCACAGAACCAGGCTTGGAGGTTTCACAGCCAGGAATCACATCTGAACCACACCTGAGCGTCTGAACCACACTTGAAATGCCACATAACTGGCTCTGTGGAAACGCCACCCCCTGGCTTGTGGACACAAAACCCTCAGCTCACGCTGCTGTCCCTGGACACCAGACATCACCACAGGACCTTTATCCCCACAGTTACCTATTTCTTTGTGTCACTTGCCTCTGAATTAACGACTCACATGCGTGTCTGCTTGATGGAGCCAAGATGGCATCGGCGCTTGAGCTGCAAGGGAGGCTGGGAGATCAAGCTTCTAACTTCTGCCATGAGGACACTAAACTCTTAAGGTGGAAAACTGTCAGAACAAAAGAAAGGTGTTCATGGTGTCAGGTGGACAAAGATGTTTGAAGAATTAGGAACTGAGAGAAGAGATCCAAGCTAGCAGGGCTGAGAGCACCATGGCTTTGGAGTTAGGAGGGTCTTGTTCTTTGGGTCATTTATTGACTGTAGTCAACCCTTTCCATAGGATTTGAGGCATCATTAAATTCAGACCCAGGGACGTCTGCACATAGGCCAGAAACCCCCTGAAGAGAGGGGGAAATGGCTATATGGAGTCCAGAAACGCCTTAGTGAGAGGCAGCAGTGAGACCTGGAGCCTGGGGGTGGGGGGGTGGGCTGTTTCTTCAGGATTTGATGACTTTAGCTGAGTAACTGGACTGAAGAGTATCAGGGAGGGAAAACATGAGGACCCAGTGGTCCAGTCCCAGCCCTAAGGAGTCGTGGGAGGTAGCAGGAGGCACTTCTCTTTCTTAGAACTTGGGTAACTCTGAGTTTTGCTGGTGGCTTTTCTCCAGTGAGAATGATGGAAAATTATCACCCGTTGGTCTCAAAGCCTCCTTTTCCTAAGGGCACAAAATCCCCAGAACCTGACACAGGGCTGGGCCTAGAAGAAAGGCTTGGAAAGGTTTTCTTTTAAAAAATATTTTGTTTGTTTATTTTTGGCTACTTTGAGTCTTCATTGCTTTACGCAGTGGCATGTCTTGTTGCACGGTACAAGCTCTAGGTGCTTGGGCTTCATTGCTCTGTAGCATGTGGTTTCTTCCAGGACCAGGGATCAAACCCATATCCTCTCCAGTAGCAGGTGAATCCTTATGCACTGTGCTACCAGAGAACTCCCCAGAAAGGTTTTCTGGATAAATGAATGAATGAATGAAATGGGCCTGTAAGCTTTTCTTTGGCCCCCACTAAGCACTGTGTCACCGTTGTAGGAAGACATGAATGAATAGGACAATGTTCCTGCCCTGGAAGGGTTCAGTCTTGTGTCTTCTACGGACAGCCATCCTGGGCAGCCTGACAAGAGCTATAACGTGGAGCAGGCACAGGGGTTCTGAGAGGACTAACAGGTGGGCAGGGCAAGGATCTTAGGAGGTTTTCCGCAGGAGGTGATGTTGGTGGAGTTTGCCCAGAGCTGCCAAGGCATAGCAGCAACATGTGCTGAGGTTTGGAGGCAAATTGGGGGAAGCAAGCTATTTGGGGCTGGAGTTGGAGTGGGGGCTGGGGTGCCACTACTTTAGCAGGAATGGAGGGCAGCAAGGAGTCTGGACTTGATCCCGAGATGGTAGGAATGGGGGTGCAGGGTCTGTCTGCAGAGGGGCTGGGATGCTGGAGGAGGTGGAGCCAGGCAGGGAGACAGTTGAGGGATGGGTGGTGACTGGAGTCCACACTGGGGCCTGAGCTGGCTGTGGATGTGGAGGGTCTGTGACTTGGTGATGTCTCCCCCAATGCCCACACAGGGGCACTGGGGGAGAGGCTGGGCTGTGGGTGCCAGGATGCCCAGGATGGGCCTTCTTGCCCAGAGGTGCCCTCATTATGCCACTCACGATGGTGGAAAGACGTGTGCAGCAGATGAGACGTGGGCTGCCTCCTGCTGGTGTGCGGAGCACAGGCAAACCACCTGAGATCCCATCCTGCGCATAATGTGCATCCGAGGACAAAATTAGATTGAGAAGTAAATGGAGCCGAAAATTTCTAAAGCATTTCCCATCAAGAAGCTGTTTGATTGCGTGTTTTAATTCTCTGAGTCCTCCTGCCCAGTGAGGTTCATTTTGGTGGGGATGGCTGGAGCAGAAGGAGCTTGTGATGGGAGGGGAAGCCAGGGGACCTAGAGCTTGGGCAGAAGGGAGGGAGAAAGCCTTTGACCACATGCTGGTCCTGAGTCCAGACTCCCCGATGACCTGGTTGAGACCTCAAACAGCTCTGTGAAATGGGTGTTATATCCATTTTGTAGACAAGGAACCTGAGTGGCAGAAATTAGAGAACCTGCTGAGACTACATGAAGAGTGCTGGGTTGGCAGGGGTGGCATGCACCGACCCACAGGATTTTAAAACTCAAGTGGTGCCACGTTGGGTTGCATGTTTGAATGTTTCCATTTTTTCACCAGAAAGCTAGACTTTTCCTCTTTTTCCTTCTCGTTTCCTCCATCTCTCCTTCCTCCATTCTCAAAGCCTAGGAATCCTAGCGGACAGGGCAAAGGGTAACATCCTCATTCTCCAGATTTGGAAAGCGAGGCTCACAGAGGTGCAATCATTTGTTGGTAGTGCAGAGAGAAGCCAGTGGCAAATTCTGGGAATTCTGATTCTTGTGTGTGTTCCCCTGCCTGGTCCTGTCTGGCAGGCTCAGTAAATACAAAGATGTGACAGAAATCACACACACACACACACACACACACACACACATACGCACATGCACACTTGCATGTCAAGTTTAGATCCAGATGGACTTGTTCACCAGTGCCCACCACTGTTTGGATGACGGAGCTGAGGGGGTGTAGGGCCCAGGCCTTATTGTGCATGGAGCTCTGGGCCTCACCCTCAAAGGGACTTTTTCATTTACCTGCCATTAGTGATTTTCCAACAATTGTTAAGTTTTAGTTTGTGTCAAGAAAATTTTTGTTCAGATAAGATCTTCCTGGGAAGCGTTTATGTAAATAGTCAGAATCGAGGTTCAGTGGTTGAGGGGGTGGCCATCCTAGAGGCCCCCAGTGCCCCAGGGAGCCCCAGGGAACATGGCTGGAACCCCTGCCTGGTCGACCTTTCATGTCCTTTGGATGCTGGTGCTCCTCAATGCTGATGCTCCCCACAGTTCCAGAGTGGCCTTTGAGACTGAGTGAAGGCTACTCACAGAACTCGTGTGTTCTCTCCTCAGCCTGACTTTTAATCCCACCTCTGGGACCCTGGCTCTCTCTCCTTACACCTCAGCTGCCCATCCACCTTATCCCAACTTCTGCCAGTTTCTCAGGAAACTCATACCGGTCTCCAGCACACTGCCCCTTGAGGCTCATTCATGGTGATCGGACCCACCGGTACTGCCCACCCTGCCCTGGCTCAGCCTGAGCCCTGCTCCCGGTGTCCCTGGAGAACTCTACCTACTGAGGCTCAGTTCCACTGCTGCTGCCTCCAGGAAGCCTTCACTGCAACTGCAGGAACTGAATCTTGGGCCTGCCGTTTGCTGCCTGTGGGACCGTGGGCAGGACTCTGAGCTTCTCTGAGCCTGTTTGCCCAGCTGTGGGCACTGAGATGGTGAATAACTGTCAAACTGAACCCAGGCTCTGCTGGCTCTTGGCATTTGTCCCCTTGTGATGCTCTGGCTCTGTAGGGCCCCTCCTGTGTTGCAATCTCCCTTCTGTGATCCTGATGGCCCAGGAGAGGGGCAGGGTATGGGCAATACCAGAATCGGCAGAGGCTTACGAATAAGTGTTGGAGCTACATTGTGCTTCTCAGAGGCCCTGGCACCTGACTCGGCCTTTCTCTGGGAGGGGAGGGCCGGGGAGGGATGGGCTAGCATGTCAGCAGCCCGCGGCCCCAGCAGCGCAATTTAATGCGTGTTCTCTGCAGCACATTAATTTGCCTTGCACCCTGGGAGGTGCCTCTGTGGGGTGGGCTTGATTTTCCTCGGCAAGCAGCACACCTGCTCAGCCTCCTCGTGTGGGCCTCATCCGCAGCGATTTCTAATCTCAGCCTCGCTGTGTGTTTTGGAGGAAACAGTTGGAGGGAGGGGGTGTCATCTGGATGGGCTCTGTTGTTTCTGGGCCCAGATCTCATGACATCCTCCAGGGCTGTTACCTTCCAGGCCAGAAGGCGATGGACCGAGGCACTGCTTTAGGGTTTGTGACTGGCCTTGATCCCTTCACAGTAGATCAGAAGCTGATTGGAGGTTTTTCTGGCTGTAACATGCACCTATTGACTATTTCTTAAAATAAATGAGCTGTCAGCCAGATGTGGAAGGAGCCCAAGAACCCAGTAATACATCTTCCTCACTTCTCTACCATTGTCTAAGCTCCTCCAGGTGGGTAACTTGGGAAGGAAACTCTGGGCTCACAGATGAGAATGTTCAGACAGGGGAGGACCTGCCTGAAGTCCCTATAAGGAAGTAGAAGGAATTCTGACATCCAGTCCAGGGCCCTCCTACTCGGTCCTCTAGTCCTGACTTCACCCTTTAGCTGGAGAGGTCCAGTAGATGCCTCCCACCTTCCTTGACTATATTTAAAACCCATCCTAGATTTGGTACTTGGTGGTTAAGAGCACAGGTTGCTTGGTTTCTAATCCTGCCCCCACAGCCCCTTCCTGGACCATTTTCTGCCTGTGCAACCTTGGGCCAGTTGCTTAACCTCTCTCAGCTTCAGTGGCCTCCTCTGAATATTGGAGGGCACAACAGTCATAGCTGGGAGCACATGTTTGGGCTGGGCACCTTTCTAAGGGCCTCACCTATACTAACTCTTTAGTTCTTTTAAACAGTCTTAGGAGGTGGTATTACCATTAGCCCCATTTTATAGATGAGCAAACTGAAGTGGAATCTTGCCCAAGGTTACAAAAGAACTAATAAGGAGCAGAGCTGGGATTTGAATCCAGTAGTCTGCTCCCAGAGCTGGTGCACTTAACCTCTAGATTCATCCTCTCAATGTCAACAACAGTGATAATACTAATGTCTACAATGTAGGATTATTTTGATGATTAAATGAGACAAGGCATAAAACACATAGAAGAGCACCTGGCAAATAGAGCTCAGCAGAGCTCCAGCCGTCGTATGTGAATTTACCTACTCGGCAAGTACGCCCAGTGGTGCCCCTAACTACCAACGCCACACTGCACCCTTTTACAAAGATGTCACTCCAGTGTTCTTGCCTGGAGAATCCCAAGGACAGCGAAGCCTGGTGGGCTGCCGTCTCTGGGGTCACACAGAGTTGGACATGACTGAAGCGACTTAGCAGCAGCAGCAGCAGCAACGTCCCCTAGTCTGGAAGGTTGCCTCAAGGGAACTCTATGCTTTCTGTGTGTTCCTTAACCCATTCCACTTTCTATTTAGGAATCATATAGTTTATGTATAAACCAATTCTTGAGAAGAAAGACATTCCCAACCATTATGTTGGGGAAGTATCTTCTGCCTTAGCAGCCTGGAGGTGGGGGAAACGTGATGAGAATACTGTCAGCCTTGAGTTGGGAGGAGACTGGTAAACTTCCAAGTTTCAGCCCAGCCATGGGACACCATGGTTCGGACACACTGGGAGGTAAGATTACATTTTCAGTATTCTCCAGCCAGCTTGGGTGGGCGGATGCCATAACCAGGAGTGGAAGTATGGAGGGTTTCCATCAGCAATCCAGTCTCCTGGCGGTCTTCTCCATTACCATACACCATACCAGTGTTCTCCAAGGACCCATCCTGGACTGAGATGGACAGCTGGGCTTTTCTCCATCTGCTACCTATGATTATATAGGTCCCAAGCTGACTTTCAAAGCACTGGTTTGTCATATGGGCTTCTCAGATAAGAGATGCAGATAATCATGCTGGAGAGACAGAAGTTCACCCTCCTCCAGTGACAACACCCAGGTTCGTCTCTGAACTCCCATCACTAAACCTCTCTGGCTGTAGTGGCAAAGCCTCTGGAGCTCTGTAAGCAGGCGGCTTGCCCTCCACCAGGCACCTCAGACTGTTGTAGTCTGGGCTTCTTATGTCGGATTATATTGTTTTCCTGTCTCCATCCTTGCTGCTCACCTGTCACCTGTCACTTCTCCTAACATCAGTTTGCCTGGCTCCAGAAGTCTCTCTCCTCCTTCTTATTTTGCTGTTTTCAATCTGCTGGCAGCTGGGAAGCCAGACCACTGAGCTCATTGGAATTGTGAGCCAATGAGGACCTGGCCTGCCAGACCTGGTGCCCCGGGGGCTTTAGGGACAGGCTTTGGGCCCACCTTTGGCAACTTACAGCCAGATTGTCAGGGCTGAGGTTGGCTGATGGCACGTTTCGGGTGAGTGGGACATCACTGCATTTCCTTTCTGCGCGAGGCTGAGTGCAGGCTTAGGGGAGGGCTGGTGTGATCATAAGCTGTGGACATGTGACTTGGCCAAGGTGCTCCTGGCATCATAATGCTGTCTTTGAAAGCAGGGAGTGCCCACCGTGACAGTTCTGGCCCAGGAGCTGCTGAGGTGGCAGCAGGGGGTGGGGTGGGGGTAGAGGGTGCGGGAGGCGGATTATGCATTTCGTGCATCTTAGATTCATTATTACCTCCCCTTCAAGGCTGTCAGTGGGCCCCTTGGGGCACAGACAGTGTCTGGTTCTTAAGAAAATGTTAATTTTAAATCAAAAAGTTAATTTTGAACAAAAACTAATACATGTATGTGGTTAAATATTCAAACCATACAGAAAAATATAAAATGAAAAACAGTTGTCCTTTCCCCAGCCTCAGCCCTCCCATCTATAATCCTCACCCCAAAGTTAACCATGTCTTGTGTATACTTTCAGTAACGTTTTTATGTGTCTGTCAGCAGGTAGATTTATCTATTTTTTACTAAGTGTAAGTAAGTGCTAGTCACTTAGTCATGTCTGACTCTTTGAGACCCCATGGACTGCAGCCCACCAGGCTCCTCTGTCCATGAGGTTTTCCAGGCAAGGATACTGGAGTGGGTTGCCATTTCCTTCTCCAGGGGATCTTCCCAGCCCAGGGATCGAACCCGGGTCTTTTGCATTGCAGGCAGATTCTTAATGACTGAGCTACAAGGGAAGCCCTTGGGTTGTCTCCGTCCCTCCCTTCCCATTAAATGTGAATCTTGGTATACTTTTCCGTGTATTTCCATAGGTAAAGTCCTAGAAGTAGAATTGCAGGTCAAAAAGAAGGTGTGTTTTATATTTTGCAATTCATCTACTGAAGCTAGTGCAGGGACAGGGGTGGTAAAGGCATAGACTGGCATTAGATGGCCTCGGTTTGCCTCCAAACACCACCATCTTATCTTCAAACTGGGGATTATCAAGGTTTGTATCTCCCTGAGTGGCTGTGACACTTAAATGAGATAATGCATACAAACACTTTGAATGGTGCCCAGCACTTGGTAAGAGCTGAATAAGCAATCACTGTTATTGTTGTGGGTATTATTATCATTATCGTCACCCCCAGGTCCTCTGGTGCTAGAACTCAATCAGGATCAGATAATACATGAATGAATGAGTGAAAAAATGAGTGAGTGAAGACCTGAGCTTGCCCACAGTGGCCCTCGCCATGCTCCTGCTGTAAATAATGGCTTGCATCTGTCCCTGGAGCAGTGCCTGTCCTGGCAGAGATGCCCAGAGCCATGAGCATGGCAGAGCCGCTCTGCAGCCTTGCTCATTAGAACCTTGCCTTTGTAAGTTTATTACTTTGGATCAACAGTTGCTAGTGGAGGAAGATCATGTCATAAATGTACATGGAAATATTGACTGAGCCCCAGTGTCTGCTCTAAAATGCCAGGCAGATGAAATTCAAACATTCCCTTGCAATTAAAACACAGTCCTTGGAGTGTGCAAGTTCCCAGTGATTCCAGGGCAGTAGACAGAGCCTGTTGAAATGAAAGAAGGGGGAGGGTTGAAGCTGTGAAGGAAACAGAGCCCTTATGAATGAATTCTCCGAGTTGTCTTCCTGCTCACAAATCCAGATTAGATCTTTAGTCCCGGCGATGAGAGGAGGGTCAGTCAGAAATTGTCAAAAGTGGGGATTCAGTAATTTGGGAAAAAGAAATTGAGGGTTGTTATTTCTCAGTAAATAGCACCACCTAAACGCTGAGCACCGAAGAATTGATGCTTTTGAACTGTGGTGTTGGAGAAGACTCTTGAGAGTCTCTTGGACTGCAAGGAGATCCAACCAGTTCATTCTGAAGGAGATCAACCCTGGGATTTCTTTGAAAGGAATGATGCTAAAGCTGAAACTCCAGTACTTTGGCCACCTCATGAGAAGAGTTGACTCATTCAAAAAGACTCTGATGCTGGGAGGGATTGAGGGGTAGGAGGAAAAGGGGACGACAGAGGATGAGATGGCTGGATGGCATCACGGACTCAATGGACATGAGTCTGAGTGAACTCCGGGAGGTGGTGATGAACAAGAAGGCTTGGCGTGCTGCGATTCATGGGGTCGCAAAGAGTAGGACACGACTGAGCGACTGAACTGAACTGAAACTAATGGCTAATAAACCTGTCGTTAGGAGATGGCCAGGTCTGCCTTAATGACTGGATGGGCCCATCTGCAATTAGCCTGTCCACTCTGTGTGGGACATGACTGAAGTGACTTAGGACACATGCTGTGTGCAGCCTTTCCCCCTCTAGGTTGAATGCTCCCTGTCTGCACTCCCTGTCTGCCCTCCCGGCTCACACATCCTTTGCCTGTGGCAGGTCCGAACAAAGGGAGACTCCAGAGCAGGAGAGCAACCTCCATTCAAACTGTCACACGTTTCAAACACCAGCTGGAACAGAGATACCTGGTGGTGTATGCACACGTATGGGCACACACCAGGGTTTGTGTAGCAGGATTAGTCCCAGGTCCTGGCTGTCGGTTGCTCCTCTCTCCCTCCCCTAAGGTAGCAATTGTTTACTGTCACCTGCTTTGTTGTTGGTTGAAAACCTTCACTTCTTCTCATTCAGGGTTGGTTGACTTTTTCCTATAATGAGTGAGAAAGTGCAAATTTTTAAAGAACTAAGAACATAACTCATGTACAAATATAAAATGAGCATATGTGAAGATTTTATTCAACTCGTAAATTAATGAGTGAACCTATAAAAAGGTAAAAGTGGTTCCAAGAACATTTGAGGAACAGGGTTTAATATTGTCCATGTAGAAAGGCATTTTAAAAAATGTTGGAATAAAATTGCTAGATTATATACAGAATTGGTTAATGTCCTATGGGGCAATAAACCCAAACCTTTGGAGTTGTCTTTTCTACTTGAGAGAAATCTACACATTCACGTGTAACTTCCCCATTTCTGGGCTCTAATCAAGTAGTAAAGAATCATCAAACACAGGTACGTTCTCTTAAAGATATGATCCCTGGGTATGACAGTTAACAGTGCCCCATGACGTGAAAAGGCTGTGGTTCCCACCTTTATGACCTTTTCTTTTCAAGTTTTAATAATGTTTCTTAACATGCAGAAGGGTTTCTCATGGTTCTATGACTCTGAGGAAGAGCTTTCTGAGAAAATGTCATAGAAGTGGAAGTGTCTGCAGTTCTGGTTAAATTATTGAACCAAGACAAAATTGGAAGTGTTAGCTTCAGAGCCCTCTCCCGGGTCAGCCCTCACTGAGTTTCTGTGTGATTCCAAGTTGTCCTTCAGTGTGAGCCAAGAGGATCAGGGGCTGGATGCCAGGGCTCTGGAAGAAATGGCCACAGAGGGTGTGGCAGGAACAGGGCCACTGAGACTGCTAGAAAACAGAGCAAAGGGAAGAACAGTCTGACCCGGGCAGTTTGGGCCAGGGAGGAGAGGGCACCAGGCAACGGAGAGTCAGGAGGGGCTTGGGGACTGACTGGGCTCGAGGGAGGAGGGGGTGTCTGGGAAGCCAGCGTGGCTGGGAAGCTGGGGCTGTCACTCCTGAAACAAGATGGCAGGAGGTTCCGATGGCCCCAGGGAGCTGGTTGTGGTCATGCCGCAGGTCTCAGGAGCCACCTCCTGCAGGGCTTTCCCTCCATCCCCTGACCTGTTCTGCCCTGCCCGGTGGCTACCTCTTTGGTAGTTACCTGGACACCCAGGCTGGGCTCTTGTCCTTAAAAGGCCTGGCAGGTGATGAAACTGGTGGAGTGGTGGTATGGGATGGTTCAGATAGGACTCGAGAGCTTTGAGAATGAGAAAGGTTGAAAATTGGCCATGCGGGCAAAACATGGTCTTTGGATACATTTTCTTTGACCCTCAGTATATATTTTACAAACTGGAGTTGAGTCAGCATTCACATAGACAGGAGATTCCCAAATGAAATGAATCCAGAGTTCCAACTTCTGAAAACTAGCCACCGCTGAGTAGAAGCCGTTCTCCAAGCCAGGTGCCTGGTCGCCCATGGGAACATTTGACAAGGGGGCCTTGGCAACAAAGTGCAGGTTGATAGCCCTCATCTCCTGCCATAAGATCCTTTCCTGAAGACAGGAAAACAAGACTGGTGCTTACCTTCCTTTCACTAGGATTTAATCCAGGGGCTCCAGGGTGCCTGATACTGCAGGCAGGAGAGCTGTGGCAAGGTGGGCATTTCTATAGCAGCTGGCGCCAGCCTCCACTTCCATCAACACAGGGCTAAAATAAGCCTCTGAGCTGTAGAATGTTAAAACAGAAAAAAAAATCCCCAGAGGCTATCTGTTCCCACCGCTTGAGTGTTCTGATAGGAAAATGAAGGCCTGGAGAGGTGGTCGAACTTACCTAAGGTCACACGACAAGTCACCATTGCCTCTGCTTGGGGTGTGCAGACTTGCTGAGCATTAACAGTCCCCGGTGGACAGGATCGCCAGTTTACCAAGGGCTTAGCTTTCCCTGGCCAGCTCTGCCATGTCCCTTAGGGCTTTGGCTTTGTGGTAGAGACTCCCTGCCTCTGGGGAGAACTTCCAGCCCAGGGCTGTCTAGGCAGCCAGACCCTCTCTGGCCACGGAGCCCTCACCAGACTCTTGCTCCCATCTCATTCACGATAACTCATGGCTTCTCACTGGCTCACTTTCTTCTTTTTCTTGCTCACACTCACATTCGGGCAGATAGAGGGGGAGTTTGGTTGGTGCCCTGTGGTATTCAAAGTGAAGGGTTTGTGTACTGTCAGGGTAATGAATTCTGTAAGGGTTTGAAGTGAGGGGTTTGGAGGATCTCCATGTCATGTGTCTGGGAGTGACAACCCCCAGTGGTTAATTACTGCCACACGATGAGAATGGAGCTGGTAGCAAAATGAGATAAGTTCATTATGAGCTAAATTTGAAGTTAATTGGATTCACATTTCCCCATTAGTGTACACAGAGAGCGCCTACGTAGAAATGGGCCGTATATGAAAAAGAAAAAGTTGCATCCAAGCAAAAAACAGATAAATGAGGCCTGGTTATCTTGTGGCTTTCACGGTGAAGGGCTTTCTGAGACGATGGTGAGATGAGAACCAAAGTTCCACTGAGATGGTAGAACCAATGTCTTTTGATTAATTTTCACCTTGGCGGGTATTTTCTAAGCACCTACTGTGTGCCTTGCCAGTGCAGGGGAGGGGTGGGAGCAGCTCTTGCAATCTGGGGACCCCCAGTTTAGGGATGGGGAAAGAACAAGTGCCCTGTGTCTTGGGGGGAGTGTGGGGGATATGGTGCCAGAATGCTTGGATTTGGTCGTGCCTCTCTCACTGTGAGACCCGGGCAGGTGCCTAACCTCTTGTGTTTTAGTGCCACATCTGTAAAATGGGGATAATATTATTGGACCTATAGAGTGTTTGAGGATTAAATGAGTTCATATGTATAAAACACAGTGAACAGTGTTCAGAACTCTGCCTAGTGTTAAACAGGGCCTAAAATACAGTTAAGTGCTGCAAAAATGTTAGCGATCATGATCATCAGCTGTATGACCTTGGGCACATACATCGGCTACTTGGCGTCTTCATTGGTTCTCTTCATCTATAGAATGCGGATGATAACAGTACCCACCTTCTGGAGTTGTTGACTGAGATAAGCCCTGTGAAGTACTGGCCCAAAGCCTGGCTCATAGGAACCTTGAAGGGAACTGTTATTCTGTTGGTTGACCAGTCACCCAACAAATGACAGTTTTATGTTCCTGAGTTTTGCCCATTTTTCTGTGAGATTTTTGGTCTCTTCCCTTTGATTCTTATGAGATTTTGATATATAGGGATAGTAGCCATTTATCTATGGTGTCTGCTGCAAATAATTTCCTCCAGTCCACCATTTATCATTTGACTTTGCTTATATTGTTTTCTGGGCTTCCCTGGTGGCTCAGCGGTAAAGATTCTGCCTGCAGTGCAGGTAGCTGCAGGGGACATGGGTTCAGTTCCTGGGATGGGAAGATCCCCTGGAGGAGGGCATGGTAAGCCACTCCAGTATTCTTACCTGGGAAGTCCCATGGACAGAGGAGCCTGGCAGGCCACTCCCATAGAGTCGCAAAGAGTTGGACATGAGTGAAGCAACTTGGCACACACATATTGTTTTTTACCAGGCAAGAGGTTTTTGGTCTATTTTATCAAGTAATTCAATTTATTAATCTTTTCTTTTGTTGTCTATTTTTTCCATAAAGACAAATTTATTTGGTTTAAGAAACAGTTTAATATTATGTCCTTCCTACATTTTTGGTGTCAAATGACTTTCTCTTTTTCAAGATGATGGTGATGATAGATGGCAATAATAAAACATAACAGTACTATAGAGATATAATTCACATACCATAAAATTCACCCATATAAGGTATACGATTCAGTGTTTTTAGGATACTCACAAAGCCACGCCACCATCACCATGACCAGTTTTAGAATGGTGCATTGTTCCCCCAGAAAGACCTCATATCCATTAGCAGTTACTCTCTTTCCCCCTATTCCTCACTCCCAGCCTAAGGCAACCAGTAATCTACTTTTCCTCTTCATAGACTTGCCTATTCTGTACATTTCATATTAATAGAGTCATACAATATGTAGTCTTTTGTGATGGGCTGCTTTCAAGCTCCTCCATGTTGTAGTGTGTATCAGCGCTTCATCCCTTTTTACTGCTAGGTATTATGTTGTATGAATATACGCCGTTTTCGGTATCCATTCATCAGCTGATGGATATTTGAATTGTTTCTACTCTTTTGGCTATTATGAAGAATGTTGCCTGAAGCATGCATGTACACATTTTGAGTGGATGCATGTTTTCATTTCTCTTGGGAGACACTGTAATGCTATGCTTAACTTTTTGAGGAACTTCTAGACTTTTCTAAAGTGGTTGCCCCATTTTATATTCTCACCCACAGTGTATAAGGGTTCCAATTTTCCACATCTTTTCTAACATTGTCATAACATTGTCATTTTTATTATAGACATCCTAGTGGGTGTGACGTGGTATTTCATTGTGATTTTGATTTGCATTTCCCTGATAGGGAATTGGCCATTTTTGTATATCTTTTTAGACAAATGTGTTTTCAAGTCCTTTGCCCATTTTTAGACTGGGTTGTTTGTCTTTTATTATTGAGCCATAAGTGTTCTTTAATTTTAGCCAATGCCTTTTCCACAGCTTTTGATATAATCATATCAAATATATTAATTTAAATATGTTAATGTGAATTTTTGACATATTAATGTGAATTCCCAACCAATGTTTTAATACTGAAGCAACCTTGCATACCTGGAATAAAGCTTACTTGGTCATGGTGCACTATTCTCTATCTATATTGCTTCATCAATGAGATAGTAGATTTTTTTTTGCCTGCATATTAATAAATTGTGAGACTAGCCATTGATTTTCATTTTTGAGTGATTTTGTTAAATTTTTATATCAGGATTTTGCCACCTTGGCAAAATGAAAATTTTCTTAGCTTTATGTATCCTGGATCAGCTTAATAATAGAAGTGTGTGTTCCTTGAAATTTTAAAAGAACTTTCCAAAGACAAAAACAAATGCCCCCAACACTACATGGGCAAGGCACCTTATTTTTAAAAATAACTTTAAACAACATTTTCTGATATGATTGGGCTGTTAATATTTTCTACCTCTTCTTTAGTTAATTTTGGTAATTCATGTTTTCCTACAAAACTGTGCTTTTTGACGAGATTTCCACATTTGGCAGCATAGAGCATCCATGCATGTTTCTATGTTTTTTAAATGTCATCTTTCCCATATCTCTGGCTGTATCTTCTCATTCTTTATCTTGATATTTGTGCCTTCTTTTTGAGTCTTGTCCTTGGTGTGTATATCTCATTGGTGTTTTCAAATAACAACTCTTGGTTGTATTTATTATTTATTATTGTGTGTTTTTTTTTATTGTGTCTGCTTTTCTGGTTCCTAATTCATTATTTTCTGCTTTTCTTTATCGATTCCTTCCTCCTCCTTTCCCTAGGTTCATTTTACTGCTTTTTTATCTAGCTTCTTGAGTTGAGTGCCTTGGCACTGCATTTCCATTTTGGGGATCAGGGTTTAAAGTGTATGTAATAGCAGCAGAAACTGTTGAGGTTCAGATGTGACCGAAAGGACAACCCCTGTTGAAAAAGGAACCAAAGCCCAGGAATTAGGAGGGCTGGATTCCAGTCCCAGCCTTGCCTGAAATGAGGAGAGTGTCGTGGGCAAATCCCTTCCCTTCTCAGCACCCTCTTATCCATCTCAGGCAGATGGGTGGGGTATGGATCTCCTGGGGCTTGGCCCCAGGAACCCCCGTACAGCAGGTAGCCTCCTATTGGGGTAACGCCTCCGTCTTCCAGGAGGCAGATCTGGCCTCCCTCCCCGACTGTGGTCCTTGCTTTCATTCCAACACATATATTACAAAAACTGTGTAGTTGAGTTTCTTTCTGCATGATGGAGTAAGGCTGGTGACAGTGTGGCCTAAAGGCAGGGCTCAGCCCACTGTCCCAGCTGAGAAACGGGGACAGCAGCCCAGCCAGGCACACGTGCAAGGCAGTAGAATAGTGTGACTAAACCCGCGGTCTTTGCCGCTGGATTGCTTGGTGTCAAATCCTTACTGTGCAACCTTGGACACATTACTTGACCTTTCTGTTTCATTATCCTATAAAGTGGGGAATGTATCAGTCCCTTACCTCATAGTGTTGTTGAGGGTTAAATGAGTTAATGATTTGAAAGACTGAAAACAGAGCCTGGTGTTTACAATTTCTACATAAACTTCTGCTGTTTGTTGTCACCAGGGGTGTGAGCCTGGGCCCAGGGCTGGCTGGGTGCTCCACCCGGAGCACCTTCCAGTGGGGAAGCCGACCCAGCCTGGACTGTCTCTGCACATCTCAGAATCTGACAGTAGGGGCATCCCTTTCTTTTAGGGGCTCTGCCAATTCCTCTCCCAAGGGTGAGGTCTTGTCCTCAGAGCTCAGCAGGTAACCACTGGACAGTCCCATCTTCCTGGGTCTGGATTGTTGCTCTTATGCGTGAGCACCTCAGTACGTACATGCTATCATCAGTGTTTGGAGAGCTATAGGCCCACTCTTTCCCTCAGAGTTCTGCTGCTTTGGGGTTTTCTTCCACTTGGCCTGGAACCCAGACCATTCACTCACGCATTTATTCACGGAGACCTACTAGGTGCCGAGCCCCGTGGTGGAGGTAGATTTTCTGGGTGTTGAATGAGGTGTCATCCCTGCTGTTAGGAGCTGGCAGCCTGCGATGAGGGGAACACGTGCCCACTGGATGTTCTGCCCCCAATGGCCAAGGCCTTAACCTCTATGTCCCAGAACAGTGTCTGGTGTCAGGAGGTGCTTCCTGCACCATCCCTGAATGAATGACAAGATCTTGGTCCAAAGAAGAAAAAGTCAGTAAGGACTAGATTTGGGTCTGAGGCAGGCAGAGCCCTGCCCACTGTGGGTGGCTGGGAGATGGCTGAGCTGGTCTTGGAAGATGGTGGTGCTGGGCCATGTGCAGAAGGCCCAGCAGAAGCAACGGTGTGTTGACGGAGAAGGCCAAGCCCTACTTGGGGGAGCAGAGTGCAAGGAGTGTGGTCAGAGCTCTGGTTTCCCAGGGATCCGACCGAGCTATCCTTGCTTCCTGCTGGTGGAGCCCGGCTGGAGGGGTGGGTGAGTATGTGTGTGTGTATGTGTATGTGTGTGTGTGTGTATGTGTGTGTGTGTGCACGCACACGTGCACACTGGCATCAAGCATCCAGACATGACAACTGTGCAGATGTCGGGGAACTGTGGACAGGAGCAGCTGGCCGTGGGGATGCTCACCCTGTGATTTGTTGCTTTGACTCCTTAGGCCGCGACTTGGCGAGCACGACCCTCCCTGGGTACCCTCCGCACGTGCCCCCCCGCCGGACAGGGCAGCTACTCGGCGCCGACGCTGACGGGGATGGTACCTGGTGAGTCTGAGCTGTCTGTGTCTTTGCAGCAGGAGACATTTGGGGTTTGTGGGGGCATTCCTCCCCACATAGTCCCAGTGACCTCTCTGCTTCTTAGGAGTGAACCTGAAGAAATGAGGCTGAACTCTGCCTTCTTGGCCTCTTCGTCAACCAGCAGCAGCACCTGGGAGGATGTCAGAGACAGGGGGTCCTTGACTATCCCTCAGACACCCCTCGCTGGCTACACAGGGAGCCTAAATGCAGAGGGGCATGGGACCTGGCTGAAGGTCGGAGAGGGGCTGTGTGCGTGCTAAGTCGCTTCAGTCGTGTTGGATTCTTCATGACTGCCTAGATGGTAGCCCGCCATGCTCCTCTGTCCATGGCATTCTCCAGGCTAGAACACTGGAGTGGGTTGCCATGCGAGAGGAGCTGGGGCATCCTAAGCTGCCCAGCAAGTAGGGAGGTGGAGACACAATAGAAATCCTGACTCAGCATGAACCACCCTGAGGCCCAGGCAGGAGGGCCCCTGCCCAAACAGCCCTAAGCCCCTTCCAGCTTCTTACCAGCCCACATCACTGACGTGCACACCCTGGGGCCCAGGGTTGACTCTCTGTGCGCAATATGAACAAAGTGTGGACGTGAAGCCTGGGTGTCCACACCTGCATTCAAGGCTGGTGAAGACAAGCAGGCTGGGCATGGGGAAGGAAGCCGGGCGGATCAGGGCTCAGGTAGGCCTTCTCCATGCAGCCAGGGCCGGGCACAGGCTCTGAGGAGACCCAGAATTCTAAATTCGCTCCTGGCCTTCCAGGTTATTACGGAGACTATTTAACAAGGTAGGAGGACAGAGCATATTTCATTTAACGGTTTGTTAGCTTGATTTATGACTTTTAAATATGAGACATATGGGAAATGGCCTCCGTGTGTTCTCTTGCCCTGGGCCTTGCCAACGCCGGGGAGGCCTGCCAGATCCATGCCTGCAAAGGCTTTGCCTTTTCTGCCTCCAGAAGGGGTCACAGCAGAGCCACCGTGTTCAGGGCAAGAGAGGGAGGTGGCGGGACACACACCTTCCTGCCTGCCTCCACCCACACTGTCTCCCAGCCTTTAGCAAGTTAGGATTGCCCAGTAACTTCGTGGCTGTGGATCACTTTGTCAAGTGCAGAGTGCCTGCCCAGGAGCCCTTCGGTGTTCCAGCCTGTGAGGTGGGCAGGGTCCCCAGGGTCAGAAGGAGGCTAGCGAGACTCAGAAAAGTTAGGGAACTGCCCACAGCTGCAGAGCTTGGAGGTGGGAGGTCTAGAATCCAGCTCTTCTGCCCCCAGTTCAGCACTCCTGCCCTCTGCCACCCTGTGCACCCTCAGTCTGTCGATGCATGCTTCGCAGTGATGGCAGAGGGGGAGATGGCAACCCCAGGTCCAGTCCTGAAGGCATGTGGGCAGACGAAGCGGGGCCCTGCTGCCAACTTCAAAGAGGCCGAGTTCAGAGCAGCGGCTGAACTTGCCCAAGTTTATCTAGATAGAAGTGCCCTCCAGCCCCTGGGATTCCTCCAGTCCTAATTACCAGGCTCGGGATACAAATGGCTGGGGCTTCCAGCAGAGCCTCCAGCAGGTACCATTAATGGTGGCAGCAGGAGCCACAGGGCTGCACGAGAGCGCAGCCTAATGCACCTACCAGCAGCCACTGGACAGGGGCAGCCACGGAGCCTGCCGGGACTCTGCAGGGAGGGAGGGCGCATGGGGAGGGGGGAGGAAGACAGGCGCTTTGGCAGGGAAGCCCCACGTCTCTCTCTGCAGCCTCCCTCCCTCCCTTCTGTTTTCCTTCTCTTCCCGCTTTCTCTTCTCACGCAGCCCCAGCACTCATTCAGCACCAGACCTGGTGTCAGGGCTGCAACTCCACGCTTAGCAAGCAGGTCCTTAGCTCCTGTTCCCCAGTGTCCACAGCAGCATCATATCTCTGGGACTGTCTTCAACAGGATTTCCAGATGCATTCGTGGATGGTTTCATGGGGGCAGTGCTGGCCCACACTCGTAGTCTTTGCTGAAACCTCCTGCATCTAGCCCACCTTTCAGCACAGTGGGTCCTCTGCCTTACTTGTCTTCCGCACCCCTTATAGCCCATAATACAGAATAGGTCCTTTTATGTGAGTGTCTGGCTAAAGGCGGGAAGGAGGGAAAATTAATACTGACCTGCATATGAGTTTCTTGTGGCTGCTATAACAAGTTAGCACAAACTTGGTGACTTAAGACAGTGGGAAAATTTCTCTCAAATTCCTGGAGCCCAGAAGGCTGAAGTCAGTATCACTATATGAAACAGTCCTCCCTTCCTGCCTGGAAGTGAATCCCAAGGGAAACTGAAATCTTCTGAGCTGGTTTTCCTACCTAGGTTCTGGGAAGAGCTTCCCTGGTGGCTCAAATAGTAAAGAATCCACCTGTAACGTGGGAGACCTGGGCTCGATCCCTGGGTTGGGACAATCCCTTAGAGGAGGGCATGGCAACCCACTCCAGTATTCTTGCCTGGAGAATCCCCATGGACAGAGGAGCCTGGCGGGCTACAGTCCATGGAGTAGCAAAGAGTCAGACGTGGCTAAGCAGCTTAGCACAGCTCAGCACAGGTCCTGGGAAACATTTGGCTGCCATCTCTTCCATTGTAAGAGAGACTTCCTTAGATGAAGTTTTCTTTTAGAATGCATTGAAAAGAGATTATGTCCAGGGTATGCTTGGGCAGTTGAATTTTGGGGCCTGGCAAAATAGTTTGTTTTTCCATATGAACCATGGTCTTGGTGGCTTAGACTCCTGTTTATTTCGAATTTGGTTCTGCTGTTGGGGTTGTCCCTCCTCTGTGATTTCAGGATGTGTTCACATATGCAGATCAGGGCTACTTGGTCTGCTCGAGCATTTGTAGATTCAGTTCCTGTGGCTCTGCCAACCCGACACAGCCCTTGGCTAATTAGTTATGTTGAACAAAGCAAACACGGCACATCACATCAGCTCAGCGTGGAGACAGTTTTCAGATTTTATTTTCATCAAGTCCCAGCAAATGCCAAAAGTTTTGCACCAAAGATTCCATGGTATCTTGACCAGTGTAACTAGTTGATTCCCGCCTGAAGGTTATTTGCACAACCTAACGGATATTGACATGGCATTTGAAACTCTTAAAAATTCTAGGCTGGAGGAAAGATGGGGGCGTTCACTGCCCTTTGGCTTCAGTGAGTCTAAGAAGCAAGGTAACCAACTGTCTTTGAGATGAACTCACCTTGCTCCCACACCCCTTACTGGACTCCTCTTTGGGGGTTTCAGGCCAGAGTGCCAGGAAATCCTGACCAGGTCGTGTTTACCTCTCCTGGGCTGCAGCAGACAGGCAGCTGTTTGACGAAGGCCCTAGAAGGAGCCTGATGGGCTCTCTGTTCTGGAAGCTCTGCTCACTGTAGATGGGTATGCATCACCTCTAGATGCTGTTCATTGAAACCGCTCAACTAATGGCTCTCTTGAAGAAGTGGGAGGTGATGGTGAGGCTGGAGTGGACCCCTGAGGCCAGTGAGGTGGTGTGGGCAGGCACTGGGTCCTGGACTCTAGTGGGAGGGAGGGAGGCACCTACTTCCCCCACAGGGGCGATTCCTCTGCTTAGTGCACTCAGCCTGCTCTATTACTCCCACTGCCACTGGCCCAGACTGCCTGGCTCCCTCTCCCGCATTTCCACCTAAGGCTTCACCAAACATGTGTTGGTTTCCTCTTGCTGCTATGACAAGTCACTGCAAATTAGGGACTGACTTAAAGCAACAGTAATTTCTCATTTTATGGTTCTGGAGGTTGGGAATCCAAACTGGGTCTCCCTGGGCTGAAGTCCAGGTATCAGCAGGGCTGTGTGCCTTTTGGAGGTCACCCAGGGAGAATCATCTCCTGCCTTCCTCAGCTTGTAAATGCTCTACATCCCTGGCCTGAGTCTTTATCATGCCACCATCTTCCAGGTTTGCTCTCTCCTGCTCCCTCTTTCTCTTAGAAAGACCCTTGTGGTTTTAATGGACTCACCTGCTTAATCCGGGATAATCTCCTTATCTTCAGGTCAGCTAATTAGCAACCTTCATTCCCCTTTGCCATACAACCTGACGTTGTCATGAGTTCCAGGGATTAGGGTGCAGATATCTTTGCAAGGAGAAGTGTTATTTGGGAAGGAAGCATTATTCTGCCCACCACACCATCCAAACCAAGATCCCCATCACACCCTTCTCAAGGCGTTCTGTTCTTTTCATTCATTATTTAAGCACAGTGGGAGGAATTTAATTTAATTAGCTTATTTCTTCCTTGTCCAGTTCCCCCAGGTCTGTACAGTACTCGAGGGTTATGCAGCACACAGGCTCGGCCTATCTTGTTCATCTCTGTGTCCCTGGTTCCTGGCAGAGTGCCTGGCCCATAGTAGCACTCAGGCAATAGTAGATGCCGTACAAAAGGCGGTGGGGATGGGGCTGGGGTGCTGGTGGCTGGGGCTGGGCTGCCTGGGAGAGCTCAGCTCAGTACTGCAACAGTGCAGCCATGGAGGCTGAGCTGCCCTGAGGGCCCTGCAGTGGCAGCCACGTGGTGAAGCAGGGAGGCTGCTGGTTGAGAGCATGGGCCTGGAGCCAGGCTGCCTGGTTTTGCATCACCCTCCTGCTTCTCACCAGCTGTGTGACTTGGGGTAAGTTACATAACTTCTCTGGATCCTTGTTTCTTCCTCATCTATAAAATGGGGATGATGATTGTAAGAATGAGGATTCAATGATGTACAGTTGGCCCTCTGGATCTATGGGTTCAGCATCCATGGATTCAACCAACCATGGATAGAAAATAGAAAATATTCCAGAAAATAGAAAATATTCCAGAAAATTCTAAAAAGCAAAACTTGAATGTTAGCAACTGTCTACATAGCACTAACATTGGATTAGGTATTGCAATTTATCAAGAGATGATTTAAAGTATACAGGAGGGTCATGTAGGTTGTATGCAAATATTACATCATATTATATAAGGAACTTGAGCATCAGTGGATTGTGATGTCCACGGGGGTCCTGGTCCCTAACCCTGGCTGATACCTAGGTATGACTGTCATGTGTGTAAAAGCTCTTAGAATTTTGCCTGGCACATATTAAGTGCAATGTAAGTATTATTATTTATTATTATTATTCTTTACAGTTGCTGTTGCTTATACTGGGGTCTGAGCAGGGTGTGGTAGTGAGGAGAGAAGCCTAGCAGGCATGCCTAAAGCTGGCCTTGCCCAGCTGGCATCAGGTCAAGAGCTCTCCAGCAGAGCCCACGTCCCTTGGAGCCCGTGGATCAATGGGAGATCCAAATTAGAAAAGAATCCAGTCACAAGCAAAAGTGCTGCTAAGCAGGAACAGGGTAGACTCTGAATGCCTGGAAAAAATGGAGAGACCCCTGGGGTTGGTCCAAATGAGAAAGATGTCCTGGTAAAGAGGGCCAGAAGCTGGGCTGTGAGCAGAGTGTCCTTGACCGTCTGAAGAGGAGGGGGCAGGGGACTGAGAGTGGGTCCAGCCCAGCAACTGGAGTGGCTTCGTGTGGGGAGGAGCATGGCCCAGCCAGCCCAGCTGGGTAAGTGGGGTTGACAGGAAGAGAAGCTGGTTAAGGAGGAGGCCAGTGGCAAACAAGGTTAGGATTTGAACTTGTCAGCTTTTGGAACTCTGCACAGCTCCATAGGCATGGCCGAGACCCGTGGATGGGAGTCAGAGGGACACCTTTGTCGGCCTTGTGTAGAGACTCTTCCCCAAAACCATAACTGAAAGCATGAGAATGGGCAGGCTTGGGAGGGGCCGGGAAAAGCCAGAGAGGATTTGGTGGAGAGGCTAGAGCATCTTGTGAGATTGATCAGTGCTCCCTTCTCAAGCACCTCCCTGGCCCAAGCATCAGCATGTTTGCTTAGGGAATGAATAGCCTTCGTTCTTAGCTCTTATAACCTCCTCACCAGAGCTCCTGTGGGTCCTGTGGCCTGGGCACTTTCTAAGCTCCCTCTTTACCTTTCCAAGGCAGTCCTAACTCCACGCACACCTGTTGCTTGTTCCTGACTCTTTGCTGCCCTCTAGTGGCCTCCAGTCACTCTGCCACACCAGGAACATAGACCCTGGGGAACAGCAGACAGCCGGGATGAAATGGCAGGTAGCCATTCATTTGTCCTTTCATTCATTCTCAGATAGTTCCTGAGAAACACCGGGTGCTGGCTCTGGCCTAGGTGTGATGTTACAGACATAACCCCTGCCCTCAGGGAGCTCGCAGTCTAGTTGGTGAGTTGTTGCTGAGTTGCTAAATTGTGTCCAGCTCTTTTGTGACTCCATGGACTGTAGCCTGCCAGGCTTCTCTGTCCATGGCATTTCCCAGGCAAGAACACTGGAGTGGGCTACCATTTCCTTCTCCAAGGGATCTTCCTGACCCAGGGATCGAACCTGCATCCCCTGCATTGGCAGGCAGTTCTTTACCACTGAGCCACCAAGGAAGCGAAATATAAGAAGCAACTTTACTTCTGGCAGCTTGATGAAGTTGTGAGATGTTGTTGTTGTTTAGTTGCTAAGTTGTGTCCAGCTCTTTGCAACCCCATGGGCTGCAGCCCAACAGGCTCACTGATATTAAATATCATTCCCTCAAGCTATGTTTAGAGCTAAAATCTAGGAATGTGCTGAGGAAATGCAGGAGAGAGGCTGCTAGGTCTGCTGGGGGCACTGGGGCAAGTGGGAGAAATCAGGGAAGGCTTCCTGGAGAAGGTCATCTGAGCTTCACCTTGAAGGGTAGTTTGCCAGTCTGAGAAGTTGGAGGGGCATTGCTGCATGAGGTACTTTGTATAAGAAGACCCAGAGCCTCAATTCCTAGAAATCTCTGGGGCATGAAGTGCTGCAATCAGCAGCCTTGACAGATGGCAGGCTTGTCCCAGGCAGATTTGAGTGTGAGTTGGAGGGAGGCTCCTGTGCTTTCAAGGCATGGAGAATGAGGGGTCTGGAGTGGCCTGGTCTGAGCAGTGCCTGTAACTAAAGCCCCATGTGAACCCTGCGTAGAAGTGATGCTGGGACTGGGGAGAAACTCCATGTGGGTTTTATGAGTGCTTTGCCACATTGGGGAAGAACAGAGTTGCAGAAGCAAAGGCTCAGAGATGGAAAGCGTGCTGGCGCACAAAGGTCCAACTGGAATCCAAGAGGCCTGGGTTTTGATTCTAGCTGTCAGACCCTCACAGTGTGGTATCAGGACTTCCTACTCTCTCAAAGCAGGAGGTAGGGGGCAAGGAGATTGAATTAGATGCTCCGTAGGGGGCTTGAGCTATTTCAAATCCTGAAAAATGATGCTGTGAAAGTGCTGCACTCAATATGCGAGCAAATTTGGAAAACTCAGCAGTGGCCACAGGACTGGGAAAGGTCAGTTTTCATTCTAATCCCAAAGAAAGGCAATGCCAAAGAATGCTCAAACTACTGTACAATTGCACTCATCTCACACACTAGTAAAGTAATGCTCAAAATTCTCCAAGCCAGGCTTAAGCAATACGTGAACTGTGAACTTCCAGATGTTCAAGCTGGATTTAGAAAAGGCAGAGGAACCAGAGATCAAATGGCTAACATCCGCTGGATCATGGAAAAAGCAAGAGAGTTCCAGAAAAACATCTATTTCTGCTTTGTTGACTATGCCAAAGCCTTTGACTGTGTGGATCACCAGAAAGTGTGGAAAATTCTTCAAGAGATGGGAATACCAGACCACCTGACCTGCCTCTTGAGAAACCTATATGCAGGTCAGGAAGCAACAGTTAGAACTGGACATGGAACAATAGACTGGTTCCAAATAGGAAAAGGAGTCCGTCAAGGCTGTATATTGTCACCCTGCTTATTTAACTTCTATGCAGAGTACATCATGAGAAATGCTGGGCTGGAAGAAGTACAAGCTGGAATCAAGACTGGTGGGAGAAATATCAGTAACCTCAGATATGCAGATGACACCACCCTTATGGCAGAAAGTGAAGAGGAATTAAAAAGCCTCTTGATGAAAGTGAAAGTGGAGAGTGAAAAAGTTGACTTAAAGCTCAACATTCAGAAAACAAAGATCATGGCATCCGGTCCCATCACTTCATGGGAAATAGATGGGGAAACAGTGGAAACAGTGTCAGACTTTATTTTTGGGCTCCAAAATCACTGCAGATGGTGACTGCAGCCATGAAATTAAAAGAAGCTTACTCCTTGGAAGAAAAGTTATGACCAACCTAGATAGCATATTCAAAAGCAGAGACATACTTTGCCAACAAAGGTTCGTCTAGTCAAGGCTATGGTTTTTCCTGTGGTCATGTATGGATGTGAGAGTTGGACTGTGAAGAAAGCTGAGCGCCGAAGAATTGATGCTTTTGAACTGTGGTGTTGGAGAAGACTCTTGAGAGTCCCTTGGACTGCAAGGAGATCCAACCAGTCCATTCTGAAGGAGATCAGCCCTGGGATTTCTTTAGAAGGAATGATGCTGAAGCTGAAACTCCAGTACTTGGCCACCTCATGCGAAGAGTTGACTCATTGGAAAAGACTCTGATGCTGGGAGGAATTGGGGGCAGGAGGAGAAGAGGACAGCAGAGGATGAGATGGCTGGATGGCATCACTGACTCGATGGACGTGAGTCTGGATGAACTCCGGGAGTTGGTGATGGATAGGGAGGCCTGGTGTGCTGCAGTTCACGGGATCGCAGAGTCAGACACGACTGAGCGACTGAACTGAACTGAGGGGGCTTTCTGGTCCTGCCACACAAGGGCTTCTAACTCTGCTGATATCACCCTCTGCTGAACTGGAGGGCTCCTGAGCCAACCACCACTGTTCCATGTGGGCAGCAGTTTCCCTTCAGGTCTGGGGCTGGGACGTGCTAAGGCAATGGCGTTAGGCTTTCACGTGTAATCGGGTAAATCACTTCCAAGGGGTGGAGCTGAAGAAGAAGGGAGCCTCGAGCTGTGCTAATCCCATATGGCTATCACTGTGTCCTCTAACCCTGCTGTGACAGGCAAGGATGGCCTTCAGGGGCTCCACACCTGGAATGAGAGCTTCACTGGGGACAGGAAGAGTGAATATAAAGGTTCTGAGACATGCTTTACTTATGTACATACGAGTCCTTCCAAAATCCAGACTGAGTTGACCGGGGCTGTCTTCGTTTCTTCCTTTGATCTACAGCCCCTGTCTCCAAAACTTCATCAGCTATTGGCCCTCAGCTGGACGGGCCGCCACCACTAAGCCTGTGGGGTCACTCCATCCAGGACTCTTCTCCCAGAAACTTTTGGCAATGCCCAGAGCTTTTGCAGGGGCAGGGAGAGCAGTGGGCTCTGCCCTGTCAAAGGAAAATGCTTTTGAGTGAAGCCAAACTACCTCTGCCCCTAAGTTAATTCCAGCAACAAGCCTTGCCCCCAGCTACATGGTGCTTTCCAGTCTATAAGAGAGCCACACCTGTCCCCTCCAGTGGCAATTTTAGGCACCTTTGAGGTTGGAATGTTTATCCCCACTTCAGAGGTAAGCGAGCTGGAGTTCAGAGAGGAGCCGTGGCCAGCCAGGCCACACAGCCAGTCAGGGGGGTCAGCTGGGCCCGAGGCCTGGAATTCTGGTCCCGACTTCACCCAGCCCTTGGTGCCTGTGGAAAGTGGGCCCAGGGGAAAGGCTTTGGTTTCCTTGGCGCTCCCTTAGGGGTGTGGATGGCCTTCCTGACCCAGAGGTCTTTTACAGGCCGGAAGAAGGCTTTCCTAAGCGGGGACACCAGGCAACCACACTTCAGACTCCGGTACATTTCCTTCTGCTCCCCATCTTCACCTGTCCACGTGCCGCCCATGCTCCTGGGCCCCAGTCAGATGCGCTCTCTAAGAGGATGCCTACACCCTGCCTGCTCCAGGGGCACATCTCACCCCTGAGCACTGTCAGGGCACTGCCCAGGGTCTGCCTCGCCCAGGGCTGGAGTGACTGGGCTCCAGCTCCTGGATGCTCCACTGGAATCCTCCCGCCATCCAGTCCCTGCACACAGTAGGTGCCCCACAGATATGAGGGGGTGGAGAATTTGTTTGAATCGGGCACATGCTCCTCCCGATCTTGTCCAGCCCGGAGTCAGGGGCTTGGGGCCCGATTGTGTAATTAAACAGAGCTTCGGCTCAACTTACACGCCCCAGCTTGCTCTTCCAATATTTGCTCTGGCTCCTCGCTGGAAGACACTGAGACAATGGCCCTTGTTACCCTCTGTTTGAGTTATTTATTTTTTTCACTTTTCCCTCCTTCCCCTCTCGGGGACTCGCCTCTCGCCCTCATCCCTCATGTTTTCCCTTTCACTTGACTGTCACTCTCATTGTCCTCCTGGGGCCAGGAACGCAGGGTGACAGGCAAGGGGAGCCCAACCGGGCTGGGGAGGCTGGAAATATAGTCATTAATGGGACCTGAGAAGCCCAGATGTCCTCCCTGAATGCGGGTAATTTGTTTTTAATGAAAAACCACGCGGTGACCCTGAACAAATGAATTTTCTTTATAAGGAGTCTATGTGCAACGGCACAAATAAAGGATCTGAATCAGGAAGACTTAGATCCAGAGCTGAGAGAAAGAGAGAGAGAAGGAGTGGGAAGGGAGAGGAAGGGACATAAAGGAGGAGGGAAAGGGAATGTTCAGATGACGACTGTTTCATGTCCTTTTGTCTGAAGCGCAGTCCCAGGTCATGCGTGCCTTGGGCATTGTCCTGCCAAAGCAGGATGCGTGACAGTTGTGACCATTTCGAGGTCTTGTTCACAACAATGCAAAGAATATGAACCACCATCTGGACAGATGTTTACAAAGTACAGTTCTTGTGTGTGGTCTCAGCAGGTCCCCCCTGCCAATAGCATCAGGAGGGCACGGTTTTTAGCCCTATTTCACAGAGATGAAGACTGAGGCTGAGGAATGGCGATTTGCCCTAAGGTCACACAGCTAGCCAGTGGTTGTGTCCAGATGACAAGGGAAGGGCTTTGCCAGTTTGGAGTTTGACTGTTAGAAGAACAGTGCTCCCTCTGCAGGACCCAGGAGAAGGGGGCCTCTCTGAGATAAGGGGAGGTCCCGAGTCTTGGATTGAAGGAAAGCCCCATGGCCCCAGAACTTTGTGACTCGGCAGATTTTCTGAGTACTTTTCAGGGCGGGAGGAGGGGGCATTCCTGGAAAGAGAACTCCCCTAGAAAGGAGCCAGAGTCACTTGCAGAAGTGGCTGCAGGGGGATTGGAATCTGGAGAGCAGCCGTGTCCCACCACGCACCACCCAGGACCCTTGGGGGGGTGTCTAGAGCAGGTGCCTGGGGGCAGCAACAGAGGTCCTGGTTCAGCAGAAGCCCCAGCCGAGGGCCCGCCAGCACGTGCTAGGGTGGGATGTGTCTGTGTGATGTGAGGAGGTCTCCTCTGACATGTGCCTTGCAGAGGGCTGGGGTGGCCTTTATACACTCTGTAGCTACTTCTCCCTTCGCCAGGGATGGACTGGCCAGACTGACCTTAGAAACCAGCCCAGGAGTATGAGGATGAGGTCAAAGAAAGGACTTGCTCAAGATCACGGAGCCAGTCAGAGGCCCTTCACACGCCCCCCTCCCGTGGCCAAAGCCTGTCCTTTTGTCCCCACTGGGCTAGTGGGACATAACCCCCCACATCCTGTATTTCTTCACCAAAGCGACAAAAAGGAAGCATTTTGTCCCGACTTCATGCAGGCCCGGCCTTCCTGGAGTGGTCGCTGGGTGACCTGGCTTCTAGAACCACTTGAAGCCCAGCTCCCCCACCCATCCACCCACCCCAGCCTTGTCCTGTCTCCGCTGAGCATGGGTCTTCCCCAGGCCCTCCCTGGTCAGCTAGAGGAGCATCTCCTGGGATGCAGGCCGAGCTGTCCCCAGGTTGCTCAAAGCTTCAGCCTGGGACCTTGGTGAGGCCTCACTCCTCCTGCCCTCAGTCTTTCCCCCAGAGTCAGGTGGCTGGACAAAAGAAATGATTGTGTGTGTGTGTGTGTGTGTGTGTGTGTGTGTGTGTGTGTGTTTTCCTGCACTCGGCTGCCCTCTGGAAGTTGTGACCCAATTAGAAAATAAGACAAATAGAAAAATCTGGCCACTAACCTAGCTGAGTTTATAAAGTCTCAGCTCACATTTACGTCTCTGCCTCCCAAACACCCGCTTGGAGAGCCCGACCGCCCAGGCTTCCTTGCCCACCTGGAGCAGACTCTGCCGCTCTCCTCTGTAATTGACAATTTATTCCTCACTGGCTTCCAAAATGGACTTGAGGCAGCTTCTTGATCTTTCAGTAACATCAGCCCGAACCTGAAATCCCTGTATAAAATCGCAGGACTGCGAGTGGGTCACAGGCAGAGGCCCGGGAGGGAACCAGCTGGCCCTTCCTATGAGTGGACTGGGTTTGCATGGGGTCTCACCATCCAGCTTCGTGCCCACCCTGTCCTGCGGCTGGAGCTACCCAAACTGCGCTGCTGGGAGTGGGGAGCTCACTTTCTTGGAAAAGGCTTCTGTCTGGATGCATTCCAAAAACATACTTTTAATCAAAAGAAGATCACCAGAAAAACTGGGACAAATTGTGATTCTAGCAGTGGACAGTTGTAAATGCCAGGAGGGGTTGCCAGTTGGCAAATAAACTCTGGTGAGGTCTTGGATTAATTATACCACCAGTGAGTTGACGCGGTGGGGTCTTTCTTAACTGTCCTCATTTCCAGAATCAGTTCTGGTCTTCCTCTCTTCCTCCCTTCCTTCTCTCCCCTTCGTCCCTTCCTCCCTAAGCTTCTCCCTTCCCTTGTTCTCTCCTCTCTTTCCTTCCTGCCTTCCTCCTTCCTTCACTCATTCATTCATCGGACAGTCCCTGATCTCCTCCTTGGTGCTGGAGCCCACTTCATGGAGTGAACAGAGAAATCATTGAATTTCTCAAGACCTTGGAGCACCCATGAGGAGAGTCACCCATATTACCTGCTCAGATGGAAAGAAACCAGCTTGAATGTGGTGGGTTCGTGGGACTGCCAGGCCCAGGGACCCCCCAGGGTACAGGAGGGTGAGGTCTGGGGGTTGCTGGGCTGGACCAGAGATGGGAAGGGATCCCTGGCCCAAGACCAACTCCCTCTGGGCCTCCCATGAGAGGCTCCGAGGGAAGCCTGGTCCCCCAGAACCTCTGTCCCTGAAGCGGGTGTCAGGCCCGTGTGTACAAACAGGGGTTCGGTATTTAGGAGTGGGGAGGAGCAGGGAGCTGCCCTGAATGGCTGCCCGCTTTGGGAAATTTCTATGCATTTGTAATAACAAAATTACCATAATTTGCTCGTTAACGCAGCTAGATCAGTCAAGCATTGTTCCAGGCGGGCAGGGAGGCTGCAGCGCCTCTCTCTGCACACTCTCCACCCCCCAGCCAGCCTGCCAGCCCGTTAGAGCTCTGGAAATTAGCATGCAAATGGTCCTAATTCGGTGGGCGAGCTGTCAGGCAGCGCCTCTCCGGCCTCGTCTCTGTGAAGGCCCTGACAGCCCGGCTCCAGAGCTGGCCCACCCTCCTCGCTCCAGCCAGGAGGGGCTCCGAGGGGGCACCTCCAGACTGACAGCTTGGCGGCCTCCCTCCCTCCGTCAGTGCCATCAGGCCTGGCGGCGGGCTCCCAGGGAGCAGGCAGGGCTGCCACCATGCCGGCCAGCCGGAGGAAGCGAGGGAGCGGGTGGGAGGGCTGCTGGCGGAGGCCGGTCGGTGCTCAGGTCCACCAGCCTTGGCTGGATGGGGCAGCGTGAGGGTGGAGTGGGGCCCCCTGATTGGGGCCCAGGGACCCTTGCGGCGGGTGGTTTCTGAGAGCGGGCCCCATGGGAACCTTGGGGTACTCGCTCCACCTGCACACCCACTGGAGCAAGTCAAATCCTGCCTTGCTCTCCCTTCTTTGTCTCCCGGGCCTGACTGAACATTCCTCTCAGCCTCCCCGTACCTGGAACACCTCTGTCTGCATCTGAGCGTGCGACTCCTCCAGCTGTGAGGGAGACCTGGGGGAGGCCAAGAAGGTGTCCAGGGTAGGCCAGATGCCCTGGCCTGGCGCTCGGCTCCCCTTGGCCTCAGTCCTGCCTCCAGTCACCATCCCCCCTTTGCACCTTTATAGTCTTCTTCCAGGGGCTGTGGTGAGGATGAGGGGAGAAGGCCCCGCTTTCTAGACTTAGCTAGCATCTAGTGAGAATGTCTATGAGCAGGTCATTTGCCAGCCTGCTGGCCCTTCACAACAGCCCCATCAGGTTGGTGTTGATGCTACCCCATTTCCTAGAGGAGGAAGCTGAGACCTCAACTTACAGAGTAACTTGCCCAAGTGGCAGGGCCAGGATAGAGTCCAGTCTTGATTGCTCAGATCCTCTTAGCAAGAGAAAAAGCAGGACCCTGAGAGCCAGACCATACTTCTATCTCAACGGTGAAAGGTCAATCTGTGCCTCTTACGGTGCTTGGCACATCCTTAATACTAGATAAATGTGGGCTGAAAGGAGAGAACCCCAGTAGCCCGGTTTGACAGTCATTTGGGATTTGCTATATCCATCCTTATGTTCCTCTTCTGACCTGTGAGAACAGAGTGAAGAAGGAAGCAACAGCTGGAGAGAAAGGGGACGCCACGGAGCTGATCTTGAGGTTTCCCCCAGGTTGTGTCTCAGGACCTTACTCCTTCCTCCTCGTGAGTGATGCAGCCTCACTCCAAGGTTCAGCGTTTGGCAAGTGGAGAGCAGGCTGAATCTCAGTCCCCACGTGCCCAGTCAGCTGGCTGTTCTTGTGCAGTGAGAAACCTACTCATCCCTACATGGCTGCCCTGCCCCCTTTGTCTATTTTAAGGGAATCTTAGTGGAACTCTTTAGACTTCAGATAAACGAAGAGATGAGAGAGACCTCGAGAAATTCAAAACCCCAGCTGGCTGTCTGACCCAGCCAAGGCAGGCTCATGAGCCTGAGGGTCTGTGGCATCACAGCACCACCCAGCACAGAGCCTGCGACAGGGCAGATGCTCAGTGAAGGTTTGAGAAGCCACACTGAGTAACATGTGGACCAGGAGAGGAAGTAAACACACAAACATGCGCAGGGTGAACTAAAGCCGTCTATCCTGCCCACCTCAGACCAGATCCCTTCAGTCATGGTGGCTTTTCCTTTCCACCTACTTTCTGGTTTGTTATTTGGGGGCTATGGTGTGAGCCTGAGGGAGCTTTAGGTCTCCAGGTAGTGACCTCTCAGTAGCCACTGTTGGGCTACTCAGAACGTACCTTGGAGAAGACTAGCTCCCCCCACCTACAACCACAGAATCCCAGGCTAGAAGGACAGCTCAGGCATGCTTTCATTCCCACCCCAGAGGCCATGCTGGGCACCTCTGCAGTTCCCTGGATGAGCCAGGATGGATGCTTGCAAACTTCATTTCTGCTGGAGGAAGAATTGCCCAGGCTCCCCCTAGTGGAGAACTGGGACACATCGCCCTCCTGTGTGTGGCGCTGCTGGTGTGGGCAGGACAGCGCAGGATGGGACAGGACCGTCCGTTTACCCACAGTTGGTACATCCACACACTCACTGAATTCTCACCACAACCCTGTGGGTGCGCTCCTGATTTTAACTCTTGTTTTAGGCTCGGTGAGAGGAATGGGCTGGCCCAAGACCATGCTGAGTCAAGACTAGAATCCAGGCAGCCCATATCTGGCCTCACCCTATGAATGTCCTTGGCTTCAGCCAGCTGACCATCTGCTTTCATGGCCACAATGCCTGGCCCTTCCAGCCTCGTAGCTTGAAGCTCCATGTGGCCAGAGGTGCCCACTCTGTGGGTGGGTCCGTCTTTCAGCAGATGTTTGTGGTATCCTCCTTACTGGTCTCCCCAGTGCCACCCTTACCCCCTTGAGTCCATTTTCACCAGAGCAGCCAGGGTGAGCCTGTTTCAGTCTGAGTCTGGTCGTGTCCCTCTTTTGCTGTCTCAGAGTAGAGGCTGATGTTCTCACAAGATCTTCCCCTTCCTACTTCCCTCCTTGAACTCATCGCTACCTGCCCCTCCCTCGCTTTTCTTCTCCAGCCTCACAGTCCTCCTCTCTGCTCCTCCAACATGCCACCCACACTCCAGCCTCAGGACTTGCCGTTCATTATGCACAGACTGCCCTTCCCATAGATACTCATGGGTCTGACTCTCACTTCCTTCACCTCTTTATTCGAAAGCCACCTTCTTGGTGAAGCCATCCCTAGCCCCTATATCATCTCCTTATGTTTTCTTCTTAATGCATAATGTATGCTTCATTTTTTCCTATTTATTGTCTGTTTATGTCACTAGAATGTAAGTACCCTGAGGGCAGGAATGTTTGTTTTGTTCATGGCTGTATCCTCAGTGTCTAGAGCAGTGCCTGGTATTTAGCAAGCACTCAGCTAACACCTGCTGAATGAGAAGGCAGATGAAACATTGTCTGCTGTATGCCCAGCATCAACATAGATACACACTGCGTCTCCCCAGCACACCTGGGGGTTCCCTGCCGCAGCTCACCCTGCATTTGTACCCTTAGGAAGCTTCTTCATTCTTCCTTCCCTGGCCCCCAAAGACATCTTCCTTCCCCCTCGTAGGTCCCTCCCCACTAAGCTGCCTTTCAGCTAGGTCTGTGGGCTGGTCACAGAGGACACGGATGAAAGTGTCAGTCAAATTTAGGAAAGAAGAGGTCTCCATTAGCACAGCCAACTGCAGGGCTGACTTTCTCACCCATGAGGAAACTGAGGCCTGGACTGGGGAAGACTAAGTCTGTGATAGAGGTGGGACTTCACTGGGACTCCTGCCTCTGGTCCAGGCTTGCTAGTTGTGAGACTCCGCCTGAGGGCTGTCCTGATTCAGCTCCCTCCACAGGACAGGTGCTTCAGCAAGCTTGCTAAGTGCTGGTGGCAGCTGCCCAACCCCCTGCCTGCAGCCCACCCACACCAGCCGGCCCCTCTTAGTGGTCAGCTGTTGGCAGTTAGCCTTCTTAGAGGCCGGCTTTCTTAGGGGCCAAGTTTCAGGAGGCCTGGGGACGAGACACAGTGTGCCTCTGAGGACCCTGGGAAACTCCTTAATGTGAGTGAGGGCTTCTCAGACTTTACTGCACACAAACCATGTGGGCATCATCTTCCAGAGCAGATTTAGTTCAGTAACACTAGACTGGGGCCTAGGGCCCTGCATTTCTAACAAGATCCACTGATGCTACTCCACGCTGAGTAGCTAGTGCCTGTCCTCTGCTTCTCAAACTCACATACAAGGACTCACCTCAGGAGTTGGGGCCAATCTGATACCTGGTCCCACCCAGAGACTCTGATTGAACTACTTTGGGTGTGTCTTTGTCATGTGGCTTTCCTAAAGCTCCCTAGATGACTCTAAGAGGCAAGGTTTGAGAACATGGACCCGGATCATGTACATCACTTCTGCCCTGTGGCACCTCTCTGCTCAGGGAGAGCCCTGCAGCGTTGACACAGTGAGGAAGGGAGAGGAACCCGGAGGCTACATCCACTCCATAGGCCTTTGGAGAGGGCACCCCAAGGGTTGATGGGGACACAGCTATTCAAGGAGAGGCGCTGAGCCCAGCAGTGGGGAGAGATGGAGACCCTGGGGCCCTTCCAGGCAGGGGAGCGACTATGAGAGCTGAAGCAGCTGAGTGGCCCCATGGAGCTCCGCTTTTGGCTTTGTTCTTGACCCTGACTCTGATAGAGAAAATACCCTTTCCCCCTTTAGCCCAGCCTGCCTCTCTTCCTGTATCTGTGCACTGGTCCCCAGCCACGCAGGACTCAAGTAATCGATGTGTGTGTTGCCCCTTCCCGTGGACTGCGAGCTCTCAGTCGGCAGGAACCGCGTGTGATTCATCTCCTCCCCAGCCCCAGGTCTTGCGCTCTGGGGGCGCGAAGGTGTGTGGAACTGAGTGCGATCCTCCTCAGGGCGCACCAGGGCTCCGGGCGACTGTGCTCCAAGTTCCTAGCGCACAGCAAAGCCGGCGCATCGTGGTAGTAATTGTGGAGGTAAATCTTGTCTGGTCTCCTCGCAAACACTTGGTGAGGCATTCCATAAATATGTCAGCAGCAGCATTAAAATTTGATGGCAGGCAGCGCGGGTCGGCACCAGCGCTGCGGCTTCCCGGCAGGTGTGACACCGCCACCTCCTCTCATTAGTCAGCGGCAGGACGCTCAGGCCTCCGCGCTGAGCCAGGCCCAGCTGGGGGCAGGCGGTTCTTCCAAGGACGACCCCTGGCTGCTCTGAGGGACAGGCCAAGGTCTCGGCCACAGGAAAGTAACTCAGAGCTTTAGGCTGACGTGGGCCAAGAGAAGGCATCCCAGGAGGCTCTGGGAATGTGTGGGGAGGTGAGAGGGCCTCTGAGCTGACAAGGGCTGGGGCTGGTTTCTGAGTCTGGGAGCTGGTGATTGAGGCTGGAGGCTTGTTTCAGCTTTATAGGCAGCCTGGTGGAAATTGTCTATTTTCCTGGAAAAAGGACCTCACAGAACACTCTCAAAGGGTATGGGGTTGGACCCATCATTTAAGCAAGCAGAGGGACAACTGAGCGGGAGTCAGGGGAGAGAAATGCTCCCTAGTGCAGAGAGAATGGAAACCAATCTAGTCTACCTCCCACCCACCATGGTTTATTTGGGGAAACCGAGGCTAAGTGAACTTGAAAGAGACAGGTCCGAGGTTGCACAGTGGTAGGAACAGAATGAGATTGAGGCTCTGACTCCTAGTTCAAGGCTTTCCCTACAACCAAAATTTGGAGTACTTGTTGAAATATGAGAAAATCATCTGGAAATATAATTTTCATTCAAAACAAATACCGGTGCATCCATTTTTTTTCATCTGTCACACCAAGCATGTGTTATGTGCCAAGACCTGAGTTAAATATCGAATAATGGACCCTCGTGTCGATAGAACACTTTTGGTTCACAGAAGACTTTGAAATGCATTGATATTGTTATTTAGTCCTGTGTAAGGTTGTAATGACACATTGCAAATAAGGAACTCAGGTTCAGAGATGTAAAGTGACTTCTCCAAAGCCACTCACCTAAGTAGTTGAGGGGCTTTGACAAGGACTGACCAGCTCCTAGCCTGAGGTCTTCCCCATCGCCTCAGTTATCCACACAGAATGGCAGCCAAGACTGCTCTTACTCCCTGTGAAGATTATCAGTGCCTGCCTGTTTATAATAATTGACCAAAGTGGTGATGTGGTTTGGAGCTGTTCAGGGGTTTCGGGGTTTATCAGTCAGTGTGCCTTTTGGCAGTTGCCTTGATGGGGAGTTGAAACAAATAAGAGCCAGCTCTCTGTGGCCCATTCCACACAAGGATGCACTGTATCCTGTAGAACCCCCTTCTATCTGAGAGGAGTTGGAGACTGCCTTGTTCCCCAGGGTCCCTTCCACGGGGGGCAGGGGCAGTACACTATGACTCTTCAGAATGCAGCTGGGGCTGATGGAACAGATTTCAGTAACCCGTTAAATGATGCAGCTTCCATGTCCTTTAAAGTCCAGATCACAGCCACTTCTTACAAGAAGCTTTCCTGGATGCCCCAGCCAGGATAAATGATACCTTCTGCTCTGCTTCTAAGTCCTCCTCGCTGTTAACTGATGGCTGCATGTCTAGTTCTGGGTCTAAGGAATCCTCTTAGATGCTGGGAGTGCCGTGAGGACTGGGGCCTGGGCATCATCCACTGAGTGTGGGAGAGGCAGTCCAGCACAGAGCTCTGAATGGAGCAGGGACAGTTTGAATGCTGAATGGAATGGATATACAGAATTCTCATGAATTTATTAGACATCCGTCACAGATACGTGAGCTGCATTTTCTTGGGAATACAGTTCAATACCACTCCAGCTGAATTCTGTAGAACCTGCAGTCTGGCAGTTTAGACTTGGGATGGGGGCTTTTAGTCACATCCTGGTCACTCAAAGAAAGTCTCCAGGTAAAATCTAGATGTAGCATTTTCTGTTGGCCAAATGAGTATTAAGGAAAAGAAACCTCCGTTTTCCAGCCCTGCTGTGCTTGGAATGCAGTCTGGTCCTGGTTTCTGAACTGTAACTATCAGTGGGTTTGACTCTTTCATTTAAAAAAATTTTTCTTTGCTCTTTGGGGGTGATCCAACCTTGGTGCTATCATCATGTGACACAGAGGCTCAGAGAGGCCTGGTGGAGGTCCTAGCCCTTCAGGAGGGCACCCATCCAGTGTTCCTTTTACCTGTGGGACCTGCATCCAGGCCCCTGCAGCAGACATAGCCCACAGCTCTTTTCTGTGTGTTTTGCTGTCTCTGTTTTATGCATCATGCATCTGTTTCAAGATCAAAGACCAGTGTTTCATGGCCTATTTCTGTTGACACTGAAAGCACCTGGCTCAAGGAACAGCTGTAGGGCATGCGCACTGCTCATCCAGCGAGTATTAGTACTATGGGTGGGGCCGGAGCAAGGGGAGGGCAGCAGGGGCGGCTGCGATCTGTCAGTCATGCATGGGCAGCCCTCGAGGAGGAGCCACAGACTTACCAACCACAGAAGCCAGAATCTGGACAACCATCCTGAGTCTAGACAGGAAGTGCTCCTGGCCATAAAGGGTTGGAGGCTCAGGGGAAAGTGGGGATCATCAATCCAGAAAGGCTACCTGGAGGAGGTGGTATTTGAGCCAGCTTTTGATAAGGTGGGGGACTGGACATGAGGAGCAGGAGGAAGGCGGCATTTCAGATGAAGAGCAGTGGGGCAGTGGGAGATATGGCTGGGAAACTCTCTGGGACAGACCCTGCCGGGCCTTGAATCCCATCTGAGAATCCTGGGCACTACCTTGCAGCTTGGTCCTCACACATGTGCTGCCTGTGGGCACTCCCAGGTAAGGGCACACTGGAAACTAAGGACTCTGCTGTTCTTTACACACGCTCACAATCAGGGGTTGTCTTAGGCCCCAGTGAAACACTGTTGTCGTGTGCATTGTTGGTTTAAATGAGAACATTGGGACAGAATTCTGGAATAATACCACAGCAAGAGAACAGATTAAAATGGAACCAGAACTACTCAATATGAGTCATAGCATAGCCATGGGTCACACATGGAGACACCTACAGGGGCCAGAGAGGAAGTCAGCCTTGGGAAAGACAGTTGTAAATTGCTTGTTCTGTAGCTGATGACACACTTGCCCCTTCAAAACACTGGGCAGCCAGGGAAGAAATAATACAGCGTGGAAAATAAACAAACAAATGAAAGCCAAGCAGCACTGGTCAGAGCAGCAACTGTCTCTGCTGGCCCCATGTGGCTCAAGAAGCCACTTCTTGCCTCTGATGGGCAGCCAGCTAGTGGGGTCCGTGCAGGCCCTGTGGTCCGTGTTGGAGGCGCTGAAATGTGACTGTCGTGTTGTTTCCCAAGTTCCCTGAAGGCTTCCAATATTCAGAGTCTGTGGTTGACGATAACAGGAAGGGGGCTGAAGGCATGCAGCCTCCTCTGTACAGGGGACCAAGGCCGGGGGCAGCACCCTGCCTCTGCCCTGGCCTGCAGCTCTGTCTCACTGCACCTGGGCCAGCACCACTGCCCAGCTGTGATGTCCATGGCTCCCTAGAGAAGCAGAAATGAGACATTCTACATTCTCCCCCTCACTCTCGCCCTCTGCCTCGGTTTTTCTCCTCTCTTGGTTTTTCTGAAGGCCTTCGTGGCTGGCCTTGCTGGTGAGAGAAGAGGTTTTTTCCAGGGATGGATCGATGCTCTGTGTGCTGGGCTGTCTGGGTTGACAGGGCTGACCTTTACCAAGCTTCCTTGGGTTTTGCTTTCTCTGTTGGAAGCCCAGGAAGGTCTGGCTCTGGAGAGAGGATGGTTGGAGAAACCTCAGTCTACATGGGGACTAGGGTGGGAATGGGTGTAGTGAAAGTAGGAAAGAGGAGGATCTGAGTGATGAAAGCCCTTTGAGGTCAGCTATTTAAATCTGTCCCATACACGCCACCTATACAGATGAGAAAACTGAGTCTGGGTGAAAAGAAAAACTTGATCAAGGTCACTCAGAGACTTGACAGAGCCCCAGAATCCTGTGTGTGTGAGGGCATATGGGTATATGTGTATATGTGTGTATTATACATATGGTATGTACACTTGTATGTATATGTAATAATATATGTGTGTTATAATATGTGGTATATTATATAATGTAATTATATAAATGACATGTAATATATTTGCAAGGCTGACAATGCCCATGTTGGGTGCTATGATCAGGATCACTCTGGCCATAGACAGGGTTGTATATGCCCAGGTACCCTCTGACCCCTGAGCCACAGTGTATCACACAGTTGTACAAAACTGCAGAGAGCAACTGGAGAAATCTCACAGGCCCTTTTCAAATCTTTCCTTCCTCTTCCTCTGCAAAGATTTTCTTTCAAAGCCCAGTCTGAATCCTTCAGAAATAGAACTTGGCAATGAAGTCACTTTGAAAGACTTTCCGTATGTTAATTACAGTCAGCCAAGGTCTGGAGCAGAGGTGCGAGCCCACCATCTGCACATGGGGTCGGCCCCCAGCACGCTCTGCAAATCCCCATCATCTGGCAGGTGTCGTTTTGGGTTAATTAAGAGCTACACTGAGCCCGTTTACCTGTCACTTCGGAGAATTTTAGGAAACTTCGACTTTCTTGCCATCTCTGAGCTTTTAACGAAGGGTAAACTGAAAACATTTCTGCTTCTGATGGTTTTCCTGGCCCTGGCATCTTCAGGGCAGCTGCATTCCGTGCCTTTTCTTGTGGCCTCCTGTAAACTTTTAATTTCAATCAATCGTTTCTAGTTAACTCATTTTTTTTTTTTAACGGCCAACTCTTCAATGTTTGAAAGACAGTGCTGTTTTGGGAAAATCCGCCATTTATTCTAAATTTCTTAAACCTCTGCTTTCTTTTCTGCATCTTTGAAGGGAGAACATCCATTCCTCAGCTTGATTCTGTTTAGTACAATAGCTTTGCAAGGGCTTTTGATTTGCAGGTCAGGGGACTTTCAGCAATCAGAGTTTGGATTATCAATGCTAATCATAGAGCTCCGTATTCATGGGGGAATGACTCAGTCAGATCACCGAGTAACTGGGTTCTCGGTGGGTCAAAAGACCCTCTTCTCTGGCAGAAGAGAACTTTCCTTCTCTAGGGTGAAGTTTAAGGTTCTGTATCTCGATGGAGGTTTGGATGACACAGGTGTATGTATTTGTCAAAACACAGTGACAGTATATTTAAGATTTGTGCATTTCATTATGTGTACACTTTATATCAAGAGAAAAAACTTTTAAACAAATAATGAATTTCAGTTAATGATGTGCATGCTGAAGTACTTAGGGGAAAGTGTATTGATGTTTCCAATTTACTTTGAAATACACAAAAGATAAGATGAATGAAAGGCTGGAGGGAGACAGACTTAATAAGCAAGTGTAAGAAAATATTGATGATGGAATTAGGTAGTGAGTACACAGTGTTCATGATAAAATTCTTTCAACTTTGCTCTGTGTTTGAAAATTCTCAGACATACCAGAGGAGGGGAATGGAGAGGAGAGGGCTGGCTGGCCCACTGAAGCTCTCTCTGGGATGGTGGAAGCCCGAGCACCTAGGGATAGGCATGTGGCCCTGGGGAAGGGGAGGCTGAAGGAAATTATCTTTCAAGTTCGTCTGGTCCATATGATCTGGAGTGATGAGTCCCAGCAGAGGTTGGCCAGGTTTAACGTAAGATAAATTTGTGGTATAGAGAGAGGGTAATGGCCAGGTTTACTTTGCATTAGTTCTGGGAAGGAGTGGGTTGCTGGGGGTGGGTGGGAATGAGGGGAGTGATTGCTAGTCCCTTGGATACCCAGTGAGAGGCCAAGTCTCTCAGCCTGAACCCCAGCATTCTCTGCTCTAACATCTTGGGTGGGTTATCCTAAGATGGAGTGCCACGTCCTCTGGACGCTTCCTAGCTTCACCCAGACATGCCTACCTGCGGTTCTGGCTTCCTGATGTCACGGAATTCTTGGGTTCTGTGATCCATACTGATCTTGGACCACAGTCTTTCACTTCAATGCCACCCGCGGCCCAAATGTGGCACTCAGCTGCTTCCTCTTGATTTCCACGTGGGGAGAAAACACCAGCCCAGTCATATAGGCATTTGAGCATGTAGTAGGCTTTATGTCCCAATGTGGATGGCTTAAAATGGGAGTTAGACGTCTACTTCTTTTCCATATTTTACGTATTATTTGACTGCGCCGGGTCTTAGTTGTGGCACTGGGAGTCTTCAGTCCTTCTCGCAGCATGATCGCTTTATTATGGCATGTGAAATCTTAATTGCTATGTGGGATTTAGTTCCCTGTCCAGGGATCAAACCCGGGCCCCCTCACTGGAGTGCAGAGTCAGCCAGTGGACCACCAGGGAAGGCCCCTAGACACTCACTTCTTGAATGTTCTCCACCCCCACGGCATCTCCTTTTGTCTCCCCGCTCCCTCTTGATAACAGAGCCTCCCCCAGTTCAGGTCCCACCATCTTCTCATGCACCGGCCTTGAGCCCTCTCCATCCTCACTCCTGAACCCTGCTCTGGGTCTCCTTTTGCACATCCAAGAACTCAGCAATAAAAATAAATAAAAGCTATAAAATTCTTTTTAGTGCCTGATTCAGTCTTTAGAGGAGGCCTTTTCGTCTCACCTCTCTCCCCAGCTTCCCCAGTCTCCTTGGCACGGGAAAAAGTAATTCTGTGCTTCCAATAATATTATCTTATTTACCTCTCACCAGTCCTATGATGTAAGTTTTTATTAGGCCCATATTCATGATGAGAAGACCCCAAAGAGGTTCTGTTACTTCCCTAAGGCCACTTCAGAGCATGAGGGCAAGCTCCCTCCGAGCCCTGCCACAAGAAGCCCACACCCACCCTATGGGCAGCCCCCCCCCCCTGCCCCTCCCCACTTTCTGCTGGCCTAGCACAGTGTGGGGGCCCAGCTCCCAGGGCAGATCCCAGGCCTCGTCTCAGAAGGTCCAGTCTTGCTTTCTCCTCAGGACTGCTCACTCCTGGGGGTGCTGGAGATGGAGGAGATCATGATGCATGTGTCATTGTTGAGAGTTCTTGGGGGCCTCTGGGGGTGCACCTGCAGACGGCCCAGGAGCCATCTCCGAGGAGGGCCTGTGTGCTGTGAATTCCCCAGATGGAGGTCTTGCTGCCTGCTGAGTGACAGCTCCTGGGCAGGGGCCGGCACCCCTATTAGGCATTGCAGGAGCTTTTCTGTTAATGCATAAAGAAAAGGTTGCCCAGTTGAAATGGGCTGGTATTTTTGAGAGATGCCCAAAGTATGGATCAGTTAGCAATAGGAGGTGAGAGCCCCATGGTGTCCTTGGTCATAAGAGAAGTGTCATGGTGAGAGCTCTGTCTTGGGCCATCTGGCCACTCCTCCCGGACCCCAACCATGAGCCAGAAGTGGGACTCACATTCTGCCTTCTCAGTCTCACTCCTGCCATTGAGGAGCGTCATTCTGTGCCTGTGGACGTTCCCCTCTCCCATTCCCCATCACGTGGGTTGCAGCCGCAGCTTCTCCCTGACCATGGGCTCACCTCTTCCAGCCTGTCCTCCAGGTCCTGGTGCTGCCAAGTCTGAAGGCCTCTCCAGCCCCAGCCCTAAAGGGAGAAAAGCATGATGTTTCTGCCCCACCCTACTCTGCTCCGTGGGCTGCCTCTGCTGCGGCCTTGTGAAGACCTGGCTGTGCAGGGGGCACACTCTGACCCTCTAACTCCAGACCTCTGCTTGTGCCTGGAATGCCCTGTCTCCCTCTGCACATCACTTACCCCTCCTGCTCATATGCTCCTCTCCCCGCAAAAAGTGTCCCCAGTGTTTTCCTGGAACTTCTCATGGCTGGACCAGACTCACTTTTCTAAGCTACAGTCCTAAGATTTAAAGGAAAGAAGGTGAATGCTCCTTGGGTGCTGTGATGGTGGTGAATTTAAGCAAGGGAGACACAGCACATTGAAACCTCTAGTCCCAAAGGAAGTCATCATCTGGTGAAGCCCACAGAGCCTCAAGGAGAGGGCCTCCCTCCCTGCTGGGAGCACCATGGCACCTGAGAAGTGAAATTCAGGCTCAGAAGACAGGAAGGGTCTTTGGACGTCACTGGGTCTCACCTGCCTTTGTACGAATGGAAGACAGCGGTCCCGGGGTGAGAAGGCAGTGTCGTGGCGTCACACGGGCAGAGGGCCCTGGGCTGGGAGACAGGAAGCTGGACTTGGAGTTGCCCCCACCCTAGACAAGTCCCCTCACCTTCCTGAGCCTCCATTTGCTTATATAAAATGCAGACAGATGCACCCATCTTAGAAACTTCACAGGACTGTCAGGACGGCCAAATGAGATTCTAGATGTGGAGGAAGCCTTGGTAACTGGTGGCATTTGCTGAGCAGTCACTGCATGCCAGACACTGTGTATCAGCAGTCTCTGCAGTGACCATGGGCAGTGGGATCTATTCATTGTCCCAACTACTGAGGAGAAAACAGGCACAGAGAGGTCGAGCATCCTGCTGACGGTCAACCTGCTGATCTAGGAATAGGCAGATGCAGGATCTGGGCTCCAGCAGCCTGGCTCCAGAACCCTTGCTCTCAGCTTCTGTGCCAGACTGACTGAGGGCCACCGGGTTCAGTGGCATCATGTGGGCTCGAGTCTGGGTGGTCTTCTGCTCCCCAGCCATCTTTATGGCTGAGCTGAGTCTGAGTGAACTCCGGGAGTTGGTGATGGACAGGGAGGCCTGGTGTGCTGCAATTCATGGGGTCGCAAAGAGTCGGACACGACTGAGCGACTGAACTGAACTGAACTGAACTGAGGCCAGGTCTACAGACAAGCATCTTCCTTGACAACTGAGGACCTGTCCCACCCCCCACCCCAGCCCCACATCTCATGGGTGAGGACTGCCCACGCCCTGCCAGCTGCCTGTGCGGCACTTCATCCAGAGGCCCCAGCATATGGCTGGACCAGCCCTGAGGTTGACCTCTTGCCCCGGAGATGGTCAAGCTCCCTTTACCCAGAGGGTACACTCTCACGGGATATCTCACAGGACAGCGGCCCACTGAGGGTACCACCAGGCCACTGCGCTAAGCACACCAGGTGGGGTGGGTCCCTGGAGGTTCATTTCTTCCACCAGGGAGCAGAACAGCATGGTGGATGGAACCTGTGCAAAGGATCAAATAAACTGGCTTGAATCTTGGCACACAGCAGGTGCTCAATAAACCCCTGGCTATTGGTGTTAATAATGGAAGCCATGAGAGTCATCTCTGGTAGACGGAAGAGTTCCCACTCTTTCATTCATTTAACGAATGGTTTTCAGGGCCTGCTAGACATGGAGATGCAAGCACAGTGGAGGACATAGAATTAACAAGAAAGATGAGCACAGTTATTAAGATATGTTAGCTTGTGATCAGTTCTATGCAGAAAAGCAGAGAAAGTGGAAGGTGTTTCCATGGGAAATGCAATGGTTTAGAAGTGACGTTGGAGTAGAGCCTGGAAGGAGGTGAGGGAGAGAGCTGTGCAGATAAGAGCCCGGTGTTACAGTGGAGGCGGCGAGCTACTTGTGGTTCTGGGAGCACTGACTGTCTGCTGTGGACGGGGTGTTGCATGGGCGGTGGGTGGCATGTGAGTACTGAGAGGAGTCACACACCGACCTGAAGACAGACACTCCCATGTCACAGGGCAAATCTGGCGTTGGGCACAGCGGGAGATGGAGTACACCCCAGGACAGGGTCAAGGGGGGCTTCCCAGAAGAAGAGGTATCTGAGTGAGATTCTAGAAGGTCAGGCAGGTGGGGACGTGGTCGAGGATGCTGAGCAACACTGACTTAGGCACATCCTCTAGAGGAGCTGGAATTGTTTACGGCCTGTTGCCAATCTGGGGACAAAGTTGGGGGAGGGTGCAGAATGGATAACGGACACAGTTAACTAAGTAGCTCCAGTTGAATAGGCCCAAGACTTGTACTTTGAGGGGCTGGAGATCAAGGAGGCTTCCTGGAAGAGGTGGCCTTGGAGCTGGGCCTGGCAGATGGGCCTGGTGCTGCTAGATGGAGTTGCCGAGACAGCATTAGCTGGTATAGACCAGTGCCCTGGGCCAGACGTGGTGCTGTCAGGAAGCACCTCTGATGGGGCAGCTCTGAGGGTGCCCAGGGCCCCGGGGGAAGTGCGGCTGTCCCCCTTCTCCAGGCAGCTCGGTCTCTCTGCTCCCCCACCTGGCCCCCCAGGAGGAGGAGGAGGTGCCATGGCGCTGATGGATACGCCGGGGGCTGAGCTGCCGCGGCCCCGCACTGTCACCATGCTCTCCCTCGTTCGCTGGAACCTGACACCCTGACCACTGAGGCATAAAAAACAGAGAATTGGAAAGCTCAGCCTGTCAGGCTGGGAGTGGCCCCCAGAGAGGCCCAAGGAGGAGCACGCGTGTGCGTGTGTGTGTGTGTGTGTGTGCGCGCGCACATGCACACATTCTGCCTGGGTTGCTGGTGAAGTGGGGAGGAGGCCAGCTGGGCCTGAGGGCTGGAAGCGGCTGGCTCTCAGCCCTGCTGTTTTGTTCCCACTGCACCTGGTGGAGCCCCAGGGGCCCTAAGATGTCAGCTGAGGCCTCCCAGGGAAGAGCGGTGCTCCAAGTCCTGACTTGGGGCTGGTGGCCCTTCTAGAGGCTCCTGCCTTTCAGCCATTTGGCATCTAAAGAGTCCATGGAAGCATGGATGGTGCTGAGGGTGGTCTCATGGGGCTGGGAGACTCCTGTCACCACTGCCAGGGAGGGGCCCACATGCTCTGTAACCAGTGGCCTAAAAAGCCACTCAATAGCCAGCTATCCATACAACCTGCTAACAGGCCTGGGGGCCCCTGTGCCCCTAGAAGCCCCAGCCGCAGGGAGCCGACAGGCAGGGCCTCTCCTGTTACAGAACCAAGGGGGCAGCTTTGAAGGCAGGGATTCTGAGCTCCTCTCCTGTGACTGCCCAATGGTCAAGAGGCCCTCCTGCGGCTGGAAGGGAGGGAAGTGCCAAAGACAAGCATCATGGCTCCATAAGCCGCTGGGCAGGAGTAAACCATCCTCAAGCTCCACACTGCCCCCCACGCCCAGTGCTGTCCCACCTGGCACAGCTTGCAGCTCCTGCTCCTCCCTCCAGGCCCAGAGGCCCCAACCCCGTGCTTTTCTGCACTCCCCTAGCCCTTTGGCTACTCCCTTCATGTCAGCAAAGTTCCATCTGCCTCCTCCTGGCAGAGGGTCTGAGTTCATGTCTCATCTTCCTCATTGGAGAGAGGCCTGGGGAGCAGCCACCTCTGGATTCACAGCCCAGAGGGCTAGATCAGAGTTGGGGTCATCTTTGGCCTTCCCGTCCAGAGCCACTCAGGAAACGCATGGGGAGTGGCACTGCATCCACACTGTGGTCCTGGAGTGACCTCGGTCAGGGCTGAGGTCTGAGAAACAAGCAGTCTGGGCCTTTGGGCTTGGGTTGGGTAATTCCTGGCTATATTGCGAGAGACCCTGGGCGTCAGTTTTCTCATGTGCAAAACAGGCCAGCTACCCTAGGGAACACCTGGCATATGGTAATTCAATGGTATTCAGTGTGTGAGAGACTGGTATTCACTCCCAGAATAAGAAAAGGTTCTAAGGGGAAATGTGTGCACGGGTGCTAATTGCTTCAGTCGTGTCCGACTCTGCAACCCATGAACTGTAGCCCGCCAGGCTCTTCTGTCCATGGGATTCTCCAGGCAAGAATACTGGAGTAGGTTGCCATGCCCTCCTCCAGAGGATCTTCCTGACCTGGGGATCGAACCTGTGTCTCTTGCCTCTCCTGCACTGGGAGGCGGATTCTTTACCACTAGTGTCACCTGGCATTCACTCCTATCAATAAAGTTCTAAGGGGAAAAACAGACAATGCCAATGACAGCTGTCCATTTGATAAGGGGGCGGACCGGACTTGCCTTTATTAGTTACACAAAGTACCCACAGTTTGTGAGGGAGACAAGTGCCAGTGGCATTTTCCGAACCTGACTTGACATTCGGTTCCTATTTCTCTCCCACCCACTACATGCAGGCAGTGAGTTTTCCGGGAGCCCCTACAGCCACCCTCAGTATCCCTCGTACAACGACTCCTGGAGGTTCCCCAACCCGGGGGCTGCTTGGTGAGTACTGGCGGAGGCCTTGCGGGGCCCCTGGGCCATGGGCTGCCCATCAAGGCCTCACTGGACCAGAGTCCTTCCACATCATCAGGCCTGGTCACTGAGGCGGGTGGGTAGCTCCCCCAGACACTGGCAACATGGGAGTTTGTGCTGGAGCTTCAGGACAGCAAATACCACCCCAGCCTTGCTTGTGCCATCAGCCCTCCCCCATGTGTTTTAGTGGGTGATGGGAGATGGCACAGAAGGGAAACAGATTTTAAAAGGCCACTGAGAGAGAAAGAGAAAAGTAGGAAAAGTGCCTGCCTAAGAGTAACATATTTCTTAAGGATCACTGAAGAGGTTGGTGATAAATCTCTAAATAAGGGCAGCCAGGGACCAGTTTAGGTTGTTTGGGAGTGGCTGTCTGTCTTGATAAGGACCCTGAGGCACGGATATTGATTAGTGATGTCTGCTGTGGATACTACTGGAAACTGGTTGCCCTATGTCTGAAGGTCTGCCAGTTTGTGCCATGCCGAGCTCAGTTGGTGCCGAGCCTCTGCCCAGTCCTTAGACTGCAGATGGTCCATGGCTGGGGCCAGCATGATCTGTGTACATCATCACAGATATTTGAGCCACCCCACAGGGCTATCTTAGAAGGCCAAGGAAAGCCCGTTACTTTGTTTCAGTGAAGTTACATGAATGAGTCCAAACTGGAGCTGAAGGTTTTGGAGCATGAGGCAAGGGTCCCCCTCACAGATGTCAGTCACCCTGTAGGAGGAGCTAGCCCATCAGCCTCCATAGCAACATGGATCTTTCCCCAGCAATCAGCTGAGTAATTTCCACTAAGGTCAGATGTGAAAGGGCCTCTGAGACCATCCAGGTTTGTCTGCACACCTTAGCAAGGCTTACTTAAGTAAGAACCTGTTAATTCCCTGGGTCCTCTGAATTATTTAAGGACTAAGAACCATAGACTTCATCAAAAAGGCAAGAACCTAATGTCTTCAAACTCAAGTTGCCAGGCATGGGTGTGCAAAGGAGGCCATGAAATCACAGCCTCGGTCCCTTCCCTGATCTGCTTTGGTGATTAGGACAATGATGCAGACGCTGTACCTTTGGCTGCCGTCCTTCCATGCATTTGATCCTTGGACTGCCCAAAGCATTTTGAAAGTTTATCATGCAAAACTTCAGCAGAAATAAGGAACAATGCCAGCTAGTGCTCCAGACCTGTGCCTGCAGATTTCATTATATAGAAGACTGGGCTCTCACCTTCTGTGACTTCCTGCAGGGGCTGAATCTCTGGACTGATGGCTTAGACTTCTTTTTTGGCTTTGGTAAAATTGAAATTCTAAGTAATGAACCAGGTCTCTGCTTACCTTATGCTTTTCCTTAAAGCCCCACTGACACATCTGGGTTCTCAGTTTGCCCAATTGTCAGTCTCAGGAGGCAAACCCCTGAACCAGAGTCTTTCAGCAGGGATGGGGTCTGGGGGTGGGGGGTGGTTCTGGAGCCTGAGCTAGGAGCTGCTCCCTGCAAATCGACCTCGTACAGGGCTCTAGGCCCAGCACTACTAAGAGATCCACAGGGGATATGGCACAAAGGAGGCCTGGGTCAGACTGTATGAGGAATTCCTTGTGATGGATGTGACACCAGTGAGGCCATGTTGACCTAGGATCTCCATGTATGGCCGTGCACTGCCCAAGGGGACAAGTGGGGGCTGAAATCAAGCCCATGCGTGGCACAGAGCCTTGAGCCCCAGCACAGGGGTATGGCTGCCTTTTTCTAATTTTCTGAGGTGTCCAATAGGCTCGTTTGCCTGCAAGTTCCAGAATAAGAGAAGTGAGAAAGGAGCTGCTTGGGCAAGCATAGCCATGGGATAGAGTAGGAGGTGGTGGACCTTGAATGCCTGCCTGAGAAGTCTGCACCTGATTGTGTGGGCAGCTAGCAGCCCAAGGGGATGTCAAAGGGAGGGTGGGGCTAGACTGCATCCGAGGCCTTTGCTGCTCAAGATAGAGTGAAATCCAGTTGACATGCACAATTATACGTGTGGGCGGTGTGTCTGGTGTGGAAAAGTTGTGGCCTCTGTCCTAAGGAGCTCATAGGCTGGGGGTGAGAGAGTCTTAGGCAGGTGTGCTACAATGAGAAAGCCTGTGCTAGGATGTGCCCAGTGCCTTGAGAGGTGCCAGAACCAGTGTGGAGAAGAGAAAAAGAATCAAAATTCTGTTCATCCAAATGAGCACTTGCTAATTGTTCAGGTACTGGGCAAAACCCTTCATGTGGGTTTTTATCTTACCCTCATTTTATCCTATCAAATATCCTATCCCCTAGATAGCATATAGGATTATCTTTACCAATTTAGACAGTGAGGCTCAGAAAGGTTCTTTAACTTACTTGAGGTCACACAGCATACAGGTAGCAGAATGAGGACTCAAACTCAGGTCACCCTGATGCTAGAGCCTGTATTAGTAATCAGTGTGTGATGTGGTACTTTTTCTCTTCCTGACCAATTCAGTCTGAACAGAACTACAACCAGAAAAAGAGGCTTATCTCTCCATAGGAACAAGCCAAAGTCGCAAATAACTCAGTCCTTGTATGCCATGAGAACAGTGCTGGTCTCTTTTTGAAAGCTGGGTTACTTTATCTATCAGGCTTTTAGTTGCAGACAACAGACTCCACCCTCATTAGTTTAAGCAGAAAGTGAATTTGTCATGGAATATTGGGGGCTCCCAGAGTCTCTAGGAGGATCAAAGAGATAGGTGTGGGACTCACAGCCAGGAACACCACCAGGGCTGCTCCAGCATAAACACCCTGCTGCTGGCACCTATGAGCAGCCCACTTTGTGTTGCTGCTTCAGCCAGGGTGTTTGAGAGCTTTGTGCTGCCACCACCAGAGCTGGGAGCCTCTGCACCCACTCCCAGCAGGAGCTCATACGACAGAAAATTCTGGAAATACAAGAAACGTTTAAACAGCATCGGGCTGTGACAAACATGAGAAATGGCCTCTGCACTGCCCAAGTCTGTAGCCTGGGGAGTCTTAGTCAGGTCATCAACCAAGCAGGGCCTCAGTTGCCTCTGGTGTAAAGTGAAGATAATGGCCACCAGCAGCATCTTTCAAGCACAAGCAGGTCATGATGCTCTCCTGAGGCCCCGAATGCAGTGATCTCACTTTCCTGGAGACAAGGGAGACGCCGGGTTTGTTCTGCCGTGCATGCATGCTGTCTGGCTCTTTGCAACCTCGTGGACTCTTTTGTCCATGGAATGCTCCAGGCAAGAATACTGGAGGAGATTGCCATGTCCTCCTCTAGGGGATCTTCCCAACCCAGGGGTCAAACCCATGCCTCTTACATCTCCTGCACTGGCTGGCAGGTTCTGTACCACTAGCGCCACCTGGGGAACCCTGCCATATGTTGCTCTGCCATAAGTTGTAAGTAAGTTCCAGGCCTGTTCCCCTCTACCAGCCTGCCCTTCCCCCAGTGTCTTCAGGGCTTCAGCTGGAGGAAACCCACCGGGCTAGAGAAGCAGGCCTACTATTTCTGCTGCTTAGGGAGGGTGTCAGGGGGAATCTGCTCTGAGGCTTTTTTATGTCACAGCGGGAGCTGTGGAAACAGGAAGGACTCTCACACACCCTGCCCACACCTCAGCCGGTCTGGTGGAAGGGAGCCTTGTTCAAGGACACACCCCCAAAATGAGGACAAGTGATGCCACCTATTGAGGCTGTCTTTTCCCTCCTTCCTGGGAGCTGCCCACAGGCTACCCACGCCAGGCCCAGCCAGGAAAGCCGGGATCTGGTATCCCGTTGGGGCCCCAGGCAGGCGGGGGTGGCGGGCTGGCGGCAGGAAGAAAGGCCGCTGCGGTCAATTAGGATTAGAACCGGAGCGCCTGTGGCCGCTGTAAAGGGATTAGAGAACGAGTTGGAGCCCGGAATGACTGTGTCAAGAAGTAAATTGATGATAATGTGAATTAGAGAGGAAAAATGACAGAAGAAAGGACAAGTTTATTCTAGATGGAGGTCTAATGGGCACCAGGAAGACAGAGCGCTTTGTGAGGTGATGTTTTCATTTCTCACGGAAAATGTAGGCGTTCTTTGATTTTGCCATGGGGCCCTCACACTGGGGCTGCTGGACGGCCTGGCCAAGAGATTAGACCCAGAGGGGAGAGAGTCAGAGCCCAGGGTGAGAGCTGACTCCAGCAAAACTAGGAGGACCGAGCCAGGATTTCCTGTCCCTCATTTGTGTGGGCAGCCCTGTGGTTTTCCTGATTCTGTGCCATGCCTGGGCCTGTGGGGCTGGCCCTTACCTCACACACACACACACATATGCACGCGTGCACACACACACACATACACACACCCCTCTCCTGGGCCCTAAAGGGAGGATGGAGGGCTGGCATCGCAGATGCTTCTGGCCCCATCGCACAGAAGAGAGAGCAGAGAAGGCTGGCAGACATCTGAGGCAAGAGTCCAACCAGGGAGGTGACGGGGGCAGCAGAAAAATCCATCTCTGGGAATACTCCAGCCTGGCACTGGTGTCCGTGCCTTCCAGCACTGACTGCTCCCCGACTATCACTACTGCCTGAGCCATACTGCCTTCTTGGGGGCCAGGAGGGAGAATTACAACCACTAATTAGGGCTGAGTTTGGAGGGCTGGTAGCACAGGTCAGTCCTGTCCTCTTGACTCCATACTAGCAGGGCGACCATGGGCAAACTACTTATTCTCTCTGTGCCTCAGTTTCCCTATCTGCTAGATGGTGGCAATACTAGTGCCTACCCGATAGAACTGTTGTGGAGATTAAAAGAGTTAAAGGATATACAGGGCTTAGAAAAGTGTCACTTTCCAAAGCACCTTCACATCTTTACCTCGTGGGTGCCCTCATACAGCCCCTCTGTGACCTCCTTTTACAAATGAGAAAACTGAGGCTCAAGGAGTGAAGTCACTTGTCCAGGATCACTCAGCCAAGAGTGATAGAGCCTGAATGGCAATCTGCAGGCCTTGGTGCCCAGACATGGAATCTGGGAGAATTGCCAGGACTGGTTTAGATTTGGGTGAGATTTCAGAATGAGCCACCTCCCCCGGGGAATTAAGAAGCTTACTGTTCCTACCCCAGCAGACACATGGTCTACAGTGGCTGGCAAGACCCCAGCTGCTAGCCACTTGGATAAACACGGCTCTTCCAACATGACTGTATATGCGGTGAACTGCATCGTGGCTGAAAGAGTCCTGACAATCAGACTGACAATCAGAATTCCAGGCCAGCCTCTGTGGCCTTGGGCACATGACTTTCGTTTGTTGAGCCTCAGTTCCACCACCCCCACCCTCACCTGTAAAAGGAGGGGATGGCCCAGTGTCTCTAACTTCCGTGGCTCTGAGAATCTGCTTGTCCCCCTGAGAATCCCCAGACTCTTTCGTCCCTGGGGAAGAGTTTGAGCACAGAGCACAGCTCCTAGAGGCCCCATCCAAACCATGTCATCCAAAGAGAGCAGCCCAGAGACAGTGGGAAGAACCCAGCATCAAAACAGGAGGCCCCACACTGGCTCTGCCTGGAGGTCACAGGGAGCAGGGCTATACCCTTCCCTCCTCCCATGTATTCACGTACCCAAACTTTCACATCCTCCAAGTTCAACCTAACCTGCTTCCTCTAGGAAAAGCCTGACTCTGCCAGAACAATCTTGCATTCTCAGAGCTCTGTTCTCAGAGCTCTGATCCCCTCTTGATTCTGAGCATTGGCCTGCATTTGTTCATTATTGCCCAGCACTGCAGCCAATGGGGTCGGAAAAATGAATGAATGGGCAGGGTCTTTACTATTGTTGGTTCACTCAGTGCCATTGCTCATTTTCTCAGCCAACCCAGATGAGCACGTACCACATGCTGGGCTGCAGGATGGGGGCTGACAGGGAACACTGAGCAGAGCAGAACCCAGCCCTTTGGTGGGACTCCATCCAGGTGAAGGGGGAGAAGAAGAGCAGGAAGTGATCAGAGGATGTGGTCCAGCCTACAGCAGGGCGTAGGCACAGGAAAGGGGGTGTCCCAGAGGAGGAGACAGGGACTCAGGGACATGAAGGAGGCAGCACTAGGCAGCAGACAGGGAAGCGGGTGTGAGGTGCAGTCGAGATGTTCCATGCAGGAGGCAGAGCATGGAAAAGGCACAGAGGCGTGGGAGTATGATAAAATGGGCTAACTCTACCTGTCCCATGGGCTTAAGTGAGACAACATGTATCAAGGATATGGCAGGCTGGGATGCAAGTGCTCCACCCGTGGTAGCTGCCATCAGCACTCTGATATATTTGAGAGGGCTGTGGAATTGGATTCTGCAGGAGTGGGGTGCCTGAGTGTGAGCAGGAGGGTGGTGGTGTGGAGGAAAGTTCAGAGGTTGGCAGGGCTAGGTCACCAAGCTTCCACGGGCCAAACTAAGAAGCGATGACTTTTCATTTTCCTGGTCAGAAATTGGCACACTTTTCCTGTAAAGGCCCTGCTAGTGAATCTGTTAGGCTTCCCAGGCCACGTGGTCTCTGTTGTAATACTCAGCTCTGTGGCAGCAGCATGAGGGCACCACAGACAACACAGAACAGCAGGGCAAGGCCGGGTCCCGGGAAAACACGAATTACTGAATCGGGGCTGGGGGATCGGCCCCAGTCTGCCCGCCCCAGCTCTAGCTGGTGAGGAGACCCTGAAACCTGTAAGCAGGCAGTGGCCCTGAGGAGGGCCATACTGTCCATGTTGGTGAGGGAGGACAGTGGTCTGGACTGGGAGAGGAAGAGGAAGGGACAGAGGTAGGTGGAAAGGGGACCCCAGGTACAGAGCTCGGGGCACGAGGTCTCCCTCCAACCTCTGTGGCCTCTCCTGTCTCTTTCAGGCTCCCCGTACTATTACAGCGCTGCTGCTGCCAGAGGAGCCGCCCCACCCACAGCTGCCACTGCCTACGACCGCCACTGACCCCCAGAGCCAGGCAGGCGCCAAGCATTTCTGACACATATCACTGAAGGCCATAGCCTCCCAGCCCCCTCCAAACATAGCCAGAGGGGCCCAGTGAGACCACCCCCCAGCAACCCCCCACTCGCCAGAAACTCCCTCCCCCATTCCCTGCCAGGGACTCTGGGGTCTCTGATAGAGCTATTGGACTTCTAGACACCTGTCCATTTCTAACAGTCAACTTACGAGCTTCTCCTGGTGGTGACTGCAAACCAACAGACTGTTCTGTAGACAACCACAGCCCCAGCGCAGCCTGCCAGCACCCCCACCCCACCCCCATACCCTGAGCTGGCTGACCATCCGCCCGTCTTCCTGCCCCAGGCGTGGAAGGAAAAGTTTGCTTTCATTGCTTCAACAGCACCCATGTAAATACCTTCTTGCTTTTTTTGTGGGCCTGAGGATCCAGCTGAGCAGACTGCCCACCCATTTTGCATCCAGCATTCCGGAGATGTCACAGGAGGACTTGGACCTGTGCACAGAGCCACATTTCTGCCCTGGGTGCCCCCGAAGGTGGGTTTGGAGCTACCCTCGAGACTAAGGATGCCCACCTCATGACCCCAGCCTCTGCTCATGCTACTTCTTTAACATCTGGACTAAGAGTCTCATTGGGTTGGTTTTGCTCTAAGCACTCCCCTCCCCCAAGACCCCTCCTGGCTTCCTGCCCCCGTTTCCCTGGGCCCAATGCAGTGCAAGCAGCTCTTTTCTGTATCAAAGGACTCAAAAGAGAACCGTCCAGGAGATTCCTCAGCTACTGTTTTAAAGTGAGATGGCATCCAAGATACCAACTGCATTGTGGACTTGGAACATTAGGGCCGGACGAGACCCAGAAGATGATGGTCCATGGCGGAGCGTGAGGCTCTCCAGACGCCCTGCCCCTGGACCACTGAACTGAACTGGGATGCGTTTACTAAGGTGCTCCCAGGCTCAAATCACACTGGACACCCACCATGGACACTTCTCCCACCTTCCAAGACGCCAGAGAGTGGATTCAGGGCAAGCCTGTCCCTGCCATGTAGATAGTGATTAACAGAAAGGACTTTGTCTGGACCAAGGACCACAAACACCTACAGCAGTCAGCCAGAAAATCCTGAGCAGCCCCTCTCCATCTCATGGAGCCTACTGTGCAGCTGGGAACCAAGGTGCTCAAGTAGGGGCGGAGGCCTGCTTTGCATAGTGGGTACCTACCTGCTGATACAAGGGGCTGTGATGGTCAGGCCATAGCCAAGGGCCTTGGGAGCCTGGAGTGGGAGTTGGGAGAACTCACTATGGGCTGGGGCGGTCAGAAAAAGCGACCTGGGAGGATCTGGGGAGCAGAGGAAAGCGTCCTAGAACGGGACAGGCGTGAGGAACTGGCGTGTGAACTGGGAGTGGTTTGGAAATGGAGGTACCAGGGGCCACCATCTCTTTGCCTTGGGCCTCAATTCCTTGCATACTATCTCTTGCCAACTCAGAACAGCCAGGTAGAGGCGTCATCCAAATCTGGACTGAATGATAGCCATGACAGGGGACTTGGCCATCTCCTGTGACAATGTGCCCAATGTCTGCATGTCACCAAGCTGGCAAGGAGCTGGGGCGGAGAGAGCCATGCTTGGCATCATCAGGCCCGAGAGGTCTTGTCCTGGCTATATATTTGCCTGCATTGCTATGGGTCCTCAGGCAGGACCCTTCACCTCTCTGAGCCTCGGCTGCCTTGGTACAGCAGGATTCCCCTGCAGGACTACCCGACAGCTCTCTCCCTCCCTTACTTCCTCTCCCCGTTTGCTGGGGCTGTGACAGGGGCATCTGGGGCAGGCCCTCCACCTCTGAGCAAGAAGACTGGGGCACCTGAGCCCTGCTAATATTTGGGCCAAGTTTAAAAAAAAGAACACCTAGAGGGGTGAAAATCAGCTTTGAGGAAGACGTAAGTCAGCTCCCCTCAGGGGGAAACTGAGCCCTAGCTCGGGGAGACGTAGGACCGGGCAGGGAGACAGAGCAGACCTCCTCTGACCACCACCAAGTGTCCCGCGCCACCACAATACCCCTATAAGGTGGTGGGATAGAGGAGGAAACTGAGGCTCGGCAAGGTGGAGTCCCCAGGCAGCGACTAGTGAAGATGAGGCTTGGGCTCGGCCCCCTGACCCTTGGCTTGCAGTGATCCTCCCTTCCCTGGGGCGAGAAGTTGATGGTGAGGGCAGCAGGAGATGGTTCTGGGCCACCTCCTCAGACGATGTATCCTAGGGCTTAGACCCGCCAAGGAAGCCCAGTCCCCAGGGCACAGGTGGCCCCAGTGGGCTCACCGCAGGCACACCCACATCCTGAAACCTGCGGTGCAAAGAAAGGAGGCATCTTGGGCCAGAGCCCGCCAGGAGCCCAGATGAACCGGCTCGCACCTCCGTCTGCCAGCCAAGGTATGGAGCAGGCATGTCGCCTGGACTCTCCCACCTGCCCTCCCTTCCAGAGAAAGTGATGGAGTCTGGGGTCTGCAGCACAGGCCTCCTGGCCTCTGGCACCCACATCCCTGGATCCTGATGCTCCTATGGTCACGGGCTGTTGGGAGGAGGTCACCTTTCCCTGAACTGGCTACCTAAGCGCACACTATCTTTCCTCATCAGAGCCCACCTGGCTCCAAGTGTACCCCTCTCCCCATCCTGTTCCTCCTCCTGGCCTGTGATGAGCTCCCTCCATGCCTTTCTTCTCTCCTCTGGAGTCCTCAGATTGCATTTGTATTGGTTAGACACCCACTTGGTTCCTGGGCTGCCAGGCAGAAGCACAAGCGCACAATGGAAGCACACGCATGTTCCCACACACGTACCTGATCTCACCCACTGAGTTCCCATGCTGCCTGCAGAGCTGCCTAGGAGCTGGAGTGGAAGGTTCCAAACGACGCAAGCTGTTGAGTAGATGCCAGAGACTTCTGAATGGAAAACACAAGGCCAGGGCTTTCACCAGCATCGTGGCAGGAGGCCTGGGGTGTTGTTCCGTGGGCCTTCAGCCCTGCGTTCCAGCCCTTTTGAAAAGGACATTGTAGATTATACAAAAACTTTCATATCATTAGTCTATCTGCACCCTAGAAAAATCTGATGACATATCAAATCCACATCCCTTTCCCAAGGCGCCTTAGTTAGGGTTCACCCTTTTATAACTGATGTTTGTATGGTGCTTTGCAATCCTTGACCATCCCATGGGGCAAAGATCACAATGCCCATTTTATAGATGGGAAAGCTGAGAGGCTCACATGGCAAGACAGAGGTGAAGAGAATGCTCAGATTTCCTGGCTTCATTCTCTCTCCAGGTTCATGCTCCTGTCATGGGAATGTTTGGCTTAGAAACACCCTTCAGTCTCCTAGAAACCCCAAGACCTGCAGTAAGGAAGGAAAAAAACAGTGACTCAGAGGCTGGTTTGGTGGAGGGGGCCAGGGTGTTGGTGACTTTGCTGGTCCAACTTGATTCTCATTAACACTGAAAAAATGCAAGGTCTTTGCCAGATCTACACCAACACTTCTGAGGTTTCATCCCTACTCCTTCCCTGCTGTGCCTGAGACTCAGCGGGCATGGGAGCTCACCCAAGGCCTGACAGGGCCTGCACGTGGGCCTGTCTCTGATTCGCAGGGTCCCGGGCTCCAGTGTCAGGAGAGATGTCCCCACACTCTTCTTTTCTTTGTTCTCCTTCTTATGGAACAGACTTCAAACCTGGCTGTGACAATATGCAGTAGTCCCCAGATTTGGGCCATCAGGGGTGCCCACAGCCTTGGGAAGCAACCATCACCTTCTCAAGGGCCCTAGAGAAGCTGCTTCCTGGGCTAGGCAGGTGGAGTGACCATGTCACTTCTCCAGGGCACAGGATTCCTAGGTGGTGGGTGCTTGCCCTACCCAATGGCATTCAAGTGTGAGATCTTTAAAATGCTCTGTCAGCTAAAAAAAAGTCTGGGTGAAATTTGACCCATGGATCACCAGTTTGTGACCCCCATCTTTGATCAATGCCTCTCTTCTTCTTCACCTCCTTGTCCTTCATTGCAGATGAAGGACATCGAGGAGATGGAGCTCAGAGGCGCAAGAGAGGAGGTTCAGCAAGTCAATGTCAGGAACAGGCACTCCCAAGACCTACCCTCTCCTTCCCACACTCCCGGCTCTCGACGGATGTGTGGGCTTTGCAGGCGGGCGGGGTAGACCATGGGCTGTGGTCGGGATAGGAGACTGTTGGCTTTGAGGGGAGGTCAGTGCTGCCAGGGTCTTTCACAGGTCCAGGGAAGCACCCCAGATGTGGCCACAGGGGCGCTAAAGATGACATCTCTTTATGAGAAGTTACATCCCTGAGCTAATGCCCTGCCATGGCGGCCTCTGGCTCCAGCCACCCTCTTTTGGGTGACATTTCAGTTAGAATTGCTCTCCAAGTCATGGAGAGCAAATGTTAAAAACAAACCAGGCACTCCTGACAAATACCTATAAATGAGTTATGCCTGAGACACAACTGCCACAAGGGTAAAGAAGAATCCAGGCCTCTGGACTGGCCAGGGCCAGGCTAGAGTGGATGGATCCACAGCCCTGCAGGCGAGACCAGCTCCCTGGCATCCCTGCTAAGAGGCGGCCCTCCAGCCTTGGCCTCACCAACCCAGGAGCCCATCACTGATGGTTTCCAGGCACGCACACTGGTGCTCCTAAAGAATGTATTCCTTTAGTTCTTTGGGCCTCGGAGAGGTCCAAGGCAAACGCATTTCATAAAAGGTAACAAAATACATTACTGAAAAGCTGGACAGTCAGGCCATGACTCCTAGCCTGCATCCTGCCCCACCTCCCGGCAGCCCCTTCGGCCCCCTGTCCCTTGTTGTCCCCGAAACTCAGGATTCCCTCTTGCATATTCATGGTGGAGCTGTGGTGTTGATCCACCTTCCACACTGTCAGCAAGGCTGCGCCTCCAGAGTGGTGGCGAGGTCCCAGGGGGCCGACCGGGAGCGAGTCCCCTGCCTGCCCGCTCTCCTGACGAGGGGGCTGCAGCTTCTTTGACAGGGTGCTTCTTGCCGGGAGCAGGCAGACACCAGCTGATCTTTCATTCGCTGTAATTTCTCAACACAGGGTCCCGTTCCTGGACTCCACCACCCCCCAATCAAAGGGGACCTCGGGGTGACATCCCTACCATTCTAGAGTTTCAATCCACATGTTCCCAGGGGTTCTGTTTAGCTCACCTCCAAGGGTAAACAGAACTCCCATTCAGTAAGTCTGTTCTTCCCACATCTTAAGACTCCTGAGCCACATGAGGAGAAAATGCAGCTGCTTATCTATTTATCGAGGGAATCTTGATGAATTCTAAAAGGGAGTTGGTCTCAGGTGGTATATTTGGCCTCTGGGCCAGACGGAAAGGGCAGGAATTCTGCCCCTCAGCTTTGGCAACTCTGAGCACGGCAGGGAGGGGGCTACTTGGGAGTTAGGTACCCTCCTCCCTGACTCTGAGGACCGGCTGGAAGAGACCCACCTGCAGCCACACTCATTGCAACCTGGGCCCACCCACTCCTGCAGCCACAGGGCTGCTCTTATCCCCATAGTCGCCACGCTCGTGGCCACATCCCTCATCTTCTCCAAAAGCACCATAAACAACAAGTGATTTTGGATGACGGATTGTTGATTTACAAACAGTGCATTTCCCTTGGAGTGGAACAGAAAGGAAACCATTTAATGGCTCCCTTATTTTCAAGCATGAATACATTTTAATGAAACTATTTTATTGTATTTGAGGAAATGGAGAGTTGAACATTCCAACCAATCAATAGCCAATTAATTGCTATAAAGCTAAAAAGAAAATAAATAAGTCCTGAGTCTATTTTTAACACCCTGCAAAGCTCAGAGCCTCCATATCTGGCCTTCCCCTTCATATGTGCCCATGTGAGTGTACACACATACACACACACACTCGCACCCCGACACCTCAGACATACTTGAAACTCAGAGGAAGTACTGAGTCTTCTCATGCCAGTTCTTGCCTGCTCTTCTTGCCTTTGGTCAGAGGAGGCGAGCAGACCTGGCAGTAGCCTGTCCTGGGGCTCAGGAAGAGGCAGGCCCGCACCCTGGATCCAAGCTGCCAGCACAGTGTGGGGTTGTAGGCAGTGAGACCGCACTTCTTGGGCTCTGCCTTTGGGCCTCCAAGTCTGGGCCGAGGATGGAAATCTGACTCGGGTTTTGCTCCAACTTTTGCTGGAAGACGCTGCCCTGGTTTTCAGTCTCTCGTGGCCTTGGACATTGAGTATTTGTAGAAATGCAGATTACATTGCAAACAGAGCTCATTGCCAGGCAGACACATGGATTTTTGCTTTTCATTCTTTGAGACAGTTGACTGTCTTAGGGACTGAGCTTCCAGCATCAAAAAAATACATATCTACTGTTACCGCCAAAGTTTGTGATGCCTGCATAGACGCTTACTTGTAAAAAAAAAAAAAAAAAAAAAAAATACAAAAAGAACAAAAAAACCCACAAAAACAAACAAAAAATACCACAATTGAATTGCCTTTGAAAGTGGGAGATGATGTCTCCAACAGATTGAAAAAGAAATGCTTCTTAAAAATGTGTATGTTTTGTATTCTTTTTTTCTAGTAGAAAATAATTGACTTGAAATATTGGTGGTTTTTTTTTCCTTAGTGATGTGTGTTGCTTTTGTGTGTAATAATATTTGAATGTAATTACAGCAGTGCCAATTTGCCAAAGATGTCAGACATATTTTTCTTTTGTTGGGAGGAGGGCAGGGGCTGGGGGTGGGACTGGGGAAAAAGAGGGTGGGATTTTGGTTAATTTTTTTAATTTTTTTCTCATTGAACCTGGAATTTGTGGGTTTATTCTAAGTTAAATGGTTGACCGCAACACCTTTATTTTAGATTAGTTGGAGAAACTTGCAATAAGATTGGCGTAGTTTCAATATCTGTGTGTCTTTTCATGAGTGACTGTTACTTGTGAAGAATTGATTTTATGTAACCTTTATGTGAGATAATTATTTGTAAATATTTGCCATAATTTTATTCGTTCCTAAAATAAAAGTAATTTTTTAAGTTCAGAAAAAACATTTGATCGCATTCATTTTTACAACTTCATAAATGGTCTTTGACAGCTTTAACAAAGCCCATCGGAGTTGTGGGGAGTTTTATTGGCTCTCCTGATAAATCGGGGTCAAAACAAATCTGTGCAACTTGAATGATGTGCTGGTGTTTTGGACTGGGTCCTGGGCAGGGGCGGGAGAGGCAGGGTCCCCACCCTTGAGAGGTTCCAGGCAAGCTCACAGCCCCTGGGCCAGTGGGGGTAATGGTTAAACCCCTGGATTTGACTTGTGATGGGGATCATTGGCTGAGTTCTGTAACCTCAATTTCCTTAGCTCCAAAATGGTCAGTAACACCTGCCTCATTCATTCATTCAGCAGAATGGTTGAGCATCTCTTCTGTCCCTAGCACTGGAAGACTTGGCAAACAAGGACCCAGCTAATGTGAAGCTTATTATCTAGGGGCTCTTGTGAAAGTGAACATGCATGTATGCTCAGTAATGGTGTGTGCATGCACACAGGCTCTTAACCTTGAACCAGGCTGGATTTTTACATTGCCTAGAACCTAAGCAGTCTGGGCACACCCCACACCCCGCTAATGTGCAACAGAGTTCAGAAGCCGCACGTATCAGGAGGCTTTGTCTTTGGGCTCAAAAGCCACAGGCCATATCTGGCCAGAGCTCAGGGCCTAAGAATCCACAGTTCTTCCACGGGGAAGGTGCCATGTCTCTAGGCCTTCAGAGTTGAGTGCTTTGGCTGCACAGGAGCCTAGGGTGGCTTTCCATCAAGGGGCAGGGCAGCTGCAGCCTGAGCCCTGCCCCTGCTGGGCAGTGTCAGTCTGCAAGGGCAGGCAGGGACCGCTGCGCCCCTTGGCACAGTGTGTGCGACACAGTAATTGCCAGAGATGGAGTGGGTGAGTGACCGCGTGGGGGCCATGGGCTGCGACTCATTCATATTTAATAAAGCTGGCTGAGCAGCCTCCATTCATTTCAGCAATGGATGGTGACAAAGGTGATTCCTGAGGGAGAGAGAGATTCTACATGGAGAACTGGCCCAGCTCCTTTCTCCCCAACACTCAGGACTTAGAGGCACAAACTTCAAAGGGAAGCAGCAGGATTTGGGAACTGAAGATTGGGTTCCAAACCTGAGGGAACCAGTGAGGCAGAGCCGTGCTTCTGTCCCTGAGACTACAGCCCTTGTCCCCGCCTCTCTGGGGACTGAGTTCTCATGCCTGCCCTCCTCATGGGGCACCATATCTGCAGTAACCAGGGCATGGGGAGCCCCCATATGATGCAGGATGGCAGGCTTGGGCCAGATCGCCTGTAGAGTGAAAGTGAAAGTGTTAGTTGCTCAGTCGTGTCCAACTTTTGTGATCCCATGGACTGTAGCCTGCCAGGCTCTTCTGTCCATGGAATTCTCCAGGTGAGAATATTAGAGTGGGTAGCCATTTCCTTCTCCAGGGGATCTTTCCAACCCAGGGATTGAACCCAGGTCTCCTGTGTTGCAGGCAGACTCTTTACCATCTGAGCTATAGGGAAGCCCTACCAGCTTCCAGTAAGGAGGGTGGAAATGCCACCCTGAACACGTTCTAGTCCAGCAGCTCCTCTGCCCTCAGCAACCATCACAATGAGGGGCAGAGGAGATGCCTGAGACCTGCCTGCCATGTGAGGCTCAAGCCTTGTACCCATTTGTTCTTCAAACCTCCACTGGAGCCAAGCCCTGTGCTGGATGCTGAGGACAGAGGTGATCTGTCAAGGGATAGGGTTACACCAGGGCAAGGCCATGAAAAAGGCAGAGGGATAAAGGCACCTAAGAGCCCAGCCTGGAGTCTCAGCTGCAGTTCTTAAGGGTAAGTTTGGTGATGTGAGCTGTCTCTTAACTTCTAGAAGCCATGGTTTTTCATCTGTATAATGGGTATTATACATGATAATGTTTACTTGGAAGATGTTATGAGGAACAGGTTATGCATTGTGTGAGATTTTTTTCTGAATGATAGATGTGAGTTTTGTCAAGATACTGCCTCTGCGATAAAGAAATCAAAATTTTACCATGCAAAGGTCAAACTCTAGCTAGAAGTTTCTCTGAGCCAGGCTTAGTATTAGATGCAGGAGGATGGTTGCTGCAGACTGAATATTTGTTCCCCCTACTCCCTAAACTCATATATTGAAATTTACTTCCCTAACAAACTGAATATTTGTTCCCCCTACCCCCAAATTCAGATATTGAAACTTACTCCCCTATAAGATGGTGTATGGAGGTAGGACTTTTGGGAGGTGCTTAGGTCATGGGAGTGGAGCTCTCATGAATGGGATTCAGTTCAGTTCAGTCGCTCAGTCATGTCCGACTCTCTGCGACCCCATGAATCGCAGCACACCAGGCCTCCCTGTTCATCACCATCTCCCGGAGTTCACTCAGACTCATGTCCATTGAGTCCGTGATGCCACCAGCCATCTCATCCTTGGTCGTCCCCTTCTCCTCCTGCCCCCAGTCCCTCCCAGCATCAGAGTCCTTTCCAATGAGTCAACTCTTCACATGAGGTGGCCAAAGTACTGGAGTTTCAGCTTCAGCATCATTCCTTCCAAAGAAATCCCAGGGCTGGTCTCCTTCAGAATGGACTGGTTGGATGTCCTTGCAGTCCAAGGGACTCTCAAGAGTCTTCTCCAACACCACAGTTCAAAAGCATCAATTCTTCAGTGCTCAGCCTTCCTCACAGTCCAACTCTCACATCCATACATGACCACAGGAATGGGATTAGTGCCCTAATAAAAGAGACCCCCTTCTATATGAGGGCATAGGAAGTAGGTACTCACTTAACACTGAATCTGCCAAGGCCTTGATTTTGAACTTTTCAACCTCCAGAACTGGGAAATAAATGTTTGTAATTTAAGCCACCCGGTCTGTGGCTTTTTGTTGTTGTTGTTCAAATAGCCCAAACAGCCCAAGAGGTGAAGTGCAAAAATGAATCAAAAGGAACCTGCCATCTGGGGCAGGTGATGTGCACATTTTAATTCCAGGCAACGTAACCAATGTCACCTATGGGTGGGGTAGACAGAACATTTAATTAGGCTCAGAGGGGGGATTCCATTCATTCTGGGGAAGAGTGATCAGGAAAGGCTTCCTGAAAGAGATGATTTTTGAGCTGAGCTGTGATGGATAGTCAGTATCCCAATAAGAAATTTTAGAGACGATAGGAAGGAAAGGCATCCCAGGCAGTGGGAACAGTGAACAAAGCTCCAGAGGTAAGAATATGGAATGTGACTTTATAAAGACAGAAAAGACTCAAAGGGAAAAATAGAAATACCTGACTGTTCTCAGACTCCCTGGTGGTCCAGTGATAAAGCATCTGCCTGGACACAGATTTGCTCCCTGCTGCAGGAAGATTCCACATGCTGCAGAGCAACTAAGCCTAAGCACCCTAAATACTGAAGCCTGAGTGCCCTAGGAGCCCACGCTCCCCAACAGGAGAAGCTACTTCAGGGAGAAGCCCAAGCACTGCAGTGAAAGTCCACTCCAAGGAATGAAGACCCAGTGCAGCCAAAATAAAATTAACAAATTAATTTAAAACGTTTGATTGTTTCTCTTTTTTACCTTTATATGTACAGTTTTTTTCCACAGAAAAGACAAATAACCTAAGGGGAAAAACCTACAAAATGTGAATAGGTGCAATGCCCTTAATATATGAAAATGTTGTATGCAATCACATGAAAAGAAAAACAGGTAAAGGACATGCATGAAAGTGTAAGTGAAAGTGAAGTTGCTCAGTCGTGTCTGACTCTTTGCGACCCCATGGACTGTAGCCTACCAGGTTCCTCTATCCATGGGATTTTCCAGGCAAGAGTACTGGAGGGAGCCGCCATTTCCTTCTCCAGGGGATCTTCCCAACCCAGGGATCGAACCCAGGTCTCCTGCATTATAGACAGATGCTTTACCGCCTGAGTCAAAAAGGACATGCAGAGATCATTCATAAATGAAGAAATACTAAATATTAGTAAATGTCCAATTCAAGATTAGAAACATGGTTCAACTTCACAAAGATCTTTTTTAAATACCTAATTTGTGTAAGGGTATGAGGAAATGGACATTCCTCTAGGCTGCCGCTGGGCTGTCAGACAGGACCAGGCCACAGCTGCCTGTTGATGGCTGGGCCTGGGTGCTGGCCCTGGGGACACCCAGAGGAGCAGGGACTCTAAAGGAGCACAGCGGTGGCCTTGCACTTGGGCCTGCCCACTCCCACTTCCTGACATTTAAAGCCCAGGTCAAGTGGGATTCATGGTGTTTCAAACCCAACAGTGTCATGTGGAAGGTCATGGGCAGCAGAGGTTCCCACATTATCCACAAACATGTGTAAATATCACGACGGCTAGTAATGTAACCAAGAAAATCACTTCCCATTGTTTCCCCTTCAGTGATATTTTCTGCTTGGCTGAGTTTGCTTAGCTCACTGGAAAGGCCAACTCATCAGTTCTTGTTGTTAATCAAGAGCAGTAATTGTCTGAGTTCAAACCCTCCTGACTTAGACTCTGCTGAATAGGATAACAAGTTCCAAAAATGCTAAGTAGTAGTTTCTATAAATGGGTCTTTTTAATAGGGAAGGCCCCTGAAGAGGGTTTGGAAAGAAAATCTTCCTGGGAAGTGGATTAAAACACTGTGCATACTTTATAGAGCATGGCAGATAAACTTCTGAAACTCCTGGAAGTTCTTAAAGCATGGACAGTGGGATGCAAACGCATTTCCTCAATTACTGTATAAACTTGTGTACTGGTTGAGGCAACACCAGCTGACGTAACAAACACCCATAAATTTCAATGTTTTAACAACACAGCAGTCTGTTTTTCACTTACACAGTGGTTGGGTATACCTGATAGGCAGGCAGCCTTCCACAAGGTGACTTGGGGGTCCAACCTCCTTTTATCTTTTGGCTCTGCCACATGTGGTTTCCAAGGTTATCTCATTTATCTGCATCCAGCCTGCACAGAAGGAAGGATCATGGAGGATTATACCTTGGGAGGTTTTCCCTTTCCGTTCACATTCAATTTCCCAGAACCCAGTGGCCACACCCAGCTGCAAAGGAGTCTGAGAAATGCAGTCTTGCTGTGCACTGAAGAAGAGGAAATGGGCCAGGGGACAGATAGCCAGGCTGTATCTATATAATACATGAATTTCAGAGAATTTTAACCTCAGCTTCACCCAATTCTTTTCTACCAACTCCAGAGAGGTGAAGGATGAAGAGGCTGAGGCTGAAGCAAATGAATGGCTGAGTATGTCCTACCCAGCTCCCTGCTCCTACCCTTTGCCCTAACCTCAGTTGAACTCAAGCTGACACCAGGCTTGAAGAACAAGCATATTCCCTGCCCGAAGAACTGAAGGAGTCCCATGGCTTCTCATTAGTAACTGTGCTTCTGGTCCACTCTGATCTTCTGCCCTTTGAATTGAGCTGTGAACCATCATACCTACTAGCATTTATTGAGTACTAACTGTCTCCCAGGCACTGATGCTTAGTGGACTTTTTCCTATTGTCCAAAAATTACCTAATCAAAGCCCAAAGTCAAAACTAAAAGTTCATGGAGCCTCTAAGAGTTGAGTCCAGTCACCTTCTGCAGTGCTGAGAGGTGACAATTCAGAGAACGGGCCTGACTGTTCAGTAACCCCCACCCCCATTTACCACCACAACTATAAGAAAACAGAGAGGAAGTGGTGGGGAGCTTGGGGAAAATGCAAGTTCAGGAGACCTATGGACAGAGCTGCTGCTTCCTCTCTCCAAAGTCGAGGAAAATGGCTTTAAGAGCATCCCCTGGAAGTTTGGAGATTTCTTCCAGGAGAGACTGGATGTCTCTTCCTGTGTGGGTATCTTCTTAGCCAGCAGATCTGCTGATCTGCCCTTCTGTTTACATGCCTCAACTTGCTACACCTTGATGCAGCCAAAAGTTAAATCCCAGAAAAACTAAAATTCCAGGAAAAAGCATAAATCAGCTGGGGTGACTGGGAACTGCTGTCAGGATCTGTATTTTAAAGTGAAATGTCCAGTGCTTTCTTCTGCCTTCAGCCAGTATCAATGCTCCTTGATTCACACTTGCTTGGGGCGGGAGGAAAGTGAGTTGTAAGTGTGTATGTACACATATCTCTTCATTTGAAATATTTTCAACAGGAGGATCTAGGTTTTTTGTTTTCTTTTGTTTTGTTTTAATAAAATTTCCCCTTGAAAAAGTCCAGTGTTTTCTTGGCAAAGCTAGAAAGAATATGATCTTCTTTCAAACTTTAAGTACTTATTTTACTGCCTATAATTGACTAGCTATGAATGACTGAAAAATCCAGAGGAACAGTAGCTTATACGAGACATAAGATTTATTCTGTCTCACATATGGAGTCTGAAAGTTGGTACAGGGTAGATATGGTAACTTGGTGGCAGCAGGCCCACAAGGACAAGACTCAGACATTGTTGGCCCTCCCTGGGCTGCGTTCCTCAGCCTCAAGGTCCAAGATGACAGCACCAGCATTCCAGGAAGCAGGACAGAGGAGACAAAGAAATGAGAACCAGCTGTCTCTTCGGAGGCAGGCACCTGACACTTCTGCTTACATCCTATTGACCAGAGCTGAATCACATGACAACATCTAGCTGCAAAGGAGCCTGGAAAAGGTGATCTTTATTTGAGCGGCCCTGGAAATGGCAACCCACTCCAGTGTTCTTGCCTGGAGAATCCCATGGATGGAGGAGCCTGGTGGGCTACAGTCCACGGGGTTGCAAAGAGTCAGACACGACTGAGCGACTAAAAAAAAAAAAAAAATTGTCCAGGTACAAAGTATTACTATGGGCAAAGGAGGGGGTGGCTGCTTGAACATGAGCAGCAGTTTCTGCCACACCACCACATCTCCACTGCCCATCCCACACTGCTTGGTGCAAAGAAGAGACTCATTCATTTACTATTTATTCAGCCGATTGTTACTGAATAAATGTTTGTTTAACTGAATTGCAGGGAGACAGAAGATAGGGTGGACTTAGGTGCAGATGGCAAAGGACCCAGACCTACTTCAGAAACTCAGGAGGGTTCAGCTAAGAACCCTCCTCCCAAGAAAGAACTGTCATCTTCCTGACTAATTCCATGTCAGAGGGCTTCCCACACGGCACTAGTGGTAAAGAACCCACTGCAGTACGTAGAGTTGCAGAGTCAGACACAACTGGAAGCGACTTAGCACACACGTACATACACGAGCCCATGTCAGAAGGTCCTCACCTGGGGTTCAGTGTCTCTGACTGCACTGCGGGGTCGGGGACATATAGCTGAACCACCTGCTCTCCAGGCCATCCCTCTAAAAATCCTCTCTGAGTCTGCAGTTCCCAATGAATCAAGGGCAAGATACCAAGCACTGACCAGAAGGACTCAGAGTCAATAAGAGATCAAAGATATGGAAGGCTCCTTCCCTGTGATGATCTTCATCCCTCAAAAGCCCCTTGGCACTGGATCATGTCCAGAGAAGCCTGGTGGGCTATAGTCCATGGGGTCACAAAGAGTCAGACACGACTGAGCAACTAACACTTTCACTGGATCCTGCTTAGCCAACCAGCCAGATCTCAGTCAGCATCAGTGCCCTCCCCATGGCTGGGAAGAAAGTGGAGGATGAAATTGCAGAACTCTGGCCACAGTGAGGTAGCTGTCATTGGAAATTAACCCCAAGCCAAAGAAGTGCCAGGCTGCCAATGGCAGCAGACTGCCTGTCAGCAGGTGGTTTCCAGCGGGAACTATTAAAAAATGGTGGCTTCAGGGTCCATGAGGGACAAACTGGGGAGGGCAGAGTGAGGCTTCTGCAAAGAGAAGCCTGACTGTCTGATCCAGGAAACTTTTTTCTGAGGAAGAATGATGCTTGGGAGAGAATTCATCCAAGGATGTCATTTTTGTTTTTTTCAGTCTTCAAGTGGTTTCAGGGACATCGCATAGCAAATCCACCAAAAACACAGAGCTTTTCAAGAAGTCTTGGGACATTTCATCAAGATTAACAAAATAGCTTTGGGGAAAGAAAAACCGGATGTGGGTATAAACAGACACTGCTGCTGCCGCTAAGTCACTTCAGTCATGTCCGACTCTATGCGACCCCATAGATGGCAGTCCACCAGGCTCCCCCGTCCCTGGGATTCTCCAGGCAAGAACACTGGAGTGGGTTGCCATTTCCTTCTCCAATGCATGAAAGTGAAAAGTGAAAGTGAAGTCGCTCGTGTCCGACTCTCAGCGACCCCATGGACTGCAGCCTACCAGGCTCCTCTGTCCATGGGATTCTCCAGGCAAGAGTACTGGAGTGGGGTGCCATTGCCTTCTCTGAAACAGACACTACTCTGAGTAATATATAGTAACATTATCTACTTCTCTGGGGATTGGGAGTTAACTGCTTTAGTCAATATTTGATCCTTATTGGGAAGAGGTCTTTGAGAGAAAGAAGTTAAGCATTAGAAGAGCTCACAGACTACTTGGAGGTCTGAAATCAATCATGTGAGCTTCAGTGGAGAAACAGACCTGGCTATCAATTCACAGGAGTAGAAGACAGCCCCATGAGCTGCGTGGTGATCAGAGCTATTGGAGACTCCCCAGAAGAAAGAAATGTTTAGTGGAGAATATACCTATGTAGGGTTTCCCAGATGGTGCTAGTGGTAAAGAAGCTGCCTGCCAATGCAGGAGATGTAAGGGAAATGGGTTCCATCCCCAGGTCAGGAAAATCCCCTGGCAGAGGGCGTGGCAACCTACTCCAGTATTCTTTTCTAGAGAATCCCATGGACAGAGGAGCCTGGAGGGCTACAGTCCATATGGTTGCAGAGTCAGACATGACTGAAATGACTTCACACACACACACACACACACACACACACACACACACGCACACACACACCCCTATGGAACGTTTGTCCAGTCACAGCCCTGGGTGTGCAGACACGGTCATAGCAACTCTAAAACAAAGAGGATGAGAGGCTAGTTAATGCCTGCTAATGGTGGTCCAGGAGCATCCTTCAGTCCCGGCCAGCCAGCAGTTCTCCTGCCAGGATACTAGAATTTCCATCCAACTTCCTCAGCCATTCCGAGCCTGGTGAGAGTTTTGATTTTCTATCTGAAAATGTGTGGTTTGAAAAATGTGTGTTGGGTACACTGTCGCAGAACAAATAGAATTGGGATTTATGTTTCACAACTTCCATGGTTGGTTTGAGGTTTTTCCTACTTGTCTCTGACAATCCTATCACATTTCTGACAGTGATATTTTTTTTTCCTTCCAGGAAGTTGAGGAGAGGCAGAGGGCAGGTTTTTCCCCTTTCTCTGCTAAGCCTGGCTTGGGAGGATGTGTGTATCATTTATGGACCCATGCATATACATCTCTTGTTGAGAAAATATTTGCATGTATGTCCCAAAGTGTGGGTGTGTAGAGTTCTAGGCTCCAGTGTGTGTGTATGTTTATATGCTGCTGCTGCTGCTGAGTCGCTTCAGTCGTGTCCAACTCTGTGCAACCCCATAGACGGCAGCCCACCAGGCTCCCCCGTCCCTGGGATTTTCCAGGCAAGAACACTGGAGTCGGTTGCCATTGCCTTCTCTGGTTTATATGCTAAATGTGGTCATATGTGTTTGGATATGTTTCTGAGATCGTGGTAGTCATGGTAGGTGTCTGTATCTACAATGTAAACAATTAGAATAACAAGACGTTATTCTAAGTGTTTTCAATTAATTTCACGTGTGTGTTTGCCAATGCGGTACTTCAATTAAACAGGTGAAGAAAATACTCCAGATTATTAATCAAGGTCTATTTCTTCACTTTGTGCTACAGTCTTCATCAGGAAATGCTGTTAAACATGACATCAATCCCAAGTTTAATTCCTTTTCATTATTAAAGCAGATTTACAATTTTGGAGTCAGGGTGTTGGTGTGGATATTTTTTTTTCCCGTTAGAAAATTCATCTGTATCCTAGAATCAGCTTGTAGCTCAATGTAAATTCAGTGTAGAATTTAGTCAGTTATTAAGTGGATTTAAGTGGCTGAACCCTGGTGTAATCTGACCAGCAATGCATGAAGGAAGGAGTTGGAGGTGTAAAAATGTCAAATAGCTTTTTCAGATGCATTAAACTATTAATAAAGATAAAATGATCTTTATGTTTGGGGTTTAGAACATCTCTTTTATGATATCGAGAAGCCACTTTGATTCACGATTCATTGGCTTCAAGGTCTGGTGTCATTATTCAGAAGGTGTCAGAAAGAAAGCGGAGACAAGCACCTCGCCAGGGAAAGAGGTGGAAAAAGACACCAAGCTTAAGGCCAGCTGGGCTGGGTAGAGAGAGGTGCCAGTGAAGACATGAGGTAAAGGCAGCAGCTGATGGTGTCCTTGCCCTGTGGAGTCCTCTGGAGGAGTCCACTTGGTCCTGAGATGTGCCTGCCTGTGGCCCTTCCGGGGTGTCCAGGCCTCCATGCAGAGGGGTCAACCTGAGGGAGTGGGGGGGCAGCACGTGGGATTCTCCACACCCTCGTCTGTCCCTTAACCCACCAGCTCCTCTCTTTCCTCTACCCTGCCCTGCATTCTAGGAGGTGGTCACTGTGTCTCACATCACACAGAACCCTGGCCCCTGGGAGGCACCAGCCAGAGCCTGGAGGGAGAGAAGAGTGACTTCAGCAGGGAATTCGGCCCCCATTCCCTCCCTCCACCTCACCCCAGGTCTGCATGGCTGCCTTTACAGTTGCATCCTCCTACAGCCTCTTCCTTGGTTCCAGCTCTTTATCTGGGTTCTAGCAATGACACTCTCCTCCCCACCCCACCTTCCCTCAGTCCAGGGTCAGGAGATTCCCACTGAGGCTTGCCATCCACGTCAGTCTCCTCCGTGATGTTCACACCTCTGCATAGAGTCTCTTCACTAAATTCTTCCAGGTTGAACTCTAAGTGGGCTGACCGTGTTCTCCTGGGAGCTGAAGGATTCAGAGCAGCCTTCCGATGAGAATCAGACTCTGACCCTTCCAGAACACATCAGCAGAGTGCAGAAGAGGGGAGCCAGGAAGAAGGAGCCCCGGCACAACACAATTGTTGTGTGAGGAACACCAGCGCGTGAGAGGCTCCTCAGAGCTTGTGTTCCAGTTACTCTTCCGGTTGTGCACTGTCCACGCTAGGCAGGCCCAGCCCTCATGGAGTTTACAGTCCAGTGGGGATGAAAATAAACAGACTGACCCCATGTATTTAGCTCTGTTGAAGGGAGGTTCAGGGCTCTGAGACCCACAGAGGAGAAGCCCTGGGCAGGACTGGGGCCGTGGAGATGTGCTGGAGGAAGGAATTTCTAAACTGGGAATCTGAAGGATAAGAGAGATGCTGAGGAAAGGAGCTGGGAAAGGGACACAGGGGCACAGAGCGGTTCTGCTGGTAGAGAAAACAGCACAAAACCCCAGAGAGCGAGAGCGGGGGCATTTGACAGCTGCCAGGGGCGCAGGGAGACGCTTTGCATCCACCAGGGTTGGGGGCAGGCACAAAGCACTGGAGGGTGGGCAGTGGTGGGAACCCCACCCCTTCCTCCCCCCACCCCCGCCCTTACCTAGGGGCTCTGCCCTATTCTGTGAGGGGCACTGTAGCCCCTCTGAGGCTACATGGGGGCTTCTGCAGCAGGGTGTGGACAGCCAGGTTCACATTTTGGAAAGGACCCTTAGTCTCCCAGGTGGGAGATAGAAACGACTAGAAGCTGGGGGACTCCCTCAGAGGAACCAAGGTGAGAAAAGCAGGCCAAACGCCATCTAATTTGAAACCCTCCTTTCCAGATGGGGACACGAGGCCCAGAGAAGGACAGACCTCACTCAGGTCACACAGGGAGACAGCGCCCAGCATCCAGGCTGCAGAAATCAGAACCGGAGAGAGAAGCCAAGTCTGAAAACCCCTCATCCCTAGAAGACCCCTTAGGAAGGGGTTTTGGGAGACAGGCTCTGAGGCCCTGGCCTTCCGGTGTATCCTTGCCTAGAGGTGGCTGGTCTTTAGACCAGAGGGGCCTTGCCCTGCCCCTCACCTGGGGGCACCCCGGGCACCTCCGCCCAGCGCCAGGGGCTCAGCACAGGTGACTGGCGCTTCCCACTGAAATCATGTGAATATTAAGCTAATCAAACCCGGGCCTGGGAGGGGCTGGGGCTGGGAAGGTGGCCCTAACGAGCAGCGGCGTGTCACTCCCTCCAGCCTGCGCGTCTTGCGCTGTCCCATTTGTCTGGCTGTAATCTACATTTCAAATGATTACATGGGAAGCTGAAGTGGTAGTGACAAGGATAAACGAAGCTTGTTAAACTAATAGCTGCACTAATGCCCAAATATGTGAACTTCCCGACGCAGGCCGCATCCCAGCCTGGCGGAGCTGTCAGCGCCGCTCCCCGGGCTCCGCCGCCAGCCGCGGCCACATGATGAATGGCCCTGTCGACCAAACTCATCCGGGGCCCAATTAAACAGGCAGAAATGAACCGGAGCCGTCAGGCAACCGGGGAGGGGGCTGAGCCAGACACGGGGGGCGGGGGGGTGCAGTTAAACCTTACACAGACGGGAGAAGCAGAGAGAGACAGGACAAGGGGCTGGGAGAGAGAGCGCGCAGAGACCCGAGAAAGGGAGAGGGTGGCCACAAAGAGAAGAGACGCCGGGGTGGGAGGGGAGGAGAGAGCCAGAGACGCCTAGAGACCAGGAGGGCAGAAACACCACGCAGAGAACGCACAGACAGAGAGGCGGAGGGCTGGAGAGACGGGAAGGGAGATAACACCCAGGGTGACGGCAGCGCGGGAGGGCGAGGGCCGGGGGGGCGGAGCGCGGGGGGGCGGGGCGGGGGGCGCGGGGGGGGCGGGGCGGGGGGCGCGGGGGGCGGGGGGCGGGGCGGGGGCCGAGAGAGAGAAGTGGGTGAGGAGGACGCGCGGCCCAGGCAAGTCAAGGCAGCTCTGCGGCGGCAGCGGGGGAAGTCGTTCTGTCAGAAAATGGTCATTTAATGGTTTGCCGAGCCCGCGACAGATATGTCATCTGGAGTCGGCTCTGCGGCAGTCCCAGGGCATTTCATTTATTAATTACCAGCTTCCAGCCGGCTCCTTCCGTCCCCTGCCTCGTGCCCATCAGCAGCTCAGCCCCGGGCCGGGCCAGACGCCCCGCAGGCGCCTCGCCCCATTTTCCAGAGGTAACGGCCAAGGCCAGAGTTCCGCACTGAGTAGGCTCAGGATCCAGGGCTCCGGCCACCCACAGAGGGTCCAGCCTTCCTGCCTCTGCCAGCCCCTCTGCCTGCCCCCCCAACCTCTCCCCACCCGCGCTGGGCTGTACTTCCGGGAACAAGGAGAGGCGAGCCAGGCCTTGTGACCCCGCCACCTAAAGGAAACGTGCGGGGGGGGCCTAGAGGACACCCTCCTTTTACCACACATTACACTTTCTAGTTCACAAATATAAACGTGTATTGCTTGCATAATAATTTTGTCTTTTCTTTCCTTTTATTTCAACTCATTTTTATAGCATCTAACCCATTCTTTTCCCGTCTAAGCTTTTAAAATTTGGACTCAAGGAGCTAGCCTCTATTTTGAAGGCTCCTCTCTTTTGGCTCCTTCCTTACCCATGAGAGGGCTTCCCTGGTGGCTCAGACGGCAAGGAATCCCCCTGCAATGCAAGTGACCTGGGTTCCATCCCTGGGTTGGAAAGATTCCCTGGGGAAGGAAATGGCAACTCGCTCCAGTATTCTTGCCTGGATAATCCTGTGGACAGAGGAGCTTGACAGGCTACAGCGCGTGGGGTCGAGAAAGTTGGACACGACTGAATGATTAACAGTTTCATACTTTTCACTTTACCCATGAAAATGCTTCACCTGGAATATTTAGTAAAACAGAAACCCACATTCAGCTATCGTGTTTTTGTAAGCCCTCCTCTTCCATCTTGCACACCCGTGCACCTGCTTGGGCTCCTTTCCCCCTGCCCTGCCCCCACCACCAGCCTCCACCTGCCTTCTGAGCCCTTCTGGAGCTGCCATTGAGAAACGGAAAATATACGAGCATCTCCCTGTCTCCAGAGAGTCCGGGACCCCTCAGGACCCCAAGCTCAAGAGACCTCACAGAGGAAGGACAGTAAAATCCCTGCTCCACACAGAATGCCTATTCAGAAATCGAGACTCCAGTTGGAGCAGACATCATTGCTGAGGAAGAGGTGGGGGAATCAGGGGTTTGTCTGAACCTCCTGCCTCCACTACCATCCCCAAAGCCTCCAGATAGTTCCCCACGAATTTCACATGTCCCACACCTGCAAGTGAACTTACCTCCTTGTCAAAGCTGTGTCTCTGGGTTCCCATCCCACCAACCGCATCTGCTGCCTCTGTCCTCCCGTTGGCTGCTATCCTGCATCTCTGCTAGGCCACCAAATGCCACTCAGCCAGCCTTTTGGTCTTCCCACCTGTCTCCCCATCAACTCCACATCCATCATCCCCCTTGGGTTCAGGTTCCTGATGAGCCTCACTGTCCTCCACACTGCATCCCGGGGGCCTTCCCCAGGGCTAACCTTCCCCCTCGCTCAGTGTCCTTCAGAGGCGTCCTCTTGCCCTTGAGGCAGAGTTCAGACTCCTTTTCAGTCTTTCTGTCCTACCATCTTTGCCCCTCATCTCTTGCCTCTGTTACTTGCTCAGGGCTCAGCCATTCTGACTTTTTCTTTCCCCATATGGTGACTAGGATGCTCTTCTGTACCACTGGCACCTGTAGGGAGGTGTCACAGGCAAACTGGACCCTTGAGGGGTCTGGAGGAGGAGCATGAGCCCCGCATCACAGACGTGTGCAGAGACTGGAGGAACGTCTCCCGGCTGTCAGGGGGAGCTCCAGCACACGACGGGGTCTTGGCTTGGGGACCTTTCAGATCTTCCAGCCCAGGGTCTCTGTGACTCTGCGAATTGGCTTCTTAGAAACCACAGCTGGTGAATGCCCTCTTTGTAGCTCCCTGTCAGTGGAGCCACAGCCAGGCATTTCAGGAATACTGAACTTTTAGTTCATTCTTAACCCCAGCATAAGCCACATGCTCTTCAGTTCTCAGAGAGAAGCTGGTGGGGGCGGACCTCACATGCTCCCTATGGGTCATCTTGTACTTGTGGGAGCAATGAGTATCCTGCAATGTGATTTAACTCAGAGAGAGTGGATCTTGCAGGAGGGGGCTATAGTCCATGAGTCTACCAGCAGATATCACCTCTCTTATTGTAGACAGAGGACTTGTCTAAGATCAGGATGAGCTGGGGGCAAGCTCAGAGCCAGAGACAAATCACCTGACTTCCCACCAAGGCTCTTCCCTCAAAATTACAGAGCCATCTCTTGGAGGAGCAACTAGACCTCTACTGAAAACAGAATTCCACAGCTTTAATTAATCTTATCATCCACTCCTGTCTTCAAAAGTTCATTTAATAGCCAAAACGTGGAAACAAGCTAAATGTTCATCGAGAGAGGAATGGATAAAGAATATGCAGGTGTATGTGTGTGTGTGTGTGTATTTACTGTGATTTATTTACTGACTCCCAGTATATATACACACACACACACACACACAATGGAATACTACTCAGCCATAAAAAGAACATCATAATGCCATTTGCAACAACATAGATGCCACTAGAGATTATCATAGTAAGTGAAGTAAGTCAGAAAGAGAAAAACAAATACCATATGATATCACTTATATGTGGAATCTCAAATTTGGCACAAATCTATAAAACAGAAATAGACTCATAGACATAGAGAACAGACTTGCAGTTGCCAAGGGGGAGGACAGTGGGAGAGGGAAGGACTGAGAAAGTGGGGTTAGCAGATATAAATTATTAATATAGGGTGGGTGAGAAACAAGGTCTTACTGTATAGCACAGGGAATTATATTCAATATTCTATGATAAACCGTAATGGAAAAGAATATTTTAAAAAGACCTTTACTGTGGTGGCCCAGTAGTAAAGAATCCACCTGCCAATGCAGGGTACATGGGTTTGATCCCTGGTCTGAGAAGATTCCATAGCCTAAGTCTGTGGTCCACAACTACTAAGTGTGCGCTGTAGAGGCTATGCTCTGCAACAAGAGAAGTCACCGCAATGAGAAACTTGTGCACTGCAACTAGAGAGTAGCCCCCACTTGAGGCAACTAGAGCAAGCCTGCATGCAGCGATGAAGACTGTGCTGACAGCCAGACTAAATACATAAATGAAAGTTAAGAAAGAGTAATGTCGACATTTTAAAAAGCTCTTTTAAAAATATGTATATAATAAAATTATTATTATTATTCTCTCCTTGAATGACCTGGCCTCCCAGCTTGCTAGGATGAACATAAGCACTCTTCCATGGGTCACTTGCCTTACAGTGGACAGCCTGAGAAACAGACCATAATGACTCTGGGTTATTTTTGTCAACTTAGTTTTGCTTCCACTGGGGCTCTGCTCTCCTTCACTGTGTGTGATTTGGCTGGGGCTGGGTCTCCAGACAGGCCTGACCAACCATAGTACCTCTTCCCTCTGGCAGCAGGGACTGGTCCAAGAGATGGGCATGTGATTTGTCAGGACCAATCTGAGTACTTCCCTGTGATTTATTTACTGACTCCCAGAAACTTCCTGTTTGTGCTGCAATGTAAGGTTAGAACTTTCAGGAGTTCTTTTCTTCACCTGCATTAAAGGAATCCCAACTATAATAGGAGATAACAAGGCCAATAATACAGATGGAAGCAAATGCAAGAGATGGAGCAAGAAAGAGCATCCTGATGACTTGGTTTAAGCCCTGGATTCAGCCATCCTGAAGACAGTGTCATCACCTGTAGATATGCAGTCTCATAGCTCAATTAATCCTCTTTAGTTATTTTAGAGTGAGTTGGGATTCTTTCCCTTGTACCTTAACGAGTCCTAAAACTAATACAAGGTCCTTTCTCATATCAGCCTGTTTCACACACAGCTCTCTCTGCTCTGGGCCATTTTGGGTACAATGCTCACACACACATTTTCTTGCCACTAAGGAAGTAAGTTCCAGCTATAAGACCCTGTGTCCCTTATTCCCTACCTCTCTTGTATATGTAGTTTCTTCTTGTGGGCAGAGGAGAACTGACCACTGAAACGTTTCTCTGAGCTCCAGGAGGCCAGAAGCTGAGATCCTTTTGGACTACATACAGTGGGGAAGGAAGGAGCCCCTCTCACCTAAATTTTCTGATCACATCACTCTCGTGTTCCAAAACCTTCGGTGACTCTGCCACACTGGGGAAAGTCCAAACTCCTTAGCCTGGCATTCAAGGCTGTTCACAGTCTACCCTAGAGTCCTCATCCTCTACTATGTTCTTCCTTTGGCAGCCTTCCTCATTCCCTAGTAACAGTGAAACTTGTTCTGGGACATCCTCTAACATGTTATCTGCCTCTCATTTGTGGCCCATCACGTAGTCTTTCTCACATTAAATGTATTTTCTCTCCTGCCTGACTTGTTCTTCTCCCCTATACCACCCCTAGACCACGTAACTCTTAATTTACCCTTTAGATCTAAACTCAGAGGTCAGTTGCTCAAAGAAAACTTCCTTCGCTGAGACCTACTGATAAACTGTTCCCCTTGGTTTTTTGTGCTCACACAGCTCTAAAATCTTCTTTAACTTTGTTTATCATATTAAAATATTTACTACTGTAATGATTTGATTAATGCCTGTTTCCTCCTTCTAGAACATATGCTCCTATAAGGGCCATGACTTTGTTTTGTACATAGAATGGTACCTAGAACATCAATTGACATTAGTAGAATTAGTACTAGTAGAATCAATGACTGAATAGGTAAATGAATGAATGGATGAATGTCTCCTTTGGTTCCCCACCAACTGGAAGCTCACTGGGATCAAGAAATATATCAGTAATTTTTGCATTCCTCCTAGTTCCTAGCATATGGCCAACACTAAGTGGTCAGTGAACATAAATTTAACGATCAGTAGATGCATCAGTTCAGTTCAGTTCACTTGCTCAGTCGTGTCCGACTCTTTGCCACCCCATGAATCGCAGCACGCCAGGCCTCCCTGTCCATCACCAACTCCCCGGAGTTTACTCAGACTCACGTCCATCGAGTTGGTGATGTCATCCAGCCATCTCATCCTTGGTTGTCCCCTTCTCCTCCTGCCCCCAATCCCTCCCAGCATCAGAGTCCTTTCCAATGAGTCAACTCTTTGCATGAGGTGGCCAAAGTACTGGAGTTTCAGCTTTAGCATCATTCCTTCCAAAGAAATCCCAGGGTTGATCTCCTTCAGAATGGACTGGTTGGATCTCCTTGCCGTCCAAGGGACTCTCAAGAGTCTTCTCCAACACCACAGTTCAGAGCATCAATTCTTCGGTGCTCAGCCTTCTTCACAGTCCAATTGTCACATCCATACATGACCACAGGAAAAACCATAGCCTTGACTAGAAGGACCTTAGTCGGCAAAGTAATGTCTCTGCTTTTGAATACACTATCTAGGTTGGTCATAACTTTTCTTCCAAGGAGTAAGCATCTTTTAATTTCATGGCTGCAGTCACCATCTGAAGTGATTTTGGAGCCCCAAAAATAAAGTCTGACACTGTTTCAACTGTTTCCCCATCTATTTCCCATGAAGTGATGGGACCGGATGCCATGATCTTAATTTTCTGAATATTGAGCTTTAAGCCAACTTTTTCGCTTTCCTCTTTTACTTTCATCAAGAGGCTTTTTAGGTCCTCTTCACTTTCTGCCGTAAGGGTGGTGTCATCTGCATATCTGCCGTTACTGATATTTCTCCCACCAATCTTGATTCCAGCTTGTGTTTCTTCCAGCCCAGCGTTTCTCATTATGTACTCTGCATATAAGTTAAATAAGCAGGGTGACAATATACAGCCTTGATGGACTCCTTTTCCTATTTGGAACCAGTCTGTTGTTCCATGTCCAGTTCTAACTGTTGCTTCCTGACCTGCATACAGTTTCTCAAGAGGCAGGTCAGGTGATCTGGTATTCCCATCTCTTTCAGAATTTTCCACAGTTTATTGTGATCCACACAGTCAAAGCTTTGGCATAGTCAATAAAGCAGAAATAGATGTTTCTTTTGGAATTCTCTTGCTTTTTCCATGATCCAGCGGATGTTGGCAATTTGATCTCTGGTTCCTCTGCCCTTGAACATCAGGGAGTTCACGGTTCACGTATTGCTGAAGCCTGGCTTGGAGAATTTTGAGCATTACTTTACTAGTGTGTGAGATGAGTGCAATTGTGCGGTAGTTTGAGCATTCTTTGGCATTGCCTTTCTTTGGGATTGGAATGAAAACTGACCTTTTCCAGTCCTGTGGCCACTGCTGAGTTTTCCAAATTTGCTGGCATATCGAGTGCAGCACTTAGTTGGCAAAGTAATGTCTCTGCTTTTGAATATGCTATCTAGGTTGGTCATAACTTTTCTTCCAAGGAGTAAGCATCTTTTAATTTCATGGCTGTAATCACCATCTGCAGTGATTTTGGAGCCCAAAAAATAAAGTCTGACACTGTTTCCACTGTTTCTCCACCTATTTTCCATGGAGTGATGGGACTGGATGCCATGATCTTCGTTTTCTGAATGTTGAGCTTTAAGCCAACTTTTTCACTCTTTTTACTTTCATCAAGAGGCTTTTTAGTTCCTCTTCACTTTCTGCCATAAGGATGGTGTCATCTGCATATCTGAGGTTATTGATATTTCTCCCAGCAATCTTGATAGTTTATGGGAATTCCTGAATTCTGCCCAAAGGTATACATAAGCTAGCAACCTAGGGTTTCAATACAATCTGGGGCCAAGATGAAAAAATATTATTACTCACAAAGAACATTCTCTAATCTAGGTACACTAGGGCTGCAGAAATGGCTGAAACAAGGCCCTCTGCCTTTGGGGAGCACATGATCCAGTTGTCCTGGGTCAGTTGTTCTGATCAATCACCTCTCCAATGGGGTATGACATCATTCTCAAGTTTTATTGCTACAAGATGGGTTTTACTCAACTCCTCAGTAAACAAATAGCATTACACAAGTGTCATGCACATACATGCAAATCCAGAGTAAACAATAACCCCCAGCGTGTTGGAGTATTTTATAGGGTGGCCATGGGAAAGCAAGCCAAGAGCCAGCTTTAAAAACAATATTTATTACAATTGGCATAGCAATGGAGAAAATTGCCACTTAGATAGGATTTTACATTTTGCAAAGTGTTTTGTGATCAGCTCAATTTCTCCCAACAATTCTCGAGGACAAGTTGTTTTTGTCACTCCCATTTGCAGGCAATGAGATGCTAGTGGGGAAAAGTGACAGAAAATGCTGTGCTTCTATTTACAAAGCAGAGCCAGAAAGGAGAACTCTGACCTAACTGAATCAAGTAAACACTGTTTGAATGCCTACTATGTGCTGGGTGCTGGGCACTGGGGATCTGATTATACACAAGATCTGAGTAAGATTCTGAGTTCTGAGTCACTGCTGGCTTCTCTGGGAATATATAGCCTTTGTCTCACTTAGAGAAGAAAAACAATATGTTCTTTTACATTGCTTCTACCTATTATTTTGCTTAGCCTTCTCTCTTCGAAAACTTCATGCAAGTTCTATTCGTTAGAATAAACTAGATAATGCTGCTATAAAAAATTATCCCCAAACCTCAGTGCCTTAAAACAACAAATTTTATTTCTACCTCAAGCCATATGTCCATTGTGAGTCAGAAGTAAGGGCTCTGTTAATTGTAGATATTCAGAGATACAAGAAGATGGAGTAAATTTCATCCCAAGCATCACTGGTTAATGTATGAGGAAATTGGTTATGCTAGAGGAAAAAGAGAGTTCTGGAGGCTCTTGAATCAATAGCAGTGCAATGTCCTGGTGCAGAAGTGAAACGTTTCATTTCAGCACTCACTTATTGGCTGAAACCAGTCACATAGCCCTACCTAACTAAAAGATGTCTGGGAAGAGCAATGTCAATTTGTGCCCAGAGGTGGGAAGACCAAAAGTACTTGGCAAACAACATTAATAATTGCTATGCAAGTTAAATTTCATGCCATGCCAAGAATAAAAAAAAAAAAGTAAAGCCAAATTTTTAGTTTCTTCTTGCTGCTGCTGCTGCTGCTAGGTCTGGAAAAATACCAACTCTGTAGATAGAAGGGTTTTTACAACTGATTTATTTGTGCCTTTTATGAAGAAAGGCAAAGCAAAACAAACAAACAAAAACTTGAGTCCTGTGCAAAGACTGACTTTTACCAAAAGTGAAGTGAAAGTACTAGTTTCTGACTCTGTGTGACCCCCATGGACTGTAGCCCACCAAGCTCCTCTGTCCATGGAATTCTCCAAACAAGAAAACTGGAGTAGGGGACTTCCTGGTGGTGCAAAAGCTAAGACTCCATGCTCCCAATGAAGGGAGCCTGGGTTCGATCCCTGGTCAGGGAACTAGATCCCTCATGGCACAACTAAGGCCAGGCACAGCAAAATAAATAAGTTAAATAAATAAATATTTAAAAAAAAAAACAACTGGAGTGGGTAGCCATCCCCTTCTTCAAGGAATCTTCCCAACCCAGGGATTGAACCCAGGTCTCCCACATTTCAGGCAAATTCTTTTATTGTTCTGGTGGCTCAGAGGTTAAAGCGTCTGCCTGCAATACGGGAGACCTAGGTTCGATCCCTGGGTTGGGAAGGTCCCCTGGAGAAGGAAATGGCAACCCACTCCAGTACTCTTGCCTGGAGAATCCCATGGAGGGAGGAGCCTGCTAGGCTACAGTCCATGGGGTTGCAAAGAGTCGGACACGACTGAGTGACTTCACTTTCACTTTCTTTTATTGTCTGAGCCACCAGAGAAGCCCAACTTTTACCAAAATCAAGATGCATTGAAGGGAAAATTCTAGCTCATGCAATAAGATAAGAAAAATAAATAAGCATACAGAGTGCAAAAGAAGAAGAACTAAAATGTCTCTATTTGCAGATGCTTGGCTGTGTATACAGGGGATCCTAAAGAATCTGTAAAGAAAAAAAAGCTGCTAGAACTAATAAACGAATTTAGGATATCACAATATACATAAAAGTCAATTGTACTTCCATACATTAGAAGTGAATAACTAGAAAATGATATTAAAAACATTTTACAATAGCATTTCAAAAGATCTAACACTTAAGGATAAATTTAACAAAACACATGAAAGTCCTTTACACAGAAACTTTAAAACTATAACAACACTGAGAGAAATTAAAAAAACCTAAATAAATTGAGTAAATTAACACTTGAATGAAAAAAATCATATTACAATGTCAATTTTCTTCAGTTGATCTAAAGATCCAATGTAATCCCAATCAAGATGATTTTGAATTATATTTGGAAAGGCAAAGGAGTGACAATAGACAAAATAATCTTGAAAATGAGTTACAAAATGAAAAGACTCCAATCAGATTTTAAGACATACTATACAACTATAAAAACCCAAATAGTGTGATTTTGGTGAAAGTATAGACATAAAAAAATTTTGAGACCGAATAAAGGATCTAGACATGGGTCAACACATATATTGTCACTTGAGGAAAGGAAAATGTCTTTGACAAGTGGTTTTGGAGGAACTGGACACCCATAAGAAAAACGAAGCATCTTGACCCCATCTCACATCATACATAAAAATAAATTCTAAATGTGTTAAAAACCTCAAAATGAAAACAGAAAACCACAGGAGAATATCTTTATGAACAAAGACTTCTTAGAAAGGACACAGAAAGCATTAAAATTTTTAAAAATGAGAAAATGAATTTGTTCAAAAGTAAAACTTGTGTTCATCAAAAAATTTCCATCAAGAAAATAAATAGGTAAGCCATAGTTCAGTTGGCAAAGAATCTGCCTGCAGTGCAGTTGGTTAAGAATTGACCCCGGTTCAATTCCTGGGTGGGAAGATGTACTGGAGAAGGGACAGGCTGCCCACTCCAGTGTTCTTGGGCTTCCCTGGTGGCTCCGCTGGTAAAGAATGAGCTTGCAATGCAGGAGACCTGGGTTCGATCCCTGAGTTGGAAAGATCCCCTCGAGAAGGGAACAGCTACCCACTCTGGCCTGGAGAATTCCATGGTCTGTATAGTCCATGGGATCACAAAGGGTCAGACATGACTGAGCGACTTTCACTTTCTTTCACACCATAGAATGACAAGAAGATATTCACAACATGCCTATCTGACAAAAGATATATCCAGAATATATAAACTCCTATAACCCAATAATAAAGACAAGCAGCACAATTAAAAAAAAAAAAAAAAAGACAAGACCTGAGTGGACAGCTCACAAAAATGATACACATATGGCTGATGAGTACTTTAAAAGTCATTTAACATCATTAGTCATCAGGAAAATACAAATCAAATTCACAGTGAGATATTACTATACACGGTCTAGAATGGCTAAAATGATAAAGGCTGACAACACCAGATGCTGGAGATGGAGAGCAATAGTGACTTGCACAGTTTGGAGTGTAATATGGAACAACCCCTTTTGAAAAATATTTTTGTCGTTTTTCCAAATGCTTAACATATATCTACCCAATTACTTATGGTATTCATCCAGGAGAAATTAAAACGTATGTCTATAAAAGGCTACATCTAGAATTGTCATAGAAATTTTATAATAATCATTAAAAACTAAAAACAACCTAAATATTTATTAACAGGAGAATGAATTGGTAAGCTGGGATATAGTCATACAGTGGAATACAGCTCAATAAGACAAAGGAACAAGCTACATAAAGATACAACAACATGAATGAATCTCAAAAATACTATGATGAAGGACAGAAGCCAGACACAAAAAGTGTATAATATATGATCCCACTTATTCTAGAATAAGCAAAACTGATCTATGGTAATATAACTCAGATTAATTATTGCCTAGAAATGTTCTGTCTTGATGTGCATTCATGAAGACTGATGGCATGGTACACTTAAGATCTAAGATCAAGGGGAATAAGACACACTGTCGGGGTCTAGCTCCACAAGAGAAAAAAATGTTCTAAACACTCTTTTTCCCCAGAGTCTTCTGCTGCCGGGAGTCCAGCGCAGAAGAGATGGCTGATCACATCCCCATTCCACAGACTGGGAGATTAAGGCGAGGGAGGTCGCACAACTCATCACACATAGTGACAGAGCCAGGGCAAGAGCCCAATGCTCTTGCTTGTTCACTTTGTCCGCCCCCAATAGCATCTGGGAAAGCAGTATGGCCCAGTGGGTAAGTGTAGAGACTCTGGGGTCACACAGACCTGGGTTAGTGTCTCCACCACTAGCTGGGTGACTCTGGGTTGCTGAAACTTTCTGGGCTTTAGTTTTCTCATCTGTAAATTGGGAATGATAGTAGCTATCTCATCAGATTGATGTAAGGACAAATTGAGAGGGCACAGGTGGAACAGCACCGTCTCTGGCCCACCGTAAGCGCTCAGCAAACAGTGGTTATTATTGGTCACCCTGGAGACCCAGCTGGTGGCACAGCACTCAGCACCAATGGCTTGACACAACCATGAGTTTACATCTTGCAGGATGGAAAACATCTGGATCTTGTGCAGTGTTTGCCACCCCAAGGAGGACTGGAGGCCTAATTAAAATTGCTACTCTGTTTGTATTATCAAATGTCAGAGCTTTTTTTTTTTTTTTCTTCCCACAGAGCAAAGATTTTTCTTATCAAAAATCTATTCACTAAAATGCTAATGATCATCAGTGATTAGAAACTGCTGCTCAAATTTTGAAAGTTCCCAGTGGGCCTCTCAGACATGGCTTGTAACCTGTCAGTTGAAGAAATGTTCTCAACAAATCAAACTTTGCTGTATATGTTTAAAAAAAAAAAAAGGATTTTATTTCCTTAACGCTTCACTGTGCTGGTCTAGGAGGGGCTTTTGAGTTAAGTGACAGAGACCACATTATTAGTTGTGGAGTCAGTTCTAATAGAGGTCTCTCAAGGCAAGATATTCTCAGATAGGCCCCCAAACTGCTTACAAAAGTCTGTCAAGCTTATCTTAATTTCAATAAGCATTTAGCTTGCCAAAGAGAAGCATGGTGAGCAATTTGCTTATATTATTTTTTGTCCTTCTGCTTCATTTTCTTCTTCCCCTGCCTTCTTCTTCAGGAGGAAGCATCAACAAGGCTGTGGGCTTCAACAGGCAGCCAAGCATCCCGGTGTCACCAGCTGCCTCTGTGGTCAGACTCCAGTGGGCCCGGTGGCCTCCAGGGCTGGCTGCACACAACCCCAGCAGAGCCAGTGAGCCGACAATGCGGTGGGTGGGTTCCTCCTGGGTTCTCGGTTGCCCTGCCATGTATGGGCAGTCAGATACTGGAGGCCTTGCCTCTCACAGTACCTCGTCCACTGCTCACGTGGTCTTTTGGCCTCTCTAGGTTTGGGCAGTTTCCAGGGTATAGACTGGACTGTGCAGAACAGTCTCTCTGGACACAATTAGATGTCTGGTACCCAGGTACCCAATAACTAGAAGCCAGCCCAGCTGGAGGGCATGAGGTCAAAGGCACATGGTCCTCAGTGGTGTTTAGAACACAGTTTCGAGTCAGATAGGCTCGTGTTTGGTCTCGGCTCCCCCACTCTCTCATTCATACAACAAATATGTCCTGAGCACCCACCAGTGCATCGTGCTGGGAGCTGGTGATAGAGCAGTGAACCAAACAGGTACTGTGTTGTCCTTGCTCTCCTGAACCTTACAATTTGGTGGAGGAGACAATAAGCAATTAGGCAAATAAAGAAATGGAGCAATTACAGACTCATTAGTGTTTCAAAGTAAATAAACAGACTTGTGATTGATAGACCTTAAAGTCTGGTTCCTGAACCAATAGCATAGGTATCACCTGGGAACTTGTTAGAAATGCAGATTCCCAAGATCTACCCCAGCTATACTGACTCAGAACTTTCTGGATGGAGCCCAGTAATCTGTGTCTAAAGCCCACTGAGTGACTCTGGTCCAGGCTCCAGTTTAAAGATCCAGATATAGAATGGTGGGGTGAGGGAGGGGCCTCTTGATTGAAGGTGGTCAAGAGGCTGGTCTGTGGAAGAAATGCTCAAGGCTCAGGCCATAGGGATGAGGAGAAGCCATGTGAGGAAACAGAGGAAAAGCATCCCTGGCTGTGTGCACTTGGGCCTCAGTCTTCTCATCTGTGACTTGGGAATCACAGTAGTTCCACTACCACATAGTTGTGATGGGGCTTCCCAGGTGACTCAACAGTAAAGTATCTGCCTGCCAATGCAGGACATAAAGGAGACTCGGGTTGGATCCCTGGGTCAGGAAGATCCCCTAGAGGAGGAGATGGCAACCCACTCCAGTATTCTTATCTGGAGAAGTCCATGGACAGGGGAGCTACAGTCCACTGGGTCGCAAGGAGTCAGACATGACTGAGCAACTAAGCATGAGCACGAGAGTTGTGATGAAGATTCAGCAGGTAAAGGCTAGACTTTGCCAAAACGTAAACTCCAGAAACTGAGACAACATTGTCAAGCAATTAAACGCCAATTAAAAAATAAATAAAATACTTATTTTTTAAAAATGTAAAAGCATCATCAGTGATGACTTTTATCGTTTAGAGTGTGACACCACCAGGCTCCAGTTCTTGGGCCACTACCCTAAGAAGGTGGCAAGGTCTCTTAGAAACTTGCAGGCCAGCCCAGGTCCCATCGCCCCAGGATCTGCTCTGAAGCAGCAAAGTAGTCAAGGCCATAGGTCGGAGATGCAAAGCCTGGAGGTGGCTGCATTCTAGGGGAAGACTCGACAGTTCCCACCTAGAGCCCCACCCATAACCCCACTGCCTTTTCTCTATTTGCAAGAGCAACTCTGAAGCAGTAGAGCTTCCGTGCACTTCAGCAGCACAGACACTAGTAGGTCTTCCCAACAAAATGAAGCAGGACGCTTGGTTGAAAATCAGAGAAGTCCTCTCAACCAGCCAGACAGTAGCTGTGCCTGGGATCTTGCCTGAGCCTATTAGATGCACAACCTCTGACCTTGGGGGCTTGGGACCTCATGGAGGATATGAAACGTAAGCAGCTACTGGAAATACCAGGTAGAAAGCATTATCAGGGAGGTGCTGGGCGTTCAGAAGGAGATTGATTCCTGCTGGGGGACTGGAGACACCTTCCTGGATGTACCTTCCCTTGGGGACATCCATCATTTCTTGAAGGAGCTTCCAAGTCTAAAGAGCTTATTATTCCCTCCTGTACCACTTTACTCTTGAGACTGTAAATCAAAATTCCATCTCAGAGAAATCCTTGATTTTTGAGCAGAGGAGAGAGAGAGACTCGAAGTTGGTTTAATCTCCTTGACAGCCTGTTTGAAGGACAAGATGTCTTGAGAGCCCCCACCATGTTTTAGAACTGGGAAGTCCTTAGGGAATATCTAAACCAATAGTTCCATCATAGAGATGAGGAACTGAGGCCAGAGAAGGAAGGGTAGTTGGCAAGGCTACATGTTGATTCATGGCAGTGCTGGGGCTGGCATCCTGGCCCTGTGCCCTCTACGGGGGGGGGCCCCGCACTGGCGCGCCCGGGCCCGGCTTTGGCCTTGCCCATCAGTAAGAGCTGAGGCAGAACTTATGTCCCACCCCAGTAGAACTGCCTCATGCCCCATGGGACCCAGACAATAGCCCAGAAACTGAGGTGGGGACCACATCACATCGATATGGTTCCTTCTGGTTTTACTCTGTTTCACAGCCTATGACCACTTCCTTCCCCTTGCCCTGGGCTTCAGCCCCAAGGGCCTGGTCCTTTTTTTTTTTTTTTTTTTTAGAAGGAGTCATTCAGTTTCTACTGCCAACTTGTCTCCTCCCTCCTGACTCCCAGGATCATCGGTCCTTTGTTCCTGTCAGTCTCCCTGCCCACAGCACCTGCTTATCAGCTAGGTCCTTGGCCTTCGCCTAGCTCTCCCAGCCCAATGAATAAGCGAGCTGCACCCCCCTCAACCCCCAACCTCCAACCACCTCTTATTCTCTAAGGATTGTGCCAAGAAGAATAAAACCCTACAGAGCATCAAGAAAAACTACCAAATTGAGCATTGCTGTAAAAGTCAGCTAAATAAATAAAGCTAGAAAAGGAAAACATAAAAATGTAGGTTTGACTAATGAAAATTACACTACTTAGAGTCAATGAAGTGAACTTAGGTTAATTGATCATCCAGGTAACAACAATTATTTGCATCATTATCATGTGTCAGAGTAGCCGTGCTGTGAGCTTAATTTGATGATACCACTGGGCTCTGGTAAAGTATCCTGGGCCTTCATATGTACCACTCATGGAACTTTGAATCTGCTCCCAGTGTTAAGTACAGGAGGGATATATTAGTTTAATACTTTTGCCGTACTCAGACATCATGACTGTTGTAATGTTCATAAAATTGTCATGTCAAAGGATCACACAGGCCATCTAGGTCAATCTCAAGCCCAAGGAAGGAACTGCACCAATCACTCCCCGGGAGAGGTCATCCAGTCTTTCCTTGAGAGGTTCTGGTGATGGGAGCTTACTGATACTGACAGCATTAGTTGCTCAGTCGTGTCTGACTCCTTGTGACCCCATGGACTGTAGCCCACCATGCACCTCTGTCCATGGAATTCTCCAGGCAGGAATACTGGAATGGATTGCCATTCCCTCCTCCAGGGGATCTTCCCAACCCAGGGATAGAACTTGGGTCTCTTGAATTGCAGGTGGATTCTTTAGCATCTGAACCATGCAAGCCCAATAGGACTTACTGCCTACAAGGAATTCTGTTTGATCTTTAAACCACATGAGTTGAGGAAGATCTTTCTTAGATGGAGTCCAGATCTTCCTCTTTGTGGCTTATACGATTGACGTTGGTTCTGTTGACCTAGAAGTTAGTGAAAAACCTTCGTATCATTGTCCTCCACATGCCGGTCCCTATGGGAGTTAAAGACATCAAGATTGCTAGACTCCAGGAGACAGAAAGTATAGTGATGAAGAGCTTCAATCTGGGTTTAAGTGCTGATTCTAGCACCTATTGGCTAGGGTAACATTGAGAGAATTACATAATCTCTCTATCCCTAGGTTTCCTCAGCTGTAAAATGGGGATAATATTATCTGTCTCACAGGCTATTGAGAGGACAAATGAGCTAATACATATAGGCATGGAAAACCTTGCCTGGCACATAACAAGCTCCATATACATGTTAGCTACCATTATTTTTTTAGTTTTAGAGACAAAATATTCTCCATTTATTCACCACTTTCCCCTTAAAGATGATTAAAGATAACTTCATATGGAAGCAAGTGAGAGTTCTGAGTTTCTCAGAGCAAGTACAGGAAAGAATAGAGGGTTGTTATGAACATTAAATAAGTTGTTTCAAGTTAAGTACGCATGCAGTTGCTTAGTACATAGGCTCAGTAAATATTTGCAATTAGGATTATTGGTGCTTATTCAACTATTCTAAAATAGAGAAGAGAGATTGTTAGATGATACACATGCCTCAAATCTAACTGACTTTTGAATAACTTAGATGTGTACCTAAGTGAAATGTCTTAAATAAAGATTAGGCAAGTGTGCAGAAAACTGCTCTAATTACTCAGCTCGTGCAGACACATTCCAGTCTTTGGAGACTTGCAAAGTCTCAGTTACCGTTTCCCCCAGGTATCGTGCTTCACGGTGATGAATGGGAACTGATTCTTGGAATAGAAATGCTATTTCCTTGGGGCCTCCAAGGCCCAGCAAAGGCATTAGGTCGGTGTTTGAAATGCATGGTCTTGGAGAGGAGGCCTGAGGCTGCCTCGGAGAACACCCAGCTCAGCCCTGAGACTCATGGAGGCAGGAAAGCCTTTCTCAAGCAGGAGTTCCAAGAGCACTAGGGGCTCCTGGGGTCCCAAACAAGGCCAGAACTCCAGCTCCAGCTGTTCCAGGCACAGCAGCTTTTTCAGGGCAAATGAACCATGCTATCTAGGAAACTCCAAAAGCGAAAAATGCTTTCTTTATTTCCTTTTGACCCAAAGGTTTTTTATTTTTATTTTTTTACCCCAGCTCTCTTTGTCTGAGTGCAACTAGACCTTGGTGTGCATTCTTTCATTAGGCTCATGATAACCACCTCAGGTTGGTAGTTTGTTCTCCCATTTTACAGATAAGGAAATTGAGGCTCAGTGTGTGTAAACTTTTCAGCACCATTCCAGTTCTCACTTCCCCACACCCTGTGAAGATAGACACAGCCAGACAAGCTCTGGCCAATGAAACCAGAGTGAAAGTGAGGCAACTCATTTAAGTGAGTTACAATGCTCTCTCCACAGTGCCTTAGTCACTGCATAAGACGTAATGAAAAGAAGCCTCCATCAATATGGTTTCTGTAGTTACTATTGATACTAAGGTACCTATTGAAAGTGGTGCAGTCAATATGCCAGCAAATTTGGAAAACTCAGCAGTGGCCACAGGACTGGGAAAGGTCAGATTTCATTTCAATCTCAAAGAAAGGCAGTGCCTAAGAATGCTCAAACTACCACACAATTGCACTCATCTCTCATGCTAGTAAAATAATGCTCAAAATTCTCCAAGCCAGGCTTCAGTGATACGTGAACCGTGCATGAATTTCCAGATGTTCAAACTGGTTTTAGAAAAGGCAAAGGAACCAGAGATTAAATTGCCAACATCCACTGGATGATCAAAAAATGAGAGTTCCAGAAAAACATCTATTTCTGCTTTATTGACTATGCCAAAGCCTTTGGCTGTGTGGATCACAATAAACTGTGGAAAATTCTGAAAGAGATGGGAATACCAGGCCACCTGACCTGCCTCTTGAGTAATCTGTATGCAGGTTAGAAGCAACCGTCAGAAGTGGACATGGAACAAGAGACTGGTTCCAGATAGGATAAGGGGTACATCAAGGCTGTATATTGTCACCCTGCTTATTTAACTCGGAAAAGGCAATGGCAACCCACTCCAGTACTCTTGCCTGGCAAATCCCATGGACGGAGGAGCCTAGAAGGCTTCAGTCCATGGGGTCGCTAGGAGTCGGATACGACTAAGCGACTTCACTTTCACTTTTCACTTTGATGCATTGGAGAAGGAAATGGCAACCCACTCCAGTGTTCCTGCCTGGAGAATCCCAGGAATGGGGGAGCCTGGTGGGCTGCCATCTGTGGGGTCGCACAGAGTCGGACACAATTGAAGCTACTTAGCAGCAGCATGAAAGGTATGTGAGCAAGAGGTAAACCTCTGTCATTTACAGCCGCTTAGATTTCAGAGCTGTTTGTCACTGCAGCATACCCTAGACTACCCTGACTGATAGATAAATATTAAATAATGTGCTTACAGTTACACAGCCTCAAAACTGGAATAGGGAGCTAGTCTGTCTAATTCCAAAGCTTATGCTCCAACCACTGCATGATTGTACTGCCCCTTTCTTCCTGTCTGCCTGGTTCTCTCCCTCACTGCCTGCCCATCCCAGGCTGCAGGATGGATAACTGTGCTCCAAGGGTAAATTGTCCCACTCCACTCTGACTAGCTTCCCAGGTGGTGTTAGTGGTAAAGAACCTGCCTGCCAATGCTGGAGATGCCAGAGATATGGGTTCAATTCCTGGGTCAGGAAGATCCCATGGAGGAAGGCATGGCAACCCACTCCAGTATTCTTGCCTGGAGAATCCCATGGACAGAGAAGCCTGGCAGGCTACAGTCCACAGGGTCACAAAAAGTCAGACACAACTGAAGCGACCTAGCATGCATACAAGCCCTCTGACTGGCAGGAAGAACTTCCCTGCCCTCTGGAAATTCTCTTGGGTCACCCATGTTTGTTTGTTTTAACAAAGATGGGCTAGGTCCAAGATTGAGCGAGGGAATGAATGGAGTCCCCTCTTGTACTGTTCCCTGGCCACACTATTCTGTCTGTTGCCCCCTCCCATCCTGAGGGTTCCTTCCCCCTAAAACTCCAACCCCACTAGGTTCCTCACTTTACTAAAACCATCTTATGTCTTCCCACTGCCCTCAGGAGAAAGTCCTGGCACACAAGGACACTAAGAGTCAGTTCCTGTTTCCTTTCTGGTTTTTACTCCTGTCTTTCCTCTGGTAGCTCAGCTCGTAAAGAATTCACCTGCAATGCAACAGACCCTGGTTTGATTCCTGGGTTGGGAAGATCTGCTGGAGAAGGGATAGGCTACCCACTCCAGTGTTCTTGGGCTTCCCCGGTGGCTCAGCTGGTAAAGAATCTGCCTGCAATGTGTGAGACCTGGGTTCAATCCCTGGGTTGGGAAGATGCCCTGGAGAAGGGAAAGGCTACCCACTCCAGTATTCTGGCCTGGAGAATTTTATGGACTGTATAGTCCACGGGGTCAGAAAGAGTCAGACACAACTGAGCGACTTTCACTTTCCCTTTCCTCTGCACAAGACCCTGGTGCTGGCCACCGTCCCTAAGGAAGCTTGTCACCCAGACCTCTGAGGCACAACCTATAGGAATCCCCTCCCTACTGACCCTTTCCATCTTTTTCTGCCAGTCACACATACATACATGAACACACACCCGCGCACGCAAACACATCAGCTGCTCCTGCCTCCATCCCCCAGTCCCCTGTAACAGCTCCCATCACTGCAAAAATAGCTTTGTATCATCCTTGTCTATGCATGCTCTGTCTCGCCCCATACTGAGGCTCTCAAGGCAGGGATCATAACTGACTTCTTTCTGCATCCCCAGAAAACCCCTCAATGCCAGACCCAGAGTAGGGGCTTCTGACATTGCAGAAGAGGATGTTTAAATGGCAGCTATCCAAGGCCTGAGCTTCCGCACTGGACCAAAAGGGCATTTTTCAGTGTCCCCTCCACCTCCCTTGAACAAGATCCAGCTGAAACAAAAACAAACAAAATGTGCTCTTTCCTCTAAGCCCCAGACTGGTTCTCCCCCGGCGCAATGCTTTCGAACATCATCTGCTTTCCCACTTCAAGGTCTATCTATCATGTTCACCAGAATCTGTCCCCGCGGGGCTGCGGCATGAGAATCGTCAACATTTAACACAATCAGAGCTTGTTCCGTTGTGAGGAGGTGGGGGCGGGAGGCTGGCAGGGCTAAGCCCTGCTTGTCTTCTCGACTGAGCACAAACGCCTACAGAAGGAATTCTCCCATGAGACCCTCTTCCTCCTTCCCTCTGTCCTCTTTGCCTTTTATCAATGAGGTAGGGCAAGACCGATGCAAACCCTGGCCCCATCCAAGGGCTCACCTCTCCCACTCTGGCCATCTGTCCTGGCCTCATTTAAGTGTTCTTACCTGCCCGTCACTCCGCAGCAGCCAGTGGCCAGGGAGGGAATATAGGTCATTTACACTTCTTCGTGCCTTTTGTAGCAACTGTTGTACCTGAGCATTCAGTTTCTATAAGAGCAGCTCATGGTAGAAAAACCCTAACTTAAAGAATCCCCGTGGAACTTCAGGCGGAAAGAAAGGCATGCACAGAAGTGGGGAGAGATGGGAGAGAGAAGATGGCAAATGGATCTGTAAAGTTTTAATAACTTCTATGTTTAAGATCTCCTTTCCTGTAAGTTTCTAGCTTCAGACCTTTATTTATGGGCCAGGGCAAGAGTGACAAGTTGAGTGTTGGAGGTCCAGTTCAAGATTTCTCTATGGCAGTGTCCATGTCCAAAGAAAGGATACTCTTGTACTTGACCATGCCCGGGAGTATGCTCAGCGCAATCAGTTTAAGTGTTGTGAAACAGGTAAAAAGGAAGGATCAAGAGAAACAGTGGCTGTTTCTTAGAATTCCCCTTCTCCTGCTCTTTGTCTTTCCTGGGTGGACATGCTGCCAGTTTGCCTCAGCATTACTCCTATGTCACCGGGCTGTGGACAGGGCTAGCCATCGATGTCCTTTTGGCCCTCTATCAATGTCCCTCAGCCTCGGACTGACATACCTTTTCAAAGCTGCCCCTTGCAGGTGCCTGATTTGAGAGCACAGAAAAGAGCAAGGCAGTGATTAGCCATGGACTATTCCCAACTCACAGCAAAAACAACCAAGTTCCATTCATTCGGCTCCAGGCAGCACTGAACACCCCTGGGCCTTTGAGAAAGGGTGGCTTCCCCCAAACCACCTGGTAACAAGCTGGCTGATTGAGCTGAATTCATTTTTCCTCCTGAATACAGAGACAAGTACTTACAAATTGAATGAAATTGATGCAAGTGAAGTTATTCAATTTCCACTGGCCTTACCCAGAGCCTTTAGCATGCTTCTCACAGTTAGGGGCAAATAATATTTGTTTTTTCCCTGCACAAATGCAAAAACATTTCCAGCACTCTGAAAGCCCCTCTTTGGGTATTTGCACTCAATTCCATTTCTGTAAGCATGGACTGAGGCATTACTAGATGGGCCTGATTGGCTGGGCAATTGGCTTACATTCCAGAGTGCTTACTATGTGGCAGGCATTTTTATATGTATGATCTCTTTTAATCCCTGTTAGAACCCCCTGAGGGCCATCTTACCTCCACTTTGCAGATGAGGAAACTGAGACTCAGGGAGGTGAGGTGGCTTGCCCAAGGATAAACAGCCAGTCAGAGGTGAACCTTTCTCCAAATTCATGTCTTTACATAAGGCCCCTTTCACTCATGAGACTGCAGTTCAGAGAATGGTGCTAGCCCACTCCAACTTGACCTGATAACGAGTTGGCAAACCCCATTCCAGGCCCTGGCAGGAAACTTTTGTGAACGAATAAGTGAATAATTGAGTGAAGTGCTGCCACTGAGGGCAAGGGTCTCTTATCCTCCTGCCTGATGCGCCATCATTCTGCTTCTCTGACTCCGCCCTCAAAGCCCTGTACCCTTCTTCCCAAGTCACATCCCTCACCCCACGGCCACACGTAGTTTTCATAGACACATGGAAACCACACATCAATAGCCCCTTAAGGACAAAAACTTCTGAAGAACTATCTTAACTCCTTGGAGAGCTCGGTTCTGCATGTGTTGAATGGCACTGCCCAACCATGACCGTCTAGTTGGCATGGCAGTGCTCCACAGCCCTGGCAAGCTCCTCCAACTGTGACCCTGACCATCTTCTCTATAGCGTCAGGTGGCAGGAATCCTAGGAAGGATTCCCATTTGAACAAAGAGGGAACCAGACTCGAAGAGGGAGATGACAGCAGACCTGGGCTCAGGTTTCCTGATGCCCAGCCCACTGCTCATTCCTCTGCACCTCCCCCGACTCACCTTCTTCTCTGACTGCTGAAATAATGGAGACTCACCCTCAACCCTGGTTTACAAGTAGGTTTTGTTTTGAATGAATAGGAAAGAGTTTATGATTGATTAGTAACGTCTGCTAGGAGTGAGGAGAAGGAAATGGCAATCCGGCAGGAAGTGGCAACACTCCAGTGTTCTTGCCTGGAGAATCCCAGAGACAGTGGAGCCTGGTGGGCTGCCGTCTATGGGGTCGCATAGAATTGGACACGACTGAAGCGACCTAGCAGCAGCAGCAGCAGCTATGAGTGAAGATAAGAGTGACACCAGAGGTGGAGTATATTTATGGATCCTTCCCCAAACTAATGTGACTTTTTTTTCTTCAAAACATAACAGTTTTGAAATGACTTCCCTTCTTCCTATCTCCTGCTCCATAAAAATTTCTGACCTAATGGCCAGAACTTGGGAAATTTCACCGTAATGCTACCTGAGAGGGAAGGGTTTGATAAACAATTTAACATAGACTTCAGGATTGCAAGGGGAGTGTTTAATTTGCTCAAGAGACCCACTGTCCTCAAGGACTCCAGTCCATTAGCTTTTGTCCAACTAATGACAAGTGAGTTTTCTATATTCATTAAAGCAGACTTGGGATTTGGCTAGAGGGGCAGTGAACTGGAGAGGAAATAGCACTAGACTCAAGAGAAATGTTCTTGATTACTTGCTGTACGTTTTGAAAAAGAATAAAATGGTGTTTTCCTAAAATCCCTTTAAGCCAAGCTTTTCCCTGATAAGGGCAGATGTACCTTCCAGTGGAAACCTGGGAATGCCCAAAGGAGCATTCAGATCAGTGCAAGCCAGCTCTGGTCATTTCACCAGCCACTACCCATCTGTTCCCATGGGGCTGTACTGGCAGAGACAGAGATGGGAGGGGCCCAGCTGCCCTCAGAGGGCCCACAATCTAAGGGGGCGCCTGCAGGTGGGAGCAGTGAGAGGCAGCACCTGCAAGTCACTGTCACTGTTGTTCTGAGCTTCCCCTGTCCTGGCTTCAGAATTCCACTGATCTCAGCACAGCATTCACAGGGATGCTGTGAGATGCCAGGAGTCTGGAAAAAGACGAAAGAGTTTCCCATGCATTTCCTGCTCTGCCTCTGCACTTCATTTCAGCCACCCCATGAGTGAAGGAGTTTGGGCTGCTTCCTGGTCCCCTGCTGGGAATAACTGCCCAAATGCCATGGAATAAGGTCAGAAGGCTTTTGAAGCAGCTGCTAGTCAAATGGAATCTCTCTGTCAATTAGGAAAGAGCCCTATTCTGGCAGAAGACCAATGGCTCACTCAAAATCAGTGATTGGAAAGAGTTTAGTGAAAAGATGGTTTCCCAAGGTGAGGCCAGAGTTAAGAAAAACCAGCAAAGGATGGTGAAACATCTGAGTAACAGAGGGGAGCCATTAACTACAGAGAGGCCTGGAGGGACATCAGGAAAAAGCGGTTATGGAAACCCACACGAGCCACGTCTATAGTAAAGGGCACCACATAACAACAGAGAACCTTGACAGAGGGTCATGGCCACTGCCAAGCCAACAAAGAGGGAAATGAGGGAATAAATACCCACCCTCTCTGTCCATCAGCCAGCCTGTCTCCTTGCTGTTGCCTCCCATTGGCTAAACAGGAAGCCAGAAGGTAGAAAGTCTGGTGGAGATGGCCTCCAGGGCACAGAGAAGGGGAGGGGGCAGAGAGAAGAGCTGGGGGCAAACAGAGATGGCCAGCAAGTACCCCTTCCTCCAGACTTTTGCTGCCATCTGCCGGGATGTCACGATAAACATCCTAAGCTGTGATTACTGTATGGATGGCGGCCCTAAAGATGGTCTGTAGTAGCCTTGCTGTAATCAAACCTGATCCCAGGCTTCACTCTCTCCAACATACAGTCCACACTCTGGCTCCCCAAACACCCTGAACAGAAGTGCCGACTCCCTAGCATTTGCCCACATGGCTCCCTCCTCTGCAATTTCCTCCCCATCTTCAGATACATCTAATCTAGAAAGCACAGGGGAAAATGCCACCTCCTCCCTGAAGCCTGCCCAATCCCAGCAACTGGAAGCCATGTCTGCTTCCTCAGGGACCTTCACAGAACCTCCCCATACCTCTCCCTCAGCGAGTTAAAACCATGGTGACTCACGAGCGGGCTGCTCTGTTCCGTTTTCAACTCCCTGGCTCTCTGTGCTCCACCACAGGCTAGAGCCTGGAAATCAGCAACCTCAGCAAATACCAACCCTCCTCTTGGTTCCTCTCGTCTGTCTGGCCATCGACCTTGACTCACTAGCAATTGCTCCTGGCTGCTTGTGAGCTGGCAGCCATGGATTTTCTTTCCTTCTGGGTTAAATTTCTGGCTATCAGTGCGTGATTTTCTGTCACCTCCTGCTCACCTGCATCCGGCAGAGCCTGGGAGAGCTAGAAGGCTGAAGGGGGCTATAACAGCCAGGGAGGGGCGCCAGGGGACCCTCAGGTACCTTCTCAGGCCCGTATTCTCTGATCATGTCCTAATCCTTTCTGAGTGACAAAGTGTAACACGGAGCATCACATGTGTACAATACTCCCCAGTGCAGATTGAAAACATTTTCCTTTTCTTTGTATACTCAACACTCACTGGCCCTTGGGGACTATTATAGGCTGACTTTGCTGCCCCAACCAACTCACAAATTTAGTAAAGACGGCAACAATAATGGCTGAGCTTTTGAATGTTTATTCTGTGCCAGACCTACGGTAGGCACTTTGCAAGTTTTATCCCTATTAATCCTCCCCACAAGTATATGAAATAGGGGTTAGGCGCCATCATTTTATAGATGAAGAAACTGAGGCTCAGAGAGATTGTAACAGGACTGAAAACACAGAAAATGATGCAGCCAGGATTCAAAGCCGGGTCAGTCTGGTTCCAGAGCCCCAGAGCAGAGAGGGAAGCTGGGATCTGGTTTACTCCTCCTAAGCAGCCTTGTCGGAGAAGGCAATGGCATTCCACTCCAGCACTCTTGCCTGGAAAATCCCATGGATGGAGGAGCCTGGTGGGCTGCAGTCTGTGGGGTCACTAGGAGTCGGACATGACTGAGCGACTTCACTTTCACTTTTCACTTTCATGCATTGGAGAAGGAAATGGCAACCCACTCCGGTGTTCTTGCTTGGAGAATCCCAGGGACGGGGGAGCCTCGTGGGCTGTCGTCTATGGGGTCGCACAGAATCGGACACGACTGAAGCGACTTAGCAGCAGCAGCAGCAGCAGCAAGCAGCCTTGTAAGTAGGTCTTAGCATCCCCACAATATAAGTGATGTTGCTGAGAACCAGAGACAGATATACACAAGGTCACATGGCAAGCAGCAGCATCAAATGCCCCCTGTACAAGAATCACTAGCCATGGGAAGTGCAGGCAACCCCGTAATGTAGAAGGGCACCATAGACCAGTAAGTGGGACACAAACAGGGCTTTGAAGGGAGCACTGAAGAGGGGTAATCAAGGGAGCCTTCCCAGAGGAGATGGCATTTGAACAAAGACAGGAGAGAAGACTGGTACAAAGGCTGTGTGCTATTATACTGGGGGCCCAAGGTTTGGGAATCAAAGTAGCCTGAGGCTGGGATTGTCTGCAGCAGGTTATAGGCTACTAGGATAAGTACCCCCTCGAGTAAATTTCTCCTTCCTTTCAGTTGAGATACTCAGATCACTACAGTGGGAGGAAAAGTTTCGGTCACTCTGATTCCCTATTCCCAGACCATTCAGCCAGGCTAGAGTGGTAGTGCTGGGGGCCAGCAAGGACACCCACATAGGACACTCCTATAAGGACCTGGACAAATTTTTGAGGCACGTCCAATTTCTTCACCACATCTAGATCTGTCTTTTTGCATTTGTAATTCCAGCTTCATTTATCTTATACCCACCTGTCCCCATCTGGAAAGAAATCGAGTGAAAGTAAGAAGGGAATAAAATAATAGGAACTTCTTAGCCTAGAGTAGTCATTAAATGCTCTCTTTGCCCATCAGACTGGTATTTAAATGAAGGAGGGGTCTGGGGTGGGCAGAGGGCATTGTTGATAGCTGCCTCAGTGTGGCAGCAGGAGACAAGAATAATAGACTTGGAGAATGTTTTCCCGATTATGCTGAAGTGGTGAAAAACAACGGGTCCCCAAATGGAAGTAATGGTGCTCAGAACCTCTCTGTGGATCCTGCAGGCAGCAGCTGAAACTGCCTCGCTTCTTTTCTAACAGGACTGAATTAATTCAGGGACTGCACGACCCTTGTACTCCCATTTCGATTACAGACAGACCTAGTTTTTGCAGAACTCATTAACTAGCAAGTCTGCAGGGACCTGGGCTTCCAAGCCTTGCTGGACAGGCCCCCAAGCCAGGTTCCAAGAAATCCGGGCGCCCGGAGTGTGGCCAAGGCTTGTGCTGAAGGTTGGGACTCAGAGGGAAGCTCTTGCTGTTCCTGATGAGTCTGAAGATCAGTGCATGGAGAAGGCAGGAGGCACTTCAGCTGCCTGCGTTTCACCAGCAGTTAGGCCGTAACCACCAGGACTCAGCACTGGAAGCAGCTGAACACTGACGATTTGAGCTCTGACTTTCCTGTAAAAGGTCACCCTCCAGGAAGAACTTATCTTGTCAGCAGCCAGAGGAGGACACTGAAACCCCAAACGGGGACATGCGGATGTGTTCCAGCGCTGTCTGGTCCTCGGGTTCACCTCTAGGGCTCCCTCCTCCAAGAAACCTAGAACCTCCCGGCTGGTCAGAACCTCTCCTCTGTTTCTGTCCCTATTTCAAGACATTCAGCCCTTCATACCTGTGAAACAGGTGTTCGCATTCATTTCTTTAAAAGAAATTATTTTGGCTGCACCTCACAGCTTGTGGGACTTTAGTTCCCAGACCAGGGATCTAACCTGAGTCCCCTGCATTGGAAGGTGGAGTCTTAAGCCCTGGACAGCTGGGGACGTCTCTCCATCCATTTCTCATCTCCCTGGATGAGCTATGAGGCCCCAAATAAGTTCTTTCATTCTTTGTATGCCTAGCCTTGGGCATCCCTGGTGGTTCAGTGGTTAAAAAAAATCTGCCTGCCAATGCAAGAGATGCAAGTTCAATCCCTGGGTTAGTAAGACCCCTTGGAGAAGGAAATGGCACCTCACTCCAGTATTCTTGCCTGGGAAATGGACAGAGAAGACTGGTAAGCCACAGTCCGTGGGATGGCAAAGAGTCAGACACAGTTTAGTGACTAGACGACAACAATGCCCAGCCTCACACACAGCATGCTCCGTGTTTGCTCACTGAATACAAGAACAAGTAAATGAATAAAAAGTGGCTGCAGACAAAAAAAAAAAGTAAAAGGAGGACAATATTTCATGGAAATGTTTCCCATAGGATAATTAATACTAAAAGATGAATGAAGATAACCCAGTTGAAGGATGACATACTTACACATTCTAGGCAGCGTTGGAACCATGTAGAGGCAGGCTCCCCGAAGGAGGAGCAGAGCATCACAGTTAACCCAGACACTGGAGCCGGACTGTTTAGTCTATTGCCCAACTGTGAATTTAGCACTCTGTGAATTTGGTCAAGACAGCTATCTTGCTCTGCCTTAGTTAAAATGGGGGTGATAAAAAGTACGTACATACTTCACAGGATTGTTATCTATGGAGTGCTTAAAGTGTGCTCGGCACAGAGTGATGAGCTAGTACCCCCACTCCTCTCTGACCCACCTGGAGCTGGCTTTTCTGTGTCTCATTCTCTTGCACCACATACACCTCAACACTCTTCTCTGCAACCAGGCTGTGTTGGCTCTATGGAGACCCCTGTTGACCAAGATATGGATCAGTCTGACCTCTGCAGTTTCAGCACCTCCATTATTTAACCCTGTGTGAGAATACAACATTCAGAAAACGAAGATCATGGCATCTGGTCCCATCACTTCATGGGAAATAGATGGGGAAACAGTGGAAACAGTGTCAGACTTTATTTTTGGGGGCTCCATAATCACTGCAGATGGTGACTGCAGCCATGAAATTAAAAGACGCTTACTCCTTGGAAGGAAAGTTATGACCAACCTAGATAGCATATTAAAAACAGAGACATTACTTTGCCAACAAAGGCCATCTAGTCAAGGCTATGGTTTTTCCTGTGGTCATGTATGGATGTGAGAGTTGGACTGTGAAGAAAGCTGAGCACCGAAGAACTGATGCTTTTGAACTGTGGTGTTGGAGAAGACTCTCGAGAATTCCTTGGACAGCAAGGAGATCCAACCAGTCAATCCTAAAGGAAATCAGTCCTGGGATTTCTTTGGAAGGACTGATGCTAAAGCTGAAAGTCCAGTACTTTGGCCACCTCATGCGAAGAGTTGACTCATTGGAAAAGACTCTGATGCTGGGAGGGATTGGGGGCAGGAGGAGAAGGGGACAACAGAAGACGAGATGGCTGGAAGGCATCACCAACTCGATGGACGTGAGTCTGAGTGAACTCCGGGAGCTGGTGATGGACGGGGAGGCCTGGCGTGCTGCGATTCATGGGGTCACAAAGAGTCGGACACGACTGAGCGACTGAACTGAACTGAACTGACTGAGAATACTGCATATATCAACCACCCCTTCTTCTCACTTCTTACTGCTCACAACTCGGTTTATGCCACCTCAGATGCCCTCTCATACATAAACATGCATCCTCTTTTTAGTCAGGTAGTTTTAATTAAACTTTTTCCTTTGTTTCTACTAGCTTTTGTTCTCTCAGTCCTGCCTTGTTTTGTTCTCCTGAGAGCACCAAGTGTGTTGTGGCTGATGAACTTAATAGTAATGTTATGCTGCACTGTCCAATTTAGTAAACACTAATCACATGTGATTATTTACACTTAAAATTTAATTCATTAAAATGAAATAAAATTAAAAATCCAGTTCCTCTCATGCACTACCCACACTTCAAGTGTTCGATAGCTACATGTGGCTAGTGGTCACTGTATTGGATATAGAACATTTCCATTATTTGTAGAAAGTTCTATTATACATTGCTGCTCTATAGTCCTCTAAATAAAAGAGAAATATAATTACAACTTCTAAAAGGAAGAGACACAATAATGAAAAATTTTTTCATATCTCTCTCTATATATGTACAACTGGCAAGGGGATAGCTATCCTGTGTGAGGGCCTCACCTGCCCCTGCTCCCAGGTGACTGGACCAGAGGCTGACATCTTATGTAAGCAGACCCAGCAGGTTCTCTCACCTAAGACTTTGGAATCAGGACCCCCTGGTGGTGCTGACCAATAGCACAGGGAGGCCTGAGGGCTGAAGCTACTATTTTATCAAGGCCTCAATGGGTCACCTGTAACCAGACAAACAAGCAGACAAGTCAATCTGCAGAGCCAGAAAAATGAAATAAGAGTCCAAGAGACAAAAAAATTAAGAAACCAAAGATTCTACAGTGGAGGGCTAACAGGGTAGCTGGTAAAGCAGTAAAAGTAGAGGCCTGAGGGCCAGTCCGTCTGCACTTTCTGTAACTGGGAGCCATGCCAGTCCCGTCTCCCTCCTTTGACCTGGGCTCCAAGTGGGTTTCCATATCTTGTCTTGCAATAGTTCCTGACTAGGTTCTTGGGATCTCAAAACAGGGCTCTGACAATGTGATGGGTTAAGTTTGTCTTTACCATCCTGTTCCCAGGATTAATTTGTGCAAACCCTGCACGGTGGCCTGAGGGACGCAGTGAAGGGAACTGCATGTGCAGGGACTCAGCAGTTGTTATTAAGCATGGCCTGGGTTTCTCCGGTGTGCCAGGTCCTGAATAAAGGACAGAGCGGTATCCATCCTCTTCCATTTCCAAATGCTAACCAGACTTCAGGGCTCTGCTCAGCGCCACCACTTCCTGGAAGTCTTCCCAGATCTACACACACACACAGCACCCTCGGCTAGAAGTGAGATTTCTTCCTCCAGACCAAGCAGATGATGACTATTTTGGGTTGAATTACATGATAAACATTTAGACTGTGTTTTGGTCTCCAACATATCTAACCTGGCATGTGTGCTCATCTAAAGCTCTACAGTAAAAAACCAGGTCTCCAGAAGGCTCTGGAGTGCAGCTGGACACAAGCCCTCACTTTGTAAAAGAGGACACGTGCTGAGAGAAGTAGCTGATAGAGCTACCTTCACTCTCACAATCCAATTAATCTCATTTTACCTGGAAGTCATCACAGTTACCCTGTTATAATAAACATCTCCTCCCTCCCAGTGCCCTCCCAGCTCTTTGAGATGTTATTCTGAGCAATGGTGGTGAAGGAGGGCATCCCAATAAAGAAGTAAGGAGATGCCCCTGTTAGGTGTGGATGGCAGGTTTCTATGGAGATTGCCTGAGTGAGGGTTTGGGTCAGTTTCACTGGTTTGACTGACTGGCTTACTGAAGTGCTTGATGGATATAATGTCCTGCATATTTGGACCTCTCATGAGTAGAATTCAGGTATCTGTCCTGAATGTCCATGGAACAGCTGAAGGATGGTTCATCATGACCTCCAAGAGGATGAGTTCTCCATCTCCAGCTCTTTAGGTCTAAGCTGTCCTAATCAAGAATATCATACTCAAGGTTCATCCCCAAACAGTTATAACAATTTTTGTTATAATGGAGACCAGATCAACTTCTGATACCCAAGGCACACCCATTAGTCACTCAGTCATGTTCAACTGTTTGTGACCCCATGGACTGTAGCCCTCCAGGCTCCTCTGTCCATGGAATTTTCTAGGCAAGAACTCTGGAGTGGATTGCCATTTCCTCCTCCAGGGTTTCTTCCCAACCCAGGGATCAAACCTGTCTCCCGCATTGCATGCAGATTTCTTTATCGTCTGAGCCACTAGCGAAGCCCCTACATGTAAACTATATTCCAATATCACTGAAACACTAATGCCGCTTAAATGTTGGTCCCCTTTTCTAGATCAGGGATGGTATGTATGTTCATTTCACCCATGCTTATGGTTTGGTGGCAATTGCTTAAAGCCTGTGTTGAGAAGGATTCTGAGGCCCAGAGTAAAGTGCTAATGAATGACTTGTATTTCACACAGTGAAAGTTAGGACACTGAGGAAGGTCACGCCAGGCAAAGGCTCAGCCACCTAGTTCATCCATGGGAACACCCACACCAAGGGAGCATTTGACTCCTGATCCAAAAATGACCACACACTTGAGTGTCCGGGTACCTTGCGATGCCAACAGCTGGGAAATGTGGCGTGAGAGCGTCTAGACATGAGAGGCATGCTTTGAGGGCAGCAGGGGCCCCGAGGCCCCTGTCAGCTGTGGCGACAGGGAGCCCCGAGGAGAGACGGCTGCAGTGCACTTCTGCAAGGTCACTGCGATCCCCCTCCTGCTAGTGGCTCCCTATTCTCACTCAGGGGGCAAGCTCGTGCCGGCTTCATCAAGAAACTCAATGTTCATTAAGGCTGTGATTCCCAGCCTGGCAGGCAGTGCCAGCGGGTGGTCCCCTAAGCCTCTCACATGCCTGTGTATCCATCCATTCCAGAGACTGCCCAGGTCCCCAGACCAAAGGAAGCCTTGGGACGCGGCATGGTGGCCCTCCCCCAGAAGTCCCCTGTACCAGGGAGTGGGGTGGGGGTCACTCTTACACCCGGTCTGCAGCCCCACTGTGCTCTCCTCTCCCACCACTCCCTCACCTGCAGGCGGACACTTGACTCCAGGATTTGAATAAAATAAAAACTGACAGTGTGGAGCCCTGTTCGGGGCTGAGCTACAAAGGCTTCACGCAATTATCTTTGTCAGAATTCATTTTGTCAGTGCCCCTCTCCTCTTCAGGTTGCACACTACTAATATCTTTCAAAAGTTTGAGGAGACAGAGTGAAACGACTGTGAGCATCTCCAAATTTGGACAAACTGGACACAGAGCAGGCCAGGGCAAAGTGTGTGAACCCAGAGGAGTAAAGGAGAGGGGAGCCTCCAGTGCAGCAGAAAGTCCCAGAACAAGCAGTGGGAAGGGACCTCACGGGCAACTTGTCCCTATCAAGCCCCCACCCCCAGTTCAGGGACAGGGGCTCTTCCTAGTTTCAAGCACAGTGACATGCCAGGGGGCACCCCCTGCAATGTCCCCTCAGCCTCTGGCCCAGAATAGCCCAGGAAAGAGCAATCTTGGTCTGGCACAGCCACACAGAGGTTATACCCACAGTTCCCTGTATCCCTCACACGTGTGTGCAGTCCCTGCTGATGGAGACTGTGGGCAAGTGACCCCAAAGTGATAACACAGCCCGTGCTTCTGCCCTGCCCTGCAGACCTGAGTGTCCACATCCACTGGCCTTGCCTTCTTGGAAGCCTGACAGGATCTTGAACTTAACACGTGGAGGGCGGGGCACCTGGTCTCCTTGAGCCATTCCCATACCTGGGCTTTCCTGTGTCAGGTAATTGCAACTCTGTCCCTTTGAGTTGCTTGCTCTAAATATCTTCAGAATCTTCCTTGCTTCCTTGATTTCTCCCAAACCGCACACTGAATTTGTCAGCAAACAGGATCAGCTCTGCTTTGAAAATCCATTCAGTATAATCTGAAGTCAGGAAGGTTGGAGTCCTCCACTGTATCAACCTAGAGGGATGGAATGGGGATGGAGATGGGAGGGAGGTTCAAAAGGGAGGGGGAAAATGTATACCTATGGATGGTTCATGTTGAGGTTTGACAGAAAACATCTGTAAAGCAATTATCCTTCAGTAAAGAAATCAATTAAAAAAAATCCATTCAGAATCTGACCGCTCCTCACATCACCACCACACCACCCCATCTGGGCGCCCCCCAACCCTGGAGAGTGTGGTCCCTGTCCCTCCCTGTGGCCTCGAGACCCACAGTTTCCTTTCCATGCAGCAGCCTGTGATTCCTTAAAAGCTTAAGCCCAGTTATGTCACTCTTCTCAAACCTGCCAGCGTCAACCTGTGCCTCTCAGAGTAACAGCTAGGTCTTCTCCTCGGTCTCCAAGATTTGGCCCCCAAACCTCCCCCCCCACCCAGGAATAAGGGGACCATTCCCTGCACGTGGGGGCAGCACCAGCCCACCACCCTCACCCCCTCCAGGACTGCCTCCACTAAGAAAGTCCCCTCCCCTTGGGGCACTCCCCCTCCCCAGGGGGCCTGCACCCAGTGCCTGGTCAACACAGGGCTGGAAGGTCCAGTTATCTTGCCCCAGCTCAGGGCACCTGTTGAAGGTTAGGTCACCTCCACACCTCCCTGCACTGGAGGGCTCCCATGAGACTGTCACTGCTCACCTCCTGTTCTGTTTTATCCTGTTTCCTCCCCTCCACCTACTCCCTCCTACAGGTGTTGATCCCGAGAGCCCCTCCTAGTAAAACTTCTGCCCACAAATCTGTCTCAGAGTCTGCTTCCTGAGGAACCCAATCTGTGACAAAGATCCTGGGACACCTGGCCCCCGTTTTCTCCCCTGGCCTCAATTCCTCACCCCTCCTCCCTCACACCCTTTGCTCAGCCCCTGGCCTCCTTGCTCTTCCTTGAACACAGCAGACATGCTCCTGCCTCAGGGCCTCTGTCCTTGCTCTTCCCCTCACCTGGGAGGCTCTGCCCCTATATCCACACTCCTCCTTCATGGCTTTACTCAAACATCACCTTCTCAAGGAGACCCTCTCTGACTATCCCATCTGCAAATGCAAAGGACCTGACATTCCTATCTTCTATATAAAAATAAATACCTATTTATTTGGCTGCACCAGATCTTAGTTACAGCATGCAGGATCTAGTTCCCCAACCAGGGTTTGAACCTGGGCCCCCTGCAGTGGAAGTTTAGAGTCTTAGCTGCTGGGCCACCAGGGAAGTCACCTCCCCAACTTGCTTTGCTTTTCTCCTTAGTCCTTAACACTGTCTAATGCACCATACTCTGTGCTTTGTTCATTGTCTCCCTCAACTAGAGCATAGTCTCCAGGAAGGCAGGGATTTTTGTCTGTTTTGTTCAACGTGCCTAGAACAGTGCCTGGCATGCAATAATATGTGCTGACAGAATGGATTAAATTCAGTGTTGTGAAATCTATCCATCCATCCATTCTTCAAGCATTTATTTCTCTGGACACATCAGACTAGGTATTGTCAGAAACTCACAAACACACACCACGATCCTCTCTTCACCAGTGGGTTTCTTGTCTGGGAAGAACTAGAACACTGGGCTGAGAGGACTCAGAGGAGCTGAAGATCCCTGCCAGGGGAGAATGGGCCACAGTGGGGGCTATCTAGAAGAGGGGCTTGGCACTGTCCCTGGTAGGGAAAATGGATGGAGGACACCCAGGAAGAGGGAGGGGTGGGATTGAAGGTGTGGACCTGAGTATGGGTTGTTAAGGCTGGCTTGAAGAGGATAGAGCTTTGGGGAACAGTGGGAGAGATTCCTGGGAAGGTCAGTGGGGTCAGCAGATGAAGATGTTGGACCTCTGCCCTGTGGACAATAGCAGACCACTCCCCACTCCCAGCCACTGAAACATGTCTGGGCAAAAGACTAATGTGATCATAAATGGTCCATTTCACAGGCTGACCGTGCAGTCATCCAAAGATAGAGGAGAAGACCCAGAAGGACCATCGCAAGCAGGTTGTGTGAAACGAACACCAGTGTGGGTGTCCAGAGAGCTAGACTCCAGGCCCGTGTCACTGCTAATTACACAGGTGATGTTTAGTCACACCAAACCACATTTCCTCCTGCTTGGAACCTGTCATCGAATCTCAGAACCACCGAGCTGCCAGGTGACCTCAGAGGTCACCCATTCCAGGTGGGAAATCAATTTACTGAGCTGAGAGTGTTTTTAAAATGAAATAGAAGAGAAGGGCGATGTCAGAGTGCATCACTTGTGGTAAAGGTAAAATTGCTTTATGAAACTTTTGTTAAGGGTTGTGTGTGTGTGTTGGTTCAAAATATAAATCCACTTCTGAGGGACACAGTAATAAACATTTGAAAGTCACTGCTTCTGTCCTTTCCCTCCACACTGTGTGGACTGCCTTTACAGAATTCCCAATAAAATGCCTGGCCTCTCTTGCTCACATCTGGGAGCAGGATGCTCCCCCTCTCCCAAGGCAAAAGCCCCTTCCATTGTTGACTGCTCTGTGCACTGGAAGCATTTCTTCATCTCAAATTGCCTCTTGCTCTCTTGCCCACTGGTCTTCCCTAGTTTTCTCCCCCAAATAAACTTAATCCCACCTTAGATAACAGCAGTAAGCAAGATGAAAACAGCTCTACAAGCCTCCCAGGTGGTGCTAGTGGTAAGTTCGGTTCAGTTCAGTTGCTCAGTCATTCCCGACTCTTGGTAACCTCATGGACTGCACCACACCAGGCTTCCCTGTCCATCACCAACTCCCAGAGCTTGCTTAAACTCATGTCCATCAAGTCAGTGATGTCTTCCAACCATCTCATCCTCTGTCATCCCCTTTTCCTCCCACCTTTAATCTTTCCCAGCATCAGGGTCTTTTCAAATGAGTCAGTTCTTCACATCAAGTGGACAAAGTATTGCAGTTTTAGCTTCAGCATCAGTCCTTCCAATGAATATTCAGGACTGATTTCCTTTAGGATTGACTGGTTGGATCTCCTTGAGTCCAAATGACTCAAGAGTCTTCTCCAACACCATAGTTCAAAAGCATCAATTCTTCGGTGCTCAGCTTTCTTTATAGTCCAACTCTCACATCCAACCATGACTACTGGAAAAACCATAGCTTTGACTAGATGGACATTTGTTAGCAAAGTAGTCTCTGCTTTGAAATATGCTGTCTAGGTTGATTATAGCTTTTCTTTCAAGGAGCAAGCATCTTTTAATTTAATGGCAGAGTAGAAGGACATGTGTTCATCTTCTCCTGCAAGAACTCCCAAACTGCAACTCACTGCTGAACAATCATTGACTGGAGAATGTTGGATCCCACAAAAAAAGATATCCCACATCCAAGGACAAAGAAGAAGCCCCAGTAAGGTGATAGGAGAGGCAAAATCACATTTAAAATCAAACTCCTTACCTACCAGAGACACACAGAGGGCTCAAACAAACCTTATGCACATCAGGACCCAGAGACCCCACAGAGACTGTGCCAGAACTGTGTTTGAGTGTCTCCTGCAGAGGTACGGGTCATCAGTGGCCTGCTGCAGGGGCAGGGGCTCTGGGTACAGTAGACCTGGGTATGGCATAAGCCCTCTTGGAGGAGGTCACCATTAACCCCACCATAGAGCTGCCAGAACTTACACAGGACTGAGGAAACAGACTCTTGGGGGACACAAACAGAACCTTATGTGCACCAGGACCCAGGAGAAAGGAGCAGTGACCCCACAAGAGACTGACCCAGAGTTGCCCATGAGTGTTCAGCAGTCTCCAGTGGAGGCGTGGGTCAACAGTGACCTGCTGCAGGGTTGGAGGCACTGAGTGTGACAGTGTGTGCATGGGACCTTTTGAAGGAGGTCACCACTATCTTCCTTACCTCCACCATACTTTGGCCTGGGGTCAAACAACAGGAAGGGAACACAGCCCCACCCATCAACAGAAAATTGGATTAAAGATTTATTGAGCATGGCCCTACCCATCAGAACAAGACCCAGTTTTCCCCTCAGTCAGTCTCTCCCATCAGAAAGCTTCCATAAGCCTCTTATCCTTCTCCATCAGAGGGCAGAGAGAATGAACACCACAATCACAGAAAACTGACCAAACTCATCACATGGACCACAGCCTTGCCTAACTCAGTGAAACTATGAGCCATGCCATGTAGGGCCACCCAAGATGGACAGGTCATGATGGAGACTTCTGACAAAATGTGGTCCACTGGAGAAGGGAATGTCAAACCACTTCAGTATTCACCTTGAGAACCCCATGAATAGCATGAAAAGGCAAAAAGATAGGACACTGAAAGATGAACTCCCCACATCAATACGTGCTCAATATGCTACAGGAGATCAGTGGAGAAACAACTCCAGAAAGAATGAAGAGACAGAACCAAAGCAAAAACAACACCCAGTTGTGGATGTGACTGGTGATGGAAGTAAAGTCTGATGCTGTAAAAGCAATATTGCAAAGGAACCTGGAATGTTAGGTCTTTGAATCAAGGCAAATTGGAAGTAGTCAAACAGGAGACAGCAAGAGTGAATATCGATATTTTAGAAATCAGTGAACTAAAATGGACTGGAATGGGTGAACTTAACTTAGATAACCATTATAGCTACTACTGTGGGCAAGAATCCCTTAGAAGAAATGGAGTGGCCCTCATAGTAAACAAAAGAGTCCAAAATGCAGTACTTGGATGCAGTCTCAAAAATGGTAGAATGATCTCTGTTTGTTTCCAAGGCAAACCATTCAGTATCACAGTAATTCAAGTCTATCCCTCGACCAGTAATGCTAAAGAAGCTGAAACTGAACTGTTCTATGAAGTGGTAAAGAACCTGCCTTCAATGCAGGAAACAAAAGAGGTGTGGGTTCAATCTCTTGGTCAGGAAGATCCCCTGGAGGGAGACATGGAAACCCATTCCAGTATTCTTGCCTGGAGAATTCCATGGACAAAGGAGCCTGGTGGGCTACAGTCCACAGTGTTGCAAATAGTAGGACATAACTAAAGCGACTTAGCATGCACAACAAGCCTCTTAGCCAAGGTCTTTGGAGGTTTTAAACTCATCCACTTCTCTTGCCTGCCCAGCACCCCTTCTCCAGGAAGCAAGACCCAGGTCTTCATTCTGGGCTACCACCTCTGCCCAACCCATAACCTAGAAGCTTAAGGGGGCCTGACTCCAGACCCTGACTCTAAGGATAGCCAGTGGGAGCGCTACAGTGCCCTTGTTCACGGGGACTAGCTCCAGAGTTGTTACATGGTCTAAGTGAGACCATCAAAGGCAAACAGGAGATTTCCCTGGCAGTCTAGTGGTTGAGACTCTGGGCTTCCACTGCAGGGGGCATGTGTTCAATCCCTGGTTGGGGAACTAAGATCTGGCATGCTGTGCCAAGCAACTGGGAAAAAAAAAAAAAAAGGCAATCAGGGACTTTTGCTGAAACTGTTAGAAAAGATTGTACAAGATGAAGATGGTGAACTCTAAGCCTAGAACTGCAGTGACCATCTCTGCCAAAGCCTCGGGAAAATCTGCCAATGAATGAAGCCAACACAGAGGAGAGTAAAGGATATGAGGACAAAGGGGGAGAGAAAGAGAGAAGTAGAGGGAGGTGGTGGGGGAATAATAGCTGCTATCAGGGGCTGAATAGTGTTTGCCCCAAAATTATGTTGAATACTAATTCTCTGTATCCCAGAATGTGATTTTTGTGGAAACAGTGTCCTTACAGAGGTAATTAAGTTAAGATGAGGACATTTGAGTGAGTCCTAATCCAATATGACTGGTATCCTTATAAAAGGGAAAATCTAGACACAGAGAAAACTCAGAGAGAGGGGACATGCTGTGATGACACACAGGGACGATGCCTGGATGCCCTCAGAGGACAGGGGACTCGAGTGATGCACCTGCAAGCCCAGCAAGCCTGGAGGTGGCCACAAACCACCAGGAGCTAGGAACAGGCAAGAAAGGACCCTCCATAGATTTCAGTGCAAACATGGCCCTGCTGAAAACTTCCAGCCCCTAGAACTCCAGAGTCTGTATATTCTTACTGTTTTAAGTCACACAGTTCATGATGCTTTATTACAGCAGTGCTTACACTTATATAATCTTTACTACATGTTCCACACGGATCTTAGTACTTTACGTATGTTAAGTCATTTAATAGTCACAGCAGTCCTATAAAGTTCTTACTATTATCTCCATTTTACTATTGAGGAAATTCAGTCACAGATGTTAAATAACTTACCCAAGGTCACATAACTTATCCGAAGTGAGGCCAGGATCCAAATGCAGTCAGCATCTGACCTCTAGGCAACACTGCCTGTCAAGGGAGAGGGCGCCCTGATGACTCTGTTGACGCTCGTAACAGCCAGGGGCCAGTTACGGGAGCCAACAAACACCCATGTTTTTGCCTAAGCCCTTTGATTTAGGTTTCTGTCACTAACCAACCCACACCATAGGCGTCCCGGCTCTATAGACCTTGCTCTATAGCACGGTTCCCAGACACTTGATCATCTTACCCTCTCCATCCCTCCCCTGGATACACTGCTATTGGAGGATGTCCTGAATTTCTTGCCTTGTTACAAACTAAGTTTCTTAAAAATGACACATTGGCTCTCTGGATGGTTCTTATGAATTAGAAGGCAGGGAGCGCTAGCAAGGAATAGCAAGAGGGCTGAAGAGAGTTTTCTGAAAAATTCGTCAGGGGAATTCTCCTTCCTGAGTTTGGAGCTGAGAGAATTAGAAGAAAAGAGGAATGAAGCACACAGGCAAGAAGTTCACGTGTGACTTTAAAGAACTGGGCGTCAACAAAGCTGCTGGAGTTGATGGGAAAGAGGTAATGCGGAGAGGAGGAAGAAGAGGTGGAGGAAAGGGTACCTCTGCAACGTCCCCCTTTCCCACATGCCTCTCCATGTCCCTGCAATCATTTCTCTCCAAGCATCTCTAATCTGGCCCTTTATCTTCTACAAGAAACCCCAGAGCTGACAAAGTCTCAAAAAGATTATGAAAGTGCTCAAAAGGCAGGAAGGCTTCCCGATAAAAGTAGGATATTCCAGTCTGGAGAACCCTGGGCTAAGAACACCTGATCACACTCTAGAAAACCCAGAGGGCCAGAGAAGAGGCACAGGGAACTTGCCATCAACTCCCAATCAAGTGCCTAAAAGCACCCTGTAGACAGTGAAAAACAAAGTTTCAAGCCAAAAAAAAAAAAAAGGCCTACGAATAAAAGAATGAGTGATAAACTTTAATGACTCAGAATGTCATGCTGTCAAATTGCAACACGTTGAAAACAGATTTAGAGCATTTCAGAGGCTTCTGATGGAAGGAGCCTGCATGCATGCTCAATAATGTCTGGCTCTTTGAGACCCCCTGGACTATAGCCCACCAGGCTCCTCTGTCTATGGAATTCTTCAGGCAAGAATACTGGAATGGGTTGTCATTTCCTCGTCCAGGGGATCTTCCTGACCCAGGGATCAAACCTGCATCTTCTGCATTGGCAAGTGGATTTTTACCACTGAGCCGGCAGGGAAGCCCCCAGTGGAAGGAAACAGCTTGGTAATGCTTGTTGGTCTTGGTTGATGATAGACGGGGATGGATACAGACCTAAACAAGCAAGAGGCAGGAAACTGGAAGGGAGGACAGGAGACAGAGACATGGGACAGGCAAGACAGAGCAGAAAGGGGAAAGGGAAAGGCAAGATGCGGAAGGGTCGGGATGGAGAGAGAACTGGGGGCCTGGCAGAGTGACAGGTACCACCGCCAGTGAGAACAGAAATGCCTAGATAAGAGAAGGGCCCTGCAATCTAAGGGCACACAGAGGAGGCTGACGAATGCTATTAGCAAACAACTAACTCTCTCGGTTGATAAACTCTCAATAAACAGAATTTTGCAAATGGCTTGATTTGAATTTCCAATACTTGATAGATTTCAAACCCAGAACAATTGTTTCTGATGTAAAGGATCAATAAACTGTTCCTTGGGCTGAATCCCAAGGAAAAAGAGACACTTCCAGCAGGGTTGCTAGGATTAAAACTCCTTCAAATGCCAAATAAACACTGATTTATCTCTTTTTAAAGAACTTTTTGTAAGGCAAAGGTTAGCTTTGTACGGAAAGGCAGGAGGAAAATTAATCTAGCGTACTGTGACCTCCGCGGGCTGGGTCTGAATTACACTTCCACATGGCCTGTGACGATCATTCACATCTGCGCTCCATTAGTTGGTGTACTTAGCAAAGGTCGCGAGATGAGCAGAAGCGCTCTCTGTTCCCGGATGTGAATCTGCCCCTTCCTGCTCCCCGCGTCTCTGATGGAGCGCACCCGCGTGGGGGTGAGCCACCTGCGAGGCCTCATCCTGAAGACTCCTGACAGCGACAGGAGTTGCCACTGCCACCACAGCTCCTGAGGGCACAGGCTTCACGGGGCTCCTGTGCACCAGGGCCAGAAAAAACTGAACAGAAGCCCTCGAGTTTCTTATACGCCCAAGGAAAGGTTCGCGCTTATGTTTCAGGAAACTGTTTCATAGTGATTGGATCCTCCAGCCAGAAGTCTAAGGATAGAGGAAGAGGAGAAAGAAAAAGAGGAAAAAGAGGAAAAGGGAGGAAATACCAAGAGAAGACAGCGTGACAGGAAAGCCTCACAGCCCCCTAAACCCAGAGCTCCTGTGTTGGTTTCGCCCATGGTGAGGTTCACGTTCATGTGGGTCCAGAGCTTCTCTCTCTGCCTTACTGTATTCTTCCTTCTTTCACCTTCAGCATGAGGTCAGAATTCATACCTTTCAGAAGATGGCTGGAGCCAAGAGGAAAGACACGGCTCATGTTGGATAATAACACACTCATATTCTTCTTGGGCTTCCCTGGTGGCTCAGCTGGTAAAGAATCTGCCTGCAGTGCGGGAGATCGGGGTTTGATCCCGGCTGGAAAGATCCCCTGGAGAAGGGAATGGCTGCCCACCCCAGTATTCTTGCCTGGAGAATCCCACAGACACAACAGAGTGACTTTCACTGTATTCACTGTATATTCCTTCTTTAGGAGCTGAACATTCCTGAGCTGGGAACACACACAGATGAAGTGGGCCTGACCTTGCCCCCAGGGAGTTTAAAATCAAGACGAACCAAGTATATAAATCACTGATTGGTACACATTGGCACTGGAGATGCCTGTCACCGCCTCCCCACCCACCAACTTCCTGAGAGAATCTGTCACCAGCTTCAATCCAGGTTGGATAAACATGTTCCAATTGTTTATGAACTGGAATTCTGCCTGTTCTCTTTCTTCCCTTCTCTCCTCCTTTCTCTGTCACTTACTACATTAGAAGTCATAAATGGCAACCCGCTCCAGTGTTCTTGCCTGGAGAATCCCAGGGCGGTGGAGCCTGATGGGCTGCCATCTATGGGGTGGCACAGAGTTGAACACAACTGAAGCAACTTAGCAGTAGCAGCAGCAACCATCTGTTGGGTTATGTTTTTTCTAGTCTCCTCCCCCAGTACTGGTTTAGAAGTTGTACATCCTATTCCCAGTCTTTTAGTGTTGACCCTTTAAGCACTTAAAAACATATTTAAGTGTATACTTTTCTAACAGACTAAAGGGAATTGGTATCTTCATTTTCCTTCCTTCGTATTCCCTGTGCTCCAGACTTCTCCAGATCTGAAGCTAGTTATCAAACACAAAAAGGCATTGCAGTTGTGTTCCTGTTGATAGTTGTGTGCAGGAGTAAGGAAGATGTGGGGAAAACAAAGGAAACTGTTGGGGAGACATCCGGGGTGGGGGTTAGGGTCCAAAGGCAGGACACGAGGAGCCAGTCACAGATCAGATGCCCACTCTTCATGAGAGAGGGACTTCAAGCCACCTCTCTCCAAGCCCAGGCCACTGACAGCCTGGTGGCTCAGTGAGGAAGAGCCTTTGTCCAACTCACCATGGTGCGCCTCTTGGAGGACGAACCCACCATGTCCCAGGGACTCCCATGCTGTTTCTTTGGGGTGAACATACCTACAGGAGCACCCCAGGTTGGGAGAGCACATCGACATCCCTGTTACATCCACACAAATGTTCCCAGCTCCCTCTTTTCCTTCCATTTGTTGCCTTTCCATCTTCCTGGACCAAGAGTCTCGCCAGTGACAAACTCTATCAAGGGAAAGATGAACTGTGAGATGAGATGTGAAATCAGAAAAAAATTTAGAACCAGAGCCTGCAGCCTTGGCAGAGGCCCTTATATCCCAGAAAGCCTTTCAGAGGAGCCCCAAGGTTCCCCTACCTTGCCAGCCTGTCCACTTATATCTGCTGTTCTTCTGGAATCAGCTATAAAAATGAATAGAATATTCTTCATTCTCTGCCTAGGATATAGAGTGATCTTTCAAAAAATATAAATTGGATTATGTTCTTCCCCTTTATAAAGCCCTTTTGGTGACTTCCCATTTGTCTCTTAAAATAAAATCCAAATTCCTTGTGGTCTGGCTGCTGTTGCTTCTCCCACTTGATGATATGCCATTCTCACCTGTTTACCCCACCCTAGCCCTACAAGGCAGCCCATCGGTTCCTAGGAACCACCAATCTCATTCCCAGTTCACATCCTTTGCAAATGCTGGTCCCGCAGCCTTGAAAACTCATCTCTTCTGACTCTGGCTTGCCCCTGGCTCGCTCCTTCTCATCCTTCAATTTTCAACTTAAATGTCACCTCCTTGGAGAAGCCTCCTTCTCCAATCACCCATCAAAATTAAGCACTACCACCCATATATTTTCTTTTCACAGCACCGTCTTCTCTTCTCTTTCTAGCACTCCCTTCAATGCATGGTTTCTTATCCATTTACTTGTTTTCTTATTTATGAACAGTCCTGCCCCACCAGGCTGCCAGTTCCCCTGAAAAGACCCTGTCTTCTTCACTACTGTTTCCCCAGTACCTCGGACAATCCCAGTACATACAGCCTACTCAATCATTATCTGTTAAATGAATGAACTGATTTTTAAATAGGCACTTATTGAGCATTCCAAGGCTGTGGTGAAAAACAAGTAAGATCACACTAAGCAAATATGAATGGTTGCTATCATCAGTATCATCTATGTTTCTACTGAGATAAACTTGGCAGAGGACAGCACAAGCCAACCACCAGTCAGTCTTCTCAGGCTGGTTATTTCCAGCACTATCTGAACCACAGCCACCATCAAAAAGGTTAAAGGTTTCACCACACTTTGCACAGGGATCATTTACAGTCCAATCATTTGGATTAATCTCCTGACTTAGGTTTGATCTGTTTTTGTCAAGCAAGCAAATACATATTGATATTTGCAGAGAGCTTCCTGCATGTGGTGCCCACTAAAATATGGCTGCATTTTCCATAGTAATTGTCTCTAGAAGCTCATTCCCAGCTGCACTGGCTCATTTAGCTAATCTGCAGTAAGTATGGTATTGATCCAAGCAGCAAGAGAGGAGCACATTAGCCTGGCCCATAGAAGGGTGATTACTTCAGCTGCATGGTCAATTCACAGACTTGGCTGAAGTCTCTAGGTTACTCCAAAATGGTCTGGAAGTCAGCCTCTCTGCCTCATCTCGTCTTCAACCACCTCCACACACAATCACACAGCCAGTGGGAACTGGGCTGGCCACAAGGGTCGTGGCAACATGATGACAGCATCTCAAAGAGATCTTATCATATCACTCCCATGAAAGGGCTCCTATCCTAATTTCTTCATGTATTCATAACTGACAAAGTCTTATAAAAATGATAGTGTCATGGAAGGACTGATGCTGATGTTCCAGAATTTTGGTCATCTGATGTGAACAACACGACTCACTGGAAAAGTCCCTGATGTTTGGAAAGGTTGAGGGCAGGAGGAGAATAAGGCATCAGAGGATCAGATGGCTGGATGGCATCACCAATGCAATGAATATGGACTTAGGTAAACTCTGGGAGATGGTGAAGGACAGAGAGGCCTGGTGTGCTGCAGTCCATGGGGTCACAAAGACACAACTGGGCAACTGAACAACAAAGTGCTCACTGCTGCTGCTGCTGCTGCTGCTGCTAAGTCGCTTCAGTCGTGTCCAACTCTGAGTGACCCCATAGACAGCAGCCCACCAGGCTCCCCATCCCTGGGATACTCCAGGCAAGAACACTGGAGTGGGTTGCCATTTCCTTCTCCAATGCATGAAACTGAAAAGTGAAAGTGAAGTCCCTCAGTCATGTCTGACTCTTCGCAACCCCATGGACTGCAGCCTACCAGGCTCCTCCATCCATGGGATTTTCCAGGCAAGAGTACTGGAGTGGGGTGCCATTGCCTTCTCCGAAAGTGCTCACTAAGAGGCATTAAAATTGATATTCTTATATGCTACTTATGGAAATGTAAATGAGTATAGTCATTTGAAAGGCCAGTTTGGCAAGATATGTCAAAATATTTATATTCTTTGACCCAATAATTCCACTTGTTTGAATTTACTCTTAGTAAATAGTCATGAATGTGCAGTATTGCCTTCAGTTCAGTCTCTCAGTCGTGTCCGACTCTTTGCAACCCCATAAATCACAGCACGGCAGGCCTCCCTGTCCATCACCAACTCCTGGAGTTCACTCAGACTCACATCCATCGAGTCCGTGATGCCATCCAGCCATCTCATCCTCTGTCGTCCCCTTCTCCTCCTGACCCCAGTCCCTCCCAGCATCAGAGTCCTTTCCGATGAGTCAACTCTTCGCATGAGGTGGCCAAAGAACTGGAGTTTATTGTTTTTGCTTTGGCTCCACCTCTTCATTCTCTCTGGAGTCATTTCTCCACTGATCTCCTGTAGCATATTGGGGCACGTACTGACCTGGAGAGTTCCTCTTTCAGTATCCTATCATTTTGCCTTTTCATACTGTTTAAATAACTATTAATGTCCAAAAATAAGGGATTGGTTAACTGAATAAGCTATTGTATATCTTTTCAAAGGATACTTACTCTTCAGTCATGGAAAGATTTTTGTGATTTATTATGTGGAGTGTCGGGGGTGAGGAAATTTCAAACAGCATGAACAATTTGTACATCATTATCCCAAAGTGTTCAAAAGTAAATTTGTATACATACATAGAAAACCTCTGGATTGATAAAGGAGGCAGCTGGGGACAGGGGGCAGGTACTACCCAGGGAATTTTGCGGTATCCTCTATTCTGTCTGTGTTTGGAAGAGTCCACAATTTAAAAACCTGAAAATATATACACCAAAATAGTAACAGCAGATGTAGGATCCCAGGGTATTTTACTTCCGTCTGAGAGATTGTGTACATTTCCCAAGCTTTCTTAAGTGCATCTGAATTCATTTTAGGATCCAAAGAGAAAAACAAACTTGCTTCACAAATGTACTTCACAAACTTGCTTCACCAGCAGAACACACACAGAGTGCCCAGTTGGTGTGTACCCGCCACGTGCGGGGTCTGAGACTCTGTGACGGAATTGAGAGCTAGATGGGGGAAAGAGAACAGGCATCCAGGCAGGAAGAAACATGTGCAGGAAAGATGGTGAATGCTGCTGCTTGGCTGGGTAGGACTCATAAAAGCTATGGTGGCAGACCAGACCCGGAAGCGTCAAGGGGCCCAGAGTCAGGCAGCTAGGGACCCATGCCAGGGGTGGGGGGGCACACGGGGAGTGGTGTGCAGGAAAGCCGCTGTGCTGGAATGGTCTCTGCGGGCTGGGTGGAGGTGGTAGGTTGGGCCACACCACAGGCATGGCATCTGGTGGAGAGGCTGGAATGTGGCCAGGAGACAGAGAAGCGGGCAATGGGCAAGAACATCCTCCAAGGCCCAGCGCAAGGCTCCCTAGAGTGGTGGTGAAGAGTTCAAGCAGAGGCACCAAATCCAGCCTGGGTTTGATCCTGGCTTCAGCGCTCACTAGTTGTGTGGCCATGGGCCAGTTACATCACCTCCCGGTGCCTCAGCGTTTCCGTCAGGGTAGTGGGGATAATAATAGCACCAGGTCGTACAGCTGCTTGGAGGATATCAACAGAAGCGCAGCACTTGGCCCAGGGATGTGTGCAGAGTGTGGGTTAGCAGGTGTTATTTATTCTGACCTGAAGGCCATCCATAGTGCCCTGAGTGGGGTATGCCATATCAGCAGGGGGTCCAAGCCAAGGCAGACGAGGGGTTCTGTCTCTCTGATCTTCCCTCAAAAAGTGGTCAAGGAGTTAAAATGTTGACAAAGTCAAGATGAAGGAGAAACTAAAAGGATGTTGTAATAAGTGTCAGTGATCTTGCCACTGGTCCCAACTTTGGTGTTAACTGCTACATCAGAAGTTAGGTGAAGATCCTTGTCCGGATGAAATTCCTAGGTCCCTTACTGATGACAGTACACATGGCCTCCTCTCCTGGGCCCAGGACCCATTCGCTCTGACTCCACACCCAGCCTGTGGCCAGGAGATTAATGGGTACAGCCTATTTGTAAGCTGACTTTTAACAGCACCTGTCTTGGGGCCAAGGTCCAAACACTCATAAAGAAATAAAAATTCCAATTACCCACCATATACACCTTGTCCCCTCCCAGTCTCCAAGCCAACTGTAAGTGGCTTCTTTAAAAATCAAGAGTTGGAGGCAGAATGCTTTTGGTCTGAGATGGCCAGAAAGGGTGGTGGGAGGAGCCTTGTCCCCACTATCCCCACCTCCTCTCCTATTTCCAGAACCACAGAAGTGATAAACAGGCTCATTCCAAGGCAAAGGAAATGCACAATCAATCCATGCCTTTCAGGCTGGGCTACAATTTAAGAAGAGGAGAAGAGAAGATAAATAAAAAGGCTTATTTTCTAGAGAGCCATTTAAGCCCAGAGAGAGGCCATAATAATGTGCACACCAGCTCTGTTTAAATTCGCCCCTGGCTCTCTCAAAATTGTCCTGAGATAATCAAAAAGAAGTGAAGAGGAACAACACAGACTCTAGCTCTGAAGAGGCTGTGGTAATTAGCACCCAGTGCAGGCCCCACCATCAGGAAAAGCTATTGGTCACTGCGGGGACTTCTGCTGACTTCCAGTGGCAGAGGAAGATGCTTTGGTTCATCTTAACCCAGCCTTAAGTTGGAAAGCATAGAACTGACACATCTATGACTGTATTTCTAAAATCATCCCTCAAAGAGATAAATGACTTCCTCCAGCCAGCGCTGTCCGACCCAGGCCTGGGAATAGATAAATTCATTTACCCGTGAGCTAAATCTCCATTTTCTCCTGGCACCATCTGTAATCCCATCTTTTCAATGCTTGAGACACTCAGTGTGATGAATGTGCCTGTGTCTTGGGGCGAGAGGCAAAGTCTTCACCAGGAGGATCAAGCAGGATCAATCTTAGGGCTAAGCCCAGCTGACAACCTGCTCTGGAGGCACCTGGGTGCAAGAAGCCACCCCATAGATGGGTCCCCTGAAAGGAACTACACTTGTTTACAAGTAGAAATGCTTTCCTTTCCATGCCAGGCCCAACCCAGGCAAGCTGAGGTAGGCCTCCAAGAATGGCAGGGCACTTCTACATCTTCTGCAGCAAGAGACAAGGGCTGGCTGGGATCAGAGGAAGGCAAGACAGCAGCCCGGCCCCTGCCAGACAGTTCAGTCCCTCAGCTCCTGCAAGAACTAAATGGATCCTGACAAAGATTGCTGGGAATTCCTCCTGGGGATTCTATCAAAGCAAGACTACTCAGTGTCCTCACTGCCTTTCCAGGAACATGGGTCAGGGTCACCCAAACTACTCAAGCCTCAGTTTTCTCATTCATAAAAAGGGGATTTTAATCCTATCCTGCAATGATTCTCAGCAGCCCAGCATGGACACTGGTAAGAGGTAAAGGCCCTAATTACTCTGTCCTAACTAATCAATCTGATGCTGAAGCTGAAGCTCCAATACTTTGGCCACCTCTTGCAAAGAACTGACTCATTGGAAAAGACCCTGGTGCTGGGAAAGATTGAGGGAAGGAGGCGAAGGGGCCACAGAGGATGAGATGGTTGGATGGCATCGTCGACTCAATGGATATGAGTGTGAGCAAACTCCAGGAGATGGTAAAGGACAGGGAAGCCAAGCATGCTGCAGCCCATGGGGTCCCAAAGAGTCGGGCACGACTAAGCTACTGGACAGCAGCAAACAATCAGATCGCAGTAAGCACCTGAGCCAGTGTGTCTCTGCCCCTACTACATGCTAGCATCACTAGGCATCCATAAAATAAATAATAGACAAAATGTGTTGCCTGGCCCCCATCCTGGACCAGTTACATCCCATTTTTGCCAGTGAGTATTAATAAATATAAATAAGTATATATTATTATATATTTATATATTATTAATAACCTCAGATATGCAGATGACACCACCCTTATGGCAGAAAGTGAAGAAGAACTAAAGAGCCTCTTGATGAAAGTGAAAGTGGAGAGTGAAAAGTTGGCTTAAAGCTCAACATTCAGAAAACGAAGATCATGGCATCTGGTCCCATCACTTCATGGGAAATAGATGGAGAAACAGTGGAAACAGTGTCAGACTTTATTTTGGGGGGCTCCAAAATCACTGCAGATGGTGACTGCAGCCATGAAATTAAGAGACGCTTACTCCTTGGAAGAAAAGTTATGACCAACCTAGACAGTATATTCAAAAGCAGAGATATTACTTTGCCAACTAAGGTCCATCTAGTCAAGGCTATGGTTTTTCCTGTAGTCATGTATGGATATGAGAGTTGGACTGTGAAGAAGGCTGAGTGCTGGAGAACTGATGCTTTGAACTGTGGTGTTGGAGAGACTCTAGAGAGTCCCTTGGACGGCAAGGAGATCCAACCAGTCCATTCTGAAGAAGATCAGCCCTGGGATTTCTTTGGAAGGAGTGATGCTAAAGCTGAAACTCCAATACTTTGGCCACCTCATAAGAAGAGTTGACTCATTGGAAAAGACTCTGATGCTGGGAGGGACTGGGGGCAGGAGGAGAAGGGGACGACAGAGGATGAGATGGCTGGATGGCATCCCTGACTCGATGGACCTGAGTCTGGATGAACTCCGGGAGTTGGTGATGGACAGGGAGGCCTGGCATGCTGCGATTCATGGGGTCACAAAGAGTCAGACACGACTGAGCAACTGAACTGAACTGATAAATATGAATACTTAATATTTATTAGTATCTATTGGAGTCAGAATTTCTCAACATGCAGCCAAGCCTGAGCTTCTCAGGCTCAGTTTGCTCACGCGCCCATTCTTTCCTTAGACCCCAGGGTCAGCTCCTAGTCAGGCTCTGAATGGTTAACACATGGTTGGTTCCGGGAGTTCAGGGGCAACCCTGCCCAGAGCCTTTCCTGGGAGAGGCAAAGGAATGATGATGACATACTGGTTGTGACACATCAGAAGTGACACGGGCTTGAAGCACAGACAGAGATGACAGCAAGGCAGATGTTCTCTGAGTCTGCATGGAGTGCTGGCCACTGTGCTGAGTGGTTGGCATGGATTGTGTCCCACTTAATCCTCATCATGACCTTTGAGTTGGCACTGTTAGGAAGGTGGTTTTACTGCCAAGGGCATTGAGGCTTAGAGGGGTCATTAGCCATCCAGGGTCAAATGTTACAGAAGAGAGTTTTGCCTCTGTCCCTGTTACTGGGACAGATTCCTCACCCTTGCTTCTCTGCACGTCGGTTCCTAGTCTGTGGGTGGGGAGGAGGCCTGGGAACCCCAGCCCCAAAGGCAGTGCCCACCCCAGCAGTGAATAGCTCCGGTGCAGCGCGATTCAGGTTCGTCCATCAGACACACTTGAGTACGGGTGTGTGGCAGGTGAAGGTGGGTAAGGGGCTATGCTTCTACTGCTTCTGCCCCTTTCTCAGGTGCAGTAGTATTTGCAGGAGTCCCCATATGCCAAGAAGCAGAGCTTGGGCATCATTACTTTTCTACCGTGGATGTACCTGGTGGTTGCTCTGCATTCTCCATCTCCTGATCGTGGCAGAGGTGGGGGCTCCCTGGAAGCCAGTCTGCAGTGTTGTCCTGAGAATCTTTCCTGGAGATCTGGCCAAACATCTACTCTCACCTTTTGAGTGATACTATAAGCACCTACTTCCCTGACTTAAATCCATTTCTTCTTAAACAGCTGAAGTTACTTCTATTACATGCAACTAAATAAATTCTGATTCATATAGGTACACTCCCACCAACCTACCCAGCCTCAGGTTGGGAGCCATATGAATGAGGAGACAGCCCTGCCCTGGAATAGGGGCCAGAGATGGAGAACCTCTGCCTCCAGGGGCCACATGGGTGAAACATTTGCCTAATTTGAGCTTCAGCCTCCACCTCCCTAGAGAGAGGAGAGCAGTGCAGCCCACACCTATCAGGCTTTCAGTAAACACTCACTGGTCCTTCCGGAAGCTTAATATGGCCAAGGAGAGGGCAATAAGGGCCCCACAGTATCTCGGTTGTCTCGATAGATGATTCTGCAGTGCAGTGGGGACACAGAGGAGGGATAGGTCCCCGAGAGAGCCTGTCCTAGAAAGAGCTCTCCCTATTGGGAGAGCCTCCGCAGAGGGAGTCAGTATTGATAGGCAGGGGGCAGGAGTTACAGATGGAAGGACTATTTAACAGAGACTCAAATGTGCAAGAGACTTAGAAGTCTGGGAAACAGTAAAGCGTAGGGCAGAGGAGAGGAGAGCTGGGTGGGGGTGGGGGGCAGGGAGAGTCCTCAGGCGGCAGGTTTATATCTTCTGCGGCCATGGGGGCACCAGGTAACCCTCCACACCTGCCACCATGCAGTCCAGCTCCTGCCTCTTCACAACCTGACATCCAGAGCCAGCCTGTGAGGCAAGAGGCATCTCATGTTTGTCCCATTTCATAGAAGAGGAAGCTAAGGCTCAGAGGCAGGAGGCTGATCCAAGTTTACACAATGAGTTCTCGGGGCTTTCTTCCAGCCATCCAGTCCGCTGTTCCCTAGCACGCCTGCCCCCCGTCAGTCTGCGGGCCAGCTCGGGGTGGCGGGCCCAGACCTCACCATGGAGCTCCTGCAGCTCTCCAGGCACCTGGCTGGCAGAGGTCTGATGGGGGTACCTGAGGAACAGTCCTGGACTTCTGAACAGAAAGCCAGGGCCACAAAGACAGAAAGGCCTGGAGCAAGGCAGCATAGGGCTCAGCCTGCTTCTAACCTCAAAGTCACATCAGTTTTCGTGGTTTTAAGGAAAAAAGACACAGAACCTGATCCCAGTCTGACCCCAGCTCTGTCACTGACCCTGGGGAAGTCTCATCACCTCAGTAAGTCTCAGCTTGCTGGGCAGTAAAATGGGGATAATAAACCTCGCTTTGATTACCCCTGGGGTTTTAGGTGAGGCAAGTATGAGAAGGGGTATAAAAGCCCTTGGTCACCCACAGGACCTAGGTGTCTGGAATTTTCACTTGAGGAATTGGGGGCTGGGGGCTCCTCCACACCGCACCAAGGTGGGCACCTTTGTCTTTCCCCTTGTTTCCTGTCTGCTTGGTCCCCTATCCCCTCAGCCCAGCCTATCTGGCATCTACCTGACATCTCCTCCCTGTCCTCGTCTCTGTCCTGGGGATAAGAGAAGGCGGCAGTAGAGGATGGCCAAACACAGGAGGAAAGGCCCAGCAGTGAATCTCATTCCTGGCCTCTGGACAGCAGAGCTGAACACCCGAGCTGAGTTTGGCCATGACCCCAGGCAGCCAAGGCTCTCACCCTTTTGTTTGGGGCATCTTAACACTGTACAGCGGCTGCTGCCATCCCACCGCCAGCCCTGTGAGGAGTTCCATCCCATTAACTCCTCTAGTCACCATGGCAACACAAGCTCCTGACTCTCCCAAAGATAGGAGATAGGAGTGCTGTCTCAGAGGCCGGCCTGCACCCCCTCCCCAGATATGGAGAAGGGTCGGAGACCTCAACTCATTTCCAATCAGGACAGCCACACCACCTGAGCTCCTACTGGGCACCCAGCACCTGCCCCTAGAAGCACCCCAACTCAAGACTGAGCCACCCCCCACCCAGCCACTGAGTGTGTTAGCAGATGACTTTCAAATAATCTCAGGTTTTCTCCATGACTGTGTACCTGCCTATTCTCCTCATAGCACTGAAATCCCACCATAACAGAGCTGATGCTGACACAGTAATAGTATGTAACAGCTATACAATCCTCTTTCTCGTTGACTCCCCAATGTAAACTCAAGTACACACAGTGCTTCTTCCCATTTTATAGAAGAAATTGAAGCTGAAAGGTTAAGTAACATGCCCAAGGTAACACTGCCACTAAGTGGGAGACAATATTTAAATTCAAAGCTGTTTTTAGACTCACGGACTTAGAGAATGAACATATGGTTACTGGAGGGAAAGGTAGTAGGGAGGGATAGATTGGGAGTGTGGAACTGACGTGCACACACTGCTATATATTTAAAACAGATAGAGACTTCCCTCGTGGCCCAGTGGTTAAGAATCCAGCTTGCAGTGCAGGTGATGTGAGTTCGATCCCTGGTGGGGGATCTAAGATCCCACGTGCCTCGGAGCAACTAACTCTGCCCGTCACAAGGAAAGATCCTGCAGGACCTGAGTGCCACAACTAAGACCTGATGCAGCCAAATAAATAAACATTTTTATAAAATAGATAACCAATAAGGATCTGCTATTTAAAAAATTAAAATAACTAAAATAAAAATTAATAAATAAATTCAAGGCAGTTTTTTACTTGGTATATGCGACACTTACGTAGTTCTTACAATTTGCCAGGCCCTGTCCTGTGCTTTGTGCATATTAAGTCTTTTACTTCTCATAACAACCCTGTGGGTAGATATTATCAATTGCTCCACCTTACAGACAAGGATATCAAGGCAGAAAGAGGTTAAGTCACTTGCCCAGAGTCATACAGAAAGAGATGGAGCCTGGATTCAAGCCCAGGCAGTCTGGCTCCTGACTTTGTGTCCATAACTACTATACAGATGGTCCCCAATTTATGAAGTTTTGACCTATATGTTATACAATGGTGCAAAAGCTATAGAGATTCCATACAAACTGTAGTTTGACTTTTGATCTTTTCCCAGGCTAGCCATATACGGTATGATATTCTCTCCTGGTGCCTGGCAGCCTCAGCTCCCGGTCAGCCACACAATCACAAGAGTAAATTACTGATACACTTACAACCATTCTGTACTCAGAGAATCATTGTTTTTCACTTCCAGTGCAGTATTAATTAAATTACATGAGATATTTAACACTTTATTAAGAAATAGACTTTGTATTAGATAATTTTGCCCAACAGTAGACTAATGTAAGTGTTCTGAACATCTTTAAGGTAGGCTAGGCCAGTACTCTTGCCTAGAAAATCTCATGGATGGAAGAGCCTGGTAGGCTGCAGATCGTGAGGTTGCTAAGAGTTGGACATGACTGAACGACTTTACTTTCACTTTTCACTTTCATGCATTGGAGAAGGAAATGGCAACCCACTCCAGTGTTTCAGCAATACGTGAACCATGAACTTCCTGATGTTCAAGCTGGTTTTAGAAAAGGCAGAGGAACCAGAGATCAAATTGCCAACATCCGCTGGATCATGGAAAAAGCAAGAGAGTTCCAGAAAAACATCTATTTCTGCTTTATTGACTATGCCAAAGCCTTTGACTGTGTGGATCACAATAAACTTTGGAAAATTCTGAAAGAGATGGGAATACCAGACCACCTGACCTGCTTCTTGAGAAATCTGTATGCAGATCAGGAAGCAATAGTTAGAACTGGACATGGAACAACAGACTGGTTCCAAATAGGAAAAGGAGTACATCAAGGCTGTATATTGTCACCCTGCTTATTTAACTTCTATGCAGAGTACATCATGAGAAACACTGGGCTGGAAGAAGCACAAGCTGGAATCAAGATTGCCAGGAGAAATATCAATAACCTCAGATATGCAGATGACACCACCCTTATGGCAGGAAGTGAAGAGGAGCTAAAGGGCCTCTTGATGAAGGTGAAAGAGGAGAGGGGGAAAAAGTGGCTTAAAGCTCAACATTCAGAAAACGAAGATCATGGCATCCAGTCCCATCACTTCATGGGAAATAGAGGGGGAAACAGTGGAAACAGTGTCAGACTTTATTTTGGGGGCTCCAAAATCACTGCAGATGGTGACTGCAGCCGTGAAATTAAAAGACGCTTACTCCTTGGAAGAAAAGTTATGACCAACCTAGATAGCATATTCAAAAGCAGAGACATTACTTTGCCGACTAAGGTCCATCTAGTCAAGGCTATGGTTTTTCCTGTGGTCATGTATGGATGTGAGAGTTGGACTGTGAAGAAGGCTGAGTGCCAAAGAATTGATGCTTTTGAACTGTGGTGTTGGAGAAGACTCTTGAGAGTCCCTTGGACGGCAAGGAGATCCAACCAGTCCATTCTGAAGGAGATCAACCCTGGGATTTCTTTGGAAGGAATGATGCTAAAGCTGAAACTTCAGTACTTTGGCCACCTCATGCAAAGAGTTGACTCATTGGAAAAGACTCTGATGCTGGGAGGGATTGGGGGCAGGAGGAGAAGGGGACGACTGAGGATGAGATGGCTGGATGGCATCACGGACTCGATGGACGTGAGTCTGAGTGAACTCCGAGAGATGGTGATGAACAGGGAGGCCTGGCGTGCTGCGATTCATGGGGTCGCAAAGAGTCGGACACGACTGAGCGACTGAACTGAACTGACCAGTGTTCTTGCCTGGAGAATCCCCTCTATGGGTGGGAGGCTATTTATGGGGTCACACAGAGTCAGACACGACTGAAGCGACTTAGCAGCAGCAGCAGCAGGCTAAGCAATGGTAAAGGGAATGACAACCCACTCCAGCATTCTCACCTGGGAAATTCCATGGACAGAGGAGCCTGGCGGTTATAGTCCATGGGGTCGGAAAAAGTTGGACATGACTGAGCGACTGAGCACAGGCTAAGTGATGATGTTCAGTAGGTTAGGTATATTAAATACATTTTTGACATAATGATATATTCAACTTATGGATTTATCAGGATATAACCCCATTGTAAGTCGAGGAAGATCTGTACTATGCTAGACTATAATTTTAGGGCTCTTCTCTCCTAAAGTGCACCCCACTCCACCCTGAAATCAAGCAAATGACCACCTAACCACTCTAGGAGCTGTGCCTAACTTCTCTCAGTGAACTGGCCTCTCAAAGCAAGCAGCTGTGTAGTTGGAGGATTTCATCTCCCCAACCTTCCTGCAGCTTTCGTTTCCAATTTCCCTGGCTCTCAAAGTAATCTCACATTTCCACTCATTGCTCTGGGCTTTAAAAGGCTCCCATTTGGAACAACAGCTGGGAATTGTCTTCCTTTCAAGAGAAGAGCCTTCCAGCACCCACGCAGGGGAAGTCCCCCTGTCCTCCCACCCGCAGCCTGTCTCCAAAGACCATTAACACAATCACTTAACAAGAGGCCAGCTCTAATAGAAAGGAAGAAAGAGGAGGAGCTTTGTTAGCCATTTGAAGGGGAGAAGAAATCATAAAATCCATCAAACCTGTATTTGTCTCATTAAAAGTGTTTCTAATTTATAATGTCCTGGAATGCAGATGCCGCCCAGCTGTGCGGGCCTGGTCGTGCTGCCTGGTACAGCCCCCCACACTCCGGGCCCCCCTCTCCCACCTCGCTGGGACTGCCATCAATTTCTGCTCATCAGTGGCACTTACAGTAAATGGATTCATTTGTGGCAATGGGAGCTGAGAGACAAAGGTGACAATATAATTAAGGTTTTTAATTCTATGCCTGAACAGTTAAGTCCAGAACTCATGATAATTAGCCGGCTGTAATGAAAGATCTTTAATCGTTATTTTCCCTTTGTTTCCTATAATTGTTCATTTTGGCCAACTACATTTGCCCTTTCATTTGAATCTGGCTGCACAGTTTTATGTCACTTCCATTATTCCTATAAAACTCCAAAGAAAATATGTTGCGGAGCTGGTCATTTACAAAGTCACAGCGAGTTGGCCCAGGGAACTCATCTATGCACAGCCAATGACCAGAGGCTGTGGCTACTTTCTGGAGGAAAGAAACCCAGGCTGGAGCCATCCAGAGGCCTAGGAACATGGCTCCCTAAAAGCAAGCACTGCCACGAGAAGGAAAAACAATGGGCCCTGCACAGCTGAATTAGCCACACGAGTTGGTTTCCAAGCTGGTTCATGGAACAAAGATTGTGGTCACACAAGTTCCTGACTCTCAGATGCATGTATTGTTTTTGTTTCTTCTTTCACATTTTAGCATTTTTATTAGCAGGATGCATCTTACAATGGAAACAAAAAGTAAAGTGTTAGTCACTTAGTCGTTTCTGACTCTGTGATCCCATGGACTGTAGCTCCCCAGGCTCCTCTGTCCATGGGATTTCCCAGGCAAGAATACTGGAGTGGGTAGCCATTCCTTTCTTCAAGGGATCTTCCTGACCCAGGGATAGAAACAGGGTCTTCTGCATTGTGGGCAGATTCTTTATCATCTGAGCCAACAGGAAAGCCTCTTACAATGGACGTGCATCAATAATGTCACGTCTACCTTTTGTATTTCCTGAAAAGTTTTCCATTAATTGACAGCAAATAGATGGGGAAACAATGGAAACAGTGACAGACTTTATTTTTTGGGGCTCCAAAATCACTGCAGATGGTGACTGCAGCCATGAAATTAAAAGATGCTTGCTCCTTGGAAGAAAAGTTATGACCAACCTAGCTGCTGCTGCTGCTGCTGTCACTTCAGTCGTGTCTGACTCTGTGTGACCTCAGAGATGGCAGCCCTCCAGGCTCCCCTGTCCCCAGGATTCTCCAGGCAAGAACATTGGAGTGGGTTGCCATTTCCTTCTCCAATGCATGAAAGTGAAAAGTGAAAGTGAAGTCGCTCAGTCGTGTCCGACTCTTAGCAACCCCATGGACTGCAGCCCATCAGGCTCCTCCATCCATGGGATTTGCTGAACAAGAGTACTAGAGTGGGTTGCCATTGCCTTCTACAGCATATTAAAAAGCAGAGACATTACTTTGCCAACAAAGATCCATCTAGTCAAAGCTATGGTTTTTCCAGTAGTCATGTATGGATGTGAGAGTGAGACTATAAAGAAAGCTGGGCGCTGAAGAATTGATGCTTTTGAACTGTGGTGTTGGAGAAGACTCCTGAGAGTCCCTTGGGACTGCAAGGAGATTCAACCAATCCATCCTAAAGGAGATCACTCCTGGGTGTTCATTGGAAGGACTGATGCTGAAGCTGAAACTGCAATACTTTGGCCACCTGACGTGAATAACTGACTCATTTGAAAAGACCCTGATGCTGGGAAAGATTGAAGGCAGGAGGAGAAGGGGATGACAGGGGAATGAGATGGTTGGAAGACATCACTGACTTGATGGACATGAGTTTAAGTAAGCTCTGGGAGTTGGTGTTGGACAGGGAAGCCTGGTGTGCTATAGTCCGTGGGGTCATAAGGAGTCAGACACGACTGAGTAGCTGAACTGAACTGAACTGAACTTATATTCCTTAGAGTTGAGAAAATATAGTAAAAGCATCTTCCATACAACAACTATTTCCCAAGGCTCTACGTTCCCAGGGTGCTGGGAATGCGGTGATAAGTAGAAACAGGCCAGTCCCTACTGTCATTGTCTCCACAATCTGGAGGGTCATCATCAACTTAGCCTCCTGTCCAACCACAGCTGGACAGCTGGACAGGATATTTTTCACTTGCTGTGAACTTTTTGGACCCTGTTTCAACTACGTGTCCAGGCAACCAGATTTCTTGTAGGTAAATGCCTCTTAGAGACTAGGACATCAAAGCAAGAGGCTGGGGGCTTACAACAACAGAAGGGAGAAATTGAGAATTTGAATTCTGCTCCACAGCTGTCCAGGACTGGAGAAGAACCCAGCTGGGAAAATTGGGTGGGAGAATTGTAATAGGCAGGAAAACAGGACTCAGACAGGACATAAGGAGTGCATGGAGAGGTAGGGCACAAATGAGCAGAAGGCTTGTGACACATTCTGTGTCCTTTCTCTCCTCCCCTCCACTCCTGATCTGAGTCCTGAAAGTTGCCCATCCAAGGCCACAGGTGAGTGTGTTCCTGGAGAGGACTGGGCCTGATCTGTGCCTCCCCTGACGCAGTGGTGCTCTTCAGCTCGAGGTTCTAAATGTTGCTTGTCTCAAACCCCTTCAGTTACCAGTTACCAGGAAGAAGAAAACAAGGATGGCTGATAAAGATCTTCCTGCTCCTCCCCAATCCATCTACACACAAAGTCAGAGTGATTGTTTTGGAAATTTATGGTCCTTCCTACCCTGTAAAAATCTCCAGTGGCTTCCTGGCATCCTTCAGAAACCATCTAAACTCCTAAAAACAGTCAAAAAGAGTCCTGCACGCTCTGTTCTGCCTTTAGCCCGGTCCTTCCCCTGCAGCCTACAGCTCAGCCCTGGATGTGGCAAGCTCATTTTAGCCCCTGGGCCCCCTCTCATACTCCTTGCGCTACCTGGGGACATCTCCAACCTCCAACTGCCATTTGCTTGCTGAATGGTTCATGCCAGAAGTCACCTTGGATGGCCTCAGGCAACAAGTACCAGGAGGCCCAAGGGGAAGAGCTTGGTAAGTAGCAGATGTGGGATTAATAGTAGATGTGAGATTAATAGTAGATGTGGGATTAGTCGTAGATGTGGGATGTGGCGCATCTTGCCCGATGTGCCTCTCATTGGGCATGAGGGTCTGAAAGGCAGGCGCTGGTGTGGTTCTCCAACGCATCCCTTCAGCCTCCTTGCCAGAGCTCACTTACAGCCTGCAGAATAAGCTGAAAACTGGCCCTGGCACAGTAGCGGTTTGGGAGGGACAAGCGTGTTTATAAGTCAAGTGAGGTACAACCCTACTGGCCCCCTGCACAGCCACTACCCAAGCTCCCACTGCCACCTGCAGTCTCCTCCCTGGCTCCAGTCTCTCTCCAGACCTAGCTCCCTAAAGCCTCACAGAGTCAGGACCCTAACCTAGAGAATCCAGGGTGCTGAGCCTGGCATCCAAGGCTTAAACCCTCTCCCACCCATCCCAGGCCTGCCCTGCCCTGAATTTTCTCCTCTAGCAGAAAGTGCCTCTCACTCGCCCCTCAACGTGTCCTGCCTCCAGCCTTCACTGACAATGTTCCCTCCACCAGACAAGCCTGTCTGCTCCTCATTTTATCTAGCCTGCCACCTGCCCTCAGGTCAGATGGCCTCTTTAAGCACCCATCTCCTCACAGTCCACACTGCTTTATCTGCCCACCACACTCCACCTGTCTCCACAGAAGCAGATTGGCTCATCCACCACTGTCCCCCAGTGCTGGAATGCACTGTGGTGGGAATAAATGAATGGAGACTGGGAGAAGCTGGACAGTCCAGAGGCCAAGGTACCCCACCCAGCCAGGCTCTTCACCCCTTCAGCAAACAACTCATGAACCCCTTCTCCATGCCGGGCCCAGGCCTGATGCTGAAACACTAAATAAGAACAACTCAGCCTCAAGTTGCTCACCAGTTTCCAAGGAGCGCATAGGGTACAATAGTTACTAACAGAGGTTCTAATCCCACATCTACTATTTACCAACCGTGTGATCTTACACAAGTTTCCCACCTTCTCTATGCTTCATTTCTTTTTTAATAACTTCTTTAAAAAATATATTTATTTATTTATTTTATTATTTATTTGGCTGTGCCAGGTCTTAGTTGCCCCACATGGGATCTTCAATCTTAGTTGCAGCATACAAGATCTTTAGTTGGGGCATGCAAACTCTTATTTGGGGGTATGTGGGATCTAGCTCCCTGACCAGGGATCAAACCCAAGCCCCTGGAGTTGTAGCCACTGGACCATCACAGAAGTCCCTAGGCCTCGTTTCTTTATCTACAAAATGGAGACAATAATAATAGCTAGCTCAAAGAGTGATTTGAAGAATAAATGAAGTCACGTGAAAAAGTGGTTGAATAGTGAATAATGCCTGACCCATTATAGATGAAAGAATAATGATGTTCTCCCAGCTTGCTGCTGGTCCCTGCCCTCGGAACGGCCCCTCCTTAGCCCACACTCTTGTGCTCCTGGTCGCTCAGAAAGCCAGGGAGGCAGAGCCAAGACAGTACAGGCTGAGGAGTCACCCAGAAGGGAATGCAAGACCCAGCTCCACCAACTAGCTGTGTGACTTTGAGAAAGATATGTGTGAAATGGACCATTTCCCCCAGAACCCAGCTGAGCATCCGTTTTCCCTTAGGACAAGTGGAGAGGAAAAGAATAACTGCCTTGCCTTCTTCACAGAGCCTTACGAGGATAGAACAAGAGCTTGGATGTAAAAGTCCTCTGTGGGCTGCAGAGAGATTATCCTACTCAGAGCACTGTATCCAGGGGGTCAGTTGGGTGGGCTGGACCAGCCTTGTGTGTGCATGAGACATACATACTACACCAGAATCTCGGGATAGGGAAGCCACTGGCAGAGGGAGGGCGGAGCAGAAGGTCACAGACGCTGGACACCTTTACAAGCAGGGCTTCAGCAAGCTTTGGGAGGTGCATCCTGGGGTGGCCCCATCCTCTGATCCCTGATGCTGATTTCTGGGATGCATCCCCTCAGCACCTACCAAGCTCACCATGACAGCAAGGGGTGCTCCTGAGCACTCACCGTGCCTGCAAGGCTGTTCCCGTGCCCTTGAATCTATTAAACAGAGCAAAGTGATTAATTATTTTACTGTCTTTATGGCATCAACTTTAACTTGCTTCACATCCAGATTTCCAATTACATAAGCCTGAGTCTTAAACTCAGGAGGACATGTATTATTGAACTATTTATAATCAGAGTTTTTCAGAGCAGAAAAAGCTCTGCCAGGCAAGAGCTACACAACCAAAATTAATGATTCAGAGACCAGAAGACAATCTTTCCATAATCAGAGGGGTGTGGGACACAGGCAGGAAAAAAACAGAGAGGTTGGATCTGAATCAAAGACAGCAAACCATTTCCCACTGAAGGGCACAGACCGCCCCCGAAGGGGAGGGCAAAGCAATTGATGAGTGGGAGTCAAGGGGACCCATGCAAAATGCAATCAAATGTAGTTGGAGCTATTCTTTTTTTTTTCTTTAAAATACCTATAATATTTTAATTAAGACATAATTGACATATAACATTATGTTAGTTTCAAGTGTATAACAATGATTTGATATTTATATATACTGTGAAGTCTAGTTAACATTCATCACCTCACATAGTTACAATTTTTTTTTTCTTGTGATGAGAACTTTTAAGATCTACTCTCAGACTTTCCTTGTGGTCCACTGCTTAAGAATCCACCTGCTAATGCAGGGGACATGGATTTGACCCCTGGCCTGGGAAGAGTCCACATGCCTTGGGACAAATAAGTCCATGTGCCATGACTACTGAGTCTGGGCTCTAGAGCCTGTGAGCCACAACTACTGAAGCCTGCCTGCCCTAGAGCCTGTATTCCACAATAGAAGCCACCACAATGAAAAGTCTGTGCACCGCAACTAGAGAAAGCCCTCATGTACAGCACCAAAGACCCAGTACAGCCAAAAATAAATAAATTTTTTAAAGATCTTTTTTAAAATGGTAAAGAATCTGCCTGCGATGTGGGAGACCTGGGCTTGATCCTGGGTTGGGAAGATCCTCTGGAGGAGGGCGTGGCAATCCAGTCCAGTATTCTTGCCTAAACAAAAGAGTCCAAAATGCAGTACTTGGATGCAATCTCAAAAACGACAGAATGATCTCTGTTCGTTTCCAAGGCAAACCATTCAATATCACAGTAATCCAAGTCTGTGCCCTGACCAGTAATGCTGAAGAAGCTGAAGTTGAATGGTTCTATGAAGACCTACAAGACCTTCTAAACTAATATCCAAAAAAGATGTACTTTTCGTTATAGAGGACTGGACTGCAAAAGTAGGAAGTCAAGAGATGCCTGGAGTAACAGGCAAATTTGGCCTTGGAGTACAGAATGAAGCAGGGCAAGGCTAGTAGAGTTCTGCCAAGAGAATGCACTGGTCATAACAAACACCCTCTTCCAACAACACAAGAGAAGATTCTACACATGGACATCACCAGATGGTCAACACCAAAATCAGATTAATTATATTCTTTGCAACCAAAGGAGGAGAAGCTCCATACAGTCATTGAAAACAAGACCAGGAGCTGACTGTGGCTCAGATCATGAACTCCTGATTGCTAAATTTGGACTTAAATTGAAGAACGTAGGGAAAACCACTAGACGATTCAGGTATGACCTAAATCAAATCCCTTACGATTATACAGTAGAAGTGAGAAATAGATGTAAGGGACTAGATCTGATAGACAGAGTGCCTCATGAACTATGGACAGAGGTTCATGACATTGTACAGGAGACAGGGATCAAGACCATCCCTAAGAAAAAGAAATGCAAAAAACAAACAAACAAAAAAAACCAAAACGACTGTCTGAGGATGCCTTACAAATAGCTGTGAAAAGAAGCGATGTGAAAAGCAAAGGAGAAAAGGAAAGATATACCCACTTGAATGCAGAGTTCCAAAGAATAGCAAGGAGAGATAAGAAAGCCTTCCTCCACGATCAGTGCAAAGAGATAGAGGAAAACAATAGAATGGGAAAGACTAGGGATCTCTTCAAGAAAATCAGAGATACCAAGGGAATATTTCATGCAAAGATGGACTCGATAAAGGACAGAAATGGTCTGGACCTAACAGAAGCAGAAGATATTAAGAAGAGGTGGCAAGAATACACAGAAGAACTATACAAAACAGATCTTCACGACCCAGATAATCACGATGGTGTGATCACTCACTAGAGCCAGACATCCTGGAATGTGAAGTCAAGTGGGCCTTAGGAATCATCACTACGAACAAAGCCAGTGGAGATAATGGAATTCCAGCTGAGCTATTTCAAATTCTAAAAGATGATGCTGTGAAAGTGTTGCACTCAATATGCCAGCAAATTTGGAAAACTCAGCAGTGGCCACAGGACTGGAAAAGGTCAGTTTTCATTCCAATCCTAAAGAAAAGCAATGCCAAAGAATGCTCAAACCACCATACAATTGCACTCATCTCACATGCTAGTAAAGTAATACTCAAAATTCTCCAAGCCAGGCTTCAACAGTACATGAACTGTGAACTTCTAGATGTTCAAGCTGGATTTAGAAAAGGCAGAGAAACCAGAGATCAAATTGCCAACATCCGCTGGATCATGGAAAAAGCAAGAGAGTTCCAGAAAAACATCTATTTCTGCTTTGTTGACTATGCCAAAGCCTTTGACTGTGTGGATCACCAGAAACTGTGGAAAATTCTTCAAGAGATGGGAATACCAGACCACTTGACCTGTCTCGTGAGAAACCTGTATGCAGGTCAGGAAGCAACAGTTAGAACTGGACATGGAACAACAGACTGGTTCAAATAGGGAAAGGAGTATGTCAAGGCTGTATCTTGTCACCCTGCTTATTTAACTTATGTGCAGAGTACATCATGAGAAACGCTGGGCTAGATGAAGCACAAGCTGCAATCAAGATTGCCGGGAGAAATATCAATAACCTCAGATATGCAGATGACATCACCCTTATGGCAGAAAGCAAAGAACTAAAGAACTTCTTGATGAAAGTGAAAGCGAAAAAGTTGGCTTAAAACTCAACATTCAGAAAACTAAGATCATGGCATCTGGTCCCATCACTTCATGGCAAATAATGAGGAAACAGTGGAAACAGTGGCAGACTATTTTGGGGGGCTCCAAAATCACTCCAGATGGTGACTGCAGCCAAGAAATTAAAAGACACTTGCTCCTTGGAAGAAAAGCTATGACTAACCTAAAAAGCATATTAAAAAGCAGAGACATTACTTTGCCAACAAAGGTCCATCTAGTCAAGGCTATGGTTTTCCAATAGTCATGTATGTACATGAGAGTTGGGCTGTAAAGATAGCTGAGTGCCAAAGGACTGATGCTTTTGAACTGTGGTGTTAGAGAAGACTCTTGAAAGTCCTTTGGACAGCAAGGAGATCCAACCAGTTAATCCTAAAGGAAATCAGTCCTGAATATTCGGAAGGACACATGTTGAAGCTGAAACTCCAATACTTTGGCCACCTGATGTGAAGAACTGACTCATCTGAAAAGACCCTGATGCTGGGAAAGATTGAAGGTGGGAGGAGAAGGGGATGACACAAGATGAGATGGTTGGATGGCATCACTGACTCAGTGGATGTGAGTTTGAGTAAACTTTGGGAGTTGGTGAAGGACAGGGAGGCCTGGCATGCTGCAGTCTGTGGGTTCACAGAGTCAGACACGACTGAGCGACTGAACTGAACTGAACTGATTCTTGCCTGAAGAAACCCCATGGACAGAGGAGCCAGATGAGCTACAGTTCATGGGGTCACAAAGAATCAGACATGACTGTGTGACTAAGCACAGCACACTGTCTTTGCAATTTTTAAATATACAATAGTGAAGTGAAAGTGAAGTCACTCAGTCATGTCCGACTCTTTGCGACCCTGCGGACTGTAGCCCACCAGGCTCTTCCATCCATGGGATTCTCCAAGCAAGAATACTGGAATGAGTTGCCATTTCCTTCTCCAGGGGATCTTCCTGACCCAGGGATTGAACCCAGGTCTCCCGCATTGCAGGCAGATGCTTTAACCTCTGAGCCACCAGAGTTATATACAATAGAGTGTTATCAATGATAGTCACCATACTGTACATTACACCCTTAGGACTTCTTTCCTAACCGGAAGTCTGTGCATTTTAAATTCCTTCACCACTGCACCCTCCCCTTCCTCTGGCAACCACCAGTCTAGTCTCTGTATCCACAACTTCATTTTCTGTTTTGCTTTGTTTTCACATGCCATTTATCATATTTTTCTTTCTCTCCTGACTTATTTGACTTAGTACCTTCAAGATCCATCCATATTGTCACAAACGGCAATGCCCTTCTTTATATAGGGCATATATATATATATATGTTTTTAGGGTGTTTTGAAGAAAATGGTGTGCCCTGGGTTATTTCAATCACACCAACACTGGGTTTAAAATGGAGTCACATCACCACTGCTAATCAGTGTGCCCACTCCACCTGAGAACTCCAAATATCTAGCAGCTTCCAGTGCTGTCTTGATAAGTTCCGGAAAACTCATGTGTTTTTTACCAGCAAGTCCCATCAGCTACCACTTCATCTTCTCCTTCAGCTCCTGCTAACTCATGGGAGGACACTCACCACTGCCTCGGGGCCACCTCTAAGCTGCCTTCCACTGGGAGACACCATCTCCACTGTGGATGTGCCAGAACATCCTAGGTGGCCCACAGCCTGTCTGTGTCCCTCTGGGGACTGCCTTGCCCCCAGTTTAGTGTTGCAAGGAGGCTTGTCTTCCAATGGTTTGCAGAAGCTTTTTTTTTTTTTTTAAGAACAGGATTTTCCATGTTTACCCACTATAACTTCCTTTTCACAGACCCCAGACAGGAGTCCATGATGGGTTTGGACCATCAGGAGAAAATTCCTCAGACAGACTTTCCTCCTTGCTGATGACTCCAGGCCTGTCATTATGCAAAGTCTGTCAGCCCATTTTCTGAAATACACAGGCAGACTCCTGGAGGACTCTCCAATCGGTCACCCACATGGGCTCATCTCAAGATCAAGCCAGGTCCCCAGGGACCCGAGCAGGGACCCTAGGAAGATCACTCCTGTGTCCGACCAGGCTGTGGTCTCATAGAAAACTATCAGGTAAATGGAACTCTCCAATAGTCCCATTTCACAGATGATGAAACTGCAGCGCAAAGAGGTTAAGCAACTTTCCCAAGGTTCCACAGGTGGTAGGTGGTATGAGGCTCTACTAGGATCTGTCCCAGGTCTTGGATGCCAAGCTTCAGCTATGACTCTCCCTACTACTACTTGTGTAAGAAGATATAACTTCACAATCCATTACCAAGATGTTGTCTAGAAAAAAACTCTTCTCAACACAGATGAAATAAATGTTTTGTTTGTTTTCTGCCAGGGAAGCAGAGGAAAGGATTATCATCAACAAACTCAGGCACAGGTCTCTTTCCTCGTGGAGTGTTTACCGAAATAAAGCTGAAGTCTTAAAACAGTGACCCTAGAAAAGGCATGCTATTTTAAAAGTCTTTTTGTTTGTTTAATGATGGAGACTGGCCAGCAGCTCAGGAAACCTTCCACCTCTCTCCTGAGCATGAAGCTAGACTACATTTCCCAGACATCCTTGTAATTGGGCGTGGTCATGTCCATGGTTCTAGCCAATAGAATGAAAGCAGAGCTGTGTTTAGTTACAGCTCTGACCCATAACAACCTCCTCACACAACTCTCCATACTCTTTCCGTTCTTCATGCAAATAGATATCAGAACCTTGGAAACAATCGGTTGAAGGTGGCAGGCCCAGAAAGTGACAGAGGCTGGGTCCCTGAACCAGCTTGGAGGGAGGACCATTCACCTGTTCAGACTTCCCAGAATTATCAAAAACAAAAACATGGACACCTGATTACATATGAATTTCAAATAAGAAATGAATAATTTGGAGGGCTTCCCAGGTGGTGCCATGGTAAAGAATCCTCTTGCCAGTGCTGGAGATGCAGGAGATACGTGTTCTATCCCTGAGTCAGGAAGATCCCTGGAGGAGGAAATGACAACCCACTCCAGTATTCTTGCCTGGAAAAATCCCATGGAGTGAGGAACCTGGCAGACTACAGTCCATAACATCACAAAGAGTTGGACACACCTGAGCTCGAGTGAGCAGCAGCAGCAGCAGTGAGTAATTTTTAGTATAATACACTGGGAACAAACTGAGAAGAGTGGTAATCCCAGTCACCTTTCTGTTGTATCAGCTCTGGGCCCTTAAGATCACTGGGTAGATAGCTATCATTTGGGACCTAGACTAAAACATTTTTTGTTGTTTATCTGAAACTCAAATTGAATTAGGTATCTTATATTTTATCTGGCAACACTACACCTATCAGAACACCTGTCTGGTATTTTACAGGCATGAGACATAAATGTCTGTTGTGTTTGAGCCACCTTATATTTGAAGATTTGTTTGTTACAGCAGCTAGCACCATCACTCCCTTGAGGCATCAGATATTAAGCAGCCCAGGTGGATGAATTCAGTCCAGAGTAATCAGCATTGATGCAAATGGATGTCTTGTCACCAATTCTTCCTGCCTGGACTGCTGTAGCTCGATAGAGCCTGGGGGCTTCCTCCCTGCTCCCTTCCATGGACACATTTGGAGCCAGAAAGGGAGAGAGACCAGACTTAGTTCTTGCCCCTACCATGCACTCTAGAAGCTCTCCACTTGGGGCCACCAGTATTTCCAGGGGGCTCATGAACAAATGCAAACCAAGGCTCAGAGAGTTCAGAGACAGTAAATCAGGTGAAAGGAGTGCTGGCGAATTTTGGGGGAAAGTAGCAGCAATCCTGGGCCCCTCTTGGGAACATGACATTAGCTAACAGCACTGGCACCCACGGAGCAAGTGGTTTGGCAGATAAGTGAGTAAACAGTCCACACTGGGACAGTCTGGATCAGGAGCTTTGGGCAGTTCAGAGTCATGAACATGGAGTCTTGAAGTCAGGTCCTGGGACCTCTGATGGGAGCTCCCAGAGAGTTATTTCCAATGTGGCCCAGAAAAAAAGAATCAAGATTTTGGAGTTACAAAGATGTAGGTCAAGTACTGACTTTGCTTAAGCAGGTTATTTCATCTCTCTGAGTCTTGGTTTCCACCTCCATAAAATGGAATAATATCAAACAAGTGTTGGAAAATTACCCAAGAGAGTATCCACAGTCTGGCTCCTAGTTGGTACATACTAAATGATACTTCCTCCCCTGCTGGTCTGGTAGTTGGAGAGAAGATGTGAGGGACAGGAGCTCACCAGCATTATCACTCCCCAATTTCCTTTAATATGCATGCTCTTCCCCATCCTTCTCTTCCCCACTCCCCATGGCCCAGAGACCACTGCAGCCAGGGCTGGAATGTTTCTGATCCCTCCATCCTTCCTTCTAGTGTAGGACCACAGAGTCCCCATCACTAGAGAAATAGGGTTCAAATAGAGTTGGGCTCCAGGCCAACCCTCACTCCAGCCTTTCATAATATTGCTAAAACTCTGCCCCTCCTTGGCAGAATGGACTTAAGTGGGTGAGACTGGGAATGTAGTCACTACCTCCAGGCTTATTCCTCGGGATCTGAGCCTCACTCCTGCAAAGGAGACCCCCTGGGGAAACTGACACTCCAGGCAGCTAAGGCCTGAGCTCCAGCGCCCAGATGCTCATTTCCAGCCTGCCCATCACTCACCTGCTTCTGGAAATGCTCCCGTTGGCTCCTCTGGAGCCATTACCGTCTGTCATGCTTATCTGCATTTAGGTGCAGTGGGGATTTGCACACTTCGATCTGTCATTGCTCATGAAGCAATGGCCCAAAAAATGGTAATGACGCCTCTGACACTGCAGCATTACTGCTTTCTTTACATATAGGGTTGCTAGATTTAGCAGGTAAAAGCACAGGAAGACCAGTTAAGCCTGAATTACAGATAAACAACAAAGAATTTCTCAAGTTCCCAGGTGGTGCTAACGGTAAAGAGTCCTCTAGCCAAAGCAGGAGACTTGAGTTCGATCCCTGGGTTGGGAAGATCCCCTGGAGTAGGAAATGGCAACCCATCCCAGAGTATTCTTGCCTGGGAAATCCATGGACAGAGGAGCTGAGAGGGCTGGGCTACAACAGTTCATGGGGTCTCAAAGAGTCAGACACAACAAGACACGCGCATATGCTTATTTGAGACATATACAAAAAGAGAACATTCATTTTTATCTGAAATTCAAGTTTAACATGGCATCCTGTATTTTATCTAACAGCTCTACTTACCCAGCCTCCTGGTGCACCACGGTCACGCCCAGTTAGAGAATTTTCACAGTCAGGCAAGATGTGGGGGCTTGGGGCATCTCTCTCCTTCGCGAGATTCCACTGCCACTACCACTGTCTTATGACCACAGACACTCCCACTGGAGAAGCTGTTCTGTGCCAGGCTCTGTGTGGGACACGGTCTTGGGACGGTGTATGGCTCTAACATGTGCGTGTCTGTGTGTGTCTGTGGAAACGTGCACACAAGCTTGTGTGGGGATGAGGTGGAAATTTCCTCAAGTGTTCGTGTTAAAATCAAACTTCTTATGTGCTCTGAAGAAACAGAGACCTTCATAGGTTTATGGCCAAGGAAACTCATCCCAGCTTTCTTTTTCTGAGAGAAAAAAAAAAATTAAGAACAACCTGAACATTCAATAATAGAGAAATGGTTCCATTAGGAAACTCATATACAATGAAATGTGGTACAGTCATTAAAAATGATATTATGAAGCAATACATACTGACAGTTGGTAAATATTCATGATGTCAAGAGAAGTTAATAAAACAGATACAGTAGTGCCCTAACTTCTATATCCCTGTGATAAGACATGAATTTGAAATATTAATTGGTTTGTTCTCATTGTCTCTCCTCCACTCCTTTTACCCCATGCCTTCACCCTCCATGAGAGTATATCATGACTTACCCCATTCCCATTACCCAAGAGGGTAGTTGTCAGAATAGCACCAAATTCCCAGGGACTTCCCTGGCAGTCTAGAGGTTAAGACACTGCGCTTCCACTGCAGCGTGCCCAGATCCAGTCCCTGGTCAGGGAATTAAGATCCCTCATGCTGTGCATGGCATAACCAAAGCAAAAAGTCCCAAGTCCTTCGGTTTTAAGTTCAGGAGCAGTGGTCTAGGTATAGGATGGATAGGTTAGGTGGTGGGCATGATCCACCAGTTACGCTCTGCTCACTCACACTACACTAAAGGCACTCAGGCTTAAAGGCAGAGGGGGAGCTTGCAGGTGAAACTATAGGTCAGTTGCTGGTGTGGGAGAGTCCTGGACCCGCCACCTACTTGCTTTGGGCTAAATCTTACAGGAGAGGAGGAAATGTTAAAAGCCCCAAATAAGTGTGGCGACCCCAGAGCAGAGAGCTCCGAGCCTACACCAGTGCTATGGAGGAGCCACCTGCTGGAGAACAGAACACAGATGTAGTGTACCCAGACAAGAGAGGCCAGTACTGCACCAACCCCAACCCCCCAAGCCCATGCGGTTTCCTGAAGCCCCTGACAGCATGGCAGGGCATCCAGAAAAATTCTCTCGGCTCCCAAGTAGGCACTCAGCTTGTCTGGAAGGTGTTGGGTCAGAATTTCATGGCCAGAATGGCCCTTGGGGGTGGATGTATTAGGTTTCAGCCCAAAGAGACCCACACAGCCGTGCCAGAAGGACGCAAGGCATCCGGACCATGGAGATCAAGGCAACGCATTAGCGCCTCGCCCACCATTTAGAGTCAATCCAGAAGGTGGGACAGAGAGGAAACCCTGACGGGGGAGCAATCCTGAGTGTGATAGAATTCTGAAACCTCAAGTCACTGAGAAGCCCCTGCATAATAATAACTTCAATAAGAAATCACTAGTCTGATTTTTCTGCATCACGCAGAACAGGGGCATAAGAAAAAAAAATCCCACTTAGAGGGAAAATAAAAGTACTTCTGGGCACATCTACCTTGAAATGTGTAAATTTCTTCCCACAGAACACATGCACACTCCCATCAGGCTAGAAGACCTGGCCCGAAATGTTAAATGCTATTAACAACAACTGGGGTGGTGGGGCACCCAATTATCTTGATGTTCTTCTGTGATTTTTTTCTGGATTACTGAGACCGCCTCAGTAGCTTCCCTGAAATTCTCCAGGGTGTGATGTCAGGAGAGACCAGCCTGGTTGTTCAATCCCAGGCCCCAGGAGCAGGTGTGGTCACCCCCAAGGTCAACTCCCAGGAATGAGTTTTCCAGAAATGTTGTCTAGGTTTAACCTCTCTCTGAGCAATACCATCTCTCCTAGCACCCAGCCACCACCCTAATAACCCACATCTTATAGAAAGCGATGGGAGGTACTAGTAGGGGAAGCTGGAGGAGTAAACCTACAAATGTGACCTTCATCCCTGATTCAGAGATGTTGGCTTTCCAGGAGCTTGGCTGGTGACCTTATGTGATCACATCACCTCATTCCATCATGATCAGGGGGCTTCATCAGGATCATTCTCAAAGCCCAACCATAGGAGAGAAGTCAAATACCAGCACTGTGTAGAGTGAGGAATCTCTACACAGTGAGGAATCTCAGCTCTGATCATTTGTATTCTCCCTCTGTCTCAAAAGAAGGCCGCAGTGGGTCCTAAGATGAAGAGAATGCACAATAGTAAGAGTAAAGCTCTTATGCTGAGCACTTGGTCTCAGCTCTGTGCTTTTATCATTTCCAACAACCCATGAATAGCTACCCCTCTTACCACTAATTGTCTGTACATCCTGTTATTCCAGGACAGTCCTGGTTTATGCCTGTGTCCCAGTCCAGATGACCTCAACAGTCTCCCTAATTATTATCTCCCCTTTTACAGATGAAGGTAGAGAGGCTCAGAGAAGTGAGCTGACTTCCCCCAGGTCACACAGCTAGAACACAGTGGGGCTGAGAGTTAGGCCCAGTCTATCTGACTCTGGAGGGTGCAGGTTGTTAGTGAGCTAGAGAAGGACATGGTCAGGAGAAACAGGCAGAGAAAGGACTACCAGACAGATGGGAAAGACAGGTGAAATCACCCCCCTTTCTGCTTTATTTTTCCAACAGTCCAAAATAGATATATATCCCTTTTACAAATCTCCCCATAAGTATCAAAGCCTACACAGTTTTTGATGAGGATATTCTTGCAGAAAAGGAGAATGCTCATTAGAAGGACACTGCCTCCCCTCTGCACTGCTCAGGGAGGGTCTGGCCAGGATCCCCGGAGGTCTGTGCAGCTGGGCAGCCCCTTCTGGACCTGCTATTTGAGGTGGGGGTGAACAGAGATGTAGGAGAAAGGGCCCCACAGGTCAGCTTCTGGTCCCCTCCATTCTCCCTTTCTGAGCCACATCTTCTCATCTGTAAAATGAGTATGATAATCCAGGTCCTATCTTCCCTGAGTTCTGCCAAGAGAATCTGAGGGGACAAGCTAGGGCCCAGGGCACAGAGGCCAGACAGGCTGTCAGCATCCACCCACCCAGTGAACATTGCCCAACTCCCGTGATGTGGTCATGAGGCTCCAGGCCCAGAGCAGCCTCAGCCCACAGCTGAGCGGTCCTGTTTGGATGGAAATTCCCCACCCCATCCTTTATTTTTCATCCCCTCATAGGACTTTCAAGTAAACTGAGATGTAGTCCTCACCTTGGAAGAAAAGAAAACTGCAGCACTCAGCCCAGGGTGTACTGACCTTGGTTCAGGTCAAGGACCCAGCCTGAGCATGGAAAGTGGAAATGGAGCTGGAAGGAAGCCACTGACGAGGAACCCCATGGTGTAGAAATGGGGGCCAGGGTGATCCCACTTGCAGACCCTCCACAGAACCTGGCCAAGGGTTGGGGTCGTACACACACAAGCAGACAAATCTTCTCGAAGCAACAGAACCTTTCACAAAGGGTGCCTTCCCCACTTCTTTTTGCCCTCAAAGAAGAAGCCTGACAACTTCCTGAGGAACCCTTGCTCTAAAAGTGATGGAGGGACAAAGAGGGGGCTCAGGGTCTCTGCTGGCAGAGGACCACATGTGACTGCTTGTCCCACAATTTCTGTAAACAGCAGGCAAGGCTGGGTAATGGACAAAGCATCAGTTTATCCAAAGACCCAACACTAGAACACAGAAGTTGCATGACCTCTGAGCCTCAGTTTCCTCATCCAAGAAATGGAACTTTAAAGCATGTTTCCCATCCCAGAATGGGGAGGGTTCGATAACCCACTAAGAGGTAGGGCAACTAAGGCCTATAGGAAGGGGTTGACTGATTCATCTACTCACTAGCCAGGCACCTTCTTCTTTATCTCTCTTCTTTCCATGCTTTTAAAAGAGATACTCTGATACTTTATCTCCAGAACACTATTCCAGTCATATCTGCCTCTGGATATTCAAATTAATTCACACAGAACGTCTTGCGAGCCATTTTTTGTTCCCAAAGCCGGATGTTTAGTTCCTGTCCTCCCCACTCACAGATCCCTCACAGCCATTCAAGCACCATTCTACCCTGGATCTCCCTTTCTCGTCTGTAAGTGACCTGAGGTCAGACTTCGCAGATTCCAGAGCCACTGCAAGGAGTGGCTCAGAAGCAGCCTGGGGCTCTTCCCCACCCTAGCTTCTCAAAGGTACATCTTTCTCCCCTCCAAAGAAGCCAGGAGAACAAGGGGACACCATTTACAGACAACCCTGAACAGCGACAAGAGCAGGGCAATGACCTTCATAGGAATCCCTCGTAGTAACATTTCAGCCCTGGCCTGCGACAGGCTCCACTGACTCCTGGACATAAATTACTTGTTCATTATCAGGCCCCGACATGGGGAAGGATGTCGGCAGCTTGATTGTGTTTGCGTCCTGTGGCAGGCGGTTGCAATCTGGGCTGCCACTGTTCATGGTGCTGTTTTACATGGGCTGGTGCTGCTGCCTTCATTTCCAGGCAGGCTCAGGCCTCAGGCTACCCACCAGCTTTGTGCTTCAGCGAGGTAACCCTAGATTCTGGGCTGGTTGGCAGAGAGAATACATGAGTCCTCATGACAAGATGGCCAGATGTAAATGTAGATGGAAATTCTGCACCAAGGTCAAGCTGCACAGAGCCTAACTGAATTCTGAGAGCTACCACTCACCGAGCCCTTGCTATAAGCCAGGTGCTATGCTACATGTATTAATAAGAGTTAGAATCCTTTGGTTGCAAGTGGCAGAAACCCAATTCCAAATGGCTTAACCCAAAAGGGAAATATGGGCATTCACTCAAAAGTGAGACCAAAATAAAGATGCCCGACTAAGAGATTATTGAAGCCAAGGATTCAAGTGCAATCAGGGCTCTCTCTCTCTACTTCTCTGCTTCTCTCCAAGTAGGTTTTTTCTGATGAGTAAGCTGTTCCCCCAAGGCCAGAACCACATCTGCAGGGAACTTCTAGCTTACATTTTATGTCTTTACGACAGAAAGGAAAGAGGTCTTCTTTCAACTAGAGTATAAAATCCCAAGGACAGACTCTGATTAGCTCCACTAGTCTGAGCAGAGCTGCCCATGCTGGGGGTTCACTCCCAGATCTAGGAAGGTGACCCTCTAAAGTGAAGAACCCCCAAATCTTGGCTTCAGAGCAGATCTGATGCACAGAAGCCCCCAAATGCCTAGGAGGCAAAGAGGCTGGGACACTAAGGCGACGGCTGTGCCCACCATCATTCTGCAAGGTAAACGTCTCACCCAGCAACCACTGGGGCAGTGAGGCTAGAGGACTGCCTGATCCAATCTTGGATAAATCTGTGAGCTCCTCATCTTGAGAACCACACCTAATTCCTGGGGCCAAGCCCAGCACCTAGCACACAGGAAGAGCTCCATCACATTTGCAGAGTGAATAAAGAAATACACCAAAGGACAACAGAATCAGTGAGGGAGAAAAGCAACATCAGTTGAACAGCTGGGACAAGGAGATGCTCCTTGTAAATTACCTCACTTAACCCCCAGCCAACCAAGCCCCAAACAAGATGATCCAACAGACTAAGTTCAAGTGAAGCTTCATACCTAGCGACAGGTGGGGCTGTCTGGTCCCAGGCCTCGCTTCACCCAGAGTCTCTATGGAGAGTGCCGCGAGGAAGGTCTGAATCTCCAGCCTGGCTCGAGGGAGATGCCCAGCTGGCTCGTGGGGTGTCCCCTGGTGCTGTAGCCACCTTGGTGTCCCCTGGTCAGCAGCGGGGGAGACTGAAGCAGGCAAGGTCCAGGTGGAGCCCAGGCCAGGAGGCCTCAGAGGCTGAGCCCCTCCCTCCTCCCTGCATTGGCCCTCCTAGGAGAGATGCCCACCCCCTGTTGCTAGCAGAAGGCTTCAGCAGACAGAGTCCCCGGGCCAAGCAAACCCCGAGGTCCCCAAACTTTCCACTTCCATAAAGTGCTCTGATCTTGTCAAATTGCTACTAGAGGAGTCATAGCTGAGTGAGCACTTGCGAGGCTCCCGCAGCTCTCCCGAGAGCTGTCACTGTCCTCATCCATCATAATTCAAGCAGTCCACCTGCTCCGGGCCCATCTTTCAACTGCAATGATGGCTGAGATGCGATAGATGTGTCTTGTCATCACCTTGACTCTTTTTTGGAGAATGCAAAGGTCAGAAGGGGTCCTGGGGCAGGTGAAGCCTTTATCTCAGGGTAGAGAGTGGAACACCAGTCCTCACCATGGCCATCTGCTACAGCCTTCCGGCTGCCTCCCCACATCAGGTCGAGAGGAGAGCTGGAGATTCTCTTCACCCCAAGACCCCAGGTTGCTGCATCTGCCTGCCATCTCTAGTTCTGCAGAGAGACAAACTCCAGCAGGCCCACAGAGCTTGGCACTGCCTTCCATGACCCCTAGACCCAGGATGACCCTAAGATACCAACTTTGCATGTGCCTCCACCCAGTCCATACCCATGACCACTGGCCTTGGATCTGTTTGTCCGGTAAGAGAAATGGTTATCACTGGTTATCTGCCCTCAAGTCTGCTAATGAGCACAGTGGGTATGAACAGAGAGACTGAGAGCACGTTGCCCTGCCTCGTCTCCAACCCAGCCAGAGTCATCTTTCTGAAGCAAAGCTCTGCCTATTCACCGTCCTCTTGAGTTGGAGGCCTCCAGGGCCTCCTCTGCCTGGGGAATAAAAACCACACCCCTGGGCCTGGCACTCAAGGTACCAAAGAAGCAGACAGTTTGAGGATCAGTAGGGGTCCCTAAAAGGATCAGTGCCCACTTATTTTAAGACTTCATTAAAAAGGAATTAATTTTTTTCAATCAGAGATATTCTACAACACAAAGCAATGTCAGGGGAAGAATGACCTGTCTCTAGAAGCATTCTAGTCCAGCCAAGTGGTCAGAAGTAGGTCCCACAGCCCCCAGGTCCTCAGGTCTCACCAACTCTCATCTGGACAAGGCAGTAACTTCCTGCCCACCTCCTGCCTCCCCCAGCCCTTGCTCCACACACAGCCTGCCCTCTTCCCAAAGTTCCAGACAGCCCCTGATCTTGTCATTTCTGTACTGAGAACCCTTCCAATGGGCTGCACTCATTGACCACAGGGCCGGGCATATCTGGCTCCCACCAGCTTTCCCACCTCATCTGCACCCCTCTCTACCACACGACCACCTTCCTGTCCCTAGGCTGTTACCCTTGCTATCCCCTCCGTCACCCTCCTCCCCAACTATTCCAGTCCCCTGCCTCCTGAAGCCCAGCTGGTCCCCAGGGCTGGGGTGGGGGCTGCTTTGTTCCTTTCTCCTAGCACGTTAGTCACACCTTTCCCCAGCCCTGACTTCCTCTGGCCTGGTGCCTTAGCCAGTGTCACCACATCTGTGCCCCCACCCACCCCCTGTTAGCCTGTGAACCCAGCCTGAGGCTTAGCCACCTCTACTTCCCCAGCACCTAGCATTGAGGGCAATCAATATTTTAGGAAAAATCTCATGATAGTAATTCTGCCTTAATCTTGTATAGTACTGTACTTGTAAAAGTATGTTCTATCAATTACTTCAGTTTACCCTTAAATTTCTCCTCTGGTGATGGAAGACTAAATATCATTCCCATCTGATGGATGAGGAAACTGAAGTTCAGCGAGGTTAAATATTCCCCCTGAGATCACATGACTAATCAGTATCGGGGCCTGACTCTGACACAGGTGCTCTGAATCCCATTCCACTGATATGTTCTTCCACGCCAGCATTTTCTAGGCATGGTTAGAAATCCCTGAAAAACACCAAGGCATAGGAATGCTGCCTGATGACTGTGGCTTGGAAAATGTTATTCTGGTTTCTGGAAAGAGAAATAAGGAAGATGGCCCAAATCAGAAACCAGTGACCTTGACATTGACCTAGGCAAGATTGGTGGGTTGTGAGCAGCCAGAAAGCAGTAGTGGGTGAGGGGCTGGGTGAGATCTCAGCATCCACATTTACCAAAGTGAAGTGCTCAAAGTCAATTACTATCAACTACAAAATCTACAATTCTACTAGGAAGCAGAATTTGATATATTTCCTGGCCAACACAACCTTTGGTCTCTACAAGTTCCCTCAGTTCTTTTCCCAACTGCTTGCTGAATGTTCAGTGCTTGTCTTAGCTGATTTCTTTTAGCCACATCTGTGTGTGTGTGTGTGTGTGTGTGTAAAATCCTCTAAATTACCTAGTACCAGCAGCCCCATCCAGGGACTCAGGTCCTGTTTCTTAATGATGATTGATGGCTTTGAAGATACAGTGGATCAATAGGGTCTGAATTCCTAAACTCTTGACAAGTGCTGGAGAGAACACACATCTCAATGCCTGCCACACAAAGCAGAAGGGGGCCCTGTCCTTCACCTTCTTACTCCTTCCATGGTCAGATCAACAAGAAATGGAGCCTCATGCGGTCACTCAGAGAGATGGAACATCATCCTACATCCACACTGTGGCAGCAGTTTCTTCATGCACTCAACAAGTACTTAACCGTCTTATCTGTAAAAGATTGTACTGAGCTCTGCCGTATGCCAGGCATCACTTCCAGCTCTTGAATGCATCCTCTCCTTTTGGTCCTCACGGCAACCCAGTGAGGAACTTACCGTTATCATCTTGTTTTACAGAAGAGGGAAGCCAGGTAAGGTCTCTTGCCCATGGTCCAAGCTAGGAAGTGTTGGAGGCATGATCCCAGGCTAGAGTCCGCATCCTGGCACAGATAAAGTTTCACAGGAGGGAGAGATGACCTGGCTGTGGAAAGAGAAGGGATGTAATGAGGGAAGATGAGGTTTGTGAGCCAGAACTCCAAGGACAAATCGAATTTGAAAAAAAAAAAAAGAGCATTCTAGCCAGACCCCAAACTGGAGCAAGGGCAGGAAAAGCAGGCAGGAGCGCATTTCAGGAAATGAGGCAAGAAGCTGGGTTTGCAAAGAGCAGAGATTCCAGGGAGAGGGACCAAAGCAGGATGATGCTAGGAAGGTGGTTCAGGGTCAAATGAGGCAAGACCCAGGAGCGGTATTTTCCTGAGTACGGAATAGGGAGCCACAGAAGGCAAGTTTTCCACGCAGGAGAGGGTCACTATCAAGACTGAATCCCGAAAAGCAACCTGCAGGTGAACGCTACAGCAAGGCAGACTCAGAAAGCGGACCGGACGGCCAAGGAGAAAAAGGAGGGACTGGCACGCCTGTCGCCTGAGCCCAGGCCCGGGCATGGGCAGCACGCGGTGGGGGTCCCTGCCCCGGGGCGGCCGCAGCACCCAGCTCTGGAGCGAGCAGGTAGCAGGGACCGCGCGGGCAGCGGGGGAGGCCGGTGCGGGGCGGCGGGCGGGAGGCTCCCCTTCGACAGGTAAGTGATTGGATTAAGAGGCCGGTCTGACAAGATGTCCGTTCAGCCGCGGAGGCTAATCAACTTCCCCATCCTGTCTGCTAATAAATCCTGCTCCGGGGACCACTCTGCCTGATGATCTCTCCTTGGGGACCGCCGCAGACTTCTCCCGGAGAACGCTCGCGCAGTCTATTAAGGGGGCCGCCTCGCGCCTGTCAGGCCCGCCGTCCCGGGGAGTCTCGGGAGGTGCCCATCACCCAGGTGCGCCCGCTCCGAGACGGCCGCCGGGACCGCGCGGCCCGCGGCCACACGAGCCATTGTTCCGCCGCCGCGGGGCTGACAGCACGTCCGGGGCCGCGGGGACCTCCGCTGCTTCCCGCGGGCGGCGGTCCGGACCCGCGCTCTGCCTTTTCGAGCCGCGCGTGCTCCTGGAGGGGTCCGCGTGCATAAATTAGCAGGCGGCAATAGTCGGATCCTTAGTATCTATAGAGAAGACGTATAAATAAATTAAAGCTTTAATTATTTTCTTGGATTCGCCGCAGCTCAAGAGGGCTAACAGAAAGCTGTCGGGGAAGGCCTGGCTCTTTCCCAGAAGCTGCCCTAGTTTTGCTTAGCTGCAGTCATTTCTTTTTTTCCTTTCTTTCCCCTACCCGCCAGAAGGTACCAGGGGGCTCAGAAACAATTTCCTTTGTTACTCAAGATAAAAAATCCAAGCCTTTGGACTTGTAGACCCAGCTGCTTCCAAAATAGGATTGTTCCCCACCCCCAACACACACACACACACACACACACACACCCCTACCACTAGCTTTCTTTTCTTTGAATAGTGTCAATGGACAGAGTTCAATTCCACATTTTCATCAGATCTGGAAGAACCTCTAAGGGCGTTATTAGATATGTGAAATACGCCAGAAATATTCACGCAATCCCCATCTGGCCCTGGGAGGAAAGAAGGGACTGGGAAAGTAATAAAGTGTGTTTATTTTTTAATCTAGATGACATATTTTACATCATTAAAAAGGACAATTATTTTAAAAATTCAGCCTGCATGCTTCAATGGTTCAGGAGGCCTGCCACCATGAAATCCATCAGAACCTCCCTCTACAGCCAGGCCTGGGTCCATCCTCCAGGCCAAGTCCCATCCTTAAACAGTCAAAACGATGGAGGCAGTTGAGAGTCATGTAAAAGCCCTCATCTCTGAGGCACCTTTCCAGGAGAAGGCAGTCTTCGATCTCACAGTTCAGAGGATCCTAAGCTCAAGCAAAGGAATTTCAAGGACAACAGAGGACAGACAGAGTTCAGAATGCCCAAACCACCATTATCTTTGCAACAAAGCACCAGTTGTCCCATTAAGGAAGACCTGCTGCCAGCCTTCCAAATTGCATCTGACCTCTGCTGTTACTGGTACAGGGTCACATCCTAGTGAGGGATGCAGCTGGGACTTCTACCTCCTCATCTGGGGCCAAGCCCAGACTTCTCTCCAGGACACCCAACAGCTAGCTCCAGAAATTCTCCCTCAGCCCTGGGTTCTTGTTCTGCTTCATACACAGGCCAGAGGTCAGTATATTAAAGTGCATTAGTCACTCAGTCGTGTTCGACTCTGTGACACCACAGACTGTAGCCCACCAGGCTCCTCTGTTCGTGGGATTTCCTAGGCAAGAATACTGGAGTGAGTTGCCATTTCCTTCTCCAGGGGATCTTCTTAACCTAGGGATTGAATTTGAGTCTCCTGCATTGCAGGCAGATTCTTTCCTGTATGAGGCACCAGGGAATCCCTTAAAAGCATGCATCTCTTTTGACTCAGCAAATGGATTATTCTAGGAATGTCTAGAAACACAAGCAAGTCACCAAAAAATTATGTGAAGATCAGTCTTAACGACGCTCATCATGGTGTTATTTATGTTTGGTTAAACCCTATGAAACTGCCATCTCTTAGGTCAAGAACAGCCAAATGTCAGAAATTTCATATTGTTTATTTTAATAATGTAACAAAATTAGAAACACTTAAATGCCCATTAATAGAGATGGTTGGCTGCATTTCAAGGCCCACTGAAAAACTACTTAGCTGTCTGAAATGATATCACAGAACTATACTTGGTAGAACATAAAGATTTCAGAATTATTTTTGATAAAAAATAGTTGTATATTGTCTGATTCTTCTTCCATAAAAATGAAAAAATAAATACATAGAGATAACGATAGACTGCAAGATGTTAAGAAGGGTTTTCCCTTGATATTGGGATTGTACATGATTTTTATTTTCTTCTTTTTGTTTATCCATATTTTCTGACTTTTATAACAAATGTGCATTGCTTGTATAATAATAATAATAATAATAATAATAAAAGGAAATAAAGGGTTTAACACACTCACACATATACACAATAATAAAATAAACTGTGTGTCTCAGATCTGAATCTGAGATGCTGACCAAAGCTGAAGCCAAGGACCCAGGTCTGGCTATGGAGGGAGGTTCTGCCCTGCCGCAAATGGGACCTGAGGGTGGTCCTCTGCTCTTTGTTGCAGGCTGGAGGCAGGCAGAGGAGGCCGAACAGGATGTTGGAGAAGGGGCAGTGGACTGGGGGTGGTGCCCTATTGCACTCTTAGGTCAAGTGATCTGGACAGCTGCCAGCACCATGGGCACTCCCTGGCTGTCTCGGGCCTGGCCTTAGGGCAGAAGAAGAGTAGGAAACATATGTACAAGGATGTGTTCTACTTGAACAAAAACTGAATTTCTAGTGTCTGAGCATGGCTGCAAGAAAGGCAGAGTGGACAAAGCCAGGTGCATCCTAGATTCACCAAGTGTTCTGTCTCAATGAGGCCAGAGAGCATTCTGGCCATTTGCTGGGGTGTTTGCTTCCATATTCCTAGTAACATTTGTTTTCACCTGGCTCACATTACAGAAGAGGCAGAGGTGATTTCAGTAGAAGCAGAGAGCAATTAAACAGAACAAGGTGAGAACAAGGTGGGGACTTCCCTGGTGGTCTAGTGGCTAAGACTCCATGCTCCCAATGCAGAGGGCCTGGGTTCAATCCCTAGCCAGAGAACTAGATCCCACATGCTGCAACTAAAGATCCTGCCATGCTGCAATACTCTCACTAAGATCTGATGCAGCCAAATGAATAAATATTGGTGGAGGGAGGAAGAGGGAAATGTTTATAATAAATGGGTTGGGATTGATGTCTTATTTGTCAGTCATTTTTTTCTACCCCAAAGGACATTAAAAACTCCCTGGACTTCAAGAGAGGAAGATCAAAGATTAGATACTGGAGGGGTCCTTGAGAAGGGCCCAGAAGTCTGCCTCTTCCCTGGCTGAGCCCATGGTTACAGGGATAACAAAAATCTCAGGTGAGTTTGGAGAGATCTGAAAGTTGGGGAGACCTGGCCCTCCTCCCAAGGGAAGACCAGGCAGGCACAAACCTGGGAGAGAACCCATGTTCATGTGTGGGCAGAAGGGACAGAGAAAGAAAGCTGTGGGTGGTATGCCTGAGCAGAGAGGGCCTTGGGAAGCATCAAAGAGCTTCCTATTGTGGGAGAGAACAGTGGGATTTTCCCATGTCCCTTAGCAGCCTCTCATGTAGCTGAGATTGCAACATTTCTGGAAAGGTCTGCCTTGGGAGGGAAGGATGGTGGAACCAAAGGCTGAGGGCATCAGCCACAAGGGCCAGCAGCACTGATTGTCTCAAGGGTTGACGGCTAGTGTGAATGTCTCCCAGAGCACAGACAGCCCCCAGATCACTTTGCAAAGACCCTAAGTGAACTCCCACCCAAAATTTAGACAGTTCAGCAGCTGAAGAGTATGGAGAGAAACCCCAAAGTAATGAGATCACTTGGAATTCACTGAGACTACCTTCTTGCTTTGCAGCTGAATGAAAGCTCAAAAGAGAAAGCGTGCCCTGTGAAGAAAGACAAAGTCTCCTTTCTTTAAAACCCAAGCCTGTGGCCTGAGACTGGTGAGAGGATAATAAGGTCCCACTGAGCACCATGTCCTATGGATCTGCACTTTCTTGGGTGTTCAGGTGGCCAGCAGAAAAGGCCAGGGTGGACAGGAGTGGAGAGATGGAGAGAGCAGGCTAACTAAGGCTCAGAAAAGCCATTGGCTGGAGAGGGACAAAGTGAAGCAAGGGGGTGCTGAAGGCACCACATAAGCTCATGGCAGAGCCAGGTATGGGACTCAGTTCTTTCTAACCCCAGGCTTTGCAAGTGGCTGCAAGACAAACAGAGCAGAGCAAAACGGAGTGGATAGATGGGAACTGTAGAGCCATCCTGGGGGACATGGCTGGGTGGGCAGACAGTCTCCCAGTCCAGGCAACTCTCAGAAGACAGCCCGTGACTGGGGTTTCCAGGAACTCAGGTGCACGCTGAGCCAGCTGTCTCCAGCCATGGTGTCCTGTTAATAACTGCTAACTGTCTCCACACATGTCAGCGCTAATATCCCACACAGCCTTCCAGGACCTGATTTGTCAGGATGGAGGGCACGCTCTTAAAGGGTCATAGCCCACTGCGGATCTCCACTCCTTTAGCAGTAAGTGGTGGAACATATTTTCTCTGCTAATACGACTGTATGTTAGAGGATAGATTATTTTAGGAATCAAGACTAAATTGAAACAAGGCAGGCTTGATTTTCTTCCCCTAGAACCAGAGGAGAGGGTCATCTATCAGCGTGACGCAGTGGGCACAGTACTAAAGAGTGACTGCAAAGCTCAGGGTGGAGGACTCCGCTCCAGCACTGATTTGCCAAAGTGACCTTGGGCAAGTCACTTACCCTCACTGAACCTCAGCTTCCCCATCATCAAAGTGGGGAACACTGTTCCCCATCCTGGTGCATGAAATGGTCTTACAAATATATCAGGGAGACACAAACTGAACATTTTACCAGGAAGTACATGTACATATATACGTGGCTGGTAAACACCAAAGAAATGTTCAAAGTTTCTAATCAACTTAGAAATATAGATTAAACCAACTAGAGGACATTTTTGATTGTCAAATTTACAAATATTAAAATGTGATAAAACCAGCATCAGTGACTGGAGAGATAACAGGCACTTTCAAACACTGTTGCTGAGAATATAAATCAGAACAACCTTTATGGAGGGCAAACTTGGCTGTTAAAATGAACTTACCCTCTGACACTGTAACTTCAAACCCAGGCATTTCTCTGGAGGAAATCATAACTGTGTGAACAAAGATGTCAGAACTTTAGGAATTTTAGCCCTATTATTTTATTCCAGTTATAGGAATCTGCTTATAATAGTGGGGGTTAGGGGACAAATTATCTAAATATCTGATCTTTAAGGATTGAGTTGGAGAAGGCAATGGCACCCCACTCCAGTACTGTTGCCTGGAGAATCCCATGGACAGAGGAGCCTGGGAGGCTGCAGTCCATGCGGTCACTAAGAGTTGGACACGACCGAGTGACTTCACTTTCACTTTTCACTTTCATGTATTGGAGAAGGAAATGGCAACCCACTCCAGTGTTCTTGCCTGGAGAATCCCAGGGACGGGGGAGCCTGGTGGGCTGCCGTCTATGAGGTCACACAGAGTTGGACACGACTGAAGTGACTTAGCAGCAGCAGCAGGGATTGGGTAAGGGATGTTCCAACCATCTGATGGAACATTACATGTGCAATTTAGCTGTCAAAACAATTAGTGACACAAAATTATTCCTTGTTAAGGTGTTTGTTTTTTTTTAAGCAGGCTAAAAGACAGAATCTAGAGTGAAATCTACAGAGGAAAAAAATACTAGAAGAAAATACACCAAAATATGGGCAATGGCAAGTTACTGGCAATGGGCTTCTAAGAGATTTTTATTTCCTTCTCTTTGTTTATTTGCATTGCCTACATATTCTACAGTGGCCTTTACACTCTTAATTTTACAGCAATAAAAGTTATTTAGTAACTATCCTTACTCTGTCTCCCAAGGGATGGAATGAGGATCAAGCTGGCGATACTGAGGAACTAGGACCATATAGAGGGATCATGATTCCTCTGCCCTTCATGAAACCCCTGCACTGGGTCAGAGTTGGTCATGCCCTTCTCAGGCCTCCATTCACTTATTTGTGTTCTTCTCTTGGTACTGACCACATACTGTCTTCTCTTAGATTATGTACACACTCATTTCTCCTTGTGACCTGAGAGGTGACTGGTGCAGAAGCCACTGTGTTTTGAGTTTGTTACCTGGTCAGGGCTTGTCCTAGAATTACTACCCAGTGAATGTCTGTTGAGTTAGATAAAATGGCCATCAGCTAGAGCTAGGTCACCTTGGATGCACATCCTGCTTGCTGCCTTCCAGAGGGGTCAGTTGCCCTTGTCTGTGCCAGCCCCAGCAAAGCCCATATGCAGCACCTTCTATCTCACCAACCTTCTTCCTGGAAGACTGTTCACAGCTTGCTGGTCCAGTGAAACCTTACCTATAGCACCTCCTCTGTGGGCAGCAGGGGTACCAGGCCATCCCAGACACGATTTCCTTGGGACCTCATAACAACTGAGGAGGGAGATCAAGGGCTCTCAATCCCATTTTACAGATAAGGAAGCACAGGCTCTGAGAATTAGAATGAGTTGCTCATAAAACTATTTAGAAGAGGAGCCTATGCTTCCAGACTTGAATCCAGCGCTGCAGCCCTGTGCTCAGGGTAACAGAAACCCAGACCCAAAAGGGGTACTCTAAAGTCCTCACATAGTAACAGATTCAGATCCAACACTACCCTTCACTATCTATGTAGCTTTAGGCAAGGCTCTTTCCCTCTCAGAGGCTTTCTTCTCATTTGTAAAGTGGTGCTAATAATTTCTGTCTCAGAGGCTTATTGAGGAGTTTACATCAGAGAGGGAAGCTCCTCCCAGAGGATCTAGCTCAGTGTACGCAAGTCACCTCCATGGTCAGGTGAGCCTTTGACAGAGGGCTGCCTGCAGACATGGCTACCCTGGTGGCCTTTCTTTTGTGCTTCTCCATGGGAATGACTTTGTTCTTCATGTGCCCTGAGGTCAGGAGGCACTGCCTAGGAGACTGACGGCAATGTCTCCTCTACCTCTCACCCAAAAAAGGGCTCCAAATACCTTCTACAGCTTCTTTACTGAACAGAGGTAGGAGGTGGCAATAATAAGAAAAAGAGAGTGGGAGACTGAAAGAATACATTTCTGCCACTGACTCACTGTAAACACATCACTTCTGGAGTGGAATGAGTCATCTCTCTCCAAAATATCAGATCCTAATGCCAGGTGTAAATCTTACCTTACATGGCAAAGTAGATTTTGTAGATATGATTAAATTACAGACCTTGAGATGGAGAGATTACCCTCAATAATCTGTGTGGGTACTAAATGCAGTCACAAAGATCCTTATATGAGAGAGACAGAGGAAACTTGACACAGATGATAAGGCAACATGAACACGGAGGCAGAGACTGGAGTCATGCGGCCACGAGCCGAGGAGCGCTAGCAGCCACCAGGAGCTGGAAGAGGCAAGCGATGGACTCTCCCTTTAGAGTAGGGAGTGTGCCTTGTGGGCGCCGTGATAGTATGGCCTTGTGGCCGCCTTGATTTTGGCCCCGTGAAACTGATTTTTGACTTCTAGTCTTAAGAATTGTGAGAGAATATATTTTTGTTTGAGGCCATCAAGTTTGTGGTTAAGTTGTTACAACAGACATGAAAAAACAAATGCACTTACCCTCTCTGAGCTCATGGAAAAGTTCTATGATGACATGCATGTATAAATAAACTCTCAGCGTTTATTCAGTTCAGTTCAGTTCAGTCGCTCAGTCGTGTTGGACTCTTTGCAACCCCATGAATCGCAGCACACCAGGCCTCCCTGTTCATCACCAACTCCTGGAGTTCACTCAGATTCATGTCCATCAAGTCAGTGATGCCATCCAGCCATCTCATCCTCGGTCGTCCCCTTCTCCTCCTGCCCCCAATCCCTCCCAGGATCAGAGTCTTTTCCAATGAATCAGCTCTTCCCATGAGGTGGCAAAAGTACTGGAGTTTCAGCTTTAGCATCATTCCCTCCAAAGAAATCCCAGGGTTGATCTCCTTCAGAATGGACTGGTTGGATCTCCTTGCAGTCCAAGGGACTCTCAAGAGTCTTCTCCAACACCACAGTTCAAAAGCATCAATTCTTCTGTGCTCAGGCTTCTTCACAGTCCAACTCTCACATCCATACACGACCACAGGAAAAACCATAGCCTTGACTAGACGGACCTTAGTCGGCAAAGTAATGTCTCTGCTTTACAATATGCTATCTAGGTTGGTCATAACTTTTCTTCCAAGGAGTAAGCGTCTTTTAATTTCATGGCTGCAGTCACCATCTGCAGTGATTTTGGAGCCCAAAAAATAAAGTCGGACACTGTTTCCACTGTTTCCCCATCTATTTCCCATGAAGTGATGGGACCAGATGCCATGATCTTCGTTTTCTGAATGTTGAGCTTTAAGCCAACTTTTTCACTCTCCTCTTTCACCTTCATCAAGAGGCCCTTTAGCTCCTCTTCACTTTCTGCCATACGAGTGGTGTCATCTGCATATCTGAGGTTATTGATATTTCTCCCAGAAGTCTTGATTCCAGCTTGTGCTTCTTCCAGCCCAGCGTTTCTCATGATGTACTCTGCACATAAGTTAAATAAGCAGGGTGACAATATACAGCCTTGACGGACTCCTTTTCCTATTTGGAACCAGTCTGTTGTTCCATGTCCAGTTCTAACTGTTGCTTCCTGACCTTCATATAGATTTCTCAAGAGGCAGGTCAGGTGGTCTGGTATTCCCATCTCTTTCAGAATTTTCCACAGTTTATTGTGATCCACACAGTCAAAGGCTTTGGCATAGTCAATAAAGCAAAAATAGATGTTTTTCTGGAACTCTCTTGCTTTTTCCATGATCCAGCAGATGTTGGCAATTTGATGTCTGGTTCCACTGCCTTTTCTAAATCAAGCTTGAACATCAGGGAGTTCACGGTTCACATATTGCTGAAGCCTGGCTTGGAGAATTTTGAGCATTACTTTACTAGCGTGTGAGATGAGTGCAATTGTGCGGTAGTTTGAGCATTCTTTGGCATTGCCTTTCTTTGGGATTGGAATGAAAACTGACCTTTTCCAGTCCTGTGGCCACTGCTGAGTTTTCCAAATTTGCTGGCATATTGAATGCAGCACTTTCACAGCATCATCTTTCAGGATTTGAAATAGCTCAGCTGGAATTCCATCACCTCCACGAGCTTTGTTCATAGTGATGCTTTCTAAGGCCCACTTGACTTCACATTCCAGGATGTCTGGCTCTAGGTGAGTGACCACACCATCGTGATTATCTGGGTCATGAAGATCTTTTTGTACAGTTCTTCTGTGTATTCTTGCCACCTCTTCTTAATATCTTCTGCTTCTGTTAGGTCCAGACCATTTCTGTCCTTTATCGAGCCCATCTTTGCATGAAATGTTCCCTTGGTATCTCTAATTTTCTTGAAGAGATCTCTAGTCTTTCCCATTCTGTTGTTTTCCTTTATTTCTTTGCATTGATCGCTGAGGAAGGCTTTCTTATCTCTTCTTGCTATTCTTTGGAACTCTGCATTCAGATGCTTGTATCTTTCCTTTTCTCCTTTGCTTTTCACTTCTCTTCTTAGGTCAGGTCAAACAAAGCTTTCAGTTAAATAATGAAGAAAGTGACTCACTTCTGGGTTGTGGTCTGCAATCATCTGATGTCAAATGTCACCCTTTTCAATGCCAGAGGCCAGTGCAAGATTGAGCACAACCTGACACTCTAGAGTGGGTCAGGAGTTCTCAGAAGTGCTCCACTCAGCCCCGAGATCCTGCAACTGGCCCAGTTATAAGCTGTGTACTCTTCTATGTAAAGGGCACTATGGTTACTTTTGTTTGTGAGAAAGAGTTCTGTTTCTCAAAGAAAGAAAAAGAAAAGAAAAAAAATCTTGGCATAGTTTCTAAGAATGTAGTTTTAGGAAGCGAAACAGCAGAAGAATGAATTATTAAATACACCAGTCTAGTCCAATCCTTCCTATACAGACCAAGAAACCCAGTGCCCAGAGAGGAGACAAGGTCTCCCCCAGGGTCGTGCCAGCAAGCTAGGAAAGGTGGAGAAGTGGCTGTTGTTTCATTTCTAGAATTACATTGTCTAGTCTGTGCCTCCAGCACAGTCAGCAGCTGGACTAGGGGGTACAGCTCAGCCCTTCCGGCTTCCCACACTTGTGCACACTCAAAACACTCACTACTAGATTCCTAGCTCTCCACGGTGTGCCAAATTTCATCCTCAGGAAGTCACTACTGTGCTAGTTTCCTGGGGTTGCTATAACACATCACTACAAACTGGGAGGCCTAAAACAACAGAATGCATTCTCTCATGGTCCCGGAGGCCAAAAGCCCAGAACCAAGGTGCTGGCAAGGTCATGCTCTCTCTGAAGGCTCTAGGCTTTCAGCTTCTTCTGACAATCCCTGGCACTCCTCAACTTGTGGCTGCATCGCTCCATCTCTGCCTTTATCATCACAGGGCCCTCTCCCCTCTACGTCTCTGTGTCTGTTTTCTTTTCTTGTGAGGACATTGGTCATTGCATTAGGGTCCACCAGGGTGATGCCATTTTGACCTTGCCATCTCCAAGGGCCCTGTATCACATGACAGGTCTAGGCAAACATGAATCTTAGAGGGACACTATTCAACCCAGCACAGCCATTTGGGCTCTTTATCCAAATGAATGAATAGCAGGGGCTTGAGAGCCTAGCCTTAGCCAAATTCTTAGACATCTGAAGGATTTCCTCTGTACCTCTCTTTCTGCTCTGTATGGTAGTAAAAGGAGGCCCATTCTACTCTTTCTAGATTGTGCATTCAAGGGTGAAAAACGAGTTCCCAGTCCCCTCACATAGCCCTGGCACAAAGGAGGAAGCTGGAAACATTTGTTGTGCAAATGAATAAGAAATCGAGGACACAGCCTGAAGAATACCATTCCTGGAGATGGAGCAGCAGCCACATCTCCTAGCTTGCTGGTGTCACAGCAGGCAGCTGAGTTGCTGAGAGTCCCCAAGATTCAGGGGTTCTGCCTGAAGGAGGCAGGAACAAGACTGGCGTCTGGCAACCAGCCAGCAGGGGTCAGAGTGGTCTTATGGCTGCAGCCTCTGAGGATTATGTTTGGCTCCACTCATCCAGCAGACTCCCAGAATCAGAGCATTTCTGATTGCAAGGGCTGAGGAAATATCTAGTCCAACTCTTCTTTGTGTAGATGGAGAAACTAGCACCCAGATAGGAAGGGCCTTGCCCAAGCTCACACACAGTTGGGATCCAGGTCTCCAGACTCCACTCCTTGGGTCAGTCTAGTGCTGCCTGCCTTATTGGTCTGCCTGGAATCAATCCTTAACAAGTTAATTCAACAACGAACTTTTAAAGGGATCCCTCCTTCATTGAATTTGATGTACACAATGTATATCCTCTTCGACCTAATGATAGCTCTTCCAGAAATGGACCTCAGCTATGCATAAGGATGTTCACTGTGGTGTTGTTTATAAGAGAGAAAAATTGGAAACAACATACATTTCAACAGTATAGGTCTCAGAGGAGCCTGGTGGGCTACAGTCCAAAGGATTGCAAAGAGTCAGACATGACTGAGTGACTAAGCACACTCAGTTTAATCACTGATGGCATATTTGGTTTTGGAATATTCTGCAATCATTAAAAATAAATTTTAAGAAGACACAAAGACAATGTTTATGATATATAAAACTGGGGAAATAATACGTATAGTTTGTTCCTGCTGCTGCTGCTGCTAAGTCACTTCAGTTGTCTCCGACTCTGTGTGACCCCATAGACGCCAGCCCACCAGGCTCCCCCATCCCTGGGATTCTCCAGCAAGAACACTGGAGTGGGTTGCCATTTCCTTCTCCAATGCATGAAAGTGAAAAGTGAAAATGAAGTCGTTCAGCCATGTCCGACTCTTAGTGACCCCATGGATTGCAGCCCACCAGGCTCCTCCATCCATGGGATTTTCCAGGCAAGAGTACTGGAGTGGGGTGCCATTGCTTTCTCCGAGTTTGTTCCTAATATTCCAAAATTATCCTGATACCTAAGCAAAGATAGTCCCTGTTTGGGGTCACAATTTAGGGCATTCTACACCCTACATTTCATAGACACACTCACACATGAATAGTTATTCCAGAAAACACGGGCATTTCTGTTGCCTAGGATCTGGTGCTTGGTGCTACAAAGCATAATCTTAAACACCAACTTGCAATTAACATCATTTAAGCCCTAGGAACTACATCTCCATCTCCTGCCCTCCATTTTTAAAACAAAAACGGACTAAATCCCAGGGCCACAATACTGTGTGGGGTGAGTTGCTGCTGGCATCAGAGACGGACACTGCCTCAGAGTAGAGGCAAGATTTGAGCAGTGGATGTGCTTAAAGAAAAGACAAATTAATCTGTCAAATACTTCCTCTCAGATAGCATGAAATGCAATCTTTTCTTGCATAACAAAGTATCATCTCCCAGTAGTGCCAAGTGTCCATTTCCTTGCTCTTCTTCTTGTAATTCGTGGTTCCAGGAGTACTCACTAATTAACACATTTGCAACAGCGGCACATAACAGCTGAGGAATGTTCTACAATAGCAAATAATTCATTTTACTCTTAAATTTGTATGCATGTAAGTCTGGATATAATATGCATGAAGCATGATGCCAATTCTTTATATTGACAACTAGATGGACCTTGGCCATTAAAAATAGCATCAGGTTTTACTATTTTGAATATTTAGTTTAATTTACTCAAACATCTGAAAATTAATTAAAGTTTTCAGCTTTATTGGAATAATTTTATCTAAATTTTCAATATTTACTAATTATAATTTGAAGTTCACCTTCTCATCTTAATAATTTTGAATATTTTAGAAGAAAAACAACTTCTTTAGGAAAATGATTTAAACATGTGGTATATGGGACTCCAATAGTATGCTTGCCCTTGTCCCTCAAGTGTACAGATTATGCCTGTGTTTAGAAAAAGATCCTGAGAAAAAATATTTCAGAATTTTAAAGGAGGTTAAATATAGATTGCAAGACTGCCATGATTTTTATTTTATTCTTTTATCTTTTATTTGTATTTTCCCAAATTTTCCACAATGAAAAAACATTACTTGTCAAGTCAGAAAAGGGGCTTCCCTGGTGGCTCAGCAGTAAAGAATCCACCTGATAATGCAGGAGATGTGGGTTCGATCCCTGGGTTGGGAAGATCTCCTGGAAAACAAAATGGCGACCTATTCCAGTATCCTTGCCTGTGAAATCCCACGGACAGAGGAGCTTGGCATGCTACAGTTCATGGGGGTCACAAAAGTGTTGAACATGATTTAGCAACTAAACAACAACAAAGTTGGGAAAAACGCAGTATATTTTCAAGTGATGCGTATTTACCAGACCAGCTCGCCAATCCCACCTCAACATGGACTTTCTGCCCTCAACCAGGATCCTGGGAAAGGTTTCTAATTGTAATCCTCCACTCCCACGACCGCCCCAGACTTCCAGCAGGAGGGACCCCAGGGTAGCTCTGCCTCAGACCCCTCAGCGTTTTCCCCCTCAGCCAACATCGGAGTCAGGTAATGAGATACATAAAGGAGCTCCCGAATGCCCCAGGGGCCACACTCCTGGCACAGCAGTCTCAGCCCAAGGTTTCTCCAGAGTAGTGAACTCAGTGCTACTTCTGGGTCCTAAGTAGAAACCAGCACCCTCCCCAGAGTTTGCAGTGACCACACCTCCCCCACAACAGGGCTAAAACCGCCACACCTGACCTTACAGAATTCTCCTCTGACCTTACAGGATTCTCCTCTGGAAGATGATCAAATGATCAAGCATACTTGGGGCTGAAGGGAAATGCTATGATGGTTCTATTCTCAATTCCCCAACAGATGGAATTTCCCCATATAGGGGAAATTATCAATAACAGGGAAAACATGTTTCTTCAGAGAAAACAACAGTGGGATGTTCTCCCTGGTTCCCATCCAATCCCAGTCTCTGGCACCTGCAATTTCCCTTGCCCACTCCCGGGCACCTTCACCACCACCCCACCACACCCCACCCCCACTCCCAGTGAACTTAAAGTGAGGCTGTATTCCCTTGTCAGGCCATCTAACTTAGAGGAAATGCTTCCCAGAATTGGGAGAAGAAGTGTTTACACCTTCAGGGTCCCCAAAGGGCAAAGCTGGGAGGACCTCAGAGCTGAATCAACCCTCTTTGCAAATACGAGGCTCAGATTTCCACCAAACACTGGCCCTAGGTCACAAAGCAATCATGTCCCAAGGGGAACCCAGAATTTTCTCTTCAGGCACGCTGGACAGCCTAAAACTTCCCTTCACATTGTGACGTTTGAATCCTGGGGACTTCCCTGGCCACCCAGTGGTTAAGACTCTGTGCTTCAATGCAGACAACATGAGTTCAGTCCCTGACTGGGGAACTAAGACCTTGCATGCCACACAGCATGGCCAAGTAAATAAATAAATAAATAGAATACCTGCCACATTCTTCAAGAAGAGGCGTTTACACTTCAGGGTTTTTTAGAAAATTATCTCTGGATGCTTGCCCTGAGCTACAAATTGAGCAAAAGCAGAGACTACAGTGCCTAATTCACCACAGTAGCCTCAGGGGGTTCCAGTGTGCTACCTGGTTCGCTGAATCTAGATGGACCTTTCCTCATATTTTCACATCTCTGAAAGGGGGTTACAACTTGCAATCAACCAATCACAGGTCAAAAGTTTAACTGGCAACATTTTTCTTTCCTTAATAGATCCATCATTGTGCACCAGACAACTGATGCATCTTAGATTCAACGAAGTATGGTAAATATGACAATCATGGCCAAAACATATTTGTCAAATGAATAAATGTACCAAGCGCTATGCTAAGGGTCTACACATATTTCATTTACTTCTCCTCAAAAATCCTCCTGTGAAGGAAGCAATATTATTCTCAGTTGACAGGTCAGAAAACTAAAACCTAGAGCAGTTAAGACACTTGCCTAAGATCACACAGTAATGATGGACCTGCAGCCACCCTAGAAAAATGCAGTTCCCTTGTCAACAAGTAGGGTGACCAAGCAGCTGGGTTGGCCCTGCTCTGAGGGGTTGCCTGGAACATGAGAATTTCAGAGCTAAAACTAGCAAAATCTTTGACAAACCAGGATGCTTGATCACCTTGCCACCAAGTCCAAGAGTCCTCCACCCCTCTGCCTCCATTTCCTCCAGGGCCTGACCCTAAATAGGTCCCTAGAGCCAGCAGGATTCCCACAGCTGAGTCCCCTCTGAATCAGTGGCCCCTCCATTCTTTGGTACTATGGAAGCCACCTATGTCCCCCCTTCCCTTAGTGTCTGCTGTCAACAGGCAGAAGACCCAGGTGTTCACTGGACTGGCTGGGCTGTTCCCATAGCTGATGACGGCACATCTGACTGGGTTCTTGAAGCTTCACTGAAATCAAGTACCAGGCTATGTTTCCTTAATTCCCACTTCATGCTGCTATATGATTTTGGCAAGAAGCTCAGTGTTTCCAGGTTCTGAGAAGGGGATAATATTAGCACATTCAGATCCAAGAAAAGGGGTCCATTCCTTTGAAAATCCTCCTAGCCTTGCTGACCAAGGTTGCTGGAATCCATGTAAGGCCCAAGTTTGTTTAGAAGGTCAAGTTGCCCATGGGCAGAACTTCTCATTGGTAGGGGGACCCCAACCAGAGGCACTTATTATTGGATTGGTCAAAGAGTTTGTTCGGGGTTTTCCATACACTCCTACAGAAAAACCAAAACGAACTTTTGGCCAACCTGATAAGATGCAGACTCCAGGCCACGGCCCAGACTTGATAAATAGGCCTCCAGGGATGGAGGCCAGATATCTACATCTGAAATAAACTCCCCGGTGGTTCTGATATATGCCAAAGTTTATGAACCACACTAGAAGACAGTATTGGAAAATCTTGTGACCTCGTGTCACCTTACTCAGATTCTCATGCAGTTGGGCCCCCCATTCAGGTGGGTCCAGACACTGGTGCCCCAACCATGGGGACCCTTGACCCGACCCTTGACCCTAGATCCTTCCTTCTGGGTCTGTCACTGCTATCCCCATAGCTGGACTGGAGGTATTAAACAGCTTTGTTCCCCCTCAGGGGGTGATGGCTGCAGGACCTGGGAAGACTGCAGTCACAGATTAAGTGCTCATGGGCACTGCCGCCCAGAGCCGAGTGTTTCTTTGGCATCAGTGGTGCCTTCTCCCAACTGGCTTCACAGGGAAACGGGCTCCCCCTCCTCTCTGCCCTGGCCACCCCTGCCTCTGCTCACCACTTTCTCCCCTCTCCTGGCCTGCTGACTCCCAGGGCTCCCCAGTGCACTTTGGGGACTCTGTTGTGGTGCTGCTGGATTTTACATGAGAAATGAATATATCAGTCTAGATCATCCCACCCTGACCACAGTTCCATCCATGGAGCCACTGGGTCTGGGCTTTGCCCTTGGCTGTATCCTCAGGGCTCAGCCTGGCACATTGTAGGAACCAGTAAATAACTGGATAAATGGACTATGAATAAATCCCCACATGGCCCTATGAAGCAAGAACTATTTTTATCCCCACTTTCACAGCTAAGGAACTGAGGCAGAAATGAATGATACTGCCCAATGACTATCTGGAAGAACAGAGCTGAAACCCATTCTTTGGCTCCCAGATCCCCAAGTTCCACCTCCACTTTTGAGAGGGTTCAGGAGTAGACAGACCTGGGCTAGTTTGGCAATGGGTTTGCTGTCTGTCCTGAAACCTGGCAATGTCATTTAAAAATCTCCCCCTTCTTTCCCCTAGATTTCAGTTTCTGCTTCTCTTTCTCCCCTCTCTCCTTCTCAGACCTCACCTGCCCACGGTGTCCACAGCCTCATAGAGTCACAAAGACCCAGTGATCTCTTAATGAGGGCCTTCTCTCTCTCTCTCTCTCTCCCTCTCTCTCTTTCTCTCTCTCTCTCTCTCTCTCTCCTTTCATATTTCTTTATTTATTTGGCTACACTGGGTCTTAGTTGTGACATTTGGGATCTTTTTAGTTCTGGCACATGGGACCCCTAACCAGGGATTGAATTCAGGTCCCCTGCATTGGGAGCACAAAGTCTTAGCCACTGGACCACCGGGAAGTCCCTCTTAATGGGGGAACTTCTCAAAGTGAAGTCAGAGTCATGCTGAATACTGAGAAAGCCCATCATCAGGCTCAGGTTCACTAGCCACAGTGAGTTTGAGAAACAGAGGTAAATAAATATTGAAAAGAACTAGTGCTTTTTGCTTTAAAGTCTGTCCTCAATATGAAAGAAAAAGAAATTAAAAAAAAAAAAAAAGCAGCTCCTGAAGATGAAGAAAAAGAGTATTTGGAAAACTTAGAGAAACAGATATAATAATGATAATTGCAAACTGTCTTCCACCCTTTAAAACGAATCCTGATGAGATGCATCCTGAAGTGTAAACAGATTTGAACAATAAACTTGTTGAACCATATACAATTATTTCTGGAGAGAAATGGATGAGCGGTTGGTTAGACAAATGGAAGAGGTGTGAATGATTCTTAACACTCTGATCTGGCAAAATGGTCCTTGGAAATTAATGGAACAAAAAATTATACCGGGGAAGAGAAGCATCATCAGGAGAAGGCACTAAGCATAGGAACCATGAAATGAAAATGCGTTCTTATGAATAAGAGAATTAATGAAATGAATTTAAGAAAAGGTCAAGTCAGGGAGAATATCGGATGGGCTGCAGTTCCACAAAGCCCCCAAATTTACTGTGGCATTTGAAGCACAGGACTTTGGAATTTCAAAGTCCCAGAGAAAATAATCCATTCCATGCTTTTTCTTTACATGAAGACCTCAGGTCCAGAGAGGTGAATGACTTGTCCAGAGCCACACAGCAATGAGGGCACCAGTCCTTTATGCTACACTGATGCTACATGGATCAAGGAAAGTCATGCTTCCACTTACTCTAAACTGCAATTTAGCAACTGAAACTACACTTCAGGCGGTGCTGACAGGCATGAGACAGGCCTAGATGAGCCAGCTCAAGAGTCTCCATGCAGAGAACATGCTCTCTGGAGTCAGAGAAACCTGGGTTCCAATCCTGACTTTACTACCCAACAATTATGACCTTGCAAGTCACTCTACCTTTCCAAACCTCACTCTTCTCATCAGTAAAATGGGGCCAACACTGCCTACTTTGCAGAATGAAATGAAATATCCCAGGAAAAGCACCTAGTACTTGATAGGAACTCAAGAAACAGTGCTGATGTTATAGACATGACCAGAATCCATTGTCTTAAGATTCAAAAGTTCACCAAAAGGGGGGCTTTTAATGGCAATAGAAGGAAAGTAAAACATCATGACAGATTGTCTGATTCCACCCCTCTCCCCCTAAAAATGAGAAATGGAGTGTGTCTCAAAAGCTTGCTAAATTTCCGCAGGGAAACCAAACAGCCCAGGATTGCAGAAAAAATACACTCAGTCAGTGTGCGCCACTTGGGGAAATGCTAGCATCTCTTTATAGTCTGGTTCTTGAGATACTCTTGAGGATTTGGACTGCCCTACCCCAGCTCATACCCTGAGGGTCCCTCTGCAGAACAGTGCCCCTATAACTAGTGGTGCTCACTTTGCAGGAAAGTAGGGTCATTTGTCAGGCCCTCCACCCCCATCACTGGGTGTGGCTCAGGGAAAAAGGCCTAAATGGGCCCTGATGAAGAGACTCCACTTACTATCACAGGAGAACACCAGGGAGGCTCTATCCTCCCAGAGCTGTCTCAGGAGCAGTCAGGAAGGGGCTATCTGGCTAGGGCACAGGATTTTGCAGAGGTCAACTTTGAAAAATACCCACAGAGCTCCTGAGGTCTGCAGAGCCTATATGGGACTCCACTCAGCAGCCCCTATTTGCAAGGGAAATGTGTGCCTGGCTAAGAACTAACTCCTGATCTATTCCCATGAGAAACCAAGGTGTATTTAGCTAGAATTATTTTCACAAAATGCTGCTATAATGAGTTTAACAGCTTATTGCCCAGTAAACTATCATGCTTTAGCTCTGTACAGATGTGAACTAAGAACTTGCAATCTGCAGGACAGACAGACTCAGGCACTCCAAGCTAAGATCATATGCCCATAATTCTCTAGATCCTTCAGAATAAGCTTCCTGTTGTGACTGAATTAACTCAACAGCAATGACATCCAGTTCAAATTCCACCATATTTATAAAGCTTCCCGGATCCCCCATCAGAATCAGCTTCTTCCTCTAGATCCTGGGGCTCTGTGTTGACCACTGTCTTTCTGGAATTTAAGAAGGCATGTCAAATGACAGCAACTGAGGTCAGGAACCATCTTTTCCTTCATCCCCAATGCCTGGCACATGATCAGGCCTAAGAAGCATTCTAAGAATTAAATTAAATAATTGTGGAAAATGTAAGGCTGGGCCAAAAGGACTCAGAAGCCAAATTTTCCAACAGTGACTTTATTGTTTTTATCTCCCTTATTCTTGGTAGGGAAATTCAAGGTACTCTATACCAAGGGACTTATAGTAAAAGGTAATGGACTCTGCCTTCAGTTATGGCTGGAGAGTTGACTTCCTAGCTCAGTGAGCTGCCTAAGGGAGGGCAGATAAGACTGTTCTTTAGTAATGGATGGACCCAGGGTCAAACTCTGACTCTACTGCTTACTAGCTTGGGCTTCATTTTCCTTGTCTGTAACTAACAGATAACAGTGTTTGCCTTGTAGGATGTAGTGAGACTTAAGTGTGATAATGTGCAAAGCACTTAACTCACAGGAGGCCATAAGCACCATAGTCCCCTTCTCTGTTCATGTTTTAAAGAGACATGGAAAAAAATAAAATAAAATAAAGAGACATGGTGGGGTAGAAAAGGGTGCAGTCTTCAGAGCTTCACTGCCATGGACTAGGTTTGAAACTTCCCTTCCCCACATGTACTTGTGTGACTTTGAGCAAGTTGTTTACCTTATGCAAGCCTCTGTTTTCTCATATGAGAAACACAGTATGTATTTTACGGGTTTGCGGGAAGGTTAAATGAGATTACTTAAATGCTGAGACTAGTGCCTGGAACTTATTCAGTCCTAAACAAGTGGGTGCTATTATGTTCTTAGGCTGGTTCAAGGCATTTATCAGGCCCACAGTCAGAGCTGGGCTTTGTGGTGGGCTCTGGGGATTTGGTGGTCCTGGCTGAGAGGGCCTGCCAAAAGGCAAAGGATCTAGTGAATGGCAGAAAGCCTCCAATCTGGCTGGGACCACGGACAGCTCCACAGATTGCTGGCTGGACAGTGGCGGTGCCCAGAGGTTCACAGTTCCTGACGGTATGTCTTTCCAGGCGATAACTTTAAGGGAATCTATTTCCTTGTCCTTAGCTTCCACAGGAAACATTTCCTAAACTGGTCTGCCTGTGGTGGAAGCATCATGCCAGTTTTCATTTTCCATCTTCCCTTTTCTATAAAACCCCTTCTACTGTACAGACTCATGCATCTTTTCATCCTGAATCTTATGATGCCCTGTCCACTGAGTCCCAGCTTCTGGGACGTCAAATAAAGGGATAAGCCAACAAATGGTGTTCTCAATGTCACCTTTAATCAAAGCTCTACAAATATCCCTCACCAGGGCCGCCATATAGAGTTGTGCAGGTTGTCCACTGCATAATTTCTGGGGTTGCCATCTACATCATAGTCTATGTAAATGGCTCTCCCTGGAGACACAGATTGAGTGGCTATATGAGGTGGTCTTCCCCGATCCATCTCATTAAGAGAAACATTTCCAGTAAAATTTAACTGTTTAACAATTATCAAAATTTGCAGTATATTCATGTTAGTTTTATCATTTGTATTACTAATACTTGAAGTGATAGTTCAGAAGAATTTTTTAATTCTTAGAAGCTTATGGTCACAAAAAATAAAATAATTCAATTTATGTACATCTTTTTGTTGCAGAGAAGTATGATAGGAAAATCAATAAAAGACTTTCAAGCATAAAAATACATTACATTAGAATAAAATTCTGTGGAGGAAGTGGATTGGAAATATAATTTCCTACTGTTAAATAAGAGCTCATTCGTGTATTTTTTAAAAGGATGGTCATGGGTCTCAAATTACTATGATATTTGTGTTTTATTGGATACATTCAAAATTGCAATGTGAGAGTTTTATCTTACAATGTCTATATTTAAAGTATACCACACATTACATCTTTTGTAATTATTTTTAATTGTTTATTTAAAAGTATTTAAAATTGCTTCAAATATTCTAGATGTCAACTTTTAAAACTTTTAAATGTTTAAATTTAAGAAGATTTCTTAAATTATTTTAGGGAGTACTGAGGAAAAAATGGCTAATTCCATTGATGTTAACCCTATTTTAGACATTGGCCTGTCCCAGCAAGTGGATGCCTCCTCTGCACAGCAGGACAGGTATCCCACTTTGGAAGCACTAGTTTTTGCTTTTCTTTAGGCCAAGCTCTGGTTCAGGGGCTGGGACACACTATGTGAAAAGGATGGTCTTTGGCTACCAGACCAGGTTTGCCTGGATGTCTGCTATCATTTCTTTCCTCACCACAGAACTTGGGTTTTCTCTGTGATTCTGGGCAAGTGTTCACCTTCCTCTGGGTTCCAGCAATCTGGTTGTCAGGAAAGGGTCGATCAGACTCTCAAGACTCGTTTGGTTTGGGACTCTGGGTTCTCTTCCACTAACACTCCCTCACTGAGTGCCTGATACCATACCTGGTACATTGTAGGCTTACAGTTAATATGTCTACCCATGTGACAGCCTCAAATATGGAGAGATCTGCCTTTTCCCAGTAGAAAGTTCCAAAACAAAGCTTTTATTAAAAACTTAAAAAAAAAGTATTGGGGTATAGCCAATTAACAATATTGTGATAGTTTCAGGTGAACAGCAGAGGGACTTCAGCCATATTTATACATATATATGAATCCATTCACCCCTAAACTCCCCTCCCATTCAAGGATGCCACATAGCATTGAGCAGAGTTCTGTGTGCTATACAGTAGGTCCTTGTGCTTATCCATTTTAAATATAACAGTGTGTACATGTCCATCCCAAACTCCCTTACTATTCCTTCCCCACATCCATCCCCTTACTCCAACCCACACCAACACCCCCACCACAACCATAAGTTCATTCTCTAAGTCTGTAAGTCTGTGAGTCTCTTTCTGCCAAAACAAAGCTTTTGACCTATTTGTATGTATAAACTTTTAGGAATATAGATAAGCTAGAGTGCTACATATTTAATAAATTTTAAAATTTAATTTCACATACATGTAAAGTAACTTACACAAGACATATTACTATACCAATACATTGATTATAAATTAATATGTTAATTGTAAAGTAGCACGTTAATATAAAGTCTTACAAGTTACAAATATATTTAGAAATATTATTTTTCCATGTTTACATTTAATTCATGAAACAATTACATTCATTCTCTTCACATACATCTTTGACATTGGTATCTTTGTCACCACTAGAACCACTTCCCAAGTCATCTGACACACCTTTCCAGAGAACATCATCTTCACTTCCATTCAAGTCATTTAGGATACAGGCCTGTCACTGGAAATTACACTCCTAACCCCAAGTACCCATTCTCTATTCATGAGCTCTGCAAAGTAACCACCTAGAGTCTCTTGTCTTTTAAAGCAATCTTTAAAAGACTTGTTTACAACACTCAACACTTGCAGTTATAAGGGAAAATGACTAAATCTACACTTAGTGTTTTTGTCTCCATCTCTGCGCGAGTGACCTTCCCAAGCATTTGAAGCACAGCATTGGGTGAAGTTATCAGGAGCTAATATGTCATCCCCAAATAGTGCTTTGTGGGTTAAAATTAAGTATTTGAGAGTGAGCCCTGTAACAAAAGAGACTTAGTAGGGACTTGAACAGAAGGTAAATCTCTCTATTCTGAGAGGTAATGGGTGAGTAACTCAGTGGTGGATGAATAACTGGGTGTTGGAGTCTTTGGCTAAATTCAGTACCCTCTCTCCCAGGTTTGGGCTTCACAGGGGCCCAAGGTCCCTAGAGTCCCTAGAATCCTTCATTGGAATCTTGCTCAAGACTGACCCACCAGTACAATGCGTTCCAGTTTAGGCAGAGAGGCTGACAACAGCCTCATTTTAATCCAGACCCAAGCCCAAGAAAGGAAGCTATGTTTATCACATGATTCCTTGGCATAAACTGCGGCTTGGAGCCTTCTCCTCTGCTACCCTGTTAAGTCTCCCAGCCAGGCTGACAGGTGGCTGTTTAGCCATGAGGACACTGAAGCCTTTTAAAATTACATGTATAGAGACATGAAAACTTGGCCAATAATTAATCTCCCAAGTGGTTACAAACTTAGCCCAGTGGCTCAGAGTTAGACATCCCAGATTTAAATCCTGTTCTTCCACTCAAGAGACATATGACCAGTAATGAAACATTTAATCCTTCAAGGCTTTGCTTTTCTTACCTATAAAATGGGGATAATAATGTCTGCCTCAAAAGGCTGTCATGAGGATTAAAATAATGGTACCTAGCCCAGAACCTTGTTCATCTGTAAGAACCTCAAGCTTCAAGACTCAAGCTCTTAGGGCAGAGAACATAATATAAAAAGAACCAGATGCTCCTTGGGACGGACAACAGAAGTTTTCCCTGGGCAACAAGCGGCCACATTGCTTACCTTTGCATGTATGAAATGCAAAAAGAAGATAGCAAACTGGCCACTCACCCAGACACACAGTGATTCTAGCAGGGGATTGATGTGTGACAACTATGTTAAAAATCATGTTTGCCACTTGATTTTCTTATTACAAAAACGATACAGTTCATTATACAATTATACAGAGGAGCAAAAAGAAAATTACAATCACCTCTAATTCCCAGAGATAACATTAGTTATTATTTTGGTATCCTTCCAATTCTTTTTTGTTTGTTGGTGGTTTTTTGTTTGCTTGCTTGCTTTTCCTCTTTTAATTGCAAACAGTGCATCATACCCTCCATATTATTTTGTAACTTACTTTCCTCACTTAACACCCTGTGAACAGCTTCCTATAGGTGGCGCTAGTGGTAAAGAACTTGCCTGCCAATGCAGGGGACGCTAGAGACACAGGTTGGATCTCTGGTTTGGGAAGATGCCCTGAAGGAAGGCATGATATCCCACTTCAGTATCCTTGTCTGGAGAACCCATGGACAGAAGAGCCTGGCAGACTACAGTCCATAGGGTCACACAGAGTTGGATGCGACTTAACAGGCATGCACATCATTTTAATGATAGAAATGGCAACCCACTCCAGTGTTCTTGCCTGGAGAATCCCAGAGACGGAGGAGCCTGGTGGGCTGCCGTCTATGGGGTCGCACAGAGTCGGACACGACTGAAGCGACTTAGCAATAGCAGCAGCAGCAGCAACCTACTAACTGACATGCTTTTAAAAAGAACAAAAATATTTTGGAGGCTTTTGAGTTGTTTGTAATTTTTCCCATCACTAAGAAGCCCTCTTAGAATTTTACAATGCATAAAGCACTTACTCCCGTCACTTTAAATCTTCTCATTAACTCAAAAAGACAACAGTGTGATCATAATTCTCTCCACTTGACAGGTGAGAAAACTGAAGCTCACAAAGGAAAAAAAAAAAAGGCTTGCCCAAGGTCACTCAATAACTGGTAAAGCAGCGGCAGCCTGGGTCTTCTGGATCTCCAGCCTGGCCAACCTCCTGACCCTCGTCCCTGCCCCGCCTCCCTGTGCAGAGCAATGAATCCTCCAAAAGATGCTATGCATCTTCAGCCTCCTACTCTCTAGGAGCAGTGGGTTTAGAGGCACCACTTCACCCAGACCAGAAACCTTGACCCCTTAATCCAAAGGAGCTCCTCGAAATACTCTCCAGCCTCTCACCCAGCTTTTTTTTTTTTTTTAATATTTATTCATTTGTCTGTCCTGAGTCTTAGCTGCAGCATGTGGATCTACTTGTCTACTTCCCTGGCCACAGATCAAAGCCAGGTTCCCTGCACTGGGAGCATGGAGTTTTAGGCGCTGGGCCACCAGGGAAGTGCTTTACCCAGTTTTCTTTTGATCGTTGTATTTATCGCTCCTCATTATTTTCTTGTTTATTTACTTGTCTTTTATATAGTTCAGCGATTTTCAACAGGGCAGAGCTAACCCTCAGTGTATGTGAAATAAGACATGGGTTGTCTCACACCGTTATAGCATCTGAACTTTAACCAGACATCTGCGTGAGTCAAAAATCACTCAGAATTATCTAAATCTAGACTCAGGCTCCCTCTTACACACAAAGGCTCGTATGCTTGGTTTAACTGATACTGACTTTCCCCATGGAAAGCAAGAGATTGATTATCTGACTTTCTTCAACTTGGAGTTTCTCAGTTCAGAAAATCGTGTCATCAGCAGCATTCATGGTATTTGAGTCACTATTACTATACATGTATCAGTTTGCATTTGTACCTGTCACATTCAAAGCAATTCTAAGTATATTTACCAGTATCTTTTTTTAGTCCTTATTTCAAATTATCAATTGAAAATGTCAACACTCAGTTAGACATTCTCCCTTTTCTTTATTCTTAAATTCAAACATTCATTATAAGTAAGTGAGCTTCATGGTGCTTTCTGGTATATCCTTATGATCAAACATTTAAATATTGAAATTCATATTAGTTTGCTTCCCTAGTAGCTCAGATGGTAAAGAATCTGCCTGCACTTTGGAAGACCTCATTTTGATCCCTGGGTCAGGAAGATCCCTGGAGAAGGAAATGGCAACCCATTCCAGTATTCTTGCCTAGAGAATCCCATGGACAGAGGAGCCTGGCGGGCTACGGTCCATGGGGTCACAAAGTGTCGGACACGACTGAGTGACTAACACTTTCACGTTAGTCTGATTAAAATTCCTTTCCTTTTATTTTTCTATTACATTACAGTGAAGTGCTATATTGATTTTTTAAATTATGTGAATAAGTAGAATGTGTTATCTGTGAATTTAATTTCAGGATGATAAAGGAGTCATTCAAGAGATTTGAGTTCCAAAGAAGTCTTGTCTGACTGTGTTGAGAACCACTGGTGTGGTCTGTCTCCCCCACTAGAAAATCAGCTACATGAAGGCAGGACCTGGTCTGACTGAATCCCCACACTGATTCCCGGCATCCAGAAGAGAAGGGTGCTTAATAAAGACCAGCTGAATGAACAATGGAAACATTCCAGGCATTATAAAAATTGGGGGTGGGGAAGATATTTATGGGCACAGGTCAGCCTGTGACAAGTTGATTTGGTAACATTTCTGAAATTCTTTTTCTCCAAGAATCAATCAGGGTAGGAACCCTAATCTGCCTGGATGTTGAGAAGATTGAAAGAAATCAGGGATTTGCAGCCTCCTGGCAGAAGGGAGGACTGAGTAATTGATTGCTGGTGCTGTTTTTGTTGCTAGATTTCTCAAACAGTAAACGGTAATTCTCTATTCTCAGCTACCTGGCATCCTTCTCTGTTCAAAATCCTGTAGTAGTCATTAACATATTTTCCTAAGAACCTCCTCTTCCTATTCATTCCCTCCCACCTCCCCCCACCGCAGGCCTGCACTACCCTCAATAATCTCACTCTAATTGGAAACTGGGGCTGTCAGGATGCCCTTCCTCTCCCCTCCCCAGTTCCCACTTTGCTCACAGATGTAAAGGTCCCTATGGCTCCAAGCAGAAGCCACAGACCAGGAGGAGGAGGAGAGAGCCAGACTCCCCGTGGGCGCCGTGGCGGGACAGACCCGGCGCCCCAGCCTTCAGCTGCCATGCCGGGCCTGGACCTGCTCCCTCTGCCGACCCTCGGTGATGAAATGCCGCCGCCCCCGGGAGCCGTCTCCAGCCTTCCACAGTGGCTCGGCGGCAGGTTTATCACACTCGCTGAGAGAAGACATAATCAATTCCCCAGCTGGCACTTTGCGCTGAATACCCACTTTTTCAGCTTGATAGCAGGACTAAATTAGTTATTTAGCAACTAGGCCCTAATTTAGAGCGAGCGAGAGCCTTGACAAGGATCATTGTTCAAGGCCATCCCCCTTTCCCTTCAGATAGGAGGCCCACAAATCCCCAGAAGGTGATAAATAGACAATTAGAAAATAGATATATTTGGTTAGACCTACAAGGCTCCCGGTGCTGTCAGGCTCACAATGAAGGGGGCCGGGGTAAATTGGTGGCCAATGAACGCCAGCTGCACGGCCATCCGTCCTGCAGACACTCAGCCATATGTGGCCATTTACAGGCCGTCCTGAAGAACAGAGCGGACCAATAAGACCGGAGGGAACTAAAAATACTTGACAAAGTTGGCTGCTCTTCATTTAACAAGAATAAAATATCTAATGGGGTGTAATGGAGGCCATCAATCACCTACTGCCAGACCCTGCTCTAATACCACACTTTTAACTATTAATGCTACTTTTTTTCCCTAATAAGTGGGACAGGCACAACCACTTTGTATACAGGGTAGATGTTTGGGGAGTGGAGATGAATGGAAGATGCTGGAGAGCTGTGGCAGAGGATGAATTTTGGCTGAAAAACAGAAAGAATGGTGGGACTGGAAAGTGATACAGCCATGGTTGAAAACAGTATGGCGGCTCCTCAGAAACGTAAACGTAGAATTACCGCATGACCCAGCAATTCCACTCCTAGGTTTATACCCAAAAGAAGTGAAAGCAGGGACTCTAACATATACTTGCACACCAATGCCCACAGCACCATACTTACAATAGCCAAAAGGTGAAAGCAACCAAGGGTCCAAGGATGGACGGATGGATAAATAAAATGTAGTGTATACATACAATGGAATATTATTCAGCCTTAAAAAGGATGGAAATCCTAACACCCTCCCCAACTTGGATAAACCTTGAAGACACGACAAATGAAGAAACCCAGACATGAAAGGGCAAATATTGTATGATTTCTTTTATATCAAGTACCTAGAATAAGCAAATTCACAGAGATAGAAGGCAAACTGGTGGCCGCCAGGGGACAGAGAGAGCAGGGAATGGGGAGTTGTTGATTGAGGTACAGAGTTTCAGTGAGCAATGACCAAAAGCTCCTGAACTAGATACAGGTGATCATTGTACTAATACAACATTGAATGTACTTAATGTCATGAATTATACACCAAAATGGTTTAAATAATACATTTTATGTTATATATATTTTACCACAATTTTTTTCTAATTTCAAATCGGAAAGGCAGAGCAGGAGAAATATTCTAATTTGCTTTAAGAACAGAAAAATCGTGTGAATTCAATTAACCTAGGAGTATCTTTTAAAGTCACCCTAAAAATTGGTCTTCTCTTGGTAAATTGTGTTTTCTTGGGGGAAGTCTCAGTTTTCTTTTAATAGATAATAGATAACAACCCTTGACCCCTCTACTTCCCAGAGCTATTGTGACATCCAAATGAGATAAATGAGACATGAGCATTCTTTGCAAACTGTTAAGTGCTGTTGTCTAATTTGTCACCCGAAACACTTCAGGAAACCTACTAAGGGTACTTTATCCACAAGGACTGATCCATCAGTCTGAAAAATCCCACGGATGAGAAAGTCAGATCCCCACAGATGAAGACCAAACCCTGTCCTCAACCCACCATCCACTTGGGGGAGGCTCCCCCTTGCCCACTGCTGGTTTCATGCATTATTCAGTCACCAGAGTCACCCTACAGCGGCCCTGATGGTGTCCTTCACAAAGCCTGAGAGTGTCTCCAAGCGGGGCAGACAAGTAACAAAAAGCAGAATGACTTTGAACACACCTGCCGAGAGCAGACAGAGCCAGGTGCTGTGGCAGCGTGGGGCTGAGTGCTCTTTGCAGGGAAGCAGGAGAGGTCTGGCCATTAGAGGGGATGGTGACGGCTGCAGAACGATGGCCATCAGGTATCATGGAGACACTTGTGGTTTGGGGTTTCCGTTGTCTTTTTGTCACCCTCTGCCACCAGAATGCATATTTTGGTTTTATTGAAAAGATTCCTTCTATGTCATTTTTAAAGCACCTTTACACCTTTTAACTCATTTGATCCTTGAAACCACTGTGTGCATAAATAGATTGAATATTTCTTTCTCCTGAATCTGAGCATGCTCTGCTTGTGTCCTAGTTCACCAAGTCTGAATTCAACTCAGTCCCTCTGCTCACTGTTTTATATACACTCATGAACCCTGAAGCCCTATATCCCCTTTCTTTTTACATCTGACCCATGTTCAATAATTATGAATAATTCATTTAGCAAATTATACTATTAATATTTAGGATTCACAAGAAGCAGAAAATCAACTCAAATGAACTTAAACAAGGAAGAGGAAGTTAGTGTAAGGATTAAAGAGATTCTCATGAAGCCTAGGAACAGGAATGTGCCTAGGATCCAGGAAAAAAACCCGATAACCTCAGTCTTGGTCATCACACTTTTCATCTCCCTTCTCTGGTTGGTTATCTATGATTCTCTCTCTCTCTCTCTCTCTCCCTCTCTCAATTTCCATATCTGTTTTCTATAATTCTCAGGTTCAAAGAGAAGGAAATATGGTTGCCAACAGTTCCTGACCTTCACCTCTTCTGTGTTTAACCACTAGAAGGAAGAAATCTGGCCTTTCTTCCCCCAAAGTGTAAAAGCCCCAGGAGGAGGCATACTGGCTTAGGCACCACTCCTGGACCAACTGTCAGCAGGAATCACTATATGAATAGAATAAGGGCAGGGAGCAATCCTAGAAGAAAAGGTTGGGGGATTAGCACTAGGAAATAAAACACAAGGTTTCCATTACCAAAGACTTCTATGGCCCACCATGTGGGAAGCATTCATTCATCCAAAAATAAGTACCAAGTGCCTGCTATGTGCTGGCCACTGTGGTAGGCACTGGAGACAGAGCACTGAACAAGAAACTACCCCTGTTCTCAGGGAGCTTACAGGCTATTTGGTAAGGTTGATCATACATAATCATACCTGGTAATTTATTGCAACTAGGGGGTATAAAGGAGGAGGACAGGATATATTCACACAGGACACATACCAAAATAGATTAGGAAATATAGATAGATAAAATTTTATATCTGTATATTTATATACAGATATCTTCCAACCTAGTTTGATAGATGAGACATCTTCCCTGAGGAAGTGAGACTAAAGCTATGAAGGATGAATAGCAGTTGTCTGGACAGTCTACTAAATACTCTGGGAAATTTAAAGATGAAGATCCTATCTTCAAGAAACTTCATTCTAGCAGGGCAGTGTTTCCTGAAGAGCCCCACAGAATACTGGCTGCATATTAACAACTGTCTGATTTATAAGAAAAGGTGCTATGGTCAAATATATTTTGGAACTGCTAGGCTGGACAGTTAAACTGTTGTCTTTAGTGCAGAACTTGTTAGAGATTTTTATATGCCAAGGTACCCTGAGAATCTCCAAAGAGATTCTCTTTTCCAATTAAGACAAACCTTTATAAGTAACATCTTCAAATTCAAGCAAAAGTGCTCTGTCAGAAAATTCTGCCAATTTATGGAGGGTAAGAGACCTGCCCAAGGACACACAGCTAATTAATGATAGAATGTGGGTTCTACTGACCTTCCCACGGGGCCTTCCTCTCCCCTGCATGATAGAGGCTGCAGACGCAAGATAACCACTTCCTCAGCCTTCTTTTCAGCTGTGGATGGCCACATAACCCATTTCTGCTAATAAGATGATAGAAGAATTCTGCTTGAAGGCTTGTGAGAAAGATTTTGCTCCCGATGTAAGAGAAACTTAATAGGATGAGTCCTCTCACCGGCTTCCCTTCCTACTTTTGTATTCTGTTGATAGAAGACATGGTGCTCTGGGCTGCCGCAGCCATCTTGTGACACTGAGGGGAGCTATCACCAATACCAGGAGTGCAGAAAAGCAATAAAGCAGGTGGGAATAGCCATAGCCTTTGATCACAGTGAGTTGCTAAGACCATCCACCACTCCACTTCTTGCCATGAATACCTACTTTAATGAGGGAGAATGTTATGTTACTGGCTGCCAAAAAAAAAAAAATTCTTATCAATTCAATTCTCATCCCTGCTCATCCAACTTGGACTTTTAAAATATACAATGTCCCGTTGTCTAACATTATTCTGGTGGAATGCCTCTTAGAATAAAAATACCCAAATTTCATAAAACATTCATATCTTTCAATATATTTCAGTCTATATTCAAAAGGAAAAAAATTTAATTAAAAATTAATCAAAAAATTCATCATGACATTATTAACAAAAGGATAAATGAGAAGTCTCCAGTTGTTTTATTTTAATATAATTGGTAGATCATCAGAATCCCATACAAAATTTTAAAAAGCAGACCAAGAGACAACAAAAAGGAGGTGTGTCTCAGATGGAGTGGCCCTAATAGAAGCCTTGTCACTCTGCACAACTATTAACAACCTGATTTATCATATAATGTTGTAAGCATTTTTACATCCTAATACAATCATTTGTAACTTAAATTTAAACAGGCAGTTGAACTGTGTTTTACTTATGTTTTAGTAAAATTTAGTTGAGAGGTTTGGGTTGCATATGACACATTGAATTTTTTTCCCATTTAAAATGATGGAAAATTAAATCCCAGTTGGTGTTTTTGTGTAAAACGTCTGATTTTCAGGAATGGATTCCTGAAAGCACAGATGTGGTAAGAAAACTGAATTTGAATTGCTTTATAAATGCTTTCACTGAATTACAAATCAATACCCCTCTTGTATTAAAAATCAATATGATAATTGGTTGTATTAAGTGTTTCTGCATCTTCTGCTGAACAGTGATTACTCATTTGTTCTCCTTAAGTTTCTGCACCACAGAGCCCCAGGCCTAGCTGTGCCTTAGACGCACCTGGGGATCTTCTAAAAATATAGGTGCACATGTCCCACCCTAGTTGGATTAAACAGAATCTCTAGAGGCAGGGTTCATGCATCAGTACTTTTTTTTAACATCCCGGATCATTATTAAGTATACTCAGTTTGAGAACCACTGCTCTAAATAACAAATTCTTTCAAGAACTTAGGAATAGGAAAACACTGATATAACAAGACTTATAAAACCTACTAGGGTCCTTTTTATCTTGGCTACCAGGAAGCTCAAACAATTATAGTAACTCTCTGGTCCTTGGTTCTTACTTCAGTTAATTCTCTCCTTCCTCCAGATGTTCAGAGGCTGATTCTTTTAAGTCAGTTGTATTACAATAAAATCCAAAATCTTGTGTGCTCTATCATCAGAATCCACCCACAATAACCAATCATTCTAGCATATGACCACACAGGAACACACACACACACACACACACACACACACACACAGCAGGGCTTAGCCTACTCCAGGAAGCCACACCTCTTGCTTTTGACTTAATCTTTTTTCCCTCTCTAGAAGTTAGACTGCCTTAAACATGTTCTACAGTGGTTAAAACCTTGACTAATCCAATTTTCTATGAATCAGGATTATCAAATATTAATATCAACCTACTTTCTGTGGCTTAAAAATATTTTCCTTTGGGAACAAAATATATGGCCTCATTTATGCCTGAGTTCATCAACCAGTTAAATTTTTTGTGTTGTTCTTTTCATCAGCTCTGACAAAATGATATGGAATTAGACACCCTGTGAACTGTTTCTTTGCTCTAATGTGTGAGCTGCACTTCACTAGAGGGAATAAAATAATCCACTGTCATTTCTGTTTTTATCATATTCATTTTTTTGGCAGAGAATTTATTCACTCTTCACTATATAGTTATTTATGTGTTACAATCTCGCATTTTTGCATTCCCCAGAGAATGTACCATTAAAACTCTTAATGTGACACCTCATATTTTTAGTAGACTAGAAAATAGTTACAATTTTAATTTAAATTGAAATGACTATGTAATAGCTGGACAAATCAGTTTGAGATCCCCAGAGCTCTTAATTGTAATTCTCCATTGTTTTCTATGCATAAATTTCTTTTCCAAAGTGTTCATTTTGAAATACTCACTCATTTTTTTTTCAGCTGTTCCATGCTCATTCCAAACTCACTTATTTAATAATTTTCTATGGTTAACAACTTCACGATTAAACTTTAATGTTAAATATAAATGGTTGAAATAATAAGCTTATTAGAGTGTTTAGAAAAAGAGAGAGGATTGGACATTTAAGGAATGATGAATTAAAGTATAAAGTGTAAGAATAGGAGAGAGATTCAGTCTGGCCAAGAACAAAGCAGATATAGATTTGTTTTTTTGGGGGGGTTGTGTATGTATATGTATATACATCATACAAATATATATGCTGCTACTGCTAAGTTGCTTCAGTTGTGTCCAACTCAGCGACCCCATGGACTGAAGCCCATCAGGCTCCTCCATGGGATTTTCCAGGCAAGAGTACTGGAGTGGGGTGCCATTGCCTTCTCTGACAAATATATATACATCTCATATATATATATGACTCTTGCAACCGGATGGACTATAGCCTGCCAGGTTCCTCTGTCCATGTGATTCTCCAGGCAAGAATACTGGAGTGGGTTGCCATTCCCTTCTCTAGAGGATCTTCTCGACCCAGAGATTGAACCTGGGTCTCCTGCATTGCAGGCAGATTCTCTACCATCTGAGCCACCAGGGAAGGATATATATATATATTTATTTATATATATATGCATCTCATATATATGATATGAATGTCCAAGTCTGCTCCAAAGATTGGACAGAGGAGCCTTCTCTGATGGAATTCAGGGCTAGAAGCAGCTATGAGAGTATCTAGCCTAACCTACCCACTTTACAAAAGAGGAACACAAAGTTGTAGAAAAGGGAATGATTTTTTTTTTAATCAAATGATGTCTTAGCAAGACCAAGGTAAGAGAAGAATCACAAGTGAACTACAAAAGGGGGTAAGAATTCTACTAAAGGCAGTCAGATAACCTCTTTTCTCAAATCCCCACATCCACCAACACAAGAGTCAGAGCAATAAAGGATATCACAGCCTCCCACTTGCTGAGCTGAGGATATTTCACAGCATCTGATTCTCAGTTTAAAAACATGAACAAAAGACACCACCTGTGCTCCTGTCAGATCAGATTTTATTTTCACTTGGTCTGACAATGTTAAGAAGGTAAAAATGTCTCCAATAGAAAACTGGTGTAATGCCTCTCAAATAAGCCTTGAAAGGTCTGCTGAGCTGTTTTGAACATTATTGAAAGTAAGAACATCTACCCTAGTCCCTCCATGTGTGCATGCATGCTTAGTCGTTTCAGTCATGTCTGACTCTTTGCAACCCCATGGGCTGTATGTTGCCCGCCAGGCTCCTCTGTCCACAGGATTCCCCAGAATACTAGAGTGGGTTACCATGCCCTCCTCCAGGGGATCTTCCCCACTCAGGAATCAAACCCGTGTCTCCTGCATCTCCTACATTGCAGGCAGATTTTTTGCCACTGAGCCACCAGAGAAGCCCTTGCCCCTCTATGCCACACCCCAGATCCCTAGGACACACACAGAGGACCTAATGAAGGTTGATTGCTAAGTTGTCCCTCTATTTAATGAAGAAAAATTAAACCACCTAGACAAGAGCCTTAGATAAATTCTGACAGATATGGAACCTAACAGATCTAACACTGACCCTGCTACTAATTGGCCATGTGACTTTGGTCAAGTTCATTGACCACACTGGGCCTCAATTTACTTATATAAAATGAGAAGACAAGTCTAAAGGCCTATCCGTTCAGCTCTAATATTCTATGGTTCCAATTCTATCCCTTAATTTCATCTTCATGGTCTTTCTGTGTTTAGTCACTCAGTCGTGTCTAACTCTCTGTGATTCCGTGGACTGTAACCTGTCAGGCTCCTATGTCCCTGGAATTTTCCAGGCAAGAATACTGGAGAAGGTTGCCATTTCCTACCTACTCCAGGGGATCTTCCCAACCCAGGGGTCAAACCCAAGTCTCCTGCACCTCCTGCATTGGCAGGCAGATTTTTCACCAGTAGCAGTACCACCTGGGAAGCCCTCATGGTCTTGACATTTATTGAGTGTGTTCTATAGGCTAAACTCTTGCTTGGCACTGGGAATATCAAAGTGAAAAAGACACTATCTCCATTCTCCAGAGTCTCAGTCTACTGGAGTGAGATGAACAATAAATAATGTGGAAATTATTATTATCTAACCAGTCCATTCTGAAGGAGATCAGCCCTAGGATTTCTTTGGAAGGAATGATGCTAAAGCTGAAATTCCAGTACTTTGGCCACCTCATGCGAAGAGTTGACTCATTGGAAAAGACTCTGATGCTGGGAGGGATTGGGGGCAGGAGGAGAAGGGGACGACAGAGGATGAGATGGCTGGATGGCATCACTGACTGGATGGACATGAATCTGAGTGAACTCCAGGAGTTGGTGATGGACAGGGAGGCCTGGCGTGCTATGATTCATGGAGTCGCAAAGAGTCAGACACGACTGAGCGACTGAACTGAAATATTATTAATATGCTGGGACAACAGATTTAAACTGAGACTATCCCAGGCAACCTGGGATGTATGGTCACTCTGAAGATGGGGATTATAGGAGAAAATAGAGTTTGTGGAGATAATAAGTTTAGGTCTAGAAATGTTTCCTTTTAAGTGCCTATGGGACATCCAAATGGAGGACAATGGAAAGTTGGACACGGGCTGAGGGCTGAGGAAAGAGGACTGGGCTAGAGATTCAGATATGGGAAGCATCATGAGCCACAGGACAGATGAAAACACCCAGAAAAGTGTGAAAAGCAGAAAGAGAAATGGCCAAGCCAGAAGCCTAGAATTAACATCTAAGGGACAGACAGAGGAAGAGGCTGGAAAGAAGATTGAGGAGTGGTAGGAAAACCAGAAGAGAATATAATCAAAAGCAGAAGGGGGTTCCAGATGGAGGAAGTGGTCAACAGCATCAGGGAACAGCAATAAGGTAGTCACTGAATTCAGCAGTGGTGTTCAGGGGTGGTGTCCTTGGGGACTCTACCTCTGGGCAGTTTCCTCCATAGCCACACTCTAATATCCCCTTCTGACCATAGGATTTCTCTTTAAACCTCATCCCATCTGCTTGGAGTCTGTTTGTGGGTATGAAAAAATGGAGATGATATCCAAAGACTGTAGAATACTATACTTAAAAGATCTAATTGCATCAAGAATTGCTATTTGTAAGGTACTTTGCAGAACAGAAATATGATACTGAAATTCTCTTTTTCTCCTACCCAACATCCTTTCTGCCTCCAAGATTCACTACTTGTCCTCATCTTCATTCTCCTTCCCTTATGCCTTCAATCTTCATCTTCATAGGTCTTACCTGTCTAGGCTCTATCCAATTGTTCTTGCCATCAAATCCATGAGAATGTAGTCTGAATTTCTTGCCTCCACTTCTCATCAGTGTTCCTGTGGCCCTGAGGTCAAGCTTCTGCCCCACCACACTCTTGAAGCTGCCCCTGGCTCCTCCTTGATAAATCTAACACCCTCTTCTCATTCCTTAGCGTCCTTGTCCTCTCTGTAGCACCAAGCACCACTCTTTCAAAGGTTTACCCCTCTTTCAAAGGTCTTCTCTCTTGACTTGAATCGCTTAGTGTTTCTTCTCCCATCTCTTTTCAATTCCATTACCTGATTTTCAGAGAAGTAGTTGACAGAGGCTAGATCCAGCTGCAGTTTGCCTGGGGTGAGACAATATCACCCCTGAGGCCTGGGGATATGCTGGGCCATTGAAAGGGCCATTTCTTCCTTTCTAAAGCCATATCCTAGACTTGAACTCTCTACCAAGAAAGCCCTGGGGCTCCCATCCTGCAACATAAGTATCAGATCCTAGATTCTCCTGTCAAGAACCACATAGAACTATTGCTTCTCAGGGTTACTAGGGATTCTCAAATGATTTAGTTCAAAAGTCACCAAATGTTTATAATCCTTCCTCCATAGTCCCAGCTGAGGGCTCAATGGATAAAGAACTTGCCTGCAATGCAGGAGATGCTGGAGAGATACGGGTTTGATTCCTGGGTTGGGAAGATCCTCTGGAGGAGGGCACAACCCACTTCAGTATTCTTGTCTGCAAAGAGACACGACTGAAGCAACTGAACACAGCACATAGTTTCAGCTGAGGGACTGTCTTGTTTCTACTGGAGCACTCCAGGGATAGGGAACTGGCCATTTCTAGGCAAGCATCTTTCCTTCCCAAATAGCTAAGGAGAAAGGCCTCCTCATAGTAAACCTACAAAGATTCCCCTTGTAGTTCAGTTGGTAAGGAATCTGCCTGCAATGCAGAAGACCCAGGTTCGGTTTCTGGATCAGGAAGATACCCCAGAGAAGGAAATGGCAGCCCAGTCTAGTATTCTTGCCTGGGAAATCCCATGGATGGAGAAGCCTGGTGGTCTACAGTCCATGGGGTTGCAAAGAGTTGGACATGCCTGAGCAACTAAGCACAGCATATAGCAACTCAAGACCAGCTTCTTATTAAACCTGTGCATTTGGTAGCATTCTTCTTTATACCCAGTGGGTCCATCCATAAAAGTTCTCTTCCATAAATCTTCAGATTTCTGAAGATGCCTGTTACATCTCATTCTTGTCTCCATGAAGCCTGGCCATTCCTTCCCCCATTCCTCACATCACATAGCTTCAATTCCCCTCATGACCCTGACCCACTTATCTGAAAGTAACCATTTCCAATAGTAAAGTGTGAGTGTGTGTGTGTGTAAGTGAATAAAAGGAATTTTTTTAGTTTTCCTTTAAGTAGTTCATTTTTGCAAACATCAGGGAACAATTTCCTAGAGGCAGCATGACATATGATGACATAGGAACAAGGTTACCCAGAGCCCAGCACATCAGACAGTCTGGAAAACCCTTAAGTGAAGAACGCTTGTCTCCATGAAACCTTGATAATTTAAAAGGGACAATGACTATCTGAAGCAGTCAAGGTCTCCATTAAATTCTGCAAAGCTAGACGACTGGAAGGGGGGGCTTCTCACGCAAGGGGACCCTTTGGTCTTTAGCGACATCATTATCTGTGGGTTATTACCATTACTACAAATACTAATACACTTTTATTAAGCACTGGCAATGACCCAGGGCAAGTGAGTTTAAGTTCATATTATATCCATTTTCATTATCGAGAGAAAAGAGGAGAATGAACAAAGGACTGTAATGTGAAATTCTAAAGTAGGAAAAATGAAAAAGGTTAATTAAAAAAAAACACAGAGTAAAGAAGAAAGGCTCCAACTGTTCGTGGTCAGGAGTCATGATGGATGGTGGATCTTGTCACCCTGGACTTGTCCCCTATGATTTCTTTCCATCTCTCTCTCTAAAAAGAGCCTTCTCTCAGCTAAGGGCATCGCAGGGACAGGGCAAGGGTGGGGAGAAAGCAGTAGACTTATCTCAAGGGTCCCTGAAATTCTACAAATCAATGTTTCCTAATTCTAATGTCTAGCCCCAAACAGATTCAAATTTAACATTTAAAATACAGTAAAATATAAAAATAAAATGAAAAGATTAAATCCTGAGGGACACTCCCTTGCCTTTTTTTTGCACTCTTGACTCAAAGTATTCCACTCTCACCTTCGAGTATTCTACTCACCCTGGCCAGAATTCTGTATGGTTTACATTTCTTAGGAAACATATCAGAAATTTCCCACTGGACTTCCCTGGTGGTCCAGTGGTTAAGACTCCAGGCTTCCCCTGTAGGGGGTTCCTGGTCAGGGACTAAGATCCCAAATGCTGTGTGACACAGTCAAAAAAAAAAAAAAAGAAATTTCCCATTAACCATCAAACTTTTCTCAGTCTCCTAAGAAATTACACCTTTCTGCTCTGTAACTCTGTGTTTGGTAATTCAAAATTCTTTCTGTGGAAGATATTTCTCTCCATCAAGCAAATGCCTGAGGCTTTTTAGAGTGTATAAGCCAGAATGGGAATTCAGAAAAATGAGCAGATCAGCAGAATGGACATTTAAATACAGAGTCAGCATGTTGTCCAGGTCAGAGCATCTTATGTTTATGTCACATGTTGAGGTATTTGTAGCCACTCTGTCAGAGCTACTTTTCTTGGCTAAATTTTAATCCATCATTCCAAATTACACATCAAGCCTTGGTGTCAGCTAAGAAGGACCCTGATAGAGATCTGTACATCTTTGGAGGCTGTGTTTCCAGGTACATGTCATGTTGATAGAATCAAACCTGGAGACAGACAGTGACTCACCCAAGGTCACACCCCTGTGTCAGGTCTGCTGAATTCTCCCAGTGCCTGAGTCCTAGCATCCAGTGCTTCTCCTGCTAAAGTGCACAGTCTCATAGACAGTGGTACAAATGCACAGCTGGGCTCAGAGATGTCTTCACAATGCCTCAGATTTCAAATACGAGGTCGTAGCCAGGCCCTTCTAACATGCCGAGAGAAACAGGTGCCTCCTGTAACGCTGACTTTGAGGACTGGGCAGGAAGGAGATACCAAAGCCACTGTGAACGTCTATACATCTGGGTGCTGCCCAGTGTATTTTTCGCTGAGGCCCTTAGCACCTCGATGGCAGGACAATACATGTATTCTTTCTCACATCCCACCTAGAACCAAGTTCAAATTCAATAAATGTTGACTGAGTAGCTGAACCAAATGAAGTTAAAAGTGAGTCAGTATAGGGGGACACATGTATACCTATGGCAGATTCATGCTGATATATGACAAAAACCATCACAATATTGTAAAGCAATTATCCTCCAATTAAATTAATTCAGTTCAGTTCAGTTCTGTTGCTCAGTCATGTCCGACTCTTTGTGACCCAATGGACCGCAGCACGCCAGGCCTCCCTGTCCATCTATCACCAGCTCCCGGAGTTTACCCAAACTCATGTCCATTGAGTCAGTGATGCCATCCAACCATCTTATCCGGTCGTCCCCTACTCCTCCCGCCCTCAATCTTTCCCAGCATCAGGGTCTTTTCAAATGAGTCAGCTCTTCACAACAGGCGGCCAAAGTATTGGAGTTTCAGCTTCAACATCAGTCCTTCCAATGAACACCCAGGGCTGATGAAAAATTTCATAGTCAATAACGAATATTCAACAAATGGCATGAAGTTAACTGGCTAATCATTTGAGGGTGTTCAATTTGGTAGAGGAAGGACTAGGGCTGGGCGTGTGTATCAGCCCTGTTTTGGTAAGGCCATGCCATAGATTCCAGTGAGGAGGACATCGTGAAGCTTGTCTGTGGACCTTTTGGGGGACCCTGTGCTGACTTGTACACATAGTCTAACAATTCTTGCAATCCCTCTTCATGGAGGGCATTATTTCTTCCGTTTTATAACTGAGTACCAGAATCTCTCAGAGGCCAAGCAGTCGCTCGGTCTCCCAGCTAGGCCATAAACAGAGCTTTTATAATAATGGCCACTTTAAACATCTTAAATATTTTAAGATTGCCAACAACTCCAATGCTTCTACTTAATGACACACCCTTATCAATGTGGGTGCTACTGTTGTGGTTAGCACTTCCCCGCTTTCTGGCAGTAAGAGATGATCCAGACTCATCTTCCGTATTTCCAGCCCCAGTCCTAGAATCAGTCAGTCCTCCAAGGAGCCCTGGTTCTTTTTATTGGAGAATAATATTAGGAGCTAAGATCTGAGCCTTAAGTCTGCTTGCTGCTACCAGATGTCTTTGAAACTTTCTCAGCTGACGGAAGAAATACACATATAAATATGAACTTGTGTGTTTATATATAGGTTTATATATTTCTATATGTAACCTGCATCTATATTAAGGTAAACACTGCATAGATCATTCTAGTTTCCTTCCCTTGTTTATCTGTAAATTCTTACTCCAATGGTGAGAAATCTGGCTTCCACCACCCAAAATCCATTTACTTCAGTTCCAGTATCAAAATATCACAAGTATCAAGTGTTAACCTGTGTTCCCATGAGAAACAACTTTATCGTTGAGAGTAGAGTGCTTATGTGTGGTTCCTTTTACACTGAATCTTACACACTTCCCTCATTTCCAAAGTTACTTAGGTCAGCACCTTTTCCTCCACTCCCTTTTTAAGAGTTGTTTCATACATCTGTAATACAGTTAGATCCTCTTGTCACAGTGTACATTTCTTCCTGGGTTATCCCACCTTCTAAACGATTTTTTAAAAATTCATATTACAGTCATGCTATAGAATGAAGGCTTGTGTCTGTCCCTTACTCTCCAATTCACATGTTGAAACTTAATCCCCAGTGCAATGCTATGTGGGGGTGGGACCTTTAGAAGCTGATTATGTCATGAGGATGGGGCCCTCATGAATGAAATTAGTGCCTTTACAAAAGACCCCAGAGAACTCACTCACTCCTTCCTTCATGTGAGGTCACAATGAGAAGACATTCGTCTCTGAACCAGGAAGCAAGCGTCTGCCGGCACCGTGGACATTCCAGCCTCCAGAACTGTGAGGAATAAATGTTTAAGCCAGCCAGTCTATGGTTCATGGCTTCAGCAGCCTGAATAGATTACAAGAAATATTTACTCACTGTGCTGAAAGCTCAATAGATTTTGACAAATGCATATTATGTACCTGTTAAAGTATCCTACAGTAGCTTTACCACTCTAAAAACTCCCCGTGCTTCGCCTATTCAACACTCCTTCCCATCACATTGATCTTTTCAATGTCTCCAGTTTAGCCTTTTCCAGAACAACTGCAACCACACAGTAGTCTCTTCAGACTGATTTCTTTCACATAGCAATCTATGTTTAATGTTCTTCCATGTCTTTTCATGACTTGATAGCTTATTTCTTTTTATTGCTGAATAATTTTCCACTGTATGGGTGTACCACAGTTTGTTTATCCAGTCAAATTTTGAAGGACATTTTTGTGGTTTCCAATTTGGGGAAATGATGAATAAAGTTATTATAAACACTCACATGCAGATCTTTTCGAGAATCTAAGTTTTCAAATCAATTGGGTAAAGACATAAGAGCACAATTACTGGGTTATATAATTAGATTATGTTTAGCTTTGTAAAAAAACTATCAAAACGTCTTCCTGAGTGGCTACCATTTTGCATTTCTACCAGCAATGAATAAGAGTTACTGCTGCTCCACATCTTTGTCAATATTTGATATTATCAGTTTCTGGATTTCAGCCATGCTAATAGTATCTCACTTTAATTAGAAATTCTCCAGTGATAAATGATGTTAAGCATCTTGTCATATGTTTGCCATTTATCTCTGATGAAGCATCTATTCAGATATTTCATTCATTTTAAAAATTGTGTTATTTTCTTATGGTTGACTTATAAGAATTCATTTTTGGAGTACAAGTCTTTTACCAGAAAAGTGTTTAGCAAATGTTTTCTCCCATTCTGTAGGTTGTCTAATGGTGTCCTTTGAAGCAAGATTTTAATTTTGACAAAGTATCAACCTTTTCTCTTGTTGCTTGTGCCTTTCATGTCATATCTAAGTAACCATTGCCTAATCTAAGATTGAAGGCAAAAGGAGAAGGGGTCAGCAGAGGATGAGATAGTTAGATATTAACAGCATCCCCGGCTCAACGGACATGAATTGGTACAAACTCCAGGAGTCGGTGGAAGACAGAGGAGCCTGGCACACTATTAGTCCATGGGGTTACAAAGAGGCGGACACGACAGAACAACTGAACAGCAACAAAACAAATCCAAGGTCATATTTAATCCTGTATTTTTAAAGCATTTTTATCATTTTCGCTTTCACATTTAAGTCACTGATACACTTTATTTCTTATATGGTGTGAGGTAGGAGTCCAACTTCATCTTTACATGTGGATATCAAGTTATCTGAGCACCATTTGTTGAAAATGCTGTCCTTTCCTCATCAAATTGGCTTGACTTCTTTGTAAAAATCAGGTGACCATTGTGATAGGCAGAAGAACGCCCTCCAGTCAAAGACATTGCAATCTAATTTTTAGAATATATGAAGATGATATATTACATGTCAAAGGAGAATAAAGCTTTCAGATAAAGTTGCCAAAAAGCTGGCCCTACAATAGGAAAATAATCCTGCACTGTCTGGGTGAGGCCAATGTAATCATTTTTGTTTGAAGATGGAGGATGATTGCCATGAACTGAGAACTGCAAGCAGCCGCTAGAAACTGGAAAAGGAAAGGAAGTGGATCCTACTTTTAAGAAAGGCTTTTAAATATATAATTCTACAGGCCTATATTACACAGTAGTCATAATTATAAAAAATAAGCTCTTTAAAAATACATGAAATCACTGTGGAATCCAGAAGCTGAAAGTCATTTAATTCTTATTCCCTTAGTAGACTGCATTCTTCTTACTTGGGAAGACTTTGCACTCACAACTTTTACTAAAGAGAATCACATAACACACTCAACTGTAATACACTTATTACACTGCAATGAAGTCTGAAATGGTGTTTTCCTATGTTTTAACCATTTTGTGTAAAATTGCTGCTATAAGAAAGCAATATTTTAAGATATAGCCTAAATAATATATGCTTTATATTTATAATTATATATATAATAATAAATCATGTTTTCCTACATGGTACAATTTCAGGAGAGAACTATTACCTCTATAGTTTGGAGGCTGTCATGCCTGGTTCAAATCCAACGTACTTTTAAGCTTTATACAACGTGAAAAGAGTTATTAATTTGCCTTTCTAAGCCTCAGTGTTCCTCTCTGTGAAAAGGGATATCTCTTCCCTTGCAGAGTGAGTGTGAAGCTAAATGAGTTGTGTGTAATACATGTTACAATGATTTGAAAACACTGATCTATATCAGGGGTCAGCAAACTTTTCTGTAAATACTTTATGATAGTAAATACTTCCTGTTTTCTTGGTCATACATTATAAAAACCAATCAACCCTGCCACTGAGAAACAAAAATAGACAATATGAGCTATTTTATATTGGCCGTGCTCCCATAAAACTTTGCCAGAAAAGACTGCAGGGTGGCCCCCAAGCCTGTTTGCTGACCCTTGATTCAAATCATCCAGCGTAGCACCTGGCATACAGTGGGCACTCAATACCTGACAGCTCTATAGTCTTCACTTTGTTTCTCCCTATCACAGTCAACAAACACAGTCTTTTATTGCTCCTGAGATTCAGTCACCATTCTATCATTCCTAACTTCCAAAACACTCAAAACTACCTATAATGATGCTACAAAAGCTTCTGGGGGTTTCTCTCTGCTGCCAACATCCAAACAACTGATTGATTATCTTCCATGATGTTACTGGACCGCAGAGGCTAAAGTAGACAGGAACTTCAGGACTATTGGTTCAGTTCATACTTAAACCCCTTCTACGACTCATCTCACAAACAGCTGTCCAACATGTCTGAATACTTCCAACGAAAGGGCAATAGTCTAAGTGTCTTTTCTCTTGTCTGGTAGCTTGGAGTTTTTCTGAAAGCTCTTTATTGTGAGTTTAAGTTCAATATGGTTCAGGGGCTTCCCTGGTGGTCCAGTGGTGAAGACGCTACACTTCCACTGCACAGGGAACAGGTTCAATCTTTGGTCCAGGAACTAAGATCCCACATGCCATGCAGTGTGGCCCAAAAAAGGGCTCAGTGTGGTTAAACTTGATAAGCATATATTGAGTGCCTACTATATTCCAGAGACTACTACATGCTGGAGACACAAAGATGAATAAGATAGAACCTCTACCTTCAACTCTTCACTGGACTTTCTTTGCCTGTTATTCTCACTAAAACAAGACACATATTCTCTCCTCTTGTGAGTCCTCCAGTTTTCAAACTCCCAATTCCTTCAACAATCTTTTACAAATTCCCTCATCCTCCTTTACACTGCCTTCCTCTGGACATAAAATCACACACGCCCTACAAAGAAGCCCAGCTATGGCTGGATGATGGAGAATAAAGCCAGCTTACAACTAAGTAGATTTAGTTCAGTGTCAACAATCTAAACCATATTTGCCTCTTGAGAACTAACCCAGCCTTATTTACTTAACTATGCCTATATCCCTTTAGGACTTAATTCTCCAAATAGCTCTACAGAATTAGAGCTAAGTGACAGATTTTTAGATGATATGGCAACTATTAACATTTTTTCTTAAAGAAAAGGAAGATTTTAGCCTAAATAGCATTCAGGGAACCTATTTTAACTTGATCCAGTCTGATGGGTAGCAGAACTAATAACAGCATTTCTAGACTGAATTGATCTCCCAAAAAGATAATTTTAAGTTTAAAAAATTTTAAAGGTAAATATACTAAAAACTCCAATTTAAGGATTGCAATTGTTAGACCAGATGTTTAAAAAGAAAAATATAAAATATTATTTCTTATATTAAGGTTAAGCAGTATTTTTAAAATGTGCTTATGTGATGGATCCTAAAGCAAACTGTGCTTCTTACTATGGTTCATGGTCAGAAGTTTTTGAGAACCACTGTTCTAGACCATGCCATCTGCTATAGAAACAGAAGAGTAATCATTCTCTTATAGCTTATAAAAATGTATGAATTGGGCTTTAGAAAATTAAAACTTCTGTTCTTCAAAAGACACCATCAAGAAGTACAAAGACAACCTATACAAAAATTAAAAAATTACAAATCACGTATTTGAAAAGGGACTTATATCTAGAACAATAGAATTCTTACAACTCAACAGTAAAAGAAAAATAGCCCAATTAAAAATGGGCAAAGGATCTAAATAGATATTTCTCAAAAAAAAAAAAAAAAGATGTATAAATGGCCAACAGGCACATGAAAAAAATGCTCAACATCATCAGTCATTAGGGAAAAGCAAATGAAAACCACACTGAGATACCACTTCATATCACTTTGCAGGGCTAAAATAAAAACGACAATAAGAAATGCTAGAATATAAGTGTGAAAAAAATTAGAACCCTCATACATTGCTGGTGGAATCATAAAATGATTAGCAGTTTGTCAGTTTCACAAAACTTTAGATGACTCAGCAATTCATGCTAAGCTGAAGGAAGCTAGACCCCAAAGGCCACATATTTCATTTATATCAAATGTCCATAGTAGTCAAGTCCATAGGGGCAGAAAGTGGTTGTCAGGGGCTGTGGGGGTAGGGTGGGGGGTTCAGGAATTGGGAGTTAACACTAATGGTTACAAGGGTTCTCTTTCAGGTGATGAAAACTTTCTAAAATTAGATTGTGATGATGGTTGCACAAATAAGAATATACAAAGAACCACTGTTCACTTTAAAGGGGTAATTTTATAGGATGTGAATTGTATTTCAGTAAAGCTGCTATAAAAATTTTTAAACTCCTTGACAGCACTCCTTTATCAAAACAGTTTAGTGGAGGCTTCAAGTTCCTTCAAGTTTTTATCACTTATTTCCAGCTGAACTTTTGAATCCTCATCCCCTGCTATCCTCCCTATAGCACCTTCCACCTGTACCCTAAACACACAAGCCATTTTATCATTCCATGCCTTTATACATACTATTCATGCTGCCAAGAGTGTCATACTGTTTTCTCTATTGAACTCATGTATCTTTGAAGACCAAATACAGTTTCCAAATACAGTTTCCTTCAAGTCATCCCTTATTCCTCCAAAGTTGATCATGCCCTCTATACTATAAATACTGGTAGATTTAAGTACTGGTTGATTTACATGCATCTGCCCTTTTAATTGGACAAGGCAATGGCACCCCATTCTGGTACTCTTGCCTAGAAAATCCCATGGATGGGGGAGCCTGGTGGGCTGCAGTCCATGGGGTCGCTAAGAGTCGGACACGACTGAGCGACTTCACTTTCACTTTCATGCATTGGAGAAGGAAATGGCAACCCACTCCAGTGTTCTTGCCTGGAGAATCCCAGGGATTGGGGAGCCTGGTGGGCTGTCATCTGTGGGGTCGCACAGTCGGACACAACTGAAATGACTTAGCAGCAGCAGTCCTTTTAATGGGCTTCCCAGGTGGCCCTAATGGTAAAGAACCCACCTGCCAATGCAGGGACCTAAGAGATGGGGGTTCGATCCCTGGGTCAGAAAGGTCCTCTGGAGCAGGGAAGGGCAACCCACCCAAGTATTCTTGCTTAGAGAATTCCATGGACAGAGAAACCTGCAGAGTTATTGTCCATAGGGTCACAAAGAGATGGAGATGACTGAAGTGACTTACACATACATAACCTGCTAATAGACTGAACTTGAGTTTATCAGACAGTTTGATAGAACCTAATGCTTAGAAGCACTTAGTAAATGTTTACTGAACAAATGAATGATAAAATATTTCCTCATTATTGACTAGAAACACTGCTATTTTTTTCTCCAACTAGTTTAACTCGTAAATCCATGCAAATATAACTTTAGTGTTGACCTTTAGAGACCAGTAAAATCAAATAAAAAGACAAATTTGAGGCCAACCTTGAGACTTATGGAAAATTACTATAAAGTAACATTTCATGAGGGTTCATAGTTCAGATACTTATCACTGTTGACTGAACACACTTACTGAAGTCAACACTCTTTTATTCAACATATTAAATGTGTTGTTTAACTCTGGTAACCACAGCTGTGACTTAGTTAACGATCTCAATAAATCCTACTTAAATCAGAGACAGGAAAAAATTATGCAAATGAATTCTTATCTGTTTTTCTGCCCAAGGCATATTTGATAACAGATAAAACATACTCCAAATAGTCTCTTCTTAATAGTCAAGAAGCCATTTGAGGTTTTATTTGGATCAAAATCAAAGAAGAGGAGAAGCCTGCTATGTTCACAAATGATTTTATTTCAGAAAGAAATTACACATTAAAAAGAAGATATAGTTAAGAGCTTACATGCATGTATGGAAGTGACTCTAAGAAAGTAAACAGTTATTAAATATATAAAGCACATGATTTAAGAAGACAGTAATAGATAATAACAGATGGGCTTGCCTTAGGTTCACCCACAAAATAGTATCTTTTGTCTAAAAACAAAGATATTGGTCTTTGAGACAGCTCTTTAGACATGAGTTTGTACTTCCAGTGGACTTGAAAAATCAAACCAATCACACCAGGCTCCACATAGGCTGTATCACACCCATACTCATCAAGCAGGATGGAAACCATCCATCAATTAAACCTTGCAGCTAGATAGGATGTCTTCCACTAATCTCTTGTAAACCCAGGCATCACCCTTAAGCCGCTGCCTCCTGATACCCACCACATCGGGTTTTTGAAGCTGGCACACTTCTAGTTCAAACTGCATTGTCACTTTGCCAAAATCTGACTGTGTTTGACACTTCAGTGTATAGCTGTGAAAAACAAGATAAGAAGCCAGTGAGTAGGAGAATCATGAATATTCTGTATAATACAAGAGATTTCTAAGCCTCTAGGAGGCCAGTGGGGAAAATGAACCATGATTTCATATTAAGCAAGGTAGTACTGTTTACAGTTTCCAGATGACCTAGCTATGCATTAGTGATGGAGTGTTTTCCCAAAAGCTGAACCAGAATCTTTAAAAAAAAAAAAAAAAAAAGCTGAAAAGGCTTTATCAGAATTCTCCCTTGCTCCAAAGAAAAGTGCTTTATTCATAGCTATACAAGCCATTCATGCTTAAGAAATCTTTTGGCATCCTTTATACAACTCTTTCAATGGTGTAACCTGTGAACATCAGGCCATTTCCACAATGTTCACAACAAAAGAAAGCAGAAGGAAGATGAAGAATATTTTATTTTGTTCACTTCATCAGAACTTCTGTCTTTCATATAAATTAAGCTGAAGCCACCAACCTGTTAGTAAGAAACATGTTTTTGAGGTTTTTCTAATAGTGAATGTGAAAGTCATTCAGTTGTGTCCAACTCTTTGCAACCCCATGGACTATATAGTCCGTGGAATTCACCAGGCCAGAATACTGGAACGGGTAGCCTTTCCCTTCTCCAGTGGGTGGACCTTCCCAACCTAGGGACAGAACCCAGGTCTCCCACTTTGCAGACAGATTCTTTACCAGGTGAGCCACAAGGGAAGCCCTATTTTCTAATAGTAATAAGAGGTTATGATCATTATAACACTTTAGGGCAGAGTTATAAAATATATCACTCTTTTTCTTACTTGTGTCCTTTGGGGCTTGATCTATTAAAAATAAGCAGTCGATACCAGAAATGCCATAAGGTATACCCTGTAGTTAAGGTTCCCGATGGGAAGATGAAGCACAGAGCAATGTAGTCACATCAAAGATAAAATGTGATTCTTCTTCATTGGAAAAAGATAGTAATGGAATATAACAGAGATTAGTGATGCCACACCACTGATAAATTCGTTATTCTGCTTTGTCACAAAGAAAGTAAAAACAGTTAAGATAAAAAGAAAAATAAGGGATCAAGGCAGACCTTTGGGTGGATCAGGAAATTCAAAGAACAGATTATTGGTTAATAGCCAGTTAGTGATCTGACAGATTATATGCTAAAGGAAAAATAATTGAAAGCTTTCTCATATAGATTCATTCATGACAGGTCTGCAACTGTGAATAAACCCCAAGCATGAAGAGCAAGTCAGGGTTAGATGTGTTCTAATGACATCTGAAGAAGAAAGCCAGGATTCACATAAGGAGTGCTTGCCAACACTTAGAGATAGTGAAAAGTAAAATTACCGTTGCAAGAGATTCTTTCTTAAAATCCTCTCTGTATTGACTGTTCCATTTAAATATTTTTGTTAATTTATTAGTGGCTCTTCTTTGTCATTGTTCAGTCACGTCTAACTCTTTGTGACCTCATGGACTACAGAACACCAGGCTTCCCTGTCCGTCACTGTCTCCCAGAGTTTGCTAAAATTCATGTCCACTAAGTCAGTGATGCTATCCAACCATCTCATCATCTGTTGCCCCCCTTCTCCTTTTGCCTTCAATCTTTCCCAGCATTGGCGCCTTTTCCAATAGGTCAGCTCTTTGCATCAGGTACCCGAAGTGTTGGAGCTTCAGCATCAGTTCTTCCAATGAATATTCAGGGTTGATTTTCTTTAGGATTGACTGGTTTGATCGCCTTGCAGTCCAAGGGACTCTCAAGAGTCTTCTCTAGCACCACAATTCGAACCCATTAATTTTTGGCACTCATCCATCATTATGGTCCAGCTCTCACATCTGTACATGACTACTGGAAAAACCATAGCTCTGTCTATACAGACCTCTGTTGGCAAAGTGATATCTCTGCTTTTTAATATGCTGTCTAGGTTTATCATAGCTTTCCTTCCAAGGAGCAAGAGTCTTTTAATTTCACGGCTGCAGTCATGTCTGCAGTGATTCTGGAGCTCAAGAAAAATAAAACCTGTCACTGTTTCCATTTTTTCCCCCTTTTATTTGCCATGAAGTGATGGGGACTGGATGCTATGATTTTAGTATTTGGAATGCTGAGTTTTAAGTCAGTTTTTTCATTCTTCTAGTTTAGTGCTTTCATTCTTCTATTAGTGCTTTAATAATGAAATTTTAGAGAGACATAACTAAGTGGAAATGCTTAGAAATATGAACATCTTAAGTAACCAGAAGAGTTCTGGCTGTCCAAACCATGAGATCATGACCCAGGAGGTTCTGATGGCAGTTCACTCAACAGTGGGAAAGAGATAAAGTGATATACTTTCTAAAGTACTGAAAACCAATCCTATATCACATAGACATCATAAAAGGAGTGCATGTACATATATATATATATATATATATATATCCTTGATTTGTTTGAGGTATCTCATAAATTTAGATTACAATTTAGAAATATTATTGCTAAGCAGAACATTAAAGAAAAATAGAAGAAGCAAAAGAAAACTGGAAGAAATTCAGATTTTTCTATTTTGAAAAGTCTAACTTTGAAAGCAGTCACCTAAAAACTTCTAAAGCCCATATAAAATAAAAGAAAATAAATTATAAACACAGACACTATCATAAAAGCTTTTTTGGAAAAAATGAGATGGAAGAAATACATATTTTTAATAAGGGGAGAGGGGACTCAAACTATATTTTCTCAAAGTTCAAAAGACATCAAGTAATAGATGCAAACACGCTTCTTACCCCTTCTGTACAAAGTCAACGTGTTTCTTTGGAAGAACAGACATTATTTCATTCAAGAGTTGATCTGGATTCACTAATCTGGTTGTAGTCACATTATAATGAGGCTTAAAAAGAAAAAGGAGGGGTGAGAAGTAAATCCTTACATTAACACAAAGACCATCCTACCTGATTTAGAGATCCCCAATTCAATATAGTACCATTTCAAGTGGAAATATTTCAAGACAAACAGAATTTACAATCAACTCTTAGTAAGTTGGACTGAGATGGTACTGGGAGAGCCTAGAGAAATCATGTTTATTAGTAATAACCTCCATATCATCAATTTTTATACTTGCATCTTCCTCTCCTACCAGGTTTTTAAATAAGTAAATAAATATTAAATAATGTCTATTTCTCTGAGCTCTACCTATTTCCCCCTTCCTACACTGTGATAGATTCCTGCAGTGTAAACTGTGAGAAAACAAATGCCCTAGAAAATTTCACTTGTAAATAGTTGGATGTGTTTCCTTAATTCTTCTTGATTACTTAAGGAATTTTATAGATTCTCAGGAGCTGATTCTATGACAGTTCTATAAAGGAATGAATATAACAGGTTTCCTTCATTCACTCACAGCATATTTCTCAGAAATAATTTCATTCCTAATTGGTAACTGTCTATCCATTCATCCAACATCTATTTATTGAAAGCTTACTGGTGCCAGGCACTGTTTTAATAGGTCCCAGAGACAGACAAGAATCCCTGCCTTCCTAGTACTACTTTTATTGTCAAACAAAATTATACCTTCTATATCTCTAAGATTTCAGTTCTTTTTATAACAAAATGCTGAGGTTGGAAAAGACTCCACTACCTTACTTTTCAAATGAAGAGCCTATGACCCAAAGAAGAAATACAAGTTTTTTAAGATGGGGTTTCCCAAAATGTGATAAAAAATTATAACTGGACTTGTAACTCTAAGTGGCACATATATGCCTTTTTTGGATCACACTGCATAGCATGCGGGATCTTAGTTCCCTGACAAGAGTTCAAGACTGTGCCCTGTGCAGCAGAAGTATGGAGTCTGAACCACTAGACCACCAGGGAAGTCCCCAGATAAACATTTTTATGTATTTGTTCCAATCTGATTTAGAAAAATATAATTAGCAAAAACTAATAATATATGATTTCCTTTTAAATAAATACAAGCTTTTAAAAAGTTAGTCATCTTGACTGTGGTGGTTTCACAAGTGCATTCTGTATGCCAAAGTATATGAACTGTACATTTTTAATATATGCAGATTATTGCATGTCAATTATACCTCTAAATCTATTTTAATTCTGCATCACATAATGCTCACCTTGGCAGCACCTATACTAAAATGCATCATATAAAGAAAGTATCAGAAAAATAACAGTGTAGATTATACACTGATAAGCTGATATAAAGGTGACTGTCAAATGACTAGAGTTCAGGAACCTGAGTTACAGGCTATAAAAGGAACAAGAGGCAAAGCTATGACAAGCTCCTTTGTCTCTTGGCTTCCAACTCAGGACTTTTTCACCTAATTAACTTGGTCTTTTCAAGATAATAACAAACTACACACTTTCAAATCACAATTCAAGTGATTCCTTTTGTAAAATAAAGAAGTGATCTTACTTTATCTATTTAAAATTCAGATTTTTAAAGACTCCTTCCTAAAAGAAGGCTTAACTACATAAGGTTTGCTATCTTAAAAACTAAGGTGTTCTTCATACAATCTTTTATCTTTTTTCGCCCCATCTCACAGCTTGTGGGATTTTAGTTCCCCAAGAGATCAAACCTATGTTCCCTGCAGTGGCAGCACCGGACCATCAGGAAAATCCCTTTGTACCATCCTTTTAATTTTCTGTAAGTTTATAATTTTTAACTTAACAACCAGGTGGAAAAATGAGGCTAATCTCCGAAAGCAAGTCCTTCAGTTCTGAAAAACTTTAAACATTAGAAAGGGTTAAAGATCCAAAGTTACATAAAGTTTCAGATGCTCGGATGTGCTAATTAGAACTATGATTCTGCTACACTGGGGTTAAAATGCTCAACACTGACAAAAATAATGATACTTGACACTGGAACACCTTATATCAATAAAGCATTTCGTATGCAATGTAGCATTTCTTGTTTACATATCCCAACTCTGTGAAGCTGCCAGAGACATTCTCTCCAGTTTTTACAAATAAAGACATTGAGAAAGTCAGAGATAAAATGACTTAGCCAAGCTACACTGGATGAAGCTGGGGCTATAACCCAGGCTTCTCATTCCCATCTTGTCATTTTTCTCCTACATTCTGGAAGCACTGGGAAATCCCTAGAAAGCCAATATCACAGCAGTTCCTACTGAAAAATGCATTCAAGTTCCAAACAATTTACATAGGTGAACATTTCAAGGATGTTATCCATTAGTATTTGATAACTGCTTAGCATCTCAATAATGCATATAATTGGACAAGTTTCCTTAATCTTCTTTATTTACTGTTCTCATAGAAATGACATATGATTTTCATAATTTCAGTGTCAGGTTTTGAAATACCTCACAACTGTCTCCAACCAGAGAAATCTCAGAATAAAAGGATAAAATATGCCTAATAAACAGTCGTATGAAACATAAAACTCCAGTGAATTATGTAAGTTCTACCAGGTAACATATATTAATGGAGAAGTCCTATCTTCTCTCACTTTAAGACAGACCATAAATTGGATCTCAGAACATTCTCCCCTGAAGCGCCCAGCCTCCCTTCTGGGCCTGTTGCTATTCTTCTCACACACACCACACTCAAAGTTCAGATTAACGTCCCCTGCATTCAAATATTTTGTGAGGGCCTACAAATGCACCCATGTGTCAGGGACTCTTCTGTGTACCAGAAATAGGACTACTGAGCACACATTCCCACCCTTAAGACAGTTCCGCATACACGCCCCATGCTTCCTCATCTCCATGTTGCCTCTGAGATTAATCCCCGTACCTGAACTTCAATATTTAAGTTTTAGTTATTTGTCCACCCAAAAGACCAACTGTATGTAATTTACCTCTGCATTAAGCCCACCGCATAGTAACATATAAACTTTAGGTGCTCAAAAAATATGTACATATTGGTTAAACAGATGAATAAGTAAAAAAAAAATACTCATCAATTCACACATTCAATACTTTTCTTTGGGAAAAAAAAAACCCAGTACAATTAGCAGTCAGCTTCTAAAATCCATATTAAAGAATTTCAGTCCACCTACCTTTAGTCTTCTTGGCCCATCTTTGACAGAGCCTTTCCTTTTGCTCCTGGTAAGCACTGTGATAACCTTATCCAACCCCTTCTCGAGGCTCCCAAACACTTTGGTTCCTTTCCTTTTGGAGTTTCCTCTACAGGTACTTGGTTGAGATTGAGTTCTACTGAGCGACACCTGAGGGGAAAAACAAAAAACCTCATGAGTAGGAGCTGCACTTCCACCTGTTGGCCCCTCACAGAGGTGCTTTTATCCTGCCTGATAGGTGCCAGATATGCCCAGGCCAGGCCATCTTATTCTTCTTCAGTGAGCACGAAAGCCATCTCCCACCCACATGCAGCCATCACCTGTTCCCCGAGCCAAATGCCAAAATTATTTTTCCCCTACCTTTTTTAATGTCAAAACTGTAGAAGAGTTCAGCAAAATACATAACAACCACCCACATATCCTTCTAGATTAATATTATATTAATATTTTGTCACATTTGCTTTCTTTATGTATCAGCTCAGTCGTGTCTGACTCTGCGACCCCATGAATTGCAGCATGCCAGGCCTCCCTATCCATCACCAACTCCCAGGGTTCACTCAAACTCATGTTCATCGAGTCAGTGATGCCATCCAGCCATCTCATCCTCTGTCGTCCCCTTCTCCTCCTGCCCCCAATCCCTCCCAGCATCAGAGTCTTTTCCAATGAGTCACCTCTTCGCATGAGGCGGCCAAAGTACTGGAGTTTCAGCTTTAGCATCATTTCTTCCAAAGAAATCCCAGGGCTGATCTCCTTTAGAATGGACTGGTTGGATCTCCTTGCAGTCCAAGGGACTCTCAAGAGTCTTCTCCAGCACCACAGTTCAAAAGCATCAATTCTTTGGAGCTCAGACTTCTTCACAATCCAACTCTCACACCCATACATGACCACTGGAAAAACCATAGCCTTGACTAGATGGACCTTAGTCGGCAAAGTAATGTCTCTGCTTTTCAATATGCTATCTAGGTTGGTCATAACTTCTCTTCCAAGGAGTAAGTGTCTTTTAATTTCATGGCTGCAATCACCATCTGAAGTGATTTTGGAGTCCAAAAAAATAAAGTCTGACACCGTTTCTACTGTTTCCCCATCTATTTCCCATGAAATGATGGGACCAGATGCCATGATCTTCATTTTCTGAATGTTGAGCTTTAAGCTGACTTTTTCACTCTCTTCTTTCATCAAGAGGCTTTTTAGTTCCTCTTCACTTTCTGCCATAACGGTGGTATCATCTGCATATCTGAGGTTATTGATATTTCTCCCGGCAATCTTGATTCCAGCTTGTGGTTCCTCCAGCCCAGTATTTCTCATGATGTACTCTGCATATAAGTTAATAAGCAGGGTGACAATATACAGCCTTGACGGACTCCTTTTCCTATTTGGAACCAGTCTGTTGTTCCATGTCCAGTTCTAACTGTTGCTTCCTGACCTGCATATAGATTTCTCAAGAGGCAGGTTAGGTGGTCTGGTATTCCCATTTCTTTCAGAATTTTCCACAGTTTATTGTGATCCACACAGTCAAAGGCTTTGGCATAGTCAATAAAGCAGAAATAAATGTTTTTCTGGAACTCTCTTGCTTTTTCCATGATCCAGCAGATGTTGGCAATTTGATCTCTGGTTCCTCTGCCTTTTCTAAAACCAGCTTGAACATCAAGTGTAGGGAAAGATGGGCCTCAGCACAGGAACCTTGGCCCCAGCCTCCCAGCCGGCTGTATTTTTTTATTTATTTACTTTCGGCTGTGCTGGGTCCGCACTGCGACACGGGCTTTTCTCTAGCTGTGCCGAGCCAGGGGCTACTCTCCAGTTTCAGTGTACAGTCTTCTCATTGAGGTGGCTTCTCTTGTTGGGGAGCACAGGCTCTAGGGCCCACAGGCTTCAGCATTTGCAGTTCCCAGGATCTAGAGCACAAGCTCAATAGTTGTGGTTCACAGGCTTAGCTGCTTTGCAACATGTGGGATCATCCCAGATCAGGGATCAAATCCATGTTCCCTGCACTGGCAGGAGGATGCTTTACCACTGAGTCTCCAAAGAAGCGCCTGCTGTATTTTAAGTTAAGGTGTCAATCCTACTGTTGATGAGTCTCACAACTTCCCCTGAGGAAGGCAGTATCAATATCCTCAGTAATGACCACAGGCTACGTTTATACAGACATTCCTACAGTCCCTGACAGAATTCACATGCTGGTTTACCTTAATTCGGTTTATCATATTTGAAAAAAGGAAATCTGGTTACATATACTGAAGAGCAAACAAGTCTTAAAAACTCAACACTTACCGCCTCTCAGGGCTAATGACTCCTGTTATTAACTTCTCTGTTCCTGTTGAATTTACTGGCATTTTAATTGGGGTTTCTTTCAGGAACTGGTTTCCAGCTATTAGAAAAACAACAAATACAAACCATATGTAGCTTACATGCTATGGTTTCAAAATTTTTATCAATAATATGTGTATCACCTCATTCACTGGCTCAGAAATATTGTAATCACTTGCCCAGTGATGTCAACGCTCTAATTCTTTAAAGAAATGTTTCCATGTGATTTACAAGAAAAACAAAATCATTTTGCTTTACAAATGTGACTCTGCTTTTTCTTTACTGTAAGACTGAGGCCATGCTTATGATTTTGTTATAAATATCACATGAAAAATCTAAATAAAACATATAAATAATACTTCATGATTACTGATTCTCCTCTCTATAAATAAAAGTCAATTTGTATTTATACCTTTAATTGATATATTACTGAGAGGTGTTAACTCAATTCATAGCCATTTCAACTCCTGTCAGGCAAAGAGAATAGTCCCCTCGAAAGCTGACGAAAGTTATTAAAGATGTTGTGAGCTTTAGTTATTTTTATACTCCATATTCCAGAATTTGGGGTTTTATTCAGCAGTGTATTTGTAACTGATATAGTTTGTAACAAATCTGCATTAGCAATCTGGTTACTGCTAATTAGCCAACTTTTTGTTCATGATCTAAAAGTTGTATACTGCTTAGAAATATAAGATACCAAGGTTTTAAGAGATCAGGGGTTTTGTTTTACTTATGACTATATAGCATTACTCTCACTGGTTCCCCAAGAACAAGAAAATAAGATTAATCAACAATACCTATGAAAACAGTATTCATCTTTGTATACTGAGAGTTTCTACTACCATACATAGTTACCCTTCAACAAACTCTCATTAAATGGATTAGACAGGATTCAGAAAAAATAAAACCAATTCTTAGGTCAAAAAATGACTAAGAGGGACTGCCCTTTGATCATGTTGCTAAGACTCCATGCTTCCAATGCAGGTGGCTCAGGTTTGATCCCTGGTCAGGGAATTAGATCCCACATGCTGCAATGAGGACCCAGAGCGGCAAAATAATAATAAAAAAATAAATATTAAAAAAATGAAGAGGGAGAGGGTGGGATGGTTTGGGAGAATGGCATTGAAACATGTATACTATCTTGTAAGAAACGAAGCGCCAGTCTATGTTCAATGCAGGATGCAGGATGCGTGGGGCTGGTGCACAGGATGATTTAGGGAGATGATGTGGGGTGGGAGGTGGGAGGGGGCTTTGGCATTGGGAGATCGTGTTCACCTGTGGCTGATTCATGTCAATGTATGGCAAAACAAATACAGTACTGTAATGTAGATTAAAGTATTAAAAAAAAATGACTCAGAGCAAAAGTAAAATGCAAAGTGCTGATGGAGGCTATCAACTGGGGCTTTGGACAGTTTCTTTTGGCAGCCCTTATGTTTAAAGAAAAATGGCCCAAAATAGCTTCTGACCAATGTAATCTCTCACAGGGACAAGATATGTAAATTAATGACACTTTAAGATTATAAATTCTAACCTATATTTTCAAAACTTTCAGAATTACAAAATTTTTTATTGAAAGTCAATGACAGAAGGGACTTTTTTTTTAATAATTTTTTTTTAAAAGCCCTGAATGGGTTAAGGTGAGTTAAAGGTCCATTCTAGTTCCCTACCCAACCTCACAACTCACAAAGGCCCTTGTAGGTGTATTAAGAGAAGAGAAAGAGATACAATGCAATAGCAGCAATTACTGAGGTCCTGCTATGTACAAATATTATGTCATTAACACTCATAAATAACCACAGGCTTTCACACATCACACCGAACTGGCCTCATGATTTTAGGGAAAGTGTTGATTCAACTGGATAATGCTATCAACAGAACTTCCAGCAAATATTCTCACCAAGTGTTTCATAATATCTCTATGTACAGGAAGTAGACTCTAGAACTGGCTATCAGTTAGTCAGTTAGCAAACTGGAAACACAATGGCAGGATGTGGGCAGCGCCATTCACAAGACAATGTTTCACGGTGTAGGTTCATTAAGATTTTAACGTTACACACAGGTAGGTCACAATTGCTGGAAAGAAAACTAATAAAGTTTAGGTGTCATTTCTTTAAAGTGACAGAGACTAGATCACAGTAAATAAAATCCATTCAGGCTGTCTCTAATTTATTCATTTCTTCATTCAACAGAAATGGCCCCCATTATATACCAGGCACTAGTTTTCTCAGGTGGCTCTAGGGGTAAAGAACCTGCCTGCCAATGCAGAGACATGAAAGACACAGGTTTGATCCCTGGGTCGGGAAGATCCCCTGGAGGAGGGCATGGCAACCCACTCCAGTATTCTTGCCTGGAGAATCCCACAGACAGAGGAGCCTGGAGGGCTACAGACCATGGGGTCGCAAAGAGTCAGGCAGACTGAAGCAACTTGGCATGCATGCAGGCACCTAGTAGGCACAAGATACCAAGTATGGCTCCAGCTAGGTACTATGCCATGTCACAGTAAAGAAAGACAGAGGCTACTCATGACACTGTCTCACCCTGGTGAGACCTCGTACTAGAAAACTGGATTCAGTTCTAGGCACTATGTTTTAAACAGAGTGACAAAGCAGAATGTGCCCAGATAAGATCAGCTATGAAAACACTGAGATGTCACCAAGGAAACAGCCTGAATAATTGGTGATGATTAAAATGAAGAGGAAATCAAGGTAAATGAAAGAGCTGTAATATGGACACAGCTCCAGGTATCTGGAAGGGCATCAGTAATAGAACAGGCAGACCAGGATCAGACACCAGAAATGGAGCTCCAGACGAGTAAGAGTCATTCCATGTGGGGGCAGAGGGGCAAGCAAGGTCTCAGCCATCATGTACAACCTTGGGCAGATCCCTTCACTCATCTGAGTCTCAGCTTCCTCCGTTGTGAAAAGGGTGCTAAATCGCTTCAGTCGTGTCCGACTCTGTGTGACCCGATAGACGGCGGCCCACCAGGCTCCCCCGTTCCTGGGATTCTCCAGGCAAGAACACTGGAGTGGATTGCCACTTCCTTCTCCAATGCATGAAAGGGAAAAGTGAAAGTGAAGATGCTCAGTAGTGTCCAACTCTCAGCGACTCCATGGACTGCAGCCTACCAGGCTCCTCTGTCCATGGGATTTTCCAGGCAAGAGTGCTGGAGTGGGTTGCCCTTGCCTTCTCCATGTGAAAAGGGTAGGGGGATTAAATCAGCTATAACTTGCTTTTTACCTTTGATATTCTATGATGCTATGATTCAACTCTATAAATGTGGGAAAGAGAAAAACTTAATAACATTTGAGAAAAATCTGAAGTTGATTAATATGCTTTCATTCCAACTAATGCAAATAACATATGCTTAAAAAACAGCCTGGCTTCTCCTATAATTCCTGAGGGCAATGCTAGCCATTTCTGATCTGCTATATGTTTATTTAGCCTGGTAAGAAGAAGGAATTTCGAGATATTTTGCTACTGTTTAATCTAAACAGCAAATACCTTTTGAAGGTGTACTGTAATGATTTGGTGTAGTGAGTATTTCTCTTTTATACTGGTTCTTATTAACTGGAGTCTTTGGCTCAGGAAATACAAAGCACTCTTCATTCTTTACAGCAGACTTAGGAGTATATACATTTTCTTTGTTCTTTAATTTATTGGCAGATGCCCTGCATAATACTGGAGTTAATGATGTAGATTCCAGGCCATTTGATTCTGTCCAGTGCTTGGCAAACTGGAAAAAAAGTTACTGGTAAAGCACACTGAAGAAGAAAAGTCAATTTCTTTACAACATGCCTTAATCATCTGCAAATTACCTTGCACCATTTTTATTAAAATGAAACACTATCAAGAGGATATTATTGGTGATACCAGGAAATTTGAAAATGTATATTCAGTTCTCTTTAGTTAGTACATGTAGATCACTTTAAGCTGTTCTATTGACAGGTAATTTTCAACATGTTTCAAGCTGTATTTAATCAAACATACCCAGATTCTAGGCAATTGAGGATGGCCACAAATAAATCCCTAAGAATTGCCTCCCATATCTAAACTGCCAGTTTGCTTCTAATATGTACCAAGAAATAAAAGTTTAGCCAATGACCAGCACAGAAAAACTATGTTAAAATGTTCTAACAGAAATGTTGCATAGAAAATATGTCTTAATCCTTTAAATTTATGGTTGAGCTTGCAAAAAGATAGGAAAATCCTCAGAAGTCAAACGAAAAACAGGAGCATGAATGCAGAAATGTAATCAAGTCTGAAACTGTCTGCTGCCCTAAGGGCATCTACCCACTCGCATAATCTACAGCAGGAGATGAGACCTATGCAAGGTGCTAAGTTAGAGCCAAAGCTTCCAGGTAAAGTCAGGAGGAGCCAAAACAAAACTGAAAGGGTGAACAAATGTAAACCTGCCCTGTAAAGGAGTTGGCAAAAAAACCGTTTGTCCTGGTTATGGCTCTGAAGAAGAAAAGAGTTTCCTTTAACAATTGCTAAGTAACCACAGGACAGTCTTCACACAGGTTTGGAGCTCAAATTCATATCCCAGAAATTTCAGCCTTAGAATTTGATTTAAAATAGTTCTAGTCCTAAATGGTTGTATTCCAGGAACATGACAAAAGGAAACACAATTCCTATCTGAAAGAAGAGCCCCTTAATCCAAGCCTCAAAGCATTCCCAAAGAGTTCCAAGAAAAATGAGCCTATTAAAAAAAAATCACAAATGATACAAACACCATGAGCAAAAGTCAGGAGAAAAAATAAACAAAAGAAACAAACCCAAAAAGATGTCAGATACTAAAATTATCAAGTACAGAACATAAATATGTTCATATGTTCAAAATAATAAAAATTAAAAACATGAAAAGTGTTAAAGCAATTTTGAAGAAGAATAAAAATCCCTAGAATTATGCAATGATAAAAATTCAATGGACATGTCAAATAGCAGATAGAAATGAAAAAGAACGTGAATGTGAAATAAATCTGAAACGATCTAGAATACAGTTTAGAGAGAAAGATATGGGATATATGAAAGAGAGTTTAAAATAAACGGAAGACGAAGATCTATGGTCTGCTGCTGCTCAGTCACTTCAGTCGTGTCCGACTCTGTGCGACCCCTTAGACGGCAGCCCACCAGGTTCCTCCATCCCTGGGATTCTCCAGGCAAGAAAACTGGAGTGGGTTGCCATTTCCTTCTATGGTCTAATATGTATCTATTATACGTTCCAGAGATAGATAATAGAGACAATGAAAAGCAGTAATTACTTAAGGTATTTTCTAAAATTAATTAAAGGTACAAATCCTCAAATACAGGAAACACAAAGAATCGCAAACAAAAAGAAATCCATATCTGTATTTACCAAGTTGTACAACTCTAGAAGACGCTACTCACCCAGACAGTACACCTAACAATGAGACTGCAGAACACCAAAAGCAAAGAGAAAATCCTAAAAAGAGCCAGAGAGAAAAGGCTAACTAGAAAGCAACCTGACTGACACTGATTCAGCTCAGTCGCTCAGTCATGTCTGACTCTTTGTGACCCCACGGACTGCAGTATGCCAGGCCTCCCTGTCCCTCACCAACTCCCAGAGTTTACTCAAACTCATGTGATGCCATGTGATGGCATGCCAATCGTTGATGCCATCCAATCACCTAATCCTCTGTCATCCCCTTCTCCTCCCGCTTTCAATCTTTCCCAGCATCAGGGTCCTTTCCAAACAGTTCTTCACATCATGTGACCAAAGCATTGGAGTTTCAGCTTCACCATCAGTCCTTCCAATGAATATTCAGGACTGATTTCCTTTAGGATGGACTGGTTGGATCTCCTTGCAGTCCAAGGGACTCTCAGGAGTCTTCTCCAATACCACAGGTCAAAAGCATCAGTTCTTCGGCACTCAGCTTTCTTTATAGTCCAACTCTCACATCCATCCATGACTACTGGAAAACCATCGCTTTGACTAGACAGACCTTTGTTGGCAAAGTAATGTCTCCACTTTTTAATATGCTATCTAGGTTGGTCAGAGCTTTTCTTCCAAGGAGCAAGCATCATTTAATTTCATGGCTGCAATCACCATCTGAAGTGATTTTGGAGTCTCCAAAAATAAAGTCTGTCACTGTTTCCATTGTTTCCCCATCTATCTGCCATGAAGTGATGGGACCAGATGCCATAATCTCAGTTCTCTGAATGTTGAGTTGTAAGCCAACTTTTTCACTCTCCTCTTTCACTTTCATCAAGAGGCTCTTTAGTTCTTCACTTTCTGCCATAAGGGTGGTATCGTCTGCATATCTGAGGTTACTGATATTTCTCCTGGCAATCTTGATTCCAGCTTGTGCTTCATCCAGTCCAGCATTTCTCATGATGTACTCTGCATATAAGTTAAATAAGCAGGGTGACAATATACAGCCTTGACATACTCCTTTCCCTATTTGAACCAGTCTGTTGTTCTATGATCAGTTCTAACTATTGCTTCTTGACCTGCATACAGATTTCTCAAGAGGCAGGTCAGGTAGTTTGGTATTCCTATCTCTTGAAGAATTTTCTAGTTTGTTGTGATCCACATAGTCAAAGGCTTTGGCATAGTCAATAAAGCAGAAGTAGATGTTATTCTGGAACTCTCTTGCTTTTTCTATAATCCAATGGAGGTTAGCAATTTGATCTCTGGTTCCTCTGCCTTTTCTAAATCCAGCTTGAACATCTGGAAGTTCATGGTTGACATACTGTTGAAGCCTGGCTTGGAGATTTGAGCATTACTTTGCTAGCATGTGAGATGAGTGCAATTGTGCAGTAGTTTAAGTATTTTTTGTCATTGCTCTTCTTTGGAATTGGAATGAAACTGACCTTTTCCAGTTCTGTGGCCACTGCTAAGTTTTCCAAATTTGCTGGCAAAGTGCTGACACTGATTACTCAATGGTAACCACAGAAGCAAGAAGACAGTGGAGGAGAAGGAAATAGCAACCCATTCCAATATTCTTGCCTGGGAAATCCCATGGACAGAGGAGCCTGGTGGGTGACAGTTCATGAGGTTGGACATGACTTAGCAATTAAACAATTCTTTATTAATCAAAAAAAAAAAAAAAAACTATCTCTAGGAGAACAGAGGGGGAAAAAGAGAGTGGAATAATATGTTCAAAATGAAGAGTGTAAAATAACTGATAAACTAGAAATCAATATACAGAGAAACTACATTCCAAAAATGAAAGTGAAAAAGACAATTTTAGCTAATTTAGAAAGAGTGTTTGCCATCAATTCTGACTTCCACTAAAGGAAATTTTAAAGGATACACTTCAGGAAGAAAAAAAATAATTTTAGAATGAAGGATTTGAGAGATAAGAAGGGTAAGTAAATGAAAGGAAATGTGAGTCAATCAAAACAAGTATCAATAGCATTACATTTTTAAAATGTAATTTATGAAGTTGAAAATGTATAGAGCCAAAAAAACTGTACCACAGTTATGCAGAATTAACTACTGGAGGAAAACGAGTGAAAGGTCCATGGGACCATAGTATCCAGTGATTTTTATGCCAAAACATTTTAAAACTTAAATGAAATGGACACTTTTAGAAAAACAAAATTCACCAAACTGACAGGAAGAAATTGAAATACTGTATAGTCCTATAAACACAAAAGAAATTGAATCAGTAGTTGACTAGCTTCTCACAGAAAAATTCCAGGCCCAGAGAGTTACATAAGCTCCATCGAACACTCAAGGAATAATAGCTCTTATAATTAATAGCTCTTAAATACCATTTCAGGGAATAAAAGAGACTATGTTCCAAATCATTTTAAAAGACAAACTATAATCTTAATATCAATCAGATACAATTAATATAAGATGGGATGGGATGCAAGAACAAGGAAAGAAAGGCTTTCACTCTTTATTCAACATAGTTCCATAATGTTTGAATTTTTTTTACAAGATGAATATACCCATGTATTACTTATACATAACAAAACTAAAATTTTCCAAAAAAAATGTCATTTAAGAAAGAATTGGCCAATCTCACTTAAGAACATAGAAGCAAAAATTCTAAATGAAAATTATTATTAAACTAAACCCAGCAACATGTAAAAAGATAGCAATACATCATGACAAACTGGGCTTATCTAAAGGATGCAAAATTGTTTTAAAATAAAATCTATTATTATAACATATACTACATTAAAAAATGGCAAGAACAAAGCCAGATGATTATCTCAACAGATGAATTCTATCTAATCTTTTTTCTGCAACTGAGAGTCTTAATTTTTAAGCAAACCAGGATAGATGAGAAAATTTTCTTAGTCTGAAACATATGGGGTGGGAGGCACAGAGAAGAGAGAGGGAAAAGGGGAATAACAGGAAAAGGGAAAGAAGAACAGAGAAAGGAGGGTAAAGGGAATGAAAAAGAGAAAACAAGCACTATATTTAATGGTAAAGAAGCATCATTCTACAGTTGGGAAGAACACAGAATGTCTGCTATATTGTTAGGACTACTAAGTACAGTAACAAAATGACGCTAAGGGCATGAGAATTGGAAAGGAAGTAACAAAACTATCATTCACAGCTGGTTTTTCATAATATGTGAAATATATAAAGTATAAGAATTTAAGAGTTTATGAAAGCTATTGAATTTAAGATCAATACACAAAAATCAATATCATATCTATACACCAGTATTAGACAGTTAGAAAATGTGACTTTAAAAAGCCTAACATTCCCAATAGCAATGAAAAATAAAAGTACTCAGGAATAAATCTAGTAAAAGATATATAAGATCTTTTGGGAGAAATTTATAAAATTTTATCAAAAGCAATTAACTAAAACCTAATAAAAAGCAAGGTATACTATGTCTACAGATGAGGGGTTTGAGAGTACAGACCTCAATTTTTCCCAAATTGAATCTTAGAACCAATGTAATTTCAATTTGTAAGTGTATGTAAAGTTATCAATTTATCAAAATGACTCTAAAATGTACATGGAAATGCAAAGGAACAAGAAATAGCCAAGATATCCCTATAGAAGCCTAAGATGGGAGGAAACAGGCCATCCAGATAAAAGAAATATTATAAAACTGAAGAGGTAAGACAGATGGTATTGGTGCAAATAAACCAATGAAACAAAATATTTCTCAGAAGCAGACATACATGCAACAACTTGATATCTGACAAAAGTGCCACTATAGATCAGCGCAGAAAGACCGCACTTTATAATGGTGCTGGCACAACTGGCTATAAGAGGAAGTACTGATTCCCTACCTCACCCCATACAAGAGCATGGATTCTCCATAGATTAAAGACTTCAATGTGAAAGAAAAAGCTGTAAAACTTGAGAAGCAGTATGTGTGCATGCATTTATAACTTTTTGGAGAATGATTTCTTTTAAAAGATACAAAAGTTACAAGCCATAACGAAAAATACTGACAACTCATTAAAATTAATGACTCCTGCCATCAAAGTAAAAAGACAAGTGACAAACTCAGAGAAGAAACCTGTACACCTGCAATACACAACCAACAAAGGGTTAGAATTAAACTTAGAATTTCCTCAATACCACAAGAGAAAAGAAACAATCCAATAGAAAAATAGGCAAAAGACGCAAAAACCATTTCATAAAATAGGAAAAAAAAAGAATGGCTGATCAACATATGAAAAGATACAAATGTAATCAAAAAGTACAAATTAAAACAACACTGAGGTATCACTTCACATTCATCAGATTAGAAAATATTAAATACAAAAAATATCAAGTATTGATAAGTTTGTGGAACAGGGACATTTAAATTATACCTCATTCTGTAAATAGGAGGGGAGAGGAAGAAAGGGAAAAAAGAGCAGCAAAGTACTCCAAAATGAAAATAATTCAACTTGAAATAATTGGCTTCCTTTCATTTATACCCCAACAATCTCCTGTTGGTATTTTCAATGGTTTAGGAATTCATGAAATTTGCAAGCACAAATTAGATCTCATGTTATATAGCTTAGATATTTTTTATAATTGAGATAACATATTTTACTTTAAATAATAAAAATAACCAACCTGTGGTGTTTGTGGAGTAGCCATATCTCTTGATGAAATGTCTTCACACCAGTCATAGTTTATTAATCCAGCCACATAATTTTCATCACTGGTGATCATATCTTCTAGACTCAGATTCTTTGACTATTCAAAAACAAAAGAACTCAGAAAACAATGCCACCATGATTCAGTTTTTAAGGGTCTATTACAGGCACAGGGCAAGGCCCTGGAAGCAGAAACAAATGAGAGACAGTATACAGAAGGAGCTCACATCCAAAACTGAAAACAAGAAGTCAAAAGTCTTTAATTCTAATTATTAGATAGGAGAATCTCTGATCTCAAACAAGATGCCTTGGAATGTTCTTATGTTATATGGCTAAGTAGCTTATCATTATCAGAAAATCACTACAACACCAGACAAATGACTCCTTTGCAAATCCACAAATAAGAACCTCTCTGACAAAGTAGAAAATGGAAGGGACTCTGAAATAGAGGTTTCTTGGTTGGAAGAACATACTGAGTAGTTAGCAATTTCTACTAGGAATAAATTAGCCTTATGAAACATCTCCTGGAGATAAGATATTTGGGATCCTATGCTAATAATACCACCAGAGTCACTTATTTTCCTTCATTCTTCCTCCTCAATAAACTGTCTGTGCTCAGTTGCTCAGGCGTGTCTGACTCTTTGCAACACCATGGACTGCAGCCTGCCCGGTTCCTCTGTCCATGGCATTCCTCAGGCAAGAATAGTAAAGTGGGGATCGAACCTGCATCTTCTGCAGTGGTAGGTGGATTCTTTACCACTGAGCCACTTGGGAAGCTAAATAAACTAGGAATACACTAGATACACCCTAAATTCTAAGACTATGCAGTATAGCTGGGTTTTTAATTTTTCTTTCCTTCAACATCTATTTAGCCTGGTCAGGCAACTGTACTTGAATTTCTTACACCCCCCCAAATCCCTTCTTTTCTAATTTTCTAATTCAAGGACAAATTTTCTCATATCTAAACTATTCAGGCAGACAATACAATCCCCAGCACTAGTCCTTCCACTCTCTCAACCAGGGATGACAGAGTTCTCCAGGGTTGTCAATTACCATCAACTAGAACTAGTTAGATGGAGTGCTAGGCTGAGAAAAATACTAAGACTAGGCTCAGTGGGGAGAAGCACAGTACTGTATCAATGAGGGCTACAGTACGGAGTAAAAGCACATACACATCCCTGATTGAATAATCCTATATACAAATGGATGAATTCTGAAAATCAGCCAAGTTGGTGATTTGTCGTTGTCATGGCTTGCTCAAAAATCCAGTTTCCCATTACCTATAGCACAAAGTCTAACCCTCTGATCTGGCCTTTCAAGGTTCTCTACAATCTAGCTTTCAGCTACCCTTCCAGATCACCCAATTCTCTCTCCCTCTCTTGCTTTTCACCCTTGAACTCTATTTTAACCAAACAAATCTGATCATTATCAAAAGAATACATCAAGCACATTTAGGAGACTGAGTTTTTGCTAATTCCATTTATCTTGCCCTAAATTCTGTGCTCCTTCTTTCCACTTTCCTAAACTTAACAATGGATCCAGTTTGAATCACCCATAGTGATCACTCCCATGCTCCACAAAGCCCCTACCACAAATCTCTAGTGCTTACCTGGCACCCACCATCTACTATGATGTGTTATTTATACGTGTCTTGCCTCATCTTATCTGTTAGACAGCAAGCACTCTCCTTCATAGAGACTGTTTCCTAAGAGCTAGCACAGGGCCTGAAAATGCTAATGATGTTGAAAATATGTGGTCTTTTTGTGGTTCTCAGATCAGATTGTATTATCATTTCACTGAAAGTGTCACCCATTGATTAATAGTGCAGAATTACTTTTTATAAAGAATACTCTAGAGAAAAAAAGAGTGATTCTATCAAGGAGGAGAACAGCAGAAAGACTATATAGCTTGCTTCAAGCCTTAGTGAGTTGCATAAAGATCAGGGAGAAAAAAAACACCAAAATTTGATTTCTACTTCATTTCTTGTCATTGAAAACTCTCTTTATTGGCTATAAAAATTGACTCAATAATATAAATGCCCAAATAATTAAATTATTGGGTAAATGCTCATTAGATGAAGATTAAATACCTTCCCAGATCATTTTTACTTGGATACTCTATGACTCATATAAGCATATCAACTGAGACCAGGCCAATCTAGATATAAGAAAATCTAATGGCTCAGGAAAAATGTCTAAGACCTTTTAACTAGGGTGTCATAAACTCAAAACCTAGGGAGTTCCCTGGCAGTCCAGTGCGGTTAGGATTCTGCACTTTCACTGCTGAGGGCCTGGGTTCAATCCCTGGTCAGGGAGCTAGGATCCTGCATGCCACACAGTATAGCCAAAAAATAAAAAATAAATAAAATTAAGCTGAGGTTTATTCTAAGTATGGAGGTATCTAACATCTCTCTGAAATTACCTTGATCAGAAGCAAAGTTTACGTTTTTGCGTCCTCCTGAATCCAAAGGTACCAACTTGAGTATCAGACTTTAAAGAGTTTGCTCTGTGAGCAGGATGAGGGATGGGATGATTCATGGAGTCAGCAGGTAAAAGATCTGCCGGGGCATGGGATATTCACCAACCCAGTATAACTCTCTGAGAACAGACTAGAAAAACAGCTCACCCTTTGCTGTCCACCTGAAACTATCACAACATTGTAAATAGGCTATACTCCAATACAAAACTAAAATGTTTTTAAAAAGAAAAACAGCCCAGCAGTAAGATTATCTCACTTCAGAGATTTCTTCACACAACAGCCCCTTACACTAACACTTTTCAGTTTTTAATTTGGTCAAAAGACCAACTAGGGAGAGAAGGGAGACAAGTTAGGTCTCTCAGGGACAAAAAAACCACTATATGTGCAGTACATGATTGACAAGTGCCAAAGGAGAGATCTACATGAGTTGTTAAAGGAATTGCCAGGGCTGGGGATATGGGTGGATTCAACAAAAGATTATGAAAGGGGTAGCATTTGAAGATTTTTAAAACACAGCTTTGATACCTATGAAAAAAATATCTGGGACGCAGGAGGGAGACTCAAGAGGGAGGGGACATATGTATACTTACGGCTGATTCACATTGCTGTATGGCAGAAACCAACACAACACTGTAAGGCAATTATCCTCCAATTAAAAAAAAATCACTGCACTCACATAATCATTTGGGCTATACTGGTTTCCAGGCTTCCTGGGTGGCACAGTGGTAAAGAATTTGCCTGCCAATGCAGGAGATGTGAGAGATGCAGGCTCAGTCCCAGGGAGAAGAAGATCCCCTGGAAGAGGAAATGGCAACCCACTCCGGTATTCTCGCCCGGGAAACCCCATGGACAGAGGAGCCTGGCGGGCTACAGTCTACGGGTCACAAAGAGTCAAAGGCAACTGAGAGCCTGAGCAAACGTACTGGATTCCACAAAGAGAGCACACTCCCTCTCTCTGAGAATAACAGAAATACAGCTTTCTAGGGCTAAAATCATTTAAACCGCAACCTGAACTAACGGAAGGAAGACTATATTACAAAGCTCCACATGCATTCAGCAAAGTATTTGGAAGGCAGAATTTTAAGCCATGGGAAATACAGAGAATCACATAGAAAACAGACTGATGTGAGCACTTAGGAATGACACAGTGCTTCCAAACAGGTAAGGCTTCTCCACCATTCTACCAATTCATGACGAAGGAAAATGAGACAAAGACTACAAAATAGAAAAAAATAGTTACAAGTCATACAAGAAATTTGAGTTGCATGAGCTGTATCTAGTATTCAAAACATCCTAAACCCCTAACATAAATGAGTATCAAAATATTCACTGAAACACTTCATTTACATAAAGCATATATAATTTGTCCTATAATTTACATACGATATAAACAAGCATACTAAAAGACTGGAAAGACAGTAAAATATAAGCTATTTTATCTATAGATGGTAGTAGCTTTATAGATAAATTATATTCTCCTCTTAGCTTATCTGTGGCTTAAAATTATTCTACAACAATCAGGAGTTACTTTCACTGGAAAAAAGGAGGAAGGGAGAAAATTTTCTTTTAATGCCAGGCAGACATTCAAAATTTTAGCATTCAAGCTCAGAATTTCTCATTTCCCTTAACAACAATATTTAAATCATAAAATGCCTTGCCTGCAGGGCCTTGACATCAGCAAAGTTAACCTTCCTGGTGTGTGTTCACTCATGAACAGAGTAAGCACATGGCAAAAGCGGATGGCACTCACACAAAAGGTTCTAACATTCACCTTTATGTTTGTGACTGGCGTTGAGTTGGCCTGTTCATAGGAAGAAAGAAGCCTTAAACGAACCGGCCTCCCGAGCCTTCTTGGCTAGGAGCAGAAGGTAAGTAGCTGTGAGGTGATCATACTGCCACTGGAGAAAAGAAAATCAAGTTGTTTAGAAGACTAAACTTGCTTTTGACATCATCTTTATTTTAAATTAATATTTTTCTCCCATGTCATGACATTCAGAGTTTAGAATTTTTTTTAAGCTTTGCAAAGCATATAATGAAAAACAGCAATCCCTTACACCATACCCCATACACAATTTCCACTCCCTAAAAGGTACCACTTTTAACACCTTCAGTTATTTTCTAAGTATTTCTAAATCAATTGACTATACAGTTTTAAATTTTGGTTTAGTGTCAGATAGTATCTCTAGCTTACTTACTGTGGAAAAAAGAAATTAGCTCTATTTCAATCCCTTCCTTTCCCCCAACACATCTCCTTCCTGTATCCTCCTACTATAATTTTATCACAATTTTTAGTTCAATCATATTAATGTTATTATAATCATGTAAATAGTCCTTACAACTAAGTAAAGGTAATGTCCAAAATATTTCATTGGTACCCTGACATCAATCAGAACAGAGGCCTGGGGAACCCCTGCCATGCCAATTATTAAACTTTTTAATTACTGGATGAATGGGAGGTAAATTTTTTGAGATTTTACATGTCTGGTAAATGACTATATGCTGTTCACACACTTGATTCTGGTTTGGCTGAGTATGGAATTCTAGAATGACAATAATTTTCACAGTTTTGAAGGTACTGTCCCATGGTCTACTCACTTTTAGTACAGTTATCAAAAATCAAGTCTTTCTGATTCCCAAACCTTTGTGTATGACTTTTTGCTTCCTGTCTCTAGAAAATCTGGATCTCCTTTTTCACCCCTAGTTTTCTGGAAGTTTACTAAAATAGGCTTTTGTGCAGATTTATTTTCATCCATTTTGCCAACCCCTAGTTACTTGTACTTTCACTTTTGGAATATTTTTTCTCATACCGTTTCTTTAATGGTTCCTTCCCCTCCTCTGTTTTTTATTTTCCTGCAGCTTCTATTATGTATATGTTGGACCTTTCTTACCTTCTCTTCTCTTTGTGCATATATCTGTCTTTAGGTTCTACCTTTGAAAGATTTCACATTAACTTCATTTTGAAATATGTCTACTGAGCTTTTCATTTCTCTGGTCATATTTTAAATCTTCAAGAGCTATCTCTTAAAAGGTTCTTGTTAAGTCATCTTATTCCTATTTCGAAAAGAAATAGCTTCTCTTATCTCAAAGAATAGTAATTATTGTTTCTTAGCCATTTTCTCCCACTCCCTGCATTATCTGATTTTTCTGAGTATCTATACTTTTGCTTCACTCTCTCCCCGACCCCATTGTTTTGATCTTTGACTTTCATGTTAGAGGCTATCCTCAAAGGTCTGGTGATCTCTGGCTGATGGTCTCTTTAGAAGCAAAGAGCATACTACACAGCTAAAAGACTCTATGTGTAGTTTGGGGCAGTTCATTACCTTGGGGGTTTCTCTCTAACACAGCAGTCCCCAACCTTTTTCACACCAGGGACTGGTTTTGTGGAAGGCAATTTTTCCACAGATGGGGGTGAGGGGAGGATGGTTTCTGGATGATTCAAGCACATTACATTTATTGTGCACTTTATTTCTATTATTATTACATTGTGATATATAATGGAATAATTATACAACTCACCATAATTAGATTATCAGGTATTAGATTCTAATAGGTACACAACCTAGATTCCTCACACATGCAGTTCACAGTAGAGTTCACACTCCCATGAGAATCTAATGCTGCTGCTGATCGGACAGGAGGAGCTCGGGCAGTAATGCAAGCGATGGGGAGCAGCTGTAAATACAGACGAAGCTCCCGCCCGCAGCCCCCTCTTGCTGTGTGCGCTGGTTGCTAACAGGCTATGGACCATTCCAGTCTGTGGCCCAGGGGTCGGGAAGCCCTGCTTTAAGGTTAACAGGCAGGAAGCGGAACTCCCAACCACTGGTATAATAGGTCTTTTCTCTTGGCTTTTCCCTAGAGATGAGTCTCCCAGTATTTTCCCCAGTGCCACTGCAGTTAGGATAAAATCCTGATCCCAGCATTCTCAGAGTTGAATAGGGAAGGAAGTTAGAGATGGTGGTTCACTGTTCAGTAAAGGGACTGTGTGTGTCAATGCATCCATTTCAGAATGGCTCATCACCCCCACCTGAGCTGCATCTGGTACAAGAGTGTCTTGTTCAGCGTCTCCCCAGTCTTCTGCTGGAGTGGGGGTTAAGGTTATCATGCAGCACAAGGTAAAGAAAGGGAGCTAGCAGTCTAATTGCTCCTAAGAGAGACTTCCAACCAATCTTCTTGGTTGCCAACCTGCTCACTTCCCTGACTCCAGAGGTTCCTAGGACCTCTGGTTCCTGAGCCTTTCTGGAGGTCCAGGGCCCTAACAATTTGCTTACTGCCTTTTCCCACTCCATGCACTTTGCTTTCAGTTTTCTCCAAAATGCTAGGTCAGCTGCCACTTAGCTATTTTCTAACTTCTAAAATTTTATTGACATTTCTTTTATCTCCTCTTTCATTCTTTTCATTGTGAAATGTTTGCCTTTTTATTCCTTTATTACTATTTTAGTGAAGTTTTAGGAGGTGCTGAATATAAACATGTCTGTTCAATCCTCATGAAAAACTAAAAGTTTCTAAATAATGTACTCAAGACTATGAGACTCTCTGCCCTGTAAAAGCATTAAAATTTAAAACTAAATAGTATTTTATGCTATGTATCTCTCACAAAGGGGTCATGTCTCACATGTCATCTCTCACATGACCCAAAGAGGTCTACTATCACCTCTGATTTTATCAATAAGTTGTATCTGTTAACATTTTAGATAGCCACAATTGTAGTATAGACTTTGAAATTTACATAATGGACATATCAATCTAGTGGAAGAAGTGTAACACTGTGATAAATTATCATGGAATGTTGCCTTTCATTCAGATAAGCTGGGGAGAAGGATGGGAAAGGTTTCATGGAGAAGGTACTTGGAAACTGGGTGAAAACTAACTCTCTACTCTCCAAAGGTTATGTTAAAGATTTTATTTATTTAACTGTTTATTCATTTATTTATTTGGTCGTGCAGCATAGCTTGTAGGATCTTAGTTCCCTGACCAGGTACTGAATTCTACACCCCAGGAATGAAGCACCAAGTCATAATCACTGGATCACCAGATAATTCCGATGTTAAAGGTTTGCACCTTTCACATCTATGGTCTCCTGTGTGATAAATGCCTTTTGAAAGGGATGCCATAAACTGATTAGAAACAATGTTTCAGAAATAAGTTGCCACTTGCTCGTCAACGATGGCATAACCCAGGCATTGTAAACAACACTGGGAAAATGATGAGTTTTAGGTGGAGTTTTCTAAACATACCTCAGAGCTTAATAATCATCCTGGAAACTATTTCCTAGGCAAAAAGCATCCTTTTAATAACTTTTTTGCCACAGCTATTGCATATTATTTATTATGATAATATGCACAGGGGAGTTCTGTGTTTAATAACAGATAAATCAATGCATTAGTTACGCTTTCCAGGTGATGTCAATCCTCAAGTCTAACACAACCAATGTCTCTCTTATCTTTTAAGCAGCTCCCTCTTTAGAAAGTCAAATGTCTGAGAGTAAAGCAAAAGGTTTACCTGTTATAAAGAAGGTTCTACTTCCAGGAAATGAAAAACATTTTAAAATCCCCAGTTATTGTTCACGCAAACCAAATGTTAAAGGACTGCCTGGGCTGAAGACAGGCAGCTACTGGATCACAGGGTTTGATAAACTGAGGAGCAGCCCAGTCTCCTTTCCCTGACCTTGCTCCTGGGGTACAGCGGTGTCGTCATGAATTAATTCTCACAACCACACAGGATTATGAGAAACAGAGCAGGGAGAGCTCACGAAAGAGCAACTGCCCGAGAAAATCCTGAGTGCATATTTACTGAGTCTCCTTCTTGGACAAGGAAGTCATGTAGTATGGCTTTGAAGATAAGGAAGTTTGTTCTACGTGCAGAACAACACCTGCTGAGGCTGACGTGTCCGCCAAGACATCTGTCTTAAGGGCATGAGAAAAAGCATGTAAGGAAAGGGTAACACAGAACAGTGTCCAGAAAACAGGGTCTTGAGAAAGGAACAACATTTATATTCCCACAATGGGGCCCTCAATCTTGAAACCTCCGTTACCAGAATACATGAGAGTTTACGCCACAGGGGTGAGAGGAAAGGATCTGTCTTGGTCTGGAGGTCCTTGTGTGCACATGGGACCTTCAGTGAAGTTCCCCAACTAGATAACTGGCTGCTCCACAATCCAGAGCCACTCACAGCTGGAAGACGGGGGGGAAAGTGAGGAGAGCAATGAAGTGGAACCTCTAGCACCACTGGAGGAAACCTCAAGAGGGTTACAGCAAGATGGGTCAGAATCACGACACGTGAGAGAGTCTCACTTCCAATACAAAAAGCAGTTTAGGAATGCTCAGGTTTATAAGCGGTAGTTCCAAAAGTTGAATGTTTGTGAATAATATTGTTTCTCTCTCTTCACACAAAGATCAGTAGCTCCATACCCAGCATGGATCACATTAAACTGATCTCTGTCCTGTCTAGCCAGCCTGAAAAGTAACAGCAGAGTGCCCAAGACACCAGGGGGAAAAAAAAAAATTTAACAAACCATGGCTGATCTCAAACCTGGTTTTCCCAATGCTCTTTAAATTGGAAAGTACCTAGAACCAATGTGAATTCTCTGAGACTTCCCAGACCAGGATTTCTCAACTTTAACACTATTGATAACTGACCTGGGTAATTTGTGGCCAGGGTCTACTTTATGTACTATAGGATATATAGCAGCCTCCCTGGCCTCTACCCACCAGGTGATATTGGCATATACACACACCCTAGTTGTGACAGCCAAAAATGTCCCGGGAGGGGCAAAATCACTCCCAGTTGAGAACCACTGACTCAGACCAGTGCTTCACGATGAATCACGTGGGTTCTACTAAGATGCAGATTCTGATTCAGTAGGTCTGAGGTGCACAAAGTGATGCTGCATCGCTAACAAGCACAAAGTGATGCTGATGCTGCTGGTCATAGATCACACTTTGAAGAGCAAGAATCTACAGTAGTACCTCCCAACCCCTGTCTACCTACTGCAATCACTTGGGAAGCTTTTAAAATTTCTGATGCTTAGGCCACACGCCAGATCAATGAAATAATAATCTCTGGGGTTGGGATTTCGGCATCAGGATTAAAGTTCCTAGGTGACTCCAATGTTCAGGAAGGTTTTGAAGAGGCTGTCTACTCATCCCTAGGACTGGAAAATAAGTACAAACAGGCATTTAAGAATGAAGGCAAAGTATACAAAAAGAAAACTATTACTCTCCTCACACATTCTTGATGTTTGTCATACCCAGCTTTCAAGACACCTGAGATATTTAGAGAGATGTACTACCAGAAAACCATCTCTATCATGCTTCGTTATATTGTTTTATAATTCCTATTTCCATTTCAGTTTCAAGTTTGAAAATTATATGTAGAGACCACATAAAGGACACTATTTTAAAGACTTTTACCCAAAGATTCTTGAAGTTTTGAGTATGTTACTTTTCAGATTCAGGTTTTAAAGTTTGTGAATCTCCTGCCAAAGTTTTTCTGCATAAAACAACATGATACATGAGACTTGCTTTGAAATGTCTTAGCTAAAAAGGGCAGACAGAGGACAGTGCTGGGATATAGATAAAACTGGCAAAATGTTAATACCTGTTAATTAAAGCTAGAAGATGAGTGCATGGAAAATCATTGTTATTATACTAGTCCCTCTACAGATATTTGAAAATTTCTATAATAACAATTGAAAAAGCAATTTCTTGAATCCAAAATATAGCTTTCTATTAAAGATCATCCCAAAGAAAAAGCCATATTTATATGAAACTCGTCTATGTGAAAACTTCAAATTTTTACTGTAAAAGATGAAGGACCTGGGACTTCCTGGTGGTCCAGTGGCTAGGACCCCTGCTCCTAATGCAGGGGGCCTGGGTTCAATCCTGGTCAGGGAACTGGATCCCACATGCCACAACTAAGAGTTAGCATGCTGCAACTAAGACCTGGTGTAGCCAAATAACTAAATACTTAAAAAAAAAAAAAAAAAGAAGGACCTGACATATCTAGAAGCAGTTCCCAATTCTTGCCATTTCCTTTCATTCCATTGAAAAAGTAAATTATCACTCTGTTTTCCAGACATGTTCTAGTTGTCTGAAATTGTCTTTCAAAAGACTTACTGTGTCATTCAAAAGAATTCTTTCGTATCTCCTCACTGAAAAAACTTGTGGCTTAGCAAAGCTTTGGTTAGTTCTTTTAAAAAATCTGCTTAAGGCCTTTACCTTTTAAATTAGAAAAGAGGAAAAAGCAAACACAATTCATAGGTGATGAAAGACATGGTACTGAACCAGGACGTAAGCTGGGTGCGATCCCTGCCTGTCATGTCAGACTGTACGCAGAGACAGCCTCTGTTTCCAGGAACAACTACATATAGGATCCAGTGATTAAGCATCTGAAACAGCTAAAAATGATCCAACACCAGAAATCACATGCATTTGGTTCATAAGGTTGGGGGTGATGTGATGCTAATGGGATGCTTTCAGGTAAAATGAAAACTGCTTTGAGTTTACCTCATTGCTACAGCAGAATCACACTTCTGTGTTAAAGAATTTAAAGTTGTCAGAATTGGAACTCTGAAAATTCTCTGGATTCATTTGATCTGTTTCTTAATATTTTTTCCACTGTAATTCTCTTTGTTCAACCTCATTTCTAAAGAGGATATCTAGCAGACATCAGAGAAGAGTTGAAAATATACACAAACATAAACTAAGTGCAATACTTTATTTTCACCCAGGATAAAATCTTAGGCCTGAAAAATGCTATACTATTTTTAATGTACTGATAAAACAAAAAAAAGATGAAACAAAAGATAATACTTTCAAGTTCATGCTGTATTTCTTACCAGTGAAATTAAATCCTCCATAGTTTGCCTGTTGTTTCTGTGATGTACAGAAAGTTCCGTTACACAATCTTCATCAAGGTGAATAAGCTAGAAAAAAATTGTTATCAATTTTATTAACATTAATAAAATATTTATGGTTTTGAAACCTTTAAATTATCATAACTACTTTATAAAATCAAACACCAACATGCAAAAACAACATGAGTTTGTCAAACTCTTAGGTAAGAATAAACATCCTCCACAATTTTTAGAGATAGAAGCAGATAACAATAAGCAGTTCAAGAAGGTGATGAGCTCTCTTTCCTGGCTCTTCTCGTCCCCATCATCATCTGATTGACTGCTACAATTCTGCTGTGCAGCCCAGGGACTCTGTTCTCCTCCCCTACTGCAAGACAAGGACCGACATTTGCATCAAAGAGCAGCCACCTAGGCATCAAAAACTAGGGGCTGCACAAGAGACTGGGCAAAGAGTGGGTCAGACTTGGAGCATATAAGTCTCCCAGGTTATATTTGGGTTTAGCACAATCCAAGGAGCCCTTCTGATGGTGCCACAGACACTGCACAATCATCATTATGATGAAGGCACTGGCAAAGCACAATTGTTAAAAGGAAGAAATAATACTGCCTCCACACAAACATTATTTTGATTAAGGACAGAAGTGATCCACGTAGTCTGACCCCTGCAGGATGAGAGCCTCACCAGAGATGGGACGAGAAGTAGGTTCTCAGAACCAAACAAGGATCACTGAGAATGAAAAGGCAGGTAGAGTCTGGCCTGTCTCTGCAACAGGAGTTCAGAAAATCACATAGGAAGAGAATTATAAGGAATGTAATTATAAAGTCATATTTCCAATGTAAGAATTCACTTCACAATAGCCCCAGTAAGTGAGGTTTCAATTTCTACTTAGTCTTCATCTCCAGAACAGCTGGGATGGTTAGCTTCTTCCTCCTCCCCTAAGATTTGTCTCCTGATTCCTACCCACTGTGAATCGCTACAATCCAACAGCTGACAGGCTTTAGAAGTAGACGACCTTGGTTTTAATCATTATATCACAAAAGAACTGTGTGATCTTGAGCATGTTATTACACCACCCTTAGTCTCAGCTTCATCATCTGTAAAATAGAGATGGCACCTGCCATGTAACATATGCAAGCTATGTGGAATACCTAAATAAAGAGGCCCTCAAAAAATGGTTAACTATTTTTACTAACAGTCTTAATTCTGTTTCCTCTTTGGTATAAGAGCCTTTCATAAATTTGAATATTCCTATTAACAACCTTTGTTCTCCAAGCATTCTCTTTTCCAGTCCCTTTAACAACTGTTTCAATGATTAACTCCTCCCACCCATTCTGGTCCTTTGTTTTGATCACATAGTTCAGGCTGTCACTGATGCTCAAGATCCAAGAGAGGTTTGCCTGGCAGAAGGCAGAGCACTAGCATGACCTTCCCTTGTTCTGGACACCATAGTTGTCACAACAGACTCAAGGGGAAATCATGCTGCCACCATGAAACTACAGGGACGGTACAAACAATGACCTGTATGACTGGCTGGTACCTCACGGACTGTGGAGAATGCGGAGACCACAAAGGTTTCTACTGATGGTTCTAGGAAAGTCAACAATGCCACAAGTAAGTTTTCCTTGTGATGCTTTCACCTTAGCAGTTCCTTAGTAGATTCCCACTTCAGGAAGAACTCAGAAGCCCAGACACTTTACAACTCAGTTGGGTATCTTCTTGTTGATATCACTGCTCAAGCATGAAAGACAGGATTTCTGGGGTTCCCACCATGATCTTAAGTTACTCTCATAAAAACAAAAACCTCTCCCCCATAGCCTCTTGCTCTGTACTTCTACCACAGGGTACATGGAGGAAAGGAAGGAAGCGTAGAAAGGAGATGCGAGCTTCTCTGCTGGGCTCTTGAACTGGAAAGAATGAAAAGAGTGGGACAAGACACCAAAGTCTGAAAAATATGGTTTCTCAAGTTGGGTTTTTCAAAAGGTTCAATACTTTAAGTACTCTGAATTCTCAGCCACACACGCTCCAGTTAAATTAAGTACAAAAATGTGTACCAAAAGCTAGCCAATTATTTTGGATTATCTGTGCCTACTACATTTCCTGTTCAGTAGGGCAGAAAATGGAACTGAATATAACTTCTCTTAGATATAATACTTGAGTACTACAGCCACGTGTGACCATGCATACAGTTACAGAACAACATCTCTACCTTAAATATCCAAGTAAATCTGAATTATTTTTTATAGTTCACCCTTGATGAAAGACAATATTGAGGCAGACAAGTGAATACTTCAAAAGCAATAATCCCTTATAGCTCTTCTGTATATAACTCATTTGATCCCCCGCAATAGCTCAGTAAGGCAGACAAAACAGATGAATGACATTACATTTAAAGCACTCTATAAATGACAAAACATAATCCAAACATACAGAAGAGACTGACATTAGAATACCCACATTAGAGGTGAAAAATGAAGACTCAGAGAAATTTATGCCATTTGGCCAAGATGGGCATTTTTCACCCTAGCCTAGGGTTCTTCCTACCACACCACAATGCCACCTCTCTGAGACTCTGTTCCAATAGCTATTCCAACAGAGACCAGACAAGTAACGCTCATCACAAAGGCTACCGCTACACAGAACACAGGACCTGAGTTTCAACTGTTGACCTGTCAGATCCATTATGTTCTGGAGCCCTTCTGTTTGGGTTAAGATCCTGGTTCTACACTTACTAGTTATTTGACCTTGGGCAAGTTATCTCATGATTCTGTGTTCAACTGCTTCATCTCCAAATGGGGACAATAACAGTACCCACTTCAGAGGGTTTGTATGAGGGTTAAATGAACTAAAAGAGTTAAAAACATAAAGCCCTTAAGGGTAGTATCCTAAGGGCGCTATTATTATACTATAGTACTATAACAGCACACTTTTCTATCATAGTGAGCATTCAATATATATGAGCAATTATTATACTAATATGTAAGGGAAATCATACACATTTTCAGAACACTAAAAACCTCAAAACTATGTATCCTACTTTATACAATGCCCCAATTTAAAATAATCTTCATGCTGTTGAAATCAGAGATTTTCTTCATTTTGGCATCTATTCTATTGCAAACAGTAGCATATCCTCCTCTGTTAAGGATCATGGCCGAGAAGACATGCAGAGCCCTCCCACACATGGAGAAATGATGACCCCCAATGGCTGTACACAAGCATTGGCACCCTACACGGTCACCATCCCGCAAGGGGCACAGCACAGCTCCCCAGCCCTGCTGCCACGCGGCTAGGAGAACACACGTTCTGCTGTCTGTAGGCTCTCAGTTATTAGCACTAAGCTGCTGCTCTAATTGTGTTTGCTCAGTAGATACTGAAGATGTCTTAAAGAGTGAAAGGAAAAAGGGTGAAGAGAAATTTCAGAGACTGACAATCACAGGAGAATCAGGGAGGGATTTCAGATCAGGCTGTGTGGTCCTAACAGGGGACAGACTAGTGAGAAGGGGTTAAAAACAAACAGCCTATTTTTCCAAGTATTTATATTTATTGGTGTGATTCTTCCAGAAAACAAATACCCTATAGCTGTATCAGCTCTACAATGTGACGTGTCTCTAAACGATTCTGTTGACCCATGCATAAACTCCACTTCACTGTAGACATTTTAGATTAGCAAAAACATCCCCAATTATCTGATAAAGCTATTAAAACACTTCTCCTTTAAAGCATTAAAATGTTTTTCTAAATACACACCTGTGTGAAGCTACATTTTCTTCATATGCTTTAACCAAAACAATGTATTAAAACAGAGTATAGAAGCAGATGAATACCCAAGTGTCTTCTATTAAGCTAGACTTTAAAGAAATTTTCAAAGACATAGAGCAGTGCCACTCTTTTCACTATATTTATTTCTTAAATAGTTATGTTTAACTTATTGATTTCCTTGTCTATGAAAAGGGGATAAGAACTGTACCAACTTTGATGCCTACGCCTGCCATACTGGCTCTGGGTTTTGCCTTGTGGCTTGCTTTGCCCAGACATTAGTAAGTACAGTGAAAGCAGGGGCTTGAAAAATGCTTCAGTGTTAGGGCTTGCCCACTTTCTTGCTTCTTTTGGAATACAGCCACCATATCAAGAAGCCCAGAATAGCCTGCTGGACACAACGGGACCCAACAAATAACCAGCATAAACAGCTGGGGGTTTTTTGGCGATGCTATGTCACATGTAGGATCTTAGTTCCTTGATCAAAACCATGCTTCCTGCAATAGAAGCAAGGCGTCTTAACCACTGACGCACCAGGGGAGTCCCAACAGCTGGTCTTTTGAGTGAACCTTACACAATCCAGCCATGTTAGAGTCACCAGTTGACTGCAGCCACACGAGTGACCTCAGGTAAGATCCACACAAGAACAGTCCAGCTGAGCCCCAAATTACCAATCCACAGAAACTGTATTATTGTTTTAAATCATTAAATTTGTTTTTTTTAATGTAGCAATAGTTCATTAATATACAAAGTGTGGCTACCCTTTACATAAAATAAACTGTAAAGATTTACTGTGTAACACAGGGAACTAAAAGTCAATATCTTACAATAACCTATAATGGAAAATAATTTGAAATATATATATATGTGCATAACTGAATCACTTTGCTGTACATCTAAAACACAAAATTTTAAATTAACTATAATTTTTAAAATTACACATATTCTTTAGTAACGCTCACAGTTTTATCAAGTTCAAACTTCCATTTGTTAAAAAATATTTTTAAGACAGTAATGTAGGAATATTTGTTAATATAATTGCTTAAACTTGCATAGCACTCTGTGTTAAAGTTCTTTCCTATATATATATTAAACCAGTTCTCAGGGTGTGGTGTGGTCTGCAGACCCCGGAGGATCTCCAATCAAAACAACATAACAAAACAGACAATGCAGAAGCAGGTGAGATCCAAGTGCCTTCCTTTAAGCTAAACTTTAAAGAAACTTGCAAAGATGTAAAACAATGCTATTCTACCCTCCACATTTATTTTTTAAATAGTCATTTTTCATAAAAATATTTATTTGTGATAAACTGTAACAGGTATAGTACTGTTACTTTTAAGTGAATCAATTAATAAATATTTTAATACATTAATATTAAGAGCATAAAGGGGGCCTCAGACTTAAAAGTATGAGAACCACCGCAACCTCATAACTACTCTGGGAAGTAGACAAAGAACAGGTTTAACCTTTTTACAGACAAATATACACGTTTGGAAAAGTTAAGTAACTTGCCCAAGATTCTCAGAGCACTGTTCACAATCCTGACTATGTGAGAGACACCCGGGAGCTTTTCAAAATATCCATTAATCGTTGTGGGAGGGGGCATAGGCACTTTTACTATGGTCTTTGTGATTCTCATGTGCCGGCCTGGTTAGCCATCACTGTCCGAGAGATTAACAGGTGAATGTATAATTCAGTTACAGTCTCCCAAACAGCAATCTGATGAATAAGTCTACAAAATGTATTTTCTTTTATACTTAGAACACATCACTGTACATCCTGAATCCACACAATGTTTTTTGTTTGTTTTTTAATTCTACTTACAGGAGCCTTGCTTTGCCACTCAACAGGACAGTTGTAATCGTGCATGATCCAGGGGTGGTTCAAGAGATTTTCCATAGAAATCCGTTTCTTTGGGTCCACCTAGTGGCCATTGAGAGGTAGCTGGAGATTAACATTTCAAATAACATAGAACCCTCTTTTTCTCCTGAGAACTCAAAATTCATCAGAACAGATGTAAACTTTTATCATCACAAAAATACTGTCAAAGACCTTAAAATGGCCTTGGAATAAATTCTTTTAAAAAGGGAATAGAAGCAAGAGAACTATAGCAACCAACACGGCTTAGAAGATAAATGTTTAACAAACATGAACTTCATTGGTATGGACATTATTCATGAAGTTCAGTCAATCTATTGTATGATGTAATAGTCTTTTGCTGGAAAACCTATTCACAGGAAATATTCACCAATTTAATATTCAAGCAGCCACAATGCAGGGCATTCACACTGAATATGCAATCTCTACCTCCGGTGAGTTTACAATCACATAGAACAAGTTGAAAAGCATACCTTTCTTTTCCATTTGTAATTTTCAAATGTGAGGAAAGGAAAATTAATCAACACAGATTAAGTTTTGGGGAGTTCAGAAGAAAGGATGAGGTGTTTTCAATCACATTATGGAGATTTGGTGGTCTGGCCTACTTAATCAAGGTGGGTGAGCTTGAAGTAAATTTTGAATAAAAAGTAGAGATGGCTTAATAGATGGAAAACTGAAATACATAATCATGAAAAACATACTGCACTAATAAGGTACTCATATTTTCAAAGTGTTTCCTATTAATCTCATTTTATCCATATAACACTATGAAGCAGTGAGGCCAAACTCAGAATCCCCATTTTCAGGTAAGAACCAGGTTAGGTGGCACGCCTATTGATCAGCAGGGAGGATAACTAGCCTTCAGCACTCCTATCTTTCACCTTCAGAGGTCATTACAACAAATCAGTGCTTCTTAAATGTGGCCCCCAAGACCAGCAGCATCAGTGTCATCTGGGAGCTTGTTAGAAATGCAAACTCTCAGTGCTGCTCCAGACCTATAGAATCAGACACTCTCCGTTTGAAGCCCAGGAATCTGGGTTTTAATAAGCCCATCTGGCAATTCTGGTACATGCTAAAGTTTGAGAACCACAACACTAGATCAAGGGGCCACTCAGTTGTACATCAGCTCATTCAAGCATTTATTCCATATCCAGTATATACCTAGCATACAAAGAATGGGAGCAAGAACACAGAAAACAGTGGAGCAAGAGCTGATTAAACTGACAATTCTCAAGAAAAGGGAAGAAAAACCAAATCACCAAAGACATATATTAGCTGTCTTTAAAAAAAAAAAAAAAAAAGCAGGTCTTCCCTGGAGGTCCACACTTCTACTACAGGGGATGGGGGTTCGATCTCTGATCAGGGAAGATCCCACATGCCACGTGGTATGGCCAAAAAAAAAAAAAAATTGCATTTGCAAAGAAAGCACTGCTGCTTCTGCTAAGTCGCCCGGTCGTGTCCGAATTTGTGTGACCCCATAGACGGCAGACCACCAGGCTCCCCGTCCCTGGGATTCTCCAGGGAAGAACATTGGAGTGGGTTGCCATTTCCTTCTCCAATGCATGAGAGTGAAAAGTGAAAGCGAAGTCACTAGTAGAGAATATTTACAGAATAGATATAATGAACAGAATTTTTTAAAGGTGATGTATAAATGTAGTAACACCACAGACATCTTAAAATCAAATAACTGCAATATATTTCTATTATTTAAAAATAAAGAACAAAGATTACCTGTAGCATTTGCTGAAGAAGTAGAATGCTACTGGGAGAGAGCCACTTTGGAACGTCATATTTCCCTCTCTACAAAAGACAAGAAAAGCATTAAAGAGATTCAGGTTCAATCAGCCTTAACAAAAATTTCTACAGTTAACAACATGCTAGAGATTTACTTCCAAGCTTGAAGACTTCACCCAACTTTAAGACATGGCAAGCATATATCTTACAGGCCTTTGGAATCTACAGTATTATTAGTGGACAGAAGTATACACTGTAGTCAATGTTCATATTGTTAAAGCAAATTTTAGTTTATAATCCCAGAAGAATTGTCAGTTGAAAAAATTAGGTCACAGAAAAGTATATTTGGTAATTGGACACAGGCCGTGGTTACAAACAGGTCACGTATCATCTACGAGGCAGAATTCACTATCACTGAAAAACTGCCACTGAATAAAGCCACCCCTTTAGGGAACGGAAGAGACTTAGGAGACAAATGTTTATAACCTGTTAGACATTATAGTCACTAAGTTATCAACCAAAACAAGACTAGGGGCTCGCTAAACACTAACTCATGATGGAATGGTACCTCTTCACACAACCTGTCACACACCCCTCTTTCCCAATTCAAAGGAAATGACAGAATCATTTCTCTTAGCAGAGAACAAATTGTTTAACGATGCTAGGATAACAGGTTAATTGTATGAAAAAGTTAAGATTGAACTGCAATTCATAATCTACATCAAAATTAATTCTACCCAGATTAAAGAGTTAAATGCAACTACAAAACCATGAGAATACTGAAAGCATCGGTGATTAGTTTTTAGAACCTGTCTAGACATGACAGCAATATCAAAAACTATAAAGATTAACAGATGACAAAATTAAAAGCTGACATTTCTGTGTAGCAAAACACAACTAACAAAGTTAATTAACCTGACATTTCTGTGTAGCAAAACACAACAAAGTTAATTAACAAATTGAGTAGGGAAAAGCCTTTCCACCTAAATGACAAAAAACTAACCTAATTTATCAAGTACAGAGCTCTCACAGATCACCACCAATCCTCTTCTTCCAACATATCCCCTTCTCAGCAAATGGCAACTGCCTTACCAACTCCTCAGCTCAGAAACCTTGGGTCACGGGCTTCCTTGGAGGTCCAGTGGCTAAGACTTCACACTCCCAATGCAAGAGGCCTGGGTTCAGTCCCCATCAGGGAACTAGATTCCACATGCTGCAATTAAGAGTTTGCATGCCACTACTAAAGATCCTGCTGGCTGCAACTAAAGAACTTCAATGCCACAGTGAAGATCAAAGATCCTGAGTGTGGCAGCTAAGACTCAGCACAGCCAAATAAACAAATACTTCACAAAAACAAGAAGAACCTTGGACCATCTTTAGCTCCTCTTTCCTTCACACTTCACATACAAACCATCAGCAAATCTACAGGTTCTATGTTATATATCCAGAAACCCGTGTCACTACCTGCCCCACATCTCCAGGCTCTTTCTTCTGACAGACTGCAAGAGACTTCCAGCTAGTATTCCAGAGCCCTTCACTGCTCCCCACAGTCTAGTCTCTACTCATCAGCACCAATGTTCTTTCAAAACATTTGGTCAGGTCATGTCACTTCAGTAACCAGTTCCAGTTCAGTCATGTCCGACTCTGCGACCCAATGAATCGCAGCAGGCCAGGCCTCCCCTATCCATCACCAACTCCCAGGGTTCACTTAGACTCACGTTCATTGAGTCAGTGATGCCATCCAGCCATCTCATCCTCTGTCGTCCCCTTCTCCTCCTGCCCCCAATCCCTCCCAGCATCAGTCTTTTCCAATGAGTCAACTCTTCGCATGAGGTGGCCAAAGTACTGGAGTTTCAGCTTTAGCATCATTCCTTCCAAAGAAATCCCAGGGCTGATCTCCTTCAGAATGGACTGGTTGGATCTCCTTGCAGTCCAAGGGACTCTCAAGAATCTTCTCCAACACCACAGTTCAAAAGCATCAATTCTTCGGCACTCAGCCTTCTTCACAGTCCAACTTTCACATCCATACATGACCACTGGAAAACCATAGCCTTGACTAGGCGGACCTTAGTCGGCAAAGTAATGTCTCTGCTTTACAATATGCTATCTAGGTTGGTCATAACTTTTCTTCCAAGGAGTAAGCGTCTTTTAATTTCACGGCTGCAGTCACCATCTGCAGTGATTTAGGAGCCCCCAAAATAAAGTCTGACACTGTTTCCACTGTTTCCCCCTCTATTTCCCATGAAGTGAGAGGACTGGATGCCATGATCTTTGTTTTCTGAATGTTGAGCTTTAAGCCAACTTTTTCACTCTCCTCTTTCACTTTCATCAAGAGGCTTTTAGTTCCTCTTCACTTTTTGCCACAAGGGTGATGTCATCTGCATATCTGAGGTTATTGATATTTCTCCCAGCAATCTTGATTCCAGCTTGTGTTTCTTCCAGCCCAGCGTTTCTCATGATGTACTCTGCATAGAAGTTAAATAAGCAGGGTGACAATATACAGCCTTGACGGACTCCTTTTCCTATTTGGAACCAGTCTGTTGTTCCATGTCCAGTTCTAACTGTTGCTTCCTGACCTTCATATAGATTTCTCAAGAGGCAGGTCAGGTGGTCTGGTATTCTCATCTCTTGAAGAATTTTCCACAGTTTATTGTGATCCACACAGTCAAAGGCTTTGGCACAGTCAATAAAGCAGAAATAGATGTTTTTCTGGAACTCTCTTGCTTTTTCCATGATCCAGCAGATGTTGGCAATTTGATCTCTGGTTCCACTGCCTTTTCTAAAACCAGCTTGAACATCAGGAACTTCACGGTTCATGTAATGTTGAAGCCTGGTTTGGAGAATTTTGAGCATTACTTTACTAGTGTGTGAGATGAGTGCAATTGTGCGGTAGTTTGAGCATTCTTTGGCATTGCCTTTCTTTGGGATTGGAATGAAAACTGACCTTTTCCAGTCCTGTGGCCACTGCTGAGTTTTCCAAATTTGCTGGCATATTGAGTGCAGCACTTTCACAGCATCATCTTTCAGGATTTGAAATAGCTCCACTGGAATTCCATCACCTCCACTAGCTTTGTTCGTAGTGATGCTTTCTAAGGACCACTTGACTTCACATTCCAGGATGTCTGGCTCTAGATGAGTGAACACACCATCGTGATTATCCAGGTCATGAAGATCTTTTTGTACAGTTCTTCTGTGTATTCTTGTTACCTCTTCTTAATATCTTCTGCTGATGTTAGATCCATACCATTTCTGTCCTTTATCGAGCCCATCTTTGCATGAAATGTTCCCTTGGTGTCTCTAATTTTCTTGAAGAGATCTCTAGTCTTTCCCATTCTGTTCTTTTCCTCTATTTCTTTGCATTGATTGCTAAAGAAGGCTTTCTTATCTCTTCTTGGTATTCTTTGGAACTCTGCATTCAGATGCCTATATCTTTCCTTTTCTCCTTTGCTTTTCGCTTCTCTTCTTTTTGCATCTATTTGTAAGGCCTCCCCAGACAGCCATTTTGCTTTTTGCATTTCTTTTCCATGGGGATGGTCTTGATCCCTGTCTCCTGTACAATGTCACAAACCTCATTCCATAGTTCATCAGGCACTCTATCTATCAGATCTAGGCCCTTAAATCTATTTCTCACTTCCACTGTATAATCATAAGGGATTTGATTTAGGTCATACCTGAATGGTCTAGCGGTTTTCCCTACTTTCTTCAATTTAAGTCTGAATTTGGTAACAAGGAGTTCATGATCTGAGCCACAGTCAGCTCCCGGTCTTGTTTTTGCTGACTTTATAGAGCTTCTCCATCTTTGGCTGCAAAGAATATAATCAATAAAAAACTCTTTAAAGGCTCCCTATCTCACTCAGAATGAAATCCAAATTCCTTACTCTGGCTCCAGGCCCAACTCCTTGCTACCTCTCAAATTCACCTCCTCACTCTCTCCCTCACTCACCAAACTATGATCACGCCACAAGTCAAACACAGGCCTGCCTTAGGTCCTTTGCACACTTCGTTCCCATCGCTATCATGCTTTCCTTAGTATCAGCAGAGCTTGTACCTTTACCTGCTTCAGGTCTCCCTTAAATACCAGTGGTATCAATGAGGTCTCCCCAAACCACCATTATAAATAGCATCCTCATGCACCGTCATCTCTACCACCCTTTCAAGGCACCTTCTGTATAGTCCTTATCTCCACTTGTCATACCACATATTTATTTATTTTCTACATATGTATTTGTTTATATGTCATACTATGTATTTATTTTGTGCACACACACACCCAGCATATTTATTGTTTAAATATGTCATACTATATGTTTGTTTATAAACACATATTTATTTGTTTATAAATATGTCATACTACATATTTGTTTATAGATTAGAAAATATTCTAATGTATTCTATTTACATTAGAATATAAACTTTAAAAAAATCACAGGGATTTTGTCCATTCTGTTCACCTAGAACATCGTCTGGCCCTAACATACAAGGTGCTCAATTAATATTTGTTGAATAAATGAGGAAATAGGAGAAAAGCACATACTCCAAAAGAAAATGGACAAAGAGTATTCATAATTCCCCAAACAAGAGCTTTTAAATGGTAAATAAACATGATAACATGTTCAACTAAACTAGCAATAAAAAAGTAATTAATTTAAACAAAAATATGATCTAAGTTGATAAACTTCAAGAAAAATTATCCAGTATTAGAGTTCGGGGCAAGAGCACTTATATATACGAGAGTATAAACGTTTCTGAAGAGTACTGCAGAAATATGTATAAAAAGCATTCAAGATCAAATGTCCTTGATCCAGCAATTACACTTCTAGCAATTTATACTAAGCAAATAATTTGGCATAAAAAGTTATTACTGTTATGAATAGTAATATTCATCACACAATTGTTTATGATAACTATGGGAACTAAGGAACATGGTCTGAGAGAATCCAGAGGGTCCCCAAAACTAATCAAAGACAAAATTACCTGAATAAGGATCCTGAGTTAGAAATCTATTACAGGTCCAGGGAGACGAGGGTGTTAGGTAGTTAGAATAGGAAAAAGTAGTCCAGAATGGTGGTGGCTAAAGGACAAAGGGAAAAGCCCAGGAAAATGGAACAAAGGAAGGTCCAAGGACCAGAGAAACAAACAGGTGAAACAAACAGCCCTCCTGGTAGCCCAGTTTACATAGGACAGGCTCAGGGGGAGGAAAAAAACATAGAAAAGAGGAGCCAAAATTGAGCCTCTGGCCTCTCTTCTCTTAGTATCTTTTGGGTCGGCAAGCCCTCATGCCTCGAGGATGTATATTCCTTTGCTTGCCAAATAAAACTAAGCTGTAACACTGGTCCCTCTATTGCTTCAAATTTTTGCTGCAGTGAGACAGAACCAAGGAAATTACAAACTCCCCCACCAAGAGCAAGCACACACATGCACATGCATATAAGTACATGCACATGCGTGGACACACACACACCCAGCAATAACTGAACTAGGCTGAACGGTAGAGGCAGGCAGGTGGAGAAGCCAGCAGCTAGCAGCAGCACTGCATTCTCTGTCCTTATGAACTGTCTAGGACACAATTCTCACAGGAACCTGTCTGGCTTAAAGGTGAGGGGAGAAATGGACAGTACAGGTCACTCAGAATCTGAGACCTACATGACAGGCTGGACTTTGATTATATTAAAGAAACAGTCAGAGTTCCAAAGAAATGTTATCAAGCAATTTATTTAAAAAGAAAAGTGCTAATGTTAAAGCAACTCAACCTCTTACTCAGCCTCTCTGATGAGAGCAGACAGGCTGACCTACAAAGTGTTTCCTAGGAAGGGCAAGAGCTTTCATTTTACAAATGACATTTAATGTTATTAAATTTTTCATTCTCCTTTATCTAAAGCACTCACTACTACCCGGAGATCCCATGCCTATTTATGCTTTGCCAGGGCACCTAAACACATGCCAATGTCAGGTGCTGACAGTTTGTTTCTGAATTGTAATGAGAAGCCTCTAATTCACTTTTCCTCACCACCCTTCATCCACCAAGCACTGAGAGCTCAGTGCTGCCTAGGCTCAGGCTTATCCCTGGGAAGGGGGGATTTTTAGATGCTTCAACCACCTTGCTGGGCCTCAGCACCAAGTCACATGCAGGACAGGCTGTGACTTGACTGGCCCCACTCTCTTACCTCAGCTTTTCCTTATTCCCATATCCAGATGTCTCTCATGATTCAAACCGTGGGTACCTGACATGTTCTCTTTCTTGGCAAACTAATCGTTTGTCTAGTACCTCAAACACCATAGCTTGCTCTTACCAGGGTCCTGTAGAAAACAGAGACAGCCTGGGGTTAGGACTCTACTATCTACTTACACTGATCAGAGAGTCATGATCTGAGTCTCCAGTCACAACCTGCACAGCCTCAAGTGGCCTTTGTCTTGCTCATGGGGTCAGAACCTCCATGTACTCCAGAGGGTCTCTGCTCATGCTGACTAGATGCAGAGCCATCTACTGCTTACTCTCTGGATACCAGCTGCACAGGGTTGAATACTGTCCCCCAAAACTTAAGTCCACCTGAACCTGTGAATGCACTCTTATTTGAAAATAGGGGCTTTTGCAGAAGTAATCAAGTTAAGATGTACTGGGTTAGGCTGGGCCCTAAATCCAAAATAACTGAGGGGTATTCTTATAAAAGGGGGGCACTTAGACACAGAGACACAAACACACAGGAGAGAAGGCCACACGAAAACAGAGGCAGAGACTGGAGTGACACACCTATAAACCAAGGACTGCCAAGGACTGCAGGCAAACACAAGAAGCCAGCACGAGGCAAAAAGGAGTTTCTCCAGATCCTTCAGAGAGACCATGGCCTGCTGACACCTTGGTTTTAGACTTGTCTCCAGAACTGAAAGAATAAATATCTGCCATTTTAAGCCACCACCTTGTAGTACTTTGTGCCAACAACTGTAGAAAACTAACAGACCATCTCTAAGGGTTTAACTCACTTGCACTACCTCTCTCCTATCATCACCTACCCACCCAAGGAGAATTCTGGTTCCAGATTCCAGCCCTTTCTGGTCTGTTCCAACACACAAATAACAGTTCCTAACCAGAACTATGATATAAATGTTATGCCATTAAATCCCAAAACTACCATCCCAAACACAAGTACTCTTCACTAAAAATAGCAGAATTCTACAGAAATCAGATCTAAAAATGAATTTTCAGACCAAAGAATTGAATAACAAGAGCCACCAGGCTGATTCCAAGTTTCCCTTTGCCTCTTATTTCTCACCCCTTTGATCATCCTAACTTGAATTCATGAAGTCTTTTTTTAATAGATCCCCTGTTCTGTGCTATAAGCTAGTACTTGCAGAAGCAATACTACCCACAGGTAGGCAGGGAGGGCAAGTGAAGGAGATGCATGGTGCTTGGTGCACTAGAAACAGGCAGAGCCTGGAGTCATACTCTGTATTTGAATCCCAGTCTGCCTCTTATCTGCTCCTTGAACCTGTACAAGTTACGTCATTTTTCTGACCTTGTTTCCTAAAAGCAAGCTCTGGAGACAAACTCTCTATATCCAAATGTAGGACCTACCACTTACTAGCTATGTGGATGGGCTATGTAACCTCGCTGTGCCTCAGTTTCCTCATCTGGAAAAGAAATACAATAACAGTATCAACTCCGTAAACTGCTGCTAGCATTCAATGATTTAATACATAAAAAGCACTTAGCACAGGGTCAGGCACAGAATTAAGAACTCAGTCTCTGCGAGCTTGTACTATTAAGGCTGCCTTCACTACTATCACTGCTATTACTAATACTACTGCTACTGTTTGTGAAACAAGTACAGTGATGCTACTTACAGGGCATTACTGTATGTGGGATTATTCCACTAAGAGGAATAAAAGAGAATGTATGGGAGAGCACTTGGCAAAGTGGCTGGCACAAGAGGCAATAAATGTTTGCTCAATCTGAAATAAAAGAAGTGGGAGATAGGGCTACAAAGGGCAGAGAGAGAGGGGCGGACCAGAGGCGGCATGGCGGCCAAAGCCGTACGTGGCAGGGCGCTGAATATTCAGTGCAGGAAAAACGGCTTGAGTCATTCTGAGGATGCACCTGCCCCCTCAGTAGTGCTTTGCCCCATCACAGCTGCCTCAGGATCTCAGAACTACTTGGTAAGAACAAATCAGCTAGTCAAGTCCTGCTCATATCACCCACCCACTTTCCCTGTTTGGAAAGAACAGCTCTGTACAGCACCATCAACAAAAGAAGCATGAAGCCTGTGCCCCAGCACCATGACCTAACATTCTCAGCTTCATCCTCTACACTGAGATAGAGTCCAGAGCTGAGTTCTGCTGCCAGGCTTATCCCAACCACGTATTTGTACACAGTACTCAAAAACACACAAAGTATTTGTATATATATTTTACCCTGTGTGGTGGGCAGGGATTACTAACCATATCACACAGGTGAGGAAACTATGTCTCACCCAGGGAAATCAAATACCTATTCAATGTTATAAGGGACTGGTTCTCAACCGAGGGTGATGTTGTCCCCTGGGGAACATCTGGCAGTGTCTGGAGACATTTTTGATTGTCGTGATTTGGAGGCCGCTACTAGCATCTAGTGGGTAAAGGCCAGGGATACTGCGAAACACCCCACAATGCACAGGACAGTCCTCCACTACAAAGAATTTTACAGTTCAAAATGTCAGTGGTGCCAAAGTTGAGAAACACTGTTACAGAGCAATAAAGGGGCAGAGATTGTAAAGAAAGATCTAATACTTATTGTATGGTACTGTGCTGGAAAGTCTAAGGATACCTAGAGGTAGAGAGAAAGGTTCCATCTTTAAATAATCAAAGTATGTATCTATAAATGGTCAAACAGAAAAGGCCTTAAAGAAACAATTTCGAGGGGGAAGAACACCTCCACAAAAGGCCCTGTATCAACCAAGCCTGTGCCCCTTAACCCTGGTTTATATCCAGTCTTTGGAGAATTCTTGTTTATTTAAGAGTTGATTACCTTGCAAATGAGAGCAAGAAACAGGTAATAGAGGGTGAAACCAATTGGGAGGAAGGAAAAAGATCTGTGTGCTAATAAGCAAGATAATCCTGGGAATATTGGTGAGCTTGGAACTGTTCATTTTCCATACAGTACTAAGAAAAGCAGGTGATCTCTCCAACACATAACAGTACTGGAGTCAGCTCTATAATTGTAAAGTATTATCTCATAAAGAGATAAGTTGCTCATTTCCTTTAAAATTATAATCCATACTTGTTAGAAAGCAATTTTACTTTCAAGCTACTCAACTTTCATTTGCTAAATTAGTTATATTTCCTTAATGTTTGTGTACCCAGAACTGGAGTACAGTCATGCTTGTCTTTGAATGCAGTGATAGTGAATGAATAGAGGTGACATTAATAACATTAATATTCAGTCTAGTAGTAACCATGCTGGAAACTGCAGTTTAGCATTTTGGTTAAAATATCAAAAAACACAAAAGCTAAACAAAGTCTGCCTTTTAAACAAGAGTTACATACAGTGTGTCAAATACTGCTGGGTTTTTCAATCAAACCAAGAACTGAGGGAAGTGCTATTCCCAACTGAGGAATTTTAGAACATTCTAAGCAAAGATACATACTGCATGCAAGTGATACGACACCTTAATTAGATTCAACCAGCAGACTGTATTACACTGTGACTCGGAACAATAGTTCTGAGCCAAGATTACAATAAATTTCAAAATCTATAATGTGTGAAATTAAATTCCACAATAATGCATAAAAGTCCTAATTTGAATCAATTTTCAACTTGCAAATACATGAAAAACTAAAAAATGAAATTCAGAGTAAGAGAAACAAAGAATATACAGTAATAGTAAATAATATTAATTTAAGTATTAGTATTAATTTAAATATTAATTTAATATTAGTAAATAATATTAATTAGGAAGGCTAAATCTCTATTGAACAAGAATTAGATGTTTTCTACTCATTGCATGGCAGAAATATTTGATTTACCCCAAATATCAAAACTTGGACCTAATACCTACTATTAGGATATAACACTTTTATGTTATCTTAAGGTAAAATCCTCTCTCCCAAAGGATTCACCCAGAATCCACTAGTGCATTCAAAAATAAACAGAAGTAGAGAACACTGAAATTTGTATGTTAGTACTAAATTTGTAGGTGTTAGATCCAAGTTTTGACTGTGTGGATCACAAGAAACTACGGAAAATTCTTAACGAGATGGGAACATCAGACCACCTGACCTGCCTCCTGTAAAACTTGTATGCAGGTCAAGATGCAACAGTTAGAACTGGACATGGAACAACAGACTGGTTCCAAATTGGGAAAGGAATACGTAAAGGCCGTATATTGTCACCTTACTTATTTAACTTATATGCAGACTACATCATGTGAAACGCCAGGCTGGATGAAGCACAAACTGGAATCAAGATTGCAGGGAGAAATTTCAATAACCTCAGATATGCAGATGACACCACACTTACAGCAGAAAGCAAAGAGGAACTAAGAGCCTCTTGATGAAGGTGAAAGAGGAGAGGGAGAGCAAAAACACTGGCTTAAAATAAGACTCAACCTTCCAAAAACTAAGATCATGGCATCTGGTCCTATCACTTCACGGCAAATAGATGGAGAAACAATGGAAACAGTGATGGGCTTTTATTTTCTCGGGCTCCATAATCACTGTGGATGGTGACTGCAGCTATGAAATTAAAATATGCCTGCTCTTTGGAAGAAAAGCAATGACAAACCTAGACAGAGTATTAAAAAACAGAGACATTACTTTGCCAACAAAGGTCTGTATAGTCAAAGCTATGGTTTCTCCAGTAGTCATGTACGGATGTGAGAGCTGGACAATAAAAAGGCTTAGCACCAAAGAACTGATACCTTCGAACTGTGGTGCTGGAGAAGACTCTTGACAGTCCCTTGGACTGCAAGGAGATTAAACCAGTCAACCCTGAATATTCATTGGAAGGACTGATGTTGAAGCTGAAACTGCAATGTTCTGGCCACCTGATGCTACGAGCTGACTCACTGGAAAAGACCCTGATGCTGGGAAAGATTGAGGGCAGGAGGAGAAGGGGACAACAGAGGATGAGATGGTTGGATGACATCACCGACTTCAATGGACATGAGTTTGAGCAAACTTTGGGAGTTGGTAAAAAACAGAGAAGCCTGGCATGCTGTAGTCTATGTGGTTGCAAAGAGTGAGACACGGCTACGTGACTAAACAACAACTCATCCATAACTCTTTAAGGAATTTTCTTATAGATATATGCACAATGTACAAAATGACTACCTAGAAACTACTTAAATACCCAATAACCTAGGATTGTTTAAATAAAGGTATATAATTTATCTATAAATTTTTTTAATTTATATTTCAGATAAATTAAAGCACACAATTTAAATTAAGGTACATAAATTAAGGCTGGTTTAGATAAATTAAAAGTACAATACACTGCAATTCTATGAAGTGAATTCTATGACTATATGGAATTTAGAAATATGGTAACGATGACCCTATATGCAAGATACCAAAAGAGACACAGATGTAAAGAACAGACTTTTGGACTCTGTGGGAGAAGGCGAGGGCAGGATGATTTGAGAAAATAGCATTGAAACATGTATATTATCATATGTGAAACAGATCGCCAGCCCAGGTTCAATGCATGAGACAGGGTGCTCAGGGCTGGTGCGCCAGGATGACCCTGAGGGATGGGATGGGGAGGGTGGTAGGAGGGGAGCACGCCCACAGTTGATTCATGTGAATGTATGGCAAAAACCACCACAATATTGTACAGTAATTAGCCTCTAATTAAAATTTAAAAGAAAAAGAAAAAAAAATTCTATAAAAATTTCTGACCTGGATATGAAATGGTATGATTTCCAACACATACCGTTAGAAGACAAGATACAGAACAGTGTTTGTGGTATGCTACCATCTGTATGACAAAACTGGGAAAGGGGTAGCATAGAGATAAAATAAAAGATTCCTTATATAGATTAATCTGGAAAAAATACATAAAAATCTGACATACACTTTGTAAGGGGTTAAATAAACAACATTATGCCAATAAACTAAAAAATTTAGACAAAATAGACACATTCGTTATGCTCAAAAATGAACTCCTTATCATTGGTGCTCTACCAGGAATCTTCTCCATCTCAGCTGATGGCAATTCCAACTTTCTAGTTGCTCAGGTTACTCCCCTCATCCCATCCATGAGCAAATTACACTAGCAATACCTTCAGAAGACAACAAATTAGTCTAAACATACATCCTGACTATGGAGGTGGCTACATGAATCTCTCTGTGTTAAAATCTGTAGAATTGTCACACACAAAACTTTTATTTTACCCTCTGTTCATTTTTAAATAATGGAAAAAAAAAAGATACCTAGAATCCAACCACTTCTCACTACCTCAATGGCTACCGCCTCATCTGAAAATTACTCCCACGTTCCCCTCACCCATCTCCCTGGTTCTCCTCTTTGCTCTTTATAGCTTATCTCCACACAGTAGCCACTGTGCTCTTGATAAAATCTGAACAAGACCATGTCTGTTTTCTGCTCAGAACCCTCTGGCGGTTCCCTATTTCACTCAGAGAAAAAGCCAGAATCTTTGAAAGCTACAGAGCCCAAGGCAGTTAGAGCTCTGAGCCTCTGAGATTTCGTTTCTCTGGCTCTCCTACTTCACTCCACTCCAGTGGCACGGGCCCTCTGCTCTCCCTTGACTACACCAGGCATGCTTCTACCTACTAGCCTTTGCTCTGCTTTCTTGCCTGAAATAGTCTCTGCCTCGATGACCACTTAACTAACAGTCTCACCTCCTTCTCACCAAATCTTGCTTAAATCTCACCTCTGACTACCTTATTTAATATTTCAACCAGGATCATGGCATCCGGTCCCATCACTTCATGGCAAATAGATGGGGAAACAGTGGAAATAGTGGCTGATTTTAGATTTTGGGGTTCCAAAATCACTACAGATGGTGACTGCAGCCATGAAAAGACGTTTACTCATTTGAAGGAAAGTTTTGACCAACCTAGACAGCATATTAAAAAGCAGAGACATTACTTTGCCAGCAAAGGTCCATCTAGTCAAGGCTATGGTTTTTCCAGTAGTCATGGATGGATGTGAGAGCTGGACTATAAAGAAAGCTGAGCATTGAAGAATTGATGCTTTTGAACTGTGGTGCTAGAGAAGACTCTTGAGAGTCCCTTGGATTGCAAGGAGATCCAACCAATCCATCCTAAAGGAGATCAGTCCTGGGTGTTCATTGGAAGGACTGATGTTGAAGCTGAAACTCCAATACTTTGGCCACCTGATGCAAAGAGCTGACTCATTTGAAAAGACTCTGATGCTGGGAAAGATTGAGGGCAGGAGGAGAAGGGGACAACAGAGGTTGAGATGGTTGGATGGCATCACCAACTCAATGGATATGGGTTTGGGTAGACTCGGCAGTTGGTGATGGACAGGGAGGACTGGTGTGCTGTGGTTCATGGGGTCGCAAAGAGTCGGACAAGACTGAGCAACTGAACTGAACTGAATGCAACCAGTCCTTCTTTTTCCCTTCATACCTCTCCATCTATTCTCCTGATTCCTCTTTACCCTGCTCAATTTTTTTTTTTCCTAAGGCATGTGAAAGTGAAATGGTTCAGTCGTGTCTGACTCTTTGCAACTCCATGGACTGTAGCCTACCAGGCTTCTCCATGGGATTTTCCAGGCAAGAGTACTGGAGTGGGTTGCTATTTCCTTCTCCAGGAGATCTTCTCAACCCAGGGATTGAACCCGGTCTCCCGCATCGTAGGCAGACGCTTTTACTGTCTGAGGCACCAGGGAAGTCGATCATCTTTTAATATAATTTATTATACCTATTATCTCTTTCTACCACTATCAGTATTTTTTCAATGCCACTGTAATATAAACTCCATGGGGGCAGGGACTTTCCTCTGTTTTACTTACAGATGATGACATATCCCAAGCATCTAGAAAAGTGCCTGGCACAGATAGGTGCACAAAAACTGTTTAAGATTTAAGAATTTCATCCTAAGATGAGTAAGCAGTGAGGATACTGAGATAATGGAAAGCCAGTTCACCTAGGATGATGCCTACAGCTTACACTCTGGCTTGAGTAAAGTGGTAAAGAAGCCACTGGAGAGCTTTCAGTAAAGTAATGGGATCTTACTATTTTAAAATCTTCCCATAAAGAAGTCACTGTTGGAGATGGTTCAAGCATATTCCATAACACCCAAAATTTCAAGCTTAAACCGCCTCTCCACACTCACACACACATACACAAAATAAACAGTAAAAGAAGAATCGGCTCCAATTAACTTTATGTGGCTAGTAAAATCTTGAAGCCAAAAAAAACCCAAAAGAATTCTAGAAAGGAAAACTACATATTAACCTCTGAACAAATTTTAAGTCCTGGACAAAATACTGGCAAACCAAATTTAGAAATCCATTTCAGTCATAATAGCTAACATTTACTGAGCATTACACTGAATGAACTAACTCATTTAATCCTGACAACCCTGTGTTGTGAATACTATTACCTATTTTACAGATGAAGAAGGTGACATACAGAGAGGCTAAGTAATTTGCCCAAGTCCATAGGCAGAAAGTAGAGATCCTAGATTTTTAAAATATCAATGAGATTCCAATTTAACTTCTCTGGGGTTGGACCTGAAGTTTTTTTAAAGCACCCCAAGTGATGCTGTTATGCTGCCAGGGTTGTAAACCAGTGCACTAAGTCCATAGCTAAGGCTTCCCCCACCCTGAGAGTGATTACATGGACACAGCCAAGGCGAGAGATGTTTTAATGAAAATTTAAATATGAAACAAGAAGCAGAGAGGAGAACTCTAGGACCATGTGTCCCCACATGTCTTTCTAAAATTCTAGAAGTTTTAAGATTTCATGCTATTAACACCTAACAGATCCATTTTTCTTCATCTTTGGAGAAATTTGTCTGTCAGTTTATTTCTTTAGCATGGAGTACCCCCAACCCCCAAAAAGAGTATGGTAAAACATAATAGCAGCTTATAATACTAAAGTTATTTTCAGAACAAAAAACAGAATGCTACTTTAAAGAAAGAGTAGCAAAAACGGGAATAACTCAAGAGGTCAACCAAATATTTTTCAAAAGTATAACTGGAAAATTGTCCCTGAGCTGCCCAAAGACCAAGCCTCCTTCCTACTCCACGTGTGTTAACTAAAGCTGAAGCTACAAAGAGATCTTCACCGTTCTCTTTGTATCCTGCTGTTAACCAGGGGGCTGTGGCTCTGTGAATCCAGGAACTGCTGTCCCAGGCAGCATTGCTAGTAGAGCCAAGGCAGAAACTGCTACCCCGTAAAGTTTAGAGGCGGCTTCGTGGAGAAGGGATGTGGAGAACACGTGCTGTCTCAGCTACCCTGGCAGGCTCCAGCCCACTGGCCCATCCATCCCCCTCTCCAGGGAGAAGCACACATGCTCACAGTTCCCAAAACATGAGCAGCAGCTACTGCTAACACCACTTCTCTTTAATCCTGCAGAATCAGAGCTCTTAAGCCTTCAAGAAACCGGAACTACTACAACTCCATCACTTCCCAAAACTACTCCTGTAGTTTTGGCACTGATTTTTAAAGCGTTTTCCAGGGTGGGATACAGGAAAAATTATTAAGTCAAATAATAACTGCAGACTGAACTCTGTGCCCTTAGCCTTGGTTGTTCTATACAGCAGGCAATGAGCCAACTGCCTCTTCCACTTTCAACCCTGTGTGCTATTTCCCAGAAATAGGAGCTGATGTAGGCAGCCTCCCTACAAAAGGAAGTTAGAGACCTAATGGTCCAGACATAGAAAACTTCTAATCATTTCTCCCTATGCTACTCCCATTATGCCTTTGCTGATACTGTCCACCAGACACTCTCTCCCACATCGCTTTCTCAAGTGCTTCTTACCTTTCAAAGCCCAGCTCTAACCTCACTTCCTGTAAGATGTTCTCCCCAAATCCCACATCCACTCCTGCATTAACTTCACTTATACCTGTTATAAAATGGTATCACTCACCCTTTCCCCTTTTTATTTTCTTTTTTTTTTTGAATTTTTTATTTTGCATTGGGGTATAGCCGATTAACAATGTTGTGACGGTTTCAGGTGAACAGTGAAGGGACTCAGCCACATATACCCATGTTAAGGAGTTTGGGATGGTCATGTACACCCTGCTATATTTAAAATGGATAACCAGCAAGGGACAGCACAGGGAATTCTGTTCAATGTTATGTGGCAGCCTGGATGGAAGGGGTTTGAAGTGAAAATGGATACATGTATATGTATGTTTTTCCCTTTTTAGATAGCCATATATCTGTCTCCAGCAAGAAATCTGGCCCTGGGGGAAAATGACCAAGTTTCATAGATCTTTGTTCATGCTTTTCAGTATCTCAAACAAGACCGTCAGGAAATATTTGTTCAACAGAACGGAAGTCCAGTTGCATTGAGAAGATGCTCTGCTGGTCTGACCTTGGTTTGCTATGGACACAATGTGGTGCTCTTCCTCTTCACACGTCTTCTTTTGTTAGTGTGCTTTGAATATAACTCATCAAAAAAATTCTACTACTTTCCTTCCCATGTGATTTCTTATTTTTTAATTGAATATAGTTCACATAACATAAAACTCACTTTTAAAGTATACACTTTAAAAGTCCTTAATATATTCACCAAGTTGTGTAATCATCACCACTGTCTAATTCTATAATGTTTTCATCGACCCAAAAGAAACTCTTTACTCTTAAGTAGTCACCCCCCACTGCCCCATAATCTCAGATCTACTATCTCTAATATATATGATTTTAACAAAACTTACAACACTCTTCATTGTGATTGTATTATACTTTAAAGCCAATTTTACCTTCAAAAAAAAAAGCTGCTCTCATTTTAACATAACTCAAAAGAAAAATGTGATTTAACACAGCAACTTACTAAGGCATCATTTCAGGATATAAAATAAAAATTCTTACCAGGAAAATCAGCTTACATGTTTACTTTCCCATTTGTTTTTGTTTTGTTAAGCTTCTTAATGAAGAAGTATAATATACATATAGAAAAGGACATCTATCATAGGGTATATCATGATAAGTTTTTAAAAACTGAATACGTAAGTATAATCAGCATTCAGATCAAAAACCAAACATGTCTCTCAGTCACTACCCACCTCCAAAGAGTAACCACTATCCTTACTTCGAACAGCATAGATTACTTCTGCCTGTTTCTGTATTTTTATAAATAGAAGCGTATAGTTTGCAGTATAATAAACTCTCACAATGAAATTCTATGCCTTGTAATACTCACCATAATCTTTTTGTACAAAGCCATGACATTATCATCATCAAATGGTAGAAAGCCACACATAAGTACATATAAGAGTATGCCCATGCTCCAAACATCTGCCTGAGGAGAAAAAAAAATCAAAAGACAAAAAAATCAGAACACATTTCAAAATAGCAGTACACAGAATCTTTACAGAGCTGGCAAAGAACTCAGAGGTCATCCAATCCAACCAGCTCATTCTACAATGTGAAGCCCAGAAAAGGAAGGCTCATCTGAAGTCACCCAGCCAACGGCAGGCCATCCAGGCAGGTCTCTCGACTTCCAGTTCAGTGCACTCCCCGACAATGCTTAATAGAAAATCTTTTCCATTTGGCTGGATTGGGCATGATAAGGAAGAAGATGAAGCTAAGTCTCTGATTCTGAAAGAGAAAACTATAGTGCTATTGAGGGTTTATTACATATGAGGATTATGTAAACATGCATGAGAAAATCAAAACAAGTTTTAAAATTTACTACTGATAACCTGCAAATGTGACTAAGCTGCATTGTAAAGTCCTCTCTATGTAGAGAAACATTAATAAAGTTCAACAAACGACTTTTCAAGGATCAAGACTAGAAATTAGCCTGCCAGTACAAATAGCCCTACAAATCTCAAAATCCCAGAAATAACCTTTACGTAAGATAGCCATTCGACCACTGGCTGAGAAGTCACAGTTCCCACCCTCATTTGAGCCTTGGAAAAACTTTAGTTTTTATACTAAATAACACCAATCTCATACCGAGTCCTGCCTACCAAATCACATCATATTATTAGGACTCAACAAAGAAACCCTGGGTGAACACTGTACTTTCAAGTGAACAACTGATTCTTCTTCCAAGGTGCAGGAGGTCAGAAATTAACCATTTATGCCTGAAAGATGTCAAATGCTTCATCTATAAATGGAGTCTTGGTGGCACAGCACTCCTGACTGGGGTGTTAAAGTTAAGGGAAAGAGGCCACACAGGAGAGGCACGGTGGGAAAACTGTATTGGGGTACTGTACTATGAGCAGAAGTGGAGAAAGTGCTGAAGCTCTACTGGGTAGGGGAGGGGGAGACAGACAGCTGTTCTGCCAGGTGGTAACAATGCTAAGGAGAAAAATCAAGCAGGCTAAAAGGACAGGAAAGGGGATTCGTGGCAGAGGGAGCAACAGGCATAGAGGTGGCACAGCAGAGGCCAGCGGGGCTGGAGCAAAGTGACTAGGAAGAAAGAAGAAGGAAAGGAAGAGACCAAGCCCTGAGGCTTTGGAGTGGGAGCACTGACCCCAAGACCCTAGACTGCCAGAGAACTAACCCTAGGGAGTACCAAATAGTGAGAACTCACACAGAGGAAACCACTTGAATATTAGAATACAAGACCCAGCATCACCCAACCACCAGTAGCGCATCTAAACAACAAACAAAACAAAAATACAAACCCAGTCATCGGCAGACAGGACTGCCACCTCACTCAGCCTTGCCCATCAGAGGAAAAACAAACAAACAAACTTAGCACAAATCTCACCCTATACGAAGCTTACACATACCAGTGGACCAATCTTAGGAGGGCAGAAACCTCCTAGGAAGGAAGAAAGAATTCAACCTTGAAGCCTGGGAAGAAGAGACCTCAAACACAGTAAGTTTAAATAAATAATGAAAAGGCAGAGAAATACTATACAAATGAAGGAACAAACCAGAAACATGTAAGTACAAATAAATGAAGAGGAACTAGGCAAATTCCCTGAAAAAGAATTCACAATGATAGTAAAGATGATCAAAACCCTTAAAAACAAAATGGAGAAAATGCAAGACTCAATTAACCAAGACCTAGAAGAATTAAAGAATAAACATACAGGGACAAACAACACAATTACCATAATTAAAAATACTCTGCTGCTGTTGCTAAGTCACTTCAGTCATGTCCGACTCTGTGTGACCCCAGAGACGGCAGCCCACCAGGCTCCCCTGTCCCTGGGATTCTCCAGGCAAGAACACTAGAGTGGGTTGCCATTTCCTCCTCCAATGCATGAAAGTGAAAAGTGAAAGTGAAGTCACTCAGTCGCGTCCAACTCTTAGCGATCCCATGGACTGCAGCCCACCAGAAAAATACTCTAGAAGGAATCAATAGCAGAATATCTGGAAGCATAAGAATGAATCAGTGAACTGGAAGACAAAATGGTGGAAATAACTTCTGAAGAGCAGAATAAAGTAAAAAGAATGAAAAGAACTGAGGATAGTCTCAGAGACCTCTGTGACAATATCAAACGCACCAACATTTGAGTTACAGGGATCCCAGAAGAAGAAGAAGAGAGAAAGAAAGGGTACGAGAAATTTTTTGAATAGATTATAGTTGAAATTTTCTCCAGCATGGAAAAGGAAATAGTCAATCAAGTCCAAGAGGTGCAAAGAGTCCCATACAGGATAAACCCAAGGAGAAACACACCAAGACACATACTAATCTAACAAAGACTAAACACAAAGAAAGAGGCTACACAGGAAAGAGTGGGCTAATATGGCCTCGTCAAATGCCATAAGAAGAGGTTAACAGAGAGACTTCCTCTGAGAAATTACAAAAGGAATTAGAGATGTTTACCATGGAACATTCCATAAAGCATGATCTGAACCATGAGCAACAGAATAATCTAAATTACTTATTTAAGAAAGAAGATTCCTAAAGCCCCACCTTAGAAAACAAAACTAAAATCTCTAAATACACTGCCCTCAGTTCTGCATATTTTAGTAAGTGCCCCCAGACAATGCCTTGGTACACTGTCCTTAAGAAATTATCCTAGAAGGATGGAAAACTGAACTAAAATGGATAAGAAAGCAAGATCCTGTAGGAAAACCTTGATGCATTCAAACCAGCAGAGCCTCATCACCAGACCTCTAGGAATCTTGTGAGTATCAGGCATGTGATTACTACTCCTTCTAGGAGACTAGAAAGAGTACAGGTGTGAGGTAAAGCCTCACTCAGTTCAAATCTTGACCCACAGTTGCTAGTTGTAATCCTGCAAAGGCACTTAATTTCTGATCCCCAGTGTCTTCATCATCTTTATCTTATGAAACAGAGTAACAGTATTCACTCCAAGGGATTTTTGTGCAGATTAAATGAAAATTATAAAAAGGATCTACCATGTGGAATCCTTGTGCATTATTACAGGAATGTAAAATACTGCTGCCACTATGGAAAACAGTATGGCAGTTCCTCAAAAAACTAAAAATAGAACTACCATATGATCTAGCAATTCCACATTCGGGTATATATCCGAAAGAACTGAAAGCAAGGTCTTAAAGAGATATTTGTGTCTACCAGCATTATTCACAATAACCAAAAGATAAAAGTAACCCTAGTGTCCATGGATAAATGCATAAATAAAATATGGTGTATACATATAATGGTATATTACTCAGACTTTAAAAGGAGGGAAATTCTGATACATGCTCCACAATATGGATGAACCTTGAAAAGATTACACTAATATAAGCAGTCACACAAAAAAACAAATACTGTATGAGTCCATAATACAAGGTACCTAGCCTAGTCAAACTGACACAGATAGAAAGTAAAAGGATAGCTGCCAGGGGAGCAGGGAGTGGGGAATGGAGTTACTGTTTAATAGATATAGTCTCAGTTTTGCAAGATTAAAAGAGCTCTGGAGATTGACTGCACAATAATATGAATGTACCTAACACTACTGAATTGCACCTTTAAAAATAGTTCAAATAGGAACTGTACTCTTATAAATGGTTAAGATGGCAAATATTATGTCATGTGTATTTTACCACAATTGAAAGAAGAAAAAAAAAGATCTACCATGATTCCAGGACTATGATAAATATTCAATAAAAGTTTGTCCATTTCTTATGATGCCCTGAGAAGGCCACACTATCACCTCTGTGGTATTTCTGCCAAAAATGCATAACCCAAAACTAATCAAATTCAACTTGATGCCCATTTTATAAAATAACCGGCTTCCCCCAAAATTTCAAGGTCATGAAGATGAAGAAAGCCTAAGGAAGTCTTCCATATTAAAGAACAAAGAAATGCAACGCATGATCCTGAATGGAATCCTGGACTGGAGGGAAAATATAGCTGTAAAAGACATGATTGGTACAGTCAACACCATCTGAACATGAATTGTGGGTTAAATAAATTGTACCAATGTTAAACTCTTTGATTTTGATAACTAAAGTGAATTTCTTTTGATAACTAAAAGAGGGACACCTTGGGAATTTCCCAGCAGTCCAGTGGTTAGGATTCAGTGCTTTCACCACTGCAGCCCAGGTTCAATCAATCCCTGGTGAGTGAACTAAGATCATCCCACAAGCCACGCACCATGGCCAAAAAATAAATAAATAAATAAATAAATAAATAAATAAGAGAGCCCTTCTTTTAAGAAATATATACATAGCATTTAATGATAAAGGGGTATGATGTCTCCAACTTACTCTCAATTGGTTCAAAACATAATTCACATGTATATAAACACAGAGAATACTAAAACAAATAGGGAAAAATGTAAACAGTTGTAAAGTTGGCAAAATATATATAGAAGTTTCTCATTCCATATTTGTAACTACTCTGTAAGTTTGAGAATATATCCAAATAAAAGGTCACAAAAACAAGTTAGTCCTCATCTTCTCATGCTACAAATTAAGTAAACTGGCATATCTCAAAGTTTCTCCCACATAACACCAGTTCCAAAAGATGCTCCACATAAAAGTGGATTCTGTAGGCGCATGAAACTGAGACCAGCTGCTCTCTGTGATGGTCTCCTCCCAGAGGACATTGTACAGAACATATTAAGATTCAGAAACATCCTGAAATAAAGGAAACTGTTCAACCCAATATTTCCAGAGCTTTTGACAACTAAACCTTTTCCACTTTACGACAGTATCAAGAAAATCAGTGCTCCAAAGAGCGTCAGGGGCTAACTAGCATGCAGTAGCCAACAGTTAAGCGGCAATGCCTAGGGCTTTCTGAGCCTAGGCCTCTTACACAGGTCTGCAGGCCTCGGATAGCTGGCTGGGATAAAGTACAGCCAGCTATCCTCCTAGGTCTTCTCTGTGCTAAACACCATCTCTCCAAACTAAGCCTATAATCCTGGCCTCATACTCTACCTGGCTGGACTAATCAGTCTAAATTATGGCACTGTTAAACACAAAACACCAGAAATATATCTTTGTTTCACAAGAATACTATGTATTATTACATTTATTGCAAGCTGTTCATTTCCTTATTACTGTACATATCTCACTCTCTGACTAGACAACTCTTTGATTAACAAGTTTATTTCTTACCTTGTTACATCCTCAACACACAGTGCCTGACTCACTACAGATCACCAGTAAACATATACTGATCATATACTGAATTAATCACTGAATAATTACCTCTGATCCCAGATATGATTTGCCTTGTATTAATTCAGGTGCTGCATAAGCAAGACTCCCACAGCAGGTCTGCAGGTGATAATCCTTGTTACCCTGCCAATAAGATAAAAATGAAACACTTATTAACTACAGCCCTTAAGAGAATTAAAACCCTGATAAACATTCTTCCAATATAAGCAAAGAGATGCTAGATAAGAGTTACCCCAAATGATAAGAGACATTCTGCCACCAACTCAATACTCTGCCCATGTGCATGCATGCACGTGTGGCTTCCTCTTCTCTGGATTTCCAACACCATCAAGACCTGACATGAAAAAAATCCTTTCCCTCTTAGCTCAGTCAAGTTCGTACTTCCCTAGGTATCCATTTGCAGAATAATCAGTTTAGCATACATCCAAGCACCCAAGTCCTCCCACTCCCAAGTACTCAAGAAAAAAGGATTATTTCTCTAAAGGACCCTCTCTCCAATAGCAAATCTTTACCAATACATTAAGTTTCTTTTCCCTAAGAGGGAACAGAGCAAACACTACACAAAACAAACACTTGGGAGTCTGTTTTCTAGACTTGGTTATAACACAGATCATGACCTCCACCTCCAGATCTGTTCAAATAAGGATCCTCTGGTCTCCCACAGAAATATGCAGACATAATGCAAATGATATCACCGCCTAACACTTCTACAGAGTTCCACAAATGGCAAATGACTTATGAAATTATAAGATTTCATTTACAACTGCAACAGCACACCCAGAAGTTAGCTCCTCAGCAGAAAGCTGAGGCGACCTTCTCCCAGTCAAGTCTTGCTTTGTGAGATGGCGTCTGTGTGGGTTGAATCCGCGGCAGCCATAAATAAAGGCTGCCAGAGTCTGTCACAAACATTCTCCACTGCCTCCTGTGATGAACATGACTTAAACCAGCTTAACGGCTCAAAGTAAGCTTTATCTTTATTGCTTGTCGATCAGAAAAATGCCTTCTTGCATTTGGTTCCCAGACACAAGACTCAACTGACAATCTCTGAAGAGCCAAGGGAAGGAAAGGAAAATCAGAAAGAATCAGACATTCAGCCAAAGGGTCAAAATCTGCCTCCCTTTGCACCCAGGTAGTTCTGATTGGGGCAGGAAATAATCATGGGACTCCAAGGGGCTGAGACAAGCCTGAAATTTCAACATTCTTAATGAGGGTAGACAGTTCATTTTAGAGACTGTAAGTACCATCATTAGAGGACTCAAGAGGAAGCCTCCAACAGCAGCCACACAGGAGAAAGTTCAAAGTCACCTCAAAGAGAAGGTATTAACTATGGAGTGCAAATTAAGGAAATAATTCACAGTGTAAATTTTAAAGTACATATGGACTTTTTCCTTCTTTTATAAGGAAAAGGGATTGTCTCTCAAAATGTAACTAACTGTTAGTTATATAACCATGTGGATAATAAAGAACAGATTTTCACTAGATTTCCTGAAATGCATATCTAAACAAAGAAAGGCATCATCTAACAGGAACATATTCCAACTGCAAACACGTGGTCAATTCAGCATTCATACTGTGATGGCTTCCTGACACTTCAGTCCTGCAAACCCCATCACAGCACACCCATGGGATTTTCAGCAGGACCAACCCTGGACCTAGAGCAATGGTTTCCAACCTTGGCTACATGTTAAAATCATCAAGAGAACTTATAAAAAGCATGAAATTTAGCATTTTTCTCAATGGATGCAACCAGGCTCACTAAATACTAAATGGAAGTTAGTGTAAGATAACAAGCAAGAGGTGCACTGCCAAAGGAAATAAACTCATTTTTATCTCTGCCCTTACCTTGGGTTTTGCACAGAGACCAAAGTCAATCAGCTTTAATTTATGATATTCATCAAACAACAAATTTTCCTGAAAAAAAAAGACATTTTCATAACTATATACAGTCTTCCTTATATTATATCCCACCTCTAGCTATTTCTAAAAGCACTTAAAGGTTGGGTACAGAGTAAAAAAATCAATTGAAAAAAAAAAGAATGAAGTGACAAGAATAGAAGGAAAGAGAAGAGGAGAGGAATGTTGATAACTATCCTGCTTCCCCTCAAGACACATTAGCATAAACCACTTTCTCCTTGGTACTCTGAGGTTCAACTACAAGCAAACATGATATATGCCAAAGGCAAGTTTGAACAGAAAGAGTGAACTCGAAACAAAGAGTTGGATAAAAACAAAGGGAAAAGGACAGAAACTGCCGTATCTTGTTAGGGCAATTCTAGATCTCAAACCCTAGTACCAAATTACACTGAAATTCATGTTCACCAGCATGCATATTAGTCAAAGCCTACACACTTAAGAGTATCAAATTTTTATTCTGCCCATTTTATTGAACTATTCACTTCTGAAGCATAATGGAATTAAAATTAAAGGAAGATGATGTCAGGAAAACAGTATCAAGAGGAAGATACTCAAAGACAATATTCTCAAAGAAAATATTCAAAATTCTTCTTTCTTAGGAATAAAACCTGAGGTTTATATTCTGCAGCTAATTACAAAGACATTTATAATGTCACACAAAATTGACAAAGAAATAGAATGCCAATAAGAAGTCCATCCAGAAGAGCCCAGCAGGAGTCAAAAGTCAAAAAGGAAAAAGAAAGATATATTAGGAATGGAACAAAAAATAATTAAGCAAAAGCCCAGATAAATTCTAAACAGAAAGAACATTTGGACACTGAGTGATGACAGTCAGATGTCAGATTCTCAGGTGAGCATCTGTAATGCAGTCACTTACTGGTTTGAGGTCCCTGTGAGCGTAGCCCTGGCTGTGCACATAAGCAACTGCAGACACTATCTGACGGAAGACAACGCGGGTCTCCTCCTCTGACAGGCGATCGTGGGAAATTATGTAGTCAAACAGCTCTCCTCCAGGGCAATACTGCAAGAGCAGTAGAGTCACATAAATATCATTATTACTTGCAAAATCAGAGGAATTTAAAATAAAAATCATACTTAACTCAGAGATGTTGTTAATTCAATTTCTAAGCAAAAGAATGAACTAATTTAGGTATGTTCAAAAATACACTCTCAGTATTCTAGCTTTTGGAATACTTTTGGTCTTGAGATATTATTTTCTAATTTATTTATTTATTATTTTTTAGTTGCACTGGCTCTTTGTTGCTTCACGCGGGTTTTCTCCAGGAACAAATTCTAACTTATTCTGTCCACTAGAACAAATTCTAACCTATTCTGTCCACTAAAGCACACCATCACATGAGAAGGGTATTACAAAGGATATATTCATAATGTGTCTCCAATTTATTATACATATCTACTTGGTCTAATTGCTAATGTTAATTGTTAATGGTGATTTTAGAAGGTGGAACCTTTGGGAGGTGATTAGGACATGAGGCGGAGTCCTGGTGAATGAAATAACTGCTCTCATAAAGAGGCTCGAGAGAGATCCCTAGCCTCTTCTATCATGTCAGCACATAGCAATAAGGCACCAGCTATGAACCAGAAAGAGGACCCTCACCGACCATGCTGGTGCCTTGATCTTGGGATTCCCAGCCTCCAGAAGTGTGAGAAATAAATTGCTGTTGTTCATAAGCTACTCAGTCTCTGATACTTAATCAGTTCAGTTCAGTCACACAGTAGTGTCCGACTCTTTGCCACTTCATGAATTGCAGCACACCAGGCTTCCCTGTCCATCACCAACTCCCGGAGTTCACTCAGATTCATATCCGTCCGTGATGCCATCCAGCCGTCTCATCCTCGGTCGTCCCCTTCTCCTCCTGCCCTCAATCCCTGCCAGCATCAGAGTCTTTTCCAATGAGTCAACTCTTCACATGAGGTGGCCAAACTACTGGAGTTTCAGCTTTAGCATCATTCCTTCCAAAGAAATCCCAGGGCTGATCTCCTTCAGAATGGACTGGTTGGATCTCCTTGCAGTCCAAGGGACTCTCAAGAATCTTCTCCAACACCACACTTCAAAAGCATCAATTCTTCGGCGCTCAGCCTTCTTCACAGTCCAACTCTCACATCCATACATGACCACAGGAAAAACCATAGCCTTGACTAGAAGGACCTTAGTCGGCAAAGTAATGTCTCTGCTTTTGAATATACTATCTAGGTTGGTCATAACTTTTCTTCCAAGGAGTAAGCGTCTTTTAATTTCATGGCTGCAGTCACCATCTGCAGTGATTTTGGAGCCCCCCAAAAAAAGTCTGACACTGTTTCCTCATCTATTTCCCATGAAGTGATGGGACCGGATGCCATGATCTTCGTTTTCTGAATGTTGAGCTTTAAGCCAACTTTTTCACTCTCCTCTTTCACTTTCATCAAGAGGCTTTTAGTTCCTCTTCGCTTTCTGCCTGCCATAAGGGTGGTGTCATCTGCATATCTGAGGTTATTGATATTTCTCCCAGCAATCTTGATTCCAGCTTGTGTTTCTTCCAGCCCAGCGTTTCTCATGATGTACTCTGCATATAAGTTAAATAAGCAGGGTGACAATATACACCCTTGACATACTCCTTTTCCTATTTGGAACCAGTCTGTTGTTCCATGTCCAGTTCTAACTGTTGCTTCCTGACCTGCATACAGATTTCTCAAGAGGCAGGTTAGGTGGTCTGGTATTCCCATCTCTCTCAGAATTTTCCACAGTTTATTGTGATCCACACACTCAAAGGCTTTGGCATAGTCAATAAAGCAGAAATAGATGTTTTTCTGGAACTCTCTTGCTTTTTCCATGATCCAGCAGATGTTGGCAATTTGATCTCTGGTTCCTCTGCCTTTTCTAAAACCAGCTTGAACATCAGGAACTTCACGGTTCATGTATTGCTGAAGGCTGGCTTGGAGAATTTTGAGCATTACTTTACTAGTGTGTGAGATGAGTGCAATTTTGTGGTAGTTTGAGTATTCTCTGGCATTGCCTTTCTTTGGGATTGGAATGAAAACTGACCTTTTCCAGTCCTGTGGCCACTGCTGAGTTTTCCAAATTTGCTGGCATACTGAGTGCAGCACTTTCACAGCATCATCTTTCAGGATTTGAAATAGCTCCACTGGAATTCCATCACCTCCACTAGCTTTGTTCGTAGTGATGCTTTCTAAGGACCACTTGACTTCACATTCCAGGATGTCTGGCTCTAGATGAGTGATCACACCATCGTGATTATCCAGGTCATGAAGATCTTTTGTACAGTTCTTCTGTGTATTCTTGTCACCTCTTTTTAATATCTCCTGCTGCTGTTAGGTCCATACAATTTCTGTCCTTTATCGAGCCCATCTCTGCATGAAATGTTCCCTTGGTGTCTCTAATTTTCTTGAAGAGATCTCTAGTCTTTCCCATTCTGTTCTTTTCCTCTATTTCTTTGCATTGATTGCTAAAGAAGGCTTTCTTATCTCTTCTTGGTATTCTTTGGAACTCTGCATTCAGATGCCTATATCTTTCCTTTTCTCCTTTGCTTTTCACTTCTCTTCTTTTCACAGCTACTTGTAAGGCCTGCCCAGACAGCCATTTTGTTTTTTTGCATTTCTTTTCCATGGGGATGGTCTTGATCCCTGTCTCCCGTACAATGTCACAAACCTCATTCCATAGTTCATCAGGCACTCTATCTATCAGATCTAGACCCTTAAATCTATTTCTCACTTCCACTGTATAATCATAAGGGATTTGATTTAGGTCATACCTGAATGGTCTAGCGGTTTTCCCTACTTTCTTCAATTTAAGTCTGGATTTGGTAATAAGGAGTTCATGATCTGAGCCACAGTCAGCTCCTGGTCTTGTTTTTGTTGACTGTATAGAGCTTCTCCATCTTTGGCTGCAAAGAATATAATCAGTCTGATTTCGGTGTTGACCATCTGGTGATGTCCATGTGTAATCTTCTCTTGTGTTGTTGGAAGAGGGTGTTTGCTATGACCAGTGCATTTTCTTGGCAAAACTCTATTAGTCTGCCCTGCTTCATTCCGCATTCTAAGGCCAAATTTGCCTGTTACTCCAGGTGTTTCTTGACTTCCTACTTTTGCATTCCAGTCCCCTATAATGAAAAGGACATCTTTTTGGGTGTTAGTTCTAGAAGGTCTTGTAGGTCTTCATCGCCATTCAACTTCAGCTTCTTCAGCATTACCTGTTGGGGCATAGACTTCGATTAATGTGATATTGAATGGTTTGCCTTGGAGACGAACAGAGATCATTCTGTCGTTTTTGAGATTGCATCCGAGTACTGCATTTTGGACTCTTGTTGACCATGATGGCTACTCCGTTTCTTCTGAGGGATTCCTGCACGAGGTAGTAGATATAATGGTCATCTGAGTTAAGTTCACCCATTCCAGTCCATTTTAGTTCACTGATTCCTAGAATGTCGATGTTCACTCTTGCCATCTCTTTGACCACTTCCAATTTGCCTTGATTCATGGACCTGACATTCCAGGTTCTTATGCAATATTGCTCTTTACAGCATCAGACCTTGCTTCTCTCATCAGTCACATCCACAGCTGGGTATTGTTTTTGCTTTGGCTCCGTCCCTTCATTCTTTCTGGAGTTATTTCTCTATTTCTCTCCAGTAGCATATCGGGCACCTACTGACCTGGGGCGTTCCTCTTTCAGTATCCTATCATTCTGCCTTTTCATACTGTTCATGGTGTTCTCAAGGCAAGAATACTGAAGTGGTTTGCCATTCCCTTCTCCAATGGAGCACATTCTGTCAGATCTCTCCACCATGACCCTCCCGTCTTGGGTGGCCCCGTAGGCATGGCTTAGTTTCATGAGTTAGACAAGGCTGTGGTCCTAGTGTGATTAGACTGACTAGTTTTCTGTGAGTATGGTTTCAGTTTGTCTGCCCTCTGATGCCCTCTTGCAACACCTACCACCTTACTTGGGTTTCTCTTACCTTGGGTATGGGGTATCTCTTCACGGCTGCTCCAGCAAAGCGCAGCCGCTGCTCCTTACCTTGGAGTAAAAACAGACTAAGACAGTGACAGATAACTATATGTCTCTGCAACTTACTACTGACCTCGAGAACCATGAATATTTTGTTGGCTGTCTCTATCACATGGTAGAGTTGACATATATGCTGATGTCTCAGGTTCTTCAAGGCATCAATTTCTATTTTGACCCGAGGCAAATCACTCTGTGACAAAACATTTTATTAAATAAGCAATAAACTTATTTGGAAAATATTCCAAGCCCCAATATCAACAACTCTAATACTAAGTGGCAAAAGCCGTCAATGGCCTCAAAACAATTTGCTCAACAATACAGAAATAGAGAAAAAAACTTATTTCTGTGTACATTTTCAAAAGGCCCTGAGGGTTTTACAAAAGAAAAGTTCAATCTGAGGCAAGAGTACAACATCCACAAAAATAAAATAATCTCACTCCCTTTAGAAAGTTAGCATTCCAAACAAGGAAAATGACAGGAACACTATCCAGTGTGCATGTCTAGGCTACCACTTCGGTCTCTACAATGTCCATTAAGAAGCATGATGAAACCTATGGCTGATCCATGTTAATGTTTGACAGAAAGCAATGCAATACTGTAAAGCAATTATTCTTCAATCAAAAATAAATTTTTTAAAAAGAAGCCTGCTGAGCTAAAAATTGGTGAATGTAGAAAAAGGTATTCACTATTTCAGTCTTCTAACTTTTCAAGGAGCTTGAAATTTTTCAAAATAAGAAGTTGACTGGGAGGAGGATAACCAAGTTGAAAAAAATTTTTAAGCTCATAGTAAAGATAAAAATCTAGATATCCATGTAGTAAACAAGTAATATTATAAAAAGGGACTCAGTCTAATGATCAGTGGTTTAAGATCCAATTAACTTAGGGCCATGCAACCTGATATTAGATCTTAGCCCAGAAGTTGTAACTTTAACTATTCTGATATGATGATCTTTTTTTCTTCTTTTTGGGAGAATGTGGGAATCTGATGACTAAAACCCCGAAAGTAACCAAAATATTTTTAAAGTCCTAGGAAGTAACTAAAATAAGCATAATAACAATAGGAAATACAAAAATCAGCTTAGAATTAATGAATTAATATCATCATATTGATGCTTTAGAATAAATTTTGAGTACTAGTATGTTACATCTTATAATAACAATTCACATTTTATCTGCTATTAAGCTATTTGCTGGGTCAAGTAAATAAGGTACACTAAAGTTATAACAGAAGTTTAAATTGCTTAAGGGAATTAATCCATTTTGTAACCAATGTTTAAATGATCAGGAAAATTATTCTTAATATCTTTTTATTAGTTTAATAAACATAATATTGAGCACAGAAAACAAAAATGCTGAAGGAGAGCTGAATTATCAGTTGACACGTTATTTAAAATAATTCTGATATAGATCACTTCATGATTTTGGCATATATTTCAGAAGGAGTTCAGAGAATTGAGTGATACTACTGTAATACAAAATTCTCTTCAACTTATTTATATATATTAATCAGCACTTACATCCTTAAAAATAAAATAACAAGTCATATTAAACTCTGCCAGGCTCCTCTATCCATGGAATTTTTCAGGCAAGAGTACTGGAGTGGGTTGCCATTTCCTTCTCCAGGGAATCTTCCCAACCCAGAGACCGAACTTGCATCTCCTGGGTCTCCTGCATTGGCAGGCAGATTCTTTATCTGCCTGCCAATATTCTTTATCTGAGATATTCTTTATCTCAGTGGAGCCACCAAGGAAGCCCTTTTAAAACCACAGATTTATACATAACTGGCTGTGGAAATGTTATTTTAATAAAAGAGCAATAACTAGAACGTTAGAGAAAATTCAGGTTGTAATTCACAAAACTAATCTATAAATATTTTTAAAATAATGTTAAACTTACCCCTAGTGCATTTTTATCCATGATTTTTATAGCTACCATTTCTCCCGTGAGGATATGACAAGCAAGTTTGACCTTTGCAAAGCCACCTAAGTATAGGAAAATGTATTATGAAGAGATAAGCACACACTAACTTAAATATCATCAGCAGAGCAAACTGAGAACTCAAGCACAAATACCTTTCCAAGTACTTTATAAAGCTCTCTTGAGCTATATTTTCCTGAAGTTTGTGACCCTCTTTTTCATATTGCTTCCAAAGCATTAGCCATGATCCTAACCTCTCCTTATCCAATGACTGGCTAAAGATTCCCTTTTGCCATTATAGGATATCTTTAATTTTGCAATTAGGAAGAAGTAGAAATTTGTTTTATAATTCTTTCAGTTCGGTTCAGTTCAGTCGCTCAGTCATGTCTGACTCTTTGCGACCCCATGAATCGCAGCACGCCAGGCCTCTCTGTTCATCACCATCTCTCGGAGTTCACACAGACTCACGTCCATCAAGTCCGTGATGCCATCCGGCCATCTCATCCTCGGTCGTCCCCTTCTCCTCCTGCCCTCAATCCCTCCCAGCATCAGAGTCTTTTCCAATGAGTCAACTCTTTGCATGAGGTGGCCAAAATACTGAAGTTTCAGCTTTAGCATCATTCCTTCCAAAGAAATCCCAGAGTTGATCTCCTTCAGAATGGACTGGTTGGATCTCCTTGCAGTCCAAGGGACTCTCAAGAGTCCTCTCCAACACCAGTTTGTTTTAAAATTAACGTTGCAATTAAACCTTTTAATTAACATTGTCAAGACAATATAAAGTTGCAGAGACAAACAGACAAATAATATTAAACTTCCATTCAGTTTTAAAACTGAAAAAATAAGCAATTATGTTTCAGAATTGGCTCAAAAGCTGGGTAAATATCTACATTCAGGTATCTGAAAGAAACAAACTTGGTACCTCTAAAAGAAGTTCCCAAAAGTCCCTCCCATGGTGTTCCCCATCTCAGTAAATGGCAAACTCATCTTCCCAGATCAGGCCAAAAGCCTGGAGGCCATCTCTAGCCCTTCCCTTTGTCTCACACCCCATACCCAACCCATCAACATAGCCCATTGGCTCTGTCTTCAAATCTTTCATTAATGTTTATCTTGGGGGAAAGGAGGCAGGCACTGAATGGAAACGTTCTATGTCCTAATCTGAACATATGGGCATATGTGAGCCAAAAAGCTACCAAATGTATTACACTTTGCTTATTTTACTATGTATTATGCCTCAATAAACTATATTTATATATACATCTATGTGTGTCTGTATACAGAAGCCCACTGCCTTCTATACACAGAATCCCACTACCTTCAGTTCTATCACCATCCATGTCACCATCATCTCCAGTACCACTCACCTAAATTATTGCAGTGACTTCCTAACATCTGTCTGCTTCTGCCTTTGCCCTCTCCCCAGCCATTGTTTTCAAAATCAAGTAGCCAGAGAGACCCTTAAAAGCAAAAGGTCAGATCACTCCTTGGCTCAAAACTCTCTAGTGACTTTTATTCTTAATAAAATGAACTATAAGACCTTTCTACAACTCACCTCTCTCTTGCTCCACTTTTTCTTACTAAAATAAGTTCAAAAAAATTTAAACTATATAAGTTAGGCTAAAAGCTCATGGTTTGGCAGAAATCAACACAATATTGTAAAGCAATTATCCTTCAACTAAAACTAAGTAAATTTTTTTTTCATTTTTAGAGTCTTCACTGATTTTTTTATAATATTGCTTCTGTTTTTGTTTTTTTTTATTGAAGGATAATTGTTTTACAGAATTTTGTTGTTTGCTGGAGAGGGTGTGGAGAAAAAGGAACACTCTTGCACTGTTGGTGGGAATGGAAATTGATACAGCCACTACAGAAGATGGTATGGAGACTCCTTAAAAATAAGTAAATTCTAAAAAAGAAAAATAGCTCATGGCTGCCCCATTTCACTCTATTCTCAAATGACCTATTCTCTTCAGGAAAAAAATTAATTACCTGTCCCAATAGTTTCATATAATTCATAGTATTTGAGAAGTTCATCATAATCTTTCATAGTCCTCCTGGAAGTTTACTCAAAACTATAAAAAGAACCTGTAAGACAAAAATAGTACACAATCAAAAAGGAAACTACAAAGAGATTATCTCCTTCACTCTTTAACTACAAATATAAATAAGTCTCAGGCATATAAATCACATTGAGAAAACTGATTAGCCATAGGGAAAAACAAAACAAGACAAAACTAGATTTCTCTCACTCCATACATAAAAATCAATTTCAGATCAAATAAAGACAAATATGAAAGGTAAATCTTTAAAAACTTTTAATAGAATATTGTTATCATTTCAGGATAGAAAAGGGTCCTTTAAATAGACAAAGAAACTGTTAATCATAAAAATAATCAGACTAGAATGTTCTCATCAAAACTTTAACAATTTCCCCACAGGGCCTATTCATAACCATGTAAGGAATGTTTCTATGTGAAGCAGTTAAAATTATTTTCTTTTAACATTAATTTTTATTTATTTGGCTCCTCTGGGTCTTAGTTGCTCGCAGGATCTTTAGTTGTTGCAGCATGCCAATTTAGTTGCAGCATGTGGGGTCTAGCTTCCTGACCAGGGATCAAACCCAGGCCCCCTGCATTGGCAGCACAGTCTTAACCACTGGACCACCAGCAAAGTCCCTGAAGCAGTTAAAATGATAATGTTCTTTTATTTGACAGACTGCTGGTTTCTCACCAATGACACCCTTAGGGCTACCTCATCGCTCCCACTTTCTTCTTCCTCAGATAGACAAAAGCTGAAATGCCCCTGCTCTTTGATAGAATCCATTCCAAAAGTGGTCCTCATTTCCCCAGCACAAGCCCAAACCATATAAGCCCCTTTCAACTCACTCTTATTGAGATGCCCAAGATCCTAGGGAGCAGGGTTCCTCTTGCTGCAGCAAGCTAAGGACACCTAATGTTTTTAAATTACAGATGTGTTCCTAATGGTTTGTGGTTCATAAAGTTAGTTAAGTCGCTCAGTCGTGTCCGACTCTTTGCAACCCCGCGGACTGTAGCCTACCAGGCTCCTCCATCCATGGGATTCTCCAGGCAAGAATACTGGAAGTGGGTTGCCATTTCCTTCTCCAGGGGATCTTCCTGACCCAGGGATCGAACCCAGGTCTCCCGCATTGCAGGCAGATGCTTTAACCTCTGAGCCACCAGGGAAGCCTACTTCTACCCATTTCCCTTGTTTTCTACAGAACCAATCTAACAGTATTATACTTAAGAAACCCTCCAACCGGCCACCGTTCACCATCTTCCAATGGATACCATGGCCATGCAGTATCACATAGGAAGACCATGTGTGTCTTCTTTAAGCCCAGGGATCAAATCTATCCCAGTTTTTCAGGACACAGTTCAAAGGAGTGAGGCTGGAATTGTTAGCTCCCATCTTGTCCTGAAGAATCCCAGACGAGCCCCCAAGATGAAAGGTTGTTGCTGAACCATGCAAAGATGCCAGGATTCTTGGCCTCCAGAGGAGAAGAATTCAATCCGGGGCCAGAGACGAGGCTTGATCACTCAGAGCTTTTGTGTAATAAAATTTTATTAAAGTATAAAGGAGATAGAGAAAGCTTCTGACATGGACATCAGAAGGGGGTAGAAAGAGTACCATGAGTCATTTTACTTGGAGATAAAAGGTAGGTTATTGAGCAAGTAAAAAGCCTTCAAAAATTTGGTCAGTGAAATGAACCCTAGAGCGGAAGTTTTGGAGGGAAAAATATCAAAACTCAAGAAAACAATCAGCTTAAAAAAGGTTTTAGTAGCAATGTCAAAGTTGAAATAGCAAGAAAGATAAAGACAATGGAAAAAAGACCAAGATCCAATAAACAATATTAGTCATTTTCTAGGAAGAACTGGAGAAAGCAATGGCACCCACTCTAGTACTCTTGCCTGGAAAATCCCATGGATGGAGGAGCCTGGTGGGCTGCAGTCCATGGGGTCGCTAAGAGTCAGACACAACTGAGCGACTTCACTTTCACTTTTCACTTTCATGCACTGGAGAAGGCAGTGGCAAGCCACTCCAGTATTCTTGCCTGGAGAATCCCAGGGACGGTGGAGCCTGGTGGGCTGGACACCTATAGGGTCGCAGAGTCAGACATGACTGAAGCGACTTAACAGCAGCAGCAGGAAGAACTGGCATAGGACCAACTTAATAAGCAGGTTGAACTTTTAATCTAGCTGAATCTGCACAAATAGCGTAGGCAAACAAAAGAAGGAAAGTCAGGTCCTGATGCTAATAGAAAGCTGGTGACATAAAATGGAATATTTCCACTTTCATTTGAGTGGCAAAAGTTGTTCTAGGCAAGGAGACAGTACAGAGGACATATTTATTCTTCCTAGGCACCTGAGATACAGGTTGAGAAATATCCTTAACAGCAGTACTAATTTAGAAACCTTTAAACGGCATTTGTCACTGCAGCAAATTGGGAATAAAGTGGAACCACACCCCCAAAGACAGGAATTACAGGACTAAGAATTTTTAAAACAGGTAAAAATAGCAGTAAAATACAGAGGTCAATACAAGGCTAAGAAATCTCTGGGATCCTAATGAGGGAGAAGAGAGTAAGAGGATATTGGAAATGGAGGGATGTCAGGCTATAAATCTGTTTAGAAAGTTGTCTGATATAAAAGTAGGCTAACACATTCCTTAGAGAGCAGAGCCCCAACTAATGTAATATTGGGGTATTCAGAACACAGGGGTTAAAGAGGAAACACAAACAGACATTATGAGGCTTAAAAACCATGAAATGGAAAAAGTTCCCCAGTGACCTAGTGGTAAGGATTCCAGCCTTTCACTGCTGTGGTCCAGGTTCAGTCTCTGATGGGCAACTGAGATCCTGCAAGCCGCGTGGCATAGCCAAAAAAAGACTAACAAAAGACCATGAGATGAAAACAGACAAACGAAAAGCAAAGGTCTTAGGAAATATAAGATTCTAATTGCCATCATGCACATGCCTAAATTCCATACCAAAGACTGGGCTATTTTAAACTGCCACACTCAGAAAAAGAAAGCAACTGGTATGATGTTGGAATTGATTTTCCCAGATAAGGGATATAAGAGCATCTTAATCAATGTCTTGACAGATTTTTCCCAAATGAGTTTTGAACTTTCAGGTTATGGCCTCCAGTCAACTAGCAGAGATCAACCTGCATCAGTGTAAGACTAAATCACATACCTCCCCTTTTTTTCTTCCATTTTCTTATCTACGCCCTTCCCTCTAATCATACCATGTCTTCAGAGAAGTAAAACTAATGTGGGCCTAAATTATATCTATTTAATCCAGGTAACATTATTTTTGCTACTGTATAAGAAAATTAGTGTTTATACTGCAAACTGCTATAATGATAGCAGATTTTACTTGGCTTGTGGAAATACAGTTGGTTCTAAATATTCTTAAGTCTCCTCTCTGTTTATCCTCTAGAGTCTGGAAATATAGAATAAGGACATGCGACTGGAGTTATCCAGCTGCTGCTAAAGGAGGTATATGATTAGTTAAATGTGGAAGGGAACCTCCCATCTGTGGATAAAGAAGAAGGAAACTAGACCTCAATCAGACACCTGATTGTCCTTCTGAATGTGACTAAATAGAACTGGGGCTGTATCAAACTGTGGTCCTGAACTTTTCTGAGGAATTGCCTAGATGGTGGGAGGAAGTTTATCAGTAAATTTTATAGTATAGCAACAAATTGGGGGCATTTTCTTACCAACATAGTCTTCTTTGGGCTATGCTATTTCCTGCTGTGTAGTACATTTACGTTATCTAGTGAGCTGGTAAGACACTGATGCTGACGGTATTTCAAATGAGAAGCAGAATACAGAATGTCTTACAATGTGACCTTGTAATACATTTAATTAACATCCAGTTCTGCTCCCTTGTAGAGGCTTCTGGGAGTACCAACAGAGAGACATTCATTCCCAAAGGCAGTAAGAGATTGATCTGAACATCTCCTTGGTCCACAGCAGATGTACTGAAAGGATAGATCCAGTGGTGAGACAAGCCCATGAAGGTGCAGTGAGGGCGTTTCTGATTTATCCCACACAGCACAGAAATAGAAACCAAGATATGAACAAAAGTGAGGAACACTAGTCTCTAAGTAAAACTCCAGGCACCTGTGATGCTGCCCTACTTTCCCCCTTTCCCTTTCCCTTACCAAAGAGAAAGAGCAATGGTGAAGCTCAATAGTTACTCATCCTAGGAATGAGAGAGGCCGGATCACTCCCCTGGGGCGCCCTCCGTTGGACGTCTCCCTTTCCCCGCTGGTCTTTAGGTGAGGGTAACTTCTTTTACTGCTATAGCATTCGGTGTATACTCCCGTTTTAGTTTAAGTCTCTTAAGCCACTACTTTGAGAAGGTGAAGGAAGAGGAAGCCTTTGGACTCTGAAAGAGGGATGATAAAACATAACACGTTTCCTTTTTCGCTGAACTGCCCCAAGAAATTGAGTTGTACGAACAGAAACAACTTGAAATCCTTCTCTGAATGTCTTTCTCGGAGACCGTCAAGGTCGTGCAAACGCGGAATGGGAATTCACATTTATCCCAGCCTCCTAGGTGGCAAGCGCGTCCACGGCACACCTCATCGATAACCCGGAGGCGGGTACGATCACTCTCCCCACTTACAGCGGAGAAAAACGGGGGTCGGAAAGGCTTATTATCTCATCCAGGGAACCGCACTCGTAAGGCGGGGGCTCCAGGAAGTTGCTCGAAACTCCAATGAGCCAGCAGCACACTGGGCTCAAGCCGCAGTCCCCCGCGCTGCGCACTGCCCAGACCTCGGCCCTCACCCACTCGGGATAGACTGACCTGAGGGCGGAGGGCTGGGGTGGGCTGAACCAGGCAGAAAGACAGACGCACTGGACTGCAATCCCGAAGAAAGCGACGAGCGCAGCAAGTTCCTAAGAACCTTTGGGATGGTCAGGTTCTGGCCGCTTCCGCCCGCCAAGGGAATCAAACCTCGCGCGCCGGAAGGGGCGGGGGGTGCGGCGGGGGCGGGGCTATCGGGGACGGTGCGGTCCCTGCGAGGGGGGTGGGGTCGCTCGCCGGCCAGAGGGGACTTCAAGTCTCGGCAGTCAAGCTGGAGTGTGACTCAGGGCACGGGAAGGTTTGCCTGGTGGCGTGGACGTACAGAGTTTCCATATATTTAAACTTTCTTAAGTTCTCTTTCCTAAAATTAATCTGCAGAGAAGTCACTAGTAGTGAAGGTTCTCATTTTCGTCCTCCTCTTGCCTCATGGCCCTTCTGTCATCCAGCTAAAAACAAGTATGCCTCTCCCTCTGCCCTCGCCACATCTTACTATAAACTGTGTTGTCAGGAGGAACGAAATCCCCAGGAGCCATTAGATAACTCAAGGTACCAGAAACACCAACCTAGCATCACTGTAAAGTCCTTCTAATACGTTTACCGTTTGGTCATTATTTATGTGACTTTCACCCGAGTATGAATTACAAATGTAATGATAACTCGATACTGACGTTAAAAAAAAATTATAACAAGGGGAAAGAAAAAGTGTTACGTATAAATTTATACACGTGTTTTTAAGGGCTTCCCTGGTGGCTCGGACGATGAAGAATCCGTCTGCAATGCGGAAGACCTCGGTTCGATCCCTAGGTTGGAAAGATCCCCTGGAGGAGGGTATGGCAACCCACTCCAGTAGTCTTGCTTGCCAAATCCCACAGCATATTACAGTAAAAGATTTTCAAGCCAAAAAAACCCACTAAGATAACATGTGTGGAGCTGAAATATGAGTTAAAAGGAAAAGAGGGGAAAATAAGCAAGTTAAAAAAGAAATCACATATATATATATATTTAATAATAGTAGGTATCAGATCATCTGGTATTCCCAATCTTGGATATCTTCAAAGGATTTACTGCTTCACTTTCTGAGGTTTACAGTGAACAGTTGTTCTAAAATACATAAATACAATTAATCCAAAAATTAAAATTTTTGTGGACTATGCAAAATCATGAGGAGAGCATGCGCTTTCGGTGTTTACAGCCTCGCCCCAGCATTATGACAATACAGTTGAAAGCTAAAGGGCTAGGTTTTAAAGATGATACAGCTCTAAAAGTTTGGTAGCCTTGTAAAGGCAGCTTTATGCAACTTTCCCCAGGAGTTAGGGTTAGCAAGATCGCAGCAATTCAGCGCTGCTAAGAGGGTACGGACGGTCCTGGTCATCCAGCCAAGAGCCAGAACAGACGTTTCTATTGTCCAGTAAACATAGAGCAATGGCAACCCACTCCAGTACTCTTGCCTGGAAAATCTCATGGACGGAGGAGCCTGGTAGGCTGCAGTCCTTGAGGTCGCTAAGAGTTGGACACGACTGAGCGACTTCACTTTCACTTTCACGCATTGGAGAAGGAAATGGCAACCCACTCCAGTGTTCTTGCCTGGAGAATCCCAGGGACGGGGCAGCCTGGTGGGCTGCTGTCTATGGGATCGCACAGAGTCAGACGCGACTGAAGCGACTTAGCAGCAGCGGCAAACATAGAGCCCCGCTTCCCCCTCTGCTCATGAGCAGTAGCCGCAGACTCGGAAAGATGGCGGAGGGAGGAGCTAAGAGAGAAGATCCCTTTGGTTCTAGAAAACCTCCTGAAAAAGTGGACGTTTTATCAGGTCCTCGAAGCCATCCAGGCAAAGATTTGCAAAAGAAGGAACAGAGGAATGGGAAAGAGGTCAAGTTTTAGCGACTAAAATGGTTCCTCCGTGATTCCTGCCCGAAACTGTGTGATAGGGCGCACGGACCACAGACAACTGAAAGTGAAACCTCTTGGCTTGAAAGTGCCAGGTAAACATTCTTTGGCCTTTGTTGTAGTCATCTAGAGGATTAATGAGGTGAGTTTACTAGTGCAGTGGACCACTGCAAGACAGCCTGAATAAGAGTTTCAGTGATGTCTTTATGAAAGTAACCCCTCAAACCACAAAAACACTTCCTATTTTGGAAGCTCATGTGACCTGCTGCTGCTGCTGCTAAGTCGCTTCAGTCCTGTCCGACTCCTAGCAACCCCATGGACTGCAGCCTACCAGGCTCCTCCGTCCATGGGATTTGCCAGGTAAGAGTACTGGAGTGAGTTGCCATTGCCAAGTAACCTGGGGATTTCCAAATCTGAAATCTGTTCTGAAACTCATCTATGGAAGTGAACGCATCAGGCAGCTGAAACCAGCAGCTGAACTAAACCCAGGATATCTGAAAGCACAGTGCATTTGGAAGCATGTGTTTTTGTTTTCTGAAATTGTTACCCAGTATCTTCAGAGTTTATTTTCTCCTCTATCTTCAGAAACTGGAGGGGAAAGTTCAGGGAAAAGATGGTGATATTGGCACCCCAGTTCCAAGGAAAAATTCCTGTGTGTTTTCTGAGTTGGTCCTTTCCACCTCTGAGACCAGCCAAAGACTCGTGCCATGGAGGAGGGATGCTTTGTCACATCTTCTATCCTGAGGTTAATGAATGAATACCTAAGCATGAATACAAGACAGCAGTGGACCAACCCCAGGGGCCGTACTTGAACCTATTAAGAATGCCATGGTATATTACTGAGTCCCTGTGCCATCTATGACTCAGGGAAATGCCCACTGTTTAGTTCTGCTGGTCTTCAAGATGGAGTTTTCTGGTTTTCCTGATAGTTTCTTAAAACCCAAGTCAGGAAAGAGTGAGTCATTTTCTTGGTTTGGCATGGATGAAATTAGCACCATTTCGTCTTTCAGGCCCCAGTCAAGCAGCACAATTGGACCCTTTCCTTATATATTCTAGAATCCAGAAGTATTGCCCTCTACCCTGTAGGTAGACCAACACTTATGGAGATGTTAGACCTAAAAAGGGGGTCTGATCGTGCTTGTGTTTGTCATTGGTGTCCATCCCTAAATGGGCCTTGCCTCTGCTCCTATCACTCAGTTACTTCAACTTGCCATCTGAGTAGGTGGCGAGGGTGTGCCAGGCCAAGCTTAAGAGCTAAAAACATGCTTAACTACTGGGTCCCCTGGTCCTTTAAGATTAGCTCTGCTGCAGTTTGAGTTCATGGAGCGCTCAAACATGTTAGTCCAAAGTCATACTGCTAGCTACCTAACAGGTCAATAAGTGGAGAGATGAGTTGTTGGGACAAGGAATGGGGACTTTATTCAGAGAGCCAATAAACCAAGAAGATGATGAGCTTGTACCCCCAAAAACTGTCTTGCCTGAGTTAAAATTCAGGTTTCTTTTTATACTGATAGGCGAGGGAGTAAAGTCAAGTATTTCTGGGTTCCCATCAGCCTCCAGAGGGGCTGTGTTAGTTGTTCACAGGTGGGCCTGGTCAGCAAACAGGTTTCTTAGCTTAATGCTCATTACCTGGGAGCAGATTTCCAGACATGGGCCATTATGTATAATTTAAGTTTATAGGCAACATCCTTTTAGTGATGAACTTGTAATAGAATACAAAATGTTCTTCCCTGTTACATAGCTGTGAGACTGAGTTGGAGGTATTAACAGTACCTTAAAATGTGTCCAATTATGAGGTAATTATGTTGGTTGCCCCAAGAGTTAACCTGCCAGGATTACATGTTATAGATGTTACTCTTATACTGTGAAGCACTGTGAAATCAGATTACTTTAAAAATGATGTATCAAAAAGTTATGGGGAAAGAGCAGTTGCGAGTGTGGAAGTCCAGGGTGTATATCCTGGATCTTATACTAAATATGAGAATGTCATATGGTTACGAGTACTAAGGAAAATAACCATTTTTAACTTAAAATTCTATGTAAGTAAAGGAGGTCATAATTAAAAGTATGGTGTGAAAAATTAGATATCTACTTAAAAGTTTTTCAAAATCATGTTGAGTATGCATATTCAAAAGCATTTGAGTGTTGCTGAATTAAGGAGGGTAATTATGCTGCAAGAGGAAAAGATTCAGTGCAGGGAGGCAGGGCCTGAGAGAAGTGCCTGCCCCTCTGTCAACCTGTTTCCTCAAATGGACAGTAAGGAGATTGGATATGATTTTCTGCTCCCTGTTTCTTGAGCCACTAAATGGGTGGGGCAGGCTGTTTGAAGTATGACATCTCTACCAATAATAACACCATTAGCAGCAATAATAAAACCTTCTACAATTTTTTGAATGATTAATATGCATCATCTCTATAACCAAGTGTCTGTCCCTCCCACATAGGGTAATTCATGCTGTTCATCCTATAATCAGTCACCAGAGTCTACCCTATGCCTCACCCTGTTCAGGGCAATGCCTGAGGAAAGAAGAAAAAAGAGATGGCTTCTGCACAAGGAAGCTCAAACACAGAATTGCCAGATCCATAGAGCAACCAGCTCTAACAAAGGACCAGACAGAAACACTAACTATTAATACAATTGCACTCGTTCATGCTCGTTCAAACTCAAAATGGGGAGCAATTATTTCTAACCAAGGGACTGAAATATTTTGTACTGGAGTTAGGCCTTGGGGAAAAAAATAGAAAATTTTGACGATTCCCTCTTCAAATTTTGAGCATTCCCCAGATGGGGGAATTCTGTGTGCAGAAGCACAGAGGCAAGAAAACAGAAGTCTCCTGGGAGAAAGTTATGTTGGATGGAGTACAGGAAACGAGTGTGGCAGGAGAGGAAGAGCCAGTAATCAGGGAACTCTTGGTGAAGGGCCAGCCTTGTGTGCTGTGCTTGAGTAGGGAGGGGCGCTAACCCGGAAAGAGAGATGAGCAGTTGTGCATTTCAGAGAAAGCCCAGGCAACCACTCTGCCCACATAAGAGTATCTGTGCCTGGTAAGGCACGGCAAGAGCTGTGCTTCCCTGGTGGTGGAATGAATGCCTGAGTGTCAGCACCACTTGTGGCTGAGTCATCAGTGGGGATGGGAAGCAAAGGTCCATTCATTACAGTGCTGTTTCTCTTCTGAAGCTGTTGAGGTTAGCACACCTCAGGCTACAAATCATGCCTTGATTCTTATATCCAATCCAAGAGAAAATGGGAAACCACACAAAATTCAGTTTGGGGCCATCGTTCTGCCGGAAGAAGAGGTAGATCCAAAAAGCTATTAAAAATACTTCAGGAATTTAAATGTGAAAACTACTTTGGGAGTTTGTTAAATTTCCTAATTTTGATAAATTGTGGGTATGTATGAGAATGTCTTTGTTCATAGGAAAGCATGGTGGGAAGATGATGGTGGCGATAGGACAAAATATAGAATTAGTGAATCTGGGGAAAGGGTATATGGGAATTCCTTGCTCTGTTCTATTCTTGCAGCTTTCTAGTTACTTTGAAATTATTTCTGTCACGCGAGTGTATGTTCCTCGATTCTTTGTCTCATCACAACAAAGATTTGGAGTGATGGACATTAAAGCCCCCCTCAGCGTGTCACAGCTCTCAGGTCTTGGATAGACCATGTTATAGCTCTCAGGTCTCCAATGGACCGTGTTATAGCTCTTAGACAAATCAGTGTTACAGCTCAGTGTTACAGCTCTATTTTATTTAGAAGATAGCAGGAAAATCCATCTTTGAGACGTGAGGGCACGTCGATCTAAAGACACGAGGAGAAGAGTGCCCCAGCACATGGGAGAGAGAGAGAGAGCTGGCTCTGGCTCCTCTATTTATAATGTTTATCTCTCTCTGGGCCTGTCCTGTGTAGATTGGGCCAGCCAGGAGTGTTGTTTGTTTTGCCTGAGGGCCTCACTCCGGTCCTTGGACCTTCTTTTGTTTCATTTTCACGGGCTTTTCCCTTCCTTGTCTGTAGCCACCGCCATTTTGGACTCCTTTTCCCTGTTCTACCTACCTAACATTTCAAAATTAAAAGTAACCCCAAAATGTCAACAATGTTTCTTTTTTTTCTTATTATATATTTATTTATTTGGCTGCACCAGGTCCCAGTTGCAGCACTCCAGATCTTCAATCTTCATCTGCAACGTGCAGGATCTTTTTATTTTCCATGCAGGATCTTTAGTCACAGCATGCAAACTGTTAGTTGCGGCATATAGGATCTGGTTTCCTGACCAAGGATCAAACCTGAGCCCCCTCTGCATTGGCAGCACAGGGTCTTAGCCACTGGACCACCTGGAAAATCCCAGGAATATGTTTCTTAATTCTGTTTATCCCTTAGCACTTACCACAAGGTCTTAAAATTACTGTAATTAAAAATGTTTTATCACTTTCTTTTAATATTAAAAAAAAGATTTACTGTATATATTTATTGATTGATTTGGCTGCATTGGGTCTCCATTGCTGCACACAGGCTTTCTCTAGTTGAGGCAAGTGGGAGTTACTCTTCTTTGTGGTGCTCTGGCTTCTCAGTGGAGTGGCTTCTCTTGTAGAACCCAAGCTCTAGGGCACAGGCTTCAGTAGCTGTGGCGCACGTGCTTAATTGCTTTGTGGCATGTGGGATCTTCCTGGACCAGGGATCGAACCTGTGTCCCCTGCATTGGCAGGCGAATTCTTAGCCACTGGACTACCGAGGAGGTCCCTACAATGTTTTTAATTCTTGAATTCCATTCTCTGCTAGACAGTGTACTATAGGTTGTATATACATTATTTCTAATCCTGTAGAATAGGTATTTTTATTCCCATTTTACAAATGAGGGCACTAAGGTTCAAGAACTTTAGATATCTGATAAGAATGAGTCAGGAATCCAAAGCCCAGGATTTTTTGGCTATAATTCTCAGTTAATTTTTTTTCATTTTTTGAATGAAATTTGAGAGAAGTTTAAACAATTTCAGGTACCATACAAATACAAGAGACTTTGTGAATTACTGAGAATGATAGTGAACTCTCTGATCTAAAGAGCACCTTCATCAATAGGCAAAGGCTAACTATTAGTGGGATACTACATAACCAGTTTTTCAAAAGAATTAGATAAGTATATTGCAGCCCACTCCAGTTTTCTTGCCTGGAGAAGCCCAGGGACGGGGGAGCCTGGTGGGTTGCCATCTATGGGGTCGCACAGAGTCGGACACAACTGACGCAACTTAGCAGCAGCAGTAGCAGCATTGGCATTAGGGTCACTAGATAAAATTGCAACATACTGGAGACATATTTACACTAAAATAAAATCCATTATTTATCCAGAATTCAAATTTAATTGAGCATTTTGTATTTTTATTTGCTCTATCTGGCAACCCTAAAGGCCAAGAAATGATGTCTGTTTTTAAGTAAAACAAACGGCTTACTTAAACAAGTTGTACAGTGCCATTTGTGTTTAGAGAAATGTGTGAGTATAGGAAAATGTCTAGAAGGTTATATGTTATAGTGTTAATGTTCTCTCCAGAAAACAGACTTAGTTTTTACTTTCCATACTACTATATTGAGGCTTACTATATTGCATGTATTTTAATTGAAATCTTTATTGAGATAATTGTAGATTCATATGCAGTAGTAAGAAATAATGCAGAGAGTTCTTCTTGCATGCTTTGCTCCATTTCTCTCTAAACTGGAAAAAAAATCCCTCTTCTTTTTTTAGACTGCTACTTATTCTGAACACTTGACACCTATTGAGTATCTACAATTCAATTCCATTCTGACACTCTCTACCTGAAATTAGAATCAGCAAAAAGCTTGGTCCCATAAAACTGGTCCCACTTCAGATGCCAGTCCAGAGTTGAGGCCTCCTGTATTTCTGACCAAACAGTTGTAAAGGAGGGGTTCCCATGACCCCCTTCTTGAGTTGGATAATCTGATAAAGCAGCTCGCAGAACTCAGAAAAATAGTTTATCTACTACATTACTGACTTATTATTAAAGGATACAACTCAGGAACAGCCGAAAAGAAGACATACATAGAGCAAGATGTGTGGGAAGAGGCATGGAGCTTCCATGCCCCTCTAGGACCATCAGCTTCCTGGCACATTGATGTGTTCAGCAGCTTCTGTGAATGCTTCAGCTTGGGTTTTTGATAGAGACTTTTCTATGTAGACATGATTGATTAAATTATTGACCACTAATGATTAGCCCAACCTCCAGCTTCTCGTCCCCTTCCTGGGTGTTAGGAGAGTGGGTCTCAAACTTCCAACCCTCTAATCATGGGGTTGATTTTCTAAGTGGAAACCAGTCCCCCATCCTTAAGAGCTTTTAGATGCCTCCACCCACAAGTCATCTCATTAACATATAAAAATACACTTACCACTTCAGAGATTACAAGGCTTTTAAGAGCTGTGTGCCAGCAAAAGAGAAAGTGAGGAAGGCAGACACCAAATATGTATTTCTTATTATGTCACAAACATTGCCCCAGTGGTAACATTTTGCCAAACAAATTCATCCAAGCTGTCACATGTTTCAGTGGTACATTCCTTTTCATTGCCAGGTAGCATTCCATGATTGGATGTGCCAGAATCTAGTTAACCATTCACCTGTTGAAGGACATCTGGGATGATCACAGTTTGGGGCTATTAGCTCTCTGGTGGCTCACTGGTAAAGAATAGCTCCCAGGTGGCTCAGTGGTAAAGAATATGCCTGCCAATGTAGGAGATACAGGTTTGATCCTTGGTCCAGGAAGATCCCACATGCCACAGAACAACTAAGCCCATGCACCACAACTATTGAAGCCTGTGCACCTAGAGCCCATGCTCTGCAACAAGAGAAGCCACTGCAATGAGAAGTCTGTGCATTGCAACTGGAGAGTAACCCCTCGCCCCCCACCGATGACCACAACTAGAGAAAAGCCAGAGAAGCAACAAAGACCCAGCCAAAAATAAAGAAAGAAAATTATATTTTAAATAATTTTATTTTAAAAAATTACTGGGGCTTCCCAGGCAGTGCTAATGGTAAAGAACCTGCATGCCAAGGCAGGAGACATAAGAGACATGGTTCAGTGCCTAGGTCAGGAAGATCCCTTTGGAGGAGGGCATGGCAACCCACTCCAGTAGAGAATCCCATGTACAGAGGAGCCTGGTGGTCTACAGTCCATAGGGTCATGACTGAAGTGACTTAGTACATATTTTTTTTTATTTTTTAATGTTTATGAATAATCTTCTGTATGAAATAAACAACAGAAAAATCCCTGTATGTGGACAGTGGTTTCAGAGCTAGATTATCCTCTCAGAATGGTCTGTACTCCCAGAACCTGGGAACCTGGGCAGGAACTGTTGCTCTGATTGGAATTAATAGAATTTATGAAAATCACCAAAATTTAGAAATCTTGTCCACTCAAGGTGTTAAATTGTGTGTGTTGCTGACAAAATAAAGATGGTTTCCTCAAATCTTTACCAGGAGAACAGAAACCAGCCAACTAAGACAGTCACAATGATCAGAGAAACACTAATCCAGGAAACATAAGTTATCAGTGACAAAAGTGGGACAGGAGAAACAAAAGTAAACATAAATGAATGAGACCTAATTAAAATTAAAATCTTTGCACAGCAAAAAAACAACAACAACAACAACAACCTATCAACAAAGCAAAAAAAACAGTTTACCGAATGGGGAAAAATATTTGTAAATGATATGATCAATAAGGGGTTAAGATCCAAAATATGTAAATTTCTCATACAACTCAGTATCAAAAAAACCTGATTAAAAACATAGGCAGAACACTTGAATAGACATTTTTTCATAGAAGGCATACAGATGGTCCATAAGCACATGAAAAAATGCTCAACATTGATAATCATCAGAGAAATGCAAATCAAAACCACAATGAGATATCACCTCACACCTGTGAGAATGGCTATCATCAAAAAAAAAACCAAAACACACAAATAGCAAGTGTTGGTGAGGATGCAGAAAAAAGGAAACCCTTGTACATTGTTGGTGGGAATGTAACTTGGTGCAGCCATTGTGGAAAACAGTTTGGAGACTCTTCAAAAAACTAAAATTAGAACTACATATGATCTAGTATTTCCACTCCTTGGTAAATATCCAGAGAAAATTAAAACATTACTTCAAAAGGTACATGAACCCCAATGTTCATAGCAGCATTATTTACAATAGACAGTATATGGAAGCAACCTAGAAGTCCATCAACAGATGAATGGATAAAGATGTGATATATGTATATGATAGAATATTACTGAGCCATAAAAGAATGAAAAGTTGCCATTTGCAACAACATTATGGACCTAGAGAGTATTATACTTAGTGAAATAAGTCAAACAGAGAAGGGCAAATACTGTATGACATCACTTGTATATGGAATCTAAAAAATAAAATCAGTGAATATAAACAAAAAAGAAGCAAACTCATAGATAAAAAGAGCAAACTAGTGGTTACCAGTGAGGAGATGGAATATAGGAGTAGGGGAGTAGGAGATTAAGAGTTACAAACTACTATGTATAAAATAGGCTACAAGGGTATATTGTATAGCAACATGGAATATAGGTAATATTTTCTAATAACTTTAAATGGAGTAGGATCTATGAAAATTTTGAATCACTACATTACATACCTAAAACTATATAATATTGTAAATAACACATCAATTTTCTTTTAAAAGTGGAGAAGGAAAGGGACCTGAGTGTAGCATCAAGGAAAGAAGACCAACTTTTAAGAAATAAATACTGTGCATCCAGTCCCTGTTGTTGGAAGACTTGTCACAGGAGGAGAGACTGAGCAGGGCAGCAGGGAGAACTCTGAGCCCTTTCAGAGCCAGAAGGGATCGCCCCCCAGCAGCCTCCCGTCCCCTTGCCTCTCTCAAAACCTGCACTCTCTGAGCAGATTTGCTGGCAGCTGAGAGTGGCCAGTCCCCACATGCCTACCGTGTTCCTGTGAAGGAATCTGCAAGCTCCAGCTTTCTCTAGTAGTCTTCTAGGAGTTTGGTGACTGCTGTCAGCACCCCAAAACTGGGGTCTTCTGAGTCTGTGGAGCCAGAGTTGTGGTTCCCAGGAGAATGCACACTCTGCCTCTGTGATCATACAGCCTTATGCACACATCTCCAGTAGTGCACTTAGCAGCAAGGCTCAAGGTCAGCTGGTTGAATGGTGCTTCCTCCAGAGAGACTGTCTAACTCTAGAGACTAGGATCCATGTCTGTGTGGCTTATCCATCTTGATACACGGTAGAAGCTTAGTAAACTTTCTTTTTAAATAGTGCGTGTGTGTGTGAAAGAGAACTCAGCTTAATTTTGAATTTAAATCTCCATTCTGCCAAAGCAGCAGAAACATAGTCTTTTAGAATCCTTATCCCATCTGATGGAGGTGAGCATCTGACCTTTGGTCACCATGACAGCCATGAGTCATAGTGACAGCCCATGCCAGTGACTGTCACTACTGCTCTCCTTCCTGAGAGCCAGGATCTTCACCCCAGAAGCTCTTTTCCCCTCTGTGCCATCTAACAGTACGGGAATCAGGCTCCTTCCTCCTCCCAGACTTCATCTTTGCCTCTTGGGGCTCTGTCCAGAAGGCAGGTCTTGTCTCTTGGAATGCCACCAAGATCTGAGTTATCAGGACTTCCCCTTTGTCTTTTCTTCCTTCCAGCCTTAGGGAAACCTTTTCTCTGTTTGAGGGAGGGTTTGAAAAGCCCTGCTGTCTCCTGCAGAGGTTTTAATCAATTCTTGAAGTCTTCTTTATGGAAAGGCACACATTTTTGGACACAAAAGCAAGAGATTCCTTTGATTTTTCTTTCATATCTATCACATTCTTTCCCTAGGGACATAAACAACAAAAAGGGGCAGCACTTTGAATGAAGGAAGGTGTTGGGGGGATGAGTTAAGGGGAGAATAGTAAACCACATGGAGAAAGGAATATTGTTAAACATCACAAAAATGTTCAGTTCAGTTGCTCAGTCGTGTCTGACTCTTTGCAACCCCATGGACTGCAGCACGCCAGGTCTCCCTGTCTATCACCAACTCCCAGAACTTACTCAAACTCATGTCCATCACGTCGGTGATGCCATCCTACCATCTCATTCTCTGTCACCCCCCTTCTCCTCCCGCCTCCAATCTTTCCCAGTATCAGCATCTTTTCAAATGAGTTGGTTCTTCGCATCAGGTGGCCAAAGTATTGGAGTTTCAGCTTCAGCATCAGTCCTTCCAATGAATATTCAGGATTGATTTCCTTTAGAATTGACTGGTTGGCTCTCCTTGCTGTCCAAGGAACTCTCAAGAGTTTTCTCCAACACCACAGTTCAAAAGCATCAATTCTTCGGCACTCAGCTTTCTTTATAATCCAACTCTCACATCCACACATGACTACTGGAAAAACCACAGCTTTGACCAGATGGACTTTTATTGGTAAAGTAATGTCTCTGCTTTTTAATATGCTGTATAGGTTGGCCAAAGCTTTTTTTCCAAGGAGCAAGAATCTTTTAATTTCATGGCTGCAGTCATCATCTGCAGTGTTAGGTCGTAACAATTCAATACATAAATCATAATGGAAGAGAATATAAAAAGAGTGTATATATGTGTAATTTGCTCTACAGTAGAAATTAACATTGTAAAACAACTGTACTTCAATTTTTAAATAATATTTTTAAAATCCTCAGTGCATTTTAAATGACATGTAAATGAATGAACATCCACACCTACCAAGGAAACAGTGATCTTGCATTGTCTCCCAACTCCACGTCAGCTGCAGTACCATGTGTGCCTGAGATCATGGCCATCAGAAGAACAGATCATCTGGAGGGTCATCTTCAGTAACCAGAGCCCACAGAGCAGCCTTCTCAGAATAGCTTTAACTCTCCATTCCAGAAACTATTCACGCCAGCCAAGATTCCCAGAATCCCTGAAACTGGGCTGTAGTGTGGAAAGCCCAACCTGTTCATTCTGAGGAATATTTCCAGGTTCAGGCGAGGCAGCAAGTCCAAGGGCAGAAAGGTTTGGACCAGTGCACTGGGACCAGATGGGCTGCAGCTGAGGCACTTTGGCCTGTCTTCTTGGCCTCTGCTGTGCACTCAGTCTTCTGCAACAGTTATTGTGGACCCCTCCTTGTCATGAGTTTATCACAGCAAAGCTTCCTTCACTCTGCCTCCTCTGGGATGTATGTAGATCTGAACTGAAGGACAGAAAGAAGGGCTATGACTAAGAAACAGCCATGGCTGCAGTAAGACGCCTCATTGACAGTCTTTTTAAACCTCCGACCCGTAGTCAGGATACTCACCTTGCCTTTGAGAAGGCCATGCAGAGCCCTCAGGGGATCCTAGTGAGCTCACACACCATCAACCCCTACGTCCAGAAGGGGCTGCACCAGTCCTGGAGCCTTCCAGATCAGGGCCTGGACACGAAGACTCTGCAGTGGGCCAGGCATGTACCAAGTGCTTGCTGTGTACAGAGACAGAGGTGAAAGTGAAACTGCTCACTCATTAACACACTCAACAAATACTCACTGCAGAGAACACATAAATAAGTGCTTTCATTTCAGACTGTGACATTTGCTGACTAAGAAGACTAAGTAGGGAGAGGGAATAGAAAGTGATGCAAAGAGAGTTGCGCTTTTATTTTTATTGAGATACAGTTGATTTACAATGTTAGTTTCAGGTGTTCAACATAGTGATTTAGTATTTTCACAGATTATGCTCCATTAAAAGTTATTATAACGGCTATAATTCCCTGTGCTATACAGTATATCCTTGTTGCTCATCTGTTTTATACATAGTAGTTTATGTCTCTTCATCTCACATCCCTATCTTGCCCCTCCCTCCTTCGTGCTCTCCACTGGTAGTCACTGGTTTATTTTCTATATCTTGAACCTGTTTCTGTTTTGCCACATATAGCAGCACTGTTTGCTATAGCCAAGGAATGGAAGCAATCCAAGCATCCATCAACAGACAAATGGATAAAGAAGATATGGTGGGGACTTACCTGGTGGTCTAGTGGTTAAGATTCCAAGCTTCCGGTACTAGGGGTGCAGGTGTGATCCCTGGTCAGGGAACTAAGATCCTACATGCTTCACAGTGTGGCCGAAAAAAATAAGATGTGCTATATACATATACTATGGAATATTAGCTGTAAAGTAATAATGGAATTCTGCCATTTGCAGCAGTGTGGATAGACCTAAAGAACATTATATTTAGTGAAATAAGTCAGAGAAACACTGTGTGGTATCACGTGTGGAATCTAAAAAATAAAAGAGGCAAATGTGTTTAGCAAAACAGAGAGCTGCTGCTTTTGATAAGGCCATACAGAAAGTCCCCTCTGAGGCGATGACAAGAGAGTGGAGGTGAGAAGGGGGAAGAAATAGAGAGAGCCATGTGAAGATGGGAAAGAACATTCCACACAGAGGGAACAACAGAGATAGGCTCCGAGCAGGACCAGGCTCAGCATGTTCAAAGGCCCGTGTGGCTGGAGTGAACAACAGCAGAGAGGCTGGCAGTTAGGTGGTGAGGTGGGGCCACCAGATTGCATAAGGCTCTGAAGCCCGGTGAAGTACTTCAGACTTCACTGCAAGTGTGATGTAAAGTTATGCTTGGGGAGTGATATGACCTGATTTACGTTTTTTTTTTAATCAGAAGGCAGCTGTGCAGGCAATCAACTGGATATATTTTGAATATATCCAGCGTCCCAAAAGCTTTTCACCATCCATTACTGTCGCTCAGATCCAAGCCACTATCATCCACTTAGATAGCAGTAGTGGTCTTTCTTATAGGTCTTACTGCTTAAACTCTTACCCCTTTCAGTTGATCGCCTGCACAGTTGCCTTCTGATTTGGGGACGCTGGCTATATTTTGAAGGACTTCCCTAGTGGCTCAGACAATAAAGTGTCTGCCTACAATGCGGGAGACCCAGGTTCAATCCCTGGATCGGGAAGATCTCCTGGAGAATGAAACGGCAACCTACTCCAGTATTCCTGGAAAATCCCATGGACAGAGGAGCCTGTTAGACTATAGTCCATGGGGTTGCAAAGAGTCGGACACGACTGAGTGACTTCACTTTCACTTTCTATATTTTGAAAGAGGAAACTTTTTGAAGAATGAGGAAACAAGAAGAATCAAGGATAATCCCAAGGTTTTTGAGCCGAGCAACTGGGTGAATCGTGATACCATCAACTGAGATGGTTATATATAGAGGTGGGGTGGGAGGAGTTCTGGAATCAAGAATTCTATCTGAGGCTTGTTAATTTTGGAACGACAAGTAGGCAGCTAGATACGTGATTCTGGAGCTCTGGAGATAGGTTGAGACTACACACAGGCTGGAGAGTCATTGTGCAGAGGTGGTATTTAAGCTCTAGGGCTAGATGAGATGAGTAGGAAGACAGTGGAGATGGAGAAGAGGCTTGTGGATTGCACACCAGGACATACCGCCACGGTGTGGTCAGAAAGACAAGAAGTGGCTGAGAAGGTACGAGGACAAGCATATGGTGACTGGGAAGCCTGGGGAGGAGTGCTTCAAGGAGTGCATCAAAAGCTGCTAGGAGATAAAACAAAGATGAGAATGGAGAGTTAAACATTCACTAGGGAAGATGGAAACGGTGGTAACCTTTCAGAGAAGCGCTAGGGAGTTTGCCTCACTGAAGTGAACTGAGAAGCAAATGAAAGGTGAGGGTGTCAATGAGTATGAGAGAGTCCCTGCCATCTGGGGGATTGTAATGAAGATGCTCTTTACTGAGGTAGGTGGAGTAAGCGTATTAAAGGGGAAACTGAGATCCAGCAAAGAGAATAGTGAGAAGCTAAAGCCTAAGGAGCAGGAGAAGAAGACTGTATTAACTGAAGTTGGGTGAAGAGCCATGGAAGAGGGGCCACCTGGCGCAGAAGTAGTTGAGGGCAACAGCCCTTGAAAACCGTGAGGTGGGGGAGAAGCACGAAGAATAAATTGGGGTGAATTCACCTGGAAGCTATTGGAAGCCAGCCTGGTGATAAAATCCACAGAAACCAGCTTCCTGGGGCAGGGATGGGTGGAGAGAGAATGAAGGAGAGGGTGGGAGGGGAGCTGGAAAAGAATTAGCAGAGCTGTAAGTTGGGGGAGGGAGAGGACAGCAAGACAGGTGACTCCAGCACAAACCAAAAGAGAACGTAGCAAGGCACAGAAATGTTAAAGAGAACAGTGTAGACATCAAATCCCAGCCTCGCCACCGTTTTGCTACTGACACAGTGATGGACTTTCCTGGCCGTTGTGAAAATTAAATGAGATCGTAGATGTAAGGTTCTTGGGTTCAATGAAGTGTAGCTATTATGACATGCTATAAACATGCTACAAAGATAAAGCATTAGTGTCATGTTTTAAAATCACAGTGATTTACTGCAGGTTCAAAAGGAGGAAGTCATGCACTGCCTCTGGGATCGCTGCCTAAAGGTGTCTCTTGTTCTGCGGCTATGCGTGCTGCTACCGCCTGGTGGCAGCATGCCCCAACCGTGGTTGCATTATTTGAAGAGCCGACTCCTTTTAAAGGTTTGGAACAGGACCTCCAGACTTTATGGATCTCCTGATGAAGTGCACAGCGCCACCTCTGAAGCAGCCTTGCCAAAAAAGCAAGGTGAGGTGAAGTCGTGTCCGACTCTTTGCGACCCCGTGGACTGTAACCTACTAGGCTTCTCTGTCCATGGGATTCTCCAGGCAAGCATACTGGAGTGGATTGCCATTTCCTTCTCCAGGGGATCGGGAAGGTCTCCCGCATTGGAGGCAGACGCTTTAACCTCTGAGCCACCAGGGAAGCCCCCTCCCCCAAGAAAAAGGCAAACCTGAGTCCAAATCAGGCTCTTAGATCCAACTACCAATTCACAGAAAATACAGGAAAGAAAGAGCCATGTTAATCAACCTCATGAGGATGCAGAGCAGCAAAACCGGAGTATGGAAATCTCTATGGGACAAACACCTTGGTTTCTTTAAAGGAAAAAAAAAGTGAGGAAAGAGCAAGACTGGAAGAAGAATCTTCCAATTAAAAGAGACTGCAGAGACAAACTTAACATGCCACAATAAAGAAGCACTAAGGGAGATATGAATGCTGACTGGATTTTGGGTGATATTAAGTAATCACTGTTAATTTGGGGGAGAGTGTTGATTTGGTAGTTATATTTTTTTAAAGGGAGTATTTTAATCTCTCTCTCTTCTTAGAGATACATAATGAAATATAGGTGTAATGATAGACTGTCTGTATATACTTCAGAATAATCTGTAGAGGGCAAGGGGAAGAAGAGATGGATGAGGAAGTGAAAACAAAATTGGCCATGAGTTAATTGCTGTTGAAGTTAAGCAGAGTACCTGGGGGTTCATTATATCCTTGTGTAGTGGACTGTATATCTGTGTCTCCCCAATATTCTTATGTTGAAGCCCTAAGCTTTATGATATAATAATTAAGAAGTATTAGGGCATCATGAGGATGGAGCTCCTATGATGGCGTTAGTGCTCTTACAAGAACAGGAAGAAATACCAGATCTCCCTCTAGTGAAGATACAGAAAGAAGGCAGCCGTCTGCAAACCAGGAAGAGGGCCTTCACCAGAGCCTGACGATGCTGGTGCCCTGATCTGACAGACTAGCCTCCAAAACTAAATGTCTGTTGTTTACGCCACCCAGTCTATGGTGTTTTATTAGGGCAGTGCAAACATATGGTAGTTGCAGTCAGCAACATGTCAGTCACTGGGAAGCTTTGTAAAATGCAGAGTCTCAGGCCCCACTCCAGACCGCTGAGTCAGAATTGCAGTTTAACAAGCTCCCCAGGTGAATCATAGGGACACTTAATGCTTAGGAAGCATCAAATTACATTCTTCTTTCTACTTTGTGTATGTTTGAGATTTCCAGGTAAAAATATAAAAACTAAGAAATTATAAGAAAATGTGTACTGTATAGCAAGTATTACATCAAAGATGCTCATTAAATATTGGTTGGGATGAGCCAGATGCTGCTCATATTTCTAATTTTCTTATAAAACATAAATATGTCACAATTTCAGTGTGTTATGGTTAAAAATACAGCACATATCAGTATATCTAACCTGTGCAAAAAACCTCTAAAGTAACCTTTTTGCTACAGATTTCAGCAGTGAGTAAAATAAAATTTAGAGAGACCAAGTGACTCATTCAAGATCTCACAGGTTCTAAGTGGGAAAAACCAGGACTTCTAACTCCAAAACCCTTTCTCTTTCTACCACTATACCATAATTCTAGGAATTGAAATGTTTCTGGGGCTTTTGTAGTTTGTTTTTATATAATTTGATTTGGGTTTTGGTCTTTTATATGTCTGTTTTTGAACTTTTCTCTTATAATAGGGCTTGTTGGGCCACAGTTATTTTTACTCCCTCTTTGCTTTCTACTGACACTCTGCTGGGAATATAAGGCAGCTCTGGCTTTTCAATCTTTATTCAAGAGACAGTTACCTCAATCCTTACATTTATCTCATTCACAGGATCTTGAAGCTTTAGGATTAAAATGACTAAGTTATGAGAATAACATCAATGTTTCATGAATTTCTCTGTGCGTTGAAATCCCTTGGGGAACTTTAAAAATTCCCAATGGAATTAGTCTCTGAGGGAAGGACTCAAGCATAAGTTCCCCAGGCAATCCCAGTGGGCAGTCTAGTTTGAGAACCAGTAACCTAGCTATTCTCATTGGAACCAGTGCTACCTAAGAAACATCTCAGAAATTTGTGGAGAAATTTTGACTGCCAAAAAATTAAAAATGGCTAAAATTTAAAATAAGTGATGGTGAGGATACAGAGAAAATGGATCACTCACTCAAACATTGCTGATGAGAATGTAAAATGTTGCAGCTGCTCTGAAAATAGTTGGACAGTGTCTTTTAAAATAAAAAATGGACTTAACATGTGACCCAGCAATTTCACTCTTAGGCATTTATCTCAGAGAAACGATTATTTATTTTCACACAAAATCATGTCCGTGAATGTTCAAATGTTCATACCAGCTTTATTCACAATAGCCCTAAATTGGAAACTGCCCAACTGTCTTTCAACAGATGAATGGTTAAATAAACTGTGGTACATCCATACCATGTGGGATGGCTAATTTTATGTGTCAACTTGATGAGCCACAGGGTGCCCAGATTAAATGTTATTTCTGGATGTGTCTGGATGAGTTAGCATTTGAATTGGTGGACTCAAAGCAGATTACACCTCCCCCAAACTCCCCTGATTTGGGTGGGCATCATCCAATCCACTGAAAGCCTAGACAGAACAAAGGCCGCTGGAAAACAAATTTGCCCCTTTTTTCCTGCCTCACTGCTTGAACTGCTGAGATGTCTCATCTCATCTTCTACCTCTGGACTAGGATTTACACCATCAGCTCACTTCTCAGGCTTTGGGACTCTGATTGAATTACACCTCTGGCTTTCCTGGGTCTCCAGTTTGCAGACTGCAGATAATGTGCCTTCTCAGCCATCATAATTGCATGAGCCAATTCCTCCAGAATAAATCACTCTCTTTCCATATGTATATATATATATATATTTTTTTTTTTAATTCAATAAACTGGAAGTCTTACAATTGGAAGCAGAGGAGGTTTTTCTACCCCTCCAAGAGTCCCTTGGAGGGAGATCTCCACTCACACTCATACCCTCACACACTCACACTGACTCACTCATAGTTCCTGGCCAGAACCCAGGGACGGGAGGTGGAGACCTGTTCACTTATTACCTCGAGGTGGCCCTGAGCAGGTCCCTATAGTGTCTTCCACTACCTAGACGCCACCTCGCCCAGCCCTTGGCGATATTCAGAGCATGTCCTCATCCTCATGGACCATCACTACGAAATGGGTAGGGATTAATGGTGTCCATTTTGTAGATAAATAAAACTGAGTCTCTGAGAGTCACCTGCTCAAAGCAACTGAGGATAGAAAAGAGAGTCTGGACAAAGCAAGATGGGGATGGGAAGATTTAAAAGTGTAAAGGTGAGGAAAGGAGTGGGAGAGTGTCATTGCTAATCCTCTGGTGGACCATGATCTCAGACCTCAGAATAATATATTATTGTTTTGATCATTGAGTTTTGGGGTCTTAGGTAGCAAGAAATAGCTATTCTAAATGGCTCGAGGCCTCCCCTGCTGAAAAGTAAGTATTGTTACTTTAATAAAAAGGTATGGGTAAAAATTTTCCAACATACAACATATGATATGTTATAATATTATATATATATATATATATATTATTGGGAGGCATATAATATATTGGGAGGCTTCCAGGTCAAGATTGGACTCCGTATCAACAAATTCATTCCAGAGTGGGAAACCAGGTACACAACTGGAATTCTTGAGAAAGACCTGCCAAGGCAATTTGTTCCGCCTTATGAAATTCTTTTGGCCACTCCCATGACTGTCCTTTGTACCAGACCACCCATGTGGTTATGCGCATCTCTTTGCAAGCCTGCCTGGAGACTGGAGACAAGCCACAGCCACATCAAAAGTCCTAAGAGCTGAGAAGCCACAACCACATCAAAAGCTCTGAAAACTAAGTATTCCTGCTGCTGCTGCTAAGTCGCTTCAGTCGTGTCCGATTCTGTGCGACCGTCCTCTCAAAATCACAGTTCCGTCCAGGACTATGATAGCCAGAAAGGGAATTCCTCAGTTTTCACTGCTCTGTGGTTGCTTTCACCTGGAAAGAGAAGTGACATCCATAACTAACTAGCCACTGTGAAGTGTTTCTTGGAGAAGTGTGTGGATATGCAGATAAATAACCCGAGAACTAGCTGAGTAAACTGGGAGAGCTCAGAGAGAATCCTGCCTATAGGATTCCTTGCAGTCTTTACCTTCCTTGTGATGGTAGTTTGCTGCTGCCTACGTGGAAGGTCTTCCTCCCCCCTCACTTACCTTCCCCATCATACAGTGATGGTGAACAGCAGTTATCCCTAGAAAGGCACACCCACAGCCCAGTGAATGAATGAATGATTTGAATATGAATTTGTGGATTGATCTATCCCAAGAGGGGAGAAAATGATGGGGAAAGCAGCCCCTCCCTAACGAAACATTGGAAAATATCAGGCTGGCAAAACTCAAATGTCAAAAATATCTCTAATGTTTTACTCACCTGCACAAATACCGTAATGCTTTCATAGAAATTCTACATATTTTTTTTGGCCAAATGACTGTGACTTCTTTCAAGTTAATGTTATTGCTAATCTTTCAAAAATGCTTTTAAAAAACAAAGCTAGACTATTTATATCGGAAAATTTGAAATATATGCAACAATGGACCAGAACAGTATATAAACCCATACGCTCATCAACAAGCTACAACACTTACCAGCTCGTGGTCAGTCTGGTTTCATCTGTACACCTGCCTAGTACCCTTGCCCAGATATTATATCTTTTCATATAAATATTTTAGATGTCTCTAAAAATGAGAATTATTTTTAAGCCATAACCACAATGCTATTCTCACATGTAAAAAGTTTATAAAACTTACTATAATCAAATATTCAGAGTATTCCCTCAGTTGTCTCATTTTTACCAATTTGTTCAAATCAGGATTCAAAGTATAAAGATCTATACTTTGTAATTGGTGGCAAGTTTCTTAAATCCCTTTTAATATATAGGATCTTTCTTATTATTTTTCTCTTGTGATTTTTTATAAGAAATAGGACCAATTATCTATAGTGTTTGTAATCAAATAGTCTTTTGAAATCAGCTAACTTATGACAGTTTTTGAAATTGGCTGACTTTTGGCTATGTGTCCACCATGGAGAGTCACAGTGCCTCATCTGCCCTGCTTATGTCACAAGGGTCCTCCTGCAGTTTGATACTACAATCACAAGGTGCTTTTGGAGGAGAATCTGAGGGTTTACTGCTGGATAAGAGAAGTCTCTATTTTGATGGGTTAGGGAATTAACCATAGTGCTAACCTCTGTCTGGTAAGCATTCCCTTCTTCCCTCCCTTCTTGCAGTGTAGGTGCTACAAATAGCAAGGTCTTGGTTTTCAATTCAGAGTCTGGGATCTGAGTTCCAAAACAGTTCACTACCAGCCAACTGCATAGGATCTCGAACTTTCCCCCAGAGTTGTCCTCATATCTCCACATTTCTCCTAAAAACCAAACAACATTTATTAAGGAGATGGCAAGAAGAAACTTCAGTTCTTAAATTTACGTTTCAAGAAATGAAACTTTATTCCAAAGAAGACATACAAAGGGCTAATAAGTCAATGTCACTAATTGTCACTAATAAGTCAGTGTCACTAATTGTCAGGGAAATGCAAGTCAAAGCCTCAGTGAGATACCACCTCACACCTGTTAGGATGGCAATAGGGAGGCCTGGCGTGCTGCAGTCCATGGGGTCGCAAAGAGTCAGACACGACTGAGTGACTGAACTGAAAGTGAAGTGAGGGTGTGGAGAAAAGAGAAAACTTGTATACTGTTAGTGGGAATGTAAATTAGCACAGTCATTAGGAAGTTCCTTAAAGCATTAAAACTGAGAATTCTCTGGTGATCCAGTGGTTGGGACTCGGCACTTTCACTGCAGGGGCCCAGGTTCAGTCAATAGCAGGGAATTATGCCAAAGCCTTTGACTGTGTGGATCACAATAAACTGTGGAAAATTCTTCAAGAGGTGGGAATACCAGACCACCTGACCTGCCTCTTGAGAAATCTGTATGCAGGTCAGGAAGCAACAGTTAGAACTGGACATGGAACAACAGACTGGTTCCAAACAGGAAAAGGAGTACGTCAAGGCTGTATATTGTCACCTTGCTTATTTAACTTATATGCAAAGTACTTCATGAGAACTGCTGGACTGGAAGAAACACAAGCTGGAATCAAGATTGCCGGGAGAAATATCACATATTTCAGATATGCAGATGACACCACCCTTATGGCAGAAAGCGAAGAGGAACTAAAAAGCCTCTTGATGAAAGTGTAAGAGGAAGGAGAAAAAGTTGGCCTAAAGGTCAACATTCAGAAAACGAAGATCATGGCATCCGGTCCCATCACTTCATGGGAAATAGATGGGGAAACAGTGGAAACAGTGTCAGACTTTTTATTTTTGGGGCTCCAAAATCACTGCAGATGGTGACTGCAGCCATGAAATTAGAGGACGCTTACTCCTTGGAAGAAAAGTTATGACCAATCTAGATAGTATATTCAAAAACAGAAACATTACTTTGCCGACTAAGGTCTGTCTAGTCAAGGCTATGGTTTTCCTGTGGTCATGTATGGATGTGAGAGTTGGACTATGAAGGCTGAGCACCAAAGAATTGATGCTTTTGAAGTGTGGTGTTGGAGAAGACTCTTGAGAGTCCCTTGGACTGCAAGGAGATCCAACCAGTCCATTCTGAAGGAGATCAGCCCTGGGATTTCTTTGGAAGGAATGATGCTAAAGCTGAAACTCAAGTACTGTATGACCTCATTTCTACTGAAATCTAAAAAGTTCAACTCAGAGAAGAAGAGAGTTGAATGGCTGCTGCCAGGGGCTGGGGATAGAGAAAATGGGGGAGATATTGGTCAAAGGGTACTAACTTTCATAACTGATGAGTAAGATGAGTAAGTTATGGCAGTCTACTCTATAGCATGGTGACTATAGCTAATAATACTGTAATACTATGAGGAGGGCTTGGCAACCAACTCCACTATTCTTGCCTGGAGAATCCTGGTAGGCTACAGTTCATAGGGTTGCAAAAGTTGGACATGACTGAAGAAACACACGCACACACACACTGTATTACTATATATTGTCTATTTGAAATTTGTTGAGTAGCTGTTAAGTGTTCTTACCAGAACAAAAAAAAAGTCACTATGTGAGGTGATGAATGGGTTAATTAGCTTAATTGTAGTAATTGTTTTGCAATGAATACATAAATCAAATTATCACATTCAATTCTGTTCAGTTCAGTTCAGTCACTCAGTTGTGTCCGACTCTTTGTGACCCCATGAATCGCAGCACGCCAGGCCTCCCCTGTCCATCACCATCTCCCGGAGTTCACTCAGACTCACGTTCATCGAGTCCGTGATGCCATCCAGCCATCTCATCCTCTGTCGTCCCCTTCTCCTCCTGCCCCCAATCCTTCCCAGCATCAGAGTCTTTTCCAATGAGTCAACTCTTCCCATGAGATGGCCAAAGTACTGGAGTTTCAGCTTTAGCATCATTCCTTCCAAAGAAATCCCAGGGCTGATCTCCTTCAGAATGGACTGGTTGGATCTCCATGCAGTACAAGGGACTCTCAAGAGTCTTCTCCAACACCACACTTCAAAAGCATCAATTCTCTGGCGCTTAGCCTTCTTCACAGTCCAACTCTCACATCCATACATGACCACAGGAAAAACCATAGCCTTGACTAGACGGACCTTAGTTGGCAGAGTAATGTCTCTGCTTTTGAATATACTATCTAGGTTGGTCATAACTTTTCTTCCAAGAGGTAAGCATCTTTTAATTTCATGGCTGCAATCACCATCTGCAGTGATTTTGGAGCCCAAAAATAAAGTCTGACACTGTTTCCACTGTTTCCCCATCTATTTCCCATGAAGTGATGGGACCGGATGCCATGATCTTCGTTTTCTGAAAGCCAACTTTTCGCTTTCCTTTTTCACTTTCATCAAGAGGCTTTTTAGTTCCTCTTCACTTATAATTTTTATTTGTCAGTTATACCTCAGTAAGGCTTAGAGGAGAAAAGGAATTTATTTTTTCTGGACATAAGTTCTGTTTTTCCTGATATTTGGCAAAGCCACTCTGTCACCTGGGAATCCTGCATCTTTCCTTTTCTAAATGTTGCCATCACTGAGATGTGTTTCTCCCCAGCTGAGCTTCAGTCCTTGTCCCATGTTTGCTATCACATCTTCCTTTGATCCCAATCATGTGACTTTGAACTCAACTCTCCTTCAGGCTACCTCTGTGCCCCTCTCAGGTCCATGGGGATCAGTCAGCATCTTAAGGCTATGCAGAGTCACAGGTACATTGAGCTGCTGCCTGAAGCCCTGCCTACCTAGCTTCTCAAATTCTTTGGTGCTTTAGCACCACCAAAAGTGCTTCTGAGTTAGTGGGTCTAGAGTAAGGCTGAAGAATTTACAGTTCGAACAAGCTTCCGGGAGATGTTGATGCTACACATATGAAGATAAGGCTTTGAGAACCAGGGGCCTGGACTTACTATGCAGTGACTTATTCTCTAGTTTTACCCCTTTCTGGGGCTCTAACCTGTAATGGGGTCAACCCTCTGCATTCAGATTAGCCAAACTGAAAGTTCTGTTATTTGCTACTCTTTACTCCTTACCTCCCCGAGTTTGGTCTAGCGAGGAGGTAGGGAGACTTGGGTCACTCTTTGTGAAAGACCCAAACAGTCTACACTTTTCTCACTTCTCCAGCTGTCCTCCTCTCCCATCCAGAGAATCTTTATCTAGACCAAGAATCAGTAGATTTCTTCTGTAAAAGGGCAGATAATAAATATTTAGGCTCTGTGGGCCATGCAGTTTCTGTTGTAATTACTCAGTTCTGTTACTGGAGTGCAAAAGCAGCCATTAACACTACATAGATGAACAGTTGTGATTTTACATTTCAAAAAACTCTATGGAACTTGATTAATTCTTTTTTTATATAATTTTATTTATTTTTGGCTACGCTGGGTCTTCGTTGCTGCACAGGCTTTTCTCTAGTTGCGAGACCAGGGGCTACGCTCTAGTTCTACTACCCAGGTTTCTCATTGCACTGGCCTCTCTTGTTGCGGAGCACAGGCTCCAGGGTACCCGAGCTCGGTAGTTACTGCACCACGTGGGCTCAGTAGTTGCAGCTCCTGGGGTCTGGAGCACAAGCTCAGTAGTTGTGGTGCACGGGCTTAGTTGCTTTGCAGCATGTAGGATCTTCCTGGATCAGAAATCAAAGTCATGTCTCCTTAGTAGTCTCATTTTGAGTTTTTTCTGTAATTTAAAATTGTAAAAATCATTCTTAGCTCACAATGTTAAGGGACCAGACCTGAGCCATGACAGGCTCAACAAGCTATAATAAGCCTAAGATTCAGATTCTTGTAAAACCTGAGTCATGATTCTGGGGAACAACACCCTGGGAAAGTCCCTGATTGCGCCAAATCTGAGCCAATCTGAATAGGGATGCAGGATTTGAAAATTGCGTGCACATGTGGCTCAGCCAATCATTACCCGCCAGCTGTACTAAGAACTGCCTGTATAAAAGCAGGTGTGATTCAGAGCTCGGGGCTCACATCAAGACTCCACTGCGCTGGATGAGACGAAAGCCCTAGCTCGAGCTAGCAATAAATCCCTTTTATGCTTTTGCATTGCTGTGGACGTCTTATTCTCTCAGTTTTGGGGACTTGGACTTCGGGCATAACAATAGACTTTACAAAAACAGGCAATGGATTGGATTCAGGCCATGGGAAGAACTTAGCCTACTGGCCATAATTTGCTGAACACTAACCTTAGATCATAGCTTCTGCACAACGTTTCCCAAATTTGAAATCTGGCTTTTTCAGGGCTAGAACTTGAACTTGATAGTAAGTTACAAATACATGGGATTGATGCAGAGAAGCCAGTTCTGACTTCATGTCCAAGATTGTTTCTTTGACTTGCTTTTCATTGTTTTTGTTATCATAATCATACATAATAGCCTGCTTCAGAGGACCCTGCCCCTCTGCCTGACTGTAAAGTGTCTTTGTTCTGCTCATAGAGAGATAATCTGACCCTGCCCACCTGTGAACATCTACAACAGAAAGAAGAGATTAACACCCCCCCTTCCAAAGCCTGGCCATTCCCGGAGAAACTTTGGAAGACTGAAGACCCTTTCACTTTATTTCCCCACTGCCCCTCCCTCTCTATTCTACCTTTGACTTTAGTTCTTCATTGCTTTTATCTCTCTGACTGTATAAAAGAACCTGGCATCCAGACCCTGACAAGATGGTTAGTTACTCTGAGACGTTAGTCTGCTATCTTCTTGGTCAGCCAGTTTTCCGAATAAAGTCATATTCCTTGCCTCAACACTTCATCTCTTGGATTCATTGGCCTGTTGTGCGGCGAGCAGAGTGAGCTTGGACTCAGTAACAGGATGTGTCCACTTGAGCTTTATTGTTGTTCAGTTGCTCAGTCGTATCCAACTGTTTGTGACCCCGTGGACTGCAGCAAGCCAGGCTTTCCCGTCGTTCACCAGCTTAGGACAGGAAATAAAGCTGACTCTTTCATTTCACTTTAACTGTTGGGTAGAGAATGTATCTAGAACTGAGGGCTAAATCCTCACTTTATTCCAAGCGTGATTATTATAGATGAGATGCATTTTTGAGAGAATTATGAAGCAAGAAAAGAAAAGTAACTGACCATGATCTGCAGTTTGATACTTGACATTGATAAATGAATAGACATCTCCAGCTTCTCTGAAAAATTTACCTATGTGAAAAAGACACCTAATAGTCTGTTTAAATGAGCTTGATGGTTTAGCAAAGTAACATAAAAGATGTTCCATAGTGAATGAACGTCATTCCTTTTAGAGAAGTGGTTCTCAACCTTAGCTGCATTTTAGTCACCTAGAAAACTTTTACAGCTCCAAATTCCGTGGCTACACCACCATCATTGAACCATAATCTTAGGGTGAAGACTCTTCAGAATTTTGGAGAATTTGTATCCAACATTGGGAACCATTACTGTAGCATAATATTCAGAATTTCTTCTCTTTTACCAGGTGCACTGTGTCATGTCTGATATCAAAAGACACAATTTGCAATGTTTACATGATCCTGTGTAGTCTAACTCCTAGGTAGACTCAGATTCTTTGATTATAAACACTTACCTTTCTGGCCTCGAACCTGTGTGCCAGCTCCAGGTGAACTCCAGCCGGGCTTCTGGATTATGTGTAACCTTGTCAACAAAGAATTCTGCATGTACAAATCAATTTTAAAAATAGCAGAAGACTTGAACAGACACTTCACAAAAGAGGGTATATGAATAAGTACATAAGAAGTTTCCCAAAATTTTTAGTCATCAGGGAAATACATTTTAAAGCCAAAATGAGATATACTTTCACAACTACTGACAATTAACAATGTTAATTATCGGCAAGAACAGAGCAACTGGAACTCTCATACAATGGTGATGAGAGCATAAAATGGCACAGCTACTTAGATAAACTGCTTAACAGTTCCTTATAAACTTAAACTCTCACTTATCCCATGACCCAGCAATTCCACTCCTAAGAAATCAAAACAAATATTCACTAGAAATATTCAAGAACGTTCATAGTAACTTTATTCATGATAGTGCAAAACTGCAAGCAACTCTGATATCCCCCAACAGGGAAATGGATAAACAAATTGTGCTATATTTGTACAATGGAAAACTACACAGCAATAAGAAAGAATGAAAAATTAAGCAAGCAAAAACACAGGTGAAACTCAGAAACATTATGTTGAGTGAAGGAAGCATGACACAGAATATGTACTGTGTGATTCTATTTATATGAGATTCAAAGGTTCAAAGAGAGAAAAAACTAATCTATGGTAATAGAAACCAAAGCAGTTGTTTTCTGGGAGATGGGATGTGCATAAGATTGACTGGAAAGAGGCAGGAGAATGAGGGAAATTTTTGGAGTGACAGAAAAATTCTAAAGCTTCATTGGACTGGTGATTACCACGTGAATACAATTGTCAAAACTCATAGAACTGTACACTTGAGATACATGCATTTTATTGTATATACATTGTACCTCAAGTGAAAAATCATGTAAGAAGAAGGCTGGAGTCCCTAAGACCACATATCATTGAGTCCTCTCTTCAGGAGGCTTCGACCTTAGCTGAGGTGAAGATGGGCACAGGCTCTGAACAACACTCTGGCCAAGGCTGGGGTCCCAAATCTTCCTCCACATAAGGACAAGAACCCAGAGGTAGCACAGTGAAGGGGCAATCAGAATATCAAGTAGTGCCATTCTGCAGTTCTGCTGGAGGTTGGGGTGTGTAAAGGAGAGGCTGGGAAACAGAAATGACCATTGAATGCCAGGCTGAAGAACTTGATCTTAACCATAGGTGATGGAGTCTGCTGGAGATTTTGAGCAGAGAGCTTCTCAAATAAATGCCTTCTTCTTGAAGGTTTCACTGATTCACCTTTCATTTCTTCTTAATGCCTTTTTGAATTCAGAGGAATTCATGAAACTTATTAGCTGAAGTTCCTCCTCCTGGATTCTATCAAACTCATAACCTTAGTCTTATGATGAGCAAAAGCATGAAGGCTGCTGTTTGCTTTGGATTTAGACTTGTTTAATCCTTTCTCAGTACCAAGGAGATGCTTTCATGGAAATTTTCCCAAGAAGCTTATACTCTGACTTCATTTTCCTCATCTCCAATTCATTCCTCACACTCTGCAATCTTATTTCTCTTTCCACTATTCTTAAACCACTCTCATAGAATGCTAACCCTATTAATTAGGACTCTGTAATAGTTTATCTAGCACAGTAGAACAAATTACCCCAAATTCAGTTTCATTAAAACTATGATCATAATTTATTATCTGTCATGTTTTTGTGGGTCAGACAGGGCACCACCAGAGTGGCTTGTCTCTGCCCTTTGATGTCTTGAGTTGCAGCTAGAAGGCTTGAAGACTAGAGGCTGGAATCAGTTGAAGGCGCATCCACTCATGTCTAGTGATTCAGTCTGACTGTCAGCTGAGAACTTAGCTGGGATTGTTGGCAAGAATACCTACACATGGCCTCTCCAAGTGGCTTAGGTTCTCTTACAGTATAGTTGGGTGAGTTACAGAGGCAAACAGAGAAAGAGAGGGGGAATCTTTTCCTTTTATACCTTAATATAGGATTTCACACAGCATCACCTTGCCAAACTCCACTGGTTAGGGCAGTCACAAGCCTCACTCAGACTCAGGGATGGGAACACAGACACAGTCACACTGCATGTAGAGAATGTACAATAGGATATAAATACACGGATGCAGCCATCTTTGAGAAAAACAATCTGCTACTACACTCTTTAGCTTTTGTGTTGTAGAAAATCCAAGACTAACTGGCTTAAGCAATGTAGAAATTTATTGAGTCACATATGTGAAAACTCCAGGGGTGGGCCTGACTCCAGATAAGGCTTGACTAAATCTTAAGCTGTCATCTGAACCTGGTTTCTGTTTCTTCATCTCTGGGCTCAGCATCTTCTGTACTAGCTTTTGTCTCACAATCTCCCCTCATAATGACAAGATGCTGCCACATATCCTCCATCCACATATCCTCTCTTGCTCAACTACTTCAGGAAAAGAAAAGTCTGCTTTTCTGATATTTCACACAAATACCCAGGAAATTGCGTTTCTTTGGCTCTAATTGTCCTGAGGACTTGGCTTGTGCCCATCCCTGAACAATTTACTGTTGTCAAGGAAATGTTCTGTATGAACCAGCTCAGAATGGAGTCACACATCCACCTCTGGAGCTCGGGGCAAGGTCAGCATCACCCAAAGTCACAAGTCTTCTACAGAGATTAAATCATCCCTACCCCTGGAATTTTCACATATGTGAGTCAACACATTTCTTCTTTGTTTAAGCCAGTTAATCTTGGGGTTTTTGTAACATGAAACTGATAGAGTCTGCAAAAGACTGTTTTTTCCAAAGATGGCTGCATCCATCTATTTATCTCATTGCACACTCTCCTCTTGCAATGTGACTGATACACCACCCACTGAAAAGTGAGGTTATACTTCCCAGACATCAGGAGTTTATATTTCTCACATCATAAAAGCCTAGAGTTACGACTTCCCTGGTGCTCCAGTGGCTAAGATTCTGTACTGCCAGTGCAGGGGGCATGGGTTCGATACTTGGTTGGGGAACTAAGATCCTGTAAGCCATGCACCGTGACCCAAAGATTAAAAATAAAAAGCCTAGAGTCATACAGCTACTGGTGTCCATCCAGTGGGTAATAATTCAGGGCTGGGAGAGCTGTGACTCGCTTGATCTTTCTACTTTTTCTCAAAAGATAGATGCCCCAGCTCTAGTCATCATGTCTGACTAGACATTATGCCTCCTTTTGTGTCTCACATCACATTGCTACTGCTTGCTATAAAAGTAATCAGAAAAGTGAGTATAGGTTAGGGGGTAGGTAAGGGAGAAGAGGGATGGGAATGATGTTAGGTTATCCAACCCACATCAGTCCCAGACATGTCACCTTCATCTGAACCACAGGGCTCCAATAAGAAGGGCTGTGTCATCTGTAACAAAATTGGAGTCTACTTACTGTAAGAAAGCTAATAAAATGCTGGATGGCAAGTGTGAAAAAATGACCACTAACTCCATGTCTTTTTAAATTCCTCAAGTCCTTTATTTCTGTGAGAAGCTAGATGAAACTCTCACAAACTCTTACTGGTAATTGCCAAATTCTGTAGAAGTTTAAGTAATTTTATTATTGGATCTCTTTTTTGCATTTGACGCTGTTGGTTTCTCTCCTTCTTGCAACTCATTGCTTCTTCACTAAAATTATATTTCCCTTGCTTCTGTGACACTGAGCTCTTTTGGTTGTCTCGAACCCCTCTGGCCATATGATTTTATGCATTTGAGAGGCCCTTCTTCCTTATCCTGCCCCTTACCATGGACCTGACTGCAGTCAAACACCTTTCTTATTCTGTCTACTCCCTTCTCTTCCTCGAGTTTCTTAACTTGATTGCTCAGTTCAGCTGTCTCCTTCTTATTTCTATAATAAGGAAGTTTAAGATTGTTAATCTTCCTGTAAGTAGAGATTTGGCCCATTCCCATAAGCTTTGTTATGTAGTGCTCTCCCTTTGGTAAATATCTAAATAGATTTTGCTTTCCTTGAATTTATTTTGTAATATGAATTATGCATATTCTGCTTTCTTTTTGTTTGCACTTGCCTGTTGTCTTTTCCTAAAGGTTATGTTTAACGTTTCTGCTCATTCATATGTTGCACACACTTGACTTAAACACACACACTTAACTTTCATCTAGCACACATATGGACCCTGTTTATCCTCTATGCTGATTAATTCAAATGCCACTGGCACATGCCCAGAGATTTCTGAACTCATGGCCCACTATTGAATGCACTTTGGACATCCTTGATATACTTCATGGAAGAAATGTTGAGGGAGCTGAACCAGAGAGGATTTTTGGTTGCCAACAACAGAAATCAGTTCTGGCTAACTTAAGAAAAAAATTATATGGGCTAGTTCACAGCAGAAAAGGAAAGGCTGAAGAATCGAACTCACCCATCATCCACAGGCCAGGTGGCGCTAAGTGTAAAGAACCATTTGCTAATGCAGGAGAGCAGGAGACACAGGTTTGATCCCTGGTTCGGGAAGATCTCCTGGAGAAGGGACTGGCTACCCACTCCACTATTCTTGCCTAGAGAATCCCATGGACAGAGGAGCCTGGCTGGGCTGTAGTCCATAGGGTCACAGAGTAGGACACAACTGAAACGACTTAGCACAGCACACAGCACACCATCCACAGGGAATGCTTCCCACCACCTCTTATACTACTACTACTACTGAGTCGCTTCAGTCATGTCCGGCTCTGTGCGACCCCACAGACGGCAGCCCATGAGGCTCCCCCGTCCCTGGGATTCTCCAGGCAAGAACACTGGAGTGGGTTGCCATTTACCTCTTATGGAAATATTCAAATTCATTAAACATAGGAGTAAGCAATCTTTATTCCTTCCCCTGAGCAGACACTGCTCTCGGCAGCAGTCAATGGAGAATATGATGATGGCCTGCTTTCAAGACACAGATGTTTAGCATTGATCTAGACCCAATACTTGGCTCAACAGCCTCATTCCTGACACTTTTCAGCATACACCCTCAATTTCCTGCCATGCATTTCCCTGGTCCACCAGGTTCTTTAATGCTTCCATAACTTTGATTATGCCGCTTCTTCTGTTAATACCTGTAATGCCCTCTCCCACATCTTTACTTGGCAATTTTCTATTCAGTCTTCAAAAATCAAGCAAAATGTCACTACTATTGGGAGGTCAATAAATGACTCTCCCCTTTTCCCTGCACAGTTCAGAGCTATTTGAGATGTAGACAGAGGGACTGGCTGATTGAGATTAAAATGTCATTTTTATTATTAATAAAGTCTAGGTTGGAGAATATAGTTTATGTTTGAGGTCAAATGACTTTGTTAATATCTGGCCATGGAATTAGTTAGACATTTTTAAAAATATTTATCTATTAAAAGTACTATTCCAAACATTATTTTAAAAATGAGTTTTACCTTATTTTATCCACTAGGTATATAAAAAAGCATTTTTTTGCCAATGATAATATTTAGTGAATATCTTATGATTGAATGTATTTTAGTGTTTTAAAAATAATTTATGATATAGAAATTTGAAGATCTATGCTCATGTCAGCTTTTTCAAATGTTTGTTTTGAAGCTGTCCTAGCTGAAAAAGATGCCTCACAGTGATATGTAGATCCAAGACTCTGTTATGTATATCAAAACCTGATTTCCTCTTTTAACTATACACTCCTACTGCTTTTTCTTAAACTTTAGCTAGTAAATTTCCATTTTCCTTTATTTTAATCAATTTTTTCCTGCAAACTATTTGTAAGGTATAGCATTACAGTAATTTTAACAAATGAGTTTTTAAAAACTCCACTGATGCTCTTTATCTTGAAGATTTTCAAACTGGTTAATAATTTTTTTCCATTTGCTATCTGTGCGTACATAAATTTTATAGGTGACTCTCACTGGTTTTTTTTTTTACAATAGAATCATGTTATTATAGAAAATGCTTTTTCACAATTCTCCCTGCATTTACTATTTAGTTTTTCCCCAGCTTTATTGAGATATAATAAATTGTGCATATTTCGAGTGTACAATCTGACATTCCTGTACACCTATGAAACTATCAACAAAATCAAGGTAATAAACATATCCATCACCTCTGAAAGCATTCTATACTCTTTTCTAACATGGCCCCTGGCCCTCTCCTCATTCATCTCCTAGCAATCATTGATTTCCTGTAATACATGAGGTATAAAGGAACAGTTCAGAATATCTGGCAGCTCCATGTTGGCTTGTCCCAAAGAAAAAGCCCTGTATGTGCTGTTCCTTCCTTTAAATTCATCAGACACCACTCATAAGCCACTACTTCTCCATTTAAGGTGTTCCTTCCATGAAAATGCATGAAACCTGGGATAAGGAGGTTCCTTCCTCAACAATCCCTGTGGTGCTTTACCCTCATGCTTATACAGAGCTCATAACTCTTCTGGACTCCCACCTTATAAATACCTCTGTAAGAAGATGTCAATAATTATACTCAGAATTCCTGGAATATTAGGAAAAGATATGTTAAGACTGCTCTGTGCTTGTAGAAGGTGGTGGAATGTCAGATGGAGTTTCAGAGACAGATTAAAATTGCATTTTATGTGTTAGCATCTGTCTCCATTTCCCAATCCAGGAATCAGACTCCTGGATTACAGGAGATTCTTCTGCATTACAGGCAGATTCTTTGCCGTCTGAGGCACCAGGGAAGCCCTTCATCTCCATTTATTCTATGACAATGTCTAATTGAATTTTAAAAATTATTTTATTTATTTCGCTTCATCAGGTCTTGGCTGTGGCACAGGGCTCTTTGTTGCAGGACTCGCTTCTCTCTAGTAGTGGCATGCAGACTCCAGAGAGTCTGTAGCTGTGGCTCACAGGCTGAGTTGCCCCACGGCATGTGGGATCTTAGTTGCCCAACCAGAGATAGAACCCATGTCCCCTTCACTGGAAGGCGGATTCTTAACCATTGCACCACCTGGGAAGTCCCAGCCCTAACTGGATTTTTATATATGAGTAAAAATGATGACGGCCAGAGAGCCAAGATCAGGTTTGATGAGGAGCAGAATAGAGGCAGTGTACCAATGCTGAGAGAACACACAAATTTAGATATTCAAAGGTTTTTCCCACTGGCATTGTAGTAATTAGCCTCCAAGATGGCCCCCAGTGATTCTCCTCTCCTGGCCTTCACTCTCGTCTACAAAGAATAGTAACCTGTGTAATCTATAGGATGTTATGCTAGTGATGGAGAGTGACTTCCAAGATGAAGTCATAAAAGATAGTGTGACTGCTGCCTTGCTCTTTCTTGGATCTCTCTCTCCAGAGAAAGCCAGCTACCATGCTGTGAGGACACTCAAGCAGTACTGTAAAGAGGTCTACATGGTGAGAAGCTAAAGCCTTCTGAGCAGCTGGCTGTATGAATCCATTTTGGAAGTGGATCCTCCAGCCTCCAGGCCAACATCTTGACTGCCATTTCACAAAAAAATCTAATACCATTGACCTTATCTCATGCTTTGCAGGCTGTCTGGTTACTCAGCTGCCTCTCTGATGGGCTGTGAGCTTCTAGAATCCTGAGCCTTGAACTTGGTCATTTAATTCTGTCCCAACACAGCAGACAGATGAAAGGCTCAAAGAGAGTGCATTGGATGAATGATGACTGCCTTCTAGCCAAATGAATGAATGCTGGAGTGAATGTGTGAGGGAGATTCCCAGGGTTCTTAAGTCAAAAAGCAGAGACTTCATCTAAGGGTCTTTCTGAAAAACCAGACCTAGGTCTCATAATAGCAACATCCAAGGGACAGACTACTTTCACTTGGAAAGACTGCCAACACTGCCCCCGCCACCCCACCTCCACCAACCTCTGCCCCAAATAATGGACAGAGGGGAGGAGTCTTCAAGTATCACTGCAAGAAGAAATGTCACTTTGGGTAACTGTGCGTGGCAAAGCAGGATTAGGGCAAGGAGACAATAACTACCCTGTTAACACCTCACTTCATAGCTTACTCTCCCAGCAGTTTTCTGAGGCATTCAGAGATAGGACTGTAGTTTCATTTTGTTGAAGAGAAAATTGAGAGTCAGAGAAAGAGAGCAATGAGCCCAAATTCACATGGAAAGGAAATAATCCTTGTATTTCAAACAGAATTGTTACAAGACTCTCCAATGTCCTTCTCAAAAGACTCTTGTCTCCTGAGACTCGGCCCAAGCCTGCACTCACCAAAGACTCCTAGGCAGAGATAAAGTAAAAGTAGTTTCTTTCTTGCTGAGAACACTTTCAGCCTATTTGCAAAGAAATCCCAACAAACCAAGTGTGAAGGGAGAGGGGTGCAAGACTTGTGAAATGGAAGGGAAAGGATTGAAGAAGTTTCTGGATGGCAGAATTCAGCTGTAGTTCATTAGAGTCCCTCCCTCCTCTTGGAAGCCAGCTTGGGATGATGTTCTGAGCCTGAAATTCCTGCTCCTTTTCGATGAGCTCATTATGAATGTTGGGGAGTGATGTGTTGGGGGAGCAGAGTTGTGGGAGGGAGGAGGGCATTGTCTGGATTTCACCAATTGACATCACTTATGCCCCCTTCTCTATACTCATGATGCACTTTATACAGGCTTCTATCATGCGTCTTAACAACCCACCTCTGTCTAAATCTTAAGAACTCTTTTCTGGGATATTTGACAAAGAATGAATGATTTCTGCAGTTTCTAAGGAACCATCTGATAAACATTAATAATCGAGATGAGGATGAAAGAAGAGAATATTGAATGTCAGTATTTACAAATGCTTCTGCCCCCTCTCTTTACCCTCTCACCAGGAGAGTAACAGAAGCTGAGAGTAGACTGAACTAATTTTCAGGAGAAAGAATGGGAGCAGGGAAGGAGGAGGAGGAAGGAAATCAGTAGAGGTTGAGGATGTGAAGAGATGGAGACTGTCAAATAAACTGTCACCCTAAAGAGCAGAGCTTTGTAAGAAGGATTTTCAGAAAATAGCCGTATGTTTTGTGATATAATTCCTCTCTGTTTTCAAGGATATTCTGCAAAGATTTATACTACTTTTCAATGCTTTTCAGAAGTTGCATTTCTTTAATGCATCACTAACCTAATTTTGTCCTCAAAGCAATAAGATACATTTCAATTAAGTAATAATACCTTTTTTTCTTTTTTTGGTGACACCACATTGTTTGCAGGATCTTAGTTCCTTGACGAGGGATTGAATCCAGGTTACAGCACTGTAAGCGCCAAGTCCTAACCTCTGAACCACCAGGGACATCTCATCTTTTGATATTATTACTACTAATCACAATTACTCTTTATGGAATGCCTATAATATGCCAGGTCTAGACATTCTGTAATCACTGCAGAATGATCACAGAGAATCACTCATTCACTGCATTTAAACTTTTTCTAATTGACTGCAAATAATTTCATATGATTATTGATTCATACATAGAGAACTGCCATTATAATCTATTCCTGGAGTCATAAACTCACATGTTTATGGGGATCAGGCGCTAGTGAAGTGGGACATGGTTAACAGTATAAAATTGATATTGACCATGGGAGTCAAGTGATCTAAAGGAGGAACAGAGACTGATCAGATGGAGATTTCATGCCCCTAGGAGGGAACTTGTGCTTAGTCTTAGTCAATTTTATCCTGAGAAAATGTGGTCTCATTGTTATTGGACTTTGTGTGATTTTTCCCAGAGAAGCTAGAAATGCCTTTTATATATATATTCATGATTTTTAAATTTTGTGTTCTTTGAAACATTTAAATATAAATCTTTAGGGTAACTACCTTATGTCCCCTATTAAAATAGGCCAAATAACAAAGTAAAATTAGTGTCATTGATAAGAAAAGCTTAAGCCACTTGGCTCTTGAGAAAAAAATGGAGACCAGAATGAGGACAGGGTTTGTTGCAAAGTTTCCGTAGAAACTTGGTTTCTTTATTACCCAGTTTGTGTGCTTTAAGTCTGTACTTTTCTAACTGAACTCTGGATTTCCCTAAAGGAACTGTGATTCTAGATAAGAATAATACAGTGAAATCATGAAGTAGAGCACTCAAATTTAAAAGATAGGCTGTACTCCAGCTAAGGGAGACAGTCAGATCTGTTCTGGGCTTCTCTCCACTTCCAACTACAGTGATATCTGGGACTGGATCCTATTGGTAGTCCAGAGGTGAAATCCATTTCTTAATCCTTCCACCTGCATGGTGCACTCTAGCTGAGTTCTATGTCCTCAGGCTAGAGAAGAGAGTAAGAATGGAGAAAAAGAATGGGGGTGGGAGAAAGAGAGAGTGGTATAGATTCTCAAGCTCAAATGATATCAGAGCAGGGAGGAATCTTAGATGGCAGTCCAGTCCAATCTTCAAAAATCCTTAATTTTTTTTTTATATTGTGAAGTTAAGATATTCTCTTCTGCATTCATTTATAGATGAAAAACAAGCTCATAAAGTGGCTATGCAATGTCATAGTGAAGTTCAGGGACAGCTTTCACAGAGACAGACGCTGGGATTGAACCAGATTATTACCAATAGAAAAGGAAGAGGCTGGAATGTTGGGAAGTTTCATTCAATTATCTCTTTTTATGTCTGGTAAGAGACTGGAAAGAAAAAGACAAGGACTGTGTTTAAGAATATGTGTGTGCTCAGGCTCAGTCACTTCAGTTTTGTCCGACTTTTGGTAACCCTATGGATTATAGCTCACCAGGCTCCTCTCTCCACATGGTTCTCCAGGCAAGAATACTAGAGTGAGTTGCCATGCCCTCCTCCAGGGGATCTTCCAGACTTACTATGATTCTGTGCTCAGAGTTCTATACTGCTATTTTACTTAAGTATTACCACTCCCCTGGGGAGGGGTATTTCTTATATTAAAAATAGGGAAATTGGGGGTCAGAGGGCTAATTAACTTATCTAGTGTCACACTACTAGAAATGTGAAATAAGTATCAATAGAACCCAGGTCTCTCTGACCCTCAAGTTTCAATCCCATGTCCACTTAACCTCTATGCGATAAAAGTTTATGAAAAGAATGATGATATTTTCATTATGATGGCTGTATTTTTCTTCTTTTTTTTTTTACAACTTTGCAAGCTTGCTTTCTATTTACAACTACTACAAAATATTGGCTATATTCCCTGTGTTGTACATTACATCCTTGAGCCTATTTTACATTCAGTACTTTGTACCTCCCACTCCCTTACCCCTATAATGCCCCTTTCTACCCTTCTCCATGGGCTTCCCAGGTGGCGCTAGTGGTAAAGAACCCATCTGCCAATATAAGAAATGCAAGAGATTCAGTTCCATCCCTGGGTCGGGAAGATCCCCTGGAGGAGGGCAACACACTCCAGTATTCTTGCCTGGAGAATCCCATGGACAGAGGAGCCTGGCAGGATATGGTCCAAAGGGTTGCAAAGAGTTGGACACATCTAAACCGACTTAGCACGCATCCCTCCCCACGCTAACCACTAGTTTGTTCTCCATGTCTGTGAGTCTGCTTCTTTTTGTTATATTCACTAGTTTGCTGTATTTTTTTCAATTCCATATGTAAGTGATATCATATAACATTTGTCTTTGTCTTATTTCAGGTTAAGTGTGTATTAATTACACAATTTTCCAATTTTTATTCTGAAGTGGGAAAATGGGAAATAAGTACCTACCATGCGGCAGCCCATGGAGTCACAGAGTCAGACACAACTGAGCAACTGAACAACAACAACAACCCACTGACAAACTACAAGGAAAGGGAAAAGAGTCCTACTGCTCAGACACAGTGGCACCATATTTTGGTAAGCAATGAAGAAAACCCAACAGAATTGGGTTCTAAGGCTATCTTCCACCATAATCTAGCTGTTTGACTTGGTCTTGGTTTTCTCATACGTGGAATGGTACAAAGAAAGGATTAGATCAAATGAATTATGAGTTTTCTTCCAACCCTAAGGTCTATATTTCTAAGGCTAGATAGAGGTGCCCACTGGGAAGATGTTTTTAAATCGGCAAGAAAGCTAACAAGCAAAAAAAAAAAAAGAAAAAAATAGTAGAAGACAGATAGACTACAGAGAATATCTAATCCAGTATCTAAAATATTGAAAAGAGGTATCTAGTCTGTAGAAATGAGCCCTTGCTCCAGTGAGATAAGCCATGGCATTTTTGGCCAGTTCTGATGGCTAGAATTCCTTATAATGAGTTGAGGTTGCTTTCTTAGTCCTAGCTGTGCCATTGGGACCACACAGCCTATTTCAAATACACTTCCCCGAGTTAGTGCTACAAATATTGGAAAATAATGAGTATATCCCCTGAGTTATCTCTTCTCCAGGTTAAATATCATCTGGACTGCCATTTGTCTTTCAACACACAAGGTGTCAAGTCCCTTAACCCAGGCTTATTCATTCAACAAACATTAGTCAAGCAATACGCATGTGCCAGATTCTGTGGGTTGTTGCTGTTGCTGAGTCACTAAGTTGTGTCCAGACTCTTTGCGACTGCATGGACTATAGCCCGCCAGCATCTATATCCATGGGATTTCCCAGTCAAGAATACTGGAGTGGTTTGCCATTTCCTTCTCCAGGGGATCTTCACAACCCAGGGACCGATCTAGTACCTCTTGCACTGACAGGTGGATTCTTTACCTCTGAGCCACCATGGAAGTGTAATTTAGAATACAGAAGAGTGACTTAGAGTACGAGTAACTTAGAATACAGAAGGTGAATAAGATGTAGTCCCAGTACTCAAGTGGCTTAAATACGGACCCAGTTTGCATCATCCCTGAAAATTTACATCAGTAACATCAAAGATCACTGATCACAAGCTGGTATAATGAGTATAATAATAATGAAAATTTTTGAAGTATTACAAGAATTACCAAAACAGATACTAACTGAACTGTTGGAAAAATGGCCCCAATAGAGTTCCTCAATGTACAGTTGCTACAAGCCTTCAATTTGTTAAAAAAGAAAAGAAAACCTCAGTGTCTGCAAAGCACAATAAAGTGAAGTGCAATAAAATAAGCCATGCCTGTATTATCTAATGGGAATGACAGACAAACAGAGAACCCCCTAAACCATTGTACCAACCCTAGTAGAAAGTGTGCAAGTCTAGCGGGAGTCCAAGAGGAAATAGTTCCGCCCGAGAGGTCAGGAAGGTGCAAGGAGGAGGTAAGACTTCTGTCTCCATAGGTCCATGCATAAATCATTTTATCTTCCTCTCATCCAAGGACTTTACCTCCTTCTGTCTTCTTTTCTTGGCATTTCTCTAACACATCCTGTTGGAGTGTTATGTTTCAAGAAAAATTTAAAAATATATTCATCTGCCACCTTAGAAATGTTTTCATAAGAAAAAAATTTAGCAGCTTGTGACAAGAATGACTATTTCAGCACATAAAGTCTGAGATAATTTCACCAGCTCCCATTCTTCTGACAGTCCATCCAACCTGACTTCCTCTCTTTCATCATTTACTTTTTCTTCCTGTCTCTTTCAGTCTTTCTCTCAATCTCCCTTTCAAGGCATTTTTATATTCTCATGGTTCTTGCTCACAACACAGCCTTTTTTTTTTTTTTTTTTAATGAACTCAAAGGGGTTAAGCAAGGGGAACAAGCTCGGAAGTCACAGAAGTAGGATTTGAACCTATCTCCTCTGATAAATATTCATATTCAGTTATAGGAAATAAGTCACAGGGTTTCTACCTAATCCTTTGCTAATCCATTATATTTGAAAATATAATCGTTTCCATAACACACCAAAACTCAGACTTAACTCTCCTTTCTAGTTGTCCTCTAACCTTCTTGAATAGAATATCTTCTCCTAACTGCTTTTAACCTGTTTCTACTAAAGGTACACATGTCCAAATATTCCATCATCACTTTCACATCAAAAACTCACTACTGAGGAGGTAGATTTGTAAAAGTACTTTATTTTATCTTGGAGGGATGTAGCATGGTATAATAAACACAATGTTTCCTAAATTTTAGTAATTTGTATACTTTCATGATTTTTTATCACATTCTTATACCAGTTGCACATCTTTTAAAAAATATTTTAATTTATTCACCTTTAAACTTAAATTTTTGTTAATATTTGTTTGTTTATATTTATTCATTTTATTTATTTGGATGTGCCAGTTCTTAGTTGCAGCATGCGAGACCTTCAATCTTCATTGTGGCATGAGAATTCTTAGTTGTGGCATATGGGGTCTAGGTCCCTGACCAGGGATCAAACCCGAGCCCCCTGCATTGGGAGCCAGAGTCTTAGCCACTGGAACACCAGGGGAATTCCTCAATTTAAAATTTAAAGGAAGCTTAGATTACTATATAATATCCCTATCCATAAAATCAAAGTGCCTTTTATGTTTCCTAAACATTAAAATAAAGGCATAACTATTAGTATCTTTAAATATTGGTCTTGAACTACTTCAAATAATCTCAGGAGCACATTGGTGAACCCAGGGCTGTTGGCATTTGCATCATGGTCATGACAGAGCTGTTAGGGGCACAGCCTGTGGCTGTACACATTAACCCTGAGTAGACCTTCAGTTCAGTTCAGTTCAGTTCAGTCGCTCAGTCGTGTCTGACTCTTTTTGACCCCATGGACTGCAGCACACCAGGCCTCCCTGCCCATCACCAACTCCTGGAGTTCACCCATACTCACGTCCATCGAGTCAGTGATGCCATCCAGCCATCTCATCCTCTGTCGTCCCCTTCTCCTCCTGCCCCCAATCCCTCCCAGCATCAGGGTCTTTTCCAATGAGTCAGCTCTTCGCATGAGGTGGCCAAAGTATTGGAGTTTCAGCCTCAGCATCAGTCCTTCCAATCGACACCCAGGACTGGTTTCCTTTAGGATGGACTGGTTGGATCTCTTTGCAGTCCAACACCACAGTTCAAAAGCATCAATTCTTCGGTGCTCAGCTTTCCTCACAGTCCAACTCTCACATCCATACATGACCACTGGAAAAACCATAGCCTTGACTAGGCTGACCTTTGTTGGCAAAGTAATATCTCTGCTTTTAAATTTGCTATCTAGGTTGGTCATAAGTTTCCTTCCAAGGAGTAAGTGTCTTTTAATTTCATGGCTGCAGTCACCATCTACAGTGATTTTGGAGCCCCCAAAATAAAGTCTGACACTGTTTCCACTGTTTCCCCAGCTATTTCCCATGAAATGATGGGAACTTTAAAAATAGTGGAAAATAAAGCGAGTATTTGGTGGGAGCCTGTAAACCTGTGCTCCAGCTGTACACTGCCACTCACTGATTTGCTGTGTGACTGCAGGCAATCCTCCCACCTCTAAGGACTTCAGCTTCTAGATCTAAAAAATAAGGTGGTTGTGTTGGAAGAGCTACAAAATCCTCTTTTAGTCACTATGATCCTTTTTTGAGTAGTTCTAGTCATTTTGGATATCATTTTGTGGGTTTTAATCCCAAAGGAAAGCCTTGCTATTATTGTAATCCATTCAGATACAAATAAGTACTTATTAATAGATACTGAGGAAAAGAATTTTCTTTGTTCTTTGCTCTGGAGGTAAGATCAGGTAAATCTTCCAAGATAAGGTTCATGTTGGGCAAGAGGACAGCTCCAGGCAAAACTGTGGATTTGACATTATTGTTCAGAATCAGATATTATCACTATGGTGAACTTTTCCCCCTCTTGACTAGAGAGTAAACTCTTTGAAGGAGAGGGTTGGAATCCTCACAGTACATTAATGTGGCAGGATCTCAGTAAATGTTTGCATATGGGAATGGAAGGGTTTGGAGAGAGGGGAGAAATTCTAGGGAAAGCAAGGGATGGGACTGAAGGGCTTACCCTTTTACTTCTCAGAATAAGAGAAATACCCTTACTCAGAATATTCTGAGAAAAGGTAGTCTCAGAATACCCTTTTATTTCCCAGATTTATTTCTCTAAATCATTTTGGTTCAATATGGGAGTGATACCTACATGTGAAGGGAATTTTTTCACTATTCCTGTTTCCTGTCTTAATTTTCAATGATGCATTGTTTCATACAGCGGAAATATCATGTAAGATGTTTTTCTAATACTTTACCATAGTTAAGACTATTTTGAGATTTCCCTTATGTATCTTTCCTTTCCCTAATGTATCTTTGACCTATTATTCATAAATGCACCCTATATAAATGATTTAAATGCAATGCTAATGCTTATATATTTCCACTAATACTTTCATCTATTACAGAAATATTTTTGAACCCCTACTATGTGTCTGAAACCATGCTAGATATTGTTGAAAATATGATGATGAATAAGAAATGGTTCACGACTTTAAAGGTTTCATAGGTTATTTTGGGAGACAGGTAAATTAGAACAGACCCTTGACACTTGTGATTTACTATTCTTTGTTTCAGCTATTCAATTCACAAACAGCCTCAAAGATCCATGGCATGAATTTAATTGTATTGAGAATAATTATTCTGATATTATGGGCTGTTGAAAGGATTAGCTGAGATAATGCATTTTTAAACACCTAGAATGAATTTAAATCAAGAGCACTGTAAAAATATTGTATAAGAGGGACTCAGTTGGCTAGCCACGCCAAGGGTAAGTAACTGGGATGAGTTGCAAGGAGGAGGAAATCTGGGCAGAATATCCCATTCTCCAAGTTTGAGTGAGAGATAACATTGCTAATAACCAACAAAAATATTGTAGACTATGAAAAAAAAATCTATCATAGGAACTGTAAAACATAAGTCATGGTCCAACTTTGTGTGGCACTATCTTTAAAAATCACAAAGTACTTATCAAGGTTGAAAAGAAGAAGCATGAGCACACAGTGTAAATACAGTGAAGATCATTCTTCCTGCCATCTCCACCTAGGTGAAGTTCTGTTTCTCTGTCTGCATAAATATAGTCGTTCATATCAATGCTTGCACAACTTTGCATCACTTAGAACACATATTTATAACTCTTCCTAACTATCAATATTTGTAAACTCTGATGACATTATTTGAAATTGTTAAAAGGAAAAAAAATTTTTTTCTGTTTTTGTTTGCTCTCTGGCTTTCTTTCATTAACAATGTTCTGAGCAACCTCTGTTCTCTGTCCATTTCTTTCTTTCTCTTTTTGCCCTGTTTTTTTCTTGCTGTTGCTTCTTTCTTGCTTCATCAGAATTGTCTAGTGAGTTGGTCGGATAGAATTGGTGTCTCAGAAACTGGAAAAAATAACCATGTCCTAGTGTGCTTGAAGGTTCAGGACCTTGGACAGCAACACAAATGCCCTCCCCATTTAAACATTCTCCTCATACTCTGCCGTATATAGTTAATAACGAGCAGGAATCATAAAGGTGTGTGTCAGGGGCCTGTTATAAGACTCAATTAGGTAAGTGTTATCCTAGCAGAATAAAGAAAGTGCTGCAGGAGAACCAAAGAGGGAGAGATTTAAGATTCTTAAAGAATCTGGAAAAGTTTCATATAGAAAGATGACACCATATTGGAACCTCAGAGAATAAAAGTCATAATATTCAGCTGTTTGAATTAAAAGGGATCTCAGTTGTCCTTTTATACAATTTTGGTTTTCTAAAAAGTTTTTCTTAGTGAATCAGTAGAACTAGCTGCGTACAACAGAAAACCTAAAGAAATAACTTAAAAACAAGGTAAAAGTTTGCAGGAGAAGTCAAGAGACAGTCAATACGGAGCTGATATGGACACTTCACAGTCATTAGAAACCCAACATCTTTATGCCTTTCTCTTCCACAGTCCTTAGTGGATTCAATTCGGAAGGGGAACTCAGGACCCAAGATGGCAGTTCAAACTTCAGCCATTTTCTAGGCAGAAAAAAAAAGAGGGTGATAATGTTATCGCCCTGTTATCTAAGTGAGCCTCTTTTAAGGTGATATCCTAGAAGTTCACCTGCAACTTCTATTCAATCTCACTGGTCATCCCTAGCCACAAGAGAGATTGGACAATGTAATATTTTCGGTGGACATATTAAAGTCCATAACAAAATTAGAATTTTGTCAGTAAGGGAGAAGAGGAGAGGAAATATTAGATAGGCAATCTTCAGTCTTGACACATTTAGTAAACTCCATAAGGGACTTTGGGGATCATGTTCCCTGTATCCCAGAGCCTAGCACAGTAAATGAAAATGTGCATGAATAAATTTCATTTGGGGAAAATTGTGAGGCCTCTAATTCCTCACGGAAGGCCTTCCTCACTGCACTCTATTTCTCAGAATTTCCACTCACTCATCCTGGTTCCTCTCTGAGTCATCCTGAGCAGGTTGACCTTTTCCTTTCATGGGAAGCATTTAGATATCTGGAGACACTTCTCATGTCCTGTCCTCTTTCCCCATATCTTTACTTTGCCAGGACCATTTCTCATAAGACATGACTCCTGGATTCTCCCTTTCAATTTTTTTAACATAATTTTTAGCAATTCTTTACCTTTTTTGTTTTGTTTGAATATTTGTTTGTCTGTTTTTGGCTGCCCTAGGTCTTCCTTGCATGTGGTACATGGTTTCTCTGTTGCAGCATGAGGGATCTTTAGTTGTGGCCTAATCAAAGATTGAACCTGGGTCCCTGCATTGGGAGCTCAGAGTCTTAACAACTGGACCACTGTGCAAATCCCTCAGTTTAGTTTTATGGCAGTTTTGTCCCAGCCTGAAGCCAGGAATGAATGAGTCCATTACAACCATGGGCAGGACTTAATTTCAGGTACTGTCTGAGCTCCAAATTGACTGACATGAGACCTTATAAATTATGCTATTAAATTTCTTTGCAGTTAAAACTCTTACAAAATAGATGGGGGAAAAGAGAGACACATGAAAAGTAAAACACCATTAAGAGTAAAAGCTGTTACTTGATATTCATAGCTATTACCTCCCTGTGTTTTCTAGAAACAGTGCCTGGCACGGTGGAGGTTTGCCTTTTGGTTCCAGCCACAGACGCTTATTCCCTGTTTCCTTGGGAGTTGGTCATCCAGGTCATGTACTGCTATTTCTCTTCTCTTCAAAGCCTTGGGTCTCTCTGATCGAAACACTATTCACACACTGTACCATGGGACTTGCATTCTCTACCCTGCAGAATCAGTGGGAGCTTTTCTAGAAGATAAAGCCTCTAAGCCAAGGCCTCAAATTTGCCTGATCTCCCCTTAAACATCCCACCCAGCTTTGAGTCCAGCTTATTGTTCTGCTTCTGAATTCCTGGGTTAACTTTGCTTCACATATTTTATGAATACATACACTCACTCATGTAACCACCACAGACCAAGACATAGAATATTTATTGCTCCCTAGAAGTTTCCTCTGTGGGCTTCCCTGGTGGCTCAGCAGTAAAGAATCCACCTGCAATGCAGGAGACATAGGAGATGAGGGTTTGATCCCTGGGTGGGGAATATCCCCTGAAAGAGGAAATGGAAATCCATTCCAGTATTCTTGCTGGGAAGTCCCACAGACAGAGGAGACTAGCAAGCTACAGTCCATAGGGACACAAAGAATTGGACACACTGAGCATGAGCACAAATAGGCTCCTTTGTACTTCCTTCTAATCAATACCCACTCCTCAACAATTGGCACTATTCTGGGTAGTTTTGCTAGCTTTTGAACTTCAGATCAGTAGAATAGCCTGTAGGTGCTTTTCTGCTTCACCATTATGTCAGAGAGATTCATCTGTGTTGTGTGTGTGACAGTGTTTTGCTCTTTTCCATTGCTGTGTCCACTGGGGCAAGTGATTCAAAGATTTCAATTTGAATCTAAGGCTTCTCTGGTGGCTCAGTAGTAAAGAATCCACCTGTCAATTCGGGAGACAAAGGTTTGATCCCTGATCCGGGAAGATCCCACATACTGCAGAGCAACTAAGCCTGTGTGCCAAAACTGCTGAGCCTGTGCTCTAGAGCCCAGGAGCCACAGCTACGGAGCCCACGTGCCACAGTTACTAAAGTCTGGTTGCCTAGAGCCCATGCTCTGCAACAACAGAAGCCACCACAATGAGAAGCCCACACTAGAGAGTAGCCCCCACTCACCACAACTAGAAAAAGCCCACACAGCAACAAAGACCCAGCACAGCCAAAAATAAATGAATAAAATAAAACAATTTTTTCTTGAGTCTAGAATGTGGTCAACATTCGGAAAACGAAGATCATGGCATCCAGTCCCATCACTTCATGGGAAATAGATGGGGAAACAGTGGAAACAGTGTCAGACTTTATTTTGGGGGCTCCAAAATCACTGCAGATGGTGACTGCAGCCATGAAATTAAAAGACGCTTAGTCCTTGGAAGAAAAGTTATGGCCAACTAGATAGCATATTCAAAAGCAGAGACATTACTTTGCTGACTAAGGTCCGTCTAGTCAAGGCTATGGTTTTTCCTGTGGTCATGTATGGATGTGAGAGTTGGACTGTGAAGAAGGCTGAGCGCTGAAGAATTGATGCTTTTGAACTGTGGTGTTGGAGAAGACCCTTGAGAGTCCCTTGGACTGCAAGGAGATCCAACCAGTCCATTCTGAAGGAGATCAGCCCTGGGATTTCTTTGGAAGGAATGATGCTAAAGCTGAAACTCCAGTACTTTGGCCACCTCATGCGAAGAGGTGACTCATTGGAAAAGACTCTGATGCTGAGAAGGATTAGGGGCAGGAGAAGGGGACGACAGAGGATGAGATGGCTGGATGGCATCACTGACTTGATGAACGTGAGTCTGAATGAACTCTGGGAGATGGTGATTGACAGGGAGGCCTGGCGTGCTGCAGTTCATGGTGTCGCGAAGAGTTGGACATGACTGAGTGACTGAACTGAACTGAGAATGTGGTCATGATTGAGAACCATGGCTCTAGAGTCAGAAAAAAAACACGATTGGACTCCTGTCTCCATGACCTGGTTTTGTTCCTGAAATGTCCCATCATCAGATGCTTTTGGGGCTCGACTGGAAATTTAGCTTCACTCAGTTACACTCACTTGGCATCAGATTAATTTACAGTGGGCCTGGATAAGAAATAGCATGCTGACAAGACAGCATCTGGTACTTCTCTTCATCAGGAGTTCATGTAGTTACCCAGTAATCCAGCCCCCCAGGCCAAAGGAGACAAAAATCACATCAGTGAATGTTGTGACAACTTTAGCTTAGAAATACCCTTGCCCCTGGATTTCCCTGGTAATCCAGTGGTTAACAGTCTGCCTGCCATTGCAGGGGACACAGGTTCAATCCCTGCTCTGGGAAGATTCCACATTCCGCAGGCAACTAAGCCTATGTGTCACAACTACTGAGTCTGTGCTCTAGAGCCCGAGAGATGTAACTGCTGAGCTCACATGGCACAACTTCTGATGTCCACATGCCCAAGAGCCTGTGCTCTGCAACAAGAGGAGCCACTGCAACAAGAAACCCACACACAAGTAAAGAGTAGCCCCTGCTCGCCGCAACCAGAGAAAGCCTAGGCGCAGAAGACCCAGTGCAGCCAAAAATAATAAATAAATAATCTTTTTTTTTTTTAAAGAAATACCCTGTCCCAAATAGGAATCAATATCTTGTGTCTCACAGGCATAACTTTCAGGTTCTCTGTGGGAGATGAACCTAGTTACAAGAGTCACTGTGCTTAGGGAGGCCCAAAGCCTTGGCTTCGCATCAGGTACTTATATATCCTGGCCCAGATGCATTTTAAAATGCATCTTAAAATGCATTTTAAAATAACCCCAACCAGGGGTTGTTTTTACCATAATCAATGCTGCCTAATACTATAGCTAACATTTCACCTTTATGACATTTCCAGGGGGATAGAGCTATAAAGTTAGCCCAAATTGGTCTTAAGAGAAGGGGAAAGTAAATTCTCTATTCATACTCCCCTTTAGCTAACATATTAACCCTTATAGAAAACCCAGCAAGTTCAGATTAGGTCTGAAAATGTCCCCTTTCCTTGAGTTTAAAACAGTATCTGGCACATAAAGGTGCTTAATAGATGTTTGTCAATGAGCAAATTAATGATAAATAACAACAAACTGCCTGACTAAACAATAAAACTACTTGACTTCTGTGTTATATTGGGCAAGTCTTAATTTCCGTTAAACCCCTGCTACCTCATTTGTAAAATGAGAATAATAATAGTTCTCATCTCTATAAGATTGCCGTAAGGATTGAATCGATGAAGTATAGAAAAGATATTACAAACAGCCACATTTAAACTTTATTATTATCGATAGTGAGAGGAAGCTTAGGGAGAGAAAGGGTTTTGCACCACTTCACAAATGGTGGCAGAACCGCTTAGGTTTCCTGACTCCAGCCCAGTGCCTGTCTGTAGCACCACAAGTCTCCTTATCCAGTTTATGAGTAAAAAATCATAAACCTCAAACCAATTAGGATTTTCGTCCAGGAGAAAAAACATTTGTGAAAGTCCGCTTTGCAGACTTAGCACCCATCCTTTACAGAACACTGTCCATTAAGGGTACTTCGCCTAGCGTTAAGGGTGAAATCAAAATTTTTCTCAAGGGCATGAGAAGTGAAAATTATGTTCTTAGCTTGCTGCTTATGTTCTTCACTTGTTGTTCTTAGCAGACAAACAGCAAACAGAACCTCTAAGCATTCATTCTTGAAAGTTCTGGTTCCTTTTTCCTTTCCAACAACCACTGCAGGGAGGGGAATGTGAAAAGCAATATGATCAGAATGCAAAGAAGGAACAAATCTCACTAGGAGTCAAATACCATTGTTTAAAAAAAAAAAAAGAAACGCTACCATGGCAGAAGCCCAAAAATCAGAGGCTTCCCCCAGTGTTCTTTGAATCCATTTTTTAAGCTGTTAAAAACAGCCTTAAAATAAACCTGCCATCTTGCGAGGACAAGAAGAAGGTCTTTCTACCACCATCTGCAAGGCTAGCTCAGCTTTAGGCTTCCTTGAGCCACACTCCCCGCCTCTAGCCTGCTCGTTACAACACATCAGGGTGAGGCTGGTTATAGTCTTTTTCTCTAACTTAACAAAATTTAGTTACAATTAAAATTTGAGGTGAACCAAGAAGAGACCATAGAGGTTGTAACCCATTTCACAATGCATTTTTTTCTTATAATTTCACTTTCTCTAATACAGTTGACCCGGGAGCAACACAGGACTTAGGAGTGTCCACCCGCCACACAATTGAAAATCCCGCTATAACTTATAGTCAGCGCTCCTTACCTGGGGTTCCTTCATACCAGGGGCTCCTCCATATTCTCAGTTACTTCATATCTGTGGTTCCACAACTGATTCAACTAACCACTCATTCAACAAACAGTGAATCTGATTCAACTAACCATGCATTCAACAAACAGTGGCTCCTACAGTATTTGAGAAAAAAATATGCCATAAGATCTGTGCAGCTCAAACCTGTGTTGTTCAAATGTCAAGTGTAAGTTCTAATGCTGTGCTTGATTTATTTTTATTTATCAGTCTGAGTTTGGATCAGGTTAGTCTGAGTAGGTTCAGGGCTCAGGCCACATCTGACCTTAAAGGTTGGTCTGCTACTGGGGTCATGGCTCAGACTGTGATTGGTATCAGGATTCACCATGTAGCTGTGATTAGGCTCAGTCTGTGCTGGGCTATGCATATAGTCTGTGATTAGGGAAGAGACCTGTCCGTGATCAACATTAGGGCTCAGACTGTACCAGAATTAGGTCTCAGCCTGTAGCAGAGATCAGATTTGTTTGTGGTAACCACTATGATTCAACCCATAGCGGGGCTTATAGCAGGAGAGGACTCTCTTCCAGGAAAGAAGGCCTGGATGCATTGATCAGGAATCAGAAAAGTCCACTGAGGGGTGGTTAGACCAGGTGACTGAGCAGAAAGGGAACCAGAGAACTGAGGCTGGGAGGGTGGAGGCAAGATCAAGATAGAGTCAGTGACTCCTATCAAAATAGCTTATATTAAAAGAAATGATGATATCAAGTGTTGGGGAGGATGTGGAACACCTAAAACATTCTCATATTACTGGTAGGAGTATAAACTGTACAACACCCAACAGCTGTTTGTCAGTATATATAAAGTTAGGTGTGTGTATACCCTGTGGTTCAGCACTTTCATTCCTGGAATGAACAAACAGCTGCTACCTACCATGTGGATGGGTCTCACAAAACAGTCTTAAGCAAAGAAGCTAGACACCAAAGAGTAGAAATTTTATGAGTCCATTTGTGTGAAGTTCAAAAACAGACAAAATTAATCTATGGTGGCTAGGATCCAGAATAGGGGTTACATTTAGGGGGTGGTATGAGCAGGAAATGGCAACCCACTCTAGTATTCTTGCCTGGAGAATCCCAGGGATGGGGGAGCCCGGTGGGCTGCCGTCTGTGGGGTCGCACAGAGTCGGACACGACTGAAGCGACTTAGCAGCAGCAGCAGCAGCAGCAGCAGCATGAGCCGGAGACTCCTTCTAGAAAGGTGGTATGGTGTTTATTTTGAACTGGGATGGTACACAGTTGAACACATTTAAAAATTCACTGAGATGAACATTTAATACGTGCACATTTTATCCCACGTGAGTTATTTCTCATCGTGAAAAAAGAATATAGAAGTGTGATTGGTAAAGATTAGTTGGGGAGATAACGTCACAGTCCTGATTCTTCTGCCATGATAACTGTGATGTTACTGTCATGGTTTCTGGAGCCTGGGGGTTGGGCCTTAGGGGTTTGAGGAATGGCAGGGTGCAGCCCTTAAAGCAACCAGTTCAGTTTAGTCACTCAGTCGTGTCTGATTCTTTGCAACCCATGGACTGTAGCACACCAGGCTTCCTTGTTCATCACTAACACCTGGAGACTGCTCAGACTCATGTCCATTGAGTCGGTGATGTCATCCAACCATCTCATCCTTTGTTGTCCCCTTTTCTTCCTGGTATATAAACAGTCACAGACTTGGTATCAGGAGCCCTGAGTTTGTATCTTAACACTCTGCTCAGTATCTAACCCAAGAGGAAGCACTGGTGTGTGGTAATTGGCCCTGAGGTAAGTTACAAATTATTCACTGGTAATTATAAATCACTGAAGCTTTTAGTAATTTTCTCTTAATTCATTTGAATTCATAATACATGCATTTGGTTAAAAAAATAAATTAAATTTTATAGAAGAGTATACAGTGAAAAGTCCATTTTCCTCTCATCCCTGAGTCCAAACACTGGTCCCTCATTCCTCCTCTTGAGAGGCAACTACTGTCATCAGTTTTTTAAATACCGTTCCAGAGATAGTCTATGCATATTCATGAATGATTTCCTTGAAGAAAATTAGAGCAGTTTCAAGGTATGCGTATAACGTTGCTTTGCATACTGAATATTTTCAAAATGAAATTAGGTTTTCATTATAAAGATAATACAGAATTATTTTAAAATTATATAAAGTAAAAGTGAATGCTCCCTCCATTCACTCTGCCCACATTTTACTCCTCAATTACAGAGTTAACCACTGTGAACTCTCTTCTATATGGACTCACTGATAACTTGACATATGTGTAAACATACATAGAATATTACAGTAAGTAGTAAATTTGCGATCTGATTTTTCCATCAATAATGTATCAAAGATATAGTTCCACATGAATTGCATATAGTTCTTATTACCCTTCTTTTGAGGCTGTGTAACATAAAATACTTTACAATAGGCGAGAAAGGGATAAAGATATGGCAAGAATTACAGTGGGAAGTGTGTGCACCTGAAAGCATTATCTCTCAAAATGTCCCAGAAGAAAAAAGTTAAAAGCAGCTGATTTATTCCATCTTGGTCTCAGTTTCTCATCTGCAAAATGGAGACAACAATGGAAGCCCTGATTGTCTCAAGATTGTCACAAAGATTATACAGGAAGAGAATGAATGCAGAATACTTTGAAACCTGAAAAGTGCTGTGTAGACATGCTGCTGCTGCTGCTGCTGCTAAGTCACTTCAGTCGTGTCCGACTCTGTGCGACCCCGTAGACGGCAGCTCACCAGGCTCCCTGTCCCTGGGATTCTCCAGGCAAGAACACTGGGAGACTGTTATTTCTGGAAGAGAGAAGGAATGGTAGTTCCAGGGTCTAAAGTCTACAACCAGCACTACTAAAAATTGTTTTCCTGCCTTTCTTCACCAAATGAACTGTCCATTTTTGCATAATTGTGAACATTTATTGAGTTCTCACTTTGCCAGACATTCTTCTGAGATATGATTACAAATATATGTAAATATATATATTGGGCTTCGCAGGTGGCTCACTGGGGAAAGAATCCACCTACAATGCAAGAGACACAGAAGACTCAGATTTGATCCCTGTGCCAGGAAATCTCTTGTAGCAGGGCATGGGAACCTACTCCAGTACTCTTGCCTGGAAAATCCCATGGACAGAGGATCTTAGCAGGCTACAGTCCATAGAGTCGAATAGAGTCAGACACGAATGAAGCAACTTAGCATGCACGCACGCATGATATATATTATGAGATAGATACTCTTATTATCTTCATTTGACTATCAGGCAATCGAGGCTGACATGGATGGCAAATGGCACTCTTATTTCTGAATTGTGCCAAGTGAATGTTACTCAATCATGTCCCACTCTCTGTAACCCCATGGACTGCATAGTCCATGGAATTCTTCAGGCCAGAATACTGGAGTAGGTAGCCTTACCCTTCTCCAGGGGATCTTCCCAACCCAGGGACTGAACCCCAATCTCCTGCATTGCAGGCTGAGCCACCAGGGAAGAAGACCAAAAGTGCACATCTCAAACTGTGTGCTATTCACTTTGGAGGCTTATCCATGCTTCAATTACTTAATTAGGTTGAGACTTAGACAGGGAATATGACTATGCACTGAAGAAAGAAGGTGCTTATTCCACTGGTACTAAAAAATAAAAAGCAACTAAGGACTCAAAATCTCGAGTCTCCTAGGTAGTCACACAGGTGGTTACGCTGCTACTTGCTCTGAAACCCTTCATGATTCCTTTCTGCTAAATAAAAGCCAAGTTCCTCAGCTTGATGTTCCACCTCTTCCTTAGCTCAGTCAAATAACCTTTCTAGGCCTTTGTTTTATAAGACAGGAACTTCTAAGCCCATCATTTATACCTGTCTGGGGAAGTCATGAGAGGTTAAACTGTGTCCCCTAAGAAAATGTATGTTGAAGTCGTAACCCCCAAACCTCAGAATGTGACTTTGTTTGGGAATAGCATTGTTGCAGATGTAATTCATTGCGATGAAGTCATAGGAAAGTAGAGTGGACTCCTAGCCCAATATAACTGATGTCCCTGTGAGAAGATGGCCATATGAAGAGACAGTCAGGGAGAATGCCATGTGACCACAAAGGCAGAGGTTGGAGTTATTGAGTTGCAAGCCAAGGAATGTCAAAGATTGCCAAGAAAGGTAGCGCTAGATGTAAAGAAACTGCCTGCCAATGCTGGAGACAAAAGAGATTCAGGTTCGATACCTAGGTTGGGAAAATCCCCTGGAGGAAGGCATGGCAACCCACTCCAGTACTCTTGCCTGGAGAATCCCATGGTGAGAGGAGCCTGGCAGGTTACAGTCTGTAGGGTTGCAAAGAATCAGACACAACTGAAGCAACTTAGCATGCATTCATACATCAGGAACTAGGAAAATGCAAGGAAGGGTGCCCTTACAGGTTTTGCAGGGAAAGTGGTCCATCTAATAGCTTGATTTGGGACTTCTAGCCTTCAGAACAGTGAGACAATACTTTTTTGTTTGTAATGCAGAAATGGTTTGTAATACTTTTACCGTAGCTCCAGTAAACTATTGCAAGCTTTAGCCTTTTTACCCCCTGATAGTGCATCAGGCCAAGATGTGTCAGGCCTTCTTTTTCCTGTCGCATTCCTGTTCTCTTAGTCAGCTGTAGCATCCTCGGCGGTTTGCTTGTATAACACAATCACACCCATGACATTCCCCATCTCTTCTGGTAGCAGCACACCAATGGTCTGTTTACTTCCCAACACACTGTGCAGGGCCAGTTGGGTCCCCTGCCCCCTGCTTCTTTCTGGCTCAGGGCCAGCCCAGCCCCTCTGGGGAGACAGGAGATTGAAGCCCCCTCCTGCGTTGCCTAGGCAACAGTGCCGTCTGAGTGCCCTGGAGCCAGGCAGCTGTGGCTGCAGGGAAGGGAGGGACCAAGGGAAGGGGGAAGGGAGAGAAGAGGACTACCGGAAGGACCCAAGGAGAGTCCTTAAAAGTGGCTCTAGTATAAACCCAGAAGGTAAAATTAAAAGCATTATAAAGCAACAGCCAAGACCTGAGCTGGAGAGGAAAGACTTTACTCAGAGCATTCTATACGGAGCTCAGTTCTGTGGGTCTTTCAATCCAAACGCCATTCAAACCTATGCTTGAGACCTTTTGACAGCATGAGAGATCAAAAGATAACAACATTCAGGCAAATGGGGACTGGCATTTTGCACACCAAGGGCAAGTCTTCTGTAAATTGCCTTAAGATGCACAGTAAATGAAGAAAAAGATGAATGCGATTTTTAGTTCACCACAAGTAATGACTGCTGTATTCAGAACAGGCAAGGTGCTGGTTATTTGGGGAGGGAATACAGGGAGGAACAAGAAGTTATACTTGCCCTCAAGCCTCACATCATCCTTCCTTCAGTCATTCCTGCAGGGATGGACTTCTATAGTTGCATGCTGGAACATTTGAAGGCAATTTTTCTTATTCTGTGGGGTTAGGTTGGGTTTCTAGGGAACCTAAGAAGTCACGTTAATTAATACATTGCCCTGGCCAGAAATTGGCTCAGGGGTGGGCACATACCCAATCTTAGCCAGTAACGAGTAGTGAGTGTTGCTGGGACTGCTGAGAGGAACACATGATTTCTCTTCTGTACTAGGAGCCGGCATTACCATCTGGCCCCCACATGGAATCTCGCATGAAGACAACTGGTGGCTCTCAACAGAGGATGCGATGGTTGGACGGCATCACCAACTTGAAGGACATGAGTTTGAGCAAGCTCCAGAAGTTGGTGATGGACAGGGAAGCCTGGCATGCTGCAGTCCATGGAGTAGCAAACAGTCAGACATGACTATGTGACTGAACTGACTGAACTGAACATGGTGCCAAGCACAGCTGAGAGATGGAGAAATATTGGGAGCTGGTGACACCATTTGAGCCCCCAACTCAAGCCAATAAATTCTACATGTTTCTTAAATGTAGTGTCTGTTACTTCCAATTCAAAAAGTTATAAAAGACAAATTAGGAACCCTTTTAACTGATTGACCAGTCTAACCAATATTTCTCATTCCCTACATAAAATACACTGATTTGTGCCCTTGTATATTGAACGCTCAGAGCCAATAGACTGTTCTGGTACTTTGTTCCCCAAACTGTTTATGTTAGCTATATTTATTACTGAAATTATGTTATTTAATTAACTATTAAGTAACTGCAGAAGCACAATGCTAAAGAAAAGACTTCCTGGTTGTATGAAAACTAATTTATAAAATGCTTTGGAAAGACTTGATATAAAGTGAGTATTTCAAAATTGCTTTGGGTTAGATGTGGATACACACATAGTTAAAAATGAAACAATAAAAATAAGGATGAGTTTTACACTCCACTTTGGAAGGGTCTTTAGTTCTTTTCCTTCTAAAGAGCCCAGTGCTGGACATAATGGATGATACATACTGGATGAGAAAGAAACTATTAACTGTCTCATAAGAAGCTTTGCAGTTTTGACCTGGGACACTTGGAATGTTGACTCTAGGGGAGCCAGGCACTATGTAAGAAGGCTATCTATCCTGAGCTATTAGGAAGCCCAGGCTAGCCATACTGAGAGAAAGAGACACCCTGCTAACCCCCAGCTGTTTCAGCCATCTCAGATTAGGGACCGGATGAGTAAGGAAACCATCTCGGATAGCTATCCTAGTTGAACTTTCAGATGACTCTAGCCCTAGCTAGAATCTGACTGCAATCTTAAAAGAGATCCCGAGGGAGAAACACCCAACTGAACCCAGTCCACCCACAGAACCATGAAAAATAACAACTTACTATTTTAAACCATTTAATACAAAGTGGGTTATATAGCAACAGATAACCAGGCTTTTGTGGATGAAAGGCGAGTGTTACAAGAAAAAGGTGGCTTCTAATGTCAAATACTGTAAAGAGATCATGGAGGATGAGTAAAGACCATTGTGGTTAGCAATTGAGAAGTCACCATTGTCTTTCAAGCATTTCAGTTTCGACAGAATGGTGGGAGCAGCAGGCAAATTGGAAGTGTTCTAGGGCAAGTGAGTGGGAGGAAATTGATACAAAGGTAGATTGGTCTTTTTTTTTTTTTTCCTTTTTCTAATAGTTTCACATTCACTGATAATCCTTGCCTGAATCAATTATCTTATTGGAGATTGCAAAATGGTGATTTTCTAATTTTATCAGTCCTACATTTATTAGTTGACATTGTTTTATAAAGAAGTTTTCCCTCATCAATTGCGACTGAGCCTAATTTCTTCCAAAATGGCAGATTAAATGCTTCATTCTTTCTCTTTAATTATCAATTTCCTGACAAAGGAGTTGGTGTTATAGTATTTCCATTGGTGGCAAATGAATTTTTTTTCTCCTTTCTCTCTTTGAGTATCATTATGAATTCATGTGTGGACTCATGTATCACATTTATTCAATGTATTACAATCAATTACAAAGTAAATTAGCCTTCAAAGAAGCAATGGAGGATAGGGCTAAGGATGTGGTAAGAAAACTCCCGGAAGTACACAGTGGTTAAAAATACACACACACGTGCACAATTTATTCTTATCAATAATCAAAAAATGAAAATCAAAGGTATATAAAGGAGAAAAAAACTATAAAATATTCAATTCTGCTACTGAATATATAACACCTCCCAAATTCTCACAGGTTCCAATAATGGCATATAAAGATATTCATATCAGTATCAGGTGGTTCAGTGGTAAAGAATCCGTCTGCCAGTGCAGTAGACACAGGAGATGCAGGAGACACAGGAGACGTGGGTTCAAATCCTGGGTCAGAAAGATCCCCTGGAGGAGAAAATGGCAACCCAGCCCATTATTTTTGCCTGGAGAATCCCATGGACAGAGGAGCCTGGTGGACTACAGTCCATGGGGTCACAGTCAGACATGACTGAGCACTCATGGAAGGAAAATATGAAGATATTCACATCAGTATTGTTTTTGGTTGTGGGGAGTTGGGAGATAATTTGCATGTCCATAACTGAAATTATGGGCAAAATGTGGTGGATGGAGTATAATGGAGTAATTATAAGCAGTGGACTAGATCATAAAAACATATTATTGCAAGGAAGAAAAAAAAAGAAAAAAATTATACTATTACTTATATAAGGAAAAAACATATGTGTCTAAAACAATGATGCACATCACAAATAGACATCTTCAGACAAAAGGAGGAACAAGCAGACTGGAACAATTTCCTATGGTGAGAAAGGGGGATAAGATTGGAAAATATGTCAAAAGAGAATAATAACTAAATAAAGCAATGTGAAAGGCTTTGCAAGTAAGGAATAGGATTGAGTCAACTCCCTCCATTTAAGTAAAAATAAATAAAAGACTATATAAACAAATTGCCACTACAATCATTCCGGAAAGTAAAATTTTAAAAACATTGACCTAACAATTCTACTTTTAAAAATCTAGGCTAAGGAAATCGAAACTAATGCATATTCGTGTTATAACAGTGAGAAGAATACTCGACATGTATTCTTTTGCCCTCGCCCATACCTTGGGATACACATCCCCAGGTGCTTCAGGGCAACCTCAGAGGTGTTTCACAGGTGTTTGTCTTGTGTCTGTGAACAAGGATAGTCATGTGGTATTCACATTTAAATTCATCATCTCATGCTCCAGCCCTTTCCACTTGGTGTTGCTATTTCCACTGCCTTTACTGGATATGGTTATGACTGTCACTGTCACTCATCTGGAATCCTTCAGCTGCTAAGGCTGCAGAATGTTATTCTGCATTGTAGCCAAGACTGTCTTGCTCTTCTCTTTGTTTTACGTACTATTAGAAGTCTATCATTTCCAGGAAATAACTCTTTCATTATTTTCTTACCATCTCCCTCCTCTGTTGATATCCCCACCCCAAACTTTTGCAGACCAAAAACAAATACAAGTAATAGACATGCTGGCCTTGAAAGTGAAATGGGAAATTCAAATCAAAACCACAATGAGATACCACTTCACATCCATTAGGATGGCTAGGCTAATATAAGAAAGAAAAAAATGGAAAATAACAAGTGTCAATGAGGATGTAGAGAAACTGGAAACTTTGTGCATTGCTGATGGGAATGTAAAATGGTGTAGCCACTGTAGAAAACAGTTTGGTGGTTCCTTAAAGAGTTAAATATAGAATTACCACATGATGCAGCAATTCTACTCTAACATGGAATTCAACAGAATGGAAAGTAGGGACTCAGCAAATACTTGTACATCAATGTTCATAGCAATATTATTCACAAAAGCCAAAGGTGAAAGCAACATAAATATCCACTGATGGATGAATAGATAAAGAACATGTGATGTATACATACAATATAGTATTATTCAGCTTTAAAAAGAAATGAAATTCGGATACATCCTATAGCAGGGTTGAACTGTGAAACATTACACTAAGTGAAATAAGCCAGACCCCAAAGGACAAATATTGTATGAGGTATTTAGAATAGGTAAATTCATAGAGACAGAAAGTAGAATAGAGGTACCAGGGACTGGGGGAAGGGAAAATTGGAGAGTTACTGTGTAATAGATGCAGCGATCCTGTTTTGGATGATGGAAAAGTTACGGAAATGGATGGTGATGTTTGAAAAATATTGTGAATGTAGTTGCTATGAACTGAATTATGCATTCTCCCATTCATATATTGAAGTCCTAACCTCTCAATGTGATAGCATTTGTAGACGGGGCCTTGGGGAGATTTTAGATTTTGAGGTCTTGAGGGTAGGACCCTCAAGATGAGATTAATGCCCTTGTAAAAGGGATACAGGGGCTTCCCTGGTGGCTCAGCGGTAAAGAATCTGCCTGTCAGCAATGGAGAACAGACTCATGGACAGTGGGTCTGGCAGGCAGTGCGGAGGAGAGGGTGAGATATATGGAGATAGGAACACGGAAACCTATATTACCATATGTAAAAGAGATAGCCAATGGGAATTTGCTTTGTGACTCAGGGAACTCAAACAGGGGCTTTGTATCAACCTAGAGGGGGTGGGATGGGGAGGGAGATGGGAGGGAATTTCAAGAGGGAGGGGACATATGTACACCTTTGGCTGACTGATCTTGATGTTTGACAGAAACAACAAAATTCTGTAAAGCAATTATCCTTCAATTAAAATAATAATAATAAAAGAATCTGCCTGCCAATGTAGGAGGTGCAGGTTCAATCCCTAGGTTGGGAAGATCTCCTGGAGGAGGAAATGGCAACCCACTCCAGTATTCTTGCCTGGGAAATCCCATGGACAGAGGGACCTGGCGGGCTACAGTCCATGGGGCTGTAAAGAGTTGGACATGACTGAGTGACTGACCAATAACAACAACAAGAAGGGACAACAGGGAGTTTGCTCTCTTTCTCTCCCCACCATGTAAGGACACAGTGGGAAGTCAGCCACCTACAAGCTGCGAAGGGAGCTCTCACCAGAAACTGACCATGATGGCATGTTGGTCTTGGATGTTTAGCCTCCAGAATTGTGAGAAAATAAGCTTCTGTTGTTTGAACCACCAGCCTATGGTATTTTTTAAGGATTTTTAAAGAGGATTTATTTAGTTAGTTCTTGGCCATGATGGATCTTTGTTGCCGCATTTGGGCTTTCTCCAGTTGCGGAGAGTAGGGGTCCTCTTTGCTACGGTGCTTGGGCTTCTCATTGTGGTGGCTTCTCTTGTTGCAGAGCATGAGCTCTAGGCGCATGGACTCCAGTACTTTTGGCTCATGGACTTAGTTGCTCTGAGGCATGTGGGATCCTGGACCAGGAATCGAACTGGTGTCCCTCGTATTGCAAGGTGGATTCTTAACCATTGGATCACCACGGAAGCCCTGAGCCTGTGGTATTTTGTAATGGCAGCTCAAACTAAGATATTAATAGTAGCTAATGCCACTGAATTGTACACCTGAAAATTATTAAAATGATAAAGTTACATATATATATTTTTTTACCATAATAAAACAAAATGGAAATAAAAAGTGAAAAGGGCAATTCTGCTATCTTGCCTCTCTTTGTAAGTTTCTGGGTACCAATCTTCAAAGAACTTTAGTAATAGTATAGTAGTGAGTCTAGATAAATTTCCTCAGCCTTTCTGCCTTTTATGAATAGGAGAGTGATGGTTAGAAAAATAAACTGTTTTAACCAAGATTATAGTTCTCTGTTCCCCATCCAGGATTCCCCACCTTCAGGAATGGCACCACTCTCACCCAGTTGCCCAAGCCAAAAACCTCTGTCATCTTTGATTCCCTTTCACCTTTTTCAACAGCTATCTATGTCGTGATGAATTTACCACCTTTGCTGCTGCTGCTGCTAAGTCGCTTCAGTCATGTCCGACTCTGCGCGACCCCCACAGACGGCAGCCCACCAGGCTCCCCCATCCCTGGGTTTCTCCAGGCAAGAACACTGGAGTGGGCTGCCATTTCCTTCTCCAATGCATGAAAGTGAAAAGTGAAAGCGAAGTCGCTCAGTCGTGTCAGACTCTTAGCGACCCCATGGACTGCAGCCCACCAGGCTCCTTCGCCCATGGGATTTTGCAGGCGAGAGTACTGGAGTGGGTTGCCATCGCCTTTTCCATTACCACCTTAATATCTCTCTATTCTTATCATCTCTGCCTCAGTTTGTGTCACTCATCTTTTGTCTGATAGGATAACTGTTTAGTTGGTTTTATCACCTCTCTTCTTATTCCCTTCCAACCTATTTTGTACACAGAAGCCAGAGTCTTCCCAAAATTGAATCTGACCACGTCACTCTCACTAAACCCTTCAATAAGTGAAGTGAAGTCCTTCAGTCGTGTCCGACTCTTTGCAACGCCATAGACAGTAGTCTATCAGGCTCCTCTGTCCATGGGATTTTCCAGGCAAGAGTGCTGGATTGGATTGCCATTTCCTTCTCCAGGGGATCTTCCTGACCCAGGAATCGAAGCCGGCTCTCCTGCATTGCAGGCAGAGCTTTACCATCTGAGCCACCAGGGAAGCCCAATTATTAAATGAAGTTGCTCAGTCATGTCCAGCTCTTTGCGAGTCCATGGACTGTAGCCTACCAGGCTCCTCTGTCCATGGGATTTTCCAGGCAATAGTACTGGAGTGGATTGCCATTTCCTTTTCCAGAGGATCTTCCCAACCCAGGGATCGAACCTGGGTCTCCCGCATTGTAGACAGATGCTTTGCCGTCTCTCTTTAGTTACTTGGGTTAAGTTCAGATGCATTCAAGATTTTTATGGTCTTCTGTTAATTCTCTTGTCTGATCGCTCTCTCAACTCTCTACCCAGGCTGTGTTCCAGCCCTATTAAACTTGTGGTTTCCTGAATACATCATACTCATCTCCTTTCTTGATCATTGCTGGAGGACAGAAATTTCCAAAGATAAAGGTCACAGAACACATGGATGTCATCCATTCTCTCTTTTGCATCCCTTAACTGGCAAGATGAGGAGGCCTAGGGCCTAGCCTGGCCCTCTCCCTTGTTTCTTCTTGGCCTGCAATGAAGCCTCAATGGGTGCCTTTGATTACTGGGTTAAACTGCTTTCCTGCCTTTTTTTCTTCTAGGGATAGTGTACAAAACATTTGACCAACTGAAGTTGTAAGAGTTGCAACTGGAGCTTGGGTTTTGGAGTGGAAATAGGCCTGATTTCATGCAAGGCTGTGAGATCTATCAAAGGTGATGAGGGACTTCCCTGGAGGTCCACTGCCTAAGAATCAGTTCCCCGACTGGGTAACTAAGAGCCCACGTGCCTTGGAACAACCAAGCCCAGGTGCCACTATCACTGAGTCCCTACTTCACAACTAGAGAGTCCATGTGGCACAACGAAAGATCCAAAGATCCCACGTGCAATAACTAAGACCCCATGCAGCCAAATAAATAAACACTTTAAAAAACTATTAAAAAAAAAAGAGAGAGATAGATAAGAATGCTATAGCTTACGGGCATTCTACAGTAGACATTGGGATCAAACCCAGCTACTAATATGTTACCTGCCTCCTCGATGACCAGAAAGTTAAGGATGGGATTCAGATAATACTAAGTCCTTTAGCTAATTGTAACTTTAACGTCTTCCCAGTCCACTTTCCTCCAATCTGCTCCACCTGGTAAACTCCTACTCATCCTTACATACTTCTAAGAATGTGTCTCATCAACCTCCAAGGAAACTGTAAACTCTTTAAAGGCCTGGAATGTATCTTTAACCTTACGTCTTTAGAGTCTAGCATTTGTCATGATTGTATAAATGAAAAAAGATCACACACTTCATTAAGTGTTAGGGTGGAATTCAAAATGTCTGTTGCCAAAGATTCATCTGCACTTCTCTCCACCCAGCCAGCCGCCACTGTAGCACTGTGCCTTGTCAACTTGCAGCTCTCTCCCTGCTCAGTCCCCAGTTGGTGGCTGCATGTGAAGAAAGGCTGAGGACAACACAGAAATGATCTATTCAGCAGTTTAGCTGCACCCTCACCCACATGGCTGTACTTAGAGGCACTCCTAGTACATGACTGAGATTACTTTGCTCCCCTATGGCTTTGATAGGAGAGTCAGAGAAACATGAAAGGAAAATGGGCTCAGTAACTAACATCACATCCAAGAAGACGAGGGAGCAAGGGGGCATGAATCTGCGGAATTCTTCTCTAATAAAAAAAAGCTCTCAGCACAACTCAAAAGCCTTTCTGCACCGCACAGCCTCTCCTTCTTTTGAGACTAGGCCCAGCCGAGTTGGATGGCTTCCTGTAAGTCTTTTAACAACAAGGGCGTTTAAAGTAGGAAAGAGGAAGAGAAAGTCAGAAAAGGGGCGAGGGGCCAGGGCTGAGCCAGATTTTTGGCTTCTGTTCATAATTCAAGATGGGTCTCTAGATTCAAAGAAGGCAGCACACCTCTATCCGTTTCGTTTCTGCGTCTGCTACCCTCTCTGGGTCCGCAGGGATTGATTCATCACTGAGATACAGCCCAAGAAGAGAAGGGAGAGTTCCTGTCCTAAGTGTCTGAAAAGGAAAAAACTTTGAGAAAACACCCGAGAGAGGGAGAGGAGAGGAGGCTGTGCTCTAGAGTGGGAAGAGGTGGAGGAAGGAGGCCGAGGCGGCACAACCCATGGAATGGGAGCCTGCGGGCTGACGGGCAGCAGCTACCCGGGCCAAGCCCCCGGCAAACTCGCAGGAGCCAAAGCCGGCGCCAGAGGCAGCCGCGACCGAGCCCAGGTGCACCCGGGCCTGGGTCGCTAGAGGCCTGGCCCCAGAGGCCCGCGGCCGCGCCCCGGAGGCGGACCGGGGGCGGAGCAGCCCCCGAAGCGGGGCTCTCCCGGCAGGCGGCCCTCAGCCTCCCCGGCTCAGCGAGCAGCAGCGGCAGAGGATGCCCCACGGCACCGCCCGCCCAGCCCCGGAGCCTCGGCCTGCGGAGGAGCCCGCCGCCCATTGGCGGCTGCGGCGCTGCGTCCCCGCCCCCCTCCGCGTCCCCGCCCCCTCCGCCGCCGCTGCCGCTTCCCGGCTCCTCCTCCTCCCCCTCCGGGAGCCGCCTCTGTCGCCGCCACCGCCACTGCCGCTGCCGGCCGGGGCCCAGCCAGTGCCTGCCGCGCCGGAGTCGAGTCGCAGCCGGAGCCGCTGCTCGCGGCCCCGCCATGAGCGGAAGCGCCGCCGCCGCGGTCGCCGCCGCAGCCGCCTCAGCAGCCGCGGCCGCCGCGCACTTCCAGCCTCAGTCGTCGTCTCCCAGGCCGGGCCCCGCCGAGCTCGGGCCCCCGCGCCGCCTGCGCGCCCCGCCGCCCCGGCTCCGAGCCCCCCTGCCGCCGGCCGCCTCAGCCCTCTGGGCCACGGGCCTCTCCGGCCGGGCGCCCAGGGTGGCGGCGCCTGCGGCCGAGCGCCGGGAGCAGGTACGGGGTCCAGGAGCGGGCCAGGCGGGGAGGGGCGTGGGTTGATCCCCGGGATGGGGGTGGGCAGAGGCGTGCGGTCCAGCAGCCTGGCCCCACGGAGGGGGTGGAGCGTTGTCCGGGTCAGGTTTGTCCGGCCCCGGAGCCCCTGGGAGTCCTGCGTCCTCGCTGTGCCGAGCGGCTCACAAAGCGTTTTCCCACCCAGTTGCTAACCGCCCCCTTCCTCCCCCGCCCCCCAAGAGTGGGCAGGGCAGGACCTCTCCAGGTCTCCGCTGGGCGGAGGAGGAAACTGAGGCTTACTGGGGGAAGTGACTTGCCCAAGGTCACATAGCTGGCGAGAGTCGTAGCCTGGCTGGGACCCAGGGCCACTCTGGGCTGGCCCGGGCCCCGAGTAGGGGGCGCTGGAAGGAGGAAGAGCCCCCAGCCCCGAAGAACTGAGGTTGATCGCGGGGGAGGGGGCGCTAGGCCCGTACCCAGGCACGCCCACCCAGCGCTTTGGGGCTAGTTTAGGAGGAAGTATCTGTTGCGGGCTGGGACGGCGGAGCGGCGGCGGATTTGGGGGCTTGGTGGTGTGCTGGGGTTTCGTTTTGGGGATCCGCAGGAGGAGAGACTCCTGTGAGGTTGTGCTCTCGGGGAAGAGGGCTTTCTTGAGTGAGTGGGTCAGAGCTTCGGAAACTTCTAATCGCGGAGACCATTTGGTCTCTACCAGGCCACCTTCCCCACCACTGCACGGATTAAACCAATCCAGCTGGAATTAATAGGAGGGAGGCCTGCTTGCTTTGTGGAGGCGCTGGTAAGGTGTCTTTTCCACGAAACGGCCCGAGTTTCGTTCATGCCCCAAACAAGTGTATATATGACCCTCGTAAAGGCGTTTCTGCTACAGAGAAACCAAGTGAGGTTTTCCCTGGTGGTCTGGACTTGTCACACTTGGGTAACCCTCAGAGAAAGAACAGCTGTCCTGGGCATGAAAAGGGGGAAGGAAGTGAGAGGATCGGGACTAGGCACACCCGCCTGCCTGGTATGGAACTGGGCCGTGTACCCCTTGGGATTCCCGTTTTTTTTCCGAGTGGGTTGTTTTTATTGTAGATAGATCTTGGAAAGGAACTTGGGGTTCTAGGGCAAAGACAGAGGAGGGTCCCGTGGAGCGAGAAAATGGAAGCTGTGGAATAGGGGGAACGGAGAGGGTATTTTGTCATTGTGGGGGAAGGGAGATGAAAGGGTTGCTGAAGGGAGGCAGACAGTGTCTAGTGTCGAAAAAAAGATTGGACTGTTTCAGAGAGGGAGCCAAAGGTATAGAGCTTGAAAGGAGTCCTAGAGGAGGATGGTGTCTTACACGGTTGTGTAATAGGTATTAGTCGGCGATCACTTCATTTTCTTTGAATAAAGACTGTTGGAAGTACTTTTACATAAATGTTTTAGCTGTTCTGCTCCCCCACCCCCATTCTCTGTCGGCTTCTAAGGCAGGCCCTTAGTATTGTCTTGGAAGTAAGGCTTGACAAAAGAGGGAAGGGAAAGGCTAATTAGCAAATGCATTAATTAGGGCCCTTTGTCCAGGATGATTCCCTGTTTAAGTCAGCTGTTTTCTTGCTGCCCTCCTGCACCTCAGCTTTCCAGTTGTGGCTGTCAGCAAGGTTCTTTGGGAACAGCTCCCCTGATTCAGATAAGATGATTACATTTTTTAGAAAACTGAGAAAAACCTATTTGACAAATACACATAAAAGCATGAAAATTTACTTGTCAAAAACTTAAAATCAGGGAAATGCAAATTGAAACATCATCGAGATGCCATTTCACACTTATCAGATTGGCAAAGATTAAATGTTGTGATAATCAAGTATTAGGTTATGAGGAAATCATCTATATACTGCTAGTGGGAATGTAAATAGATACAGCCATCATGGAGAGTAACATAATGTCTGGTTGAAGGAAGGCAGACAAACCTATTTACCTAAAATGCCCATTTCTGGGTATGTACTTTAAGAAATCTTTGCACACTTGTCCAAGAAAATAAGTACAAGAATGTTCATTGCTGCTTAAATGTCCACCAACAGGGAAATAGATAAATCGTTAGATAGTCCCACACAATTGAGTATTATAGCACTATGAAAAATAAACTGTAGCCGCATGCATTAAAATGGTTGAATCTTAACATAATATGGAGCGGGTGAACAAGTAACAGAAGAGTTATTAGAGAATGTTTCCACTTGCAGAAAATCTGAAAACATGCACAGTAATATTTTCTGTGTCTGTGTGCGCTCAGTCGTGTCCTACTCTGCGATCCTATGGACTGCAGCCTGCCAGGCTGCTCTATCCATGGGAGGAATACTGGAGTGAGTTGCCATGTCCTCCTCCAGGGGATCTTCCCAACCCAAGAATTGAGCCCGTGTCTTTTGCATTGGCAAGTGGATTCTTTATCACTGAGCCACCTGGGAAGCTCCCTGTATGTGTGTACATATGTAGTAATTGTATAAAGACATTCATGGTAGCAACACCAAATTCAGAGAAAGTGGTTATCTCATAAGAGTGGATGAGGAATGGAATTGGTCAGGAGTACACAGAGGGACACACAGAGGGCTTTAATTATATCTAGTATTCTGTTATTAAATCTGAATCAGACAATTGCAAATTAAGATTTGCTTATCTTTAATGTAGGGTACAGGGATATTCATTATATTATTTTAAATTTTTCAGATGTTTGAAATATTTCTCACATGCAAAACAATTTCTTATTTACATAGCACAGGGTTTTGTGCCATAATAATGAAAGTCTGGCTGCAGGCTCTAGCCCTGTACAGCCGGTTAGGCATGCTGGCTGGTGATCTTTTTCTCACCCCTTTTTGACCTGCAAAGCCTAGATTTGTGATGGATGACTTTTATTTTGGAACAGCTGATAAGGCACGTGGAGGATTTCCCAGTCTTTCTAAACTTTCTGGTAGACCTAGGTCAGCAGTTTGAGCTTTGTCAAAATATGAGTGTGCCAGGACATTTTCATCCATCAGATGTGGGGAGGGACCCAGAAATCTGATTCTGAACATGTTCCCTCGTAGATTCTGATGCGCACTGGAGCTTGAGACCACTGCCTTAGGTTTCTTCTGACTCTGGGCTGTGGTCCTTCTCAGCTTTGCCCAGTCTGTACCCTGGACTGCTTTCTGTTGCTGCTCCTGCATGACTGGGACTAATTTGGACTCATGAGATACTTAGCTCTTTTGCAGAGCATAAAAGAATGATAGGGTTGGAAGCCATTGGATTTTAAACCCTTCATAATCTGGGTTGTCTATTCCTCTTAACTTTCATGCAGGTATCCAAGAGGCCCACCATCTACTAGGGCTCTTTATTGGATTTTACAAACTTTAACCACACGTATCACTATATATAGTTTTATAGTGAGTGCAGAGGCAAAATAGTGTCTGACTGAGAAGGAAAACAAGCAAATTGGAGAAAGTAAGCCCCCAGAGGTAAATGTATGTGATCTTGCCTTTCTCTGTAGATGATAGTGATTGACTATTTTAGCTTAGCACATGCATTTGAAGTTCAGTTATTTGAACCTGTAGTCAAAGATTAGGGGCTTTAGGAACAACTCTACTGCTCTGGACAGAAGAGTTTCCTTTCTCCCAAATTTGCTACTTTTCCTTCTTTCTAGACACTTTTCCTCTAGTCCTAATATGTTTATGAATGAATTTATATTAACGTGTGAGGATTTCTGGTGATGAAATATGTTAAATGCCTGTTTGCCATTGGTGAGGTTCTTTCTGGAAACCTATTTTAGAGGTGCAGTTTTGCCCCAGGTACGCTTTTGTAGGGCCGCTGATATAGGGTTGTATAACTTATGCTCAGCCCAGGACACTTGTTTTGTTTCTCAAGTGGGAGTACAAACCCATTTTGTGCTCCACTTACCAAGATGCACATGTGTGGAACTGTGTCCCCTTAGTTGGACACCCTTTTCTAATCCTTATAAAGGTGCTCTCTGAACTAGCATGGCCCTGCGGCTTTGGAACTGTTGTTCAAGCTGTTACCTGTCTATACTCATCACAGGCTCTGTGGATGGGGCTGGTCACTGTTGGTCCTGGTGCTCTGCAAGAGTTTTTCTTGTGAACTCCTCATGGGAAGGGACTTACCCCTGCCTCTTCATTACCAAGCTCAGTTGAACCAAAGAGTTCAGCTCAAAATTGTAAAATTTGTTATGGGTGTAGAGAAGTGTGTACAGAATAAACAGTTTGAAAAATACCATTATTTATGGAAAGACAATGAGAAAGAAATCATTGAAAAGACAGAAGCATCTGGTAAGCGAAGGAGAGAAAGTAGCTGTGTGCCACATTTGCTCTTGCATTCATATAGTGCTCATTTTGAGGGGGAAATTCAATACTATTTTTTTTCTCTTCCTATTTCTCTCTGCACTAGCATTCCTGAATTTCTTAGGACCTGAGGCTTTTTAGCCAGTGTGGAAAATATTTACCCATTTGTATTTTCCATTAAGTGGTTGTTTACGTTTCCTGCTGTTTGATTTTTTCTTGGAGAGAGAGGAAGGGGGAGTGCTGAACCAAGGACAAGACTGGACTTCCTACTGCTTCTGCAAATAATGGCAGTGTGTTTTTCAGAGCAGTTGTCATGGAAGAGTGCTGTTCTGCGGGCTCGAGAGGTACAATTTGAAATGGTTTCTGTTGCTGTTTTTATTATTATTTTTAAACGTGATCGAGGGTAATGAATAGAGGGTACCACTGTGCTTTTGCTGCTGTCTTAAAGAAATTTTTTTAAAAATGTATGCAGATAAAACCGAAAATGTTGAACAAAAGTAGTCCTCTGTCCATACAAGGAGAATAAACAAGTCTTACCCGAAGCAGTTTCAGGTTTTTTTCCCTGTTTTTATTTTGAATGGATATTAGTGCTATTCTAGGGATTGCTTTGGCAGTTAACCAGAGTGATGTTGGGCAGATGGAGGAGAATGGTGGGATTATTGTGTTAGCCTTTAACAGCAGCTCCTTCCAGTCATGATATGGAAAGCTATCACTGCATTGTCTGCTTTTGTGATAAAATATGCATAGAAATGAGGGAGAGTGTGTAAGTTTTGATATGACCATTTGACCCTGTTGATAGAAGGGAAGAAGTGATAAAGAGGAAGAAGTACATACATGGAAGAGAGGCTGCAAGCAGTCAAGTAATAGAATATTTTTAGTGCTTCTGGGATGTTCCTTGAGTTGAAAGTTACCTGTCAGTATCTGTTCTGCCTCAGCACCTTTGATTTCAGTGTTTGCAGATGGTGTTCACTGATCTTCAGTTAAAGTCTGTTTTATTGTTACAGAGCTGGAAAGTGAGTGGTTTTGGAAGACTTAGACTGAAGTAGTAGGGTGGGCATCATTTCATAATCACTTTTGCGATTAGGAGATAGGACTCATAATTAACAAAAATATTTTTGTTTGGCTCTTGGGCTACCTTTTTTTTTTTTTTTTTTCATTTTAGTAGATTTGTCTTCCTGTGTAGATTTCTGTTGATGCCTGAATACATGTTTGAATGAGCACTTATTGGGTGGTTGCCAGTGATTCTTGGGATGATGGCGTCACTGTCAGAGACTTCATTACTTGAAGTACTGAGAACAGCACAAAGGAGGATATTTCAGCCACAGCTTTCTTTTCTCCTGCTTTTCATGCTTCCTCCTGGGCTTGGTGGTGATCTCCCTGTCTGTCAGGATAGGCTCGGTCCTTTACTCTCCTCATGGGAGGGGTACAGAGGCTTTGCAGAACCTTTGGGCTGGACACCCATGAGTAAAACCCCTCAAACAATATTGAACCAGACCCGAGGGCCACCAGAATGGCCCCAGCTCCTCCCTCTTTCCTTGCTGCTTATGTTGCCACCACCGACCCTTTGTTGTGGAGCCTGGAAGGTGCCCCACTTCACCCCTAATCATACAAAAATGCTTTGTGCTTGGAGGATGTTTTAAAGGAAGGATCACTGTAACTATAATTCCCTAAGCACAACCAAGTAATGGGGGCATGCAGGGTAAAGATGGTATCCAAGTACTTGTTGGTAGGGAGAAGTCAGGAGGGGTTAAAAATCATCTGGAGACAGTACCAAAATGATGGATAATGGAGCGTTGTTGGTAATGCTGATGGGAATGTGTTTAAGTGAATACTTTTCAGGGTTTCAAATTCTAATACTTGCAAGATACTTGAAGCTTTAAAAAGCACAAGACAGCCAGAACTTTTTCCCCCTAGTCTAAAATTGTAACTGAAAAGTACTTTAGAAGAAGGTATGTAGAAATCCAGGCCTACCTTGCTTTATGTTTGTGTTGCCGGAATGATTGATTGCCCAGGAAAGCCAAACAGATAACTTACTATCCAGGGGGACTCTTGCTAATCTGTTTGTTTTTAAGTTTCTAAAAGTTAGCACTGACTGACATTTTGGGAAGCTGATTTTCCCCTACCACTGCCAGGAAAAAAAATCAATTAATATAGGGATATGTGCTTAGTAGGTCTTCCTTTGTGGCTTAGTGGTCAAGAATTGCCTGCCAGTGCAAGAGATGGGTCCGATCTCTGGGTTGGGAAGATCCCCTGGAAGAGGAGATGGCAACCCACTCCAGTATTCTTGCCTTGGAAATTTCACAGACAGAGGGCCTGGTGGGCTACAGTCCATGAGGTCGCCAGAGTCTGACACACCTTAGTGACTAAACAACAAAATGTGCTTAGTAATCTCTTATATCAACCATCCTGTCATGGTACGCTTCTGAGCTCTGTTGGCAATCAGTCTTCTAGAGACCCCTGTTTACTATGTTAGCTATTAGTGTATTACTTTAACTAGTTTCTTACACTTCTTTCTTTCTCCTCCCCCCCCCTCCCTCCCTCTCTTTCTCTTCTCCTTCCCCATTTTTATTGACAAATAAAATTGTGTGTATTTAAATTGGGCAACATGATGGTTTGGTATTTGTCTACAGGGTGAAATGATTACAATGACCAGGTTAATTAACACATTCATTACCTCACATAGCTACCTTTTTGGGGGTGGGGGTGAGAATGCTTAAGATCTATTCTCTTAGCAAATTTCAGGCAAAGTACTATTAACTATAGTCACCATACCATACATTAGAGCCTCAAACTTACCTATCTTAATAACTAAAGGCTTGTGCCCTTCAGCCAGCATCTCATTTCCTCCACTCCTGAGGCCCTGGTAACCACCATTCTACTCTTTGTTTCTATCAGTTTGACTTTTAAAATTTAAAAACAAATTTATTTTTATTCTGCAGATAAGTGAAATCTTATAGTATTTGTCTTTCTCTGTTCGGCTTATTTCATTTTATATTATTTCCTCCAGTTATATCTGTGTTTTTGCAAATGGAAGGATCTCCTTTCTTTATGGCTGAGTAATATTCCATTGTATTCATTTACCCAACTTCTTTATCCATTCATTCATTCATCAGACACTTGGGGTCTTTATCTTAGCTATTGTGAATAATGCTGTGATGAACATGGGAGTATCGACATCTTGAGGAAATCTGCCTTAAATTTATTATCACTTAAGAATACTGGGTAGTCCATACAAAGATATATCCCAAATAATCCTTAAAATCACTGTACCTATTAACAGCTAAATTTTGTGAGATTTGAAAATATACAGGGTTCCATTTTATCTGCTTTTAATGAAATGTAAGATTGATTTCCTCCAACCTCCACCCCCCACCAGTTTTAGGTACATATATTGCTCAGCAGTGACTTGTATTTGACCACTGTTACTCAGTTACTTCATTTGCATCATTGATAATACATATTTCTTATAGTATATATACAAATAGCCTCTGATGATTTACTTCACTGCTCTCTGGTGGCCAGTAAAAGTAATGATAAAACATTTATTGAATGCCTACGATATACCAGACACAGTGAGAATTTCAGATTTGATTCAGATATGCAACAGTTGAGTCGGGACATGACTGAAGCGACTTAGCAGCAGCAGCAGCAGCAGCAATAGACTCTGACTGTGTGTTAGCTGACCAAACAAATTTTTTGGATCTGCTAACCCCTAATAAGAGGGCAGAGAACATCAAAATTGCATAAATAATAGTGATATGATATAATCATAACTAATATTGCTAAAGCACAGATCTAATCAGATCACAAACTTAAGTGACGGCCTTATAAGAAAAAGAAATATTTTTGGCCAGCATTTGAGGCCAGCATAATTGGGTCTTCATTATTCCAGTTGCTGCTGTTCTTCATGGCTATTCTACAGGGAAGTATAATACCCTGTTGTCCATATATTTGTGTATCACTTTTTCACCTCTATTCCTTTGTTGCTTCAGCTTGGAATGCCTATCTTCCTCCAGTTTTTCCAAATCATACATACTAGTTTTTACTATCTAGTGGTCATTTACTAGTGTGCTTATTATCTGCAAGGCTCTGTTCTAAGTGGTTTACCTGGATTAATTCATTTAATTTTCACTACAGTCCTCTAAGATTGATGCTTTTATTATCCTTATTGTGCAGATGAAGAAACAAGATTGAATATAAGCAAAGGTGATTACTATCTTGGCCACTACAGGGAATTTGCAGTCCAGTTTTACCTTTGCTCCTCCTGAGAAATATGCCCCTCCCCCTTTTAAAGTTCTAAATGTTTGTGTTGGGATTATTTATTATAATTAATTTCCTTTTTAGTCATTTATTACTTTCCCACGTAACATGGAGTAGGAGTACCTGCATTGGAGTGGGTTCACTTCAGATCAGGCATGTTTAAATTGCTTCTTAGAAAATCTCCCATGTTCTCTGATTCTGAACACTGGCTTTAACTTGGTGCTTGTTTGGTCACTTAAGCAGATACGAAACTTTTCTTGGAGAAATTTGGCCCAACTCAGATCCCTCTCTGAAATTAGTACAAGAATGGATGTTAGACTTCTTTTTAACCTTCTTAATTCCCCTAATAAACTTTGATTTGTCACAAGCTAAAGCATAAACATGTCCCTTTATTCAGTGGTATAGAATATGAATATTTCAGGCGTCAGCTGGAGAACCTGGTGCTGTGTTGATGCTGTCTGACATAGTAGATTATTTGGGGAAGATAATGTAGGATGGTGTGGTGTGGTTAAGTCCTGTCCAGCTCTTGAAACCCCAGGGACTGTAGCCTGCCAGGCTCCCTCTGTCCATGGGATTCTCCAGGCAAGAATACTGGAGTGGGTTGCCATTTCCTTTTCCACAGGATCTTCCTGACCCAGGAACAGAACCCTGGTCTCCTGCATTGCAGTAGATTCTTTACCTACTGAGCTATGAGGGAAGCCCTAATGTAAGATGCTGCTGCTGCTAAGTCGCTTCGGTCGTGTCCGACTCTGTGTGATCCCATAGGCGGCAGCCCACCAGGCTCCACTGTCCTTGGGATTCTCCAGACAAGAACAATGGAGTGGGTTGCCATTTCCTTCTCTATTAATGTAAGGTAGTGGTTCCCAACTGAACTACTTAACTTAGTTGGTATGCTTGTTAAAAATATTCGTTAGGTGGCCTACACTTGGAATCTGAGATTAAATTTTTTCAAGTAGTTACAGTGTTTCTAATATTTCATCTGTATTGTGGGCTTAATAGGCACTGGTGAGCCATCCATTTAGAAAGTGTTCTGTGGGAAGGTGGGATTCTGAGGTCACAACCAGGTGGGATAGTTACAGACATTTGGAACATGGCATGTTTTTGAGTTGAGCACTGCCAACTCAGTCTTTTTCTTCTACTTCATTTATGGATACCTGGAAAGGAAAATGAATTCTCCTTTCAAATTACTAAGCAATATGAAGATTCATAGGAGTAAGATAGAGTTTCTGTTGTTGAAAGTCACTTAGTCATGTCTAACTGACTCTTTGTGACCCCATGGATTGTAGCCCACGAGGCTCCTCTGGCCATGGAATTCTCTAGGCAAGAATACTGGACTGGGTTGCCATTTTAAGGCAGAATAAAAACTAATTAAATCCAGATAATTGAGGAATTTCCACCCACTTTCTGGTTTGCGTTTCTTTAAGAAACTTAGCATCAGAACATATCAGAACATAGTTACAGTATGTTTGGGGTTCTAATGAAAGACATTGTTGACTGTCTTTGCTATATATGAAGAGTATGAGTCATGAAATCTTGTGATCTGATCATCCAGTGTTTCTTTTAAAAACTGTATATATTGTTGAAAACAAATTACTATTCCATGATATTTTTAAGTTTTAACTTTAAATAAAAGCTACTATTGTGTGCTTAACAGCAACTAACAACAAAAAATAAACCCAAAACTAATAAAGGCAACAAGTCAAAAGATATGCCTTCTTAAAGTGAATCTGTGTGGAATGCATGAGGTTATTAATGTCTGTGAAAGTAAAACTAAAGTACGAATTTGACTCTAGAATATTGTATATACTTTGAGTCTAGCTTTTGGTAGAACAAAGTCTTAAAAAAAAAAAAAAGAATTCTCTCTCAGTTGACATAAATGGTATCAACAAACATCTGTGTGAGGTGGGGGTAGAAATCAAACTAGTTTTACCATACCAAAATCTTTTTATAGCACTTTTGAGATGTAAGCATGTTTCCTTTCAAAATAGAATTGTTTGATGGAATAGTTATATAATTTTTCCTGATCCTGTGTAATTAAAAACCCAAGGGCCAAATTCAATTCAAGAAACTTCCTTTCTATGGAAGAAGAATTATCAAATTGAAAAGGGGCTTTAGAAATTTTGATTCTGAGATTTCTTTAAGAAGGAGAGGGCCGGTCAAATTGGGTTTCAGCCTCGCAGAATTGACTGTGTGACTTCCTAGGTCTGACGAGGTGGGGACTGTGTTACATTGGGGCGGGGCATAAGCCTAGTAGGAACTAGAAGTGAAACTGAAAGTGCTTTAAAAAAGCAGATCGTTGTGTTAGCCCGAGCTTGGCTGCCATAAACAGTGAGACAGAATGATTCTCAAGCACAAATGTATATGTAGTTACTTTGGCAGATTTCCTGAGAGAGTCAACATGTTTGCTTGTGGCTCAGGACAGACCTGAGACTCAATGGAGGAAAATGAGAGAAGAGCAAAGAAGAAGCTGAGTGAAATAGGGGCTTTAGGGTGCAGGTTTTGCAAGAAACTCTGAACCTTTGAGGGTGGCAGCAGGAAATTAAAGGTGGAATTCTGGGGACATTTTCCCTCCCTACGAGCTCTGTGGAGGTGGGAGGCTGCAGCATGGAATGGAGGGTAGATAAACTTGTAAATGTTGATGTTGTTACCCTTGTTACAGCAGAACAGGTATATCCCCCACCCTGTGCTTGTTTTAAAAGGATGGATTCCCACTATAGTATTAGTGATACTAGCAAAGGTTAGCTAGTCGTATAATTTTATTATGCCTGGGGCTAACATTAACTTATTGACATTATTAGTATGTTATTAGCAATGTTATTAACATTAGCATTCACTTACTTTAAAAGAAAAATGAGAACTTAACAATATAATATTGCCTCTTAAGAGCAATGCATTTCCAGGGTGGTTTAATGGTAGTAATGTGCTATCCATCACACACCAGAGATGACACTGCTAACATGCTCTACCTAACTAGAGCATGCTGTGCTGATGTTTTTCCCACAGGAGTGGTAGATTTAAATTCACAGAGGTTAAAAACCACTGCTCTTTCTGCTGGCCTCCCTGCTTCCCATCCCCAGATTAGATACCTTGTGTGCAGATGGGTGCAGGTAGTATGGATGAGGGTTAGGTTTATGGCCCAGGACACTTTAGTTTACTTATGCATCATGCTGGGATCTAGTTAAAAAGCAGTTCCTAGCAAGGGCACAGGTGATGGAGTAGTGGAACTCAAACTTTAGCCTGCGTAGTAGTCATATGGAAGGCAGGTTAAAAGGAAGGTTACTGGACCCCACTTCCTGATTCACTGGAATCAGAAACTAGGGAGAGTCTTTTAAACAAATTCCTAGGTGATGCTAATGCAGCTTTTGGAGGGGGTTTGTGGTTATTTTGAGAGCCATTGAGGATGAGTATAAATAACCCTGAAGAGACTCAAACTGTTCCTCTTGGTTTCTTGAGTATTATTTTATACCAAACTGAAAATGGTGAAGGAAAAAAGGTTGCAGAAAGTAATAGAGTAATTAATACTGTTCATGTTAAGCAAATAACGCTTCATAAAACAATTCTACATGTTTTGTTGTGGTGACTATGTGTCTCTCTGTCTACAAAAAAGTCAGTGACAGACCCCATCAAAATGATGAGAATAAAGATGATTACTTTTGGAGAAGGATCCAGGATTAATGGAGGGTGGGATTTTAACTTTCTGTGTAAGGTTTTCGTTTTTAATGATGATATTGTGCTTCTATTTATGTAGTTAATTTTACAGAAAGGTAAAATAAATCTGGGTCAGATACCTTGCATTTACTTCTTTAGGCCTGTCCTTCACCCATTTCCACCTGGCTCTTTGCCACAGAGAGAGTTCCCAGATCTTCTGGTTTCTGGTTGGGTTCAGCCCTAAGAGGAGATTGAAAAGGAGGAGAAGAGTGAGGTCAGAAGGTTTATTCTCTCTCCTCTCAGGATAGTTGGTCTTGTATTACCTGGGTTGTGGTGCTCTCTGTGTCCTGTGTTTCTGGGGAGCTGGAGCAGTAATTGTTCTGCTATTGCTAGCAGGTTCCTGTTCCTCCCCTGTGCTTTCTATAGGCCTAACCTCCCAACTTCATAATTATTTTATAAACAAACCCGCTTCAGATTATTCTAATTTGAGTTTGCCATCTCTTCAGTGTTGGGGTAATGACTGATGGACTCTCCTTGTTATTCCTCTCTTACTATAATCCCAGAGGTAGTATCAGTGCGATTTTGATGTGTGTTTCTTTCCAGATATTTGCTATACACAGTGTGGCTCTCAAATGAGTTAGTAAAACACAAGGGATCATATTATACTTCCTGTTCTTTACATTGGTGGGTTTTTTTTTAACATCATACTATATATAGTGTGATTATCTTTTTTTATTTATTATTTATTTATTTTTTGATTATCTTTCTACATCAGTATAATCTACCTCATTTTTAATAACTGTGCAGTACTCATTGTACTTGATAATGGATGTACCACAATGTAATCAGTTCCTTATATATCTAACATGACATTTAAATTGTATACTGAATTTTCATTAATACTTTAAATCTGTTTCTCAGTCTCTTCTGTTGATCTGTCAGTATTCTGGCACCAGTATTGCATGTTTTACTTATTGTGGTTTTATATGGGTATTGGCTTTGTAGGGCAACTCTTTGTAGTATTCTTATTTTGGAAAAAGACCTTTGCCTTTCATTACATGCCTTTCCCTCATCCAGGTATATTTTTAAAAAGTTTTTGTCAGAGTTACTACAAAGTTTCCCCTGGTATACATATTGGAAAGGCATTAAATTTATTAAGTTGAAAGTAATTGATCTCATCACACTGTTGTGCCTTTTCATCCATTAATATGATTTTCTGCCCCCACTGTTTTTTTGATGGTTCTGTAGCTTTACTGAACTACCAGCAGTTAGTTCTCATCCGCATTGTCTGTAGATTTTTGAAAGTGGTAACAGGCACATAGGTACTGACATGTAGGCTTGTTTGGTGAATCTTCATTATGTTTTCTGGACAACTGCACATGGGTCAGGTATGGGACATTGTTTTTCCCTTTGGCCTAAACAGCTTTGTTGAGCCTAGTGTCCATGCACGCATTTGGGGTTCCCATCTCTTTCGTGGAAAATTGCTAGATTTCTTTTGAGTGCCTGAGGGCATGCTTCTTGAAACCTACTCCAGGGATGCGCCTGCAAATGTTGATAGTGTATTATCTGGTCACCACCTCAGTGATACTGACACGCCCTTTTTTGTGGGAGGGGTTGGAAAGGAAGTTTCCAACAATTAAAAAAAAGTATTTTTATCTATTATAAGTTTGTCAAATGCCATTAGTGTAGTTTTATAGTTTAATTCACATGTCATTTCCATAGTATTTTATATTATTCTTGCTTTTAACAGTGGGGTGTTTTTCATCATGTTTTTGAGATTTGCTGATGTTAGAGAAAGCTGTTAACTTTGTGTATTTATTTAAAAACCTGCCGATTTCTTGAGCTCTTTTAGCCATTTTATAGGTTTTTCTTGGGCATTCCAGTTGGGCAACTCTGTTATTGGCAAATTTGCTAATTTAGACTCCTCTTCAATACTTCCCTCTGTTATTTTTCTTTGTCATTTCAACTGGCTAGACTGTAACATCCAGAAAATGTCATGTACTTGATTGTTGTCTAATAAGGCTGCCTCAGATGTGTTTCACTGTTCATTGTGGGGTTGACTATGGATCTGAAACCTAGCAAGTTAAAGAGGTAGTATTTTTTTTTATTATAAGTTTGTCAAATGCCTGCCAAACCTGTTATCTACCCTTAGAGGTTATGTCTTCTTTTTATGTACTGAATTAACATTAATCCATTTTAATTTTTATTTTATTTTCAATTTTTCTATAATCCATTTTTAGTATGGAATTATCTGTAAATTTCTGTAATGGATCTCATAGCACTCGATTGACTTGTTCATATTTAAGGCTTTGGTATATATTCACGGAAGAAAAGGCTTGTAAATTTCCTTCCTTGTATCCTTGATATCAGGAGTTTGGAAGCATGGACAACCAGCCTTTTAGGAGGAGGGGCAGTAACCATTTTTATCTTGTATTTTTAGCTTATTCCATTTAGTTTTCGGTTTTTGTTTTATTGTGTGTGTGGTGGGGAGGTAGTCAATTTTGATAAAAAATTTTTTAAGAAAAATTCTTTTCAAGCTTTAAAAAGTGTGAATGAATTCATTGTTTTCTTTTACTTTTTAGAATTTTCTCTGTAAATGATTTTGTGAGCTGTATTTTGTTCTATTTTGATTAGATTAAAATCTCCTGACATATTTCCTCATCTGTAAAATAGGTGTAATATAGGTATAATGAAAATGGGCGATGTATGTGCCAACTATATACTAAGCAATCAAATGATGGTTGCTGTTATTTTTTAAAAAAATGATTAACTTTTAGTCTTGGATCTATTCTATATTTTTGTATACTGATTGAGGAATTTCTGTTCTTTATTAAATTCTTCTTGTATCCCTTAAAAGATTTTTTTTAAATGTGTGGGCTTCCTTGGTGGCTGACTTAGTAAAGAATCTGCCTGTAGTGCAGGAGACCTGGGTCCAGTTCCTCGGTGGGGAGGATCCGCTCGAGAAGGAAATAGCAACCACTTCAGTATTTTAGCCTGGAAAATCCCATGGATAGAGGAACCTGGCAGGCTATAATCCGTGGGGTCTCGGAGTCGTATACAATTTAGAGACTAAACCACCATGATACATGTATTGTCTTCTAATTATAAAATGCAGATTGCAAAAAATTCAAATGTTACAGAAATATGTATTAAGAGAAAATAAAATCCCTTTATTTGAATTCTTCACGGATTAATGAGAATAGCTTATTGTATATAATTGTTGTGTATGTGTTTACTGTGCACATACATATATATGTATGTGTGTAAATGTATTTAAAAATGGGGCCATCCTGTATATATATTGTTCTGAAACTTGTTTCTGCTTTATATCTTGGATCTCTTTTAAGTCAGTATTTATGAGTCTAGTTATTCTTTGCGAACAGCTTTATTTGACATGTGATAATATGCATAAAACATGCACATTTTGTAAGTTTCCTCTTAGTGAGTCATCACAGTGTGAATACACTTGTGTAACCAATAGTCAGATCATGAAATAATTTATTACAGGAACCCCCAGGCACCTTCCATTGGGCTCCCTATCTCATTGTTCATAAAATTTAACAGGCTTGTTGAACTATAACTCATATATCATGCAGTTCACCCATACTAATTGTACAATTCAATGGCTTCTATTATTTTAGTGTATTCATAATTGTGCAGCCATCACCATTGTCTGATTCTAGAATCTTCTCATTCCCTGAAAAAAAGAAACCATGTACCTGTTGGCATTCGCTCTTCATTTTCTCCCACCTCAAGCCTAGGAAATAGCTATCTTCTTTTTCTACAGATTAGCCTATTCTGGACCTTTTATAGTGGAATCATACAATATATAGTCTTTTATGACTGGCTGCTTTCACTTAGCATAGTGTTTTCAGGTTCATCCATATTGTAACATATATCAGTGCTTCATTCCTTTTCATGACCAAATAATATTCACTGTATGTATGTACTGCATGTTATTCATCCATTTGTCAATTAATGGACATTTGGGTTGCATTCATTTTTGGACTGTTACAAATAATGCTGCTGTGAATATTTGCATACTAGATTTTGTGTTTACATTACTAGGTAATGGTTTACATTTCTTTTAGGTACACACACACACACACACACACACACACACACACACCCCTAGGAATGAGTGAAATTACTGGGTCAGACTGTAACTATGTTTAACATTTTGAGGAATTGCAAGCTATTTTCCAAGGTGGTTGTACCATTTCATTTTACCAGCAATGTATTAGAGTCCTGACTTCATATTCTCATCAAAATCTGTTACATCTTTTTTATTATAATCATCCTACTGGGGGTGCATTGGTAGTTCATTGTGGTTTTGATTTGCATTTCCCTATTGATTAATAATATTGAGCATCTTTTCATGCATTATTGATCCATGTAGATTTTAGAAAACGCTTTTAAATTTTTTCTAATTGTCAGAGGCAGAGCTTAGTAGTATCTTTAGTGTCCTCATAATTTTTACACAAGTATTTCAGTACATCTTTATCTCTCTACTCTCTTCACTGTTTCTTTATAATCCATAGTTTTATTTGTTTATATATATTGCATATTTTCTTTAGAGAATGATTTTTTAAATGTTTCAGTGTAATTATATAGCCAGATTTAGAATAGAATTTTAAATTGTTTTCGTGTTGCTTTCCTTTCTTAGCTATACAGTAACTGTAAATCAATTGATGGATGAATACTGTAGTTTCCAGGATCCATGTTTTCATAGATTATGTATAGGATTACGTGAATTGATGACCTCTGTTGTTGTTGTTCAATTCTTAATTTGTGTCCAACTCTTTGTGACTCCATGGACTATAGCACGCCAGGCTTCCCTGTCCTTCACCATCTCCCAGAGTTTGTTCAAACTCATGTCCATCGAGTCGGTGATGCCATCCAACCATCTCATCCTCTGTAGTCCCCTTCTCCTCCTGCCTTCACTCTTTCCTAGCATCAGGGTCTTTTCCAATGAGTCAGTTCTTCTCATCAGGTGGCCAAGTATTGGAGCTTCAGCATCAGTCTTTCCAATGAATATTCAGGACTGGTTTCCTTTAGGATTGACTGGTTTGATCTCCTTGCAGTTCAAAGGACTCTCAAGAGTCTTCTCCAGCACCACAATTCAAAGGCATTAATTCTTCGGGCGCTTAGTCTTCTTTATGGTCCAGCTCTCACATCCGCACATGGCTACTGGAAGAACCTTAGCTTTGACTATACTATCTTATTGGCAAACTGATGTCTTTGCTTTTTAATATACTGTCTAGGTTTCTCATAGCTTTCCTTCCAAGAAACAAGCATCTTGTAATTTCGTGGCTGTAGCCACAGTCCACAGGGATTTCGGAGCCCAAGAAAATAAAATCCGTCATTGCTTCCATTTTTTTCCCCATCTATTTGCCATAAAGTGATGGGACCAGATGTTATGATCTTAGTTTTTTGACTGTTGAGTTTTAAGCCAGCTTTTTCATTCTCCTCTTTAACTTTCATCAAAAGGCTCTTTAGTTCTTCTTCACTTTTCTGCCATTAGAGTGGTATCATCTGCATATCTGAGGTTGTTGATATTTCTCCTGGAAGTCTTGATTCCACCTTGTGATTCATCCAGCCTGGCATTTCACATGATGTACTCTGCATATAAGTTAATTAAACAGGATTGCAATATACACCTTTGTCGTACTCCTTTCCCAATTTTGAGCTAGTCTGTTGTTCCTTGTAAGGTTGTGCTATTGCTTCTTGACTCGCATACTGATTTCTCAGGAGACAGGTAAGATGATCTGGTATTCCCATCTCTTTAAGAATTTTTCAGTTTGTTGTGATCGATACAGACAAAGGCTTGGTGTAGTCAATGAAGCAGAAGATGTTTTTCTCTAATTCCCTTTATTTTTCTAAGATCCAATGAATGTGGGCAATTTGACCTCTGGTTCCTCTGCCTTTTCTAAAACCCAGCTTGTACATCTGGAAGTTCTCGATTCACGTACTGCTGAAGACTAGCTTGAAGGATTTTGAGCATAACCTTATTAGCATGTGAAATGAGTATAGTTGTGGGGTAGTTTGAACATACTTTGGAACTGCCCTTCTTTGGGACTAGAATAAAAACTGAACTTTTCTAGACCTGTGGCCACTGCTAAGTTTTTCAAATTTGCTGACATATGAAGTGCAGCACTTTAACTGCATCATCTTTTAGTATTTGAAGTAGCTCAGCTGGAATTCCACCACTTCCACTAGTCTTGCTAGTGGTAATGCTTCCTAATGCCCACTTGACTTCAGACTCCAGGATGTCAAGCTTTAGGTGAGTGACCACACCATTGTGGTTATCTGGATCATTAAGAATTTTTTTTTGTGTGTAGTTCTTCTGTGTATTCTTGCCACCCCTTTTTAATCTTTTCTGATTCTGTTAAGTTCTTGCTGTTTCTGTCCTTTATTGTGCCCATCCTGGCATGCAATGTTCCCTTGATATCTCCAATTTTCTTGAAGATATCGCTAGTCCTTCCCATTCTATTGTTTTCCTCTACTTCTTTGCATTGTTCATTGAAGAAGGCCCTTACCTCTCCTTGCTGTTTTGTGGAACTCTGCATTCAGTTGGATATGTCTTTCTCTTTCTCCCTTGCTTTTTGCTCTCTTCTTTCATCAGCTATGTGTAAAGCCTCCTCAGGAGACCACTTTGCCTTCTTGCATTTCTTTTGCTTTGTGATGGTTTTGGTGACTGCCTCCTGTAGAATGTTACAGCCCTCTGTCCTTAGTTCTTCAGGCACTCTGTCTGCCAGTTCTAATCCCTTGAATTTATTTGTCATCTTCACTGTACAATTACAAAGGATTTGATTTAGGTTCTACCTGAATGGCCTAGTGGTTTTCTCTACTTTCTTTGATTTAAGCCTGAATTTTGCAATAAAGAGCTGATGATCTGAGCTGCAGTCAGCTCCAGGTCTTGTTTTTGCTGTCTGTAGAGAGCTTCTTCATCTTCAGCTGCAAAGAATATAATCAGTCTGATTTTGGTATTGACCATTTGGTGATGTCTGTGTGTAGAGTTGTTTCTTGTGTTGATGGAAAAGGATGTTTGCTATGACCAGTGTGTTCTCTTGGCAAAACTTTGTTAACCTTTGCCCTGCTTCATTTTGTACTCCAGGGCCAAACTTGCCTGTTACTTGCCTGTTCAAGGTATCTCTTGAATTCCTATTTTGCATTCCAATCCCTTGTGATGGAAAGGACATCTTTTTTTGGTGTTAGTTCTAGAAGGTCTTGTAGGTCTTCAAAGAACCGTTCAACTTCAGCTTCTTTGGCATCAGCGATTGGGACATAGACTTGGATTACTGTGATGTTGAATGGTTTGCCTTGGAAACAACCAGATAATTCAATCATTTTTGAGAATGCATCCAAGTACTTCATTTTGAACTCTTTTGTTGACTATAAGGGCTATTCCATTTCTTCTAAGGGATTATTGCCCAAGTAGTAGATATAAGGGGTCCTGTGAATTAAATTTGCCCCATTCCGGTCCATTTTTGTCTGATTCTGAAGATGTAGATGTTCACTCTAGCCATCTCCTACTTGACCACATCTAATTTACCTTCATTCATGGATCTAACATTCCAGGTTCCTATGTGATATTGTTCTTCACAGCATCAGACTTTACTTTTACCACCAGACACATCCACAGCTGAGCATTGTTTCCACTTTGGCCCAGCTGCTTCATTCTTTCTGGAGCTGTTAGTAACTGCCTTCTGCTCATCCCCAGTAACATATTGGACACCTTCTGATCTGGGGGTGGCTCATCTTCCACTGTTGTATCTTTTTGCCTTATCATGGTTTTCACGGGGTTCTCATTACAAGAAGACTGGAGTGGTTTACCTTTCCCTCCTTCGGTGGATCATGTCTTGTCAGAACTCTCCACTGAGACCTATCCATCTTGGGTGGCCCTGCATGGCATGGCTTATAGCTTCAGTGAGTTACACAAGCCCCTTTGCCATGACAGGAATGTGGTTTATGAAGCAGTGATGATCTTAATGACTGTTTCAAACATTTTAAAGGTATGGTTCAGTTCAGTTCAGTTGCTCAGTCGTGTCCGACTCCTTGTGACCCCCATGGACTGGAGCACGCCAGGCCTCTCTGTCCATCACCAACTCCTGAAGTTTACCCAAACTCATGCCCATTGAGTCGGTGATGCCATCCAACCATCTTATCCTCTGTCATCCCCTTTTCCTCCTGCCTTCAATCTTTCCCAGCATCACGGTCTTTTCAGTGAGTTAGCTCTTCCCATCAGATGGCCAGAGTATTGGAGTTTCAGCTTCAGCATCAGTCCTTGCAGTGAATATTCAGGACTAATTTCCTTTAGGATGGACTGATTGGATCTCCTTGCTGTCCAAGGGACTCTCAAGAGTCTTCTCCAACACCACACTTCAAAAGCATCAATTCTTCAGCACTCAGGTTTCCTTATAGTCCAACTCTCACATCCATATATGACTACTGGAAAAACCATAGCCTTGACTAGACAGACCTTTGTTGGTAAAGAAATGTCTCTGCTTTAAGGTTTTCATTTCCTTGTTGTAACTCAGAGCTTTTTGTTTGTTCTTAATTCATCAGGAGTTTCAAGGTAATATTTTTAGTCAGTTACCCTTCCAGGGATAACAGCCTAAGATAGGAGGTTTGCAGAGAAAAATGATATAGTCTGTATCTTCATTATCAGCGAGATGAATAGAGAAACCAGATGGACAGACTGGAGAGCATGGTTCCATTATTTGGAAGAATCAACTAATCCCGGAGCGTCATACCTACTTGCCTTTGTTTAAATATAATATGTATGTATCTCCATATTTGTGTGATTCATTAGTACCACTCTTGCCTCTATGGCCCCTTTTCTGAGTTATTACAAATAGTTTATATCCAGTGTATTTTGCCTTAGCCAGAAGTTCATATTGAGAACAGTTCATATTCAAATCTAAATGGAAATACTCCTTGAAGAGTCTATAAGAGATGGCCCACAGGATGATATTACAGTGAGTTTTCCAAGGCATAGGGACTAGTATTCAATTTTATGGGCTCAGAAACTAGGCTTTTTTGGCATGTCTCCAGGTGATCAGACTTACACTGTCCAAGTAACAAAAGGCTTATATCCAAACTGAAAGCACAAGTTTATTAATTTGTAAAGTGAAAGGGCCTTTTTAACAGCTTGGTGATGATGGTTTATTCACTAAGTTGTGTCCGACTTCACTAAGTTGTGTCCGACTGCTTGCAACCTCATGGACTGTGGCCTGTCAAGCTCCTTTGTCCATGGGATTCTCCAGGCAAGAATAATGGAGTGGCTTGTCATTTCCTTCTCCAGGGGATCTTCCCAACCCAAGAATCGAACTCAGGTTTCCTGCATTGCAGGCAGATTTTGACTGATTACTGACTGAGCTACAATGCAACAGATAAATATGAGTTTCTGCTGTGTACCAGGCCTACTTCCTGGGTATACAGTAGTGAACAGAAACAGTTAAAACTTCTGCTCTTAAGATGAAGCTTGCATTCTGACGATGTGAGACAGACATTAGTAAACACATAATATGTCATAGAAATGGTAAGTTCTAAGAAGATAAATGGAGTAGGGTAAGGAAAGATGAGCAAAGAAGGAAAGGATTGAGTGCTGTTTAAGTCCATTGGCCAAAGAAGGCCAGAGGAGTGCTTGCTGTCAAGGGGCAGAAGGGAGTTCTGAGCGGCTAGAGAAGAAGGGTGACAGAGTGTAGGATGGTGATCTTCTAGGCCATTATAAAGACTTTCTTTTTTGACTTTTGTTCTGAGATGAGATCGCTGAGCAGAGGAATGATGAATTATCTGATCTTTTTAGCTGTGTTTCTGGCTGCTGTGCTGAGGAGTGTAGGGAGGGTAAGGATTGAAGGAGGAAAAGCAGTTATGAGGCTGTTTTGGTTGAGCAGGAGGTGAGGCGGTTTGCCTGCTTCTTGGTTATAGCTAGGAAGTCAGCTCTTGTCTATGTAACTATTTTTCCTACTTTCTGAAACTGCTCTTGCCAAGATCAGTGATAGTGAGTTGATAAACCAATGGACATTCAGGTCACATCTCACTGTGTGTCTTATCAGAATTCTCCGTAGAATTCTCCCTGTTTCTTGAATCATTATCTCTTGACTTTTTGGATAGCCATGCTTTTCCTCTCACTTTTGTGTGTATTTTTTTGTTAGCCCCTTCTCCTCAGTCGCTGCAGGTTTGAGTTGCTTAAGGCTTGGTTTTATACTCTCATCTCTTCTGTTCTCTCTTGATGATATTATTGGTTCCCAAAGATTTTATGTATTGTTTGTATGCTGAGAATTTCCAAATTTATATTTTACATGTCAAAATCTAAACTTATTATCCAGCCAAAACTGAAGAGTAACTGATCTTCCCCTGACCCCCATTTTCCCTCTCAGATAATGACATCCAATTGCTTAACCTGGGAACCTAAGAGTCATTTCATGCACCTTTGTTTCCCCCACCACGCCCTCTGCCCCCATCCTTAACTGAGTCCTTTTCAACTCACCTCCAAAGTGTTTCTTGTACCTATCCATTTCTCTCCATCGAGTCCATCTCTTCTTTTTCCTTTCATTTGGTCCTCACACTTTTCTAGCTTTCCTCCCATTTTCTCTGCACAGCAGCCAGAGAGCTTTTAAAAGAATAGGCTGCACGGTTATTTAAAACAATTCATTGGCTTCCTGTTGCACTTGAACTTACCCAGTTTTTCCTTTCCCTCTCACAAGCTGTTTTCTCTGCATAGACTTCTCATTCTGCCCTTTGCTTGGTTCCTCCTCATCCGTTAGCACTCAGCTTTCCTCTGAGGCCTTCCTTGGCTACCCTGTTCAAAGGAGGTTCTACTTCTCTGCTCTCTCATTACACTGTTTTTTCTTCTATAGCACTTAACCACAATTTACAATTACTCATTCATGGGTTTACATATGTGGCCCAGATACTTGTCCCTCTAAGTCTAGGGGAGGAGGTGAGTTTGTAGTTGCATTCAGAAGCTGCAAATAATTTTTCACTTTGTCTTAGGTGAGTTCCCAGAAGCCCATTCTCCGATCTTCCTTTTTATAACGTTCTCCCGCAGTCCCCAAGAGTGGGGAGATGTTTAACAGCTGGTGTTCAAGCCTTGGTTGTCTTGTTCCTGGGTCCATCCAATAAGGTGGTTTTGATCATCATGTTCTTCACAAATGAACATTTATAGGACAGACCAAGACCTTCCTCTTATTTGGCTATCTCTCCTGATTTAACTTTGGTGTATTATCCCAGAGTACTTTCTTCTGATCACCAGTTTGGCATTGGAAACAATAGAAGGAATGAAGGGTATCAGGTCCCCTTATCCTTCCCCCAACCCCTTTAGAAATTGTCTTCCCTACTAGGCTGCAAGCAGCGTAAGAGTTACTCTCTCCTGTTTTCACCATCATGATGTACCCAGCGCTTATGTAGTGCTTGGCACTTAGTAGCACTTATTGGCACATATTCTCTGTATAGAATGTGCACAGAATTGAAGTAGAGCAAAAACAGGTAGCTCCTTTTGTGAGAATTTCATCTAAGTGATAGGAGGCTTGACGGAAAATCTTCCTCTTATCAGTAAATGCCTCTGGTATCCGGAATATTTGTCTGTGTCCTCTCCTCCCTGTCTGTCTCCTGGGCAGGGCTGGACATGACAAGAGTGGTTTTAGAATCTGTTTCTCATTGCTGATTGCCACCTTCAGGTGGCCTTTGTTTCTTTATATGTGCTCATGTCACTGATTAAGTTAGTTCTTCTCCCAGTCCATTAAGTGTTCTGGGCCTAGGAAAAACCTATTTCTTACCACTGCATTTTGGAGAAGGAAATGGCAACCCACTCCAGTACTTTTGCCTGGAAAATTCCATGGATGGAGGAGCCTGGTAGGTAGACTACAGTCCACAGGGTCGCAAGGAGTTGGACACAACTGAGCGACTTCACTTTCTTTCTGTAGTTCATTTTGGAGAAGGAAATGGCAACCCACTCCAGCGTTCTTGCCTGGAGAATCCCATGGACAGAGGGGCCTTGTGGGCTACAGTCTATGGGGTTGCAAAGAGTTGGACACAACTAAGCAATTAACACACACACACACACGCACGCACACCACTGCATTTTAATTTACTTCACCTTCTGAATCAACCCAGTTCTTGTCGTGGTGAGTAGTGTGGGGCAGGCACTTGGACCCCCATACTTTGTTGCTACTCTATTTAATTTTACTCCAGTATGTGTGTGTACTTGATAATTTGACTAAACCAGTAGAGATGGAAGAAAGTTCTTTTTATTCCTGAATTTTCTGTTTGGTTCCTTAAGCTTTGAGTTAGTTTCTTCCTGCTTCTGGTCACTTATGCTGGAGAAGTAAACTATGAGGTTTACAACTAATACAACCTATTCTTCCTTTCTTCCGTCCTTATTTATTTAGAGGTGTCATGTCTTATTTATTTTGGTTTGTAATGTCATGTAAGTTTCATGTATATAGCATTTTATTTCTACTAATATATATACTCTGGCATACTCACCACCAAAAATTTAGTTTCCATCCATCATCATACAGTGATACCCTTTGTCCATTTCACCCTTTATCCCACTCCTTCCCCTCTGCTAATTGCTAAGAACAACCTATGTTTAATACTCTCCAGTACCTTCTATGGAGAAGGCAATGGCACCCCACTTCAGTACTCTTGCCTGGAAAATCCCATGGACAGAGGAGCCTGGTGGGCTGCAGTCCATGGGATCGCTAAGAGTCGGACACGACTGAGCGTCTTCACTTTCACTTTCCCGCATTGGAGAAGGAACTGGCAACCCACTCCAGTGTTCTTGCCTGGAGAATCCCAGGGACGGGAGAGCCTGGTGGGCTGCCATCTCTGGGGTCACACACAGTCGGATACGACTGAAGTGACTTAGCAGCAGTAGCAGTAGCAGTACCTTCTATGTTTGTCAGACACCTGTATGGAGTTCTGGAGAAGGTGTACAGATAATTAATGGTGTGTGCTTATATCAAACAGTTATGCTATGCTTTTACATAGGAGAATTGATATTTCTAATGTATTTATTCATCATTACAATTTTTAATTTTCAGTGTCATTTTATAGGCAGTTGATCATGATCTTAAGAAACCACAAGAAAAATGGTTTTTTAATTACATGTGTGATCTTTAATTGAAAGCATTGGTTTTGGCCTTGAATATAGTTTTCGTGTGTTAAGAGACACGATTTCAGTGAATGAATGGAATTTCTCTTCCTTGTAAGTTTAAAAAAAATTTTTGCATGAAGATAAAAATTTTTCCTCTAAAGTGTTGGATAGCAGTAGCCTAAAAACACATAGGTATAAAAGAGTACTTGTACTGATGTTACCAATCACTGGAGAATCTTGTGTTTACAGATTTCCTGACTGAATAATTCTGTTTTCTTTTGAAAGAACTGTGAAATCAGCTAAAACTCATTCTTAGCATTTTACATGGTAGTGGAAGATGAATATGAAAATTAAAATTTCAAAAATTTACAAATCTCTAAAGTGAACAATTTTTACTTAGTGGTAGTGGAAGGAAAGGATTTCTGTGTAAGCAGCATAGAGTATTTAGAATTAATGTTTTATGTAATCTGTATGTGATGGAGTACGTATACGTACTCTCTAGTACATACACATATACTCTTCCCTTCCTTCTTCCCTCCCTTTCTCATATACATCCAAGGTGTTAAATATAAAATAATTCTTTATTCTTGGGAAACTTAAGAGGGTGTGTGATCACAACTTAATAAAACCATAATAGATTTATTCTCATAATATAAGTATTCAAAATACCATATGAGGACAGTATTCCATTCCCGATGTTTGACAAAGAGGTTTTATTTTTGGGCCATGACAGTGAAAATGCCAAATCCTAACCACTAGACCTCTGGGGAGCTTCCTATTTGGTTTATACAGCGCCTCCATGTTCTGGGAGAAAGCAAATACCTGTAATCAAGCTGGTCTTACCTTAATACAAGTTCCCCCAGCAGAAGTCAGGTTTTAGGATTTTGTTGTCTTATTCATAGAAGGACTAGTATCTCTGAATTTAAAGAATTTGGGTAAAATTTGTCCCTCTCAATGATTTTGTCAGCTTGTACCTTATCATATGATAATCTTGGAGAATGTGAATATTCATGTAAGTAGTGCAGAAAGCACTTGGACTAGAAATCAGCAGTTCTGACTATTACTGTCTTTATGCCTCTAAATAATCCTGTGACCTTCGCTGGGTCACTCCATCTTCCTGGGCTTTACTCATCTGTAAAACAGGAAGATTGAACTCTTATTGCTAAGATTCCCTTACCTTGTAATACTAAAATACATCCATCATTAAATAGATCAACACAGTGGTCAAAACAGCCCAGTCTGTTGGTCTTCATACCTGGCGTGGATATAGCTGTTCTGGACCCATGGAGGTGTGGGGCATTTGAGCTAGCCAGGACCCGAAGCAATGGGCGTTTGTTAGATTGACCAAGTTCAGTAGGCGGGGAGCTGAATTGCTGAAAGAGGCCAAGAGAAACCCTCAGCTCAGAAGGGAAGGCAGTTTCCCTTGCAAGTCTGAGCTTAGGATAGGTCATTGAAGAGAAAACCCAAGAGCCTGGCATTCAGGAAGGGAAATGTCTAATTCTCCTTTGATTCTACAGCAGCAGACATCAGAAGTTGAAAATTGATGTTAGTGATGCGTGTGTATCCTGACAACTTTTAAATTAGTTTTAATGTTTTGCAAAGCAGAAGAATGCATATTATATTTTGAAATAATATCAGTAAATATGGTTGAAAAAAATTGTTTTAACTCAGCCAAATATCAAGAAAATTTACCCAGGTGTAGCTTTTACTCTATACGGATGCTAGAAAAATTAAAAATTACTGGGTTGACTTTTCTGTGATCCGATCAACTGGCAATTTTGGAAAGAAAGCAAGAATTATGAAAATGAGTGCAAGTTTAAACTGACTTGTTTGCCTCCTAGCTTCATTCCTCTGAAGATGATTAAGAGCCTCCATTTAATTTGTGCTTATTATTAAAGAAACAAAATCTTCTTAATTGAGATTAAAGTCCAGTTTTGCATTTGCAGTTTCTCATGAATTTATTTCTGCATATATATGGAAGTTGAATACTAATACGTTTGATTTTTCACATTTGTAGCAATGAGGCTTAGTTGGATATAACACAAAGTTTTTGTTAACTAGTATAAAGATGTAACCTTGGAAATCTAATTATAAGATTTAATATCAATGCATAATCAATACTTCGGTATAAAATATTTTCCCAGGTTTTAAAAATACCTGGGAAATATATATGTAAAAATATATGTAACAGATATATTTTGTTTTCAGGTGTTAAAAAAGGTGTGAAATCTCTATATTTGTAATATAGGCACACTTTTTATATTTATTATAGTAAGTTCCAAACGTGTGTAGATTTAGAGAGACTAGTGTAATGAATCCCTGTATCACCATCACCTGGTTTCAGCAGTTACCAGACTGACAGTTTTATTTCATCTACCCTTCTTACTCCCCTTGTACCTGACTTGGATTATTTTCAAACCATTCCCCATCTTGAGCAGCCATGATTCTCTCTTGCCACCTGGTGGCAGCATACCATAGTTTGAAAGTTATTAAGGCTTTTGAGGTTATAATTATAAAAAACAAAGGATAGGAGAATGAGGAACTGTTGCTTAATGGTTATAGGATTTCTGTTTGTGGTAGTGAAAAAGTTTTGGAAGTAGATAGTGGTGATGGTTGCACAACACTATGAATATAACTTCTCCCACTGAATTCTACACTAAAAATGTTTAAAATGGTAAATTTTATATCATGTATATTTCACTATAATACAGAAAAAACAGAAAGGGGGAGATAACCTCATGACTATATTTGATAGCATATAAATACATAAAGGGATTCAGTAGTATGGTTCTTGTGAAAAGAACTAGTCTGTGTTTGTTATGCTGTCTTCTTTTTGAGGAGAAAGACCCTAGTGAGCTTCCAGAATTTGAACAGCAAAACCATGATAAGTAACACACAAAATTTGAACTCCTTGGATATAGGGAGGGGTCTGGAAAGCTTCTTCCATCTAGTTGAACAGCTTCCCCACTCCCACCCCATTATATGGCCCAAAATGTTTTAAACCATGGCAGATCTCTGAGTAGTTCCTTTATGAACCCAAACCATTATTCATTAGAGTTAAAAGTATTTGTAGAGATCAGGTATTGGGTGTTTTAAGCGGTTTACTGTTTAGGTCTAGTTCAACCTGAGATAATCATACACTAAAAATTTTTATGGGAGGAAGGTATGGATGTAGGCGCTTTCTGGAGAACATTGCAGATGATAAGAAAACATGTTTGGTGTTGTAGATGCTCTTTTTAAACATGTGCAAATGAATTCCAGAGAGATTGGCTGGAACACTGCCTCACAGCTAGTCAGTCAGTGGTAGGGCTGGGCTCTTTGTGGTTTACCATCACTACTTTATAGCATGTCAAGAGCAAGATAGTGTTCATTCTGCTTTTTCCCTTTTCTTGTGTTCTTTTTCCTGATAATTGAGAGGTTTGGTTATCGAAGCCAATTTTTGGTAACCAGAAAATTAAGTCAACTAGAATATGCAGTTTTTCTGAGAAGTCTGCTTGGGGAGGTTTTACTATATTTGATCATTTCAGTTAGCATTTGCATGATACTTTGATACAATTTATGACAATAAACACACATTTAGGAGCTGCAGAGAGAAGGTTTTGGGTAGTGAATCACTGACCTTAGTCGGCTTTAAGACCTGTTCTGCCTTTGCTCTGGCGTTAGCTCTCTGTATGCCTCAAGCCGAGTGATGCTCAGTAGGACTGGTAGAGGAGGATTTTTTTTTTTTCTTGTCACATCACGCAGCTTGCAGGATCTTAGTTCCCCAACCAGGGAGTAAACCCATGATCCTTGCAGTGGAAGCGCAGATTCTTAACCACTAGACTACCAGGGAATTTCCTAGATTTGATGAGCTTTAAGGGCTCCTTTCAGCAGTGCCGTCCAGAGCTGTTAAGCTGAATGTGGGCTTCAGTATTGCAGTGAAGAATCACTCTCTTCCACCCTTTTAGTTAAAAAGAGTTCACAGGGTAGAAGCAGCTACTTTAGGATGCTCATGACAGTAATTATGCACATAGTGAAAACAAACCCAGTTTTGAAGTTAACATGAATAAATTTTTGTTTAGGGCTCCATACAGTTATTAAATTTTTTGAATGTTGAAATCTTGGGCTTCTTCTTGGCGGAGGTCCTTAAGGTTATTGGGTTTGAAAGAAAACAAAGTAAAAAGGTAGTTGGCAAGACTGTTTCCTTTCTGGGTTGACATTTCTGTTTCTTATACAATAGTTTTAAATCTCAAGCATATTGCTGCTGCTGCTGCTAAGTCACTTCAGTCGTGTCCGACTCTGTGCGACCCCACAGACGGCAGCCCATTGGGCTCCGCCATCCCTGGGATTCTCCAGGCAAGAACACTGGAGTGGGTTGCCATTTCCTTCTCCAATGCATGAAAGTGAAAAGTGAAAGTGAAGTTGCTCAGTCGTGTCTGACTCAGCGACCCCATGGACTGCAGCCTACCTGGCTCCTCCCGTCCATGGAGTTTCCAGGCAGGAGTACTGGAGTGGGGGTGCCATTGCCTTCTCCCTCAAGCATACTAAGAGGGCTTAAAACTTCAGAGTCTGTAAAGTAGTTATATTTTCTTTGCTTCTCTAGGGGCTTATTCCTTTCCTTGGTTATCTATTTCAACAGGTCATTGGTTATTCAACCTTACATCACATTACCAAATGTCCACACATCTAGGGCTAATTGTTAGTAGTTATTACTACTTAATAATGATTGCCTGTGGTTCAGATGGTAAAGAATCTGCCTGCAGTGCAGAACACTTGGGTTTGATCCCTGGGTTGGGAAGATCCACTGGAGAAGGGAATGGTTACCCACTTCCAATATTCTTCCCTGGAGAATTCCAAGGACAGAGTAGCCTGGCGGTCTATAGTCTATGGGGTAATAAAGAGTCAGACATGACTGAATAACTGATCACAGTAATAACTTACTTAGTAGTTATTACTAATTTAGCCAAAGGGAGGGAGATTTACATCTCTCCTTGGTGTCCCAGGTGGCACAGTGGTAAAGAATCCCCCTGCCAATGCAGGAAACAGGAGACATGGGTTCAATCCCTGGGTCAGGAAGATCCCCTGGAGAAGGAAATGGCAACCCACTCCAGTATTATTGGCCTGGAAAATTTCATGGACAGGGGAGCCTGGTGGGCTACAGCCCATGGGGTCGCAAAGAGTCAGCTACGACTGAACAACTGAGCACAGAGATAGCAGAATTTGTCTTCTGAATTCAGATTGAGTATCATGTCTTTCCATTCAGAAGTGTTTCTTTAATATTTATTATGTGCCCAGCACTGTGTTGGACTTAGTGTAGCAGAACATTAAGTCCTGGCTGCTGTTCTTAAGCAGTTCTTGGTCTAGAAGGAGAAGCAAACGTTGTGATGTGTTTTGACATGTTATGTGGGGGTCTGTGCAGCACAAGAGTATCTAGATTTTGCTGTTCAGGCACCGTGATGAGACTCTAGAGTCAAAATTTTTAACCACACATGGTCACAAGAGCTTAGTCAGTTTAATGTCCATGTATTTAAACTTAATCGTTTTTAGATTGCATTTTTATTTTAATGCAAAGAAATACAGTCATTTCCAAACCATGCCCTTGTTCCAAATTTTCTTAACAAGAAGCATAAGAAAAAAGCATTTCATATAAACTGTTATATTGGACTCACATTGTTCTCAACTCTTGAGAAATTGCTGGGAAAATCTCACTGTGTTTATGAGCCCTTTATATTAACTCCTTGGCCTCAAACTCCAGGAAAAGAAAATAACACTTCTTGTGATAAAAATCAGCATAACATTGCCAGAGCCTGTGCTCAAAGGGCCAGAGGTCGTGCCTGGAGGCTGTTAGCATAATTAGGTCTCTGCAGGGCTGGCTTACTGAGCCACTCCCCGACCTGAGTGAGGTCCAGTTGTGCATGTGGACCACACAGAAAAGCATGTGAGTTTTTAGTACATCATAGACTTTCCTATGCGAGAGCCAAAACTTTGTGGAGGGGGAAGAAGAAAAACAAGGGCTAGATGAGAGGCAGAATGCGTGTAGGACTAGACAAAGCAAGTCGTAAACGATGTCTGTGTAGGAATGGCTCTCATGTACCGCTTCAAGTTGATGTGTTTCAAGCCCAGATGAGAGTTGAAAGGGAGGATTTCAATACATCTTCTCCTAGGCTGTCACTTCAGGAGACATGTTAGAGCTGTGAGGTGTTTCTGTAGAGGAACATGTTCACTGCTGGTGTTGGTTGTTTTGTGACAGTCATCAAGTGCAGCTGATGCTCAGAAGTACTGAGTTGGAAACCTGGATTAAGGAGCTGTAGCTTGGCTTTCAGACAGCCGTGTGCCTCTGTGCTTTAGGAGACTCTCTCACTCACCTGGTTCTGTCTCTCACCCTCCCCAGGTGTTTCTGGTCTGTGGTTTGACTTCTTGCCTTAGTGTGAACTGTTTGTTTACGCTTTCTCTCATCCCAACTCCATAATTTATTTGTAAGTGTCTCTATACCAGTGTTATAGCCTCCATTGCTTTGATATATATGGCAGCCAGTTATCCAATCTCAAATTGTGTACGTGGTTGACAAAAGTGAAAAATGAAGTCGCTCATTCTTGTCCGATTCTTTGCGACCCCATGGACTATCGCCTAACAGGCTCCTCCATCCATGGGATTCTCCAGGCAAGAATACTGGAGTGGGTTGCCATTTCCTTCTCCAGAGATCTTCCCAACCCAGGGACTGAACCCAGGTCTCCCGCATTGTAGGCAGACGCTTTACCATCTGTGCCATCAGGGAAGTCCTACGTGGCTGACAAAGGATTTCTTGATTTATAAAAACCATTAACATGAAAGAGAATGGAACAAATGATGATTAAGTTCATTATACAACTAACAATTTAACAGTTATTAGAAAGCAAAAATTATATGAAATCATATTCTCTCAAAGTTGGAGACATGCCCATGAAATCAACTTGTCTTAATATGTCCATTGTCTTTTTGCTGACTATGTTCAATTTCTCTGCCACTTTCAGATTTTCTCAGAGAGCATCTCACGATTAATCCCCCCCGGAATTTATCGTTGTTGTTCTTTGCTTCTATTTAATGATTCTTGTTGTTAGGTTGTCTTTGAGTGTCCCTAAGTCACATCGTTTGTGGGTCTCTGTCATTCTAGGGGGAGGGGAGCATCATCAGAACATGCTGCCCCATGGTAAGAAGGAGTGAGATGATCCACCCTTGTGTCGTGCTGAACCCTGGTGAGGCCCCGTGTATGCTGAGTCAGCCAGTGTGCTTTAGGAGATTTGAGCCTTTGTGGTCTCTGCAGAATCTGCTGAGGCCTAAGGGATACTGCAAGATTTCCTGAACTGTCCATTCTGTGAGTTCTCAAAAATGACATTTTACTGAAGTATTTTGCTGCAAAGTAGCTAGCTGCCAGTTTATTGTCTCTTCCAGGCCTTTATTTCGTCAGTAACTTTCTAGTGAATTGAATTCTTTGGATACTTTTCAGCCTTGATTTTTGGTTGAAATTCTTTATCACTATTGAAATCCTTCTGCCTTTGCTTCAGTGAACTGTTCTGTCCTGATCATTCAGTCTTTCCTTTTAGATGCTTTGGTGGTTTTTTTCTTTGTTCATGCCTCAAATCAGCAATGGCAAACTGGCAATCTGTGGTTCAGATCTGGTTTGCTGACATGTTTTATTTAGTCCTTAAAGGGTTTTGAAAATGTTTATAGTAGTTGTCAATAATAAAAGGGTAATATTCTATATTAAGAATCTGAATGTAGCTCTCTTCAGAAGAATGAGCTGGCTGCGCTGGGTGGCCAGTCCCTTGTGGCAGTGTTCGTGAGATCACTGGGAGGGGCATGTGTTTGCTTCAGGGGCTGTGGCTCCATGCCATGCACTTCACTCATTTGTTCATTGCCTAGTTTCTGTACATTTGCATTTGCAACTCATCTGCCACAGCATCTGAAATCTCATCTTCTCTCCATGTGCTGTCCCTGAGCACCTCTGCCTCATCAGCCGCAAAAGCCAGGTGGACGAGTCTGTTTGCCATCTTAAGGAATGGTTTTTCAGTTCAGTTCAGTTTGTGCCTGCTTTTCAGTGTTTGAGTTCATTTCTTCTTTGCATTTTAATCACGTTATTTTTGTTGTTTTCAGGTCTATAAGGTTTGATAGCTTGAAATAATTTCCCAGTTCTGTGTATTAATTGAAACCTTCTATCTGCTTGTAGTGATTCCTAATTGCCATTCAGGAGTTCTGTGTCCCAACAACTGGGTGGATGTTTTATTGTGCATAAAAATGATACAAAGATTGAGTTGCTTTGCTTTTACTTTTTTAATGTATATCTTTAGTAGCACTGTCGTTTTTCTTACTCTTGTAGCTTTCATACCTTTGCTCTAACACCTTCATGTAAAAACCTGTCTTTGAGGTTTATACCACACTACCCTTTACTCCTCATTGTGGCCATCCACTAAAACTGGCACCGACGTTTCTCTCATCCCACTCCTCTCTAGTTCATGAGGGATTTTGTCATCTGGTTCATAGTGTTGCTCTCCTTACTCTGAATCTTACTGCCTCTATGCCTCTGACAATCCATTCAACATGCTGCACTCTAGGAGCTTAAAATCTACTTGGAGATAATAAACATAGTATGTAAAAACAGTAAAAGTCTTACATAAAAATAACATTTTAAGGCATCTGCAGAAGAAGTAGCATAGGTCTTTGTTTGATAAATTGCTGATAAAATTATATAAGCAGTTTTTTGAAGGGTTGAAGTCTCTTTCAATCTAGACTCATGTTTCTGTGCAGAGATATATCACTCTATGTAATTTCCTTGGTGTGTCTTTTTCTGGGGAGGAGTAGCTGATCTTATTAGAGAATATGGGCAAGGAACTAGTCAGGGCCTACCTCTCATTCTGTCTCCTCTCCCCTTTGCTGAACAGCCAGCCGCTGGTAGCCTGTTCCTCTGACTTTTCCATAAACAGACCTCCCTGTGGGGAAACCTGTGGTTTTCTATGACTGTGATGGAGCCAGTAAATTAGTTCAGTTCAGTAGTGAAGTTTTAGGAAGACACTGTTGCTATGCCTTTAAGTTACATTTTAAAACACGGGCTTTACCTGTAATAAAACTGACAGTTTGATCTCCATCTGTTTGGCTTTTTTGTCTTATTTCTTAATTATTCCAGAAGTGGGTAGGATAGGTAGCTGGGAGGAAGGGATTTTATTTAATGATACCCTAAACCACTGTGGTAACAACTGCTAAAATGTTCTTAGGGAACATGATTCTAGCTTTTTGAGGTTCAAGTTGAGTATTGAGAGAGAGCAGAATTCAGGTGGGATTTTGTTGTTGTTTTATCATTTTATTTATTTACTTTTGGCTGTGCGGGCTCTTCTCTAGCTGCAGTGAGCGAGGGCTACTCTCTAGTTGAGGTGTGCGGGCTTCTCATAAGGTGCTTCTCTCGTTGTGGAGCATGGGCTCTAGAGCACAGAACCTTCCGCAGCTGCGGTTCCCGGGCTCTAGAGCACAGGCTCACAGTTGTGGTGCTCGGGCTCAGTTGTCCCGCAGCATGTGGGGTCTTCCTGCATCAGGGATCAAACCCATGTCTCCTGTATTGGCAGGCAGATTCTTTACTACTGAGCTACTAGGGAAGCCCTCAGGTAGGATTTTGGAAGTGTGTTGACTTGAGAAAATGCAGGGAGATAAAGGTGAGTTCAAAGAACAGGAAGTTGATAGCTGGCTTGAACAAAAGGGTTCAAAAGATGTTGGTAGTGATGATTGGCCAGGACAGATTGTATAGGACTTTGAATGCCTGATTGAGAAATTTGACTTTTAATCTTAAAAGTAGCAGAAAGCAATTGATGGATCCTCTGTAGGGGAATGATAATGTTTAAGTGACACATTAGGAAAAATTTTTGAATTTATGTTTCAATATAATATAATACATAAAAGAATATATTATCATTAGTATCTAAGAGCCGGCTAACGTTCAGTGGTAACACGTAATGTTCACTGTAAATCATTTTGGTAGCACAAAAGATTTAATATACTAGGAAATAATCTTTCTTGAAGATACTCATTGCTTAAGTAGCTGTGATTTCTTTGAACAGACAGCTGTTTCACAAGCTGATTTAGATGGACTTGGAGTCACCTTTTAGTGTTAGAATTAACTTCCCAAAGCAAGCCTTTTTGAAGGACGTGTACTTTTTTTTTTTAACTGAGGGATGTTTTTATTGTGTTGGACTGTTTGTAGTCTTTGGCAAAATAAAATGAGATGAGAAAAATAGTTTTGGAATCTGTCCAAGGTAATGTAATTCAATATTAAGAAAGATTTGGCAGAGTAACCCTGAACAGGTAAAAAGCCTGCTAAATGAAATTACATAAATTATATCCTTAATTAGCAGCTGACGTTCATGGAGAGGTTGGTTGTATGGCATATATAGATGGCTGAGGTCACAATAGGTGCCTACCAACATGGGCAAAGACCATTTTGTAACCTCAACAGTACAGTATGAAATAGAGAAGGGTGCTCCTTTTCCACTGAGCTTTCTGTTTCTCATTATTTCTTCTGCTGCTTTCTCCTCTACCCACTCCAGCACCCCATTCCCCTACTTCCTAGCCACTGTTGTGGTTACAGGGGCCGTGCCCAGCTTTCCCTTGGCTGTGTTAGATTGGCTGGCAGATGAAACCAAAAATAAGTCTGTTTGTGGGATTTTCAGGACTGTCAGACCATGAGCTACTTTAGAAAGATAGGGTAGAAAGGCTAAATCAGTATCTGGGGTGCTTTGTGTGGGTAATTTTTATTTTAATTATACAGGTAATACTTTTTCTCTTTTGTTATTGGTTTTCAGTTATGCAAGTAGTGCTTGAAGATGCAGACAATATAAAATATGTAAATACCCCTAGTCCCATTATCCTTTTCATGAATAATTACTGTTAACAGTTTGTACATATTCCTGGATAAATGGGACCTTTTTGTATTTATTGTTTTGCACCTTGCTTTTTTCACTTTATGTATATTTGTGGTCTTTCTATGTCAGTAACTTTCATGAGGTCTGCATAATAAGTAGATCATAGGAAGGAATAGCAATGGTTTATTTAACCACTTTCATATTGATGAATGCTAGTAAGATTTTCCCAGTTACAGGCTATGCCAGTGTCTGGAGGTTTTCTTTCTTTTTTTTTTTTTTTTTTGGAGGTTTTCTTTGATATGTTTTAAGAATAACCACTTATTAACTTTTTAGTGCCAGACAATGCGAAGTTTTCTATATACATCATATAAACTTTGCAATAACCTATATCATAGGTGTTACACCCCTTTCCAGATAAGGAAAAAAATTAAAGCTCACGTGGCCAAGGTCTCATGGTCCATGAATGGAAGAACAGGGGTTAAAACCCAAGCCTGTCCCATCACAAAACCTTGCTTCTTTTCCACTTTTCATTTCTAAGACTATATCAACAAGTAAAAAAAAAATTTTTCCACCAGTGCTGATGTTAGAATTAGCTTGAATATAATTTTTGTGTTCTAATTTAAAATTCATTTCTTGTTTATTTGTAGCTTTCCTCTCTGTTGCTTTTCATGCATAGCTCTGTTCTGCATAGATTTGAAATATGGCAATATGAAGTGGCCCTTGTGACTCATTATATCTGTTTCTTTCACTTTGTGGGTTAGAGAATAACAGTATACTGTGTAGCAGTATTCAAGACTGAGAGAAATGTGTAGTAATAATTTTTTTTCAATTCAAGTATAGTTGATTTACAATGCTGTGTTAATTACTACTGTACAGCAGAGTGATTCAGTTATATATACATTCTTTTTTGAAATTCTCTTCCCTTATGGTTTATGATAGAATATTGAATATAGTTCTCTGTGCTATACAGTAGGACTTTATTGTTGATTCTTTCTGGATATAAAAGCTCACATCTGCTAACCTCAACCTCCCACTCCATCCCTTCCCCAAGTCCCTCCCCCTTGGCAACTACAGGTCTCTTCTCTATGTCTGTGATTCCATTCCTGTTTCATAGATGGGTTCATTTGTGTCTCAGCTTAGATTCCACATGTGAGTGATATCACATGGTATTTGTCTTTCTCTTTCTGACTTTTTTCACTTAGTATGATAAACTGTATTTGTATCCATGTTGCTGCAAATGGCATTATTTTGTTCTTTTATTATGCTGAGCAGTATTTCATTGTATATATGTACCATATCTTCTTTATCCATTCATCTGTTGATGGACATTTAAGTTGTTTCCATGTCTTGGCTATTGTGAATAGTGCTGCTATGAATGAAGGAATGAGCAGAAGACGTAAGTAGACATTTCTCCAAACAGGAAATACGCACGGCTCATAGGCACATGAAAAGATGCTCAGCATCGCTAATTATTGTTCAGTCGCTCAGTTGTGTCTGACTCTTTGCCACCCCATGAACTGTAGCACGCCTTGCTTCTGTGTCCTTCTCTATGTCCCGGAGTTTGCTCAAACTCATGTCCATCATGAGTTGATGATGCCATCCAACCATCTCATCCTCTGTCGCCTCCTTCTCCTCCTGCCGTCAGTCTCTCCCAGCATCAGGGTCTTTACTTTACCTATGGTTGATTCATGTTGAGGTTTGACAGAAACAGCAAAATTCTGTAAAGCAGTTATCCTTCAATAACTATATGGCCAGAATGAGGTGCCACCTCACACCAGTCAGAATGGCCATCATTAAGTATATAAATAACAAATACTGGAGAGGGTGTGGAGAAAAGGGGACCCGACAGTTCCCCCTCCTGTTAGTGGGAATGTAAGTTGGTGCAGCCACTCAGGAAAACAGTATGGAGGCTCCTCAGAAAACTAAAAATAGAATTACCATGTGATCCAGCAGTTCCACTCCTGAGCATATATCCAGACAAAACTATAATTTAAAAATTCTAAAAGACACATGCACCTAATAATAATTGGTAAGCTTCTGATTTCTGCATCATGAAGCTTTTTACCTTTCCTGGTATTGCTTTGCCCTTCCCCGGAGATGCTCAACATTGCTAATGACTGTTGTTCTAATAATCATCATACTAAGAGAGCAAGAGAGGGCATCTCTCCCCAAGCAGGGGAAGATGCCAGGCCTCATACCTAGCCAGCTGAGTAGAGACAACTTTTTTCCTTCCAATTAGGAATGGCGTTGACAGTTCCCCCCACCTCCCTACCTCTTTGACTTTGTGTAAGTAAATGTATCCGAGAATGAGTGTGCTTTCCTATCTCCAGGCCTTTGCCCTAGCTGAATGAAAGCTTTGTACTGTACTGTGCTGTATTGACTGTCTTGAAACTCTTCCTGCTAAGTGGATTGGGATGAAGTATATGGAGAGAGGAATCTTGAATACTTGGTCTAGAGCAGTGAATCTAATTGAGAATCCTGGACTACTTTGAAGATCTGTTTAAAAAAAAAAAAACACTGGATTGCCTTTGCACTTAAGGTCTAAGTTAACCATCTTGACAAGCTATTTTAGGCTTTGTTTTCCCTTTGTGGGTTGAAAGTTGACTGAAGCTAGGACCCATGTTTTTGCTGCTTTTACCCTCCTTCCAGCACCAAGCTCAGCCTGACAGCGAGTAGCATTAATTGGCTTATCACTCATTAGATGATAAGTGGACACTATTTTTTAGGTTGTTGCCCTTAGAAAGCTTTGAATTTGAGTGGAAAAGTTTAGTTACCCAGATGGAGGATAAACATTTTACAACCAAGGATGTGTGAATAATTTTAGGAGAGATAGCAACAGTAACTGACCCAAGTTTAGGTAAATTTTCCTCTGAGTTGGTTTTATGTACTGGCATTTATATATTTGGTCTCAGTAACATATATGACCCATCTGATACTGGGTGAGAAATGGCATCTTGGATAGTAAGGTTGACGGGTGAGTTCTCTCATTTTTCCCTTACTTAGCTGAAATGCCAGGAGAGGGAGGGAAGGGCTGGCCATGTGCCACTGCAGCCTGAGGGGCCTTTTAAGTAGCCACTCCTATCCTATTTGCTTCTTCAATGTTCACCTGTGTAGAGGCAGCAAAAAGAGAAGAGGAAGAGCCTGACTTTTTGCTCCTCTGGTGGCAGAAACTGCTTTCTCTCAGAACTAGCAAGTCAGGGAACAAACTTCAAAGATTAGTGACCCAGGTTGCCATGGCAAGGCTGAAAGATGGATGGCTATTCATTTTTATAGTATTTATTCTTAGGTTCCCATTCTTTAGAGCTAATCTTACTGAGTCTTTTCCTGCTATTGATTGTGCTTCTGTAAATTAGAATATTTCCCAAATATTATAGAAGAAAAAAAAAGGATGTAAATGAATCTAAGATGATTTTTTATCTATCATTACTATTTTAATAATGGGCAGTTATCTTTTAGAAAAGGAACTGAGTGGTTTAACTCTTTCCAAATTGAATTGAGCACTCTTTTCATTTGGATTACCAGTTTAATGTCCGCTTTCCCGTGGAGATTGTTTGGTGCATCCCCATATACTTTACAATGAACTTAACACAGGTTTTTACTTTTCTACTCACTCTTAACATTTTGGTACCTTCCTCATAAAAACAAAACAGAACACCCTGCTACCACTCGAGAGCAAGAAAAGCCTAATTTTAGTGGAAGATTCATCTTTAAAACATTATTACACAATTATGAATATACACACAGAAGGCTGTCTTTAGCATTAAGAGCTGATAGCATTATATGGGAAGCTTAATATTTAAATGAGTTGTTTTGTGATTTGAAACAGGTGGGTTTTTTTTAAGGCAATTCAGAGAAGTTTTTAAAATTTTAGTTGATTTACAATGTTGGGCTAATTTCTACTGTATAGCAAAGTGACTTACTTATACACATATATGCATTCTTTTGTATATTCTTTTCCATTATGGTTTGTCCCGGGAGATTGGATATAGTTCTTTGTGCTTAACAGTAGGCCCGTGTTGTTTGTCCATTCTCTATATTAAATTTCGCACCTACTAACCCCAGACTCCTAGCCCATCCCTTTCCCACCCCTTTCCACTTGACAGTTCTGTTCTCTGTGTCTGTGAGTCTATTTCTGGAAACAGGTGATATTTTTTAAGAACTAAAAACCTGTAAGCCCCAGTATATAAGAAAACACAGAAACCTAGCAAGAAACTAAGTTATATTTGTTACCTAGAAAACTCTATTCTCCGTGGGAGAGCTTACTTATTTCTGAAATTTCTGTGACTTAATCATTTTGATCCAAACACAAAATGTGACATAATTGTGTTGGAGGACTGGATGAGATAGGAAGTGGAACAGGAGGAATGGAAGAGTTTAGCTGTTTGATAGTAGTATGACCGAAATTAAATAGTGAAAGTGTTAGTCGCTCAGTTGTGTCCAGCTCTTTATGACCCTGTGGACTGTAGCCCTCTTGGCTCCACTGTCCATGGAATTGCACAGACAAGAATACTGGAGTGGATTGCCATTTCCTTCTACAGGGCATCTTCCTGTGATTGAACCCAGGTCTCCTACACTGCAGGCATGTTCTTTACGGTCTGAGCCACCAGTTCAGTTCAGTCGCTCAGTCGTGTCCGACAAGGAAGCCCTATAAATAACATAAAATTTGATAGCCAAGCAGTAGTCATATATGCATATTATGTAGGAAAATTGAGGTCAGTACTGGAAGGAATGCCTAAGAGATTTGATCATGCTTGCCTCTGGGAGGGGAGACTAGAGACTGGGGTGGGGTTGGTAGTAGAGTTCTGTTTTCATCATAAACCACTTCATTCTTTTTTATTTTTTTAAACTTCAATACATGACTAAGCTTACATTTACAAGATGACATTTCACAGAATTGACTGGGAAATGCGTCTTTATAGAATTTGTTAAAATATAAGATAAGTGAAAGGCAGAGAGAGACCTTTTTTACATATACCATGTCACTAGTGCCTAGGATAGATCTGACACAGTGGGGTTTGATAAATATTTATTGAATGAATAAAGCAATTGCAGAAATGAAACTTCTGGAGTATCAGTGAGATTAGAACCTTCAGGATAGAAGGCAAATGCTGTCTGCTGAGCTGTAAACTCCATAGAGCAAGGGAGTTTTTTGATTGCTTTTTGCTGTGTCTTATACATGGGTGTCTGCTACAGAGTAGGTACTCAGCAGATGCCCAGGGCTCGCTTTAAAATGGATTATTCAAGAATTATAGCCTTGAGAGCTAGAAATAAGGGTACTTCCCTCAGCTTGTGTCTTGTTGCATCTATTCAGTTGAAGCATACTCCTTCCCTCACTTGATGGATCCTTTGTTAGGCATAAAATCAGAGCTAATCAATTGTGCAAAGTCTTTGTATTCAGTAAACTTTTTTAGTAGCGCTTTCTATGACCAAAACTTGGCATTAGGTTCTACAGAGGTTATAAAGATGAATAAGGCTCAGTCTCTTGACTCCAAAGAAAATATAATCCAGAAGGGAAATCGAATTTCTATGCATTTAACTGTTATATACAGAACGTATTATGAGGCCTGAGCAGCTTGTGTGGGGAAAGGATGATGATTCAGGAAGGCTTCCTTTCCTTTCTCTCCCCATCTATTCCTGCCACCCTGACTTTCACTCTTATTTCATTTCTACCTGACTTTTTTCTGCATTTAGTTAGTGCCTGCCATGAGCCAGGAATTATGCTCCATGCTAGAATAGGAAAAGATAAGGATCTTATGGTCTGGTTGGAGAGACATGTAACCAAAAAATGACAGTATGATCAGTGCAATCGAAGAGTTCCAGTGAAAAATTAAGGAATTAGACAGTGTTTCACAGGCACATCAGCAGCCTTGGTTGGAATAGAAGTGTTATTCATAGCCCCATTTCTTGAATTACTATGTGCCAGGCACTGTGCTGTGAGCATTTTCATATATTTAACCTTAATAATAATCCTCAGAACAACTCTGAAGTAGATGTAAGTATATATAACTATTCCCACTTTAGAGCTGAGGAAGGCATGTAATATGTTGAATGACTTGCCTTAGATCACGTATTCAGTAGATGACTAAACTGTATCTAGGTCTGACCCCCAAAATTCATTCTATTCAAGAAAGAAATAGAAATGTATAATGATGTAGCCACTTTGGAAAACAATTCCTTAAAAGGCTGAGAAGAGGTCCGTGTGACCGAACAGTTCCACTCAAGAGAAGTAAAGCAAACATCAATGCAAAAATGAATGGCTTAACAGCACTATTGACAATTATACCGAAGTGGAAACAACCCAAATGTGCATCAGTTGATGAACGGTTATCCACACACTGGAGTATTATTTTATCATAAAAGGAAATGAATTGATACATGTTATAACATGGGTGAACCTTGCAAACGAACATTAAGCTAAGTGAAAGAAGTCAGTTATTGTACAAAAGCCACATTTTATGAGTTCATTTATATGAAGTATCCAGAATAGGCACATACGCAAGCTAAACTGGTGATTGTCCGGGGCTCATGCAAGGGGAAAAATGAGGTGTAATGGCCTTAGGTTTCTTTTTAGAGTAATGAAAATGTTCCAGAATTGACTGTGATGATGGTTGCACAACTTTGTGAATATACTTAAAAAAACAACAACAAAAAACCTTTGGGACTTGCACTGCAGGGGCCTGGGGTTCAATCCTTGGTTGGAAACTAAGATCCTGCCTGCTGGGACTTCCCTGATGGTTCAGTGGTTAAGAAGTTGCCTTGAAATGCAGGGTAAGTGGGTTCGAACCCTGGTCAGAGAACTAAGATCCCACATGCAGTGGAGCAAATGAACCCTCGAGCCACAGCTAGAGAATCCATGCACTACAACAAAAGACCCTGCATGCTGCAACGAAAATCTGACACAATCAAATAAGTACTTTTTAAAAAGATCCTGCATGTCATGTGGTACAGCAGAAAAAAAAAGAGACAACAACCCAACTTTAAACTTTACACTTTAAATAGATTAATTGTATGGTATGTAAATTATATCTCAACAAAATTGTTTAAAACAAAATATCTTGGAACTCTGAAATTGAGTTTTCTGCTCTTGGGAGCTGAAAGTATCGTTAAGATCTTATTGTAAAAGTAATTAAGCAACTGAGTCACTTACAGAGTAAAACTGGCTTTTTCCTCACATGTTATTTATCAAAATTTACCTTACATTACCTGGGCTTCCCAGATGACACGGTGATAAAGAACCTGCCTGCCAATGCGGGAGACGTAAGAGATGTAGGGAAGATTCCCTGGAAGAAGGCATGGGAACCCACTCCAGTTTTCTTACCTGGAGAGTCCCATGGTCAGAGGAGCCTGGTGGGCCACCGTCCACAGGGTCACAAGGAATCGGACATGACTGAAGCGACTTAGCAAGCACACAGTTTATATTAGTACTGTCTTATAGTGTATTATAGAGTTTGTCTGATAAGTTTTGTTTTCTTTTTGGTGGTCTTGTTCCTTTCCATTTTTTCATTTCTTTCTGACTGCGCTGAGTCTCGTTGCTGCCCAGGCTCATTCCCCAGTTCCGTGAGTGAGGGCTGCTCTCTAGCTTCAGCGCATGGGCTTCTCGTTGCAGTGGCTTCTCTTGCTGTAGAGCACAGGCTCCAGGGCACGCGGGCTTCAGTAGCTGCAGCTCCTGGGTGCTAGAGCGCAGGCTTGATAGTTGTGGTGCGGGGGCTTAGCTGCTCTGTGGCGTGTGGGATCTTCCTGGATCAGGGATTGAACCCATATCTCCTGCACTGGCAAGTGAATTCCTTACCACTGAGTCACCAGAGAAGCCCTGTCTAGTAAGTTTTAAATAAGTTTTCTAAAAATAGTGCAGTCTGTTCTGCAAGTTCATTTGAAGAAAACTTGAAACATTAAGGATAGATGAGTAAGTAAAGTTGGATTTTAACAACTGAGTGATAGTAAATCTTTGGAGCAGATATCTTTGGAAGTTATTAGTTGGTTGTTAAAACCTGGAACCTTTGTGACACTTTTCTTTGCAGTTGTGCTATAGACTCTGGTTTCCCAGTACCAGTTGTGAAGGCTACTACAAGTGATACGACTAAAACCCAGCAAGATCATGTTCTAGAGTGTAGTAGTCTACAGGCTGAGGATTGGATATGGCTCAATAAGTTTTCCTGTCCTGCTATAAAATCAGTCACTTTTACTCTTCTGCCAGAGTAAAAGGTAAAGAGCCCTAAAAAAACCAGTATATGGGAGCAGACCCAAAAATTCAGACTCAAGTGCTGAGAGTATCTTTTAGACAGTAATTACGGTGACAGTAAGTACAGGCAAAGTGCTGGGGCTGGCTTTTACAAAGTCTACCTGTCTCTGTCAGTATAGAGTGAACAAGATGTAGCTTAGGGTTTTGTTTTGTTTTGTTTTATTGAGTTCAAATGCGTTTTAGTATCTATGCCAATTATTTGAATTGTGGTGGTTGGTAGGCTAATTAAGTTTCAGAAGACTGATTTGGAAAGGTTGTTAATACCTCAGAAAACAGGACCAAATTTCAGAATAATTAAGTTATATAGAATACCAACTATGTGAAGGGCCTGTACCAGTGTCCTACAGAATCTAGAAGCTGTGTAAGACCTAGCATCTTTTATCTAAATTTCACTGCCTCCTTGTGAGAACTTACAAGTCCATCTGTCACAGTCAAAGAATGAATTCTGCCTTGCTATTTTGTCTTTGGATTATCAAGGAGATTCTGTCAGGACATGACTTCCATCATAGCCCACTTCTGACCCAAGTTAATCACTTGACATCCTTGGGACGTATGGGAAATAACTGTTCCAAGCCTTGATCATAACCTTGTGTACTTAAATGAAGTGAAAATTACTCAGTCGTGTCGGACTTTTTGCGACCCCATGGACTGTATAGTCTACGGAGTTCTCCAGGTCAGAATACTGGAGTGGGTAGCCTTTTCCTTCTCCAAGGGACCTTCCCAACCCAGAGGTTGAACCCAGGTCTCCCGCCTTGCAGGCGGATTCTTTACCAGCTGAGCCACCAGGGAAGCCTTTATATACTTAATTGGTGTAATAAAAGCCCTGGTTAGATCACTGAAACATGAGGTTTAGTCCTTACCTGCCTATTGTTGGCCTCAGGCCAGGCCAGGCCAGGTCAATGATTGTATGTCTGTACTCCTAGTTCTTGGTATGTTAGAGAGACATCACCTTTGAGGAGTTTCATGAATGCGACAGGCAGGTGCTCATAGGTTGGTCTCAGAGGCTTTCCCCAAGGTACTTTTGTCAGAAGTCATTATGGATTTGGACTAGAGCTTAATAACAAAATGAGTAGAGTAAAAATATCCCTGCCTACATGTAGACTAACAGTTGCATCTTAGCAGAGATGCAACAGTTGCCACCAAGATCATTTTGTAGACAGGGTCTCAAAGGAGAGAGAAGGTAAAGGATAGTTCAACTCAAGAATCCTGCTTGTAGTCATGGGGGTGCTGTTGGAGCCCCCTGTATTGCATGGCTGCACTGTGTGGCTTGTGGGAGCTTAGCTCCCCAACCAGAGATCCAACCTGTGTCTCCTGAAGTGGAAGTGCAGAGTCCTAACCACTGACCGCTAGAGAATTCCATCTTTTTTTTTTTTTTTTTTTTGAGTCTTTTTTTTCTTGAGTTTGCTTGTTCTATTTGGTCTAGTATTCCTAGGGATACTTGAAGCTAGACCCCCCACCCCGCCCCCGCTTTTTAACAGATATCGCGGAAAATCAGCATATATATGGATGAACAAAGATAAGAAAAAAATTTCCTCCTGTCACCCAAGGACTATCATTGTTATATCATAGTGTATATTCTTCTGAATGTCTCCTTCACATATCTGTGTATGCATGTATTTGTTTAACCACCATGAAATCATACTATTCATTTTCTTCTTTACTCTGCTTCTTTTAAACATTTTTATTTCAGTAAATTTTCATCTCATCTAATTTCACCATATTCAGATTTTTCCAATTATCTCCCAAATACCTTTTTAACTAGTTGATTTAAACTAATACGCAGTCTGGTATGCACATTGTATCTGATTATTTCCTTTAATTTCTTTTAATCTAGCACAGTTCCTATCTTTTCTTTTTCCTTTTAGAATAATAATAACACTGACTTACTGAGAACTCCTGCAGAACCAACTTTTGGATGAGCTAATTGCTTCCTGTGATGTCTATCCCCTGTGTTTCCTGTAAACTGGCAATCACATCCAATAGTTTGATGGAGCCGAGGAAAGTATTTTTTGCTTGATTACCAAGCAGAGGTGATGTCTGAATTGCACAGTGTATCACATCAGAAGTCACATCTGGTTGGCCCACTGTTAATGATGCTAAGATGGGTGATTGGATTAAGGTGATGGGATTTTATCTCTTTATGGTGTCCTTAGATTCTCCCTGCAATGACAGATAGTGTTTCTTTGGCAGTTTACAGACTCCCATCAGCCATTCACCTAACGATTTTAGCCCTTGGTGATCCTTGCCGGAATCAACCATTTTGTGCAAAATGATGTTTTCTAATTTTGAAATTCCTTCTTTATGTGTCGGCACTCTTCTATAATATAGAACTAGGGCTGTTCATTTACTCTAAAAGGTAGGATAAATGCATGCTTTTAAAAAGGTACTATTAAGGAACTCCTAGATTTTCATGAATATGAAGTGTTTGGGTTGGTTACAGTCTTTTCTTTTTTGTGTGTGTGGTTTTTTTTTGTTTTGTTTTGTTTTTCCCAATACTTAAACTGATAAAACTTTGGCCAGTGGGAGCTGCTGCTTTGGTCCTGTAGAACAGGACTCAGAAAGCAGGTGGTGCTTTGGTTGGTTCTGTTGCTCTTGCCATTGTCCACTTTTGTAGCTCAAAACCTTCACTTTTAAATGCCTAAATCTTTGGAAATTCCTTGGTGATCTAGTGGTTAGGATTCTGCGCTCTTACCGCCAAGGGCCCAGGTTCAATCCCTGGTCAGGGAACCAAGATCCTGCAAGCTGTGTAGTGTGGCAAACAAACAAACAAAAGCACAGAAATCTTTGTTTATGAGGTGACAACTGCTAGCTATTGAGTCTAGGAAATGCTTAAGAGAGGCCCACTTCATACTGCTAGATTAACACACTACCATTACAATGCATTGAGGAATAATTCTAACTGTTCAAAATGCAGCATTCTCATGACAGCTTAAAGATCCCTAACCATTTTTAAAGAGTTGTGCACATTTTGCCCAGACCTCTGCAGTTCAGTTTTGTGGTTTAATGCCTCTTCTTTTTATACTCAGATTTCAAGGAATTTGCATGTATCTCAATGTTTTTCTGCTGATGTTTATTTAAGAAGATTATATGTTTGTTTCACAAACTTAATACAACATTTTTCTCTTCAAAGCAATGTGCTGAAGAGTTTCAGTTACATTCCAACTATCCTTGAGAGAAGATGACATTTGGAAAACCATGCTACATGACAGCAAAGGAGATGTGAGTTCTAGATGGGCCTGGCATTAGGAGACAATATTACTGTGTATAAAGAACTGTTAATGGTCTTGTTTGACAATGTTTTAAGTATATAGTGGTGATGATCAACAGTGTTTCAAGTATATAACATACTAGCATGATAATTTGCTACAAGTGTGTATTTATTGTGTTTTTAGCTCCCTTGTAGGAAAGAAAAAGCAGTAGGAGATATGATCAGAAAGATCTAGGATACCCAGGTCATATGGGACCTTGTAGATGAAGGAGTAAGGACTTTGGATTTTATTTTGAGTGGGAGAAGTAACCAGGGGTTTCAGAGGAGGAGTGACATGATCTGTCTGAACCTTGAAAAGCGTCATTCATGCTACAACATGGAGAACAGACTTGGGAGGTGGAAGGAAAAGTAGAACTAAGGAGACTAGTCAGGAAACTATCACATTAGTCCAGGTGCTGGCTTAGGTAGCAGCGGTGAATGATGCCGAGTAGTTATATTTCAGGCATATTTTTGAAATGGGACCAACAGGATTTGCCAGATCATCAAATGTGGGATGTGAATTAAAGAGAGAAGTTGAGGAAGATGCCAGGGGTTTTGACCAGAGATGCTGGTGAATAGTTATGCCGTGTACTGAAACTGGAGGTAGGTTTTAGAGGACAAGGTCAAGAGCTCAGTTTTGGACATGTTATGTTTGAGATGATGCTTTGATATCTAAGTGATATCGAATAGGTAGCAGGATATAGAAATCTGGATTTCCTTGGGGTAGGAGGGGAGAGCTGGGGCTTGGAAATTAAAATTTTGGTGTCATCAGCCATGGGACTAGTTGGGATCACTAAAGGAGTGAATATAGATAGAAAAGAGAAGTCTGAGGATTTACCCTTGGGACATTCCAACCTTTATAAATTGGGGAGATGAGAACTGAGCAAAGAGGACACAGTCAGTGATATAGGAAGCTTTCCTGAGGCCAAGTGAAGAAAGGGTTTCACTAAAGAGAGTAGGGTCAGCTATTAACCTTTTAAGAAGTCTTATACTTTTGTGTTTTACATTTAGGTCTGTGATCCATTTTGTGAAAAATATGGTCAGTGTCTAGGTTCTTTTTTTCCCCCTTTGGTATGTGGATGTCTGTTCATTTACTGTTAATGCTCTCTTTTGGAGGAGGTCTTTAAGTTGCTAAATTAGGTATCTCACCCTTCATTTTTCCATGTTCGTGGACTCCAACTTTTTGACGATGGTCCCAAATGGTGGTCTCCCCGTTAGATGGTATTATGTGAAGTATTTCCAGCACAGTTTCATTCTGCTTAGATTGTGACCAGCAGAAACACACATAACATCATACCTTAAATGCAAGGGTTTTGCATAAGGATAAGATAAATGTCTCTTTTGGTACCTCATCGAAAGGTATCTAATGTATGCTTATATTTCATCAGTTCTTAGGATTCTTTTCACCAGTCTAATTTTAGTATTGCATGGTATTAGAGTAATAGGAGACAGAAAGTATAATTTTTACCAACTTCTGGAGACACATCTACCAAATCTTTAACAGAATAGTTTGTTGTGACTAACTTTGTCATTCTATATTCTCCCAGGAGATTTTAGTATTTGGAGATATTGTTGTATATATATATTCTTCCTTCCAAATCATGGTTGTTGACTATGTTAATAAATATGTTAACTGTTATTATTAGTACCCGTGGGAACTCTATGGTTTATGTTATTCTTATCCATAATTGAACCTTTTTGGCAACTGGACCTTCTCCCACCTTATCCTTCCCAGAATTGTCATCCAGTGGCAAAAACTTGTTAAGCTTATTAATGTTTCTTTCTTTCTTTTTTTTAATTGGAGGATAATTTCTTTACAATGTTGTGTTTGTGTCTGCTGTACAACAATGCAAATCAGTCGTAACTCTCTCTATATATATCCCCTCCCTCTTGAGACTCCTCGCACTCCCAATAAGTTTATTTCTGAAAAATAGAAATTGAGAATAAGTATTTGCAAATGCTTTTTCAGCATCTTTTGATGTGATCAAACTTTTTAAGTGGTTCTTATGCTAATACTTTGTTGATAAATTTTGTTGAATTAATTAAGGAATCAGGCTTTTCTTAAGACAAATGAGTAGATCATGGTGACATACTATATCACATATGCAGTTAGTGTGCTCGAATATATGTGCTTAACTATGTTTAGCATTTTTATTCTTGTGTTTGAGGTTAATTTGTTTTCTTATTTTAATCCTCTTTGTATTTTATAATCAGTATCATATAAAATGGGAGACAATGGTTTATATTAGGAAGTTAGGAATGTCACTGTCACTGGGATTATTGAATCTGTACATTTGAAGAAATTATGTTACATTTATCTAGTAAGGACTTTTTTGGCCATACCGCGCTTGTGGGATCTTAGATCCTTGGCCAGGTATTGAGCCTGGGCCCCTGGCACTGAAAGTGCTGAGTCCTAACCACTGTGCCACGAGGGAATTCCCTTAAGACTTTTTATCCTTTATAACTTTTAATAATTTTCTCTGTTATTGCCAATTATATTCTCATTTTCTTTTATGAATATATAAGGCTAATGTATGATAAAAGTCTATCTTTAAAGTCTAAAGAGTTAATTTCAGTAAGTGTAAAATAAAAATTTTTAGTATTAAGAAAATGGGTCAGAGTTTAGTTGGTAGCATTCTTTCTCAAGGATGTGGAATACTAGGACATCTGAAATGATGACATTGTCAGTTTTATAAAATATGGTACCTGCCAGTGTAGCATCCACAGGAACGACAGTGGGATATCTTCTTAGGTTCAGCTAAACACTAAAGCCACCATAGCTCTCACGCGGCAACACTGTTCAGAAGGATGCAGGGCAAAAACTGCAACCTGACTGCCAGATAAGCTGTAAGGCAGTGGGAGTCCTTGCAGCAGTTCATTCTTTGTGAAGTACTCTACTCACAGCTAAGACTCCAAGAGATAGGGTCCACGTTGGGTGGTGCAGGGAACTCCGTGGGCATGGTTTCCAGGGTCTTTTGCCAGGGACATGCATGCCTAATTCACCACACTCAGAAGTTCAAGAACATGGCTTCCTACATTCTGTCTGCTTCCAGTCCACATGCAGTTTACTAATTTGGTAGTTTCTATCATAAACAGTGTTGCCAGATAACATAGGTGGCGTGCTATCTTAATCAGGTTTACAAGGATTAAAGTGAAAGTGAAGTTGCTCAGTCATGACTCTTTGTAGCCCCATGGACTGTACCCTACCACGCTCCTCCCTCCATGGGATTCTCCAGGCAAGAATACTGGAGTGGGGTGCCATTTCCTTCTCCAGGGGATCTTCCCGACCCAGGGATTGAACCCAGGTCTCCAGCATTCCAGGCAGATGCTTTAACCTCTGAGCCACAAGGATTAACCCAAGGTTAAATTCGTACATGTAAGGAGAAGGGGTTTTGCTCATTTTGGTCCACAGTCATGCTTGCTGATTTTTTCACTTAATGCCTTCTTGTTTTATACAGTATCATCTTTTCTTATGCCAAGATTATTTTTTAAATCGGCATTTTCTTTTAAAATTGGTTTTACATAGATCTTGAGCCATCATTTTCTGTATGGTGAGGTAGAAACTAAAACTTTTTTTAGATGGCTTATCAGTTGTTGCAGTCATTTATTGCATGGTCATTTGTTTTCCTATTGGTTAGAAATGTCACTGTTGTCATAGAGCAATTACTAGGAGATAGTTCTTCAAATTAACAAATGGTTGGGTATATTAAAAATGTATATTTTTTAAAGTAATAAAAACCTGCTTATAATCATGTGATTGTGTATTAGATTGTGTTACTTGTATGCTGAGAATTTATAGTGTCAGTGCAAGTGTATATAGTCTAAAAATCAGTATTCTTTTTCTAAACAGAAGTTTGCCTTATTGAAGGCTGTTTTGCTTATTTAGATGGCCTTACTCAGAAAACTAACCACTCAGTGTAGTAGAAAGTGGTGAATTAAGGATTTGAATAATGGGGTTCTGGTTTCAGACCTGCTATTTCACTGACTGCTCCTTTGTGCAAGTCAGCCTGTCTGTGTTTTGTTTTGCTCAAACTGCATGAATAACAATCCCTATCCTGCCTATTTCCGAGTATTGTTGAGAATTAGATGGGATTATGGCTGTAAAGGCACATGTAATTGGTAAAGCAAGTTAAATGTAAGGAATTATTGCATCTTAACTTTTCCTCCCTTTCTCTTGTAGGTAGTGTTGGTGCTTCTTTTCAGTGCCAGTCCATCCATCACGACCACATTTGTCATGATGACAGTGACAAGGTGAGGTCCGTGTTGATATCTACAGTGTTGAAAACGCATGCTGCCCTGTATCACTGAATTCATTTGCATAACTCGGTATGTAGAGGCAGGAGAGTGTGACTTGAGGGGCACAGTGTTGAGATACAGAGGGCTTTTCTGATTTGTTGCTGGGTTGTTAGACTGCTCCAGAAAACTTGCAGGTAATTCCAGGAGGTGGGCTGGACTCCTGATAACCCTTCCATTTCCTAACCCCCATTCCTGTCTCTGTCACTGCACTTCCTCTTTTCCTGAACAGCCTGGATGGATTATCTTAATATCCGAACAGGTGTTTCCAAAACTGATAACTATCTCAGCAATTTGTGTGTGTTTCCAATTTGAAATATCTTCAACATTCCAGTTTGGTTTGTTTTATAATTGACTATATTGTGGCTTCTTCTTATACTTTTTTTTTTTCTTTTTCGCTCCATTTCCAAAGCTCAATTTAAATGTTGAGGATTGAGAATGGAACCTGTCTGATTCGTGCCAAAAAAACCTGCTTTAGCCTTGTTTTTTTTTTTTTTTTTAAAAGCAGGTCCAGTCTTTTGGTATTTTGCTTCTGTTTTTTTATCTCTAAAGAAACTGATCTTTGGGGGCTTTTCAGTACTCACGAGCACCCGTGATGGCCCAGGCCTTGAAGTGAATACTAACGTGGGCTTGGTGTTTGGAACCTCTGGCTGCTGATATTGGAAGGGCTTAAATTCAGTCTTTTCCATCATCAGTTTCCAGTGGTTTCCTCCCATTTCCTGTGTCTTGTGTACAGGAATGTATCGCTCCCTTGGTAGTTTCCCCAGGCAGACCAATCCAAGTGATGTTTTTCTCTGCTGTTTTAATCAAGATCCTCCTCCCTCATCCTGTTGGAGCTTGATCAAGAAGTTGGTTGAACATTGGGATTTTCCAAATGGCCTTTGTTCTGTGTGTTGATCTCTCTGTGAGCTTTGCTCAGTCAGATTTTGATCTGTTGATGGAGAGAGTGGTGTACTTTTAGTATTCCAGATTCTCTCTTATTATGATAGTAATCCAGAGGCATGGGGTTAACTTTTAATTTCTTTCAGAAGCAATCCTCTGAAAGAGACTTCTAGACTATATAGTTAGCTCCCTAAAATGTAGTATATCACAGATTTTAAAAATAAGACCAATGATAGAGACAAAAGGTAAAGTCATTTTAGGCCAGTAATACTATAAGCCGTTGTGTTACATAATTGTAAAGATGTGTGGGGGTTACATTTTCTTTCCCCTACTCAGTATGATATGCCTGTATCCATGGTTCATTTGCAGTGGAAAAGCCAGGTTTAGAGTCTAGAGATGAGATTTCTGTCCACCTCTGCCACATGTTCTTTATCTACTTTAAAATTATTTTCTTCCTAATTTCTGAACCTTTGTATGACTGATTTTGTGCCTTTAGGATGGGGTCTCTTCTGAAATACATGGGGAAAGGGAAGAGAAATTTGAGGGATTTTGTCACTTGATCAGCCTATCAAAGAACTGTCAGAAACTGCTCTGCTCTCCTCTCTCTTGCCTACCACGCATATATTTATGATTGTCTCCCAGAGGGAAATGGAGAGAATGGATCAGGGTCTCTTGAATATATTTGTAATTTATTCAGAGTCAGTCAGCAAATAATATTTGTTGATTGGCAGCTGTTTCTAGGCACTTAGGGAATACATCAGGATACAAAACAAAGATTGCTGTTTTTTCGTGAATGTGCAGTCTGACTGGGAGGGGGGCAGACAATTAAAAGTAATATGTTGTACAGTATGTTACAGTAAGCACAGTGGGTTGCAGAAGATGTACAGCAGAATAAGTGGGATGAGGACCACCAAGAATTGGATGGTAGAGATTGCAGCTTTGAGTAGGATCATTAGACATCATCTGGGAAGAGAGTGGTAGATAGGATAAGAATCAGATCATTATGTTTGTAGCAGCTTCTGACTTCTTTCTTTCTATAATAAATGGATATTGGTTTTGCAAAGCAGCAATGAAACCTGCTCCCTGATACATGCCACCTGGATTATGTGTTCTTTTCCCTCTCTCTCTCTCTCTCTCTCCCTCTCTCTCTCTCTCTCTCTCTCTCTCTCTCTCTCTCTGAAAATTGTCAGGATTATAGAGCACAGATAATTCAGCCCTGTTTTTAAAATAAACTTGGAAGCTGTGATCCCAGCAGAGAAAAGACTCCATTCCAGGGAGTCACCCTGGAGTGCTGGGGCTAGATAAGTTTTTCTATCTTTGATATAAGCCATGTAAAATAATTGGTTATTTCTGAACACATTTTCAAAACACACTGATGCTTACTATCCTCACTTAACTTTCAGGCATGGTTCATTTCTCAGATTTGGAAACAAAAGTTGATATTTTTAAAAGTTGTCTGAATTTTAACTAATGCATGTGTGATGGAGGTGAAACCAAGGAGTAAAAGGGCCATTTGTTGTACATCCCTTCTATAGCCTTGCAAATGGCAAGCCCTCAAATTCCATGATTGAGCTTGTTTTCCAGCTTAAGTTTCTCTGCTGCTGTACATCAGCTTGACAGTGCTGGAAGGAGCTGATTGAAGCTCTGAGGTTTATTGTTGAATACTGTGAGTTACATACTTTAATGTTCAGTTTATATTGGGCATAACAATTCACACAAAGCCCTCTAGGAATATTTTTATATTCACTTATAATGTCATATCCCATAATTTCCAAGTAGCAAACATCAATTATATATTTGAGTACCTACTATGAACTAAGCATTGTTTTAGGCATTGGAGACAAGTATAGTGAACAAAACAGACAGGAATCCTTACTCTTAAGGAGCTTGCTTTCTCTGTAAATGGTTAGGGAGATGGCAAAACATAATTAAAGGTACTGTTAGTTCATTTGTGTTATGAATAATAATAAATCAGGTAAGGGATATAGGAGTATTTGGAGAAGATTGCCTTCCAAACACCCTTTGAAATAGGGATTGTTTTATTCCCATTTGTAGGTGTGGAATGTGAGACAGATTAATTTGCCCAAGATTACCCAGTTAGTAAGTAGTAAACAGAGATTCAAACCCAAGCTCCTTAATTCCAGTGTCTGTATTTGACCAACTGAAGAAATCTGTTCCTAATGTCATTTTACATACTCAGCTCTGACAGGCTCAAAGAAAAACGTATCTTCTAGTGAAGGCCCTGGAGAACCACAGTGAACCAAGTCAGTTGGCAGGCAGTTTGGGCCTGTCGGTTTTTTCTTGTCCAGCTCTTTTGACATCCAAAAGGATTCATGACTGTTTGTTACTCCAGGCCTCTCTAACCTGACAGCCCTGCTTCATACTCAGAAACCACCTCACATTGTGTGTTGCTGCATTGGACTGGTCAAATGTGATGGTTACGACAAAGTACTTTAAAAGTATAAAGAATATACTTTGTGATTATGATAGCATATTTATGTTTCACTTAGGTATTGAAATTAACCTAACTCAGCTAATGTACCTGAGATACTTGGAATTAAGTAGTCATCTTCACAGTGAGAACAAACCTGGCATGAGGGAATAGGTCTGTCTTGAGGATGAGGTAAAACATTGAATACTCTGATAAGAGGAGACTTCAGGTGAGAGGAATTCATTTGTAGCCTCAATGGTACACTTTTCCTGCGTGGCCTGGCAATATGTCTGGGAAAGCTGAGAGAAGGAAATGGGAGAGTTCTTTCAAAACTGCATGTATGTAAATGGCTGGTCAGAGCAGAAGTTCTTTCTAGACAAAACTTCAGTCCTTTGGTCACGGAAGAAGGCGCCAGTCCGATTTGTGTACGGTCATCCTACACACACCGCTTTCAGAAAGGTGGGAGATGTGCTGTTTTCTTTCATGACTGTATGCTTCCTTTTATCTTTTAAATATTCAGGTTTTTTTTTTTAAATACATGGTGATTAAAAAAAATATGCAGCACTATGTTCAATCCCTCTCCCCAGAAGTTTATAGCAATTGGAATTTTAGTATTAACAGGATTTTTAAAGTAATATTTATATAAAGTATTTTTCACCCTTGCAAACAGTGGGTTTTTAGTATATTCAAAGAATTGTTCCTCTGTCTCCACCATCTCATTTTAGTACACTTATCATCACTACCCTACAAGAAACCCATACCCTTTAGCAGCCATTCCCCATTATTCCTTCCCCTCAGCTCCTGGCAACCACTAATCTTTTTGTCTCTGTGGATTTGCCTGTTCTGCACATTTCATATAAATAGAATTACAAAAAAATGTGGCCTTTTGTGTCTGGCTTCTTTCACTTAGCATGATGATTTCATGGTTTGTCTATGCTGTAGCATGAATCAGCACTTTATTCCTTTTTTATGGGTAAGTAATATTCCATTGTGTGGAGCTAGCACATTTTGTCTGTCAGTTCCTAGTTAGTGGATGTTTGTTTCTATGTTTTGGTTACTATGAATAACACTTTTATGAACATTTGCTGGTAAGTATGTTTTTGTTTTTACATGATTTTAACATTTTGAGGAGCTGTCAAACTCTTCCAAAGTGGCTGTACCATTTTGCATTCCAACAAATTCCTGAGGGTTCCAGTTTCTCCACATACTTGCCAATACTCCTTTTTCCTGATTGTCTTTTAAACTACAGCCACTGTAGTGAGTGTGAAGTAGCATCTCATTGTGGTTTTAATTTTCATTTCTCTAGTGACTAACTATGCTGAGCATCTTTTTATACATTTATTGGCCATTCTTAAATGTCTCCTGGTCAGTTAAAAGTCTTTTTATTGTTCTTGCCCCTTGTGTGTTAAAAAGAGAGGAAAAACAAAACCAAATCTCCCTGTGCCCCATATTATATAGTTATACGTGTTTATTAGGGAAATAGAAATAGATTGTTATAAGTAGAGATACACCATCTTTCAGTAGATAACACTCTTGACATGCTTTTTTTTATTTAAGTTTTTCTTTGCATTCTTTGCACAGTTACAATAAAACTAAACTGCACTGATTATCTATGGTTGTGTAATTAATTATCCTAAAACTTATTGGTGCAAAGCATATCTCTTAGTTTCTTTCATGGCTCTTGGGTTTTCTGTGCTCAGCTAGGTGGCTCTTGCTTGGAATTTTGCTGTCAGATGGTGGCTAAGGCTGGAGTCATCTCAGTGTCTTCACTCACATGTCTGATGGTTGATGCTGATTGTTAGGTGGGACTTCAGTTGGGGTCCTCAGCATGAGCACCTATAGGTAGCATGGGCTTCCTCACAGTATGGCAGCTTGATTTTAAGAGTGACCAAGAGAACGAGGCAGGCGCTGATTGGCCCTTTATGCCTAACTTCAGAAGTCATAAAGCTTCACTTCTACCACAGTAACAGGCCTGCCCAAATTTAAAAGGAGGGAGCATCGATCCCACCACTGGGGAAGAATGTCTACATAATGAGAGAATGAAGGATGGGAGAACTTATGGTCCTCTTGAAAAGTATAATCTGCACATTATATACACATGAAACATTAATTGGCTGCATAATATTGCACTGTAAGGATACATGGTAATTTATTTAACTTGTCTATAACTGTGGAGCTTTAGGTCATTTTTAAAAAATTGTGCATTTATTCAGTTTAGTTCAGTCACTCAGTCGTGTCAGACTATATGCAGCCCCATGAACCGTAGCACGCCCAGCCTCCCTGTCCATCACCAACTCCCGGAGTCCACCCAAATCCATGTCCATTGAGTCGGTGGTGCCATCCAACTATCTCATCTGTCATCCCCTTCTGCTCCTGCTGTCAATCTTTCCCAGCATCAGGGTCTTTTCAAATGAGGCAGCTCTCCTCATCAGGTGGCCAAAGTATTGGAGTTTCAGCTTCAATATCAGTCCCTCCAGTGAACACACAGGACTTATCTCCTTTAGGATGGACTGGTTGAATCTCCTTAGAGTCCAAGGGACTCTCAAGAGTCTTCTCCAACACCACAGTTCAAAAGTATCAGTTCTTTGGTGCTCAGCTTTCTTTATAGTCCAGCTCTCACATCCATACATGACTACTGGAAAAACCATAGCTTTGACTAGACAGACCTTTGTTGGCAAAGTAATGTCTCTGCTTTTTAATATGCTGTCTAGGTTGGTCATAACTTTCCTTCTAAGGAGCAAGCGTCTTTTAATTTCATGGCTACAATCACCGTCTGCAGTGATTTTGGAGCACAGAAAAATAAAAGTCAGCCACTGTTTCCCCCATCTATTTGCCAGGAAGTGATGGGACCAGATGTCATGATCTTAGTTTTCTGAATGTTGAGCTTTAAGCCAACTTTTTCACTCTTCTTCACTTTGTGCCATAAGGGTGGTGTCATCTGCATATCTGAGGTTATTGATACTTCTCCTGGCAATCTTGATTCCAGCTTGTGCTTCTTCCAGCCCAGTGTTTCTCATGATGTACTCTGCATAGAAGTTAAATAAGCAGGGTGACAATATACAGCCTGATGTACTCCTTTTCCCATTTGGAATCAGTCTGTTGTGCCATGTCCAGTTCTAACTGTTGCTTCCTGACTTGTATACAGATTTCTCAAGAGACAGGTCAGGTGGTCTGGTATTCCCATCTCTTTCAGAATTTTCCACAGTTTATTGTGACCCACACAGTCAAAGTCTTTGGCATAGTCAATAAAACAGAAATAGATGTTTTTGGAACTTTCTTGCTTTTTCGATGATCTAGCGGATGTTGGCAATTTGATCTCTGGTTCCTCTGCCTTTTCTAAAACCAGCTTGAACATCTTGAACATTGCTGAAGCCTGGCTTGGAGAATTTTGAGCATTACTTTACTAGCATGTGAGATGAGTGCAATTGTGCAGTAGTTTGAGCACTCTTTGGCATTGCCTTTCTTTGGAATCGGAATGAAAACTGACCTTTTCCAGTGCTGTGGCCACTGCTGAGTTTTCCAAATTTGCTGACATATTGAGTGTAGCACTTTCACAGCAGCATCTTTCAGGATTTGAAACAGCTCAATTGGAATTCCATCACCTCCACTAGCTTTGTTTGTAGTGATGCTTCCTAAGGCCCACTTGACTTCACATTCCAGGATGTCCAGCTCTAGGTGAGTGTGAGTGACCACACCTTCGTGATTATCTGGGTGGTGAAGATCTGTTTTGTACAGTTCTTCTGTGTATTCTTGCCACCTCTTCTTAATATCTTCTGCTTGTTAGGTCCATACCATTTCTGTCCTTTATTGAGACCATCTTTGCATGAAATATTCCCTTGGTATCTCTGATTTTCTTGAAGAGATCTGTAGTCTTTCCCATTCTATTGTTTTCCTCAATTCTTTGCATTGATTGCTGAGGAAGGCTTTTTTTAATCTCTCCTTGCTATTCTTTGGAACTCTGCATTTAAATGGGTATATCTTTCCTTTTCTCCTTTGCCTTTCGCCTCTCCTTTTCACAGCTATTTGTAAGTCCTCCTCAGACAGCCGTTTTGCCTTTTTGCATTTCTTTTCCATGGGGATGGTCTTGTTCCCTGTCTCCTGTACAATGTCATGAACCTCCGTCCATAGTTCATCAGGCACTCTATCAGATCTAGTCCCTTAAATCTGTTTGTCACTTCCACTGTATAAGCATAAGGGATTTGATTTAGGCCATACCTGAATGGTCTGGTGATCTTCCCCACTCTCTTAAATTTAAGTCTGAATTTGGCAATAAGGAGTTTATGATCTGAGCCACAGTCAGCTCCCAGTCTTGTTTTTGCTGATTGTATAGAGCTTCTCCATCTTTGGCTGCAAAGGATATAATCAATCTGATTTCGGTGTTGACCATCTAGTGATGTCCATGTGTAGAGTCTTCTCTTGTGTTGTTGGAAGAGGATGTTTGCTATGACCAGTGCATTCTCTTGGGAAAACTCTGTTTATTCACTTAGCAAACATTTATAAGTGCCTACTCTATGCCAGGCATACCTGTGTCAACAGAGTACCATGGTGAAAAGACTGACAAAGAACATCCTTCTTCGTAGGGCGCTCTTTGTGGAAGGAGCAGAAAATGAACTGTATATTTAAACAAGTAAATAATCAGATACTGTAAAGTACTGTGCAATTAGTTGAGCAGTTGGCTATTCTAGTTAGGTATTGCTGCTGCTGCTGCTGCTGCTGTTAAGTCGCTTCAGTCGTGTCCTTCTCTGTGCGACTCCAGAGACTGCAGTTCACCCGGCTCCCCCGTCCCTGGGATTCTACAGGCAGGAACACTGGAGTGGGTTGCCATTTCCTTCTCCAATACGTGAAAGCGAAGTCGCTCAGTCGTGTCAGACTCTTAGCGACCCCATGGACTGCAGCCCACCAGGCTCTTCCGTCCATGGGGTTTTCCAGGCAAGAGTACTGGAGTGGGTTGCCACTACCTTCTCCAAGTTAGGTATTAGGGAATGCCTTTAAGAAGGTGATACTTAGGCTAAGATCTGACAGGTGGAAAAGAACAAATCAAGAAAATCTGGGCCATAGAACATTCTAGGGAGTGGAAACAGCTAGTGTAAAAGTCCTGATAGAAACAAACAGAAGGAGAACTGATGTGCTCCAGCAAGGCGCATGAGAGTAGAAGTGGTTGAGATGAGGTTGAAGGGGTGGGTACAGACGAAACTAGTGGATCTTGGTGAGCCAGGGAAAGAAATGTAGATTTTATTTTGCCTATATGGGAAGCCTTGGAAGGTTTTAAGCAAAGGGGTGACATTATATATTCTTTTGCAGTATCCCTTTTGCTGTTGTGATAAGAATTTTAATAAATTATTGTAAAATCTGCAACACAAATTTACCTTCTTAACCATTCATTTAGGTGTACAGCTCAGCAGTGTTAAGTACATTAACACTGTGCAGCCAATCCCTAGAACTCTTTTACATTGCAAAATGAAAACTACATTCATTACACAATAACTTCTCCTCCCAAGCTCTGGCAATCACTCTTCTACTTTGTCTGTTAATTTGAGTGCTCTATGTACCTAATATAAGTGAAGTCATAGAATAGTTGTCTTTTTGTGACTGACTTAGCATAATGTTGTCAACATTCATCCATGTTGTAGCATGCTTCAGAACCTCCTTCCTTTTAAAGGCTAAATAATATTCCCCTGTATGTGTATAGCACATTTTTTTAATTCATCCATGGATGGCCACTTGGGTTACTTCCATGTTTTGGCTATTGTGAATAATGCTGCTAGGACCCTAGGTGTACAGATACCTCTTTTAGACTCTGTTTTCAACTCTTTGGGGTATATGCCTAGAAGTGGAATTGCTGGATCTTTTTTCCCGCTATTTTTAATATTTTAGTGAACCACTATTCCATTTCCTGAAGTGACTGCACCATTTTACATTCCCACCAAGAGTGTACAAGGATTCCAGTTTGTCCACATCCTTGTCAACATTTTTCTGTTTTTGTTTTTTTATTTAATAGTAGCCCTTAATGAGTGTGAGGTTGGAGAAGGAAGTGGCAACCCACTCCAGTGTTCTTGCCTGGAGAATCCCAGGGACGGGGGAGCCTGGTGGGCTGCCATCTCTGGGTGTCGCACAGAGTCGGACACGACTGAAGCAACTTAGCAGAATGAGTGTGAGGTAGTATCTCATTTTGGTTTGCATTTTCCTCCTGACTAGTGATGTTGAACATATTTTCATATGCCTATTGGACATTTGAACTTCTTTGGAAAAACATCTATTTCAATCCTTTGCTAGTTTTATAATCAGGTTTTGGTTTTTGCTTGGTTGTAGTTTTTAATATATATGTGCTTGTGTGCTAAATCGCTTCAGTCGTGTCCTGCTCTGCAACGCTATGGATTGTAGCCTGCCAGGCTCCTCTGTCCATGGGATTCTCCAGGCGAGAACTCTGGAGTGGGTTGCCATGCCCTCCTCCAGGGGATCTTCTCACCCAGGGATCCAACCCACCTCTGTTATGTCTCCTGCATTGGCCCCAGGGTCTTTACCACTAGCGCCACCTATAGTTCTTTATACATTCTGGATATTAATCTCTTATCAGATATGACTTGAAAATATTTTCTCCTATTCCATAGGTTCCCTTTTCACTCTGTTGCACTGATGTTTTTATTTTGAAGTAATCCAAATTTATCTGTTTTTTTTTCTCTTGGTTGCCTATGAGTTTCAGAAAGAGATCTTCCTTATATATATTCTAAGATTATAGTGGTTTTCTTTTGTTGGAATAAGGAAAAGGGACTTCCTGGTCATCCAGTGGTTAAGATTCCACACTTCCAATGCAGGAATCCCGGATTGGATCCCTGGTTGAAGAACTGAGATCCTGAATGCTGCAGGGTGGCCAAAACACAAACAACAAAAGATTTAAGGAAAAGGCAGAAAATCTGACGAGAAATTCATAATTACTAAAGAAATATAATTTCCAAGTTCAGTTGGCTAACGAGCAAATTCTACCAAAAATTTAAAGAAGGCACATCACCAATCTTACAGAAACTCTTGTAGAGAACAGAAAAGGAATACTCCAGGATTCATTTTCTGAAGCTAGCATAATATCTGTGACAAGACTTGATAAGGATGTTACAAAGATGAAAACTAACAGCTAATCTCACTTAAGAACACAGATGTAAAGATTATAAGCAAAATATTAGCAAAGCAAATCCAACAGTGTATAAAAAGAGTAGCATAATATGATGATGGTTTCATAGGAATGTAAAATTGGTTTAACCTCCAAAAAGCAATGTAATTCACCCAGCAACAGAAATTCTGTGATTGTCTAATAGATACAGAAAGTTTTGATAAAATTAAATATCCATTTTATGGTAAACTTTTAACAAATTTAAAATAAACCTCCCTTGATTTGCCAAAGGGATCTACCAAAAGCCTACTGCCAACATCATACCTAAAGGTGAAATGTTGGAAGCTTTCCAGTTTTGGAATAAGACAGAAATGCATGCTCTCACTGTATCTATTCAGCATTGTACCGGGAGTCCTAGCCAGTGCAGTAAGACAAGATAAGAGGAAAACAGGTTGGAAAGATAGAAATTGAATGGTTATTTTGTGCCAGTGGGATTATATATGTAGGAAAGGCAAAAAAATTAAGAAAACTATTAGAATTAATAATTATGTATAAAACTTAGAATAAACCCAAGAACAAATGTGCAAGTTCTTTCCAGAAAACTGTGAAGCATTATTGAAAAAAATTAACAACTCAGGTATATAAATGATGCATCTTACTTGCAGTTTGAAGATTTAATAATATAAAGATATCAATACCATCTAATTCATCTCGAGATCAATGTGAAAGTGAAAGTCACTCAGTCATGTCCTACTCTTTGTGACCCCATGGACTATACAGTCCATGGAATTCTCCAGGCCAGAATACTGGAGTGGGTAGCCTTTCTCTTTTCCAGGGGATCTTCCCAACCCACAGTGATCTCTGCATGGCAGGTGGATTCTTTACCAGCTGAGCCACAAGGGAAAGCCCAATAAAAATTCTCAGCAGTTATTTCCATGTACTAGAATGTTAGGACACCAGGGTAGACCAATGACCACACACATTTGAAGTAACTGCAATATTTTCCTCTTTGGTAAGCAACATATATTGGTGTATTTTTATTTTAGAAGTTGAGGGGACTTAAATGACCTAGATAACCCAGGAAGAAGTTTTTAGTAGTTATTTACGGTTTTCACTTCTGTCATGAAAACCAATTTTTCAAAAACCAATTTTAAAGGGCAGTCTTGGAGTCAGAATTCTCAAAAGCGCTTACTACAAGCAACTACTTTTCCTGCAAGTGCTGTACTGTTCCCTAGCCACATGTGGCTGTTTATACAATCCTGGTTAATTCATTAGTTGCACTAGCCCCATTTCAAGTCCTCATGCAGTAGCCATGTATATGTAGATAATGACTACCTTTTGGATGCTGCTGCAGATGTTGAACATTTCTATCATTGCAGAAAAAGCCACTGGACACCTCTCCAACAAGGTTCCCTACCTTTTTGTACAGACTCCAAGTAAAATTTTAGGTGGACTGGGGATGAGCAACTGCTCCAGTATAATTTACTCCCTACCACATTAGGTAGTCCATTGCCCACCTTAAAACTTAACCCACTCATTGGGTATTTTCTGGTGTAGAAAATCAGTTAGAAAAAAAAATTGTGGTACAAATTTCAAACTATTCAACCTTGAGGTGTGGGAGCATTGTTTACCAGTGGACAGACTTCTTAGATCAAGTCCTCATACCCCGGTTAAGTAAGATCTCAACCATTTAAGAAGGGTTTTGAGGAGTTTACCTGACAAAGGATTGGCTGAAGCCCAGGGGAAATGCATATAAATTTAAGGATTAGGAACCCTCAAGGACTGTAATAGGTTTTTGCCACTGAGATTCAACACTTAAGGAACCTGACTGTTAGAACTGGGCAACTTCCAGATGGTAATTTCCCTCCTTGTTCCCCCCCTCCTTTTTTTCTTTCTTTCTTTTCTGTACTTCCCCCTCTCATTACATACCTGTATACAGTTAAACAAGAAAAGCTGTTTTGGGGTGGTCTGTATTATGTAAGGAAGCTTGTATGACAGATTCTGTTGGAAAATCTGTAATGCCAGGTGAATCCACAGCAGGAGACAGAGGTTGGAAGTGGATTACATTGGATGCACCTAAAGTTGTGGTTGGGATTTATTCGTCTGTACCATAAAATGAGAGGCGGGGACCTTAAAAGTTTTGATGTAAACATCTCCAAATTGGCTTGCTTTGGAAGACTGGCAGAGAGGGCTTTGAGGGGGAAGAGTGGCTAGATAACAGGGCTACATAATAGGGGTGTGGGGCTGGGGGAGGGGACGTGTTCATGGGGGCCTATTATCATCTCATTCTAGCTTCTCTTTGTTAGGAGTTGTAAAAGCCTATGATATGATTGCTAGAACTTTGAGTTCAGCAGTTGCTAAGCACCTGCTGCTGTGTTTTATGCTGTAGGTTTGGACAGTCTGATCGCTGAGTCTGACACGGGAGACAAATGTATTCAGATAATTGCCATTTTGTGTTATTCATACATAAGAGGTTCAGAGGATCCTGGACCATCATTTTAGTCTGGTTCCCTAATTTTCTATCGGAAGCAGCTTTGGCCCAGAGTAGACTGGTTTGAGTAATGCCAAAAGAACTAGAACCTGGGTTTTTTGATGATTGGCCTGAAATATGGTCTCTATCCTTGAAGACATATAATTCCTATCTACTTAAAACCCACTTCTTTGATGATGTCCCCTTGACCTCCCTCTTTCCTTCGATATCACTTAAACTATTTTGTCCTTGTATTTACTGCGCTTTATGGAAGATCTTACATCCTCTTAGATCTTGAATGTGATTATCAGGACAGGCCAGCTTCTGTCTCCGTACCTGTCTCATTTCCTGTTCTCAGCACAATATAAATCTCCGGTTTAATTGAGACTCACAGTAGGACAAATTAGGGTTGACTGCCTCTCCAGAGATACATTGGACAAAGACACTCGGACAAATCACCTGTCCCTACATCAATAAAAATTCCTAACATTTAGGCCACATGGATACATATACTGTATTTGGAATCTGAATGAAGTCAGGTACAATTTGATGGCTAAGTTTTGCAGGCGCTAGGCACGCACTAGCAACAACATTCTGGGAGAAATGTGTACGAATTAGGAGCCTCGGCCCGCCCGCTGCCCCGCGTAGCGGCGCCCTTTCTGTGAGCGGGGGGCGGGGCGGGGCGGGGGCTGCGCAGGGGCGCTGCGCGACGGCTCTGTTGCCGGAACTAGTCCGAGTGGCGCGCCGGGACGCGCGCAGCCCGCCCCGCCCCTCCCCGCGGGTGGAAACAAAAGGGTATCCGCGCGCAGAGACCAGCCGAGGGGGGAGATGGGCGGAGCGTCTGGCGGTCTTGCACTCTGGTATCGCTAGGTTCGTTCCTGCGAGGGGTCGGAGTGGGCAGGTGGGCGACCCAGAGTCGAGAGTGGGAGGGCCGCGTGCTCGCGTATCTTGCGGCCTGGCGCCGGGGGGCGTCGCCTGCGCGCGCAGCGGAGCATAGTGCGCCGGCGCGCGGCGAGTCCTGTCTTCGAGCACCGGGGCGGGGCGCGGCGGGGCGGGGCCCCCTCGTGCAGCGGTGCGGGGCCGTGCGGCGGCCCGGGCGGTTAGGGCGCGGGGGCGGAGAGGATGGAGCCCCCTAGGCGTTAGCCGACTCTGTCAACTCTGGGCGTGCAACCGTAGTTTTGTGGCGCGGCCCGTGTGATGGTGCCGGGAGGAAGGAAGCGCCGTGATAGCGCCTGGGTCGGAGTTCGGGTTCCGGGGTTGAGAAGGCCCGGGAACGGAAGATCTGGCGAGCTGGCCGCTGGCTGGGCGAGCGGTCACACAGGAGGCGGCGGCCCAGCGAGGAGCCGCGGGAGTAGCCCCGCAGGGCGGAGCCACCCTCGCAGGTACTGGCTGCCGCAGCCGTTGATTCCCGCGCGAGGGCGGGACTGACCGAGCCTCGGGCGGTTAGGAGCCTGCGGGGCCGCGCTAGAGATGCGGTTGCTTGGTGTTCAGCGGGGCGCGGCCGGGCCGCCCGGCGCTCTTTGTTCCCCGGGCAGCGACGAGGAGGTGCGGGCACAGCCCGAGGGAGCGCCAGCCCACCGCCGTCTGGTGATGGCCTGGCTCTTTTGCTCCCTGCCTGTTTGCCCAGGCGCAGGTGAAATGATGTCACTCAGGAGAACGCAGAACCCGGTCCGAAGGGTCCTCTCTCGCGTCCTTCTGCAGCCGCGGGTTTCTGAACAGGGTGGGTTTTGTTCTAGGGGATGGAAGTTCTTCCTTTCAGGCCTGAGGAATGAAAGAGGTTGGTTTTGAGCCGAGAGTTTTTCAAATTATTGAGGGATAAAGAGAACAAAGTTTTCATTTGAGTGTGTAGGACTTGTAAGACTGTGCTGTTTATGTGTGCTGCAAAAATGATGTATTAAGTTGGGTGTGTTAATTTTCCACCGTAAATAGAAACAAAATGTAATCTTTAATTGCCTTTTCTGATTTCTTACGAGGCGCACTTAACACAGGAAGATTTAAGTGTATGCAACTCATTCACAATGGTTTATTACCTTAAAATTGCAAGACTTTTTGGATCCTGTTTGGCCTTGATTGCAGGTACTGTTAACACAATTACCGCAGAATTCCTTTCAATAGCTCCCAGCCTTGGTAACTAGGCTTAAATTTTTTTTTTTTAATCCATGCCCTTAGTTTTTAAGAAATCAAAACGATGAGGATCTAGAAACAGTTGGGATCAAATTAAAATTGTTTCTGTCTTCCATTAGGAAGAAATTTTGAGCTTCCTACAGAAGTAACAATACAAGACCAAATATAGGGATCAGATCATTTGCATTGTAGCAGGCATGTACGTGTAATAAAAAAGATTAAATGGATTTTTAAGTAGAAATTGTATCCAGCTCTTGCTCGCTCATAAAAGTATTCGTGTAATATATTTGACTTTTTGAAGACCTATTGAGCCTTGAATCTGTTAATTATAGGGGTTCAATTTTAAGTTGATATCTATAATTTTCTTTAAGGCTTGTTTCTAAAAGACTTGGTGGCCTTTAGAAGCTGTAGTTGAATAAATTTTGCAGCAAATTAGCTGTGAGGGCCTCAGGTTCTTATCTGTAAAATAGGAGTTGGATTTAAATGATCTCTGTGGTCCCTCCACTTCTGATACCTTCTGTGACTCTGAAAGGTAGTGTGTTCCTATACTTGTTGAATTTCATATACTCATCCTGTTTTTATAGTTAAACTAAGTTGGAAGTTATTAATTTGAATAAATATTGAGGATTTTCTATACTAAAGTAACCTGATTTTTGAGGAGTGGATGGACAGAGAGTGACACAGTTAGATATACTTGAATATGTTAGCATCATAATGTGGAGTGTAGGCCTATTGTGTCTCTGCCAACTGCTTTGGATGAGGCTTAGTTACATCACTAGCCTGTTTTTATTTGTGCTCATTTTTACTTTTCCCTGCAAGGCTGAAAGTGAGAAGTATGAGTGAGAAATCCTCAGATAGTTTCTGAAATAATCGATCAGCATGGAAAGATGATTGATCTTTGCCTTCTACTTCCAGTTTATCCCATCTCTTTCTCGCTATGCTGCCCCAGTTTTGTTTAAGCCAGCACCATTTTGTAATTCATTTTGCTGGTAAGGCAGCTCTTAATTAGGCCTGTGATTGTTGTGCAGTGTCTAGGCCTGCTTACTAGTTTTCTAGTTGTTTTTCTACTAACTGCATATATCAGACATCCGTTTTCATGTTGTCTTGCTTAAATCATAGCTTGCTTACTTTATTCTCTGGACAGAGTATATAGATTGTAAACACATATTTGAACTCTGTAGTTGTAGTCTAGTTCATTTGTTCAACAAATGTGAAATTCTTAACATCACATTGTCTATCTGGAAATCAGGCAAATGCTTGAACTCTATAATAATAAACAAGAAATTGAAACAAGTAGACAAAGAGGGGCCATATACACAGTCTTGTCTTTACCCCAGCTCTAATGTCATTTCATATTCCTTTTTAAGGATCTGAACGCTTTTCCTTCTCCTCTCTAAGTTAGGGGACCCTGTTAACCTCATTTATTTCTGTTGAATTTGCCCCTTACTAGACTGAATTTCTTTGAGGGCAAGAAATATCTTTTGTTTTCTTAGTGTCTAGCATATGATAGATATGCAGTAAATATTTGAATTATTGTTTTCATTTAGTAAGATTTATGAAGAGCTCAGTCATACTTCATCTTTTCGAATGTTTATGTGTGTAAGTTTTTACTGATTTGGACTCTTCCTGGTTTAGGTATTTTCCAAATCCATATAATTCTTAGAAATAAATCTCGAAGAGATGATTTAGAACAATTTACAAATCGACAACAACTTTGAGGTTACCAGCTTAAGTAAAATGGTTTAGAAACACTTGCTTAAGGGGAGAATAATCCTTCTGCTGGTAAATCCTGGATTGTGAAAGTGAACGAAAGAAAAACTTACTAGTAAAATGTATAACTCTTATTTTTCTTAACGTTTATGTTCACCAGTTCAGTACGTGGAGTGGTTAGAGACTTCCTTAGTTTCACCTTCTTCACCCCTCCCCATTTATTTGTGTGACTAAGGGGTAAGAAAGAAGGGTGGAGCCTTTCAGCTGTTTTCACCAACCCTGATTTTGCTCTGCTCCCCCAAAGACATGGACCCAATTTGTCATTGCCCTGACTCAAGAATGGGAATAATTATTTATTTATTTATTTTTAAATATCCCAGTGCTGGAAAGTAATGATCCTTCTCAGGTAAGTAGTACCAGTTCTTAAATGATTTAACAACTGCATAATAACACATACCATAAACTGATTTAATACTTGTTAAATGTTTAGATTACATCTAGTTCCCTTTGAAATTGTTGCTTTGATGTGATCAACATTTATGCGTATGACTTTTCTTGTATTTTGGAATATAACCTGAGAATTTATCAGATGAAAGATCAATGATTTGAACTGTTGTTAAATAAAATCTCCCTGATTACTTACCAGGAGATTAACATTTGCCATCGTGGAAGCAGTGAAAATATTTGGATTTTTATATAATTTGGATTTGACCTCTTCCATTTTTTAGGTACCCAGACTTTGACCAAAAGGAGTAAGGGACTTGTTGGAGTCAACAACCAAGCACCTAACTCATCATCTTTAGTTCTTTCCTTTTTCCTGTTAGCCTATGATTTTACTGCCTTTGAGCAGTTGGTATGCAACTTGTAACAATGAACAGTTGTGGGTTTTTTTTTCTGTAGAGTACTGATCATTTTGGAGAAGTTTTGGCCTTTTGAGCAATTTATTTTGTGGAAAGTACACAGTATTTAATACTGGCCTAGAGGTCATCATACACTTGTATATTCTCTACTTTTATGAGAAAAATGTAAATGAACAAAGAAGGAAGCTGTCATCAGAAGTGATTTTTGCCTGTGACTGATTCACATTGTTGTATGGGCAGAAGCCAACACAATATTGTTATGTTCCAATTAAAAAAAAAAAATACCATACGGGATTTTGTTAGTTTTATTTTTTATTTTTTTGTTAGTTTTAAAGGAGTCATACATAGTAAGCTTCTAGCACAGTAATCAACCAACATAAACATCCATGGTAGCTTGTTGTTTTTTTTTAAGTGATTTTGGAGGAAGCTGATTCTGGGACTATGTGGACCTAAGTCGTGTTATTTTTAACACAGTAACTACTGCAATTTACCACAGTGATGATAATAATAGTATACTCTCTTAACACTGAGGTTAAGTTGTTGGTAGTATGGCTACCAGGCTGGGGAAAGGCCACATTAAATACAAGATGACCTTAAAATAGTAATGTGTTGTTGCTTAAAAGGTTAAAGTGTTTTTTTGTAATTTCAGTCTTAGGAAACAGTTATACTGGATGAACTAGTCATATTGTTATATGTTTTACATTAAAAATGCAAAGTGTATGGAGTTACAGGCTCAATCCCATCTCAGGGATGTTTCATGGTAGGACTTCTAAAATACAGTTGCAAGAAGGCTGAAGTTACCATGTCTTTGTAATGCTCAGCAGTTGGTATGTTAGGGGAAAATAGAACTGTATTGATTTTCAGATACTGTATAACCTGACTAATTTTAACTGAGGGAGAGTTAGGGAAGTAGTAGAAGTCAGAAACAATTTCCAAGGAAACATTAATTTTTAAGTACTTAAAATAGCTTTAAGTAAATAGGCATTGTGGAATAGTTGCTAGTTATCAATCCAACTAGATAGATTACAAAGAAGAATGTTACTTTAAAAATTCTGCAATTAGAAGGTGGTTTAGTGGGTTGAGTCTAAGTCTTAGAACCAGATAAACTTGGCTTCAAATTATGGCTCTGGTATTTATGTTTCACTTTAAGCAAGCAAGTTGGTTAACCCTAACTTGTACCATGTAAAGATCAGAAAGCCCAGTTTGATTCCTGGTGTGAAGTTTACTATTACCGAATTGAGGTTTTAAAACTGCTGTATTGCTTAGGTGTTTTTTTTTTTTTTTTTTTAAGTTTTACTTTATGCCTTTCATAATCAAATTAATACAAAATTTTTCTCTAGAATTCTGGAGAAGAAACTTTGCTTAAGTATGGTACCCAGTTTTTATTCTGTTATGTACATGTTTGTTGTGCTGGTTTTCTGTTGTGTGTAACAAATTGCCACAAGTTTAGTAGCGTAAAGCAAATCTTGTTGCCGTACAGTTTCTGTGGATCAAAGTCCTGGTATGGGTTAACTCTAGAACTTCTGTCAAGGTCTTATTTGGCTGGGCTCTGATTTTATTAGGGACTTAATATCCTCTTCCAAGCTCATTGTTGTTGTTATAATGTGGTTCTTGTGATTATAGGACTGAGGCTCCCCCGTTTTCTTTGAGGGGATCTTGATCTTTGCTAGCTATCAACTGATGACCACTTTTAGCTCGTAGCTGCCCTCAGGTCTCTACCATTCACATGCCTTCTCAGAACATAGCAGCTTTGTCTGTAGGGCTGGCAGGAGAATCTCTTTAGGAAGTGCTCAACTTCTCTTTTGAGAGCTTTCTCTGATTAACTCAGGCCTACCCAGGATAATCTCCCCTTTGATTAACTTAAAATTCAGAGGAATCTTAATTATATCTGAAAATCCTTTGACCTCCGTGAGGGGGTTTGTATAATTTAGATCATGTAACTGAACCCAATCAGGAGAATGAAATTCACTATGTTTACAGTCCTCCCCACATACCATGCAGGGTTGGAGGTACACCCCGGAGGTGGCAATCTTGCAGGCCGTCTTAGAATTCCCTCTTCCTTCTCTCTCTGCTTTTCTCTCCCCCCTACCCCTTCTCCCCTTATGTCTGTAAGGACCAGGGTTTGTCAGTTTTTTTATGTATTACTGAAATTTGTTTTCCCAGCCAGCTTTTGTACTAGCAGTTTGTAAGTGTGCTGCTCACACTTTTTAAGTTTGTAAGACTGCTTAAGTGATAGTTGATGGTATGTCACCTTATTAAAACACTCTTCAGATGTACTTATTGTGTAGATTATAAACTTGTACAAAGAACATGAAGCCTGCATAAAGGAACAGGCCATTTTGAGAGAATTTCTTTAAAGTGGTAAAAGCACTCCTTAGATTGAATGAAGTCAGGAATGTGAAAAATACTTGTTCCTGTGAAATATTTTCTTACTCCTGCCCTCAGATAAACCCATGGCTCCTTCCTCTATTTTTTTTTTTTAAAACAAGAATAAGCTCCTTGAGGGTGGGATCCTTGTTTTCTTTTCTAACATAACTCTCTTTGCTTATAGGAGGCAGTCAGTAAATATTCCTTGATTCAGTCATTCCTGCTTCATCACAATGGTAAAGGACATTAACACATGCATGTTTATAGTACAGAGGTGAGCTTTAGTTCATGTCCAAAACATTTTGTGGAGCATTGCTAATAAATTCTAAAATTACTGCCTTCAGTCCTAGGAAGGTCTTTGGAAGTAGTTATTTTCTTAACAGGCCTAGTTATCTGTTGATCAGGCTCAGAGCAAGCCAGAAAGAAAAATTTCTAAAGGGGCTAACGAAGTTTGTTATAGCAGCATTAGTCGTACAGTTAGCTTGCCACTTTATGATCTGTCTATTCCTTCCTCTCTGGCTACTTCCTTACTGACCAGTTACGCTGATCATTTTGTAGTTTTGTTGACAACACTGTTTCTTACCAATTACCTCTCCATAGCATAGTATGGACCATTACCACGGAAAGGTACTTTTTTATACTATATGGTGATTTGCTTTTCTTTTTATTGCATATACTTCTTGAAGGGAGAAAATCATGACTGTGTTTTTGTTTAGTGCCTGTTACAGGATAGACACTTATATGTAGGGGAATGATTGCAGCAATGAAACAAAAAAACAAGACAGCCTTAAAGCACATGGTCTTCAGGGGCAAGCAGGTCCACAAACCTTAATCCCAAAAGGCAGTTCACTCCACAGCACAGTGGAATTGATACTCATGTCTGATCAAAAATGCTACAGGTCAAGTATATTTACATACGAGTTTAGGGCATTAACTCACAGTCTAGTCAAGCATTTAAAACATGCAGGCATTTACTTGGAGGCTTATGATCTGTCCTTTATTCATTAAGTAGGTTCCGAGGTTTGTGTTGAATAAAGCCGAGGTCTCCACAATATAAATCTTGTTTTTTATACCTGTGATTGCTATAGAAATTTGGCCATAGATGTTCTAAAATCTCTCTTCCCTTGCCTGATAATTTAGAAGGTTAACTAAAAAGAGAATGAAAAATTAATCATAGCCAGGTTAGACACTAATCTTTCTGTACTTAAGTGATTTTTACTTCTGGTTTTCTTGACATGAAATCTTATCTGTCATTTAAAATTTCAGAATTAATGCCAGCAAGAAAGATATCGATAGGTACTACATGGGAAACATAGGAAGGACTTTGCATTCTTGAGCGGTGCTGTTTTGCCTTTAAAGAAAATTTTTATGAGAGATCCATTGCCAGAGGCAGTCTTTGTCTTCCTTATGTTTGTTTTGATGTTTAAGATTATTTTTTATTTCTTTTGCTCTGCTAACAAAATCATCAAATACCTAGAAAATCCAGACTGTCCTTCATAGGCATGATTCTCCACATTGGTGCAGCTAGCCATGAACTATCCTTTTCTTCTCCCTCTTTTTCCCAGATATCTCCCGGGGCCAATTCAGCACCTCTACCTGGCCATCCTAACAAGGTGATTTGTGAAAGGGTGAGACTTCAGAGCCTGTTCCCTCTCCTCCCAAGTGATCAGAACACTACCGTTCAAGAGGATGCTCACTTCAAAGCTTTCTTCCAGGTTCTTATATATTTACCCTTTGCCTTCGTAGGGCTGAAAGTCACAAGATACATACTAGGTTGTCTCTAGGAAGGCTAGAACCAACATTCTTAGTATCTTCCTACTTCTTATTTTCTGTTGTTTGTGGGAATAAGTATTCTTCTTAGAGGACATCTTTAACTTATTCAGCCAGCTTTTCTGAAGAATGTTTGTCTTCTCTTGAGCTGCTGTTACTATTTGACCACTTAATATTCTTGTTTTTTAATCTTTTGGTCTTAATCATGTGTCCTAATAGGTCAAGTTCTGTAGGAAAGTAGAAGACATTACAGAATATGTGAAGTTGTATAGAGAAAGAAAAATAGAAGCATGTAAGATATGTTTTGAAGCCATCACTGCTTTGATAGTAATGCATATTACACACTTCGATAGATAATGCACATTTCAGAGAGAAAATATGGTAACTTGGCTTCTATGACTTTTGATATCTGTGGGTAAATGTGTTTAAAATTTCATTACATATGAAAACAAATTAAGGTATAAATGGATTTAAACTATCATTAGGTTATTAACAAGATTCATTGACTTCTGTATTTAAAATCCATTACTCCCTGAGATTCAGTAACGGAAGTCATCATTACCAGAAAGGAGACTAAGTTACAGAATTGCTTCTGGATACTAGGGTTGGGGGCCAAGACATGTAATTTTACATGTTGAGGTAGTGAGAGTTGCTAATCAAAGCTAGGACTTCTGGATAGAGCCAGCTTATTTTCTGTTCACGTGGGAGTGGTAGGTTGGGACTTGAGACTACTTCTGAAAAAGAAGTGTTTTTGACACATTGAAGAGGTGGAGTTTAGAAGTTGATGCATGCAGATGACGATGGGTGTCGAGGTGATCTAGGGCTCTTCAGTCTGTTGTTCCTTGTTGATCTGTGTGTCGGGTTCTCTGCTTTGCATGTGTGGTCTCCTTTTGTTTTTAGCCATCATAATAAAGTTCATCTGGATGGTTTTCTAGATGAAGAAATAGTCTCAGAATCTCACTGAGATGCCCGATTTACATATCTAGTTATTAACAGAATAGAGACTCAAATCCAACTTCAGTTATTTCTTATCTCTATCATACCACCTTATGGGTATTTCTGTAAATACAGTTCACTGTATGTTAAAAGACATTCGTTTATTGAATTGCATGACCTATGACTGCTGTTCTGAATACGGCATTAGCTGCAAGAACCTGATCTGTAGTAGTAGCTAATGAAGAAATTGACTTCATGCCTTCACTACTGCCACCAGTAAACAGTTATTTGACACTTTCTGTATTCTCTGTACTTCCTCTGAGTCTTTAAGCATTAAGGTAACATTAACTAAACTCAAAGAATAGCTGCCAAATGCAGTAGATTAAAACCCGTATTTTGAAAATAAAACCAAAAAGTTAGCCAGTTCCACTTGAGTGTTAGCAGAAAAGTGAAAGGTATTATTTTTTTATTTGTAGTCCTAATTTAACTTAAACCTTACTTTGCTCTAACTTAAAAATCAGGCCCTCAATGTACTTTGCTCCCACGAGAGACTGGAGATTTTCTTTGTGCACTTATTACCCCTACTACTGTTCCACGTGAAGCAAAGTAAATTGTTCTCACATCCCCTTTGAGATAGTCAGGTACTTTCAACTAATTCTGACACCAAAATATAGAGTGTGTTTTCCCAGTTGCAGTTATGGTTCTCATCATTATAAAACCTAGTTGCCATATGAAAAGGAGAGCCTGTGCAGCCATATCCTGTCCTCAGAGCCACTGCCTTAACACCTTGTTTTCGCAGCTTTGCTCCAAGCTGTTTCCCTCTCAGCTCTTTCTATTTTTACTCCATCCATTCCAAACAGAATCACCTTACTTTTCCATTTCTCCCCTAAAACACCCCCTCTACTTTATATTTTAGCTGAAACTGTTCTCTTTTGTAAGGACGTCATTTCTCCTATCGCCTTCTCTAGGAGAAAGGAAATGATTGGCTTTTCGTGCTTCAAGCGTGGAATTGGATATGTAACGAGTAGGTAGGATGGTCACAGAGGTGAAGGCAAGTGTTGACACTCACCTGGATTCTTGTTTGTAACCATCAGTCTTTGAACAAAAGCTCATCCTAATTTTGATGTCTTTTTTTGTCCTTTTATCTTCACTACTTAACCGAGTTTGTATCACTATCCTTGTTTACTACATTTTCACTCTGCTCTTTTTTGCTTATTTTTCTAGTCAAAATATTTCAAATTTAAATGCTATTTAATTTTTTTAAATTATGAAATATTTCACATATGCATGTTGTAAAGTATGAAGATGTATGTATAATTTTCATAAATCTACCGTCCAGCTTAAGAAATCATCTATTAACCAATATTTTTGAACATGTCTGTAAATATGGTTTTGTTTTTCTTGCTTTGAATCTTTTTAATTTTTTTTTTTTTACAAAAATGGTTTAAGAAGCACATTTACATCTCTATAAAAATAAGCCTGTATTTAAAATTAGCATCAACGTGTTTCTTGTCGTTTTTGAAATTAAAATTAAAGCATAATTATAGCGGAATTCACCTTTTTGGGTACAGCTCTGTGAGTTTTGACAAAAGCATACAGATGTGGAACCAATACAATCAAGATATGATAGATTCAGTACTCCCCCCGAAATTCCATCACATCTATTTGCCATCAACCCCTGCAGTTTTAAAATTAGCAGTTTAGCCCAGGGAGCCTCGACTCTGTGCTCTGTGAGGTGGGATGAAGGGGGATGGGAGGGAGGTTCAAGAAGGAGGGGATGTATGTATACATACAGCTAATTCACTTCATTGTACAGCAGAAATTAACATAGTAAAGCAGTTACACTCCAACAAAAGTAAAATGAGCAGTTACTGTACTACCAACCAGTTCAGTGATTGTGAGTGAAGATTGTGTGCTTTTATTAAGAAGTCAGGTGCATTGTGGAGAACTTGAATTTCAGATGTGGCACAGCCCTTGATTTCAGGAATGTGTGTGTGTGTGTATTTAACATATATATATGTTATTTTTAATATCCTTTTCCATTATGGTTTATCATAGGATAGTGAATATAGTTCTTTGTGCTATACAGTAGGAGCTTGTTTATCCATTCTGTGTATAAAAACTTACACCAGCTCACCCCAGCCTCCCGTTTCATCCTCCAGCCCTCTCCCCTTGGCAACCACAAGTCTGTTCTCTGTGCCCGTGGGTCTATTTCTGTTTAGTAGATAGGTTTGTTTGTGTAGTACTTTAGATTCCACGTATAAGTGGTATCATATGGTATTTGTCTTTCTCTGACTTTACTTATTATGGTAATCTCATTGCACCCATGTTACTGCAAATGACATTATTATTATTAATCTGAGTAGTATTCCATTTTATTTATATATTTTTGTATACATAGAAATAAACACATCTTCCTGATTCATTCATCTGTCAGTGGACATTTAAGTTGTTTCCATGTCTTGGCTATTGTCTGTAGTGTTCCTATGAACGTAGGGGTGAAAGTATCATTTTAAAAATTTTGCTGGATATAGGCTTATATGCCTCGGAGTGGAATTGCTGGATTGTATGGGAATTTTAGTTTTCTGAGGAAACTCAATAGTGTTTTCTATAGTGGCTGTACCAACTAAGAGTCCCACCAATACTGTAAGAGTTTCCTCTTCTCAGGTGTGCATCTTAATACAGCTAGGTGATAACTTTAATCTGTATGTTTACTCAAGTTAGGTGATTGAAATTTGTTGATTTATACAAATAAAGAAATACATTGTTTCTGGAAAGAGAAGACTAATTATTGTAAAAGTGTCTATTAACAAGTTCATAGACATAATAAAAATTTCAGCTAAAAATAAAATTTTTATTTTAGAACTTTACAATTGTCCTTAAATTCATAAGGAAAATTAACAAAGGAGGCACAGGAACATTTCCCAAAATTGTCATAAAGGGAAATATGCCATAATGATAACCAAATCATATTGTAAAGAAATAGTTCCATGTTGTTTAAATACAGTGGCTATTTTTCAACCCTCATTCTGTATGACCTCTTAATTAGGTTGGTGAAAAAGTAGTTGAGGTTTTGGACCATGAATTTTAAATCATTGTAACTAGGCTCAAACACATTGTTTATTGATGAAAATAGGAATCATTACAATTAACAGATTTTTGCCAATGAGAAATAAGTTTATTCCCATAGCATAAAAATCTGTGCCTTGGGATTTGACTGACTCTTGGAAAGCATTTTCTGCCTCCTCCTGGTTGTGGAAGCATTTTCCCTGCAAAAAGATGTTGAGATGCTTGAAGGACGTGGCAGTCAGTTGACGAGAAGTCAGGTGAATATGGTGGATGAGGCAAAGCTTCGTAGTCCCAATTCACTTAACTTTTAAGTGTCACTTGTAAGATGTGCAATCAGATTTTGTCGTGGAGAAGAGTTGGGCCCGTTCTGTTGACCAGTGTTGGCTGTGGGCATTGCAGTTTTCAGTGCATCTCACTGATTTGCTGAGCGTACTTCTCAAGTGTAACCATTTCACCAGGATTCAGAAAGCTGTCGTGGATCAGAGTGGCAGCAGACCACCAAACATTGGCCATGACCTTTTTTGGTGCAAGTTTGGCTTTGGGAAGTGCTTTGGAGCTTCTTGGTCCAACCAGTGAGCTGGTCGTATGAAATCCACTTTCTGTCACACACCACAGTGTGATGAAAAATGATTTTTGTTGTTGTGTAGAATAAGAGAAGACGACTCTTCCAAACAATATTTTTGATTTTTCAATCAGTTCATGAGGCACCACCCACATACCAAGCTTTTCACCTTTCCAGTTTGCTTCAAATGCCAAACAACTGTAGAATGCTTGATGTTGAGTTCTTTGGCAACTTCTCGACTTCCCTGGTGGCTCAGACGGTAAAAGCATCTGCCTACAATGCAGGAGACCTGGGTTCGATCCCTGGGTTGGGAAGATCCACTGGAGAAGGAAATGGCAACCCACCCAGTGTTCTTGCCTGGAAAATCCCATGGACAGAAGAGCCTGGCAGGCTACAGTCCAGAGGTCACAAAGAGTCGGACACGACTGAGCCGACTTCACTTCATGTAGTTGTAAGAGGATCCGCGTCAATGATCCTCTGAATTGGTTGTTGTCAACTGGCAACTTCCATTAAGGTCATTATCGTCAAGGCTCTCATCTCCTTTGCAGAACGGAACCACCACTGCACTGTGTGTTCGTTAGCAGTTCCTGGGCCAAATGTGTTGATGTTGTGCATTGTCTGTGCTGCTTTACGACCCATTTTGAACTTGAATAAGAAAATCGCTCCAGTTTGCTTTTTGTCTAACATCATTTCCCTAGTCTGAAATAAATATAAACAGCAAGTTACAAGTTATTAGCAAAAAACTTAGGAATATACCTTAAATGATATATAACATAACCACATTTATTTAAGAATGTGTCTCAGTATCAAACAGAAAAGTGCAGCATTGCAATTACTGTTGCATCAACTATTAGGCTGATGCAGTTCCTTTTGCATCAACGTAATAGTTGACTCCTTGAAACTCCATTCCACTGGCTTTTACCTTCACACTCCATGCTCCTTTCATCAGCTACTAACATAAAATGTTGGAGCTTCTCAGGGTTTAGCATTGGACCTCTTTTCACTATATAAATCATTGATATTTTGAGCAGTTTGTCACTGCCTGCAACTTCTTTGACATACCATCTATCTGTATACCACAAATTCCTGAATTAACATTTCTAATTTGAGCTTCACTTGTCTGCACAACTCAATGTGGATAATTCAGAGAGATCCCTTGATTTCAGGTTGTTCTTAATAGCTTTTCTATTTTTGTTGGTTTCATATTGATGCTTCAGATTATTTTATTTATCCTTGTTTATAGCTTCTATGGAAGTAAATATAGCATTTGAACACAGTATATTTACAGCATCAAGATAAATCAGTTTGTGAACCGGTGTTGTTTTGTGTAATTAAAAATTAAGAAAAATCTAGGACTTAGGTTGTTAATAATTATTCAGAAGTTAGCCACACAGGCCTCCCTTTATCAGGAAGTCACTGCTGGCCTAGTAGTTATGGCCAATGATAAAGTAATTCAATATTTTCACACAATATTTTACCCTCTTCATTATGGTTGGGAATGCATTAGTTATGCCACTAGAGTCCCTCTGTGAGCACTCATTGCACTCACAGTCACTCTGTTCTTTGGCCTTTGTGGAAACAAAACAAAACAAAACACACACAAACTTGGGCCATATCAAAAGCAAAGTCCTGATGTTTTTTTTTAATGTCTGCTGCAGTAACTTTTGAAAACAGAACAGTAAAAGCCTCCCCCTCCCCCATATCTTTAAGTAAAATAACGTTCCAGGAGGGTGTACTTTTAGAGTGGTTATGGAGTTGGATTTTGTTCTGAAACATTTTGAGCTGAGAACTATCAAAGCTGTACAACTTAGAAAATTAAAGTCCTGTGTGAATTATGCCAGACAGGACTGTATATACCTTGTGTAGTTTGAAGGCAGTATTTCACTGAATTGTCTTTGGTACATCTTCACTAATAGAAACACATTTTACATAAATTTGAATATAGTTTAAGTCAAGACTTTGGTTTGTGGATAATTAAGTGAGAATGTGTAGAGATCATTTTGTAAATTATATTGTGTGGTTCAAATATAAAGTCACTAATTTCTAGCTTTCCCCCTGCTTGTTATTTACAAAAAGGGAATTGTCTTTGTGTTTATTCTTTATTAGTTGCTTTATGTAGAGTAAGTGTTTCAATTTTCTGATTGCTTTCACCTCTCTTAGTTTTTTAAGGAACCTCCATACTGTATACTCCATAGTGGCTGTATCAACTTATATTCCCACCAGCAGTGCAAGAGGGTTCCCCCTTTCTCCACAACCTCTTCAGCATTTGTTGTTTATAGACTTTAAATGATGGCTATCATCATGTCTTTTATTTTTAATTAATAGAATTCAGTGAGTGTTTTTTTCTGCGTGCTTGCATGCTAAGTCACTTCAGACTTGTCTGACTTTTTGTGACCCCCGTGGACAGTAGTCCACCAGTCTCATCTGTCCATGGGATTCTCTAGGCAAGAATACTGGAATAGGTTGCCATGCCCTCCTCCCAGGGATCTTCCCTACCCAGGGGTCTAACCTGCGTCTCTTGAGTCTCAAGCATTGGCAGGTGGGTTCTTTACCACTAGCACCACATGTGGAATGAGAAATTTAGTCTTTTGTCAAAGATGCAAGGCAAATAGAGAAAGTCTGGAAGTTTAAAAGAGGGTTGGAAACTCATAAATCATGCTGTACTTACTTACTTGTGAGTCTGAGATGAATGGTGGTCCTAATTAAGGCCCAGGTGGAGAGAGGACCAGGTTTCTGGAGATGTTACCTCTTGATTCTAGTTGCCCCCTTGTTCCTTTGAGAAGGAAGTCCTCAGGGCTCATTAGTAGTTGCTGAAGTTGGAGGCACATTTCAATCACCATTTTAAATCTGAAACTTGGAACCTGGTTCTGCGTTGCAGGTTTCTTTTATCTTCCAAAGCTTCCTGATTGAGATATATAAATATATTTTATGTGTGTTTATATATGTACATATGCACGCGTGTTTGTGTGTATTTTTTTCCCCCATGGCGTTGAGCATTTAACAATTTCTGATTTGTTTTTTTGAAACCATGCAATACTTTCTTAACGGTTTTTTTTTTTTTTTTTTCACTTCTAATAAGAATGTTTGGTTATAGAGATTTGGGGTTAGATAGATGTAATCCTCTATGTATTTTATTAGATACTAAATACTGAGAGTTTCAAAGAGTACTCAAATTGATAAAGGAATATAAAACAACATTGCATGTAATAAACTCTCATCACTTCATGGTAAATATATAGGGAAACAATGAAAACAGTGAGAGACTTTGTTGTCTGTGGGCTCCAAAATCACCATAGATGGTGACTGCAGCCACGAAATTAAAAGATGGTTTGCTCCTTGGAAGCAAAGCTATGACTAACCTCGACTGCTAATATGCTAACTAGACAGCATATTTAAAAGCAGAGACATTACTTTGCCAACAGAGGTCCGTCTAGTCAAAGCTATGATTTTTCCAGTAGTCATGTATGGATGTGAGAGTTGGACTGTGGAGAAGGCTGAGCGCCGAAGAATTGATGCTTTTGAACTGTGGTGTTGGAGAAGACTCTTGAGAGTCCCTTGGACGGCAAGGAGATCCAACCAGTCCATTCTGAAGGAGATCAGCCCTGGGATTTCTTTGGAAGGAATGATGTTAAAGCTGAAACTCCAGTACTTTGGCCACCTGATGCGAAGAGTTGACTCACTGGAAAAGACTGACGCTGGGAGGGATTGGGGGCAGGAGGAGAAGGGGACGACCGAGGATGAGATGGCTGGATGGCATCACTGACTCGATGGACATGAGTCTGAGTGAACTCTGAGAGATGGTGATGAACAGGGAGGCCTGGTGTGCTGCGATTCATGGGGTCGCAAAGAGTCGGACACAACTGAGCAACTGAACTGAACTGTCTTAGTTTTCGTTAAGCTTTGAGATACAGGTTATACATATGAGGGATCAGATAGTAAAGAATCTGCCTTCAGTGCAGAAGACCCAGGTTCAATCCCTGGGTTGGGAAGATCCCCTGGAGAAGGGAATGGCAACCTACTCCAGTATTCTTGCCTGGAGAATTCCATGGTTAGAGGAGCCCGGGGCTACAGTCCATGGGGTTGCAAAGCGTTGAACACAACTGAGCAACTGACACTCACACTGAAAGCCAGTGATGATACATCACTAGTATTTTGTACCTTAAAAAATCAATGGTAATGAAGTCTCTTATGAAATTTGGCTATCACTTCTAACATGTGCAGTTCATGTTTGAGTTTGTGAAGTCTTAGTTGTTCTGTCTTTTTGTTTTAATCAGAATATCTAAATTTCAATGGTTATTTTTCAATTTTTAGGATTATCAAAATATAGCTTATTAGAAGCAGGGGTTAAAACAAGTATACTTTTAATAGCACCATTAAGGATAGGGTTTCCCTGATAGCTCAGTTGGTAAAGAATCCACCTATGATGCAGGAGACCCCGGTTCAATTCCTGGGTTGGGAAGATCCTCTGGAGAAAGGGGATAGGCTACCCACTCCAGTATCCTTGGGCTCCCTTGTGTCTCAGCTGGTAAAGACTCTGCCTGCAATGCAGGAGACCTGAGTTCTATCCCTGAGTTGGGAAGATCTTCTGGAGAAGGGAAAGGCTACCCACCCAGTATTCTGGCCTGGAGAACTCTATATAGTCCATGGGGTTGCAAAGAGTCGGACATGACTGAGCAACTTTCACTTAACTATAGGAAGAAATAAGGTTAGTGTAATGAGGAAAATTACAAGAAACTTGTATACGGTTCTGAAAACTACTCCCTATTTTTGTTACAGTGACAAATTTGAATTATATAGATTGGAAATGGCATGATTTTGTGACTACATCAGCTAAATAATTTAGAATGATCCAAAGCAGTTTGCTTCATTCCTATCAGTTTAATGAATTGTTTTATATGCTTTATATCTTAAAATCTAATGTTGTAGTATGTAGCCTCATGTATTCTTTACCTAATATTAACATGGTTTTTGTTCTAGCAGCAGTTGCCAATCAGAAGTGCTCTAGGGACTTCCCTGGTGATCCAGTGGTTAAACCCTTTCACCTCCAATGCAGGAGGTGTGGTTTTGATTCCTGGTCAGGGAACTAAGATCCCACATCCTCATGGCACAGTTCCCTCCCCCAAAGTGCTCTGATACCCAAATAGAATTTGCATGAGTAGACTGGAGACAGGAGAGGCTCTTATTAGAAAACACATAGCCCTCATCAGACTTTGTTAACTTACAATTTTGACAGTTTTGGTGAGACTCAATTGGAAGATTGAGTTGTGTGAGGAATCCTGGAGAGTTAATAATTCAATTAAGTTATCCATACCAATTTTGAAAGCTTGAGACTATGTTTCAACATTGACAGGTACAAGTTTTGAATTATCCACCTCTCCCATGATCTACCTGAAATGTCTTTCCCTAAGATATCCTTTTATGATATTTTAGTTAAGAACTGATGAAATAAATCGATTGACTGTTTTTTAATATTTTAAGTAAATCTTACTTTGTCCACATAATTGCTTTAAAGAATAAATGTAATCACCTTAAACAACGGGAATAAGGAGGTAGACAAGGGTGATTTAGAATCAAATCACAGGCCTACTTAAATTATACCTTCTCTTAAATGGATCTCTCAGCTGCAAATTAATGCCTAAAGAGTAATTAGTAACTGATGGGAAGGCATAGTAGAATTTCAGTTAAAATTGGAGTTTCAAAGAGGTGGTCAGGTACCATTTGTTGTTGTTTAATTACTAAGTTCTGTCCAACTCTTTTGCAACCCTATGGACTATAGCTCGCCAGGTTCCTCTGTCCATGGGATTTCCCAGGCAAGAATACTGGGGTGAGTTGCCATCTCCTTCTCCAGAGGATCTTCTAGACCCACCCAGGGGATCTTCTCAACCCAGGAAACAAACCTGCATCTCTTGCATTGGCAGGTGGCTTCTTTACCACTGAGCCACCTGGGATGCTCCGTCAAGTACAATACAAATTGCTTATTACCCTATCATGTATGTTTGTTCTTACCTGATTAGTTTTATGATGAATTTAAATAGTTACTTTTTCATTTGATCTTTCTTTCCTACCCCACCCCTCACATCTTTTAAAAAGATATTTAATTCAAGTTAATAGTGTATCTTTTCCCTCCTTTACACTTGGAGGTAAATGTACTTAAACATCTATGCCTGTAAATAGTAATGCAAAAATCCTTTAAAACTCTTATTTTGTTGATTGATTTTGTTGCATTGGCAGAGTGAAGATAGTCCAAGCCCCAAGAGACAGCGCCTCTCTCATTCCGTCTTCGATTATACATCAGCATCACCAGCTCCCTCACCACCAATGCGACCATGGGAGATGACATCAACTAGGCAGCCCCCTTCAGTCCGACCAAGCCAACACCACTTCTCAGGGGAACGATGCAACACACCTGCACGCAACAGAAGGAGGTCAGTTGGTTATATTACTTACTAAATTTTTGGTCATTGGTAGAGTATTTTTAAACATCAGAAAGCATTTTTTCTGTAGGCATTTTATAACTATATCGACACCTTTGTCTCTGTACACTCACACACAAACAACATTACAAGTTCTTTGAACTACCACACCACATCATGAGAGTTCATTTAGCTTGGGATTGACAGATGTAGAAATTGTATAAGAGGCTAAAGTGATTTACTTAAAATCAATCCATACCACTGTATACGAATTCAACTACCTCAAGGTTTAAGACATTTTGTGGGCTGACCTTCAATCCATATTACCGAAAAATGCATTTTATAATTTACAACGGTACTCCAAAATCCCTGTAGATGATGACTGCAGCCATGAAATTAAAAGATGCTTGCTCCTTGCAAGAAAAGCTATGACAAACCTAGACAGTGTATTAAAAAAGCAGAGACATTATTTTGCCAACAAGTCTGTATAGTCAAAGCTATGGTTTTTCCAGTAGTCACGTATAGATGTGAGAGTTGACCACCTGATGCAAAGAGCCAACTCATTGGAAAAGACGCTGATGCTGAGAAAGATTGAAGGCAGGAGGAGAAGGGGACAACAGAGAATGAGATGGTTGGATGGCATCACTGACTCAATGGACAACAGTTTTAGCAAATTCCAGGCGATGTTGAAGGATAGGGAAGCCTGGTGTGCTGCAGTCCATGGGGTTGCAAAAGTCAGAACTGAACAGCAACAATAGTGGAAATATGGAAGTCTTAGGAATGAGCAGTCTCTTCTTCACTCCATTATTATCCATTCCATTCTTACAAATGAATAATCTCTCTCCACAAATATTCCTTTTGTATTCTCTAAGGCAGCTGTAGCTTCGTTAAGTTTCTTTTTAAATTTTGGACCCTGTGGTATGAGGCATGACTGAAGTTTAGTACAACTTTCAGTCCTTTCTTCTATATGGGACTTGGCTCTTGCTTTTTCTTCTCCAGGGAATACGTTTCCTGAGCTGCTTCCTGTTTAGTAGTGGACTGAGGTCATACCTTTCCTCTTCCAAGGAAAGAGAGCATCCTTGAAGTAAGACAGCTGTTTATATTTCCAGGATGTTGATAGTCTAGGAAGTACTGATGATCTCAAAGTAGTAAGGTATTACGGGCTGAATATGTTTCCCCGAATATCCATAGGCTGACGCCTTAACCCACAGTGTGGATGAATTTGGAGATGGGGCCTCTAAGGAAGTAATTAAGGCTAAATGAAATCATCAGGACAGGTCCTTGATCCAAGAGGATTAGTGTCCTTACAAGACTCCAGGGAGAGAGAGAGCTTTCACCAGAAAGCATGCTGGCACCTTGATCTTGGACATTAAGTCTCTAGAACTTGAGAAAATAAATTTCTCTTGTTTAAGCCAGTCTGTGATATGTTGTTAGAGCAGCCTTAGGGCACTTAATTTTGGCTCAGATGGTAAAGAATCTTCCTGTAATGTGGGAGATATGGGTTTGATCCTTGGGAAGATCTCCTAGAGTAGGGAATAGCTACCTATTTCACTATTCTTGCTTGGAGAGTTCCATGGACAGAGGAGTCTAATGGGCTATAGTCAATGGGGTTGAAAGAGTCGGACACAACTGAGTGACTAACAGGTAACTTAATACTGAAGGGATCTTAAAACCCATCATTCATTGTTCCAAATCAGACAAGATAAACCTGTTCCTGAGGTATATTCTGTTGAGACCATTAAACTTTCACATTATCTGGTGCATTATTATCTAATTAAATGAGAATGTTTAAGTAAAATAATATTATGCCAACCAGGTAAAATATTTCATAGCTGTTAAATATCGTAACACGAGGAAATAACGTCTGAGTACCTGCTGTAATATTTCCTATTGTTTTATGGTGAAATGTGCCATACATTCAGGAGAACTTTTAAAACAAGTGTACATTTAAAAAAGATAACACACAAGTGTGCCCTACACTTAGGTTAAAATAGAACATCAGAATCCCTCCTTCCTGGAAGATTAAACCCTTTTCCTGTGATTTGTTGTAACTCCCCAGGTACATGTTTTTAATACATTCTAAAACACTGTAAATACATTCTAAAAACACAGTTTTGCATTTTGTTTACTTCATGTAAGTGTATTCTTTGTTTACTAAGCAGTCTTTTTTAATGTGGGGAGCAGTAGTTCATTTATTGTGATATAATCTTCCATTGAATTAATGTACCATAATTTATGTACCCACCTACTGTTGGGTGATAGTTATGCCCAGTTTGGGTAATGGAAAGAGTTCCTTTAGGAGTGTACACAACTCCTAGTGTGCATGTGCAAAGCCTAGGAGTACAATTGTAGGTCATCAAATGTGTTCTGGACCAGAAAGGGCATGACAGTGTCTGTTGCTGGATGGCAGAAACTAGTTTTCAGGTTGAAAAGAAGCATCAGTCTCTATGTTCGTTACCTAGAAAATAAGCTACAAAATCGTTATGCCCAGCATTGTGTGTTTTTTTGTTACTTCCTTCTCACTTTAGTACTATACTTATGCTGCTGATGCTAAGTCGCTTCAGTTGTGTCTTACTCTGTGCGACCCCCACAGCTGGCAGCCCACCAGGCTCCTCTATCCTTGGGATTCTCCAGGCAAGAATACTGGAGTAGGTTGCCATTTCCTTCTCCAGTACATGCATGCCTGCTAAGTCGCTTCAATCGTGTCCGACTCTGTGCAACCCTATGGATAGCAGGCCACCAGGCTCCTCCATCCATAGGATTCTCCAGGCAAGAATACTGGAATGGGTTGCCCTTTCCTTCTTCTTAGTACTTATAGGCTAGCTATAAGTTTAACTGCCAATTTTTCTGCCAAAATTAGGGTTTATAAGCAGATGCAGTATTCAGCAACAATCTGATCCAATTTCAGAGACAAAGATGAGCACACTGTGAAAGTAGCAAACATTTGAAGAAAGCCAGCAAAGTGAAAGAATGTCTCTGAAACTCAAAGAAAGAACTTGAAGTAACAGTTAATAAAATAACTAAAACAGTTAAGAAACAAGTGGAAACAGTGTCATATTTAATTATTTATATCATATTATATTTATATTGCATTATTGTATATTACATTCAGTTCAGTTAAGTCCCACAGTCGTGTCTGACTCTTTGCAACCCCATGAATCACAGCACACCAGGCCTCCTGTCCATCGCCAACTTGCGGAGTTCACTCAAACTCATGTCCATCGAGTTGGTGATGCCATCCAGCCACCTCATCCTCTATCGTCCCCTTCTCCTGTCCCCAGTCCTTCCCAGCATCAGGGTCTTTTTAGCGAGTCAGCTCTTTGCATGAGGTGGCCAAAGTATTGGAGTTTCAGCTTCAGCATCAGTCCTTCCAGTGAACACCTAGGATTGATCTCCTTTAGGATGGACTGGTTGGATCTCCTTGCAGTCCAAGGGACTCTCAAAGTCTTCTCCAACACCACACTTCAAAAGCATCAATTCTTCAGCACTCAACTTTCTTCACAGTCCATGACCACTGGAAAACCATAACCTTGACTAGACAGACCTTTGTTGGCAAAGTAATGTCTTTGCTTTTCAGTATGCTATCTAGGTTGGTCATAACTTTCCTTCCAAGGAGTAAGCTTCTTTTAATTTCATGGCTGCAATCATCATCTACAGTGATTTTGGAGTTCCCAAAAATAAAGTCTGACAGTGTATCCAAATTCTACCTAAAAATTCTGTATATCACTAGAGTATTTATGCTGACACTATCTCAGTCATTTTCATTCTCAGTATTTATTGTTACTCAGTTATTTGCAATTGTAAATAGATTAAATGTTTTTAGTTATTCATTTTTTAAAATGGTCATTTTGGGCGCGTGGGAACTATGTCTTTTCTATATGCCTTAGCCAGTAGACAACTATAAAATGCCCATTAGGCATAATGGGATTACTGCCAAGATATATGCAGATTAAAATTTGTTTTATAATGTTTATAAAATAAAAGGGACAAAATAGTAGGTTAAATCATAAGAACTTACTGATATTTGTCTATAAAAAGGGCAATTTTATACAATTAAACCCCCCACCCCCAAAATGACAGTGATCGGCTATTGATTTCTAAATAACTCTCAGAGCCAGATCATCAATTTTGTTTTCTTCTGTTATTTTTTTAAAAACATGCATTCTATTTTGTGTTTAGAGCTGGTGATGAACCACAGCAATTCTTTAATACTGTACTGCTAATGGATTACAAAGAGAGACAGTGCAGAATCCTGATGGATCACAGCAGTAAACATTATAACAACCTCTTTGACATTTTTACTATATTACAGTCCTCCTGTCAGGCGTCAGAGAGGAAGAAGGGATCGTCAGTCTCGACTTAATTCCATTAGTCAAGATGAAAATTATCACCATCTCCCTTACGCACAGCAGCAAGCAATAGAAGAACCTCGAGCCTTCCACCCTCCGAATGTATCTCCCCCGTCTGTTACACCCTGCTGCTCATCCTCCCCAGCAGAATGCAGTAATGGTTGACATACATGATCAGGTATAGTAACGGAATATCCAGGAAATACAGATGCTCAAAGTTGGTAGCAGTTTATTTAGGTTGATTGTTTTTTGTTGTAGATTACTTTTACCTAAAAGGAAATAGTTTTACCTAAAATGAATCTATTTTGGATAAGTTCATCATTCTTCATTGAAGATTAAAATTTAAATTCTACACAGCTTCCTTAAAGTTGAACTTTAAAAAAATTAAGATCAGGGTTATAAAAGCTCAGAATGATTCATTGTGAAAATTGATTTGAAATGACTGATAGAGAATTTAATAGCAATGTCAGTCAGTCAGCTAGTGGTTTGAGGGTATACTTTAATAGCAATGTCAGTCAGTCAGCTAGTGGTTTGAGGGTATACTCCTGTTTTCTGTTTCCTTCCAGTTTCTTCTAGAGTAATCCAGTAGGTAAGACAGTTGGGTGCAGCCTTGCTTACAAGTTTTCCTAGGTCTCCACTGAGATAACAAGTACTGAGCTGTCTTTTCCTTTGTTCCTGCCAGAAACTGAGGAACTAGCTGAGAAGAAGGTTTGCCAGACCAAAAATTGACCAATATGGTATGATTTTCTGAGGTCAGAGATACAAATCTAGACATATTCTTACAAAGTTCCTGGATTTTAAGGGTTAGGGGAAAAAAGTCTTCCAAGTTTATAGACAGCAGAAATTACAATGGAAAGAAACTCAGACTAGCATTCAGTTTTTCGTTTTTAAAAAATTACAGCACTGGAAGATAAACACACTACCATATAGTGACAATTGAAAGAAGATATGATCTTGCACATACTGTGTAAAAGAAACCAGTCACAGAAGGCCTCAGTTTGTATAATTTATTTTATATGAAATGTCTTAATTAGGCAAATTTATAGAAACAAAGAGTGAAGTGATTGCTTATCATTAGTAGAATAATAGGATTAACTATGATACCTTCATGCCATGGATTCTAACTGTTAGAAATAATTACTTAGAATTATGCCAGGAATACCTACACACTATTGCTGAGCAAGAAAAGCAAAATTGAATTCAGTGTTATGTTCAGTTTTGTAAAACATAACAATTAAATATTTGTATACATAGGACACTGAACATAGAGAAAAATATGGAGAAAATATGGAGAAAGATACACTAGGGTTGGGGGGTTGGTTAGTAAAGTGTAGGGAAAGAGAAGGTAGGTAGAGGTGGAATCAAAGAAAAGGTAAAGTCTTCAGAAGAGCTGGTATCTCATTTGTGTTATATTACTTGAGTCAGTCATACTCAGTTGCGTGAGTCATGTCCAACTCTTTGTGACCCTTTGAACTATAGCCCACCAGGCTTTTCTGTCCATGGAATTTTCCTGGCAAGAATACTGGAGTGGGTTGCCATGCCGTCCCTCCAAGGGATCTTCCAACTCAGGGATCAAACCTGTTTCCAGCATTGCAGGTGGATTCTTCACTGTCTGAGCCTTCATCTGTTTAACCTATGCCACAAAGCTTGATGCAAACTAAGACACGGAATGCTGAGCCACTGGGGAAGCCCCTGAGTCTATGTATTGAAACAATTGCATATGTAAATACTAGAAGAATGCAAGATACAGAAAACCTGAACAGACCAACAGCTATGGAAGAAATTGAAGGCATAATTAAAAGCCTGTTGATAGACTACATCTAAATTCTCATTTCTATAAAGAACTGAAAGTTCCAATTTAAACTGTCCTAAATCACAGCCACAGGTAGAAATTTTCCAAGTGTATTATGTGAAGCTCCTTAATAATAAAACCTCATAGACAGTACAGCAAACAAAACCTTTCACATACTTTCCCTCTTGAGTATAGATGCAGATGTTTAAATAATAAATGATAGCTAGTGTTACAGTAAAATAGTCTATCCTGATGGTGCAGGATAAATTCAACATTAGGAAATCTTCAATATAAAGGGAAAATGTTTTATTTTGTTAATGGATGCAAATATAAAATTTTGCCATCATATCCAATAAAAGATCTTAAAATGGAAAAAGGGAATTTTATTTTCTAGAGCTGTCAGTCAGGGTTATTGAGAGCATTCCCCTGATTAAGGACAACCACCATCTTTCAGAGTTTCCTCAGTTTCATGTCCATTGAGTTAATGATGCCATCCAACCATCTCATCCTCTGTTACCCTCTTCTCCTCTTGCCTTCAGTTTTTCCCAGCATCAGGGTCTTTTCCAGTGATTTGGGCCTTCGCATCAGGTGGCCAAAGTGTTGGAGCTTCAGCTTCAGCAGAATAAGAGTAACTGGCACCAAATGTAATTTGCAGTCAAATTCACATCAACTGTGAAGTTAGTCAAAGTATTTGGGACTGCAGGGGCCTAGAAGACAAGCATATTCTCTCTGGCGGATGAAATCTTCCTTCTAGTTTTCAAAGAATTTCCTCAACGAAATTTTCAAGGACAGTAAGCATTAAACAAAGTTAACCAAATACATGAGGAAAGAAAGACTGTAAATGAAAACCAATAGAAATAGATCCACAGTGAATTCACATAACATTTCAAACAACATAATTAACGGTAAAACTTAAGAGTGCTTTCTTGCTGATACCTGGACTAAGCCAGGGTATGACTATCATATTCAGTATCCTGGAATCTAAGCCAGGACTGGGGGCTTCCCAGGTGGCTCAGTGGTAAAGAATCCACCTACAATGCAGGAGACGCAGGTTCAATCCCTGGGTGGGGAAAATCCCCTAGAGAAAGGGAATGGCAACCCATTCTAGTATTCTTGCCTGGGAAATCCCATGGACAGAGGAGCCTGGCAGGCTACAGTCCATGGGGTTGTGAAAGAGCTGACAACAGGCCAGGACTGACGATATAGGGTAAGAATAAGAACAGAGCAAATAGTGTCATAAGTAATTCAGATGAGATAATCATACAGGTAGAAAATCTCAAATTATTAAAGCAACAATACAGCAAATCAGTTGTATTTCTTTATGCTAGTCAGCATAATTAAAATATATATATATACTTATACTAAACAACTCAGTTTTTTCAACATATAAGCTGAGGCACTGAGGGTAAGGAGAAGAAATGAAAGTGGCAACTATAAATTTAAAGAGACATTCTCTTTGTTTGCAATATGTAAACCATTCTTGGATACTGATTGAGAAAAAGTTAAAAAAGTTAAAAATCACGTATAACTTTGATTATACAATTGAAGTTTTGAACACTGACTTCTTTTTTTTTTTTAGGAACTTTTTGTTAAGATATGTTGATATTGGGTGTGGTGGTTATTTTAAGTGTTGTCTTTTAGAAATAAGTACTGAAATATTTGTGAAGTGATAGGTTCATAGAATTCAATAAAGTATAGAAAGGGAGGAGTTGATAAGGATATATGGTCTTGTGGTTTTGGAGGCTATGTGGTAGATCCAGGGGTTCATTATACTGTACATTATACTATATGCATAGTACAAATATATGTATAGTACATTATACTATACATGCATTGAGCATGTTTGAAATTCTCCATATCAAATAAGCAAATAAGAAAGTACCACTGAAATCAGAATAACATGAAGAAAGTTAAGAGTCTTAACAAAAAGATGTTCAAGTCCTTTTGATTACAAAACTGTCTAAATAGATACTTGGCTTGAAAGATCCAAACTTGTAAAAACTGTCTGCTTTCAGAACTCACATACATAGAATTAGTATATTCCAAGTAAATTTCCGGTAAGCTTTTGTGTAACTTGAGAAACTGAATCTGCTATTTCTGCAGCATTTTAAAGGACCAAGGATTATCACGAGCAGGAAAAAGCAAACTACTGCTGGCTGTTTTTCATAGAGTTCTGTTGGAATACAGCTATGCTTGTTTGCTCATCTGTCATTTGTGAGTGCTTTGGCAGGGACCAGGATGGCCCACAAACTTAAAATACTTTTCTGGCCCTCAGTGAAATAGCTGGCCAACTGACACTTTGGTCTTGGGTCTCTGAGGCCAGGTGGTTCTCAAAGTATGCCTTGAATTAGCTGATCATCATCAGCAGCACCTGGACATTTATTAAAAATGCAGATTCTCAAACTATACGCTAGACTTATCAGATGTGGGACCCAACAGTGTGTTTTAAGCCAATTAAGAGAACTTTGGGTGTATAATTCTGAAGTAAAGCAAGTTGGGCAAAGTAGAAAGCTGTATGAAGGCATTTTTGCCAGAATAATTAGCCAATTTGGTATGGAAATAGACAAAAATAACCTATCAGCAATATAACAAAGCCTCCAAACTTACAAAAGAATTTTGAGTAATAAATTTAGTCAGTGGTATTATTTATGAAGAAACCTAATTTCTTGCAGGTATAGTACTGTAGTAGTGATCATGTAGTAATATGATATTCTAACAATAAGCCTGAATATAAAATTGTTCTTTGTAAAATAACATTTAATACAGTTAATATAAATTAGGATTCCAGTGGATTTTGAAACTGAATAAAATTACTTGAGGTTATTTACATAAGAATAAATGTATAAAAATGGCCCAGAAATAAAATGAGAAGAAAGTATGATAATGAGAAGAACTTGTCTTACTAAATACTGACTTTTCTAGTTAGAGACTATAATTGAGACAACACAAAATTTGGCACAAAATAAATCTAGGTATGTTTGGGAAGTTACTGAATAGAAAGAAAGAGGTAGTTCAGTTTAGAGGAAAGGGGGATGTTGATTTACCATTAAATAAAAGATTTATCAAAAGAGAAATCATAGACTGAGAAAATATTACATGTATCTCTAAGTAAAAGCCAAACTATAAGTTAATGTGAGTGGACAGCCTTGTAGGAAGTGGGCAGTGAACAAAGGATATAGATTATTTACATAAAAGGAAATCTAGATGATAATAAGCATATTAAAAGATGTTCAACCTCTCTAATCTGAGAAATAAAAATTTAAAAGTAAACCCGGTAGATACTGGTTTTCCCCCTTCCCCCATTGTAGTATTTGTATAACAAACAAGCATGCTTATTATGCAAATATTGTACATCTGCCTTGAGTGGAGGTGCTGAGAGTCTTGTTACTACCATTGGGATTGTGATTTAATCCATCCAGACTTTTGCTTAAGTTTAAAATATATTTACCCCTTTACCCAGTAATCCCTGTGAAATAAATGAAACTAATGTATAAGGATATATGTTCAGTGATGTTTTTATGGTGGTTATTTGTATTGGTAAAGGTGAATACAATTTAAAGGCCTTTATGAATGATAGGATTGTGTTAAAGTGATGACTGTATTTGAAATATCTTGTTAGTGTCAAAAAGAATGAATTGGCTTTAATTTCTTCAAAGAGATCTCTACAATATTAATTGGAAAAAGTAAGCTGCAAGGTAATATCTCATTTCTGTTAAGAACAAAAACAAGCATGACAGTAGTTCATGCTTATGTTTATATGCTCATGGAGAATGATACAGGAGGACATATTTTTAAATGTTGTTTGCTTCCAGATAGACAGGATGGGAATAAAACTGACCAGGGGAGAAGGGAATTATTTAGTTTTTTAAAAATGCTACTTAACGTTTCACTGGTTGCAATTAAACAAATGGTTTTTCCCTCCTGTTGAATGTGAGCAGGCTATTAGCAGACATGTTTCTTTTTTCCAGATTTCCTCAGAAAAGTTTTCTACTCTATAGAGCAGGCTTGAAGAGTTAATATAGCAGTTCATTATCTCCTAGACTTTTCAAGTTTTTCTGAGCGAAGAGTCAGGCCCAGTTCAGTGGATATTATATACCACTCTTGAAATAGGTTTTCTCTACAGTAACAAGAATATTTTGGTTGAAACTGTTGCAGAAGTACATTGTGAACAATCTGTTCAGAGTAGAATCAATCAATGCCCAGATTTTAATTTTTAATAATTGATGTTTTATCCAAACTGTTAAAAGTTTATCCAAACTCACAGTCAAGTCTTTCTGTTCTGTTTCTCTCTTCTAATAGCTCCATCAGGGCACCGTCCCTGTTTCTTACACAGTAACAACAGTGGCACCACATGGGATTCCCCTCTGCACAGGCCAGCACATCCCTGCTTGCAGTACACAACAGGTCCCAGGATGCTCTGTGGTTTTCAGTGGACAGCACCTCCCTGTCTGTAGTGTGCCTCCTCCAGTAAGTCTGTGCAGTACTTCTGTAGAGTGGCTAAATACGTTATATAAACAAAACACAAGAGACTTGGAGCTTTTCACTTTCAAGTAAAAAATGCCGTTTTATTGCAGCAAATCTCAGTTGCATCTGTATAGTAACAGTTCAGTAGAATTAGCTTTAAAACTTGATATGTTTTTACATTAATTAAATTACACATATTTTAACATTCTTTGAAGGTCAAAGCATGTTCCTTCACATGTCTGCACTGTTTATAATTAAACCTTAATAAAGATTGTCCTTCAGGTTTTAACTTAGGATATTGAACTGATTAGTAATAAAGTGTCAGAGAATTTGCTGATCAGCATTAATAGTCTCAGCACTTGCTGGGTTTCTGATAGGCACTTTGAGTTGCTTAGACTTACGTATTCCATACTATAGGAAGCCTGTGATGAACATAGTACCCTCATTTTCTAAATGATGAAATTGAAATGGTATGCTTAATATCATAGAAGCAATTAGCATGAGAAAACAGGAGTTCACACTCACTTCTTTGCCTCTTATAAGCCTATACTTTATCCTTTACTAGCCCCTAGTTCAGCCCCCTTATTTGAAAAATAGGTTGCTGAAAACCAAAGAATTTAAATGACTTGTTAAGGTCAATAAAATCTTCAAAGTAAAGCACTTTGCTAAATCTTAATATAATCCTAATAATCCTGTCTGAATTTGAGATTAAAACAAACACATACATACAAATACTAACACTAATTTAACAGATTAATTTACCCATGCATGGTTTCTCATTAGTAGATTATAGAACCAGTGTGCTAAATTAGCAAACTAAAATATTGAGAGATCATGAAGCATTTAGTTGTGAATTGGGCTCTTAGAAATAAAAAAATCTACAAGATTGAAAAGGACAGCTTCTTGGAAAGTAGTAATGTCTGCTACATTTTAAGCCAAGTGGGAAGAGATTCCTTCTCTGTGGCACTTTCCCTTCATTTTCATAGGTATTACAAAAGCTTAAGTAAAAGATAAGTGTTTTGACTGATTTGTAAGGGCTATGTAAAATCCAGAACAATTACTAGCTACCATTTATTTTACTATTAAATGCAAAAATGCATAAGTATCTCATTGTTACTAGGTTATTAAGACATTTTTATGATTTCTGGGAGGACTATGGCAGTGACATTTCTATCTGATTGTATAGTGTTTTTTTAATTACTATATTCTGATACTCTCAACAAAAAATAATGATTTCTCTTACAGATGCTTCAAGCATGTTCTGTTCAGCACTTACCAGTACCGTATGCTGCATTTCCACCCCTTATTTCCAGTGATCCGTTTATTTTACATCCTCCCCATCTTTCTCCTCATCATCCTCCTCATTTGCCACCTCCAAGCCAGTTTGTCCCTTTCCAAACACAGCAGTCACGATCGGTAGGTATCTTTTCTGTCTTTAACTTTTACAGAATGTTTAGACATAAAAGACAGATTTAGTAGATGTTTAAGTTGTTATCGTTTAAAAATTGTAACTATGACACTTTCCTGGTTCTTAAAAGAACTAAGAATCCCCACACATAGAAATATATATATAAGCAATAATTGTACCTACAGTTACTTGGTTTAAGTTTTTCTAGTTATTTCATATGAAACTTGTCTTATCAAATTTATTCTTTTGTATCTGCAATCCTGTGGAAATTGAATCTTGGGAAAAACAGTTCTAGTTTTTCCTTTCATATGTTCTAAAATGGGAAAATGAAAATATTATAAAAATGTTTATACTTGTTAGAATAATATTTATATTCATTTAAGCAAGTAAGTAATCCTTTGAACCTCAATTGTTTTTTTCCAAAATCTGGCTTTGTGCTTGTGTTCTGATGAAAAATAGATGAGGTACTCTGTTAGCATAGTTCACTGTGTCCTGGAGCTGGACTATAGCTGAGAAGCATAATATTTCCAGGGCCTGGAGGGATCAGTTGGGGGAAACACATAGGAAGAAGACCCCGTTATATTCTAGACAGGCCAAGTTGAACATCTGAACCATGATGAAAGGAGAATAAGGGAGAGAACATACGGAAATGCTTTGAGTGGAAATGGCCTTGTGAATGGAGCTTGATGGTTTACCCTAACAGAGCCTGACCATGCTTTACTTGGGATTTATACACCATGCTTAGTCTCAAGAAGAGGTGAGATACGAGCTTACCTGGCTGCCTTCCTGAAAACTAGGAGCCAGTTATGACAGAAGTTTGGCTAATCTGAAAAGTTGAAACTACTCCCACAAGAAAATCTTTTATTAGAATCAGGACAGGATTCATGCCAGGATGTTCTTAGGAAGCTTCCAGTACCTGGGAATTCAAGGTTAAAACTAAATTTAGCCATCATACAAGCATACATAAGCTTCCAAAGTAACTGTTAGCAGTTACTTGTATTTGAATAATGTGTTGCTGTTCTCTTTAACTGTGGGAAGAAGTTAGACTAACATTTAAGAATACATGTTCCCAAGAGATCAGATCGAAAACATCAGCCCCAAAATGTGTACACAGATGTTCATAGCAGCATTATTCCTAATAGCCATAAGTGGAAACATTCCAAATGTCCATTAACTGATGAGTGGATAAACAAGGCATGGTATATGTATCCAGTAGATGATTATCCAACTCCAAAAAGAACAAAGTACTAATATACAAACTACAAGATGGATGAACCTTGAAACCATGCTAAGTGAAAGAAGCCAGATACAAGGGCCACATCCTGTGTGATTCCATATATATGAGATGTCCAAAATAAGCAAATGTATAGAAATATAAAGTACAGTAGCAGTTGTGTAGAACTTGGGAAGGACTGAGGGAAATTAAATAGTGGTGATGATTGTACAACTCTTTGAGAATATACTAAAATCCACTGAATTGTACCCCTTAGCAGGGTGAATTTTATCTCAAGCTTTTTTTTTTTTTTTTTTTAAGATTGAGGGGAGGGGGCAACATAGGCTGTGTGCTTTGCAAAGCACTGTGTGCTTTCTGAACATTGTTTTGGTGTTCAAATCACACTTCAAAAGTAGGCTGTGAACATGTCAGTTCTTCAGATGCCAGATTAAGGTTCAGATTAAGTAATTTCTATAGGAGCCACAGGGCTTATTATTTATAGCACCAAGAGTTTGTCTAGTGCCAAAGCCCATAAGCTTTCTACTATAAAATAACTTCCTGCTGTGTTCTATACTATTTAACCCTAGTTCTCATTACAGTGTACACCATCTTTGATTTCATCTGTTAAAGGTTGTGTCTGAAATTGACGTAGTTCAGTGTGCCATGACTTAAGTAACTTCAACTTTTATGTAGCTGGCTTACTACATGACTTTTTGTCTTTCCTTATATCATTTTTAAGGGAAAGTTCAAATAGTGAAAGAAATGTATCCTTTAGTGAATAGTGGAAATGTGTAATAACATGTTTTGAGAGATTTTCTTACTGAAATTCAGTTAAAGGCAGTAAGATTTTACTGTAGGCTATACGTCCACATGTATGAATTTAGATTGATGTGAACATCAGGAAATGCATGACCCAAAAGATCTTTGGGTTTTTCGATTTGTTATAAAGCACAGTCTGTCTGTCTAAACACTGGAAGTATATTGGTTTGCTTTTTCCCCCCCTCAGCCTCTGCAAAGGATAGAAAACGAAGTGGAACTCTTAGGAGAACACCTTCCTGTGGGAGGTTTTACTTACCCTCCATCTGCCCATCCCCCGACATTACCTCCATCAGCTCCTTTGCAGTTCCTAACACATGATCCTTTGCATCAGGAGGTTTCGTATGGAGTAGTAAGTTTTCGTTCATTGTTATCAATTTATTGCTTGCTTTGGTAACTAACTTGTTTTGAGTTCTGCTTCAGTATAACTCTACATGTTTCAAATTTTAAATGTATTCTTGCAGTCAGTTGGAAAATTGTGTTTAGAAGCACACCTAAGAGTATTCTTGTTTTAAACTAGTTGTTGCACTTTTGTTAACATTTAAGAAATACTAAATACCCTTGAACAATAAATAACTTACTAGGTTTTTGAAAAAGAAGAGACTTTATTCAGCACCTTAAAAAGTTGTGGATATGGAATGATCTTAAATTGTCTTAACATTCTTTCTCTACAGCCTTATCCTCCATTTATGCCTCGGAGGCTCACAGGACGCAGTAGATACCGATCCCAGCAGCCCATACCACCACCCCCTACCATCCCAGCTTACTACCATATGTGTTGTAAGTTCTGTCTTATTTTTAATGAGTTCTGAGTTTTGACACACATGAGATACTCTTCCCTTTATGAACAGTTTTATATGTCTTAGATACTTGTTTTTATTTGATGTTAAGAGGTTGGGGTGGGGGACCACTGAGCAAGGAAAGGGGAGAAGTGGGGGCAGGGGTACACCAGAAGTCAGGTAGAGAAGCTTAAATGGTTTGCCTCTTGCAGAGCAGGCATCACTTGTCACTTTCCATGGTTATCTAGCATTTAATCCTGCCAGTTCTCTCAAGGGAAGCGAGAGAGAGAAGTTACATCTGTGCCTTAGAAATACTCTGCTAGGATTAGGTTTGTAACAGAAACACCCATAGGTTAAACATCATAGTTCTTTTTATCTTTCTCGTGCAGTGAAGTCTAGAATTAGGTGATTCAGACATGGTCTGTTAGCTCCATAGCTCAAGAATGGGTCTACCATCCTCGAAATTTTATGGCTTCCTTGCCTGGAAAATCCCATGGACGGAAGAGCCTAGTGGGGTGGAGTCCATGGGGTCGCTAAGAGTCAGACACGACTGAGCGACTTTACTTTAACTTTTCACTTTCATGCATTGGAGAAGGAAATGGCAACCCACTCCAGTGTTCTTGCCTGGAGAATCCCAGGGACGGGGGAGCCTGGTGGGCTGCGGTCTCTGGGGTCGCACAGAGTTGGACACGATAGAAGTGATTTAGCAGCAGCAGCTGCATGATGTAAGATGACTTCTCAGGCTCTGGCCATCACGTCCACATTCTAGCTAGCAGAAAGGAAACTGCATCTCTCTGCCTACCTGCTTCCTCTCAAGGATAATTCCTAAAAGTTGCATGTATGACTCCTGCCCAACATCCTATTGGTTAGAATCTAGACCCATGTCTGTAACTACTTCTAGAAAGGCTAGGGAATGTTGTTTTTATACCAGAGGGCTATGTGCCTATATCATAGTGTTTTGAAAATTGTATCTTTATTATCTTAAGATCAGATACTATAAATCCCCCAATTTTGTTCTTAAACTGATTTTATTTAAAGTCTTTTGCATGTCCATATAAATTTTAAAATCAAATCAGTTTCTGCTTTTAAAAAGCTGGAATTTGGTAGGGATTATGTGAAATCTATAGATGAGTTTTGGAATAGAATTGACATCTTTAACAATATTGAATCTTCTGACCTACTTATATGGTATATTTCTCTATTACCTTTTCAAATTTATCCTAGCAGTATTTTTACAGTTTTTATTTTACAGGTCTTGCACATGTTTTGTTAAAATCATATGTAATATTTCATGTTTTTTATGCTGTTGCAAATGATATTCTTTTAATGTCAGTTTTTAATTGTTTATTGCTAGTAAAATTCGTTTCTTTAAAGGTTGTCACTGATCAGCCCTGATCATTCTTTATCCCTGTAGCACTGGCCATGTTCTTCTCATCCTGTCATTGATATAATTCATTAATGTATCAATCCTTGTGTTGGTTATTTTCACTGCAGATCAATGCTTCCAGTGCCACCTGCAGTGGGCCCAACTTTCAGCTTTGAATTGGATGTGGAAGATGGAGAAGTAGAAAATTACGAGGTTAGTAGATAAACTGTGAGTTGATTTGGGGAACTTTGTATGCATAAAAATACTGTACTACTCAACTCATTCATCTAATTAAACACTAGGTAAATCCATTGTATATTTCAAGATACAAATATGTCAAAAATTATTTCCACATGTACCACACAGTTATGATAACAAGATAGACTGGTGTTCTCTATTAGAATTACATACAATTCTTGTGAGAGAATGTAAAGGAGAAAATGATGAATTATGATTGAATGTTCTGAAAACATTTTGCGGCCGCAGAAGTTTGAAGAGTCAGTTCCTGAGGAATGGGAAAGCGTTTTCATGCCTAAGATTGAGACAGAGAAATGCTGGATATTCTTGAGGAAGAACATAATATCTGGCTAAAGGTGAGAGGAGAAACTGGAGATTTGATTGAAAAACTCAACTGGTTGTATTTGAGTGCCCCATGCTTTCCCTGGTACAGAATGAACATAATTTTGAATATTGTGGGAGGAAGGAGCCACTAAATATTTTGGTGTTTATCGATCAGATTGCTGTCTTGAAGAGTCAGAATTAGTAGCATGAAGAAATAGATGAAGTGGTTCAGAGTTGGTGGCAGAGTAACCAGTTTTTACCAGACAGTAAATTATAAAACCATGCAAGTTCTGAACTATGAAAACTTGAACTGGAAAAGAATACACTTTGAAAGACATTTTAACAGTAGAATCAACAAGATTTGATCATTGAATGGTTTATGGTAGTGTCAGGGTTGTGAGTGGGAGGGTTGCAAGAGAAGGTGCTCTGCAAGAGGACTGCAATAGCTCATGAAGAGGGCTGACTCCAAGATGCCAGGGCAAATAGACAGTACCACTTAATTTAGATGATGTTGACATTGTTATATTATTTGAGGTTTGGAGTACAGTGGTCAGTTAAAGGGTTCGAAGACATGTTTGGATTTGGAAATGTTGAATGTGAGTGACTGTGACTTTGTTTGGGTACTGCTGGCTGGCTACTGCTTACCCCAGCCTCATTCAGTCTCTACACGATATAAATATTGGAACAGCTTTTTTGTTATTTGTTTTTAGGTAAATGGAATATGGGTACAGAGAGGAAAGATACACACAGTCTAACAGCATCCCTCCCCCTTTTTTAATGCATGTGGAAGAAATCAGGCCAAATGCTATATTCTTTTGTCGTTTTTAAAATGCTTTTATGTTACTTTCTGCATGTACAGTCACATTGCAGTGTCCTTTGGATTCCAGTCTCAGATTTCTTGAGAAATGGGCTATAATAATTTATGTTTCTACACTGTTCATGCTAGTTTTGAACAGAGTAGTAAAAAAGGAGTTGGTTATCCTTTAGGCATTCTGTGCTAAAATTATCATGAGTCGTATTGCTGAACGCAAGACAGCTCTCTTGTTAGGTCATACACATATCAGTGGTAAAAACAGTGATAACATCCCAGTAAAAGAAAAATATTTTGTGTTTGGCGTTAAGAGTCTCTTTCTAAATTATATTTGGGGTTGACTATGTTTAATCTTTTGCAAAGTCATACTTTAATCCAGTCAAGAAAGTATTTGCTATTTGTGGTTTTATTTCATAATGTGCATGCCTCCAGTACTCCCTATTCCAGAGTACTCATCATTTTTTGAGTCTCTCCTATACATCCTTGCTTCAGTGCCTTTACTCCCCTTGATTCTTCTTAAGAACTTTGCCCACTTCTTGCACATGGCTGTCTTTCAAGACCCAACTAATGCTGCCTCTGTGAAAGGCATTTCTGGTCTATTCCCAGGTCTGTATGAGTCTTTCTCCTTTTTGCCCTCATAGGTGTTATACAACTATGCCCAATTATTATGTCCTGCATTCAGTTGTCTTGCCTTCTGATCATGTAGATTTGTTAAGGGCTCAATATCATTTTACTCTCCATCCAATAAGGCCTTAACATAGTAATCATAAATTGTATTAGTTGACCTAAGTGTCCTATAGAATATAAAATAGAGGTATAAAAGATACATCACCTGTATCATAAATTTTATAGCTAATTGTAGTCAGCATCAATAAAATTTAACAAGTTACCATCTATTTAGCATTTAGAGACACTGAGGGGCATGCATGGGGAATGGGGACAGGGTCTTTTAGGTGACCCATTTCTCCAAATAAAGCTGTACCAGAAGTAGCAGCAGTTATACAGCATTGATTATTGAGTCTACAGAAAGTTCAACTTATTCCTCTCACTGTCCATCAATGTTTCTTTGTTACCTATTCTCTTAACCATGTTACCTATTCTCTTAACCAGTGGTAGCCTTTAAAAAGGGGTGTGGGGCAAGTGACATGTACATGGCTGCCTGATAGTAGAAAGCAAACGAACAGTTAGAACTATGGAAAACCAGGAAAATGGAGGGACTAGGGTAAAATCAATAAACATAATAGCTACAATGTGTTGAAACTTACCACCTGAGTTAAAAATCCATGAGTTCATGAGTGATACTTCAAAAAAAAACCAATAGAAAATAAATTCGTTGGTCTTATCCTTCCTATTTCTTATAAATTATGCAACTAAGTATAATAGGATATGAGGCAGTTGATCAATATAAGAAGCATTTTACCTAATAAAGAGTAATAGAATATTACAATTTTTAATGAATTAATGGATCCTAGGCAGTGTTCATCAGTGCTAACTAACATAAAAACAAGACATGCTGAGCTGTATGACAGAAATAGTAAAACCTTCCAAATTATAGGAAGTAGAGGGGACAAGGAATGTATTAAACTACAGGAATCGGTGTGGGAGGTTCAGTCAGCAAAATTCAGACTGGGAACTTCTAAGGCCATTGACCTGGTTTCTTTAACAAATATAAGAGTAAAAATTAGATACTTGAGATATCAGGCATTGGTAACATGGGTTTATTTGGATCCTAATTTGAACAAACTATCTCAAAGAGTATTGAAAATAATTGAAACAATCAAAGATATTTAACATTAAAAAATTACTAGTTTGGAGAGTGTAATGATGTTACTGTTGTTACATTTTAAATAGTCTTTTAGTTTTTCAAGTGCTGTTGATTCTCAACCTGGGGACAGTTTTAGCCCTTAAAAGGTATTTAGCAAAGTCTGGAGATAACTTTTGTATAAACCATTGCACATGGGCTAAGTTGCTTCAGTCATATCTGACTCTTAGCGATCGTCCTTGCCAGGCTCCTCAGTCCATGGAATTCTCCAGGCAAGAATACTAGAGTGGATTGCCATTCCCTTCTCCAGGGGATCTTCCAGATCCAGGGATTGAATACATGTCTCCTGCAGCTCCTGCATTACAGGCAGATTCTTCAGTGCTGAGCCACTGCAGATACTGTAGAGACCAGTGTTACTGCTCAACTTCCTACAGTGCATAGGACAACCACCTACAACAAAACTTGACCCAAGCCTCAAGTGTCCAAAATACTGAGATTGACAGACTGCCTTAAACATAAAAGCAGAACTCTTACCAGTAAAATACGATGTTTTAGGTTTCTTTCAAAATAATGTGGGTGTAGGAGTGGACAGTGAAAAATGAAATAAAATTAGCCATGAACTGTTGAGCTTGGGTAATGGGCATATGGAATTAATTTCTTTATACTATTTTTCTACTTCAGTGTATATTTAAAATTTTTCCATAATAAAGGTACTTTTAAAAATATATATATGTTGGAATATAAAATTCAAAGAAGGATATGCAGATATGTCTTTCTTTGCCTTTGTAGGCCCTGTTAAACCTAGCCGAGCGACTGGGAGAGGCCAAGCCTCGAGGACTGACTAAAGCAGATATTGAACAACTTCCTTCTTATCGGTTCAATCCTAACAACCACCAGTCAGAACAGACTTTGTAAGTACATTTTTCTGACATCTTTCTGTATTAGATTTCCTTTTCCACCTTCATGAATTAAAAGCTTGAAAGTCAAAGATAACTTGATGAAGGTAAGTTATGACTGTTTTCATAGTCTAGGCTTGTGCTGTGCAATAAGATAGCTGTTAAAGTTAAAATTTTTAGTTGCACTAGCCAGTGATGCTGTATCAAAAGATACAGGTATATGGCATTTCTGTCACCTGAGAAGGTTCTAGACAATGCTGTTCTGAATTTTTATGTTGCCTACAAATCTAGAATGTTTTATATTAGATCGAAAAGTCTCATACCTGTAAAATTTGAGGGATTTACCTAAAGATTCTGCTTATTATAGCATCTTTCTTAATAGCAACTACTGAGATACAGTTCACATTTAAAGTGTACAATCCAGGGGGCGGTCCTAAGATGGCAGAGGAATAAGACAGGGAGACCATTTTCTCCCCCACAAATTCATCAAAAGAACATTTAAACACTGAGTAAATTCCACAAAACAACTTCTGAATGCCGGCAGAGGACATCAGGCACCCAGAAAAGCAGTCAATTGTCTTCGAAAGGAGGTAGGAAAATTTAGAAAAAAAGAGAGACAAAAGAGGTGGCGATGGAGCTCCATACCAGGAAGGGAGTCTTAAAAAGAGAGAAGTTTCCAAACACCAGGAAACACTCTCACTGCCGAGTGTGTGGCGAGCCTTGGAAGCACAGAGGGCAACATAACAGGGAGGAAAAACAAATAATTAAAGCCCACAGATTACAAACCCAGTGGTAACCCCCTAGCAGAGAAGCAGCACAGATGCCTGCACCCGCCACTAGCAAGTGGGGGCTGGGCAGGGAGGTGCAGGCTGCATTGCTTAGAGTAAGGATGTGGCCTGAATGCCGCGAGGGCAATCTGAGTAAACCAGGCTGGGATAGCTACCACGCAAAAAGCCCTAAGACATCGCCAGGCCTGTGCACAGAAGAAAGGACTGAACAGAACTAGCCAGCTGCAGACCATCCCCCTCCGGGGACAGGCAGCCAGAACTGGAAGGGGGCAATCGCAGCCCCAGAGAGACATTATCTACCAGACTGCAAGCAGGCTTCTTTGCTAACTAAGACCTCTTGGGGTTCTGGACAGTCAACATCTGCCTGAGAAGGTATGCCGGTTGTACACCCAGCAAACCGAGCAGCAGGGACGGGGAAGGTGATAAGTTGCATCGACCACGCTCGCTCGCCAAACACCTCATCACCTGAGCTGCTCGGACCTGGGAAGGGCACAGAACGCGGGTCCAACCGAGTCTGCGCCTCTGAGGACTACCTGAGTGCCTGAACCTGAGCAGCTTAGACCTGGGAGGTCCATGCAGCCCAAGGCCGGCCTTGGATGTTTCTGGGCAGAGCAACCTAGAGCCTGAGCAGTGTGGGCAGGGAGGGCACACGCCGTGAGCAGGGGCAGGCCCAGTGTGGCTGAGGCACTGCTAGCACTGGCCAGTGTTATTTGTTTGCAGCGTCCCTCCCTCCCCACAGCGCGACTGAACAAGTGAGCCTAAAAGAAGTGTCCACCACCTCCCCCTTTGTGTCAGACACTGAAGAGACCAGCAAACAGAAGAAGCTAAAACAGAGGGAACTGTCTTGGAAGTGACAGGTGCAATAGATTAAAACCCTGTCGTTAGTACCCACTACATAGGAAGGGGCCTATAGATCTTGAGAAATATAAGCCGGACCAAGGAACTATCTGAAAATGAACTGACCCCACAACACCAGAGAAAGTCCTAGATGTATTTTTATGATCATTCTTTTCTTTTTTTCCTAATTTTTAAGTCCTCTATTACTCCTTTAATTTTCACTTTTATAACCTACTATTACTTTGCAAAAAAAAGACTGTATTTTTAAAGTAAACATATATATATATTTTTAATATATAATTTTTGTGACTTTTTTTGAAATTCCAAACTCTAGATTTTCAATCTTTGCTTTTTGGTATTTGTTATCAATTTTGTACCTTTAAGAGCCCAATCTTCAGTACCCATTTTTACTTGGGAGCGAGATAACTGGCTTGACTGCTCTCTCCCCCCTTTGGACTCTTTTTCACCACCAGGTCACCTGTGTCTCCTCCCTACCCCCTCTCTTCTCTACCCAACTCTGTGAATCTCTGTGTTCCAGATGGTGGAGAACCCTCAGGGAACTGATCACTGGCTGAATCTGGCTCTCTCCTTTTGATTCCCCCCTTTTATCCTTCTGGCCACCTCTGTCTCCTTCCTCCTCCTTCTCTTCTCTGTATAACTCTGAACATCTCTGAGTGGACCAGTTGTGGAGTGCACATAAGGAAGTGATTACTGGCTAGCTTGCTCTCTCCTCTATCGATTCCACCTCATCTCATTCGGGTCACCTCTGACTCCCTCCTCCCTCTTCTCTTCTCCATGTAACTCTGTGAACCTCTCTGGGTGTCCCTTGCTGTGGAGAAACTTTTCATCTTTAACCTAGATGTTTTATCAACGGTGCTGTATAGAAGGAGAAGTCTTGAGACTACTGTAAAAATAAGACTGAAAACCAGAAGCAGGAGGCTTAAGTCCAAATCCTGAGAACACCAGAGAACTCCTGACTCCAGGAACATTAATTGACAGGAGCTCATCAAATGCCTCCATACCTACACTGAAACCAAGCACCACCCAAGGGCCAACAAGTTCTAGAGCAAGACATACCACGCAAATTCTCCAGCAACACAGGAACACAGCCCTGAGCTCCAATATACAAGCTGCCCAAAGACACTGCAAAACCATTGACATCTCATAACTCGACACTTCATTGCACTCCACAGAGAAGAAATTCAGCTCCACCCACCAGAACACCAACACAAGCTTCCTAACCAAGAAACCTTGACAAGCCACCTGTACAACCCCACCCACAGCGAGGAAACTCCACAATAAAGAGAACTCCACAAACTGCCAGAATACAGAAAGGCAACCCCAAACACAGCAATATAAACAATATGAAGAGAAAGAGGAATACCCAGCAGGTAAAGGAACAGGATAAATGCCCACCAAACCAAACCAAAGAGGAAGAGATAGGGAATCTGCCTGATAAAGAATTCCAAATAATGATAGTGAAAATGATCCAAAATCTTGAAATACAAATGGAAACACAGATAAATAGCCTGGAGACAAGGATGGAGAAGCTGCAAGAAAGTTTTAACAAGGACCTAGAAGAAATGAGAAAGAGTCAATACATAATGAATAATGCAATAAATGAGATCAAGAACACTGTGGAGGCAACAAATAGTAGAGTAACAAAAGCAGAAGATAGGACTAGTGAAGTAGAAGATAGAATGGTAGAAATAAATGAATCAGAGAGGAAAAAAGAAAAAATGAATTAAATGACAATCTCAGAGACCTCCAGGACAATGTTAAACGCCCCAACATTCGAATCATAGTCCCAGAAGAAGAAGACAAAAAGACCATGAGAAATTACTTGAGATAATAGTTGAAAACTTCCCTAAAATGGGGAGGGAAATAATCACCCAAGTCCAAGAAACTCAGAGAGTCCCAAATAGGATAAACCCAAGGCAAAACACCCCAAGACACATATTAATCAAATTAACAAAGATCAAACACAGAGAAAAAATACTAAAAGCAGCAAGGGAAAAAAAAACAAATAACACACATCTGATCTTTCAATAGAAACTCTTCAGGTCAAGAGGGAATGGCAAGACATACTTAAAGTGATGAAAGAAAATAACCTACAGCCCAGATTACTGTACCCAGCAAGGATTTCATTCAAATATGAAGGAGAAATCAAAACTTTACAGACAAGCAAAAGCTGAGTGAATTCAGCACCACCAAACCAGCTCTCCAACAAATGCTAAAGGATATTCTCTAGATAGGAAACACAAAAAGGGTGTATAAACCAGAACCTAAAACAATAAAGTAAATGGCAATGGGACCATACTTATCAATAATTACCTTAAACATAAATGGGTTGAATGCCCCAACCAAAAGACAAAGACTGGCTGAATGAATACAAAAACAAGGCCCCTATATATGTTGTCTACAAGAGACCCACCTCAAAACAGGGGACACATACAGACTGAAAGTGAAGGGCTGGAAAAAGATATTCCATGCAAATAGAGACCAAAAGAAAGCAGGAGTAGCAATACTCATATCAGATAAAATAGACTTTAAAACAAAGAAGGCCACTACATAATGATCAAAGGATCAATCCAAGAAGATACAACAATTATAAGTATATATTCACCCAACATAGGAGCACCACAATATGTAAGACAAATGCTAACAAGTATGAAAGGGGAAATTAACAATAACACAATAATAATGGGAGACTTTAATACCCTACTCACACTTATGGATAGATCAACTAAACAGAAAACTAACAAGGAACTTGTTAGAAAAGTAACGAGGAACTAACAAACTTTAAATGATACAATAGACCAGTTAGACCTAATTGATATCTATAGGACATTTCACCCCAAAACAGTGAATTTTACCTTTTTCTCAAGCGATCACAGAACCTTCTCCAGGACAGATGACATCCTGGGCCATAAATCTAGCCTTGGTAAATTCAAAAAAATTGAAATCATTCCAAGCATCTTTTCTGGCCACAATGCAGTAAGATTAGATCTCAATTACAGGAGAAAAACTATTAAAAATTCCACCATATGGAGGCTGAACAACACGCTGCTGAATAACCAACAAATCACAGCAGAAATCAAAAAAGAAATCAAAATATGCATAGAAACAAATGAAAACAACCCAAAACCTATGAGACACTGTAAAAGCAGTGCTAAGGGGAAAGTTCATAGCAATACAGGCATACCTCAAGAAACAAAAAGTCAAATAACCTAACTCTACACATAAAGCAACTAGAAAAGGAAGAAATGAAGAACCCCAGGGTTAGTAGAAGGAAAGAAATCTTAAAAATTAGGGCAGAAATAAATGCAAAAGAAACAAAAAGAGACCATAGCAAAAATCAACAAAGCCAAAAGCTGGTTCTTTGAGAGGATAAATAAAATTGACAAACCATTAGCCAGACTCATCAAGAAACAAAGGGAGAAAAATCAATAAAATTAGAAATGAAAATGGAGAGATCACAACAGACAACACAGAAATACAAAGGATCATAAGAGACTACTATCAGCAGTTATATGCCGATAAAATGGACAACGTGGAAGAAATTTAACAGACCCATCACAAGCACGGAAATTGAAACTGTAATCAGAAATCTTCCAGCAAACAAAAGCCCAGGTCCAGACAGCTTCACAGCTGAATTCTACCAAAAATTTAGAGAAGAGCTAACACCTATCCTACTCAAACTCTTCCAGAAAATTGCAGAGGAAGGTACACTTCCAAACTCATTTTATGAGGCCACCATCACCCTAATACCAAAACCTGACAAAGATGCTACAAAAAAAAAAACTACAGGCCAATATCACTGATGAACATAGATCTAAAAATCCTTAACAAAATTCTAGCAATCAGAATCCAACAACACTAAAAAGATCATACACCATGACCAAGTGGGCTTTATCCCAGGGATGCAAGGATTCTTCAATATCCGCAAATCAATCAACATAATACACCACATTAACAAATTGAAAAATAAAAACCATATGATTACCTCAATAGATGCAGAGAAAGCCTTTAACAGAATTCAACATCCATTTATGATAAAAACTCTCCAGAAAGCAGGAATAGAAGGAACATACCTCAACATAATAAAAGCTATATATGACAAACCCACAGCAAACATTCTCAATGGTGAAAAATTGAAAGCATTTCCCCTAAAGTCAGGAATAAGACAAGGGTGCCCACTTTCACCACTACTATTCAACATAGTTCTGGAAGTTTTGGCCATAGCAATCAGAGCCGAAAAAAAAAAAAGGAATCCAAATTGGAAAAGAAGTAAGACTCTTAACTGTTTGCAGATGACATGATCCTCTACATAGAAAACCCTAAAGACTCCACCAGAAAATTACTAGAGCTAATCAATGAATATAGTAAAATTGCAGGATATAAAATCAACACACAGAAATCCCTTGCATTCCTATACACTAATAATGAGAAAATAGAATGAGAAATTAAGGGAACAGTTCCATTCACCATTGCAACGAAAAGAATAAAATACTTAGGAATATATCTACCTAAAGAAACTAAAGACCTATATATAGAAAACTATAAAACACTGGTGAAAGAAATCAAAGAGGACACTAATAGATGGAGAAATATACTGTGCTCATGAATCGGAACAATCAATATAGTGAAAATGAGTATACTATCCAAAGCAATCTATAGATTCAATGCAATCCCTATCAAGCTACCAATGGTATTTTTCAGAGAACTAGAACAAATAACTTCACAATTTATATGGAAATACAAAAAAAACCTCGAATAGCCAAAGCAGTCTTGAGAAAGAAGAATGGAACTGGAGGAATCAACCTGCTTGACTTCAGACTATACTATAAAGCCACAGTCATCAAGACAGTATGGTACTGGCACAAAGACAGAAATATAGATCAATGGAACAAAATAGAAACCCCAGAGATAAATCCACACACCTATGGACACCTTATCTTTGACAAAGGAGGCAAGAATATACAATGGATTAAAGACAATCTCTTTTAACAAGTGGTGCTGGGAAAACTGGTCAACCACTTGTTAAAGAATGAAACTAGAATACTTTCTAACACCATACACAAAAACAAACTCAAAATGGATTAAAGATCTAAACGTAAGACCAGAAACTATAAAACTCCTAGAGGAGAACATAGGCAGAACACTCTCCGATATAAATCACAGCAGGATCCTCTATGACCCACCTCCCAGAATATTGGAAATAAAAGCAAAAATAAATGGACCTAATCAAACTTAAAAGCTTCTGCACAACAAAGGAAACTATAAGCAAGGTGAAAAGACAGCCTTCAGAATGGGAGAAAATAAAAGCAAATGAAGCAACTGACAAACAACTAATCTCAAAATATACAAGCAACTCCTGCAGCTCAATTCCAGAAAAATAACCCAATCAAAAAATAGGCCAAAGAACTAGACATTTCTCCAAAGAAGACATGCAGATGGGTAACAAACACATGAAAAGATGTTCAACATCACTCATTATCAGAGAAATGCAAATAAAAACCACAATGAGGTACCATTTCACACCAGTCAGAATGGCTGCGATCCAAAAGTCTACAAGCAATAAATGCTGGAGAGGGTGTGGAGAAAAGGGAACCCTCTTACGCTGTTGGTCAGAATGCAAACTAGTACAGCCACTATGGAGAACAGTGTGGAGATTCCTTAAAAAACTGCAAATAGAACTGCCTTATGGCCTTTTCATGAAGATGGCGCCGAAGGCGAAGAAGGAAGCCCCTGCCCCTCCTAAAGCTGAAGCCAAAGCAAAGGCTTGGAAGGCCAAGAAAGCAGTGTTGAAAGGTGTCCACAGCCACAAGAAAAAGAAGATCCGGACGTCACCCACCTTCCGGCGGCCCAAAACACTGCGCGGCTCAGGAGGCAGCCCAAATATCCTCGGAAGAGTGCCCCTAGGAGAAACAAACTTGACCACTACGCCATCATCAAATTCCCCCTCACCACTGAGTCAGCCATGAAGAAAATAGAAGACAACAACACACTGGTGTTCATTGTGGATGTCAAGGCCAACAAACACCAAATCAAACAGGCTGTGAAGAAGCTCTATGACATTGACGTGGCTAAGGTCAATACTCTGATCAGGCCTGATGGAGAGAAGAAGGCATATGTTCGACTGGCTCCTGACTATGATGCTTTGGATGTTGCCAACAAAATTGGGATCATCTAAACTGAGTCCAGCTGGCTAATTCCAAATATAAAAGTTTTCTCTATTAAAAAAAAAAAAAAAAAAAAAAAAGAACTGCCTTATGACCCAGCAAGCAATCCCACTGCTGGGCATACATACCGAGGAAACCAGAATTGAAAGAGACATGTGTACCCCAGTGTTCATCGCAGCACTGTTTATAATAGCCAGGACATGGAAACAACCTAGATGTCCATCAGCAGATGAATGGATAAGAAAGCTGTGGTACATATATACAATGGAGTATTACTCAGCCATTGAAAAGAATACATTTGAATCAGTTCTAATGAGATGGATGAAACTGGAGCCTATTACACAGAGTGAAGTAAGCCAGAAAGAAAAACCCCAATACAGTATACTAATGCATATATATGGAATTTAGAAAGATGGTAATGATAACCCTGTATGCGAGACAACAAAAGAGACAGATGTATAGAACAGTCTTAAGGACTCTGTGGGAGAAGGAGAGGGTGGGATGATTTGGGAGAATGGCATTGAAACATATATAATATCATATATGAAACAAATCGTCAGTCCAGGTTCAATGCGTGATGCTGGATGCTTGGGGCTGGTGCACTGGGACAACCCAGAAGGATGGTACAGAAAGGGAGGAGGGAGGGGGCCTCAGGATGGGGAACATGTGTATACCTGTGGCAGATTCATGTTGATGTATGGCAGAACCAATACAATATTGTAAAGTAATTAACCTCCAATTAAAATAAATAGGTTTATATTAAAAATAAAAATAAAGTATACAATCCAGTGGGTTTTAAGTATATTAATAAGAGTTTTACAACCATCGTCACAGTCAAATTGGTATCATTTTCATCATCCCCAGTAGAAATACCTTATCATTTCTCCCCAACCCTCCAAAGCCCTGACTCAGCCCCCCACTAATTAACTTTTATCTCCATAGATTGGCCTGTTCTCGACATTTCATATAAATGGAACCAATATAACATGGGATCTTTTGGGTCTGGCGTCTTTGATTTAGCATAATGTTTTCAAGGACCACCATATTGTAGCTTGTATCATTTCATTCCTAATGGGCTACACCATTTTACATTCCCACCAGCAGTGTACAGAAGTTTCCTTTTCTCCACATCCTCACCAGTGCTTGTTACTATCTGTCTTTTGATTCTACCAGTCCTAGTGGGAGTGAAGTGTTATCTCTTAAGGTTTTGGTTTTCATTTTCAAGCTGGGTAGTGATGTTGAGCTCTTACTATACTTACTGGCCATTTATTATCTTCTTTGGAGAAATGTGTATTCACATTCTTTGTTTTTTTATTGAGTTGTAGGAGTTACTTATATTTTATATATATAGGTCCTTGTAAGACACATGATTTTCAAAAATATCTTTAATTTTATGAGTTAGTTGTCTTTTCACTTTAGATTTATAAAGCATCTTTAGTACCCCCCCTTTATTTTAAAGGATAAAGTTCAATTTATCTGCCTTTTTTGGTTGTTGTTTCTTATGCTTTTGATATCATGCTTAAGAAACCATTGCCTATTTGAATGCAGAGTTCCAAAGAATAGCAAGGAGAGATAAGAAAGCCTTCCTCAGTGACCAATGCAGAGAGGGAAAAACAGAATGGGAAAGACTAGAGATCTCATCAAGAAAATTAGAGATACCAGGGGAACATTTCATGCAAAGATGAGCTCAATAAAGGACAGAAATGGTAGGGACCTAACAGAAGCAGAAGATATTAAGAAGGGGTGGCAAGAATACACAGAAGAGCTGTACAAAAACGATCTTCACGACCCAGATAGTCACAGTGGTGTGATCACTCACCTAGAGCCAGACATCCTGGAATGTGAAGTCAAGTGGGTCTTAGAAAGCATCACTACGAACAAAGTTAGTGGAGGTGATGGAATTCCAGCTGAGCTGTTTCAAATCTTAAAAGAAGATGGTGTGAAAGTGCTGCACTCAATATGCCAGCAAATTTGGAAAACTCAGCAGTGCCCACAAGACTAGAAAAGGTCAGTTTTCATTCTAATCCCAAAGAAAGGCAATGCCAAAGAATGCTCAAACTACTGCACAGTTGCACTCATCTCACATGCTAGTAAAGTAATGCTCAAAATTCTCCAAGCCAGGCTTCAACAGTACATGAACCATGAACTTCCAGATGTTCAAGCTGGATTTAGAAAAGGCAGAGGAACCAGAGATCAAATTCCCAACATCTGCTGGATTATTGAAAAGGCAAGAGAGTTCCAGAAAACCATTGACTTCCGCTTTATTGCCTACACGAAAGCCTTTGACTGTGTGGATCACAACAAACTGTAAAATTCTTCAAGAGATGGGACTACCAGACCACCTGACTTGCCTCCTGAGAAATCTGTATGCAGGTCAGGAAGCAACAGTTAGAACTGGACATGGAACAACAGACTGATTCCAAATCAGGAAAGGAGTACGTCAAGGCTGTATATTGTCACCCTGAACTTATATGCAGAGTACATCATGAGAAACGCTGGGCTGGATGAAGCACAAGCTGGAATCAAGATTGCCAGGAGAAATATCAACAACCCCAGATACACTGATGACACCACCCTTATGGCAGAAAGTGAAGAAGAATTTAAGAGCCTCTTGATGAAAATGAAAGAGGAGAGTGAAAAAGTTGGCTTAAAGTGCAACATTCAGAAAGCTAAGATCATGTCATCTGGTCCCATCATTTCATGGCAAATAGATGGTGAAACAGTGAGAGACTTTATTTGGGGCCCTCCAGAATCACTGCAGATGGTGACTACAGCCATGAAATGAAAGACGCTTGCTCCTTGGAATAAAAGTTAAGACCAACCTAGAAAGCTTATTCAAAAGCAGAGACGTTACTTTGCCAACAAAGGTCCATCTAGTCAAAGCTATTGTTCTTCCAGAAGTCATGTATGGATGTCAGAGTTGACCATAAAGAAGGCTGAGCACCGAAGAATTGATGCTTTTGAACTGTCAGCAAGGAGATTCACCAGTCCATCCTAAAGGAAATCAGTCCTAAATATTCATTGGAAGAACTGATGCTGAAGCTGAAACTCCAATACTTTGGCCAGCTGATGTGAAGAACTGACTCATTTGAAAAGACCCATTTGATGCTGGGAAAGATTGAAGGCAGGAGGAGAAGGGGACAACAGAAGATGAGATGGTTGGATGGCATCACCGACTCAATGGGTATGAGTTTGAGTAAACTCTGGGAGTTGGTGATGGACAGGGAGACCTTGATGGACAGGGAGACCTGGTGTGCTGCAGTCCATGGGGTCACAAAGAGTTGGACACAACTGAGCGACTGAACTGAACTGAACTGAACTGCTTATTCCAAGGTCATGAAGATCTACATTAGTATTTTCTTTAAGAGCTTAATAGTTTTTAGCTCTTACATTTAGGTTTTTCATTTTTTAGTTAATTGCATATATTGTATGAGGTAGGAGTCCAACTACATTCTTTTGCATATAAATGTCCAGCTGTTTCAACACTATTGAATATAATAGTATCTTCACTATTACGGCTGGCTTGGATGTTAAACCAGAAATTTTCTTGATGATCTCTCACTAAGCAAAACAAAGGACTCTTACTAAATGTCTTAACATCATGCTTTTTAAAAGGTATTTGATAGATTATTTTAGTTTTAGAATTTAGATGGTATTTTGATAAGTGAGATAATAAATGGCTTTATGGTTTCTATAGTTGTAACAAAATAGAAACTACTTCAGTTTATGGTTAAACAATCTTTCTGGTTTATTTCAGGTGTGTAGTATGCATGTGTGATTTTGAGTCAAGGCAGCTACTTAGAGTTTTACCCTGTAACCATGAGTTCCATGCCAAGTGTGTCGACAAATGGCTTAAGGTAAAATGATCGCATCTGAAAAGAATGACATTGAATTTTCTCTTACTGATCGTAGTCTATGGTTTGGTGGAGGTTGATTAAATTGAAACGCAGCTTTCATAATTCTGACCATTTTCTCCTTTGTGTATATGGGAGGGAAAATTCCAAAGACAAAAGTTCTGATAGTATGCCAGAGTGAAATTATTTCAAGGACTTCTTATTTTCTTCTTTTTTAATAGTAGGATAAAGGGACTTCACTGGCAGTCCAGGGTTAAGACTGCCTTCCAATGCAGGGGGCGCAGGTTCAATCCCTGGTTGGAGAGCTAAACACATGCCGTGGGGTGTAGCCAAAAAAATTTTTTTAATAGTAGGATGAAAATGTGATACAGTAAAATAACAAGTCAATTTTATGGTTGGTTTGTTTTAGATTATTCTGAGTAGGAGATGATAATACTGGCTTAGATAACTTGACAGTTGGTGAGGAAGACAGATGAGTTAAAATAGAATTCAGTCTTCCATGTGAGCACAGATTAAGGGTACCCAGTTTTGTCCAAACTGAATCCTAAAGGTAAAGAATCTAAGCCTTTTAGAAAATAGAACTTATTGTATATGCATAGCCCTAACATGTGAGAACAGGATGACTGGAAAACCATGGGTTCCATGTGGCTGATGGCTAGAATGTGAGGGCAAGTAGCAAGAGAAGGGGATTCAGACATAAAACCAGGAGTCAGCTTTTGCGAAGTCACTGTGGAGTGTGCAAGAGTTAGGACTGGATCCTCAAAGCATGTTTTAGAAAGATCACGGCCACTCGTTGGAGAAGGTAATAGAGGAGGTTGATGAAATAGGGACGTATTGGGACAGATGGAGAATAGTAGAAGCTGGATGAAAAGAAGAGTACTTAACTCGAGAGCTATCATAATGTAGAAATGAGAGCATTTGATAAAAAATCCTTTGTAGAACATGAGAGCAGGTGTTGCTTACGTTTCTGATTTTAGCAGCACAACGAATGGTAATGCCATTTGTTGAGATGGAGTTTTAATTTTAAGCCGGTTGTTACATTTGTCTGAAGTGGTGACGGATAGTCTTGTCTGTGTTAAAACAAACCAAATAAAGAATTATTCATAGGCTATTATTGTTTTAGAGGTTTGTGGAGTATTTTTAAGAGATTAAATGACTGTACTTTCTTAAAGGAACAAAGAATGTAAAAACTATGTGCAAAGTAAAAATAGTTCTGTTGCTTTTAATATGTTTCACAGTATAAGTAAAAATTCAGACAAGTGCTCTCTTTTTTGTTTTAGGCAAATCGTACTTGCCCAATCTGCCGAGCTGATGCTTCAGAAGTGCATCGGGATTCAGAATGACCAACCTAAGAGCACAAATTTAGTTTGGGTGTTCCTCATCACATGTATATACGGACTATCCATTGAACTTAATCTGTGTGGCTTCCAGCCCTCCCTTTACCAAAAGGGTCAATGGACCTTTCTTTGCACTGTGTGACTTAATCAACTATAAAAGCTTACAATTAGTCTTCACAATTATGGGATTGTTATACTAACCGTGTGATTGGAACTCCAAAGACTTTTTCTTTAGCTTAATTTTGTGTGTGCACTAACATTCCCTGGTTTTTGTGTGATCATTCCGAGTGTTGCTGCAAGATTACAGTGGACGTGATCTTTTAGCATGTGCTTTCATAAAAGTGGTAGCTCCCGATGATATAGCAATCTACCTTATATAGAGCCTTCAGAAACTGTGAGTGGAAATGAGTGCAGCGTATGACTGTTGATGGGAAATGTATCTGTGTGTGAGAGAGAGAATGTGTGAAACTACTTGTGTGAGGGCATGGTAGCTAACGTGTGTATGAGATCCTATATACCAGCATGTACCAAGAATGTGTGTGTAGTTTTAATTATGCTGCAATGTATAACCTGGTGTGTTATTTAAACAGCACTAGTACTGTACACTGGTTCTTCCCCCTTGTGTTTGCTGTTGCACACTGATTGCTAAGGGTGCATCAACCATGAGCATTGAATACTCCACCCCTCCCTCCCAGTGAATGGAATGAGAAAAGCCTTCTTCCTTTGCTTCAGGCAGCTGTCAACTTCTCTTCGTTGGTGGTCCCAACTGGGTCACTTAAGGAAAAAGTGTAATAGATTCTCACTCCATGAACCTGAAATTTTGATTTTTGTTGTGAAGAAGAAATTTTTAAATCTCCAACTTGCTGTTTCCAAAAAGAAGGTGCAATATCATACATCATCAGTTAGCAATATTAGCATTTCAGTCAATGATTTGAATGTTGACACTCTCTTGGTTTTCCTTTACATTTTCAGTAAGCTTCTTAGCCGGAAGTGCTTGTGATTTTTTTTCTTTTAATGTTTAGGTTTGTAGTCTATTCTGAAGATATTTGAGTAATATATTTCTAAGAATACCACTGGTCCCGTAAAGTCTCATCTCCTCTACTTCCACTAGAAAAAAATCTGTTAACTCAGCTTGACTTCTGATATGTTATTTGTTCAAGCTCCCATAGGCAACTAAATTGTTTTAAGAAAACTATGTTTCTGTTCTGCCAAGCTCCAATTTTGAAAGTTGTCTAGTTCTTCTCCCCTCAGTAAACGTGCTTCTCATTGAAATCCTCATTTCCAGGATGGATCAAGTGCTGTGACAGCTCGAGTTCCTTAGACCTGGTGTGCTTTGATGTTTTATCACTTTTCTTTTTGTTGAATGAGAAAAAAATTAACAGGTGTCCAGAATACTTGCAGTATTAATGAAGATTTGGTTTTTGTATAAAAAATAATGCTGTAAAACAGGAATTGACCTGCATTTAGTTGCTCTGAAAAGAATACATAGCTGTGTGGGTTTCTTTGTTTTTTTAATAGGTTCCTTGAGCATAATTCAGATCGTTTTCAAGTCATTTTCTAGCAATGTTTGAATTCCCCTCTCATTCTTCTAGTGTCTTCACCATTGTCTGCCTTTTCCTGCAGTTGATGTCCTTGTTCTGTTTGCAGTAGCACAAGCTGCAATTCTCCAGTCAGGACTGCGATGACTTGCTGCCAACCTCAGCTTTCATTTGGCTCTGTGTCCGTTTTCTACTCAGACAGTGTTAACTACTTGTTACTGCCATGCTCCTTGCCTTCCCTTGAAGACTATAAGCTTATCACAGCTTAGAGTTCAGTAAAGTCAATTCACACAGAAGCACAATTTTGCCCTTTTTCAGACACTGTTGCCTCTATCTAGTCCTACAAGTAGGATTTTGCATACTTTGTTTGCCCCTGTATTTGTCAGTGCATCAGAAATACATCTAAACAGTGGTAAAATGCACATGTTACTTTTAAATCATTAGAGTATTCCCTACCTGTTCCTAATGAGTAAAGTGTGTTAAAGACCAAAATTACTGGCGTAATAATCAACTACATTACAAATCACGTATAGTTTAATCTTTATTTTTTTAATTAAAAATCATGTTTAAAATGGCAAAAGCCCATCTTATACATAGACTCTTTTATATAGCTGCAAAAAATTTATATCTGTACAGATCTAACATAACATTACTACACTCAGTATTCATTTTATTGAAGCATGCAAGTAAAGCACTTTTTCTAATTTATATAGATAATTAACAAGGCACACTGTACTAATGACTAGGAAAAGTAGCTCTTTCTTCCCTCTCTGGGATGGTGAATTCTTGTCATACTACCCCTTTTCCATTAAATTTTTGAGAGGCTGTTGGCAATTTAGGAGGCAGCAGGGTCTCTTTTGGTAAAATCCAGAATTGTTGCACTCTTGTGGCTGATCTCTCTTTGGGAATGTCTTTTCTTCGCATGGGGCTCTTAGAGATGTGTGCAGATTTGCTTATTGAGTAGTTAGTGTGTGTTAGGAGCGTACATGCATGTGTTCCAAACCAGCTCAACTTTGAGCCACATTTAGCAACTGTGTGGCTAGCAGAAGAGAAAGAACAGTTGATTTGTACCCAGCTGTTGACTCCTTAGGTGATGCACCAGATAGCAGGCAGATGTTGGTTTCTTGCCTTCTTCCCCTTTCCTCCTAAAACAATATTGGCTTTACCACCTTAACTCTGCTGTGTTTTTTTGGTTTTGTTATGTTTCCCTTTGCATGAAATACCACCTTTGTTTGTTTTTAGCACCCCCTCTTCCCCCAAAAAAAAACCAAGGCCTTCAGGTATCAAGATCTCATTAGGATTTTCTGTCCTGAATTTTTTCGAGCAAAATCTAGAAAATGTGAAAGCCTATTTAGATTTTATACACTCTCTGAAATGTGATTTGTTAAGATTCTTATATTTGGGCCTCTTATAATATTTTAAATGAGATCTACCAACTCACGAGAATATTTTTCACAGATATCTTTAGGCCTTTATTAGAAAGCTATTTTCCCCCTGTTGGTACATTTGGTTACCTCATTTTGCTGTTTGTTTCAGATTATGGAAAGCTCACAGGGGTGTATTTTGGAATCATTTGCTGAGTCATTTCCTCAAATCATACTCCATTGTATCAGTTAACATATAGTTTTAAATGTACGTATTATAAATATCTGTAACCAAATCATTTGAAGGCTTGATAAATTTTTAACAAAGTTTGTACATTTTTTATGAAAGTTACTAGTAATGCTTTACTAAGTAGTGCAATGAATTTTTATTTTTAATCCCTGTGCCCAATTTTGGAGTTGAGAGGGTTGTTGGTAATAAATGTATGATGTACACTTAAAACGTTGGGTTGTGTTTGGTGTTACTGTGTTAGGGAAGGGTAGGGGTCGTGTGTGTGTGTATGGAGGGAGGGATGTAGGGGACTTTCAGCAGGAAGATAGAGCTCTTGAGCTCCAAGCAGCCAAACTTAACTTTGAGGCAGTAATTCAGATTTTGTTTCTGTGTTTGTGTAAACAACTTAGAAACATAAAGCAACTTGCTTTATAACTCATGTGGCACATATTTATATCTTTAAAAAGGCCAAGAAGATAGCTCGAGTGTAGGCACATGTACATGGTATAAGCTCGTTGAACAGTAAAGTTACATTAAGTGGGTGCCTAGAGTTCTATTTGTGTCAACCATAAGATGCAAAAGATAGCTGGGCAGATTGGTTCACATTAGCTATAGTATGTTGTGTCTAACTTGTCCACAGAATATGGAAAGAGGAGCTCATCATTTTCCATACATGTTTGTGTAATTGCTTTCCTTTGACTAAAAAGGAAGAGAGTAAAGCCATCTACTTTATATATTATTATGTGCTGAAAGTGGAAATAGAATGCCAAAAAAAATGAGGCTAAGTAATAGAACCCAAATCTCCCTCTTTCAGGAAGCAGTCCTTTGGCTCCAGTACTTCGTTGACAGAAGCATTCAGAAAAGTGACCAATCAGGGTCACTAATTGTGTCCCTCAGTTTTCCAGCATACTTGAAAGATGTTTGCATTTGAACTGTGAATGTCTCAAAACTTGTTCTGTCTTATATTACAGAGGCATTTGCTGCTCATTCAGGACCTGTGCCTTCTCTCCCACCTCTCTACCTGCTTCTGTAGGCAGCGAGTCCCACGCGGCTGGTTCTGACCAGGGGACCATAAGGGTGGGCCACGCAGCTCTCTCTTCTGCCGTGGTGATAGCAGCCCTGGCTCCTGAGTCACTACCTGGAAGAGCCACTGGATTCCACGGGTTTTCTGTTAACAATAAACTGAGGTCCTTAAACTACTGTCAGAATTTTGTCTTTGCCAATTTATTCCCCCTTTCAAAAGACTTAAGTCTGTTTAGTCTTATTCTAACTACACTTTGATAATACTAATCCTCAAGTGTACCAGTTAAACACCACTGGTTACAGTTAACTTTTAATAGATCACAAGGTCAGATTTGCACCACACGATAAAATTCTTCAGAATGTTCGCAATCAGGTCATTACCAAGTATCTGACGTCTCTGTGTGCTTCAGGCTAATGATAATGGAACATTACCTTTGATATCCCTAGACTTCTCAATTTTTTCATTGCATGCCTTAATACACTACAGTATGATCAGAAATATTTTACTGTTTGTATAGTTGAACATAATTTATTTCTATATCGATACATAAATACATAAAAAGCAGATTCAGTTTCTGTGAACATCATATATAGCTTCCCTGGCTAACATTTGAGAACAGAATTTCCTGTTTGTTGGTAAATTCCCAAATTAAACATTTGTTTATAGCACCTTCCAGATTCATACCTATTTTAAAAATTAACTTGCCAATCAGAGAATTGGGCATTCTGAAAAGAGCAACAAACTCTGAACCCATACAGAGTGTGTGGGGTAGACTCCTACTAAGATTGCTTTAAAGTGCACGTGCTCTTAACCTTTTTCACGTGGTGGTTCTGCCTCCCAAACTGGAAGGAACTAGGAATGAGAAAGATTGAAAAGGAAAAAGAACATAGTGACAGCCAGGGATACTGAACGTCACCTTACTGTTTAGAAATGGGCTATAGGGTCAGTATAGATGTTTCCTCACTAGAAAGATGAGAATTAACTCAGGATGAAGGAAAGGAACCCATGTTACCTTCAAATCTGTGTTTCTTGGTCTACACGTGGAAAGTTTAGTGGCTGGTCAACAAAAGGACCTACAGCCTACACCCAGCACCCTGCATTGTATAGTCAACATGTTCACCAGCTGCTTTCTTGGCCTCCCTTTCAGTGTTGGAATCCCCTTCCCACAACCCTTCTGTAATAGTAAACTTAAGAGATCCTAAGTCAGCCTCCCTCTTCCCCACTACCCTAGCACCTTCAGGTTTAGATGAGAGTAAGTTTTATATTGGATTTCCCTGGTGGCTCAGACGGTAAAGCGTCTGTCTACAATGCAGGAGACCCAGGTTCAATCCCCAGGAAGATCCCCTTGAGAAGGAAAACTATCCATCCTTCTTGGTAGTGATAATAAATATTTCTGTAGTCAGTGTAAGCAATGTGGTATCCACATGTTTTAGTTGGTTCTTTTTTCCCCTTTTACTCTTGGATATGTTCATACTGAACTTCAGCTAACTCAGAAGACTATAGCCTTAACTCCATTACCAAAACAAGGCCAGCCTTGCCAAGAGAAAATGGATCACTGGCTGTTCAGGCTTGCTGCTACTGCTATTGCTAAGTCACTTAAGTGGTGTCCGACTCTGTGCGACCCCATAGACAGCAGCCCACCAGGCTCCCCTGTCCCGGGATTCTCCAGGCAAGAACACTGGGGTGGGTTTAATTGCAGTAAGGAAGAGCATAGATTGCATTTACTCTAATTCCAGAATATATAAAGGAAACTTGGGTCCTCTATCTAATCCAAGTTGCTAAATTTTAGGGAAGCAAATCAGAATGGAAAAGTTGAGTTCAGTAAATTTGTTTCCTACGAAATGAGAGATCCAAGTCCTTCCTAAGGAATGTTCACAGCACAAATGTGCTCCACAGGTTTTTGTTAAGCAGCAGTGTAGGCCAGGAAGCCTTCAGAATCAGGAGTTCAAATACTATGTGTATTTGTTTCCTGAGTGCCTCAACAGATTACCACAAATTCAGTGGTGTTCAGAGCAATTTTAATCTTTCAACTTCTGGACCAGAATTTCAAAATCATTGTTGCTTTTCACTGGAGGCTCTGGGTGAGAACCATCCATGCCTCTGTCTCCTTGGAGTTCTTTGGCTCGTGTAGACACAGAACTTCTCTGCATGTCTACACATGGGTCTGCACATTTCCCTTGCATCTGTTATGTGTATTCAACTGAATGGAAATCCCCACTCCTCTGCATAGAAGCCAGCTATGGAGGTGCTTTAAGGAAAGCCAGGTTTGTCCGATCTCAGTAAATTGTTTGAATGTTTCAATGAGTGAACTCAAGATTCCAGAATTTCTTGTTAAAATGACCAAAATAAGTAAACTGTAAAATGTACCATCAGGTAAGTGAGCAAATCAGCAATTGTTTTTTAAGGGTAATAAATAGGAACAAGCCTGGCAACCTGTGTCCCAGGTGCATGGTTTGATCCAAGATGGCTCCTTTGTTGAATCAAAATCTGATGAATCTTGAAAACATGGTAAATGAAAGAAGCAGGATAAAAGGCCACATATTAAGATACTCCACATCCAAGGCCAGAAGTGGCGGCTGTGAGGAGATACCCCATGTCCAAGGTCAGGAGCGGCGGCAGTGAGGAGATAGCCCACATTCAAGGTAAGGAGCAGTGGCTGTGCTTTGCTGGAGCAGCCATGAAGAGATACCCCACGTCCAAGGTAAGAGAAACCCAAGATGGTAGGCACTGAGAGAAGGCATCAGAAGGCAGATAGACCAAAACCACAATCACAGAAAACTAGCCAATTTAATCACATGGACCACAGCCTTGACTAACGATGAAGCTAAGCCATGCCGTCACCCCATTCCAGTACTCTCACCTGGAAAATCCCGTGGACAGAGGAGCCTGGTAAGCTGCATGGGGTCGCTAAGAGTAGGACATGACTGAGCAACTTCACTTTCAATTTTCACTTTCATGCACTGGAGAAGGAAACGGCAACCCACTCCAGTATTCTTGCCTGGAGAATCCCAGGGACAGAGGAGCCTGGTGTGCTGCCGTCTATGGGGTTGTACAGAGTCGGACATTTCTGACGCGACTTAGCAGCAGCAAGCCATGCTGTATATAGGGCTAGGTCATGGAGAGAGTTCTGACAAAATGTGGTCCACTGGAGAAGGGAATGGAAAACCACTTTAGTATTCTTGCCTTGAGAACCCCATGAACAGTATGAAAAGGCAAAAAGATAGGACACTGAAAGATGAACTGCTCACCTTGGTAAGTGTGCAATATGCTACTGGAGATCAGTGGAGAAATAACTCCAGAAAGAATGAAGGGATGGAGCCAAAACAAAAACAGCACCCAGTTGTGGATGTGACTGGTGATAGAAGCAAGGTCCGATGCTGTAAAAGCAATATTGCATAGGAACCTGGAATGTTAGGTCCATGAATCAAGGCAAATTGGAAGTGGTCAAACAGGAGGTGACAAGAGTGAACATCAACATTCTAGGAATCAGTGATCTAAAATGGACTGGAATGGGTGAATTTAGATGACCATTATATCTACTACTGTGGGCAAGAATCCCTTAGAAGAAATGGAGTAGCATCATAGTCAACAAAAGAGTCCAAAATGCAGTACTTGGATGCAGTCTCAAAAACAACAGAATGATCTGTTTCCAAGGCAAACCATTCAACATCACGGTAATCCAAGTCTATGCCCCGACCAGTAACACTGAAGAAGTTGAAGTTGAATGGTTCTGTGAAGACCTACAACACCTTTTAGAACTTACACCCCAAAAAGATGTCCTTTTCATTATAGGGGACTGGAATGCAAAAGTAGGAAGTCAAGAAACACCTGGAGTAACAGGCAAATTTGGCCTTGGAGTACAGAATGAAGCAGGGCAAAAGGCTAATAAAGTTTTGCCAAGAGATCGCACTTGTCATAGCAAGCACCCTCTTTCAACAACACAGGAGAAGACTCTACACATGGACATCACCAGATGGCCAACACCGAAATCAGATTGATTATATTCTTTGCAGCCAATGATGGAGAAGCTCTGTACAGTCAGCAAAAACAGGACCAGGAGTTGACTGGCTCAGATCATGAACTCCTTATTGCCAAATTCAGACTTAAATTGAAGAAAGTGGGGAAGAGCACTAGACCATTCAGGTATGACCTAAATCAAATCCCTTATGTTTATACAGTGGAAGTGACAAATAGATTTAAGGGACTAGATCTGAGAGTGCCTGATGAACTATGGATGGAGGTTCGTGATACTGTACAGGAGACAGGAATCAAGACCATCCCCAGGAAAAAGAAATGCAAAAAAGCAAAATGGCTGTCTGAGGAGGCCTTACAAATAGCTGTGAAAAGAAGAGAGGTGAAAAGCAAAGGAGAGAAGAAAAGATACATCCACTTGAATGCAGAATTCCAAAGAATAACAAGGAGAGAAAAGAAAGCCTTCCTCAGTGATCAATGCAAAGAAATAGAGGAAAATAATAGAATAGGAAAGACTAGACATTTCTTCAAGATAATTAGAGATACTAAGGGAACATTTCATGCAAAGATGGGCTTGATAAAGGACAGAAATGATACGGACCTAACAGAAGCAGAAGATATTAAGAAGAGGTGGCAAGAATACACAGAATGAACTGTACAAAAAGATCTTCACAACGTGATTATCTTCAGATAATCATGAGGGTGTGATCACTCACCTAGAGCCAGACATCCTGGAATGTGAACTCAAATGGGCCTTAGGAAGCAGCACTACAAACAAAGCTACTGGAGGTGATGGAATTCCAGCTGAGCTATTTCAAATCCTAAAATATGATGCTGTGAAAGTGCTGCACTCAATATGACAGCAAATTTGGAAAACTCAGCAGTGACCACAGGACTGGAAAAGGTCCGTTTTCATTCCAATCCCAAAGAAAGGCAATGCCAAAGAATGCTCAAACTACTGCACAATTGCATTCATCTCACATGCTAGTAAAGTAACGCTCAAAATTCTCCAAGAAAGGCTTCAACAGCACATGAACTGTGAACTTCCAGCTGTTCAAGCTGGATTTGGAAAAGGCCGAGGAACCAGAGATCAAATTGCCAACATCCTCTGGATCGTTGAAAAGCAAAAGAATTCCAGAAAAACATCTCTGCTTTATTGACTATGCCAAAGCCTTTGACTGTGGATCACCAGAAACTGTGGAAAATTCTGAAAGACATGGGAATACCAGACCACCTGACCTGCCTCCTGAGAAACCTGAATGCAGGTCTGGAAGCAACAGTTAGAACTGGACGTAGAACAACAGATTGCTTCCAAATCGGAAAGGAGTACGTCAAGGCTGTATATTGTCACCTTGCTTATTTAACTTATATGCAGAGTACATCATGAGAAACGCTGGGCTGGATGAAGCACAGCTGGAAACAAGATTGCCAGGAGAAATATCAATAACCTCAGATATGCAGATGACACCACTCTTATGGCAGAAAGTGAAGAAGAACTAAAGAGCCTGTTGATGAAAGTGAGAGAGGAGAGTGAAAAGTTGGCTTAAAGCTCAACTTTAAGATCATGGTATCCGGTCCCATCATTTCCTGGCAAATAGATGGGGAAACAGTGTCAGAATTTATTTTGGGGGGCTCCAAAATCACTGCAGATGGTGACTGCAGCCATGAAATTAAAAGACACATACTCCTTGGAAGGAAAGTTATGACCAACCTAGACAACATATTAAAAAGCAGAGACATTACTTTGCCAACTAAGGTCCATCTAGTCAAGGCTATGGTTTTTCCAGTGGTCATGTATGGATGTGAGAGTTGGACTATAAAGTGAGCTGAGCACTGAAGAACTGATGCTTTTGAAGTGTAGTGTTGGAGAAGACTCTTGAGAGTCCCTTGGATGGCAAGGAGATCCAACCAGTCCATCCTAAAGGAGATCAGTCCTGAGTGTTCAGGAAAAGACTGATGCTGAAGCTGAAACTCCAATACTTTGGCCACCTGATGCGAGGTTCTGACTCATTTGAAAAGACCCTGATGCTGGGAAAAATTGAAGGCAGGAGGAGAAGGGGATGACAGGATGAGATGGTGGATGGCATCACCCACTCCATGGACATAAGTTTGGGTAAACTGCCGGAACTGGAGATAGACAGGCAGGCCTGGCGTGCTGTGGTCCATGGGGCAGGAAAGAGTCGGACACGAGGGAGCAACTGAACTGAACTGAACTGATCATATGATTCCATCGATGTGAAATGTCAAAGGCAAATCTGTAGGTAAGGGAAGTAGATTAGTGGTTGATTACAGCTGACTTAGGGTTGGGAGTGACCGCTAAGGAGTGTGGGTTTCTTTTCGGGGTAAAAATAAAAGTATTTTGAAATTGTGATGGATGTAAAATTCTGTGGATGTATTGAAACTGAAGTCGCTCAGTTGTGTCTGACTCTTTGTGACCCTGTGGACTGTAGCCCACCAGGCTCCTCCGTCCATGGGATTCTCCAGGCAAGAATACTGGAGTGAGTTGCCATTTCTCCAGGGATTCTTTCCGACCCAGGGATCGAACCCAAGTCTCCCACATTGTAGGCAGACACTTTAATCTCTGAGCCACCAGGGAAGGATGTATTGGAAGCCATTGAATTGTACAGTTTCAATGGGTGACTTCTATGGTATGTGAATTACATCTCAATAAAGCTGTTTAAAAAATAATAATAATACCTGTCAGCATCTCTATCATTAAAAAGATTAACAATACCATGTCTTGGTGAGGACATGAAACAAACAGAATTCTCATACACTTGGTTTTTTTTAATTTATTGATTTTAATTGGAGGCTAATTACTTCACAATATTGTAATGGTTTTTGCCATACATTGACATGAATCAGCCATGGGGGTACATGTATCCCCCATCCCGTCCCTCTGGGTTGTCCCAGTGCACTGACTTTGAGTGCGCTATTTCATGCATCGAACTCAGACTGGTCATCTGTTTCACATATGATAATATACATGTTTCAATGCTATTCTCTCAAATCGTCCCACCCTCACCTTCTCCAGAGTCCAAAAGTCTGTTCTTTATATCTGTGTCTCTTGCTGTCATGTGTATAGGGTTGTTGTTACCATCTTTCTAAATTTCATAAATATGTGTTAATATACTGTATTGGTGTTTGTTGTTTACTTCACTATGTATAATAGGCTCCAGTTTCATCCACCTCATTAAAATGGATTCAAATGCATTCTTTTTAAAGGCTGAGTACTACTCCATTGTGTATATGTACCACAGCTTTCTTATCCATTCATCTGCCAGTGGACATCTAGGTTGCTTCCATGTCCTGGCTATTGTAAACAGTGCTGCGATGAACATTGGGGTATGCATATCTCTTTCAATTCTGGTTTCCTCAGTGTCTATGCCCAGCAGTGGGGTTGCTGGGTCGTATGGCAGATCTATTTCCAGTTTTTAAAGTAATCTCCACACTGTTCTGCATAGTGCCTGTACTAGTTTGCATTCCCACCAACAGTGTAAGAGGGTTCCCTTTTCTCCACACCCTCTCCAGCATTTATTATTTGTAGACTTTTTGATTGCAGCCATTCTGACCAGCATGAGATGGTACCTCATTGTGGTTTTGATTTGCATTTCTCTGATAATGAGTGATATTGAGCATCTTTTCATATGTTTGTTAGCCATTTGTATGTCTTCTTGGAGATATGTCTGTTTAGTTCTTTGACCCATTTTTTGATTGGGTTGTTATTTTTCTGGAATTGAGCTTCAGGAGTTGCTTGTATATTTTTGAGATTCTTTGTCAGTTGTTTCATTTGCTATTATTTTCTCCCATTCTGAAGGCTGTCTTTTCACCTTGCTTATAGTTTCCTTCGTTGTGAAAAAGCTTTTAAGTTTAATTAGGTCCCATTTGTTTATTTTTGCTTTTATTTCCATTACTCTAGGAGGTGGGTCATAGAGGATCCTGCTGTGATTTATGTCAGCTATGTTTTCCTCTAGGGGTTTTATATAGTTTCTGGCCTTACATTTAGATCTTTAACCCATTTTGAGTTTATTTTTGTGTATGGTGTTAGAAAGTGTTCTAGTTTCATTCTTTTACAGGTGGTTGACCAATTTTCCCAGAACCACTTGTTAAAGAGATTGTCTTTTTGCTATTATATATTTTTGCCTTCTTTGTTAAAGATAAGGTGTCCATAGGTGTGTGGGTTTATCTCTGGGCTTTCTATTTTGTTCCATTGATCTATATTTCTGCCTTTGTGCCCATACCATACTGTCTTGATGACTGTAGCTTTATAGTATAAAGTCAGGCAGATTGACTCCTCCAGTTCCATTCTTCTTTCTCAAGATAGCTTTGGCTATTCGAGGATATAACAATTGTAAATATATAGGTACCCAACATAGGAGCACTTCAATACATAAGGCAAATGCTAACAAGTTTGAAAGGGGAAATTAATGGTAACACAATAATAGTGGGATACTTTAATATACCCTACTCACACCTATGGATAGATCAACCAAAGAGAAAATTAGCAAGGAAACACAAACTTTAAATGATACAATGGACCAGTTAGACCTAATTGATATCTATAGGACATTTCACCCCAAAATAAGTAATTTCACCTTTTTCTCAACTGCACAGAACATTCTCCAGGATGGTTCACATCCTGGGCAATAAATCTAGCCTTGGTAAATTTTTTAAAAATGAAATAATTTCAAGCATCTTTTCTGATCACAAAATGGTAAGATTAGATGTCAACTATGGGGAAAAAACTATTAAAAATACAAACATATGGAGGCTAAACAACACACTTGAATAACCAACAAATTCCAGAAGAAATAAAAAAGGAAATCAAAATATGCCTAGAAATAAATGAAAATATGACAACCTCAAACCTATGGGATTCAGTAAAAGCAGTGCCAAGGGGAAGGTTCATAGCAATACAAGCTTACCTCAAGAAACAAGAGAAAAATCAAATAAATAACCTAACTTTACACTGAAAGCAACTAGAAAAAGAAGAACCCCAGGGTGAGTAGAAGGAATGAAATCATTAAAATTAGAGCATAAATAAATGAAAAAGAAACAAAGGCTATAGCAAAAATCAACAAAACTAAAAGCTGGTTCTTTGAGAAGATAAATAAAATAGACAAACCATTAGCCAGACTCATCAAGAAAAAGGAGAAGAATCAAAATTAGAAATGAAAATGGAGAAATCACAACAGACAATACAGAAATACAAAGGATCATAAGATAATACTATCAGCAACTATATGCCAATAAAACGGACAACTTGGAAGAAATGTATGAATTCTTAGAAAAGTATAACCTTCCAAAACTAAACCAGGAAGAAATAGAAAATCTTAAGAGACCCATCACAAGCATGGAAATCGAAACTGTAATAAACAATCTCATACACTGTTGATGAGAATATAACTGGGATAACCAAGTTAGAAAACTGATAGCTTTCTACTAAAGCTAAGCATACCCTGTAAACCCAGGAATTTCCCAAGTCTTTACCCAACAGAAACTCATGCTCAAAAAGGTATGTACAAGGGTATTCATAGCAGACTCTTAATAGCTCAAAACCTAAGCAACCCAAATTTTTACCAGCTACTGAACTGATAAATTATGGTTGATTTTTACGATGGTATTTTAAACAGCAGAGAGAATAAACTACAAATACACAGAGCAACATGGCTGACTCTCAGCAAATAGAGTGAGTAAGACAGAAAAGAATATTTCTGATTATTCCAATGATTGAAAGTTCAAAAATAAAATGTGAGCAGTCATTTTCATGGTTATTCTTGGCAGCAGTGGTAGTAACCAGAAGGAGCAGAGAGTATGAGGGACATCTGGGCTGTGAGGAATTTTCTCTTTGTTAATCTATGTGCTTCATTACACAGTGGTTCAATCTGATAAATTCATTGTAATCTATACTTAGGATATTTTCTTTTTATGTTTTGTTCTAGACTTTTGCCTTTTCAAATAGTTTTATTTTTAATATAAGGACAATTGCTTTAGAGTATATTGTTGGTTTCTGCCAAACATCAACATACTTTCAGTTTTCAACATTTAACTCAATTTTCTGTATATATAATTTTATGAACTTTATTTTTAAAATAAATAGTAAGTCCTGTTCTGACCCTTTGAGAGAAGCACAGCTATACAGTGCACATGGGCAAATAAATTCTTTATTGGGAGTATAATTGCTATACAGTGTCGTGCTTCTGGTGTACAACAAAGTGAATCCGCTACATATACATACATATACGTATATACATAAATCCCCGCCCTCTGGAGCCTCCCTCCCACTGCTCCTACCCCCATCCCCCCTTTGTCATCAAAGAGCACAGAGCTGAGCTCCCTGTGCTATACAGCAGCTTCCCACTATGAATTTTTATCATTGGGTTTTTTTTTGGTTTTTTTTTTTTTGGCCACGCAGCTTGCAAGATCTTAGTTCCCCATCCAGAGATTGAATCTGGGCCTAGCTAATGCCTGGACTGCAGGGGAACTCCCAATTTTTATCATCTTAAATGAGCCATACTAGCCACATCAATACTCCCAATGTTGCATCACATACAACTTAAGCTCTCTAGGTTGAACACTTCCCCCATGTAAAACATCTGTTTTTTAAACTTGTTTTCAAGTTAAAGTTGACAGCAACAACAATATTTCCAGAATATTGCCTTCATGCTAATAATGGGAAAGTGTTGAAGCATAACGTCCACACCAGGGGGCACTGTTGTACAAAACCAGGTTTCAAACAAAAGCCATGTCAACATTGCTGTGCATACAAGCATCCAAATGTACTTTAATGTTGCTTCTATTAACAGAGAGCATAATATTAAAAACCCTGTTTCCAGAATAATACAGGATCACTACAGCCCAGAGACTCCTCTCTTCCTAAGCAGTGTTGTGTTTATTCCAGGCAAAAACAGAGGTGAAAGTTTAAATGGTTTTATAATATTTAACTTACAGCTGTTTTAGTTTTTCTTTCTCTTTTTAAGCGGTATTCTAAAATGTAGCTTTGTTTCGGTCTCAAGTTAAGTACTCTTGATGTTGATCAAGACTGATTTCTGTGTACTTGACTCCTGTGCTGCTTCCACAACCACACAGGTACAGTGAGATCGGGGCTATGCTATCTGCCAAAGCTGCCCTTACCAGTCACAAGCTTACCAGTGTTTCCTAAACCTCCAGTCGAACGAGTAGTTTCCAGTCCCACTGGGCTCCGCTATGGTTCCTGACACCACTCGTGGGTCCTCGCTTCTTAAAGTGCTGTTGTCTATTACTGTCCTCTTCTGGCTCCATCCTCCTGTTTCTGTTTCCTCTCTCCCTGGCTCTCTGTTTTTTGGCCTGCCGCTCTAATATTAGGGCTCCCTAGAACGCGTTCCTCACCCTCTGGTTTTCTCATTCTGCATCCTTTCGCTGGAGTGACCGTATCCTCCTACTGATCCAGCTGTTTGCTCAGTCCTCCTGATCCAGAGGCTCACATCTCAGATCCCAACTTTGCCCCAGAGCTTCTGCCCCCTGCGCTTGGTTCTGGCCTCAGTGCTTGACCCCCTTGCATTGTAGTTTACCCTAACAGCAATATAATTGCTTACGGTTTTCCAGACACACCATTTTTCCAGCTGCCTGCTGGACACTTCCTCCTGAACTCCCCTGCCCCGAACAGCCCATAGATACTCCAGTTCAGTACACCCAAATATGATCTCATCCAGTTTCCCTCAAACTTGCGTCACCTCCTGCATCCTCTTTATTTCCACTGCTGACCTCACTACCCACCCAAACGGCACAGCCAGAACCAGGTAAGTCATCCTCACCATCTGTCTTCTGCCTCCGTGACATCTCATCCATTTCCCTTTGTCTCCTCGCCTTCCTCCATAGCCTCTAGTTCAGGTTCCATCACCAGCCTGTTTAAGATCTCTTCTAGCTTCACACCCCACGCCACTCATATTCAGACCCCTCCACAGCCCCCAAAATGAGTCATTCAAAATATCAGTCTAACTCCCTTCACCCCCATCCCCACCCATGGCCTCAGACCCTTTTAAACAGCTATCACTGCCTACATGTCAAAAGTCCAAGCTTACAGCATGAGTCCCTCTCCAACAAAAGCCCCATTTGGTCTGCTGCTGACTGTGATTCCAGCCTCAATGCTCCAGATCTCTTTCCCTTGTATTTTACCCTCTAACAGCATCAGTCTGCCAAAGGTTTCCCAGACACACTGTGTTCTTCCTCTCTGCATTTTTTCCGGCAGACTCCTCTGCCTGGAAGGCACTTCCTCCCCTGCTCTCTCCTCTCATGACTCAGATCAGGTATCGTCAGGAGACCTTCCCTTATCCTGTGAGTCAGATCAGATGCTCTAATTGCTTCTGTAATAGCCTTTGAAGAACCATTTCCCTCCCCCGGGGTGTGGTCAGCACATGTTCTTGTGGGGTTTCCGCTGGCCTGTCGGTATCTGGAGTCTGCACTGAGGCATGTCTTCACCTCTGGGACCTAGCTCAGAACAAGGTACAGAGTAGAGGTTCAGGGAATGTTTCCTGGGTGAAAGAATGGAGACTGGCTCCTGGCTTGAACAGCTGGGTGGCTGGTGGGAATGAACAGTCGCCCAAGAGAAGAACCTGCAGGAGGAGCAGATTTTGGCCAAGTGAGAATGGAGAGCAGAGTGTGTGTGTGAAGGATGCGGTTCTGGCCTGTAGATTCCTGGTGAGTTGCACACACAGGGGGCAGATATCCAGTGGGCAAGGCAATGACCAGGTCTGGAGCTCCCGGGAGGAGCCTGGGACATTGGGTGTTGGAAGTATTTAATTGTGTCCCCTAAGAAGACAGGGCTGACTTCAGGAGGGAGTCTGTTCGGGGCTGGCTGGGGGCCCCCACGCTGACACTCCTTTACTGAAATGTGTCAGGGAAAGGCTGTTCCAGCTGCCCAAGACTCTCTTAGTTCAGAGTGAGCTACGCTTCCTGGATCTGTGTGTGGGGTGAAGTGGCTCAGGTCACCATATACTCAGCAGGGGGAGCCACGCCTTCATACTTGCCTCACTCGCTTGAAGACTGTGATCAGGAGTGCGCCCTGTCCTGGGCACTAAACACAGAGGCTATCAGCTCTTTGACCATGCAGGGTCCAGCAAGGCTGACTCTCCAGAGGGCCTTGCTCGTGCCCTGGGGGCTGGAGTGTTATGAGCATGCCTACATACAACTTGGAACCAGAGGCCATGCTGGAGGAAAGGCCTCAGAATTTCTTCACAAGGCAATGTGGCAGGAAACTCTGAGGTCCCAAGTGACTGTTTGTTCACAGTCTCCAGTCCATTTTGTGAACTGCACAATGAAGAGCCGCAGGGGCTGCTTGGACCAAATGCCCACAGAGAGAGAAAGGAGGCAACCAGCAGAAGCTGTGAGCTCCGAGCCCCTTTCTCAGCAACTCACTAGCCAAAAGTTATGCTCCTAGGAACTGGTCTGCAGAGAAAATTCTGTTTCCAGGTTATCCACTGGCCTCACCATAACCTTGCTTAGTGGACATCCATCCAGAAGGAGGCCAGGGGAGTGGCCCTTTCTTATAATGTCACTCACTCCCTGGGTCAGGGGCTGTGCCTTCTCCAGGATTTACAGAGGAAGGAAAGAACAGTAACTTAATGGCCACCTCTCCTACCTCAAGGCCTGGAGAAGCAGAGGACGTGTCTTCCAGAGTAGAGGAGAGGAGAATGAAGCAGAAACACAGAAATGAGTAGAGATGGGAGAAGAGATTCTTGATGGCTCTTCAGCCCCTGGTTCTTGTCCCACCTGTGTCTCAGCCCTCTCCATGAGATGCCCGTGGATCTTTACAACAAACTTCCAGGGGCTTGACTCTGCTAAGTCCACTCCAACTCACTGAGAATCCTAAATAGTCCTGGGAATGTGCCAAATGAGCTCTGTGCCCATGGGTAATTAGCTTAACCTCTTTGGGCATCATTTCCTCATCTTTCAAATGAGGATAAGATTCTTCACAGAATGCAAGGAACTAAATTTAAAAATGTAGCTCAAGGGAAAGTGCTCACGATGGTACCACCCACATGGCAGGCTCATGACTGACGATTTCCCATTGACTCCTTCTCTAAGAGACCACAGGCCCTGAAAAGTTCTGGAGCAAAGATTCCAGATCATGCACATACTGGTGATGGTTGGTTGGAACCCAGAACTGGATAAAAAGGTCAGTCCTTTCTCTCCCTAAAGTAGGACCAGAGCACTGAGTGTCTTCTGAACTGAAAAGATAGCATCTTCTCTGGCTGTGTTCTTCCAATGGCAGATCTAGATGCTTGTCTAACAGATATTTGTCATTTCCTACCATTCTCTCTTCTTCTCTAAAGTTCCCACCACCCTCCCCACTCACCACACATTCTCAGGAGGAAATAGACTTGAGTCCTGGCTCTGGGTGACCACTGGGTTGTTAAAGCCAATGAGAACATATATTTCCCTGGGCAGTTAGGGCTTTGAGGGGCAAGTTATGATGAACTTCCAGCTTATTTGGAATGTTGGTTCAGAAATGCCCTCTGTCCCCTGTATCTAAACATGGATGTATGTGTCCCTCCTAGCTACCCAGAGTCATCCTATAGGAATTAGCTGCAGGATGAAGCTGACTCCATGAAAGCAAAGAAGATTCGGAAAGAAATGGCCCAAAGTTCACCTTGGTCTGACTTCTGGCCATGTGAGCCAGCAAAGTGCCTGTTCAATTTGGCTTTTCTGTAACTGGCAAAATAGGATCCTAACTGAAAGAACCACACAGACATCTAGGGTTTGTGATTTCAAAAAGATGCCATGAACAGAGTCAGTGTTTAAACTGAAGCAGCATTGGTATTTGAGGTGAAAGATTATTTATTTAAATTTCTCCCCAAACACTGGAATTCTCCACCAAGACAATCCTCTAATCACATAGATTTGGCTATTGCTCATGTGTCAAATATCTCTGGTGGCTCAGCAGTAAAGAATCTGCCTGCAATGCAGGAGACCCAGGTTTGACCCCTGGGTCAGGAAGACCCCCTGGAAAAGTAAATGGCAACCCACTCCAGTATTCTTGCCTGGGAAATCCTATAGACAGAGGAGTCTGGAAGGCTACAGTCCATCGAATCACAAGAGAGTCAAACAGGACTTAGCGACTAAAACTAAAACGTATGTCAATAATGAATAGATCTGCATCGCTCCTAAATCTCAGACTGGATATCCCTCACATCCCTCCGGCAACTCTGAGAAAGAAGAGAGGTGCTCATGTGTTAATAGGCTGGAGAGTTGATGCAGTTGAAAGGCCTGGGCTATTGACAAGGTCATCCTTCCAGAAGCTGCAGTTGTCAGCAACAGGAATTCTGAATTTCTGACCTTATGTTAAAACCACATAGAAATGTTTGGATATTATGGAGGCCCACAGCTGCCACATTTACTTAAGTATAAAGTAGGGAGAGATCAAGAGAGACAACCTATAGTCAAACCGTTTTATTTAAAAAAAAAAAAAAAAAAACTGTGTTATAAGGCAGGGCATTATTTTCCCCCTGCATAACAAATTATTCCAAAACTTAGAAGCATAAAATAGTGTACATGTATTGGGTTGACCAAAAACTTTGTTCAGGTCTTTCCATATGGAAACCTCCTCCTTATGGAAAAACCCAAACGAATTTTTGGGCGAACCCAATATTATATCACACAGTTTCTGAGGGTCAGAAATCCTGGAGTGGCTTCCCTGGTTCTGCTCCGACCAGAACCCAGTCTCTAATGAAGACATGATCGAGCTGTTAGCTAGGTCTGCAGTCTCTGGAGACTTGAATGAGACTGGAGGGTCTGCCTCCAAGCTCACATTTGTGGTTGATGGAAGCCCTCAGTTCCTCACTTAGGGCCTCTCCATAGGGCTGCTTAACATGGTAGCTTGCTTCCCCTAAAGCAAGTGATGCAAGAAAGAGTTCAAATCGTTCATGACCCAGTAACCTCATAACCTCATCTTAGAAGTAACATGCCATCTCTTTTGCCATATGCTATTGGTTACACAGAGCAGCCCTGGCATGGCGTGGGAAAGGGCTTCTTAAAGGTATGCATACTGGGAGGCAGGAATTAGAGGGGGCCTGCTTGGAGGCGGCACATTTCAAGATGTCCCTTGAGGCACAGGAGAACACCCCTAGGGGCACAGGAGGATAACTGCATCCCCTGAGGTCTGGCATCAGAGTCCTAAGCAGCTCACTGCAAAGGAGGAATGTTTTTGATGTCTCCTGATTTATCCCTCTTGTATTAAATTCTGAATAATTATGTTATATCACCTCTTCCACCAAAATTTTAAGGAAATGAGGTGCTCTCAAAAACCCCACGGCATACATGGGGAATGTCCAGTGCTAAGCTTCTCCCAGTGTGAGAAACAGGGCAGGGGGATCTGTTTCAGGACAGGCAAGATGGCCTTGGGAGGCTAAAATGACAATCATTTAGATGAGTCAGCAGCTAAATTAAAAGCCTGTCTGCAGTAGTTCGTAAGCATATATACACATACACACACGTACCCTGGCAACAACCCAATGCCCACCAGTGAAAACTGGTTAAATAAATGATGGTATATATGGCTGGACATTAACATGAGATTCTTTCTTTGTTTCAGCTGAGACCCCACAGGCTGAGAATACATGGTAGAGGCTTAATTTCCTTGTATCCCAAGAGAGGAGCCAGACCATACATACAGGATATGCCAAGGTAGTGTAAAACCACCCTTGCTGGCGTTAATGCTCTCTCCATCCACCCCACAAAGGGACAAAGGGCTGGAGAGTTACTGGAGTGCTGAGGCCTCTCCCACCTGCAGCCCCCTCACGCCTCCTGCTTCCTTTTCACCTAAAGCTGTGTGAGGAAGTGTAGGGGTTGCGTGAAGAGGCTGAGAGCTGACTCATTTGAAAAGACCCTGCTGCTGGGAAAGATTGAGGGCAGGAGGAGAAGGGGACCACAGAGGGTGAGATGGTTGGATGGCTTCAATGACATAATGGATATGGGTTTGAGCAGACTCTGGGAGTTGGTGATGGACAGGGAGGCCTGGCGTGCTATGGTTCACGCATTCGCAGAGTCGACATGACTGAGCAACTGAACTGAACTGAACTGAAGAGGCTGGGCAGGGCTACAGATCTGAAAAGCTGCATTCCCACTGATGCTGCTGAACAGCAAGCTGGGGAGCAGACTCCCTACATTTGGAGGTCTAGAAGGACAGACACCAGAACTTCAGCAGTGACTCTCTCTGTAGTCGAGACTGGAATTAAGGATCAAGGAATGGAAAGAAACTGATGTTTCAATTCAAATTCTTCTATAATGTTCCAAATAAACATGTTTGCATATTACCAAAAAAAGGAGAACAGGGCTTACTTGGCAGTCCAGTGGTTAGTGCTCCACACTTCCACTGCAGAAGGGCATGAGTTTGATCCCTGGTCAAGGAACTAAGATCCTACATGCCAAGAGGTGCTGCCAAAATAAAATATAAAAATAAAATAAAAATTTTTAAAAGAGAAAATAAAGAAATTTAAAAAGGACATGTAATGAACACATAATAATAAATTGCTTGCTCTTGGGGGTAGTACTGGGAAACATTATTTTTAGTGATTTCAGATTTTCATTATATTGAGTTATTTTATAATAAGTGCATTTTATTTTTAGAAGCAGAAAAAATATCCAGAGACAGCACTGAATGATTGGATGAATGAAAGTTTGGACCAGAAAGAACAGCTTGGCGTCCCTCTTCTCTCTCGTTGAATGCAGGACTCTGACTAGTTGGTAGGATGACCACTGGTCAGTCCAGTCTCTGCCTCGGGAGAGCTGCTAGCCCCAGAGAACTCCTCTTTTCTCTGGCTGCCCACACCGAGGAGGGGACTTCCAGCCAGCACTGGGAACTGGTGTTCAGGACCAGTCACCATAAGGACACAAGTACCTTGAAAGTCCTGTCCATCTCTGGCTGGGACTCTGCCACCTGCCCAGACCTCGATGCTCCCTCGGTTCTCCCTGTGTGAGCCTGGCCCCCAGACCCCCACCCACCTGCCCGCTTGCCCTTCTTCCCTCTTTCTTGTCCACTTATCTTCAACCTTGGTAACTTTCTGACAGGGAACTGAGGAACCCTGGGACAAGGGAATTACCCAGGGTCAAGCAAGGGGTGGTAGGCAGGGGGAGCTAGGATCCAGGTCTCCTTGTGGCTGCTAGCATGCTCATTCCATGAGTGGCTGTCTTGTAGGTGGTGGGAGCAGGGGAACTTTTTCTTCCTTCCCTCTCCTTCAATCAGTAGTACACTTATTTTTTCTTCAACAAGTAAATGGGTTTGGCAGGGTTTGGGGGTTTTGGTTTTATTTTAAACACTGGATTCCTAGGGGAACTGAAGAGAACACTCTTTTCTTAATCTGCCCTGTGTAAACCTCAGCTTCATCAGATGAGAAGCCTAGAGCTCTGTCACACAGCATTCATCTTCCTACACCCCTGCTTCTCCTTTATCCACACATTAACTGGGGTGACCAGGGAAATATTCCTGGTGCAGTAAACCCAAGGAAAGAGCTCTGCAGCCCAGAACTTGGCATCCCCGAGTCGGCCCCTCCCCTAGAGCTGTACACACCAGCTCTAGGACTACTAACTGCCAGAGAGCCTCTCCCCTCTGCTCCACATGCCTCCCTGTTGCCTCGTGGCCATCCCCTCTTCCATCCCCCATTCGAGGAGCGACTCAGAAAAATAGGGTGGCCCCAGAGTCGTGTCCCTGACACATGGCCAGACAATAGCTTTCTTAACGAAATGAGGAAACTGTAAAATTCAAATGGGTGTTTACTACTGAGCTCTGGCTCGTACACTCAGTGATCAAACAGCAGGAGTCTCATCAAACAAAGACTGTAAAGTTCATCTCAGCCTTCTTGAGGAAAAGATGGTTGGGATCTAGGGGTTTTCAGGAGGCAGGGCAGGTGTTAGGAGCTGCTGCGCAGTGAGAGCTGCCCAAGGCTGCAGGCTAGAGCCTCTGCTGGCTCAGCCCTGACTCAAGCTTGGACTTGGCCGTGTGGTATGCTGGGGGGCAGCAGTGGGGAGTGTCAGCTGTGACCTTCCCTTTCTATGCGTCTCCTGGGCTTACCACCCACTCTGCTCCCAACATTTCCATCCTGTTCTCATTTGGCCCTTGATTAACTTTGGAGGCAAAAGACATGAGCAACAAAGGGCTTTGTGTTTTCTGAAAAGGATGTTGATACGGAACTCAACAAATCAAATATCTTGTGTTTTCGGAACCTCCCCCTTTCTGGCTGCTGTTCTTGGCTCCAAATCTTTCTGTGTGCCCTGACTCACCCCCTCTGGCAGCAGTGAGTCTATGGACTGAGTCTCACAATGCTGATTCTAGTGTAGAATAAGCACAATACAGGGAACCAAGCATATTAGAATATAGTTATTAAAATATAAACAAATTTGTGATATGGAAAAAATGCTAGTTTACTAATGCATTAAATGACAAGATCTAGCAATAGATCAGAGAAGGCAATGGCATCCCACTCCAGTACTCTTGCCTGGAAAATCCCATGGATGGAGGAGCCTAGTAGGCTGCAGTCCATGGGGTCGCTAAGAGGCAGACACAACTGAGCAACTTCACTTTCACTTTTCACTTTCATACATTGGAGAAGGAAATGGCAACCCACTCCAGGGTTCTTGCCTGGAGAATCCCAGGGATGGAGGAGCCTGGCGGGCTGCCGTCTATGGGGTCGCATAGAGTCAGACACGACTGAAGCGACTTAGCAGCAGCAGCAACAATAGGTCTAATTATGGCAGAGATTTTGAAGAAGCGATGGATATAAGTGATATTTGAGGGTCTCTGTGATGGCCAGAGTGTGATGGTGAAAATGCTCACTTGTGACAGTCATAGGTTCTCTGAAGCATGTGGTTTGTTGCCTACATGCTCAACTGAAGGGAAATGTAAACTGCAGTTAGAGGTTAATGAAAATCAGAGTGTAATTTTTTTCCTTAATGGTCAATACCGAAATCAGATTGATTATATTCTTCCCAGCCAAAGATGGAGAAGCTCTAAACAGTGAGCAAAAACAAGACCTGGAGCTGACTGTGGCTCACATCATCAAATCCTTACTGCAAAATTCAGGCTTAAATTGAAGAAAGTAGGGAAAACCAAGAGACTATTCAAGTATGACCTAAATCAAGTCCCTTATGACTGATTATAGTGGAAGAAATGAATAGATTCAAGAGATTAGATCTGGTAGAAAGAATACATGAAGAATAATGGACAGAGGTTCATAAAATGGTACAGGAGGCAGTGACCAAAACCATCCCAAAGCAAAGAAATGCAAGAAGGCAAATCAGTTATCTGGGGAGGCTTTACAAATAGCTGAGAAAAGAAGAGAAGCAAAAAGCAAGGGAGAAAGGGAAAGATACACCCAATTGAATGCAGAGTTCCAGAGAATAGCAAGGAGAGATAAGAAGATTCTTAATAAACAGTGCAAAGAAATAGAGGAAAACAATAGAATAGGAAACAGTAGACATTTCTTCAAGAAAATTGGAGATATCAAAGGAATATTTCATGAAAGAATGGGCATGATAAAGGACAGAAACAGTATGGACCTAACAGAAGCAGAAGATTTTAAGAAGAGGTGGCAAGAATATATAGAACTGTACAAAAAGATCTTAATGATGCGGATAACCACAAAGGTGTGATCACTCACCTAGAGCCAGATGTCCTGGAGTATGAAGTCAAGCGGACCTTAGGAAGCATCACTACAAATAAAGCTAGTGGAGGTGATGGAATTCCAGTTAGCCAATTCAAACCCTAAAAGATGATGCTATTAAAGTGCTTTACTCAATATGCCAGCAAATTTGGAAAACTCACAAGTGGCCATAGGACTGGAAAAGGTCAGCTTTCATCCCAGTCCCAAAGAAGGGCAGTGCTAAAGAATGTTCAGACTGGACAATTAGACTGGACTGGACAATTGCATTCATTTCCCATGCTAGTAAGGTTATGCTCAAAATCCTTTGAGATAGACTTTTAGCTGTACTTGAATTGAGAATTTCCAAATGTACAAGCTGAGTTTAGAAAATGCAGAGGAGCCAGAAATATAATTGCCAATATTTGTTGGATCATAGAGAAAGCAAAGGAATTCTAGAAAAATGTCTACTTCTGCTTTATTGACTATGCCAAAGCCTTTAACTATGTGGATCACAACAAAGTGTGGAAAATTCTTAAAGAGATGGGAATACCAGACCATCTTACCCGTCTCCTGAGAAACCCATATGTGAGTCGAGTAGCAACAGTTGAAACCAGACATGGAACAACAGACTGGTTCCAAATAGGGAAAGGAGTACCTCAAGGTTATATATTGTCACCCTGCTTATTTAACTTATATGCAGAGTACATCATATGAAATGCCAGGCTGGATGAGTTACAAGCTGATATCAAGATTGCCAGGAGAAATATCAACAACTTCAGATATGCAGATGATACCACTCTAATGGCAGAAAGTGAAGAGGAACTAAAGACTAAAGAGCCTCTTGATAAGGGTGAAAGAGGAGAATGAAAAATCTAGCTTAAAATTCAACATTCAAAAAACTAAGATCATGGCATCCGGTCCCATCATTTCATGGCAAATAGAAGAGGGAAAAGTGGAAACAGTGACAGATTTCTCTTCTTGGGCTTCAAAATCACTGCAGATGGTGACTGCAGCCATGAAATTAGAATATGGTTGCTTCTTGGAAGGAATGCTATGTATGACAAACCTAGACAGCTTGTTAAAAAGCAAAGACATCACTTTGCTGACAAAGGTCTGTATAGTCAAAGCTATGGTTTTTCCAGTAATCATGTATAGATATGAGAGTTGGACTATAAAGAAAGCTGAGCACCCAAGAATTGATGCTTTTGAACTGTGGTGTTGGGGAAGACTCTTGAGAGTCTCTTGGACTGCAAGGAGATCCAAAGAGTCCATCCTAAAGGAAATCAGTTCCGAATATTCATTGGAAGGACTGATACTTAAGTTGAAACTCCATTACTTTGGCCACCTGATGCGAAGAACTGACTCATTAGAAAAGACCTTGATGCTGGGAAAGATTGAGGGCAGGAGGAGAAGGGGATGACAGAGGATGAGATGGTTGGATGACATCACCGACTTGATGGACATGAGTTTGAGAAAGCTCTGGGAGTTGGTGATGGACAGGGAATCCTGGCTTGCTGCAGTCCATGGAGTCGAAAAAGTGACTGAACTGAACTGAACTGATGGTCTTTCTAGCAGTCATGTATAGATGTGAGAGTTAGACCATAAAGAAGGTTGAGTGCAGAAGAATTGATGATTTTGAACTGTGGTGTTGGAGAAGACTCTTGAAAGCCCCTTGGACTGCAAGGAGATCAAACCAGTCAATCCTTAAAGAAAATCAATACTCATTGGAGAACTAATGCTGAAGCTGAAACTCCAATACTTTGGCCACCTGACGCGAAGAGCCAACTCATTGGAAAAGACCCTGATGCTGGGAAAGATTGAAGGCAGAAGGAGAAGAGAGAAGCAGAGGATGAGATGGTTGGATAGCATCAATGACTCAATGAATAAGAACTTGGACAAACTCTGGGAGATAGTGAGGGACAGGGAGGCCTGGTGTGCCACAGTCCATGGGGTCACAAAGAGTCAGACATGACTTAGTGACTGAACAACAAGGAAAAACAGACCCTCTTGGTTCTCTCTGTGGGTCTCTGACTGTGAGTAGCCAGGTCAAGGCTTTTGCCTGTAGTGGTTCCTTGCCTGGCTGTGCTGGCCTGGTTCTCACAGCCTGGCCCCCAATTTGTTCTTACCTCCCACTCTCTCTCTCTCCCCTCGTTTGGCCTCTCTTGGGTGCTATTCATGCAGGGCTGAGGGTTAACATTTTCAGATTAAGATTTACTTGGCAAGGGGCAGGAGCTGTATATATAATAACTCACCTGATGACCCCTGTAACATGGACAGGTAGTGAGTGTCAGACATTATTTTGTCAGTGTCCAAAATCATATTCTTCTCACTAGGCCTGGGGCTCTTTCCCCCAGGAGAGCAATGATGTCCCTGCCTCCCTCTGGCTCTAGAAAGTGTTCATCTAAACCAAGAGCTGGGCCTACGATCGTGGGATTTTCAAGGCTGCCGGTGTACTTTGGGCAGCAGGATGCTCCCTTGGCCTTGCCAATCTTTTCAAGGGCTCTGGCCTGGCACACCCCAACAAGTGGGGGTTCCAAATGTCACTTTGCAAAGATTTAAAAGTGCCTTCCCCTTCAAGGTCACTACCAAAACTGAAAAAAAGGATCCAACCCCAAACCTCCCACTCCCAAGGCCAGACTTGCTTTTGTTTATTGTCTCAGTGTCCTGTAAGCATTAATCAGAAAGCCTCTTTGGCTGGACACAGGGGAAATAAAGGTCGCACTGTCTCCCACACGCAGAGCTCTGAGGCTGAACAAAGGCAAAACCACAAAGGCACACTTCTGCTTCTGTTCTCTTTGCCTGGAATTTAAAAAACTCGTTCATTAGATCTTTTTCTGGATGGCTCACCAACCCCCTATGCATTTTATCTGAAGATGGTCACATGAGTTTTATGATATTTTTGCATTCTTGCCTTGCATGCATTTAACTTTGCTAAGTTATTTAATTCAGCCATGCCTAGGTCTTCTCTCCAAGTTCTGAAGGTGCTTCTTTGTAACATTTCTTACATCTGAACCTGTTTTTCAGTTAGCTCACACCTTGTCTCTTTCTCCCTGAGTATAAACATTTATTTAGCATCAAGTGCCTAAATAAACTGAGTGCCAAGGGACCCATACGTTTTTTCATTTGCCATAGTCTTGTGGACACTGGCCTCATTGGCTTTCAGATCTAGGTGTTCTGGGGACCTGTCCCTCAGGTGGGAGTCTTAAAATTTGTCGGACTGGATACCTTGTTTCTAACCCAGTGGGACCCATTTTGGACTTCCAGCCTCCAGAACCCTGAGATGATAACTTTGTGTTATTTTAAGCCACTAAGTTGGTGATAATTCCTTGCAGCAGCAACTGGAGAATGATACAGAGAAGTGAAGGGTGTCATGGAAACAGTTTGGAGGGGGCATGACGGCGGTCTGGAGAGGGCCCACCTGGCTCACAGCTTCTGTTCAGCCCCAGCCAGTATTTCTTAGAGGGAACAGAGGGACAGAATTGTCAGATTCTTCAATTTTCCAAATAAGGTGAAAATACAATTTTCATGTAAAAAAAAAAAAGTCGTGGGGAGGGGGCTCGATGTGTGGTCCAAATTATTCACTCAAAAACAGTGAAATCATCCCCCTTTTAAAACTGAAGAACTAGAACATCAGCTTGTGGAAGCGAATCGTTCAAGGTCACATAACTTGCCAGCAGTAATATTCCTTCCTTCCAACCTGACTTGCTTTAGGAAAAAAATTAACTATATATGTGAATTTCAGAAGGCAAGACAAATTAACTTTCAAGTTACTACTCTCAGTTACACCCAGAAAACAAATATGCCCAAGATAGTTTATGCCAGAAAGATCCTGGTGCCCTAGAAGGTGTCAGGGCCATTCAAACATTGCACTTGAGCAAACAGAGGCCTGAAACTACAAAAGAAGCTCAAAAGCTCTGCTGGTTTAAAAAAAAAGTTCCACATACCATAACCAAAACGTCTGCTTTTTGAGAAAGAGTTATTTACTGAAAGTCAGGACAGCCTTTACCCATTCATTTATTCTTTAATTTGTTCATTCATTCAGCAGAGTTCCATAAACATCTCTTAAGGAGCTTACTTCAGCCACGGAGATAGGAGAGTAACCAGTAAATAAAAGCTATGTGAGATGGACTGAATTGGAAGAGGCCCCAGTAAAGAATTAGGAAAGGATCCAAAATGAATAATAATAAGTAATCTTCCTGGGCACTCATTATGTTCCAGGCGTTTTCTGAGTGCTTTACACGTATTCGTTTATTTAATCTTCACAAAACCTTTGAGGAGAGCAGTAGCCTTCTCCCTATGTTTACCTTAGAAAATTCAAGCACAGAATGGTTTCATCACTCACCGAAGATCACAGAACTAATAAATGGGTTTAGACTGTCTGGCGCCATAGCCAGCTGTCGGGAAGACAAGGCAAGTGTTGAGGCCGCTTCTAACCAGAGGGATTGGGGAAGGCTTCGTAGAAGAGGTGGTATTTGGGTTAAGCCCTGAAGGTGAAGGGAAAGAGCATTCCAGGTTGAGAGGGGAGATATAGAGATGCAAAAGAAAAAATTGTATTGGGGGGTAAGCAGTTGCTAGCAGGAGTAGGCAGACAGAGTGGACAGGGAGGATGAGATCTCTGATAAGTTTTATATTATTCTGAAGGTGTTAGGAAGTCAGTTTTTCTGAGCAGGGAAGGGCTCCATTCTAACCTTTCTATGTATCCTTTTAATCAATACTTTCTTAACATCTAATTAAACACCTATTTGAACAGTTAATTTAACACCTAATATTGAGTGCTGGTAGAGGGGAATTGTTTCTGCTATCAAAGAAGTACACCTTAATTGAAGGCACAGGAAATAATACTTCAAAAACTGTACCACATTAAAAGATATGACAAGAGGTGTTCCAAGGCAGTACATGAGGAATTGTTCAACAAACCATTTTGTGAAATTTGGCAAATTTCAGGGTCTGTTAGTTCTCTCCCTGGCTTGGGTTGAGGGTTTGCAAGGGCAAAGTAGGGGAGCAGTCTGGGGAGCCAGTTGGAGAAGTTCGTGGTGCCACATACACGGCTAGCCCTTGAGATACCAAACATGGGAACAAAATGCTTAATGTTGGATCTGGCTCCCTAGCACCTTCTTCCTAATCTGCATCATGGCCTAGGGAGAGGAGAGTTCCCTGTAATCACAGGCTAGGAGGAAGGCACTGGCTAGAAATAGGAGCCTATTGATTCCCTTGATTCAGAGTGAGAAAATTCCAAAGCCTCTCTTCTAGACTGCAGTCTAATGATCTACATATCACTGGGGAAAACTGTCCAAGATTTGGAAATGGATAGGGGAGATTACTAGGTTTCCTTTCAGTGGAATGCTTATTACTGCCTACTGTAATCGCTGTGATTTTCTGATTCTACAGGTTTATGCAATTTGATTTCTTATTGGCCAGGCTATTTTTCTATCTCTGGGGGAGTTGAAGTAAATTTGTAGAAAAATTATAATAATGCAAAAGTTTCTTGTTTATAGCAATGCAAGTGAATTTTGTTTGGTGAAGATACAACTGATTTCTCCTCTGCAGAAAAGGTAACCTCAAACATTACATTTTATTGCATGAAGATATTAACCAGTTTTACATGTATTAGCAGAACCATTTTATCTTTCCTCATTGCCTCTTCCTCAAATTCTCCTTTGAAACAGTCTTAACATCTTTCTGGTGCCTTCATTCATTTCTGGGTACCAGTAAGATGCCCCCTAATTAATCTTTACTGTGGGACCATTGTTACTTTTACATTTAAAAATGATTAAAAATCATGCTTTAACACTGTTAATTCATGCAGGTTTTCCAGCATCTAGGAAAATCAGAAGAAAGGAAATGCCACAGTTTGCATTAGGGAGCCAAAAGTTGTTTCCAGAAAATTCTAACTGAGATGCTTGTTGACAATTCTTTGAGAATTCTAAATGGAGTTTTAAAACAAATGTTTTATGAGAATTTAGAAATAAAAAGGAAAAAAATTTACTATTATATTGCCAATTACTGCACTAGGTGATTTACCTATATTATCGTAACCTTTGGGAAATCTTTGAAATAGGTATTATTGTCCTAATTTTGTAGGTGAATAAACAGGAAATATTTGATTAAGTATTGTAGCACCTATCTGCAGATCAAATCACATAAGTGGAAAATTATAGTAATGGTTCATAAACCATGGCGGTTAAAAGGGTACATGGTAAATAAGGGTATAAAATTCAATAAAGGTGAGTGAAAGGATAACCAGCAAGACTAACGTCCTAAACAAGAAAAACTAGTGGCAGTGCTTGGGCGGGAGCTCTTAAATCCATGGGTACAGCTTGAAAGCTTCTTTAGATATCCTGTTTCTTTAGACCTCACCTCACGACAAACCTGCCCACACATCCACCCTCTGCTGTCTGCTGGCCTTCCTAAGCAAGAGAGAGGGAACTTAGGACCATGTCAATGCCTGCCTTTCTACATCACTCTCAAAGGGATTGTGTAGTCCACTCCTGCAAGGCAGCCCCACTGACAATGTGGCTGATGGAGATGAAGCAGCTTCTTAGAAAGACTGGATCCACAGATCCACTGCATCTGCAATATTTTCTCTCTCAACTGCAAGATCTGATGCAAAATGGCATAATGCTAAAATTGTAAACCTGGATTGTTGCATTCTTCTATACTTGCCTCTTATATCTCATACAAAATAAGTTTATCATTAAGTAAAAAGGAAAATCTAGAGGAAAAAAGGTTTAATTTATTAGTTTTGATTTTGAAGTGAAAGTTGCTCAGTTGTGTCTGACTCTTTTTGACTCCATGGCCTATATAGTCCATGGAATTCTCCAGGCCAGAATACTGGAGTCAGTAGCCTTTCCCTTCTCCAGGAGATCTTCCCAACCAAAGGACTGAACCCAGGTCTCCTGCATTGCAGGTGGATTCTTTACCAGCTGAGCCACCAGGAAAGTCCAGTTTTTATTTTGAACCACCCCTTAAGAGCAGAGACAGAGGCAGAAGGAAAGCAAGGACAGGTCCAGGTGTGCCTAACAAGCCTAATTAGCTGAACCATATCACTGCCCTGCTGCTGCCAGACCTCAGGCTCTTTTCATCCGCGTGGCCTCCTGATCAACAGTTCTTTTTACTTCTACTCTATCAACACTCCTGTTTTTGGACACCATCTCCTCAAAACGCAGGACAACTTTTCCGGAGAACTTTCAAGCATAATATCTGGGACTTCAGGCCCCAAGAGTCTCTTCAGTCCTCCTCTGACTCTCGAGTCCTGCCCCAGGTGTCACCCACCCTACCATCCATCTCTTTTATTCCTCCTCTCTGTGTCTGTGTCCTGAGTGCTTTATTTTATATTCTCATGAACGTGTTCCCCATCAAAGACATGTACACATACATACAGCCCAGACTAGTGTGTTAGGAGTTCTGCAACTTATTAACATATATTTGTTAATAGCAACCAAAGCCTGGGGTGGGAATTTTGCTAACACATCTCTGCCTCTGGAAGCTGCCATCGTAATCAGGTAGATGGGAGCCACCTGTTCCCACTCCCTCATTCCGTTCCAAGGCTTCTGCTCAGGTGTTTGAAGGAATTTGGGCCTCCTGTCCCAGTGGCACTGGGACACAGCTCTGGGAAAGCACCCTTTGTTCTTCCCCAGGACGCCTGTTTTCTCAAGAGTGGAGAACCTTCTACTGCTTGCATTCAGAACCCGCTGCTGTTTAAAGCAAGTATTGCCACTGTTTGATAAAAGGAGCATGTGTGTGAAGGCCTCCAAGCTGGTGCAGTGTGGATGGTTGGAGGAGCCTGAAGCGGCAGCGGGGAGAAGGCCCTGCCCACGGGCTGTTCCTGGAACACTTTCCGGGGCCTCTGCCTCCCTGTCACTGTTGCTGGGGGAGCCTCACCCAGGTCGTCCCTGACACAGTCTGGTGCCTCAGGAGCCCTGCTTCCTCCCTGTGTTCCCTCCATGGGTGCTTAAGCTGAAGGCTTGACTTCACTCTCACCTGGCGCCCAGGTTGCCTTCCTGTCCATAGTCTGTGATGATAAGCTGTGCCTGTCACCTCCCCAGCCCCGACCTAGGCACCCAAGTCTGCGCTTGGCCCCGGCAGCTCCCCAGTTGACTCCCTGTCAACAGAGGCAGTGTGGCCGGTCTGCCGCACCCTCTTCTTTATGAATCTCCCTCATTCCTCGGGCCACCTGCTCCCAAGGCTCACACTTCTTTTCTGAAACCCTGAGCTGTTCCCGCCAGCCTTCCCAGAGGCCTGGTCATGAGGCTCTGGGAAATTCTGTTTAGTATGGGGTCACATAGAGTCAGACACGACTGAAGCGACTTAGCAGCAGCAGCAGCTGGGCTCTGAGAAGGGAGGGGAAGGCAGACTTTCTCTCTTGCTGAGGCCGAGGGCCGATGCCAGGCAGAAAGGGGGACACAGAGGGGCAGGAGAATAGGAGTGTGGGCAACGGGAGTGCAGGCGGCCTGGGTCTCTGTGTGCCCTGGGCCTCGGGCAGGAGGAGATGGGTCAGGAAGCCTTGAGATGGGGCAGCTCGTGGCCGTCTGGTGCTGGTGGCTGGGGAGCATCCACATATCCCAGGCTACCGGGGTCAGCAAGGCGCCTGGGAAGGTCACTGCTGGCTCTTAGGAGAGCCATTTCAGGAGTGTGGCAGGGCCTGAAGACAGATGGGGAAAGTCAGCAACGTGTGGGTGGTTAGCAGGCAGAGACCCTAAGTGTACCCCATTCTCCCAATATGCTTTCATGAGGAAGGAGAGGCAGGGCCCTGACATGCAGGGGACATTAACAGGGAGAACTGGTTTGCACTGGTTGTGTTTGTTTTTGCCCTAGAAACACATGCAGATACTCAGAGAGGAAGCCCTTGGAGAAAGGGACAGGCTGAAAAGGTGTTACAAAGGACATATTGACAAAGCCCAGTCCCCAGATCACACTGCAGGTGGGAGGGAGGCAGCCTGTGGAACCACAGGTGTGACTGACGGGCTCAGGTAAGGCCTGCTAAGGCCCTTGGCTTAGAGTCTAAAGGTGGCACCTTCTATGCTCTCCCTAAAGCTGAATCTCCACCAAAGTTGAGTCTCGTCATTTTAACAGGGCCTTGCCTGAAGCCCAGGACAGCCTTGTGAGAAGAATGTGGGCCCCTCAGGGGAAGGAAGAGGGTGAGTCACACACACACACACAAAGCAGCCAAACCCACAGAGCAGGCATGAGTCATGCCTATAAGGAAGAATTAGACGGAAAACAAGAAAACACCCAGGGTTAAAATAGACCCCTGTCCTTTCTAACCCCTCTCCCATTGCACAGGGGCAAGTGCAGAGCAGAAGAAAGCCTCCAGTCTGGACTTTAGTGCACCCTGACTAGGTGTCTTGGTAAACACACAACAGAGCTTCCTAACCAGTGCAGCAGGTCGTCCACTGACCCTCTCAGCCCTGGGAATGAGTGGGGTCTGGGGCCAACTGCCTGCTGCTCAGAGCTTAGAGTTCTGCCAGGCTGTTTATACATATTGGATTGGCCCGAAAGTTTGTTCAGGTTTTTCCATTAGATGTTATGGAAAAACCTGAATGAAATTTTGGGTCAACCTAATAAAAAGACACTCTAATACCTGCTGAATTAATGACTACCTGAATGTATTCCTTTTGATGCATATTAGAAAAAAGATCTATAATTAGCATGTTAATCCTTTTAAGATCATAAAAGGTACCGCTGAATGAGTGACAGTGTATTTACTGTGCACTGGAAAATATATAGAATTAGCAAGCGAAACCTATGGTTTCACAAATATTATCTAGGACAAGGCTACGTTTAGAAAAAGAATTGATTTAAAGTTGATTTCAGGAGAAACAAAACAGCATAGTTACAAATAGATCAGATGGGCAGTCATCAGACGACATACACTGTCTCCTCCACTGCCTGCATCACTCACCAGGGCCTTGTCATCATTCTGTCTGGGTCTGGGGAGAGCAAGGAAACTCACTGAGTGTCAGTGGCTACGTGTACATTTTGTGTTGGTATCTCCTTCTACCTGGTACCAGCCTTCTGAATACCTCTTCAGAAGTACTATCAGCCTTAGAAAAGTTAAATAACTTGTCCAAGATCAGTCAACTGTAAATGACAGAGCCAGAATTCAAGCTTGGCTCCAGCTGACTTCACAGCCCCACTCCTGTCACTATCTTCCAGGCACAAAGAAGAGTGAGTCAGTCTACAGCAAATGTTCAGCCTAGGGTAGGAAGAAGAAGGGAGTTTCCTTGGAAGGTTCTCTCTCTCCATGAAGTCAGTGATGAGTCCATCTGCTGAGCCATGGTGGGGGATTTGAAAAGAAAACACCCTAACTGACAGAAAATGAAAAGAAATAAAAGAACTGGGAAAGGAAGACCCTTAGAGAGGGTAGAACACCCATGGCACCTCATATCAGGAACTAATACTTGTGGATTTGTTCTCTGCACGATACCTTTACACTTATCCCCACATTCAGGGGGAAGTCTCAAGTTTTCACGTGTCCCCTCCTTTCCTAGAGTAGGTACTCGTGTGGCAAGTTGAATGGTGGTCCCCTGTGTAGGTCAGGGTTCTTCAGAGAAACAGAGCCAATAGGATGTATTGATTTATAAAGAGAGAAAGAGGTTTATTTTAAGGAATTGGAAAGTGTGATTGTTGGGGCTTGGCAAGTCCAGAATCTGATGGGGGAAGTGCCAGGCAGAAACTCAGGGAAGAATTGCAGTTGAGTCCAAAGGCAGTTAGGCTGGAGACTCAGTAAGAGCAAATATTGCAGATGAAAGGTTGTTTGCTGGCAGAAATGTCCCTCCTGCTCTAAGGAGGTCAGCCTTTGCTTTATTCAGGGGTTCAACTAATTGAGTGAGGCCCAATCATGGAGCATGGAGGACAATCCCTGAATAATGTCTGAGCACATATCTAGGCACCATGGACCAGAGAAACTGACACATAAAATTTACCCCCATCATATCCCCCAAAAGATATGTCCATGTCAAATCCTTGGAACCAGTGTGTATTACCCATCTGAAAAAAAAGAGTCTTGGGAATTAGGTATTTTGAGATAAGGAGATCATCCTGGACCATCCAGGCAAACCTTTAATCCAATGACAAGAGTCCTTACAGGAGACACACAGAGGAGAAATGCACAGGAGGGAAGAAGGCCACATGGAGACAGGAGACGGGAGTGACAAACCCACAGCCCAATCAGCCCCTAGAAGTAAGATGAGACTAAAAAGTTTATTCCCCTGGAACCTTCAGAGGGAGTGCAGCCCTGCCAGCCCCCAGATTTTGGACTTACAGCCTCTAGACTGAGGGATATACTTATGTAGTTTGAAACCACCCAGTCTGCAGTGATTCCTTACAACTGCCTCGGAAAACAAATTCAGCAGGGCAGTGGTGAGTGTCCCCCTCCCTTGCTTGCGTGCTGTGGTTCCTCAACCTCAGACTTGCACACACAGAAGGAAGGTGAGAGGCAGTCTTTCTCTACTCCTTGTTCTTTTTGGGTACTTCAACTCCAGGCCCCCAGTCCCCTAACAGGATCCTTAGCCTCTCTTCTCCATCTCCTGCCCAGGCCCCACTCTGCCAAAACAGCTCAATTCAGCTTCCCCAATGCTAGCTGGCATCTCTTGCCTGCTCAGCACCCCAACTCCTGTGCCTGCTTCCTCCTAGACTGCCTGTCCCCAAGGACATGGTTCTGATTGTCTCATTGGACCCAGGAGGACTTTATCCTTCTACTCAGCCTTGGACCCACCTGCTATTCCTGTCACTCAGGTCAGCAGCATTTGTCCTGTGTAATCTAGGAATCAGACCTCCTTCAGATTTCTCAGTTCAGTTCAGTCTCTCAGTCGTGTCCGACTCTTTGCGACCCCATGAATCGCAGCACGCCAGGCCTCCCTGTTCATCACCAACTCCCGGAGTTCACTCAGACCCACATCCATCGAGCCCGTGATGCCATCCAGCCATCTCATCCTCTGTCATCCCCTTCTCCTCCTGCCCCCAATCCCTCCCAGCATCAGAGTCTTTTGCAATGAGTCAACTCTTTGCATGAGGTGGCCAAAGTACTGAAGTTTCAGCTTTAGCATCATTCCTTCCAAAGAAATCCCAGGGTTGATCTCCTTCAGAATGGATTGATTGGATCTCCCTGCAGTCCAAGGGATTCTCAAGAGTCTTCTCCAACACCACACTTCAGAAGCATCAATTCTTCGGCCCTCAGCCTTCTTCACAGTCCATACATCCATACATGACCACAGGAAAAACCATAGCCTTGACTAGATGGACCTTAGTCGGCATAGTAATGTCTCTGCTTTTGAATATGCTATCTAGGTTGGTCATAACTTTTTTCCAAGGAGTAAGCGTCTTTTAATTTCATGGCTGCAGTCACCATCTGCAGTGATTTTGGAGCCCCCAAAATGAAGTCTGACACTGTTTCCACTGTTTCCCCATCTATTTCCCATGAAGTGATGGGACCGGATGCCATGATCTTCGTTTTCTGAATGTTGAGCTTTAAGCCAACTTTTTCACTCTCCTCCTTCACTTTCATCAAGAGGCCCTTTAGCTTCTCTTCACTTTCTGCCATAAGGGTGGTATCATCTGCATATCTGAGGTTATTGATATTTCTCCCAGCAATCTTGATTCCAGCTTGTGTTTCTTCCAGCCCAGCGTTTCTCATGATGTACTCTGCATATAAGTTAAATAAGCAGGGTGACAATATACAGCCTTGACGGACTCCTTTTCCTATTTGGAACCAGTCTGTTATTCCATGTCCAGTTCTAACTGTTGCTTCCTGACCTTCATATAGATTTCTCAAGAGGCAGATCAGGTGGTCTGGTATTCCCATCTCTTTCAGAATTTTCCACAGTTTATTGTGATCCACACAGTCAAAGGCGTTGGCATAGTCAATAAAGCAGAAATAGATGTTTTTCTGGAACTCACTTGCTTTTTCCATGATCCAGCAGATGTTGGCAATTTGATCTCTGGTTCCTCGGCCTTTTCTAAAACCAGCTTGAACATCAGGAAGTTCATGGTTCACATACTGCTGAAGCCTGGCTTGGAGAATTTTGAGCATTACTTTACTAGCATGTGAGATGAGTGCAATTGTGCGGTAGTTTGAGCATTCTTTGGCATTGCCTTTCTTTGGAATTGGAATGAAAACTGACCTTTTCCAGTCCTGTGGCCACTACTGAGTTTTCCAAATTTGGTGGCATATTGAATGCAGCACTTTCACAGCATCATCTTTCAGGATTTGAAACAGCTCAACTGGAATTCCATCACCTCCACTAGCTTTGTTCATAGTGATGCTTTCTAAGGCCCACTTGACTTCACATTCCAAGATGTCTGGCTCTAGATTAGTGATCACATCATCATGATTATCTGGAGGCACCTAAAAGTCCCTGCCCTCTGTAAGTTTACCGTCTGCTCGGTAATTTCCCATCTCCTCCTCTCCTGGAGCACATAGCCTGTGGCTGCCCATTTCTAGCAATCTGCTTTGTACCTGCTCCTCCTCTGACTTTCTGGGGGCAAGGATCCACGTTCTGGGGGCAGGATATTAGGACCAGGATCTAATCGTGGGCCCTCTTTGAAGTGTCATTTGTTGATCTTTGCTATGGAAGAAGCCATAGGCCAAACGGAAGTAAGGCAGGGGCTAAATTTAACACAAAGAGTTACAAATTGTTATTTCATCAACACAATGCTTAGCTATGTTTGTATAAGAAAAGATAAGAAAGAATGATGTAATGTTTCCCAACCTAGAGTAGTTAAAATTTATATAAGTGTTAACATGGTCACCAGAAAAACAGGAGGTGAGGCCTGATTTTAAATCTTACATCTAAAAAAAATCTAAAATAAAAATCACATTGCAAAAGTCACTTTAATAATCAAGATACTTCATCAGTATAGATTTGTATTTATTTATCAATGTATCATATTCTTTGAGTACGTGTATGCTTTCTCTATACCTGAATTTCTTAAAAATCCTCTTTCATATCTTTGGTATAGTAATTCTCACTTTCAGTAATCTAAAACATGTTGAATCACTTTTAATAGTTCAAATAATCTACCTTTGCCATAAATCATGAAGATTAAGATTAAACTGGGAAATCCCCTGGCGGCTAGTAGTTAGGACGTGGTGCTTTCACTGAGAAGTGGCTAGGTTCAACCCCTGATCAGGGAACTAAATTAAGATTCCTTATCTAAGAGAGCTAAGCCACCCAGTGCGTCCAAAAACAAAAACAAACAAACAAACAAAAAGACTGAACTGAACTTCAGCTCCAAAAAGCCATTCTGTCTGTCTCAGCTTTCTTTCGCCATCTCATAAATACTTTAACCTAGCCCATTTTCGGAGAAGGCAATGGCACCCCACTCCAGTGCTCTTGCCTGGAAAATCCCATGGATGGAGGAGCCTGGTAGGCTGCAGTCCATGGGGTCGCTAAGAGTTGGACTCGACTGAGCGACTTCACTTTCACATTTTACTTTCATCTATTGGAGAAGGAAATGGCAACCCACTCTAGTATTCTTGCCTGGAGAATCCCAGGGACAGCGGAGCCTGATGGGCTGATGTCTGTGGGGTCGCACAGAGTCGGACATGACTGAAGCGACTTAGCAGCCCATTTTAATTTAATTCACAATTCACTGAATGCTACTATATTCATTGAGTGCTTCTATGTACGTGGGGCTCGCTTTGTGACTCAGCTGATAAAGAATCCTCCTGCGATGCAAGAGACCTGAGTTTGATCCCTGGGCTGGAAAGATCCCCTAGAGAAGGGAAAGGTTACCCACTCCACTATTCTGGCCTGGAGAATGCCGTGGACTGTATAGTCCATGGGGTCGCAAAGAGTTGGACATGACGGAGCAACTTCATTTTCACTTTCACTTTCATGCGCTTGGCACTATGCAAGATTCTGGAAATACAAAGATGAACAAAATAGCTGTGGTGATCATAATGGGGTCTACCCCCAGGGTCATTCTGTTGAACTGCTGGGTACTGGAGCAGCAGTTCTCAAAGTGGTCTCGGGACCCTTGGTAAGGGAGGAGGAGTCCCTGAGACCAGCGGTGTGTGGAAGCCTAGATATATTTCTCTGTTCATCATAATACAGATTATTCTCTTTTTGGTAGTACTTAGGGTCTATTCAGTTGCTGTGAAGGCCAAGGTAGTGAATACCAAACTGTTTATTGCATCTAAGAGAAGCAAAAGATTAGGTTCCTGCAAACCTCTGGTCACAACATTTTTGTCAACTGATTGATATATAACCTTTTTTTGGTGTGTGTTTCTGTTTAAAAGACAGCTTACTGCGAGAGAATGGGAAACTTCTCGGGCATCTCCCATCTACTTCCCTTCCTTCCCTGGGAGGATATCATGGTATGATTTCTCAGGCCTTCCAGGTTCTGAGGAGGAAGGGGCTTCTGCCCCAGTCCCCTCAAAATAGGGCTTCAGAGTGTGAAACTCCTTGCTGCAGCCTAGAGCAGGCTTCAGCAGTAAGATGTCCCACATTCCACATTGCAGTCAGCGGGCCCTTTTTGTCTCTGTGTTGTCATTTTTGATGTCTGTGCAGGGACCAAGGGAGTTGGCACCCTAAAAGTAATTTGCTGTATATTTACTCTTCAACCAGCCAGACCCATCTTTGGCCTGATGTGTGCTTAACAAATATGAGCAACTGAAGGGCAGCTGTTGCTTGAGTGGCTGCCCAGGGCCACCACTCACAGCTGAGCCACGGGGCCCCAGAGTCGCAGCCTGAAAACCAGCCATGAGACTATTTCCCAGGTCAGCTCTCAGTGCTGGGCTTTACTGATAGACTAGAAAAGAAGGGAGAGGACTTTTTAAAACAAAGTTTTTATGTGAGAAAAAGTAAACTGGATGTGAAGAGATGAATGGGAATGAAGAGTGGACACTAATCAGAAAATGCTGCTGAGGGTTATGTATACTCTTCATCATATTTGGGAAATGTAAGCAAATTTTTGTTATTTTAGAATTACTCTTTGGTGGTCCAGCTGGTTTCTCCAGTTGCAGCACTGCTTCAAGACCAGACCATAGTTTGCTTCAGAGTCCATAAATACTAATGATTAACTAGGAATTTCTGTGCCCGGAGGGGAATCCATGATGCCTAATACTCCTGAACTTCCCAACGAAATTGCAGGAGACAATTCTATTATTTTTTATGTAATTATAAATTCCATAAGCTTTCTACATGTAAATATTTCAGTGGAATTTCTTAGTAGGAATATTCCCATCATTTGGTATTGTGCTCAGTCATGTCTGACTCTTTGCAACCCCTTTGGACTGTAGTCACCCGGGCTCCTCTGTCTGTGGGATTTTCCAGGCAAGAATACTGGAATGGGTTGCCATTTCCTCCTCCAGGGGTTCTTCCTGACCCAGGAGTCGAACCTGCAACTCTTGTGTCTCCTGCATTGAAGGCAGATTTTTAACTACTGAGCCATCAAGGAATCCCATCATTTGGGGCAGAAGAAATTTTTATCGTGCAGGACAATTTCTGACATTGCCAAAAAGTTCTTATCAAGTAAAACTAAAAGCATCTGTTGCTCATTGTGACAAATAAAGATTATCCCCCAGTACACATTTTGTAATATATCCCTTTGGGGTATGGAACTGCCTCTGTTGAGAATGATTGCCACCCAGCGGTAGACAGAGAATACCAGGGAATTTCAGCTCCAGCCTCCCTCACCCTAACCCGTAAGGTTTATTTCACTCCTGTAGTCATCTTGATGGGCTAAGTAAAGGGGCCCCAATCTGAGGGTCGTTGTTACGAACTAAACATTTGTGCCCCCTAAACTCGTATGTTGAGCTCCCCCAAATATGACGTCTTGGGAAGTGAGACCTTCACTGGAAAGTGAAGGTTTTTGGTTTCACTGTCACATGTGATGCTTGCTCTGGATTTTGGTTGTTGTACTTTAATGAGTTGAGGAAGTTTCCAGATATCCTACATGACAAAAAGAGCTTTTCTCTTGGTTTCAGTTTTTTAAACTCAGAAACAGGTGTCACAAACACTTTTAAAAATCTAATTTTTGTAATTTTTCTCTTTTGTTAATGTAACAGATCATATCAAAAGACCTCTAAAGCTGGATCATCCTCACAGTCCAGAGACAAACATTTGGTCATTTGGTATTATTCTTTTCATACATAGTTAGATTTTATTTACTATTCTTTAAGTCAGTTTCATTTCTCAGTTTGTGCCCGCCTGTGATAGTTCAGTAAATGTGCTAGCCTATGCTCAGCTATATGCTCCCCATTCCATTCATTCGTTTTTAAAAACAGCAGTATGAAGTGTTCTCTTCTTAAAAACTGATTGTTATTTTTGGCTGTGCAGCTTGCAGGATCTTATCTTCTCAACCAGGGATAGAACCCCAAGCCCCCACAGTGAAAGCCCCAGACCACCAGGAAATTCCCCCAAATAGATTACTTCTAATCTTAGCTTTCCTTAAGTAGAATGTACAGTTAAGTAGTAGATAAGGCTAGGATGGTGATGTGTTCAAATGAACGTATACCAGTGAAATCAAAATAAGCAAATCATCAGCCTGTATCCCTTGCCACCAATCTGGCTATGGGGGTCCCTGAGCCCCCAAATATAAGATTCCTCCCTTATAAAATGTATCAATAGTTTTCAGTCCTAATGCAGCTTAGATAAAGTGCAACAGTATTGATTTTCCTTCTGTCTCAGGAAACAGGGTTTTAAGTTACCCTGAGGCCTGTGACTGTGAAGGAACCTTACATCCTCTTGTTTAATCTCTTTATTTTCCATCTTTGCTCTAAACAATACATCAGTAAATGTTTTGCCTGTGTGTGAAACCAATATGAAGAACACTACTGAGATTTTGATCGTGGATTTTTGTTTCTACCTTTAAGAAACTCAGAAGAAAATAATTTTTCTAGTGGAAGATAAAATCATCAGGTAGAACAGTGCATCCAAAACAGGAAACTAACACTCAGACACTGACTGTCCTACTTTTAAGCTACTGTCCAGGCAGACAGGAAGAGTTGAGAGTCACATTTTTTTTCTTCCTTTTCAGAGAGGCGGAGCTCAAGATTTAGTTTGGAATTCAGACGTCTATTTATGACTGCTCTGTGGTACTTAAACCAAGAAAACAAACAGCAGCTCTGCTCACTGATTCAAACACCAGGTACAGAGCTCCAGGATGGAAATTAACGTGTATCCTCACCATGCCTTGGGGTTTCCAGGCCCCCATGTAAGTAACTTAGCGATTTGATAGACTTTTATCATTGAAAGTGCAATCAGGAAAAAAAAGGAGAAAATGACCAGGAGGAAGAGGAAAAGCTTTGGTTTTAAATCTATCACACCTAGCAGTTTTTCTAATGTCATTTTTTTTTTTTTAAACTGCTGACTCCTGGTAACAGTAATTCTCTGGTTGCTAGTTGTCTCTAAGTTCCTGTGTTGAAACTCACAGCCTCTTAACAATTCTAAACACAAAACCGAAAATGAAATTTTCCATAAGATTCTTGATGCTTTCATCACATAAAGAAGGTGAGCTTTTACTTTTTGAAACATCTGCTTCATAAATGTAGTTTTTTTTCCGTAAGTGCAGTGTTTACTGCAGTTACTTTTATTTTTCCTTTGCTTTTGAAACACGGTATACAGAGCTGCCTGATTTGTAGTTCTTTTTCTCCCAGCTATATACCTATTGACGACTATACTGGTGATGGAAGTACATTTATTTTTAATTTAATTAGTATCTGAGCCAAATTAAATGGAAATTAACTGAACTGAACTGAATCAATATATAATATATCATATCATTTGCTAATTATAACATATTTAACCTCAAATTTTTACTGAGAAATACGGAAATGCAGATGTTTCAAAAATCATTATCACAATTCAATTTGGTGATTTATTAAAAAATATGTCTATATATATTTAATTTAAAGATCATTTATAGTTAAGAATTGATTTATAAGCACCTTTCAATCAAATTATGTCATTCTTGCAATTATTTTCAATACAGTCTACTAGTTACATCACTAATGCCTAATTTCAATTTATCTTCTGATAATTTTTTTTTTTTATTTTTTAGCAGCACTTCCATTTAAATTCAGGGTCAGATTTTCTGACCTTCTAGTTGGAATTTTGTAGGTTTTTTCCTTCCTCATGTCATCAATGAAATGTGAGAAATGGTTGCCTCTGGTTACAAAGTTACTCCTATTTTTCAAGTGACTGCTTTTTTAAAATGCACTTTGAACTGACCATTTCATCCATCTGCTTAATGTTTGGTCGTTCTACAGCCACGTCAGTTGTGAAATGGAGTATGGTCTCTCTCAAGTCACTCTCCCACTTGATAGTCCAACCATGTTTTCCAATATTTCTCAACAAAACTTCTCCTGTCAGGGCTAGTCTCAGTATTCTCATCTAGGAAAATGCTCATTTAAACTGTAAAATGGGTAGGATTTCATGGCAGACTGAGTTTGAGAAAGAAAAGAGAAGTCAGGAGCAGCTCCCAGGTTACTGGGAGGGTGACTACTATCACTGAAAATCAGAATGGAGAAAGGCCAGGTGTGGGGGAAGAGGAAAACTTCACTGTGGCAAACTGAATTGAAATGCCCATGGAACAAATGCGGAAAAAGGTATCCTAAAAGGAGTTGGATATTTGGATTTGGACTGAGAAGACTGGGCCACAAATTTAGATTTAAAAATAATGTTAATGGTTGTTTTTAAGTAAGTGGATGAGATCATATTTGCACTAAAATGAGATGAAAGGAAGGCTAAATAGGGAAGCCTAGGAAACTTTAAGAAGGGGTTTGGTGACATATAGCAGCCAGAGAAATTGGAGGTAGGTGGAAAATCAAGAGATATCATGAACCCAGGAAGAAGAAAGCTTAGAGAATAAAGCTGTGGGGACTTCCCTCGTGTTCCAATGGCTAAAACTCTGAGCTCCCAATGCAGGGGGGCGTGGGTTTGATTTCTGGTCAGGAAGTAGATCCCACATCCCACAAATACAGATCCTGCATGCCTCAATGAGGACTGAAAAGCCCGTGTGCCACAACTAATACTCGGCACAGTCAAATAAACTAATTAACAACCACAACAAAAAAGATAAAGCTGTGACCGTAAGTGTAAAGAAGGGGTTAACAGAATAGAAGGAGGGCAGAGAAGATTCTGTGCCTAGGCAGTTGGATGAAGTGAGCTGGAAAGAGGGGAACCTGGCCAGGAAACACCACGGTTTATTGTAACATAAGGTGCAATAAACTGGGTTTCCGTGGAACTTTACTCCTCATGAAATTAAACAATGTCAAAGAGTCTATTTAAGACTTATATAACTACTCTATATAAAATAGTACAGGAAGAGTTCTGAACTGGCCAAGAGTAAAAGTATAACAAACTGGGAGCCAGGAACATAATAAAAATCTGGTGAAACAAGTAGGACAAGAAATGTAGTTGGCTGCATTGGGCTAAGAGTGAACAGTGTATTTCAAGACAGATATACATTTTATTGGGTGAGTTATGCCTATCGCAGGTCTGTCTCTCCAACCCATCTCTTGCTTCAGGTCCTCAATCACAAATTCAGCATATCCAAATCAGATCTCATTGTCTTCTCACCTACTCCAGCCCATCCCCAACCTGCTTCTCTACTTCAGGGAAGAGCACTGCCAGCTACCCCACTGCTAAAAGTGGAAACCTGTGTCATGCATTCCTTCCCATTGTCTTCTCCGTCTCATCTCTGCCATCAGGTTATGTCCATTTTCTCTTCACATTCTCTTTTCTGGACAGGAAAGTAGAGTTTATTGGTGGACATGAGTCAGGAGGGAACAGTGTCAAGGCTCTCATGAGTGCAGGCCCGCTGTTTGTCCAGAGGGCCACAGTTAGGAATGTGTTTGACCCCACAGTCATCCAAGATGAGCTGCTTTTTTGCCACCATGTTTTCAAATCCATCCGCATTAAACTGAGTAAATCCCCACTTCTTGGAGATGCAGGTCTCCTGCAGCCCAGGAACTTGAATTTGGCCCTGTATAGGAGAAGGCAATGGTGACCCACTCCAGTATTCTTGCCTGGAAAATCCCATGGGTGGAGGAGCCTGATAGGCTGCAGTCCATGGGGTCACTAAGAATCAGACATGACTGAGCAACTTCACTTTCACTCTTCACTTTCATGCATTGGAGAAGGACATGGCAACCCACTCCAGTGTTCTTGCCTGGAGAATCCCAGGGACAGAGGAGCCTGGTGGGCTGCCATCTATGGGGTCGCAGAGTCGGACACGACTGAAGAGACTTAGCAGCAGCAGCAGCAGGGCCTCAGTTGGGCTTCCCTGGTGGATCAGACAGTAAAGAATCCACCTGCATTGTGGAAGACCTAGGTTTGATCCCTGGATTGGGAAGATCCCCTGGAGGAGGGCATGGCAACCCACTCCAGTATTCTTGCCTGGAGAATCCCCATGGACAAAGGAGCCTGGAGGGCTACAGTCCATGGGGTCACAAAGAGTTGAACATGCTGCTGCTAAGTCATGTCAGTTGTGTCCGACTCTGTGTGATCCCATAGACAGCAGCCCACCAGGCTCCTCTGTCCCTGGGATTCTCCAGGCAAGATTACTGGAGTGGGTTGCCATTGCCTTCTCCAATGCATGAAAGTGAAAAGTTAAAGTGAAGTTGCTCAGTCGTGTCCAACTCTTAGCAACCCCATGGACGGCAGCCCACCAGGCTCCCCCGTCCCTGGGATTCTCCAGGCAAGAACACTGGAGTGGGTTGCCATTGCCTTCTCCAATGCATGAAAGTGAAAAGTTAAAGCGAAGTTGCTCAGTCATGTCTGGCTCTTCTCGACCCCATGGTCTGTAGCCTACCAAGCTTCTCCGTCCATGGGATTTTCCAGGCAAAAGTACTGGAGTGGGTTGCCATTGCCTTCTCCCAATTGGACATGACTGAGCAAGCACAGCACAGGGCCTCAATCACGTACACCTTGTTCTGCAACTTGGACTTATTATTTGGCCAATGTGGACCCTGGCCACTCTGCCCTGGGGCTTTCCAAAGGTACTACACACACCTGTCTGGAACCTAGATTGGGGACAGCATGCCAATCATAAATGTCTACTGGAAAGGGCTGTCTCCTGCCGGGGTCCAGCCCCAGTGGATCCAGGGAATTCGAAGCGGGGATGGTATTGGCAAGGAAAGACTTATTTATTTATTAATATAAGATTAGATTAGGAAGAAATAGTGTAGTAGGAAAATTAAGTGGAGAAAAGAGGCTGAATAACTTGGGTTATGTGGAAAGCCAATAAAGTTCCAGACAAGGAGCTTGCACCATCTACGTTAGGCCACCGGCGTCCATTTGAATATCAGAGAGTGCCCCGCCTTGGGATCTCTCTTACGAATCTTAGAAGCCAGGGCAAGTAAGTAGACATGGTGAGCCTCTGCGATTCAGATGGGAATTCAGCCTGAAATTAAAGTAAAGAGGAGACATGGGGGAAACCAATCCATTTACTGGCTCCAGCCCCTATTGTTCAGAAGGCTTTTATACTTTTGATAGTACATGGAGATCAATGGGTAATACAAAATTATGCAGCGTTAGCAGCACAGACTCTTATCAAAACCAGGCTTTTCTCTCTGCATACCTAATTGTATACACAAGTCTTAGGTGATTTACATCATCTTCTGGCCAAAAAGGGCTAATTAACATTTTACAGCCTTTTTTCTGATAAGGGTTTTTCAACCAGAAGACTTATTTGTGTTGATCTTCCTCAAGTCTGGTGCCACTCTCAGAAAGCACTAAATAAAGTTACATTCTTACATAGCAAAGATACAGCAATTTATAACAAGTGAAAGGAGTACAGTGATTTATAACAAAAGAAAGATAATTAACTAAAAAGTCTAGTGTTGCTAACATCAAAACTACTATATATCTTTTTCCATATCCCGTTTACATTGATTAACATCCTCCCAGGTGCCTAAAAGATAAAGAATATGGAGGCCTGGCAGCAGTCATTGAGTCAACAGTGAAAAACCCTCTACCAATATAATTTTTAACTCTTTAGAAAAGGCTCTGTATCTTTAAGATGCTTTTAAGCTTTGTGCCTCTTGCGGTTGGGGGGCTGTAAGCAATTCACAAGCTATAAGAGGTCCAGGGAACCTGTTAGGGAAGCTAGAGAGCTATCAGAGGGCTTTAAATGAAACATCCCTTTCAAATGCAGAAGACTAAAGCCCTGATTTGACTTTTTCCAGAGAGTATTAGAAGAGTGGAAAAGCAGAGTACAAAGGCTGGCAGATTCTTATTTTTTTCGGGGGGTGGATGCTCAGGAAATTCCAGGGGGAACCCCTGAAACCTGATCACGTCCTTGCATTTTGTCAGGCTTCCTTCTTCATGACCTTGTCACGGGCAGGATTCCTCACGCTGGCCTCTGGCAGTCTCCAAGGTACCTTAGGGCAACCTATACAGGCTACAGGCTTCCGACACTACTAAGGAGGCCGCTGATTGAAGCCCTTGCACACTAGGCCCCCATGGGGAAAAGAGAACAGTTGGCTCAATGGGCTGCAAATCTCTATATTCTTTTGACTCCATTTTCTTGCTTTTCAGTCCCACCACCACCACTACTGTACTGAAATAGTGTTCTTAACTGGCCTACGTTCTCCTAGTTCTTCCTCCTCTTCCCTATCCATCTCCCACAACTCTAATGAAGTAAATCTGATCAGGTCCCTCCATGACATAGCTGGCTGATTAATAAAACCTCCCAGTTCCAGTGATGAGAAAGAAGGTCTGACCTCCTTAGCATGACATCATGCTAACCAGCCCTGCCCTACATCTTACCTGACCCAGCCTAACCTGCTGACCCAGCCTTGCCCCACATCTTAGCTGCATCTCAAGACTTTCTGTCTCCTCACATCCACCTTAACTCATTATGTTCCTTTACATTTGATTTACGCTAAAGCCTGAGCAATAGTATTGTTCTACTAAGATCATTAGCTTGGGTGCTGGAGGAGGGCAGAATGGGAGAAGCCGAATATAAGTGATTAGGACGGGCCATAGAGAAAAGAATAGAGGTGGCCATGACCTTTGTTAAGAGATGTGATCCAGCATTGAACTCAACACTTATTAGACGACTGTATTTCTTAAATAAATCATAATTCAAGGGAAACGAGTATATCTAATAGAGATAACTTCAAAGACTGTAATTTGATTAGAGAAATAAGACACAGAATGAGGCAACTAATGTGACTGATTTTTCCTGGGTTCATTATAAAACATCAGATTAATTGCTTTACATGGACATTCATGTCAATGTATGGCAAAACCAATACAGTATTGTAAAGTAAAATAAAGTAAAAATAAAATTTAAAAAATAATAATTGCTTTACGCTGATAAATATATCACTGACTCAATGGACATGAGTTTGAGCAAACTCCAGGAGATAGTGAAGGACAAGTAAGCCTGGCATGCTGCAGTCCATGGGGTTGCAAAGAGCTGGACATGACTTGCCAACTGAACAACAACAACATACATATATAACAGACATTCAAAGATACTAGATAACTAATAATATATTAGGATAATATTTGTATAATTAATTGATCAATATACTAAGTTAATTAGTATAACTAATTATAATTAGTATAATGCTAATATACTATTAGTATTAGTATAATAATATATGTGAAACATGGTGGCAGAAAAGTGGATCATCCTGGATGGCTGTGGGATCAAGACAAGTCCTACAGGAATTTGGAGGAAAGACGAGTATTTGGGGATAGACTGTTCAGGTTACATTTACAACAGATAGAACTTGCAGTCTGAGTAGGACATACGTAGCAGGAGGAATAACCTTCTGATTATGGGAAATGACACAAACAGAAGCAGAAGAGGATGTGTTCAGGGCAGAAGAATCTGGGTCGGGCAATTATATTGATAAGGACAAGAAGAGGTCGGAGTGTGATTATGGGGCCCCTTCAATGTGTACTTTGATCCCCTAGGCATACCTACATACTTTACCTAGCAGAGAATGGGTACCACTGAAGTTGGCTTTTTTTTTGAGCGGGTCACACCTTGTTCCCTGGCAATGGATGAACCTGTGCCCTGCAGTGGAAGCACAGAGTCTTAACTACTGTACATAGTGAATGACTGGACATACAGTCTTTTAAGGAGATTAATCAGACAGTAGTGTGCAGGACAGATTAGAAAAGAAAGGTAATTCAGGCTGAAAGAGCGGTAGCACAGTAATATAGGTCTAAGTTTTTATTCTAAGACACTATTGAATAATAGATTTTTGTAATAAAAAGCTCTACATTAAATGTCTACACTGATTATACAATTTTAGGTATATAAAATTATTAAAATGCTGGCATCTCAGAATTAAGAACATAAGATAAAGGTCTGAACTAAGATGATAATGAAAGGAATGAGAAGAATAGATGCAAAAAGAAAAAATCTTGAAGAATTTGGATATTAAAAGTCAGAGGGGGTTAAAATAAGACTCCATTGTTTTGAGTCTGAATCAAAGTGACCAATTGTTACCATTAAAAGAAGCAGGACAGTCAAGAAGTGAAAAACCAAACTAAATTTTACGTAGAGTTGGAGGTGAGGAAATATCTAGCAGACAGTTGAAGATATCGACTTAGGACTAGGAAGAAAGATCAGGCTAGAGTATTATCCAAGGAACTTCCTACACACAAGTCATAGTCAGAATGGAAAGTCTGAGAGTGAATGACATTCTGAAAGACGGAGTGTGCAGAAGACCAGTGGGAAAAGGTGTCATTGCAAGGGAGTGCCCACATTTCAGGACAGAAAGGAGGGTAGGGGGAAGAAATTATTTGAAAGTTTGACTTAGATCCAGAGTAGGAGCATGAAAAACATGAGGGGAGGTTGAGGTCTTCTTTTCAGGCTTAGAATTTACTGTCGTTCACCATGTGTATTTGAGTGTGTCTTAAGTATTCATAGTCTGGGCTTCCCCAGTGACGCAGTGCTAAAGAATCTGCCTGCCAACGTAGGAGATGCAGGAGACACTGGTTCGATCCCTGGGTCAGGAAGATCCCCTGGAGGAGGAAATGGCACCCCCACTCCAGTATTCCTGCTTGGAGAATTCCATGGACAGAGGAGCGTGGTGGGCTACAGTCTATGAGGGTCACAAACAGTTGGACATGACTGAGCATGCATGCCTCTAAGTATTCACACAGGTATGAAGAAGCCCACAGTGGCATTCCAAAGGAACGTCCATGTGGGCCTGCACCTTCATCCTTAGCTGGATGCCAAGTACTAACTGTGGGCTGTTTCTCAGCTTCAGAGGTTCTGGACATATACCTGGGCTGGTTCCTCAGCTGTTGTGGAGAAATCATGAGATTTTTCCAAAGGTTTATTGCTTAGCAGATCCTTTAAAGTCCAAAAACATACTTCCCACATTACTCTTTGATGAGCAGTTATTTAAGAATGTAATTTTGTTAATCCAACTTTTATAACAGGGTCAAAGTTAAAAACGAACTGGTTTCTAACACTTTTCCAGTTCAGCTGGAATAACTGTGCCAGTTCAGCTTTCTGGATCCTGCTGGTCAGGGATGACTGAGCTCTCTCTGGGTTAGCTCATTGCCCTAGTAAGACAGATAAGAAATAAAAGTATTTATCAGTGCAAAATATGATACTTTCACAGCCCACAAAAATACATTAAGAAATTGTCCAATGAAGGGCAATATTTCACAAAAACACACACATGGTCATTGTATTTATTTGTACTTTTCTTCTATAATTGGGAAAACTAGCACAGGCATGGCTCACTGTGGCAGGCACTCTAAAATGCTAATTGGCCGACATGATTAGTAACTGGGGATATGAACAGTGATGATATTATCCTGAAATATGAACCCAAAAAGGCTTCTCTTCTTGTCACAGATATTTTAATCAGGATGTTTGTAATCATGTCTTATAGTCTTATTGACTGTAGTATTATAGTCTCTTACAAATCTGAAGTTGACCCATACAGTGCATTCACATTGTTACCAAATTATTTTCAGCCGGTATAACCTTAACCCTCACATGACTTTCCCAAGAGGAAAAGAAGTGCTTTCTCTTCTATATAGGGAAGCCTCATCAGTGTCTCAGAAGTAATTCTCTCTTGTGAGGAGGTACCCACATAACTTGGTTAGGCTGTAAGCAATCTGGCTTATGCAGTGATACTTGCTTTGTAAGCTGTGCTTTATCTCTTTATATACTCAAGAGACTGACAGTTAAAAGGTCATGGCTGAAATACTGAGTCAGGTAGAGGGAACAGCTAAGGCAAGGATATTTATTAAACAGAAACATCCAGATAATATAGTGATTAATTACTCAGCTTTTCCCATCTGAGGTTGATTTCTTCATGATACGGGCCAAGAGCAGGAATGGCAAGTTCATGTCACCATTCCTGCCTGTCTTCCACAAACCCCCCCACCCCCATCCCCCGCAAAAACCCACGTGGCAGACACCACAATTTTATTTTCCATTGGACTAAGTCTTGGAGTTTGGTGTTAGTATCTTCTGACTACAAGGAATAGGGAACCTTAAGAAAAAGAGGATTTATTGTAAGGATACACATAGTTTGAAGTCAGAGAGTTGTTCAGGATCCAAGGCAAGTCAGAGACTGGATTCTTGCCCTATGGCCCCCTGTTCAACCTCTCGTAACATATCTGTGCTCTCATTCCTTGACTGACCAATCTTCTTTGTACTCCACAGTCTAAATGCTTCAGAGAGTCAGTTGAACATGCTTCCTTAATTACCATTGTATCTATTACTAAGCATAGCTTTGGTTCCAGGTTTTGTCATGGGTCGCGGATAGGCAGCTCTTGGTTAGGCAGCCCATGGATACTGGTACTTTTTGTCTTCATCTTAGCGGTAGTTACCCAAGTGTGTTCACTTCCTGAAAACCCAAAATTCAACACATGCTTATTATGTGCAACTTGCTTTGTTATATTTTAATAAGTTTATTTTTTAAATTATGCCAAACTGACCTCATTCTCTTTTTTGAAGCACATCAGAAGAATGTCATAGGCATATATGTTGACTTTAAAGATATATTTTAAAATTTTCTAAGACCATTATGTGCAATTCAGAGAGATATGGGCTGTTTAGCAGTTATGTGAATTCTTAACAACTTACCCCAAAACTGACAATTAAGATCACCCTGAAGACAGGTTTCTGTCATGATGTATATGGGTTCTGCAGTACAGAGAGGAAATGTAGGTCGAGTATGTGGGATCAAGGGCTGGGGTTTTCTACTTAATAGCTGTTTGACCTTAAGGGATTTTTCCTACTATGCTTCAGTCTTTCTATCTATGAAATAGAGTTGATAGAGTCTACATCTTAAGATGGTTAGGAGTACTGAGTGAACATAAAGTGTTCAGAACAGTAGGCTACTAACCTGTAGGTAGAGAGGCTTTATCATTAAGGTAGAGTAGAGGCAGAGGTAGGCACAGGTAGAGTACTTTATCATTAAGTCACCAAGTTAAAGAGCAAGACAAGTCTCAGAATAAATGTGCCCAAAGTGGCCAGATGAACATCTGTCAGGGATGCTGTAGAGAGAGCTCTTCTGTTAATGAGAAGGCTGAATTAGATGATCTCTCAAGGATTCTTTGACAATCTAATTGTGCCCTGAATACTAAATTCTGTTTACGGAGTAATTCTATAGAGTTACTCACTAAGAAGGGCTGGAGTCACCCATAACAAAATGGGTGTGCTTTGGAAACATCTGAGAACCCGGAGAACCAGTAGCTCATCTTTCTAACATTAGGTGAAAGCATGAGGAAGTTCAATAGCCACAAGCTTGTGAAAAACAGCTACCTGTAAAACTGAAGAATCAAGAAAGAAACAGAGAGGTTTGTCTGCTTCATTTTTTTCTTTAAAATGACCACCTGGCTTTAGCCATCATCTGGAATGTACTTTAGGCTCAAAAGGAACAAACATACACCTTTGGTGATTTGCCAAGAGTATCAAGGTAACTGCCTTGCTTTGTTTGCAAGAAATGTTTCCTAAATTTTTAAAACTCTGATTTTATTACACTACAAAGCCATCAGGACTTTTTTGCAGTTTGTAGAGCCCTTAGATTAAAGCCAAAGGAAATCAAACCAAACAAAACACAGTGACTTGAGGAATGGCCAAGAAGATGGAGCAGGAAGACCTGGTGTTCACCTCCTCCCAGAGGCACACCAAAACTGCAGTTATTTACAGACAAAGTGTCCATAAGAGCACCCTGAGGACTAACGAAAAGGTCTTCTAAAAGCTAAAGTCACAAAGAAGGAACCACAGTGAGGAGGGGAGGAGGGGCAGAGATGCGGCTGGTCAAGACTCATGTCCCCCAGGTAAGTGATGCACAACCGGCAGGATAATCACAGCTGTGGAGGTTCTCCCCCAAAATCAGGGGGTCCAAGCCCTGCATTGGGCTTCCCATCCCAGGGATTCTGTACTGGGGAGACGAGCCCCCAGAACATTTAACTTTGAAGGCCAGTGGCATTTTCTTTAGGGAGATCCAGAGAGTTATGGGAAATTGAGACTCCACTCTTAAAGGGCACACACAAAATCTCACACGCTCCAAGATGCGTGGCAGAAGCAGTCATTGGAAAGGAGCCTGGATCAAACCCACTTGCTGATCTTGGAGAGCCTCTTGTAGAGGCAGGAGGCAACTGAAACTCACCCTGGGGACATAGATGCAGCCAATTCGAGGTCAACCCACCAGGAGGGCACTGGCACTGGCAAGCACCACTTTAGAGTCTTCCCTGTAGCTTATTAGTGCTGGAAACTACTTGCCCACCAGCCAGTCAGCACCAGTCCAAGGATGCCCCAGGCCAGGTGCCCCAGATGAGCAGGGTCTTGACCTCACCCCCTAGCAGAAAGGACTCCTTGAGGCTCCAGCCTTGCGCCAGGACACATCCTCACCTACCAGATGGCCCAGGACCCAGCCCCACCCACCTAGTGGGTCTACATCAACTACAGAACCTTCAGCCCCTCAGTCAGAGATCCCAGGACTCAGCTCACCTGTGGGTTGACACTAGTCTTGGAAAGGGGTCTCACCCACCTCTGGTAGACACCAGCTCTGTGAACACCAAGACCTTGCAGCCAACTGTGTCAGGACCGGGTGCACTAACCATTAGACTAACACCAACTCCAGGGGCATCCACTAGTGGATGGGCACCAGCCCTGGGAGCCCTGGGCCCAGACCTCACACACTGATGGGCTGACCCACCCTGGGGTCACACGGACCACTGCCAGCCATGTCAAGACCAGGCCCATCTGTTAGCAGGCCAGTGCCACTTGAGGGTAGATTAACACCTGAAGCCATAAACTCTGGAAATAAAATAGGCACTACACTCTTTGACACTGGCTTTAGCAATTTTTTTTTTTTTTGGATGTATCTCCTCAGGCGAGGGCAACAAAAGCCAAAATAAACAAGTGTGACTACATCAAACTATAAAGTTTTGCACAATGAAGGAAACTATCAACAAAATTAAAAGGCCGCCTACTGAAAGGGAGAACATATTTTCAACTGATACATGCAGTAAGCAATTTAATGCCCCAAACACATAATGAACTCATACAACTCAACATCAAAAGACAATTTTTAAATGGCAAGAGATCCTAAATGGACATTTTTCCAAAGAAGACATACAGATGGCCAACAGGCATGTGAAAAGATGCTGAATGTCACCAATCATCAAGGAAATTCAAATCAAAACCACAATAAAATATCACCTCACATCTGTCAAAATGGTTATCATGTGTTGTCAAAAAGATAACAAATAAGAGCTGTTGGTGAGGACTTGGAGAAAAAGAAACTTTGTGTATTGTTGGCGAGAATATAAACTGGCATAGTCACACAGAAAACGGTAAGGAGGTTTCTTAAAAAATTAAAAATTGAACTACCATACCATCCAGAAATTCCACTTCTGGGTATTTATCCACAGAAAATGAAAACACTATTTATTAGAAAAGATAATGCTTCCCTATAGCAGAGACCCAGAAATCCAGACCGGTAATCTTTACCCATAGAAAAATGATCTTAAAAGCCAAGAGAAAATGCTTCCTACAGCTTCTTGCTGCAACTTCATCTCAAGAGAACATAGGAGAAAATCCTAAAAAGGGATAATTTAGGGTTAAATGAGTCTATGAACACAGAACTATTCAACTATATATGAAACTATAAAATTCTCAATATTGGTCCAAAAAAACCACAAAATCTATGAGTGGCTTAATAAGTGTTCAAATTCTCAAAATTGTATTTCCTATTACTACAAGTATTTATATTTCTAGTTACATTTTCCCCAGCAATCATCTTAAACATTAAGTATTTTAGAAACATATTGTACTTACAACATAAACACAAAAAGTGCACATACCTTAAGTGTACAATATGAGATTTTACAAACTAAACACATCCATGTAATAAGCCACCAGATAAAAACTGAACATTAACACTTTTGATATTAATTTTTATTCAAGAAAAGAAAACTCCTGTTCTGTTCTGGATAGGGTCTTCTCCAGCACAATTTGAAAGTATCAATTCTTCAGTGCTCAGCCTTCTTTATGGTCCAACTCTCACATCCATACATGACTACTGGAAAAAATATAGCTTTGACTATGCAGACCTTTCTTGGCAAAGTGATATCTCTGCTTTTAATATGCTGTCTAGGTTTGTCATATCTTTCTTTCCAAGGAGCAAGCATCTTTTACTTTCAAGGCTGCAGTCACCATCCACAGTGATTTTGGAGCCCAAGAAAGTCAGATCTGTCACTGTTTCCATTTTTCCCCCATCTATTTGCCATGATGTTATAGGACTGGATGCAACAATGGTCTTAGTTTTTGAACGCTGAGTTTTAAGCATCAAGAGGCCCTTCAGTTCCTCTTCCACTTTCTGCCATTAGGATGGTACTACTTGCATATTATCTACTACTATCTGCATATCTGAGGTTATTGATATTTCTCCCAGCAATCTTAATTCCATCTTGAGCTTCATCCAGCCCAGCATTTCTCATGATGTACTCTGCATAAGTTAAATAAACAGGGTAACAATATACAGCCCTGATGTACTCCTTTCCCAACTTTGAACCAGTCCGTTTTTCCATGTCTGGTTCTAACTTGCTTCTTGATCTTCATACAGGTTTCTCAGGAGACAGATAAGGTGGTCTGGTATTCACATCTCTTGAAGAATTTTCCACAGTTTGTTGTGATCCACACAGTCAAGGGCTTTAGCGTAGTCAATGAAGCAGAAGTAGATGTTTTTCTGGAATTCCTTTGTTTCTTCTATGATTCAACAAATGTTGGCAATTTGATCTCTGGTTCCTCTGCCTTTTCTAAATCCAGCTTATACAACTGGTAGTTCTCAGTTCAGGTACTGTCAAAGCCTAACTTGAAGGGTTTAAGCATTACCTTGCTAGCATGTGAAATAAGCGCAGTTGTGCAGCGGTTTCAACATTCTTTGGCATTGCCCTTATTTGAGACTGGAATAAAAACTGACCTTTTCCAATCCTGTGCCCACAGCTGAATTTTCCAAATTTGCTGGCATATTGACTGCAGCACTTTAATAACATCATCTTTTAGGATCTGAAATAGCTCAGCTGGAATTCCATCCCCTCCAGTAGCTTTGTTTGTATTAATGCCTCCTAAGGCCCACTTGATTTCACACTCCAGGATATCTGCCTCTAGGTGAGTGATCACACTATCATGGTTATCCCAGTCATTAAGACCTTTTCGTACAGCTCTTCTGTGTATTTTTGTCACCTCTTCTTAATCTCTTCTGCTTCTGTTAGGTCTTTGCCTTCTGTTAGCTTGTTGTTTAGTCACTAAGTTCTGTTCAACTCTTTTGCGACTCCCATGGATTGTAGCCTGCCAGGCTCCTCTGTCCATGGAATTTCCCAGGCAAGAATAATGGAGAGGGTTGCCTTTTCCTTCTCCAGGGGATCTTCCCAACCCAGGTATTGAACCCATGTCTCATGCACTGGCAGGCGGATTCTTTACCACTGAGCCCCATCAGGAAGTCTGAAGGTAGCCTCTAGAAATTGGAAAAGGCAAAGATACAGATTCTCCCCCTGCAGCCTAAGGAAGACAAAACTACTGATATCTTTTTTTTTCAAATTGAGCTATATTTGACATATAACTTTACATTAGGTTCAGGTGTAAAACACAAGGATCTTGTGAAATGATCACCATGATAAATCTAGTTAACACTGATCACTACACATAGTTATAAATTTTTTTCTTGTGATGATATCTATAACTGCTTCTTTTATTTTAGCCCCTCAAAAACCCGTTTCAGACGTCTAACCTCCAGATTGGAAGATAATATAATTATATTTTTAAGCTACTAAGTTTTGTGTAATTTGTTATAGCAGCAGTAGAATCCATCTAGAGTCCAGTGAATCTGTGTGTTCAGATTCATATATCTTTTATATATATAATTTTATTTATTTTTGGCTGCACTAGGTCTTTGTTGCTATGCAGGCTTTTCTCCAGTTGCAGTGAGTGGGGGCTTCTCATTGTGGTGGTTTCTCTTGTGGAGCATGGCATCTAGATGCATGTGAGTTTCGGTATTTGCAACTCCCGGGCTCCCACTAGCTCCATAGTTGTGGTACTTGGGCTCAAGCTCCATAGTTGTGGTACTTGGGCTTAGCTGCTCCTTGGCATGTGAGATCTTCCTGGACCAGGGATCGAAATTGTGTATCCTGCATTGGTAGGCAGATTCTTTACCACTGAGCCACCAGGGAAGCCCTAGATTCATGTATCTTATTGCCTTTATAATAGCTTCATATGGCTGTCTCATAGGCATCTCAAATCTAACACATCACAAATTACACCTTTACTTTCAAATCACTAAACCTGACCACTCCCCCAGCTTTTCATCTTGGTAAATGGCACCAATCATCCAATTACTAATACCAGACATCTGGAAGTCAACCTTCCTTTACTCTGTAATCCTTGCATGTATACTAAGTCACTTCAGTCATGTCCAACTCTTTGTGACCCTATAGACTGTTGCCCTCCGAGCTCCTCTGTCCATGGAATTCTTCAGGCAAGAATACTGGAGTGGGTTGCCATGCCCTTCTTCAGGGGATCTTCCCGACCCAGGGATTGAACCGTGTCTCTTATGTCTCCTACATTGGCAGGTGGGTTCTTTACCACTGAGCCACCTGGGAAGCCCCATCCTTTCATACCTAATTCATAATTAAGTTTCATCAATTCTACTTCCAAACTAAATATCATATCCAACCACTCCAATCGAGTTTCACTGCCACCATTTTTTTTACCATCAATTTTCTTTAATATGGAATGTGTTCATATACTACAAAATACAAAAAACATTATAAAAATAAATTCAGTGAAAAGTCTCTCTCTTCCCAGTTCTGCCAAATGCAATTAGTGATATGGGTTTTGTGTGTATATGTGCGTCTGTGTATCCTTTCAGAGATTTTTTTCCTGCTACCACCATTCTCAACTTTCAAACAGTCCATTTACCCTAGAATAGCAAAAGTGATATTTAGAAATCTTCTGGTACTTGCTTGCAGGAAATCCCCTAATATCTGTCCTTTTGTGGCTGATGTGACCTCTTGGTGACAACAAGCTAGCTGCAGGGGAACCAACGGTTCACAAATATTCTGTAAATTACAGCATCATTAACTGAAATAAATTAAGTGCAAAAGTTTATTGGGCTTGAAATTCACTTTAGCAAGAAATGACAATGAATCATTAGGCTGTTTAAATAGTTTCACTTGCGGTAAGTTATTTACTAGCTGTAAAAATATTTTAATATACTGTTTCACCAACTCAAAGCTTGTCAGTGGTGACTAAGGAATTTGAAACAATCATTAAAAAGTGTTCATCAGGAGCTGTGTGAAGCCTTTCCCGCCACTTTCTCTGCCACCTCTGTGTTCCTCTTTGTAAGTCTCTGGGGCAGAACAGCCTGGGGTTCCGCGCATCATAAGGATCAGCAGGTCTCCGCCTTGCCTTGGTCATTAGCATCCATGGATCGATCCTTCTAGTAGACGCGGTTCTGGAGGGGCACGGCTTCTTTCAGGAGAGGGCTCTGGGTGGACCGCCACACGACCGTATTGTTTTGGTCCTGCCTATGAAATGACTGCGTGAGAAGGCCTGAGACATTGCCTCTAGGGCGCAAGGCCAAAGCAACTACCCGTGAGGCGCTCGGGTTCCGAACTTTCCCTTGACAGGCGAAAAAGCTGTCCAGGGGCGGGAACACCAACTGAGAACAAGAGCTTGTCGCCTGGGGGCTACGCCACGTCCACGGAAGGCGCCTCCCCGGCCCGTCCTCCTCGCTCAGCCAATCGCAGAATTCCTCGCCGCTGACGTAGGGCGCGTCGGCCGATTTGGCGCTCGGGTGGGCGTGCAGGGCGCGCGGGGTGCGCCAGGAGCGGGTGGAAGCGAGTCATCGCTCGCGGTGCGGAGTGGCGAAAGCCGAAGGGGCAGTCTCGCGCCGGCCGGCGTTCCGGCTCGGCCCTCCGTTCTCACCCGCGAGGTCTGGCTGCGGCGACGCGGGAGAAACAGCGGACCCGCTACTGGTGAGACCTGCGTGCCCGCCAGGGACTCGGGGAGGGGGACGCGGGCTCGGGGAACGCCACCTGTCGGCCCCCAGGGCCTTCCTCTTTCGGCCTCCACCCGGAGGCCTCAGATCCCCGGCCGGCGGCTCCGCACCTCATCACGCCGCAGGTCCGCACCCGGCCCGGGCCTCGCTGTCTCCCGTGGGCCTGCACGTCAGGGCCGCTCCTTAGTCCAGTTGTGGGCTCAGCTGTAGGCTGGTGCAGCAGGTTTGAGTGCGGATGCCGGGTGAGTAACCCCGGAGTGGGGCTCGGGGTCTCAGAGGAAGGCCGGCTACACTCTGTTCCTCCGGCTCTCCTGAAAGACAGCGAGCAGCCGCTCACAGAGATGTGCAGGAGAAGGCAGGGAGCCCCGTGAAGATGAGTGGCCCTCGGATGTAAAGTGTCGGACGAAAGATGATCTTGAAGGTCTTGCGCCTAACCCTGACTGGATTCTGAGTCTGAGCTTCCCTGGAAGCTTGATATGCATTTATTTCACTATCCCCCGCCCCTGCCGCGCGCCCCAGCACACTTGTAAAATTGTTAGAGCACGAAAGTTTTTTTTTTTTTTTTTTTAATCCTGATGGAGAAGCGGCGTAGGGTACAGCTTGGCATTTAGAGATAACTGTTCGAGTCGACTGTGGAAGCTCTGGAAGGAGTCACACCCGAGTATAGCTCAAGATAGTGTTCTGAATTTCAGAACACTTTCGATAGACCTCTCCTGATTCTTGTGAGCCTCATCCGGTCTGCACTGAGGTTAGAGAGGGATTCATCATATGTGCCCTTCACTGCCGCGGTGCCTGGTAGGAAGGTTCTCACTCATGAGTGCTTTATGAAATGAACAGACAGACAAATACTGGATATGAGCACTATCTTGAATGCTGATTTGGTGTTTGGTTTTGACAGTTATTAGCCAATGGCACCCCACTCCAGTACTCTTGCCTGGAAAATCCCATGGACGGAGGAGCCTGGTAGGCTGCAGTCCACGGGGTCGGAATGGTCAGACACGACTGAGCGACTTCACTTTCACTTTTCACTTTCATGCACTGGAGAAGGAAATGGCATCCCACTCCAGTGTTCTTGCCTGGAGAATCCCAGGGTCGGGGGAGCCTGGTGGGCTGCCGTCTATGGGGTCACACAGAGTCGGACACGAATGAAGTGACAGCAGCAGCAGCAGCAGCAGCAGCTATGATTTGGGGCAAGTAAATTGGTTTTCAATGAGGTATGCCCATTTGTAAAACAGGTTTAATAAGATAGGGCTTTGAGGATGAAGTGAATTAATGCTTGTAAAGCTCTTAACATGTGCTTGGCAATTGTTTACTTTGATGGTGTCCTCTGTTCAGAAGGGCTTCCCTTGTGGCTCAGCTGGTAAAGAATCTGCCTACAATGTGGGAGATCTGGTTTCGATCCCTGGGTTGGGAAGATCCCCTGGAGAAGGGAAAGGCTACCCACTCCAGGGTTCTGGCCTGGAGAATTCCATGGACTATAGTCCATGGGGTTGCAAAGTCCATGAGGTCGAAAAGTTACTCAACTGAGCAACTTTCACTTCACTTCTGCTCAGAAACTGCTTGAGCCAAGTGTCTTTTCCGATAGTTGAATGGGACCACAGTATTTATTTCCCTGGAAAGGGTCACTCACCTTTTTGTCAGTATTTGTAATAGTCTTGAGAGAATGTAGGTTTCTCAGATTGCCAGTGAGTTCGAGGTGAGGGCTTATTTTCATACCAGTATCTATGTTTTAGTGGCTCTGGTTACTCTCATGGAATTGAGTGAAATGAATGTAAACATCCAGTCCATCTGCTTTCTGAGCTTTAGGCTTTAAGGACTGTGGACAGTGCATCTTCACTGATCATTTAAAAGATTTCACGTTTTCCATACAATATTTTATATATGCTGAAAAGGACAGAAGACAACATGACACCCTCTACTAATCCTCAAGATTTAACACATATTAATATGTTACCGTGTTTGTTTCAGATCTCTACTTAAAACGATTTTTTAAAAAATGTTTACATAGACAACAGAAACCCTCTAAGCCTTCTTTTTCCTTTCCCTTCCCTCCTCCTTCAGAGGTAACTACTTTCTTGAGTTGCTGTATAATTTGACTATAAATCAGTAAACAACATATAGTAATGTTTTACATATTTTTTAGATGGTGCCCTACTGTATCTTTTTAGAATATGCTGTTTTCATCTAATATTATATTTTAGACGTTTATTAATATTGACACATTTCAACGTAGTCCATTTGTTTTTATTACTCTCTGGGAGTCCACTGTGTAAATAAAAAAGTTTTATCTTGTTTTACATTGCATTTTATGCAACTTAAAAACTCCTGGTATACCAGTTTAAGTCCATTATGTCACATTTATTCATTTCATACTGGTCATGGAGACTCTGATCACAGTTCTTAATGTAAAAATGGATCCTTGGATATGACATTTTATTCGGAATAAATAATAATTATACTGGGCAGTGAAAGAAAATTTGTTACTTTTGTTCGTAGTGCTTCTGTTGGGAAGGTGATGTATTAATGTGGCTTGGTGGCCTGTAATAGATTCTAAGTTCCTAAAAACTAGAGGTGAGATTTTCCTCAGCTCCACATCTCTGCTTTCCATTGCTCTGCACAGAGTCAGTTCTCACTAAATGTTTGTGATAGTTTTACTCTCAGGGCTCTCATATATTTGAAAAGTTGATGGCCAGCAATTTTCAAAATTGCACTGTAAAAAATATAATTTTATTTATTTTGGCTGTGCTGGATCTCCATTGCTGTGAAGGCTTTTCTCTAGGTGTGGAGAGTGGGGGCTACTGTCCACTTGGGCTGTGCAGGCTTCTCATTGTGGTGGCTTCTCTTCTTGTGGAGCACTGGCTCTGTGGGACATGGGCTTCAGTATTTGTGGCATGTGGGCTCTGTAGTTGCAGTTCCCAGGCTCTAGAGCACAGGTTCCCTAGCTGTGGTCCACAAACTCAGTTGCTCTGCAGCAGGTAGGATCTTCCCAGACCAGGGATCAAACCCGCATCTCCCACATGGGCAGGCAGATCCTTTATCACTGAGCTACCAGGGAAGCCCAGACTTGCACTTTTAGATTTGATATCTCTGGCCTGCCTCTTGAGAAACCTATATGCAGGTCAGGAAGCAACAGTTAGAACTGGACATGGAACAACAGACTGGTTCCAGATAGGAAAAGGAGTACGTCAAGGCTGTATATTGTCACCCTGCTCATTTAACTTATATGCAGAGTATATCATGAGAAACGCTGGACTGGAAGAAGCACAAGCTGGAATCAAGATTGCTGGGAGAAATCTCAATAACCTCAGATATGTAGATGATACCACCCTTATGGCATAAAGTGAAGAGGAGCTAAAAGCCTCTTGATAAAAGTGAAAGAAGAGAGTGAAAACTTTGGCTTAAAGCTCAACATTCAGAAAACGAAGATCATGGCATCTGGTCCCATCACTTCATGGGAAATAGATGGAGAAACAGTGGAAACAGTGTCAGATTTTATTTTGGGGGCTCCAAAATCACTGCAGATGGTGACTGCAGCCGTGAAATTAAAAGACGCTTACTCCTTGGAAGAAAAGTTATGACCAACCTAGATAGTATATTCAAAAGCAGAGGCATTACTATGCCGACTAAGGTCCTTCTAGTCAAGGCTATAGTTTTTCCTGTGGTCATGTATGGATGTGAGAGTTGGATGGTGAAGAAAGCTGAGTGCCGAAGAACTGATGCTTTTGAACTGTGGTGTTGGAGAAGACTCTTGAGAGTCCCTTGGACTGCAAGGAGATTCAACCAGTCCATCCTTTAGGAGATCAGTCCTGGGTGTTCCATTGGAAGAACTGATGCTGAAGCTGAAACTCCAATACTTTGGCCACCTCATGAGAAGAGTTGACTCACTGGAAAAGAGCCTGATACTGGGAGGGATTGGGGACAGGAGGAGAAGGGGATGACAGAGGATGAGATGGCTGGATGGCATCACTGACATGATGGATGTGAGTTTGGGTGAACTCCAGGAGTTGGTGATGGACAGGGAGGCCTGGTGTGCTGCGATTCATGGGGTCGCAAAGAGTTGGACACGGCTGAGCAACTGAACTGGACTGAATGCCTTTAAGGGTTTCCCTGGTGCCTCTCAGTGGTTAAAGAATCCCCCTGCCGATACAGGAAACATGAGTTTGATCCCTGGGTCAGGAAGATTCCCTGGAGAAGGAAATGGCAGCCCACTCTAGTATTCTTGCCTGGGAAATCCCATGGACAGAGGAGCCTAGTGGCTACAGTCCATGGGAGTCACAAAAGAGTTGGACATGACTTAGTGACTAAAAAAACTACAACAACAATGTCTTTAAACTTTACCGTTTTACCACTTGATTCAGAAACATAATTAAGGACAATTAAAAAGCAAGGTGGGAGAAGGCAGTGGCACCCCACTCCGGTACTCCTGCCTGGAAAATCCCATGGATGGAGGAGCCCGTGGGCTGCAGTCCATGGGGTCGCTGAGGGTCGGACACATTTGAATGACTTCACTTTCACTTTTCACTTTCATGCACTGGAGAAGGAAATGGCAACCCACTCCAGTGTTCTTACCTGGAGAAACCCAGGGACGGGGAGCCTGGTGGGCTGCCGTCTATGGGGTCACACAGAGTCGGACATGACTGAAGTGACTTAGCAGTAGCAGCAAAAAGCAAGGTATGTGATAACAGTTTGTAGGATATAATGCTAATTGCATAATACACTCACTATATATTTATAAAATATATTTGTATTTATATATGTGAAGAAATATATGTGTATTTTTTGTATATATAGTTTATCTGTAGGAGGGTGGATAAGTGACTAGCAATCTAAGCACCCAGGGAGAACTCCATGTCTGAGCACAGATGAGAAGACTTTTAGAGCCTCTTGTGCCTTTCAATTTTAAACTTTGTGAATGTAGTACTATCTAATCAAAAGTTAGTTAAATTAAAATTATTTTTAAAAAGAATTCTCTCCTTAAAAGGATTTTTACCATTATTACACTTTTTTTTTTAAGATTTAGCTTTTTTCTTTAAAAAAAATTTTTGGTCTTAGTAACAAGACCTTTTAGAACTAACACCCAAAGAGATGTCCTTTTCATTATAGGGGACTGGCATGCTAAAGTAGAAAGTCAAGAAACACTTGGAGTAACAGGCAAATTTGGCCTTGGAAGGTGGAATGAAGCAGGGCAAAGACTAATAGAGTTTTGCCAAGAAAATGCACTGGTCATAGCAAACACCCTCTTCCAACAACACAAGAGAAGACTCTACATATGGACATCACCAGATGGTCAACACCGAAATCAGATTGATTATATTATTTGCAGCCAAAGATGGAGAAGCTCTATACAGTCAACAAAAACAAGACCAGGAGCTGACTGTGGCTCAGATCATAAACTCCTTATTGCCAAATTCAGACTCAAATTGAAGAAAGTAGGGAAAACCGCTAGACCATTCAGGTATGACCTAAATCAAATCCCTTATTATTATACAGTGGAGGTAAGAAATAGATTTAAGGGCCTAGATCTGATAGATAGAGTGCCTGATAAACTATGGAATGAGGTTTGTGACATTGTACGGAGACAGGGATCAAGACCATCCCCATGGAAAAGAAATGCAAAAAAGCAAAATGGCTGTCTGGGGGAGGCCTTACACATAGCTGTGAAAAGAAGAGAGGCAAAAAGCAAAGGAGAAAAGGAAAGATATAAGCATCTGAATGCAGAGTTCCAAAGAATAGCAAGAAGAGATAAGAAAGCCTTCTTCAGTGATCAATGCAAAGAAAGAGAGGAAAAGAACAGAATGGGAAAGACTAGAGATCTCTTCAAGAAAATTAGAGATACCAAGGGAACATTTCATGCAAAGATGGGCTCAATAAAGGACAGAAATGGTAGGGACCTAACAGGAGCAGAAGATATTAAGAAGAGGTGGCAAGAATACACAGAAGAACTGTACAAAAAAAGATCTTCACGACCCAGATAATCATGATGATGTGATCACTAATCTAGAGCCGGACATTTTGGAATGTGAAGTCAAGTGGGCCTTAGAAAGCATCACTACAAACAAAGCTAGTGGAGGTGATGGAATTCCAGTTGAGCTGTTTCAAATCCTGAAAGATGATGCTGTGAAAGTGCTGCACTCAATATGCCAGCAAATTTGGAAAACTCAGCAGTGGCCACAGGACTGGACAAAGTCATTCCAATGACCTTTTCATTCCAATTCCAAAGAAAGGCAATGCCAAAGAATGCTCAAACTACTGCACAATTGCACTCATCTCACACGCTAGTAAAGTAATGCTCAAAATTCTCCAAGCCAGGCTTTAGCAATATGTAAACCGTGAAGTTCCTGATGTTCCAGCTGGTTTTAGAAAAGGCCGAGGAACCAGAGGTCAAATTGCCAACATCCGCTGGATTATGGAAAAAGCAAGAGAGTTCCAGAAAAACATCTATTTCTGCTTTATTGACTATGCCAAAGCCTTTGACTGTGTGGATCACAATAAACTGTGGAAAATTCTGAAAGAGATGGGAATACCAGACCACCTAACATGCCTCTTGAGAAATCTGTATGCAGGTCAGGAAGCAACAGTTAGAACTGGACATGGAATAACAGACTGGTTCCAAATAGGAAAAGGAGTCTGTCAAGGCGTATATTGTCACCCTGCTTATTTAACTTATATGCAGAGTACATCATGAGAAACGCTGGGCTGGAAGAAACACAAGCTGGAATCAAGATTGCCGGGAGAAATATCAATAACCTCAGATATGCAGATGACACCACCCTTATGGCAGAAAGTGAAGAGGAACTAAAAAGCCTCTTGATAAAAGTGAAAGGAGAGAGTGAAAAAGTTGGCTTAAAGCTCAACATTCAGAAAACGAAGATCATGGCATCTGGTCCCATCACTTCATGGGAAATAGATGGAGAAACAGTGGAAACAGTGTCAGATTTTATTTTGGGGGCTCCAAAATCACTGCAGATGGTGACTGCAGCCATAAATTAAAAGACGCTTACTCCTTGGAAGAAAAGTTATGACCAACCTAGATAGTATATTCAAAAGCAGAGGCATTACTTTGCCGACTAAGGTCCTTCTAGTCAAGGCTATGGTTTTTCCTGTGGTCATGTATGGATGTGAGAGTTGGACGGTGAAGAAGGCTGAGATCCAATCAGTCCATTCTGAAGGAGATCAACCCTGGGATTTCTTTGGAAGGAATGATGCTAAAGCTGAAACTCCAATACTTTGGCCACCTCATGCGAACAGTTGACTCACTGGAAAAGACTCTGATGCTTGGAGAGATTGGGGACAGGAGGAGAAGGGGACAACCAAGGATGAGATGGCTGGATGGCATCATGGACTCGATGGACGTGAGTCTGAGTGAACTCCGGGAGATGGTGATGAACAGGGAGGCCTGGCATGCTGTGATTCATGGAGTCGCAAAGAGTCGGACATGACTGAGCGACTGAACCGAACATTATTGTATTTTTCATAGTTTGTGTAATATGGCTACTTTCACTTTTGGTAGAACAACCTTTGAATTACCTGGTAAGCAGTAAGCGTTTTAGAATTGCTGGATAGAAAGTTTACTATTACAAAATATATACAAACTTACCAACCATTTTGTTGGTAAAAAAATCCATTTGCTTTGCCTCACCTAGCAAATTAAATATCATCAGCAATTTATTCAGCTCAAATTTAATAAGATTTACATACAAGAACACTTAGGCCAGCTGGTTTTGGAAAAATATCTTTGTCTCTTTGGTTAGGTAGTAGCTTGTAGGAAAAGAAAATGTGAAAGTGTTAGTCGCTCAGTTGTGTCTGACTCTTTGTGACCCCATGGACTGTAGCCCACCAGGCTTCTCTGTCCATGGGATTCTTCAGGCAAGAAAACTGGAGTGGGTAGCCATTCCCTTCTCCAGAGGATCTTCCCTGCTCAGGGACTGAAGCCTGGTATCCTTCATTGTAGGCAGATTCTTTACCATCTGAGCCATAGCTAGTGCTTACACCTTACAAATACAACTCTCTTGACAGAATGTTCATTACAGTATCTTATAAATGCTTTCCATTGGGTTAAATTAGTTCTTAGTGGAGATTATAAATTCTGAGTGGGCCTAATGATGGGCAGTTTGTGTGATTATAGAAGTTCCAGCATAACAGAAATGAGGTATCAACAGCAGAAGGTTGCTGGCAGTATTTCCACTGAGTCTGGGTCTATGTTGGTTGAAAAGGCAGCTCCTCTTTTATTGGCACCCTTACTCAAGCTTCTCTGGATTCCTGATCACAAAATCTAAATGTTGATGCACTTCCTGAGACCTGAACATTGAGATTAGTCCATGAAGTTAAACTTTACATTGATATAAGGAAGTGTTGAAAACTCCATGAAACATAAATCTTACACCTTGTCCCTGGTTTTTACTTTTTGAACTGAGAGTACAGGATGGTGGGGGATTGGGCTGCAGAGGAGTTGAGCAGTAGTAGGTGGCAGGCAGGAGTCTCGGTTTTGATCCCTGGGTTGAGGTGATTGCCTGGAGAAGGAAATGGCAGCCCACTCCAGTATTCTTACCTGGAGAATCCCAGGGGCAGAGGAGCCTGGCAGGCTGCAGTCCACAGGGTTGCAAAAGAGCTGGACACAACTTAGACTAAACAACAATCCACTTTGACAGCTGTTAGGATAGTTCTGACCTGAGGTCAGGTACTGGACTAGGAGATGGCCTGGTGGATGGGGATGGAGAGGAGATAGATTTGAAAGATATTCAGAAGGTAGAATTGACAGGGCTGAGGAAGTACAGGGTGAGGAACAGAGAAGACAAGGATGTCAAGGCATTTGGATGAATGGGAGTTCATAACGGAGTTAGAGAATAAGGAAGGAGGAACAGGTTTGGAAAAGAAAATGAGTTCCATTTGGGACAGTGACTTTGAGGTGCCTATGGGGCAGGAGATAGCTGGTAGGCATTTGGAGTTGTCAAGTTTGTAGGCACTGGCTAGGGATGTGAATGAGGCCTTGAAGGTAGGGGGTTTTGTTTCATCTTACTCATCTTTGCCTCAGCACTAATCACAGTGCTTTGTGTGTAGTGTGAGAGTGAGTAACTCATTTGTTATAGGATGTGATCTTGAATCTTGGGCAAGTAATTTCCTCCCCCAAGGCTTGTCTTTCTCTTTCTGTAAGTGGGGAAGTTGAACGAGATCAGTGGCTCTCAACCAAGCTTTTGCTTTAGTCTGGTATGTTGGGATTAATTGTGAGGAATGGCAAGTAATTTTTAATAAATAATAAAGAGCTGATGTTTGCTTTTTAAATGAGAGTTGATTTGTTACTCTTTTAAAATAACAAACAATATTTTACTAAAACATAGGATTTACAAAAATTTCCAGACAAACCATACAAAATGGTCACAAGCTTTTGGTTAAAGGGAGAATTCTACATTTGACAGTTAAATCACAGTGTTATTAGTGAGTTTGTTTAATGTTCCCATTTTGGTTCAATCAAGCTTGTCCAGCTATAACACCTAAATAAAGTTAGACTTGATTAGAGACCATATGCTAAAGAACTGATTAGTTGCTTTTAACTAATGCAATTAGATCACCATAAAAGGGGGAAAGGAGCCCATAAAATTAAAACTATCTTTCCCTCACACACACACACAAAAAGAGAAACAGTCACACCTTGCAACTAATCCTGACAATTACCTTCATTCACAGTGGTGGTGGTTCAGTCACCCGTTTGACTCTTCCAACCCCGTGGACTGTAGTCCACCAGGCTCCTCTGCCCGTGAGACTTCCAGGCAGGAATATTGGAGTGCGTTGCCATTTCCTTCTCCAGGAGCTTTATACTTAAACCATGATGGAGAAAATGAATAAAAGCAGAAAGAGGCTATTGCTTTTAAACATTTCACCACAATCCAGATGATAACTTCTAGCCTCAGCTGATGCTAATTTACAACAGTGAATGAGGACAAGACATAAATTTGCTAGAGTGCATTTAAACAGCAAAGGACTGGCAGTGTCTGGGCTTTTATTCTGTAATGTTTCTAAGACTTTATTCATTAAATGCAAACAAAAAGGAAGACGTCTTGGCAGAACAGGGGAAGTGATGCATGCTTGATCGATGGATTTAAATATTATCTGTGGCATACAGCCTAGTCCATGCTTCGGCTGTCTCTATGGCTTGGGCTTCGTTGGTCTTCCACTGCTCCGCTACATCATTTGTTAATGGATCATCTGGACTGGGAGGACTTAACAAAGTCTGGATTGATAACAGAACTATGCACATCTGCAGTGCTGGGGACTACTTGTCTTTGAAAATATCTAAACATTCTTCCCAACTTTTCTACATTAGGATGATAGATTCTGGTCATGAAACATACTTTGGGGGCTGCCATTGGGTATTCTTCTGAAGGAATGGTTCAGGTTTAAAAGTCCCTCCCTTTATCACTATACTTAATGATGGTTAAAGATTTAAGACTGCAAAATTTTATGTTTATATCTTGGATCTAGCATTCTGATTATAAATAAACTTTTTATCTCTAATGTCTTATTATTGAAGTATAGTTGAACTATAATGTTAATTACTGTTGTATAGCAAAGTGACTCAGTTGTACATACATATGTTCTTTTCATATTTTCTTTCATTATGGCTTATCACAGGATATTAATTTTTATTTTTGCAACTTCAGGAACTCTATTTTCAGAACCTCTCAAAAGAAAACAAATCATGGAGAAGAAAGAGAATAACCGGAAGCTTCGAGTTTGTGTTGCCACTTGCAACCGTGCTGATTATTCTAAACTTGCCCCCATCATGTTTGGCATTAAAATGGAACCTGAGTTCTTTGAACTTGACGTGGTGGTACTTGGCTCTCACCTGATAGATGACTATGGGTAAGATGAAAGCATTTTCTTATGATATTCTTCATTGCAACGTGGTGTACTACTGAGAACTTGGGTCCTGGAGCCATGTGGACCCAGGTTCAGATGCCAGTTCTACCACTTAGTTTTTAGGTGGCCTTGGAGAAGTTGCCTAGCACTTCTGAGCTTCAGGTTCCTCAGTTATAAAACGAAGTGGTAACTTGTATTGCAGGTTACTGTGAGGAATGGAGATAGTGACATAAAATGTCTATACAGGGATGCTGCCTATTAGATGCTTGGTAAATTATAGCCATTATTATTACTATTATTTGCTACTACATTCAGAAATGCCATTTATAAATGTATATTGTGTGACTATAATGTGATTCTATATAATCTGTTTTGTAAGTTCTAATGCTAATCCTACATGAAAAAACTGTGTATAAAGTATTTAGACACTGAACAAGATTTTAAAAATCTAATCTATAAGATAAAGTAGAATTACCATTACCATTGATACTTATTTTGATGGCATTAGGTTTGTTATTGATCAGAGTCTAAATATGAAAGATGAAACTTGGGAAATCTTCGAGGGAGCAGAAAGAATGTATATACCAAAGATGAACATTCATTTTGTTATGTGTTAATAATAAAGTGGCTTTAGTGCACCCTTGTGGCATGAAAACATTAATGCAGCCTCTGAAGAAGGTAAAAATACAATATGAAAGCAGCTTGTGTTCAAGTAAAACTGTCTTTTTCAGACTGTTCTTTAACAATAAGATAATGACAGCAAAAACAAAAACATGCTTCCAAAAACAAATTTGGCAATTTGCGATAAAACACTTTTAAAGACTAGAGAAGAAACGTATGGATAGCTTAAAAGTTCATAGATTTTTAAAATGTGAAATGAATTTTGGCTATCTAAGAAAATCCGCTTGAGTGTTCTTACATTATTGAACAGAAATTGGACAAAGTAAAAGAGTTTTAGTTACAAACTGAGGTAAAAATCTAAGTGTGTTCTTTTACTTCTTTGAGAAATTTTGGCAGAAGACTGCTAGGGGAGAGGCTTTCAAAGAGATGGTGGTAGGTTTCTTACCTGCCTGCCACAGTAATTAAGTTAGGGTAAAGTAGTGTTTGTCAGATGAGACTGTTAAAATGGAAACTTGGCTGGTACTGGAAATATTTGTCTGTAGTGTGTTCTCGCACAAGAAACTGGTTGCTTATGGGGAGAAGCACTGGATGACTGGAAAACAAAAGTGAGAAGTAGCCTTTTCATTTATAACCTTTTGTATCTTGCGTTTAAACCGTGGGATTGTATTATTTAGGAAGCCATTAGGGCTTCCCTGGTGGCTCACTGCAGGAGATGTGGGTTTGATCCCTGGTCAGGAAGATCCCACATGCCATGGAGCAGCTAAGCCTTGTGCCACAGCTGCTGAGCCTGTGCTTAGAGCCAGGAGCTGCGACTCCCGCAGCCTCACACTGCCGACTCCCGCAGCCTCGCACTGCCGACTCCCGCAGCCTCGCACTGCCGACTCCCGCAGCCTCGCACTGCCGACTCCCGCAGCCTCGCACTGCCGACTCCCGAAGCCTCGCACTGCCGACTCCCGAAGCCTCGCACTGCGACTCCCGAAGCCTCGCACTGCCACTCTCGCAGCCTCACACTGCCGACTCCCGCAGCCTCACACTGCGACTCCCGCAGCCTCGCACTGCGACTCCCGAAGCCTCACACTGCCACTCTCGCAGCCTCACACTGCCGACTCCCGCAGCCTCACACTGCGACTCCCGCAGCCTCACACTGCCACTCTTGCAGCCTCGCACTGCCAACTCCTGCAGCCTCGCACTGCCACTCTTGCAGCCTCGCACTGCCAACTCCCGCAGCCTCGCACTGCGACTCCCGAAGCCTCGCACTGCCACTCCCGCAGCCTCACACTGTGACTCCCGAAGCCCGGGTGCCCTGGAGCCCATGCTCCACAACAGGAGAAGCCGCTGCAGTGAGAGAAGCCTGAGCCCTGCAGCCAGAGGAAGGTCCAGGCAGCAACGAAGACCCAGCACAGCCAGAAAGTAATACACAAAAACTGTAGGAAAAAAGAAGACAGTGAATCAGCAGAAGCAACTAGCTACCTTTCTACCTCAACTAGGTAAATTTGAAAAAAACATCATTTTTATACTCTTAGGAATTGGGCAGAAAAATTCTAATAAATAACAGACTCCTTAGGAATTCATTGGTTCATTTATTCAGCACACTTTTTTCAGATTGGTGTTATAGATTTTTTGTTTTTTGAAGTATAGTTGATTACAATGTGCTAATTTCTGCTATATAGCAAAGTGACTCAGTTATATGCACATATACGTTCTTTTTGTATTCTTTCCCATTATCTCAGAAAGTTGGATTTCGTTCCCTGTGCTATATACACAGTAGGACCTTGTTATTTATCCATTCTAAATGCAATAGTTTGCATCTACTAACCCCAGTCTCCCAGTCCATCCCTCTCCCTTCCCTGATCGCCCTGGAAACCACAAGTCTGTTCTGAATGTCTGTGAGTCTGGTTTTTGTAGATAGGTTCATTTGTGCCATATTTCATTTCATTTATTAATTTGACCATACCAGGTGGGCTTATGGGATCTTAGTTCCCTGACTAGGGATTGAATCCTGACCCTCAGCAGTGAAAGCACCAAGTTCTAACCACTGGACTGCCCAGAAATTCCCTGAATTACCTATTTCTTCTTGATTCAGTTTTGGTGGGCTGTATGTTTTGTATGTTTCTAGAAAGTTGCCCATTTCTTCTGAGTTGTCAAATTTGTTGGCATATAATTGTTCATAGTATTCTCTTAGGAGTTTTTTTTATTTTGTGGTATCAGTTGAGATTTCTCCTTTTATATTTCTAATTTTTCAAAAATTTGAGTTCCTGTCTGTCTTTTTGGTGCGCCTGGCTAAAGGTTTGTCAGTTTTGTTTGCCCTTTCAAAGAATCAGCTCTTGGTTTTACTGATTTTTTTTTCTATTTTTTTAATGTCTATTTTATTTCCTCTCTGATAAATTTATATTTTATTTCCTTCATTCTTCCGACTTTAGGTTTTCTTTGTTCTTTTTCTAATTATTTTAGGTGGTAGGTTAGGTTGTTTATTTGAGCTTTTTCTTGTTTTTTTTTTTTTTTTTAGAGAAGACCTGTATTGCTATGATCTTTCCTCTAAGAACTACTTTTGCTGCATCCCATAGATTTTTGTATAGTTGTGTTTTCATTGTCATTTGTCTCAAGGTATTTTTAAATTCTGTTTTGATTTTCTCACTCACCCCCCCCTTTTTACTAGCATGTCGTTTAGTATCCATGAAATCATTTTTTTCCCTCTTTTCTTGTAATTGATTTCTAGTTTTGTGCTTTATTTCAAAGGGATTTTGACTATGGTTCCTGATTCAGACGGTTATGTATGAACATTCTGTAGGTAGGACAGTCTCAGAATTAAAGCTGTGTTGCAATCTTAGAAGACATACCTGCCAGAGGTTTCCAAATTTGGTATTGAAACAAAAACAAAAACAGAAAAACCCAACATTTATGTACATATACAAAAAGTCAACAACTCTTAGTAAATAAATACAAAGAAAACTACATGTAGACATAGCATAGTCAATTTGCTGAAGACAAGAAAATCTTGAAAGCAACAAGACCAAAAATTATATTTCTTACAGGGGAACTAATGGTAAGAATAATTAACTCACTGACAGTGGAGGCCAGAAGACAGTAGAACATCTTTAATGTCCTCAGAAAAGGGGAAAAAAACCTCTGCTAACCCAGAATCTTTTTATCCAGTGAAAGTACCTTTTAAAAATAAAGTTGAAGTAAAGATATTTTCAAGAAAAGCTAAGCAAATTATCACCAGCAGGTATGTGCTGCTAAAAATGCTAAGGAGATTCTTGAAACTGAAGAGAAATGATACCTGTTGGGAACTTACATCTACAGGAAGGAGTAACTACAAATGGTAGAATACATGTGAATATATAAAAGAAAGAATGCCTTTAAAAAAATAGATTTTAGTTTTTAGAATAGTGTTAAGTTCTGTGGCAAAACTGAGCAGAATGTACAGAAGTCACTCATATACCTCTCTTCCTCTATATGTGCATAACACCCCCACTATTGGCACCCCCTACCGTACCTCATTAGCACATATTGTTCAAACGATGCACCTCCACTGACACATCATTATCACTCAAAGTCACAGTTTAATTGGGTTCAACTTGGTGGGGTAAGTTCTATGGGTTTGGACAAATGTATATTGACATGTATCTACCATTATAGTATCACAGAGTCATTTCACTATTCAGTTTAGTCAATCAGTCATGTCCAACTCTTTGTGAACCCATGGACTGCAGCATGCCAGTCCTCCTTGTCCATCAACAGCTCCCAGAGTTTACTCAAACTCATATCCATTGAGTTGGTGATGCCATCTAACCATCTCATCCTCTGTCATCCCTTCTCCCGCCTTCAATCTTTCCCAGGATCAGGGTCTTTTCAAATGAGTCAGTTCTTTGCATCACCTAGCCAAAGTATTGGAGTTTCAGCTTCAGCATCTGTCCTTTCAATGAATATTCAGGACTGATTTCCTTTAGGATGGACTGGTTGGATCTCCTTGCAGTCCAAGGGACTCTCAAGAGTCTTCTCCAACACCACACTTTAAAAGCATCAATTCTTTGGCGCTTGGCTTTCTTTATAGTCCAACTCTCACATCCATACATGACCACTGGAAGAACCATAGCCTTGACTAGATGGACCTTTGTTGGCATATAATATTTTTAAAAGAAAAGAAAAAGTCGTGATCACTGTAAAATTTAGTCTCTTTTTCCTAATAAAAACATTCTCCCTCCAAAGTTCTCCCTCCAAGTGCTCACTGAAGCAGGGCACGGGTGAGACCTGCAAGGTGTGGGAGGTGTTGATCTAGGTGGTGACTACAGGGGTGTTTGTGTAGAAAAAGTAATCAAGTGATCTGTATATTTATGGCCTATGCTTTTAATTTTTGTGTGTAGTTATACTTCAGTTTATTTTAACAAGGAAATTTTGTGAAATATTTCTCCCTTCAGAGTTAATGTTGATGTTTTATAGCCCTATATTTAAGAACATGCTCTCACATTTTAATTTCTCCCTGCTTTAGAAACACGTATCGCATGATTGAACAAGATGACTTTGACATTAACACCAGGTTACACACGATTGTCAGAGGGGAAGATGAGGCAGCCATGGTGGAGTCAGTAGGCCTGGCCCTTGTGAAGCTACCAGATGTCCTTAATCGCCTGAAGCCTGATATCATGATTGTTCATGGAGACAGGTTTGATGCCCTGGCTCTGGCTACATCTGCTGCCTTGATGAACATCCGAATCCTTCACATTGAAGGGGGGAAGTCAGTGGGACCATTGATGACTCTATCAGACACGCCATAACGAAACTCGCTCATTATCATGTGTGCTGCACCCGAAGTGCAGAGCAACACCTGATATCCATGTGTGAGGACCATGACCGCATCCTGCTGGCAGGCTGCCCTTCCTACGACAAGCTGCTCTCTGCCAAGAACAAAGACTACATGAGCATCATTCGGATGTGGTTAGGTATGTGTCAGACTTTATTCATGGTTGCTTTTGTCCCAAAGTTTGCTTATGTCTCAGTCCTTTTGGTAACTGTTGTATATAGAAGGTACCATTAGCAGTCAGAAGGCTAAAATTTTAGTTCATGAATCTTGCCCTGTAGTATGACTTCACCTCTCTGAGACTCATCTTTTCTAAAAGATAGGCTTAATGGACTGAATTTTTAAAATCTATGCTATTTTTATATAACAGAATGCTTTTCATCTGTTAAATACGTTACAGGTGAACATTTAGTAACAGGGACAGATCCTGACATATCAAAAAGGGAAAAAAGGAAGCTACAAATTGTATAATGTGATGCTGTTTTTATAAAAAACAATAGTATAATAGAAAAGTTGGTAAGTATGTACACCATTTATAATATTTACTTCTGGCTAGTAGAATTATGGGTATCTTTTTTCCTTTGTTTTTTAGCACAATGAAAACAATTAATTTTAATGCCTTCTTATGGGCTTGTTGAAATATTCAGATGAGATAATGTTGAAAGCAGTAAGCCATAAGTACATATAAGGGATTATGATTATTGTTAAAAAGCAGAAGTCATAGTTCTACGATTAGAGTTTGTTAGCCCTGTAAATAAGCCTTAAGGAAGGTTGTTTATTTATCTTCAGATCAATGATCTAGATTCCTGGAAGTTACTTTTGCTAATCAGAGGCAAAGAAAAAAGGTTTGCAAACAATGTCAGTTGGTTAATTTATAATGAGTGTACTATCTTGAGGATAAATCAGAACTAATTATCTGTTTAGGCATTTAGGACTCTCTGTGAAAAGGTAGATCAGTTGAATAATGAAGTTAATGAATAGTAAATTGATCTAGTGGTTGTATAATTTAAGATTTTAAATCCACATCACATTAGAACAGGAAAGAAATTGGATTTTTTTACTCTATACTTTAGCCCATTCTGTGTATTTCTTAGCCCTGGACAGATTCGTAGCTGTCAGGGAACCTGTCGAGATAATGCTGATGTAACAGACTTCTGTCTCTCAGTCTCCCCTTTCTACATGCTTTTAAGCAAGCATTCTTGCACTCTGTTCTGGTTATACTGTTAGCTCTGTATGTCTTCTGAAAAACTTGAAATGAAAGAAAATAACCCTTATAAAGCAGAATACAACAAATTTGTAATTGCAGGGCTTCAGGTTCTATTTGGAACCATTTAAGCAGTTTCTCCTACAGAAGCAAAAGATATTAAGAAGAGGTGGCAAGAACACACAGAAGAACTGTACAAAAAGATCTTCACGACCCAGATAATCACGAGGGTGTGATCACTCATCTAGAGCCAGACATCCTGGAATGTGAAGTCAAATGGGCCTTAGGAAGCATCACTATGAACAGAGGCAATGGAATTCCAGCTGAGCTATTTCAAATCCTAAAAGATGATGCTGTGAAAATGCTGCACTCAATATGTCAGCAAATTTGGAAAACTCAGCAGTGGCCACAGGACTGGAAAAGGTCTGTTTTCATTCCAATGCCAAAGAATGCTCAAACTACCACACAATTGCACTCATCTCACACGCTAGTAAAGTAATGCTCAAAGTTCTCCAAGCCAGGCTTCAGCAATATGTGAACTGTGAACTTCCAGATATTCAAGCTGGATTTAGAAAAGGCAGAGGAACCAGAGATCAAATTGCCAGCATCCTCTGGATCATGGAAAAAGCAAGAGAGTTCCAGAAAAACATCTATTTCTGCTTTATCGACTATGCCAAAGCCATTGACTGTGTGGATCACAAGAAACTGGAAAATTCTGAGAGACAGGAATACCAGACCACCTGACCTGCCTCCTTAGAAACCTGTATGCAGGTCAGGAAGCAATAGTTAGAACTGGACATGGAACAACAGACTGGTTCCACATAGGAAAAGGAGTATATCAAGGCTGTATATTATCAGCCTGCTTTTTTAACTTATATGCAGAGTACGTCATGAGAAATGCTGGGCTGGATGAAGCACAAGCTGGAATCAAGATTGCTGGGAGAAATATCAATAACCTCAGATATGCAGATGACACCACCCTTATGGCAGAAAGTGAAGAAGAACTAAGGAGCCTCTTGATGAAAGTGGAAGAGGAGAGTGAAAAAGTTGGCTTAAAGCTCAACATTCAGAAAACAAAGATTATGGCATCTGGTCCTATCACTTCCTGGCAAATAGATGGGGAAACAGTGGCTGACTTTATTTTTGGGGGCTCCAAAATCACTGCAGATGGTGATTGCAGCCATAAGATTAAAAGAGGCTTAGTCCTTGGAAGGAAAGTTATGACCAACCTAGATAGCACATTAAAAAGAAGAGACATTACTTTGTCAACAAAGGTCTGTCTAGTCAAGGCTGTGGTTTTTCCAGTAGTCATGTATGGATGTGAGAGTTGGACTATAAAGAAAGCCAAGCGCCGAAGAATTGATGCTTTTGAAGTGTGGTGTTGGAGAAGACTCTTAAGAGTCCCTTGGACTGCAAGGAGATCCAACCAGTCCATCCTAAAGGAGATCAGTCCTGAGTGTTCATTGGAAGAACTGATGTTGAAGCTGAAACTCCAATATTTTGGCCATCTGATGTGAAGAGCTGACTGTTTGAAAAGACCCTGATGCTGGGAGGGGTTGGGGGCAGGAGGAGAAGGGGACGACAGAGGATGAGATGGTTGGATAGCATCACTATCCAATGGAGAAACTACCCAAACTCAATGGACATGAGTTTGGGTAGACTCTGGGAGTTGGTGATGGACAGGGAGGCCTGGCGTGCTACGGTTCATGGGGTCGCAAAGAGTTGGACATGACTGAGTGACTGAACTGAAGCAGTTTTTCTGTGAAAAGAAGAATAACAAAATAGCAAAAACTGGATTTTTTTTAAGCCAGTGAGGGAAAAGAAGACATTTTCTCCAAAGCTTTTACCTGCTTCTCGACCTACAATTTCTGATGTTATCCTTCTCCTTATGGGAAAAATAGCATTGGGTAAGCCACTCAAACATGCAGCTTTGTAACCAGAATAGTAAAAAATAACAGCCCTAATAAAAATATAAGCAAAGTTAAAAAGACATGTTAACATTTCTAATAATGAAAAAAATACCATAGTAAATATAGAACTTTTGACACAAAACCAAATAATGGTACCATAATAGAAAGGCTTTAAATAAATGCTTTAAATGTGTGGAAGGACTGAAGCTGCTGAGTTCTGGAGACAAAAGCAGATAATGTCAAAGTCCTACATCATATCGAGGAACCGGTGTGGGATTTGCACAGAATATGTTGTTGCTAGGGATGGGTAGCTCCAGCTCATTGTCCTGTGCTTTTTCATTTTTTTTTAAGATGTCTAGTTTTTGCTCTTCTGTTTTCCTTTTTAATGAAGAAACTGCATAAATGGCTCCATATGGAGCCTTAAGTTACAAAGTGCAGTCCTGCTGCATTCTGCATTATAGGGTTATTTTCTGTATACTACAAATATTTCTCAATCGCACTTAAAGTAGAAGATAAATGAGGTGTGGGAAGCTCTCATGGGGTAAACTGCTGGAATTTTTCTTCCTCTTCACCTTCCACTTGCCCCTTAGCAATAAGTTGTGTAGAATGATCCTCTGCGTGGGACCACAAAAGCTCCGTTCATCCCCACTCTCAAAGAACAATTGCCACCAAAAAAGGCACAAAGATCAAAGAGACTCGCCCAATAAGTGTTCTCAAGACAGAGTAAATGGGCAGGGTGAACTCCAAGAAAGACCGTGGGGTGAGGGGGCCTTGTGACAAACACACTATTTCACCACAGCTTGTTGTCTACATTTCCTCTAAGGTTCTTAGCCATCAGCCTTGGGGAATCACGAATGAATAACTCGACTACTGCATTAAAGGTTGACATCATTCCTCTGTTTGCCAGTCACAGATGAGCTAATTCACATTGTAGAAGTAACATATCACAGTGGGACTAACGTGCCTGTGGCCAGATTGCAGCATACACATAATGTTTCTAGATCTGTTGCAGCAGACACCTCTTCTGTTGGTTTGCTTCTTCCCAAGTTTTTAATTCTCTTTGAACTAGTTTCTTTCTAATGGCCCTGATCTATATCTAATACGTTGCCCGAGTTTGTGTTGATGGCATCTTTATGTTTTTGATAGAGTCTTTTAGGCCTTTAGACCTTTTTTCTGCTTTGTACCAAAATGTAATGATGATATCCCCACGCCACCCCCAGTTTAGAACATGATGGGTCCAATAATTTTTTTTTAAATAAAATGTTGGAGCCTGTAGTCTTTGAATAATACTGAAGATTCTAGGAACAACTCTCTGTTACTATTACATCATAAAAAATAACTGCTACTGGTTGAATTTGGATTAATGATAAACATAGTTCATGATAAAGTTGTTCATTAAAATTAATATCACAAAGATATATATTCTTTCATTAAAACTTAGAGTAGGAGCTTCCCTGGTGGCTTAATGGTAAAGAATTGGCCTGCCAATGCAGGAGAAACAGGTTTGATCCCAGGTCTAGGAAGAGCCCACATGCCACGGAGCAGCTGAGCCTCTGCACCACAGCTACTGAGCCTGTGCTGTAGAGCCCCAGAGCTGCAATGATTGAAACCCGAGTGCCCCAGAGCCTGTGCTCTGCAACAGAAGCCTGAGCACCACAATGCAGTAGCCCCCACTCACTGCAACAAGAGAAAGCCTGCATGAAACAATAGCAGTTGCTGCCCAGCGCAGCCAAAAATAAATAATTTTTAAAAATTAGCAAGTAGAACTAATTTCCAGTTCTGTGGGATAATAGAGGGGCTTCCCTGGTGGCTCAGAGGTTAAAGCGTCCGCCTGCAATGCGGGAGACATGGGTTCGATCCCTGGGTTGGGAAGATCCCCTGGAGAAGGAAATGGCAACCCACTTCAGTATTCTTGCCCGGAGAATCCCATGGACAGAGGAGCCAGGTGGGCTACAGTCCACGGGGTTGCAAAGAGTCGGACACGACTGAGCGACTTCACTCACTCATGGGATAATAGAGACGCTGTTGCAAAATGGTTTGTATTATTTGACATAGCACTCTTCATCCAAATTTTTACACTTTACATTTTTGCTGAGGAACTGTCCTTGAGATCCCTGGGGATGAGTGAAGCCTTTCTTTTGAACAGAGTTAGATACACTGGCATTCTATTGAATCTGGTGAGTGAGAGTGGGGAAGCTCCTGTGCATTACATGGAATTTATTTAATGCTCAGTCAGTCTCTGAACCCTCTGATTTGCAACACATTATTACTCATTGACGATAAGTCATTAGAAACACCAGTTAGAAACTGGGAAGAGGCGCATTTTTCTAACACTTTGAAATATTTTGGATTTTAAAACAATGAAGTGTAGTGTCTGCTATTTAAAGTTTTATATTTTGTTTGTGGTAGCAAGCACCTTTGGACTTGTTGCTAAAAGTTCTTATTGTTAGATCCTAATTTGGATGCTCTGCTTAGATTGTGACAAACTGTTTTTTCCTTAGAATTTTTAAAAGCACAGACCTGGGGGTCCTGCTGTTCAGAATTTGCTTTTTCCTCCGTAAGATTCTTAATGAAGCCATGTGATTTGATTTTCTTTAAACAGGTGATGATGTAAAACCTAAAGATTACATTGTTGCACTTCAGCACCCTGTGACCACTGACATTAAGCATTCCATAAAAATGTTTGAATTAACATTGGATGCACTTATCTCATTTAACAAGCGGACCCTAGTTCTGTTTCCAAATATTGATGCAGGTAATTGAACTTGAAAATATGCCACCTACCTTTCCAGTTGTTTCTATCATGTCTTCTTTTGACTGACATTCCTGTCCTGCTCATCTTATCATTGAAGGCCATTCTATTCTGAAATGTATTCTGATTTTCAAAGGGTCATGACCAATTTTTCAGTAGATTGAAGAGTTTGTGATATTATTGTCAAGTCTAGTAGAAACTTAATAGGAAAGAAATACTTCTAAATCTCCATTCTGTATTTTCATGTTTAGTCTCTTCCCTCCAGTTTCTATTCATGAGAAAATGCAGTAGCCAAGAGATATAAACCTTAGAAGCTGAGCGTCTCTTGGAAACTAGTGATCCCACTGACCACAGTAGAATAGCCATCAGTTATTTCTTGTGAAAAATTTGCCTTTATCTTGTAAACCATTTAACTGTTGGTTCTTTCCATAGGGAGCAAAGAGATGGTTCGAGTGATGCGGAAGAAGGGCATTGAGCATCATCCCAATTTTCGTGCAGTTAAACATGTCCCATTTGACCAGTTTATACAGCTGGTTGCCCATGCTGGTTGTATGATTGGGAACAGCAGCTGCGGGGTACGAGAAGTTGGAGCTTTTGGAACACCTGTGATCAACTTAGGAACACGTCAGATTGGAAGAGAAACAGGTATTTACCTTTATCTTTCAGCTGACTAGGCTTACTACATTTCTTTGCATTGTTACAGGTATGCATGTATCAGTGCTGTCATATGTGTTTATGAATAAATGAGTAAATGAGGTTAATGACCAACTGTAGCCTAAAACCTGTAGATAGCACACATATTATCAAAGTCTTAGGGCCCTACTTGTATTTTTATTGTCTTTGTAATAGCAGAGCTAAAAGTTTCTTAGTTAATTATGGTCTTCAATAGTTGTGTTTGAGAATGTGATTGAATGTTTAAGTATATGAATGCTAGCCTTTCATCTTCCTGGGTCCAGTAAAATGAAGGGAATCAACAATACCCTTACACTCTTGGTTTGAGCAGTGGGGGTTCTCTTTCCTGATATGGAGGACCCTGAGGAAGGAACAGCTTGAGAGGGGGTAGAATTAAGAGTTCTCTGTCCTGCGCTTAGTTGTGTCTGACTCTTTGCGACCCCCATGGCCTGTAGCCCTCCAGGCTCCTCTGTCCAGGGGCACTCTCCAGGAATACTGGAATGAGTTGCCATGCCCTCCTCTAAGGGATCTTCCCAACCCAGGTCTCTCGCACTGCAGCTGGATTCTTTACTATTTGAGCCAACAGGGAAGCCCAAGAATACTGGAGTGGGTAGCCTATTCCTTCTCCAGGGAAACTTCCCGACCCAGGAATTGAACCAGGGTCTCCTGCATTACAGACGGATTCTTTACCAGCTAAACCACCAGGCAAGCCCAAGAGTTCTCTGATGGCCATGTTAAGTCTGAAATGCCTTTTAGATATTGGAGTGGAGATGGCGGGTTAGCACTTATATTGTTCCAGGAAGAACTGAAATTGAAGATACAAATTTGAGAGTGATTGGCAAATGGGTGGTGTTAGTTAGGATATCAGTTCAGCTGCTGTAACAGACACCAGAAAACAGTGCCTCAAATAGATTTTGTTTCTCACTGATAAGTCATCAGAGATTTAACTTCCATCTACCTTTTTTTTTTTTCTGTCTTCTTGATGGTTGCTTCAGCTCTTGCTGTCACTTGACACACTGGCACATTTTAGCCATTGGGAAAGGAGGAGAGAGGAAGATATCCTTCCCTCTAAAAGCACAATTTGGAAGTTGCAAGTATTTCTTCCTACATCTTAGAATGTTGTCACGTGGCCACATCCAAGGGAAGCTGAAAAATATGTATAATCTTCAGCTGGGTGATCAGATGTCAAACTAAAAATTCTGCTACTGGTACAAAGGATATTGAGGATAATGGCACAGTCTGTCAGGAATGATAATGACATTTAAAACCAAGGGATGAAATGAGATTACCCAGGGGGGAACATGTAAATAGGGAAGAGAATGGAGCCCAAGACCAACCTCTGGAGTCTTTCTGATGAGGAGGGAAGAGCCAGGAAGAAAGACTGAAAAGGAACTGCCAGAAAATCAGGAGTGTGATATCGTTAAAGCCCAGAAAAGAAAGGGTTTCAAGGAGATGGTGCTGAGTGATGCTGAGAGTTCAAGTAAGACATGAACAGAGAATTGAACACTGGATTTGGCACCAGGGTCATCTAGCAAAAGCAGTGTGTCCTTTCTGCCACCACACTTACATAAACACATGCCCTCCATCCTTTCCTTCTTACCTTCTTTACATTGGAGGGTGTGGGGTATGGGGTCACCCCTGCCTGTCCATTGCTTAGCCTTCTGTGTTCTAAATCCCTACCCTCCTGCCTTCACAAGGACTATCAGTCATCCTTTCTCTTCCATGTTGCTTCCTTAGCATTTAAACATGCCTAGACCTCTGGTATGTTAAAACTACAAAACCACCCCCTTCTCTGACCCCACACCTCTCCCAGCCACCACCCTTCTGCTCTGCTCTTCCTCATAGCCAAGTCTGTTGAAAAACATGTCATTGTCACTGTATTTACTTCCTCAAATTAGTCAGAAAATGTATGGAGAGAATGTGACTGCATCAACAGCTGACTGGCTAACTGACTGATACCCTGGCCTGACCAGATCCAGCAACTGGCTGAGTAGAGGGAAGTCAGGGCAGGTGGAGAGAGTGGGTGTGCTGGATGACTTTATGAGTGACAAGTTGATACTGGACTAATTAACTTATTTATTTCAATAAAGAAACCAAAGTTTTATTTATTCTCTTTGGGAATAAAGGAATCTATGCCCCTCAAGTATTTGATATATGGAAATATTGCTGAGAGTGCTTGCAAAGGTATAAAGTAAGAAAAGTTCATTTCTCTAATGAAGACGACTTATTTGAAGCCTTCTGGGTTCAGGACTAATTATGAGCACAACACACTGCTCATTTCTGTCTTCTCTGGTTTCTCCCACTTCTGAATCACCATGACATCACTGGACTTAACCTAGGCGAGAATGTCCTTCACGTCCGGGATGCTGATACCCAAGACAAAATATTGCAAGCATTGCACCTTCAGTTTGGTAAACAGTACCCTTGGTGAGTGTATACTTTTAAAGTGATTTAAAAGGGATTTGCCTTGGGCACCATTTTCAAGCTGTTTATCCTAACAGCATTCTCATTCTGCATTCTTAGGGGTCCCTGTCTGCTGGTGCGATAGGGCTTGTTAATACCCGCTATGACTCTACCAAGGGTTCCAGTGGAGAATAATTTATTTGTCTTAGTTAATTAATGTAGCACTTCTATCAGGAAATATTGCTTTAGCCTATTTTGAATTTCTGTAAGTATTAGAAAATAATGTAACTGATTTTCTTTAAAAATTTTCTTTCAGCATTTTAATTTAGACTGTCCTTTCTGTTTCAAATTAAAGATGTTTTCCTTTACTTGAAACTTTTTCCCCATAAAAGTAAAGATAAAAAGCAAAAAAATACTTTTTATTATCCAAAGCTATGATATATTGGCTTAAAAGAGGTAATTTTCCATTGATCTTATTGGAATTTTGTTAATGATATCTCAGGCTGGAAATAGCTGTATTTCAATCAACAGTAGTTTTAGATATTCCACTGATAATATGAAGGTACTTAATTAAGTGTTGCTGAAGAGATCCAGGTGTTGTTTTATATTTTAAAGGGAAAAAGCCCAAACTATTAATTACTTGAAGTTTCAGATTCCAATAATACCATGTCCTCCATATAATTTAATATGTGCAAGAGAAACATTTAATTTAGTTGACTTTTGGACATTGCAGTTCAAAGATATATGGGGATGGAAATGCTGTTCCAAGGATTTTGAAGTTTCTCAAATCTATTGATCTTCAAGAGCCACTACAAAAGAAATTTTGTTTTCCTCCTGTGAAGGATAACATCTCTCAAGATATTGACCATATTCTTGAAACTCTAAGTGCCTTGGCTGTTGATCTTGGCGGGACAAACCTCCGAGTTGCAATAGTCAGCATGAAGGTAAAATAACACCTAAGGTTATAACTTTATATCTCACATGAGTAGTTGATTTTCTTAAAATATGGTTGGAAGGTGGGACTATAAACATACATAAGAGCTTGTAATCATTTGCCAATAGTATTGACTTATAGGTCCATTACAATGCTTGTCTTACTATTCACTAACATTTTAAAGAGGTAAAATTCTCAAGGAATTCAAGTTTGTAGATTTGAGCTGACAATGGGAGACCCATTAGACACCAGAGAGGGCATCTACCATGCAGGAGACCTGAGATTCTATACTCAGTAACAGCCTGGAGCATGAAGCATGGAGCATGTTGATTACTCTCACTGCCCTGGGGAGGGTATCTTCAGATGGTGAGGGGAGTTGCTTCTCCTCTGGCTCATGATTTTAGTTGAGTTCAGCATAAGTTCAGTCTCTTAAGCAAACCAGCACCATAACGTTGACAGAGCCTTTATAAAACACCAAAACGTCCGTGATAAAATAATCTTTGATGATGTAACAAGGAAGAATAAAGTTACCAGAAAAATCTTTGAAACATTATAGGTGTATGACGTTTCAGGAGTCCATGAGAAATATAAAGGACTTTAAACCCAAAGTCGTTTAGATCAATTTTTAAAAAGGCAAAACAAAACACGATTTTATCTAGTGAAGCCAAAGGGCCTCCTTTATAAAATTTGGGGGGGTGCCACACTGCGTGGCTTGTGGGATCTCAGTTCCCTGACTAGGAATTGAATCCAGGACCTTGGCAGTAAGAGTGTGGAGTCCTGATCACTGAACTGCCAGGGAATTCCTATAAAAGTTATTAATAAGCCTGTCCCTCCCTCCCCTCCTCCTCTCTTTCCCACCCCTCGGAGAGGAGCTGCACTTGAGGCTGCTCCCTGCTGGGCCCCGCCCAGCCTCCTTCGCGCAGGAACGCGTCCCTGCAGCCCCCAGCCAATGGCAGGACAGTAGCCGCCTGTCAGGGGTCGCGAAGGGCTGAGGCAGACGCGGCGGCTCCCGGGCCTCAGAGAGTGGGTGTCTCCAGAGGCCATGGGCTACCCCGAGGTGGAGAGCAGGGAGTGCCGTGGGAACGCGGGAGCCAGGGCTGTGGCTGTCGCGGGCCCCAGCCCGGCGGGCGAAGGGAACAGCTGCCGGCTCTTTCTGGGTTTCTTTGGCCCTCTCCCTGGCCCTCCCCGGGCTGACGTTGTGCTGCTACCTAGAATTGCGCTCCGAGTTGCGGCGGGAACGGGGAGCTGAGTCCCGCTTCAGCGGCCCCGGTACCCCTGGCACCTCGGGCACCCTGAGCAGCCCCGGTGGCCTCGACTCCAACGGTCCCATCACCCGCCACTTCGGGCAGCGGTCCCCGCAGCAGCAGCCGCTGGAACTGAGAGAAACTACGCTCCCCCAGACTCCCAGGATGGGCACCAGATGGCCCTTGTGAATTTCTTCATCCGTAAAGAAAAGTCATACTCTGAAGAGGAAAGTAGGCGTGTTCGCCGCAATAAGAGAAGCAGAAGCAGTGAAGGAGCAGATGGGCATCATAGGACAGTGGTTGATGCAGGGGCGCCAGCCACTCTCCACAGCAGATGTTGCCAAAACAACAGCAGAAGTCACCCTGGGGCCCCTTTAATGGGACAGGGTGAGAACTCCATGACTCCAGCTAGGTAGGGTCTACAAGTCCATTGTCAGCCTCAAAAAATTACAGAAGATAGACCTTCCCCTTTCATCTTTCCAATAAAGTTTTTTTGGGTTTACATCTCTCAGGGGGATTTGAGGCAGGAGGCAGATAGCCCCCAGGGTACAACAATTGGAGATTCATTCTCTATGGACTGAAATCCCAAGACAAGGATATCAAGACAGTTAAGGCAGAAGGCTGAGCCCTGCCCAGACCACATACTTTCCCTGACCACACATGTGCAGAAAAGCCTCCTTGCAAGTCAAAGGGGAAGCAGTGTCAGGATGCTTTACCCAGCTGCCTTTTCTGTAAAATCCATCTCAACTAAGAGATGTGTGTGCACACATGGGAGGATTCTGAGATTATTCCAAATGTGGTCTGTGAACCAGGCAAATCAAAATGATTGGCCAAAGAAAAGCCAGAAGAAATAACCCTTAAAAGTAATTCAAACTGCCCCCAGAGCACGACTTAGTAACTCTCTCTCCCTGAGTCCACCCACCTGTCTATCCAAATATACTGTACTTTTTTTCCCCCTCTTAATAAATACTTTACTTGTTTCATTAAAAAGTTATTAATAGGTAACTTCCTTGGCGATTCCTTCCAAGAATATGCCTGCCAATGCAGGGGACATGGGTTCAGTCCCTGCTTGAGGAAAATTCCACATGCCTTAGGAGCAGCTAAGCCTGTGCACGACTGCTGAGCCCAAGTGCCACAGCAACAAAGACCCAGAGCAGACAAAAGCTAAATAAATTAATTTTAAAAATATTACTAGAAAAATGTTTTCTTAACATATGATGATGATGATGATGATGATGTGAAGTCGCTCAGTTGTGTCTGACTGTTTGCAACCCCATGGACTGTAGCCTACCAGGTTCCTCCGTCCATGGGATTTTCCAGGCAAGAGTACTAGAGTGGGTTGCCATTGCCTTCTCCAGGGTTCTTAACATATATTCCATATCAATGACCAACACCCTCAATAGTGGCAGGTCTAAAGATACTCTTATTAAAATCACATGGAAAAGAAGGATATTTTCTGGAACTTTATTTAACATAATTCTCAGAGTTAGGAAGGGAGTAAAGCAAGGAATGAACAGCAAAAATGGCGATTGTGCACAGGATTAAAAAAAATTTTTACTTATAGATAATATGAATAAACCAACAAGCTTGTAGAATAACACAATTGAGTAAAATGGTTAGGTATTATGATAAATATGTAAGTATCAATAACTTTTACTTACATGAAATTGCAGATAAAGATTTGAGTTTTTCTGTAGGTGAGTATTTATCAACCCTGATTGCACATTATTAGTGTTACACAGAAGCTTTAAAAATTATACGGATGCCTAGTCTCCACACCAGACTAGATAGATGCCAGTCTCTGGGGGTAGGGACCAGGCATCAATATTTGTTCAAAGCTGTCCAGGTGATTCTGATGCACAGTGAAGGTCAAGAAGCACAATGAGATTTGTTTTTAATGACAATCATTAGTGACAGTTTTAACCCTTATAAATGGATAAAAAGCCATTAATGGGCTTCCCTGGTTGCTCAGTGGATAAGAATCCACCTGCCAATGCAGGAGACATGGGTTTGACCCCTGCTCTGGGAAGATCCTACATGCCAGAGCAGCTAAGCCTGTGCACCACAACTATTTAGACTGTGCTCCAGAGCCCGGGAGCTGCAACTACTGAAGCCCTATACTGCCCTAGAGCCTGTGTTCCGCAACAAGCCACCGCAATGAGAAGGCCATGCCCCTCAACTAGAGTAGCCCCAGATCACCACAACTAGAGAAGAAGCCCACACAGCCATAAAGACCCAGCACAGCCAAAAATTAAAAAAAATTTTTTTAAGTCATTAGTAACATAAGAATGGAAAAAGATATCATATTCAGAACAACATAACTTCTAAGAAAAATCTAAACCAGAAAACTATGTGACCTATATAAAGAACATCTAAAGACTGTAAAATAGAAAGCCTTGAAAAATCTCCTGGATGGGAGTGCTGAGTATTTTTAAATGCCAGGAGTTTCCAAATTGAATTGAGTTTAACATAATTTTAGTCAACATTTCAGTGAGGCTTTTTAAAGTTTAACAACATTATTCTGAAATTTACTTAGAAGACACAAGTGGGAAGAGCACAGAAAAAAAATTTAAAAACAAGAATAATTTGGAGGGACTATGCCTGATTGGTATTGAAACATGTCACCAAGCACAGTAATTTAATAAACATCATGGTTCGATACCATTATTGGCTTCAATTATAGGAGATGATTAAAGTTTACTTAGCATTTTTATTTAGTTGCTTCAGTATTTAAACAAGGGAATTTTATCAACCTGAAAGAGTAAAATATGACCTTTTAGTGAAGATGCAGATTAGCCAGCAGAGAGGGCCCATCTGGTTGGCTGTGGAGTTGTCATTGCTTCAGTGGCCATATGCCAGGTTGGCTTCCTGGCAATTAGTTGGGTGTAACCAAGGGCTGGCCCAAGCCAGCAGGGGCTCTCTTCCCAAGCAGTCATCTGAGTCTGCAGTACTGTGCTAAAGCAATGTCTGATTTATCATGAGAAAGGTCAGAGATTCACTGTGTACTCCTCAGCTAAGACCAGTGAGACAGATCTGGTTTTTCTCTTTCAGGGTGAAATAGTTAAGAAGTATACTCAGTTCAACCCTAAAACGTATGAAGAGAGGATTAATTTAATCCTACAGATGTGTGTAGAAGCTGCAGCAGAAGCTGTAAAACTGAACTGCAGAATTTTGGGAGTCGGTGAGATTGTGAATTACATATCCAAGCATGTTCATTCCTGTATACAAAGTTTGCTAGTTCTGATGCATGACGCGGAGCATCAGGTCACTGTCATGTGTGTAGATGGCTCCAGTCCTGTTTGTGGGCCCTCAGCAAACATTGTGAAAATATTGATGGAACTGTCAGTCTATGGGGAGGCACAGGTTTAGCCTTGCAGGCCTTGGTAATGTTTGTTTTAGGAGATCTTGGGTGAATAATTTGTGTTCTAAGCCCAGAAAGTCAGCATAGTCTCCTAAGATTGCTCAACAGAATTATTTTCCTTGTGTTTGTCGTGGAGCTCAGGCATTTCCACAGGTGGCCGTGTAAATCCTCGGGAAGGAATTGTGCTGCATTCAACCAAACTGATTCAAGAATGGAACTCTGTGGACCTCAGAAGCCCCCTGTCTGACACTTTGCATCTCCCCGTGTGGGTAGACAACGATGGCAACTGTGCCGCCCTGGCAGAAAGGAAATTTGGCCAAGGAAAAGGCCTTGAAAACTTTGTGACACTTATCACAGGCACAGGTAAGAGTAGAAAAGGCTGCTTCAGATCTCGGTGTGTGTTGGGCACGTGCCTTTACCTTCAGGCAGTTTTCACCTTCCCTTCCTGCTTCAGTAAGGCCTGAAGGTGAGAGCTGAGAATACCCAGGTCTTTTCTGAGCATGTGCCCGGCCCTCGGCATGAATGTGACCTTCTAAATTGCCAGCAACTGTCAGAGCTCTTCAAAGCCCTTATTCCGCAGAGCTTCTCATTGCTAGTTCCCCAGCCTTTCTTCCCACTCTCTTTGGTTAGTATATTGTTTGTCACAACTATCATCCATTGCCTTAAGCAGTAGAAACTAGTAAGTATATCTTGCCTTTAAATGTCTTTGACAAGTGCCCCTGGGTAGCGTCTCAGCCCTTGGAGAATTCTGAGGGTGAGATAAAGACCAGCCCTTTGAGCTAGTCCTCCAGGAACCACCAAGCAGGTCTAAACAAACCACCACAGTGTTTTAAGAATAGTTCATTCTCCTCCCTCCAGTATTGCCATCCGCACTGGGAATGTAGGCTGCTACTCATGGCCATCACCAAGCTGGGAGGTGAAGGGTAGGGGAGATGGGAGCAGAAAATGCCAGAAATCTCTAAGATTCAGCTGTTTTCTCTCAATTCCCCTGTTTGCTGTAAATGTTTGGTTAGTTTCCAGAGTTCCAAAAAAGTTGATTCTGACAGTTTTTGCTAGTTTATCACTGCTTTAGTGGAGGGGCGGACTTCTGGAGTTCCTACTTTGTCACTTCTGCTGATGTCCCAATTCGTTTTTTAAATGAGGAAACGGATTCAGCTAGTCAGTGTTGGAGGTAACACTTGGTCTCACATGTTTCTCCCTTCAAACCCTGTGTGCTCTTCAACTCCACGTCAGACTCCCTCCCTAAATGGATCACACACTTAGTCTCAGACACAGTTTAACAGTTTGGACATCATTTCCTAGTTGAGAGGAGTGCATGCTCAGCCACTTCAGTCACATCTGACTCTGCGATCCTAGGGGCCATGGCCCGCCAGCCTCCCTCTGTCCATGGGATTCTCCAGGCAAGAATGCTGGAGTGGGTTGCCATTTCTTTCTCCAGTGATAACCTGCAAATTAGAGGAGTGCGGATTGAGGAGTAGGTGCCACAGAAAGTAAGAGAGGGCAACTCTAAAATGCAACACCTATTAAGGCCAAATGCCCTTTCTAACTCCTCAGCTCCATAGAAGGGAGGACTGGAACTCAGCCCTACCAGAAATCAGACCAGACCAGAACCAGAATTCAAGTTCTCTGCCAAGAGGAGGTGATCAGTCTCAAATCCTCAGCTCAGGCTGAGGGCCCTTAGACCAGATTCCTGTGTCCAGGACCGGGGGACTAGAAAAACAGGGAAGGATAGGAAGAGTTAAGGAGAGGAGAGAAGGAAGAGGGAGAGAGGTCAATAAAGTCTCTTGTTCCTTACCAGTCGGGGCACTCTGACCAGTTGTCCGCGTCAGGAGGAGACCAGGGACAAAAGGGTCCCAGTTGCGGCCGCTGGGTCTGGTCCATTTGCAGGCAAGCTGGCCCCTGAGTACCCCAAGTGGTCAGCATGTCAGTCTCAGCGAAGAAGAGTCCCACCAGAGTCACCATTTGTTGCAGAAAGGGGGACCTCTTCCAGGACCCGAAACTGGGCTCTTGTCTAACACTCAGAAATGAATTGTCCAAGGAGACACATGTGCTGACAAAGCAAGAGATTTTATTGGGAAAGGGCACCCGGGTGGAGAGCAATAGGGTAAGGAAACCCAGGAGAACTGCTCTGTTTAAGAAAGCAGGTGTTAAAAAAGCAGGTGGTATATGAAACCTTTTAAAAGATTATCTTATCTCGGATTTCCCCCAAAGCAGAGCCTGAGGCAAGGAGTTTGGTGTGGGTATTTTATTTTAGAGGTGATTCTGAGACACAGGATGGCAACCCACTCCAGTACTCTTGCCTGGGAAATCCTGTGGATGGAGGAGCCTGGTAGGCTGCAGTCCATGGGGTCGCACAGAGTCAGACAGGACTGAAGCAATTTAGCAGCAGCTGAGACACAGGAATGAGGCGGTGGGAAGAGTGGAGCAGAGCTGGAGTACCACTAGAAGATGCATTATCAAAGCTGCCTTGGAAGCCTGTAGAATCTCCCCAGAGCTGTCCACTACGTCTGCTGGCTCCTGTCTCTCCTTGTGGAAGGTTGCCTCTGGGCAATGTGCTTCCATGGCTGCTGGCTCTTACTTGAGTGCTAGAGAAGACCTTGGTGAGAACCAAGCTGAAATCACAGTGATTCCAAGCAGATCCAACACTGGGCATCAGAGGATCACTAAACATTTCCATCCAAAAGGATTCCAGATGAAGTTTTGGTACTTAGTAAAGTTTTAGCTATTTAAGGAAGTAGGCACCATACAGGACCTCACATTTCAAAGTCTGCTAACAGAAGAGGCGTCGCCATAGCTTGGGTTTCTGTTTCAGGTGCAGAGCCATTTCAGTGATTGTCGTCTCTCACTATAGGGATCGGGCGGGGGATTGTCCACCAGCATGAACTGATCCACGGCAGCTCCTTCTGTGCTGCAGAGCTTGGCCACATTGTGGTGTCCCTGGATGGGCCTGACTGTTCCTGTGGAAGCCATGGGTGTATTGAAGCATATGCCTCTGGAATGGCCTTGCAGAGGGAAGCAAAAAAGCTACATGATGGTGGGTTTCTTTCATCTGAGGGATAAATAGCCAAGTGGTAGATATTTTCGAAGTAAATATCCAAAAAGAGGTGAATGCTGGAAGCCAGAACTTTCAAGCTTTTCACTCTCTAGAGGAAAATCAGGACTCCACATACTGAAGCTCAAAGCCTCTCTGGTCCTGACCCCATTAACATTCTTCTTCTCCAGCAGTGGACAGGGACTAGGGTCTTGAGCTCCAGGAGAGCAGGGGAGATTTCTTTCATTTTTGTCTTCTCAACCCCTAGCACAGGTTGGGTATCTTAATACAGATTTAATGTAGAAATAAATGGATAAACATAAAATTTTTCAAGTCTGAGCGGTCTTTTGAATTACAGCTGTTTCTGGACATGTTATAAAAATCAGGATGGTTTCCAGTCTAATATAAGAGGGAATCATTTAATATCATTATTATATGGTGTGTCAAGTGCAATGAGAATGATGGCCAAGGAATATAGATGCATATAGGAAGGACACCAGTGTCCTCTCCTGCCCTCTCCATACAGGGAAGGGAGCATTAGGCTGTCTAGTGGAAAGTCAGAGGGTAAATGGAATACAGGGATCCGATGCTCAAGAGAAGTGACGGGGCTGGACTTTGAATCCTTGGCATTGAGGTGGTTATTAAGCCTGTGAATGAGATTTGGAGTGAGATGAACTGAGGGTGGAATCCTGTGAAACATCAGTACTGGTAGACAGGGAGGGAAACCAGGAAAGGGTAAAGCCACAGGAACCAAAGAGGGAGTGGTTCAGGGAGAGAGTGGTGGGTAGTGTCAAGTGCTGAGCAGAAGGAAACCAGCAAGTTCATTGGTTTGATCCTGAGGAAGGACCCCAATTGAAGCCCTGAAAACAGTTGATTTTCCACCTCATTTTTATCATCACCCCCACTAAGAATAAATGCTTAGACACTTTTTCCTAGTCATTCTACCCCATGAAACTTGAATACCACAGATACATTGGTTGTTTAAGTACTCTCTGTATAAAATTTTTTTGCCTCTAAGAATCAGTTTTTGCCCCCATGGGGATAAATGCTCATCTTAAAGAAGTTTGGTCAGGTAGTGGGAGCAAAAAACTAACTATCCTGAGTAGGAGGAAGAATGCCTTGAGGGCGAGGCATCTGGGTGCCGTCATGGGTGGAGAGGAGACAGTGAGGGTGCAAGGAGATATGGGAGCAGAAGTGGGGCTTGAGAATCCAGGAGAGGATCCGGGGAGGAGCCCGTACAGGCCCTGGGGCGGCAGGGAGGAGTGAGCTGCTAAGCCCAGGTAGGGGTGTAAGGACCCAACCCTGTTTATAGGCAGGGGCAGGAGAGTAAAGGGAGTTCCTGCCTGGAGGTGGCCTCTCCCTAAGAGGCCAGAGATACTGACAGTGGGGGCAGGGATAGACCATCTGAGGAGATAAAGGCTGAGAAGGGCCCTGAAGGGGACTGGCAGAGTGGGCAGGGCAGCTGTGAGAGCCCCTGAAGATAGGAAGCCCCCAGCTTTTGTCTAGGTAGCCGTCTTCTTGGTTGGGATTTTCTCCCATCAGAGATGGAGTAACAGCCGATGAGGAGGGAGAGTGATCTAGGTTGGTGACTTGGCAGCGTTGGGGCAGAGGACAGGGACTGTAGATAACAGTAATGTATACATTCATGTAGCATTTCCTTCTGCCAGCACTTGGAATTCTGCTAGGGTAGGTATCATTACCCTAGTCTTAGAAGAGAAACGCGTGGAGGTGACGCATGTGGGCAGGGTAGTGCAGCCAGCGGGGGCGGATCTGACAGCTGAACCCAGGTCCGTCAGCTTCGGAGGCGCTGGGCCTTCCTGCTGCTGTGGGGCACTGGCAGCAGCCTTGCATCTCAGCTAGACAAGGAAGGAGATGAATGCAGAGGAGTGCTGATAATTTGCAGGAAAAAACACTTCACGCCTGTTTAATACGGAATGGAGAAGCGAGGGAGGATTTTCTAAAGTTTTGGATGATGTATAACCAGGCAGCAAAGGCTTTTTTGGCAGATGTAGTATATGGATATTTATGATGGCTGAAAAGTGTGAGAAAAGATGATCATCGTCCCACCTGGGGGCCTGCTGACAACAGACACAGTGCTAAGTGTGGCCTTCCCACGGGCTGCCGCAGCTTGTGAATGACTGCTACTCCTTCTTGCCTCTGCCCAAACAGAAGACCAGCTCTTGGTGGAAGGGATGTCAGTGCCAAAGAGACGAAGCTGTGGGCGCACTCCATCTCATCCAGGCTGCAAAACTCGGCAACGCGAAGGCCCAGAGCATCTTGAGAACAGGTGAGCACACAGCTCTGGGCAGCTCTGCCTGGGGGCAGCCCAGAGCTCCCGCAGGTGCCCAGCTGACCTCAGGACCAGTGCCCATCATGTTTGTCCAGAGGTAATTCTTCTGTTTACTGAGACAACAAGGAATTGCATTCAAGGTATTTGGTAGCATTGCCTTTTATTTTTTGATTGGAGTATAAATGCTTTACAGTGTTGCACTATTTCCTGCTGTACAACAGTGTAAATCAGCTCTAAGTATATACATATATATATATATCCCCTCCCTCCCACTTCCCCCATCACAGAGCACCGAGCTGGGCTTCCCAGCAGCTGTCTGTTTTACACATCGTAGTGTATACGTGTCAATTCGTCCCACCTTCTCCCCTCCCCGACCCCGTGTGTCCACAGATCCATTCTGTCTGCACTTCTATTCTTGCCCTGCAAATAGGCTCATCAGTACCATTTTTCTAGATTCCATATGTGTGTTAATATATGATATTTTTCTCTTTCTCACCTCACTCTGTATGACAGACTCTAGGTTCATCCACATCACTACAACTGACTCAATTTAGTTCCTTTTTATGGCTGAGTAATATTCCATTATATTTATGTGCCACAATTTCTCTATCCATTTATCCGCTGATGGACATTTAGGTTGCTTCCATGTCCTGGCTGATGTAAATAGGGCTGCAGTGAACACTGGGGTACATGTGTCTTTCCGATTATGGTTTTCTCAGGGTATAAGCCCAGTAGTGGGATTGCTGCGTCATGTGGTAGTTTTATTTTCAGTTTGTAAGGAACTTCTACTGTTCTCCATATTTAATTTTTTAAAGACCTTCCTTACTGTTCTCTGTAGTGGTTGTATCAATTTGTATTCCCACCAACTGTGCAAGATTTCCTTTTCTCCACACCCTCTCCAGCATTTATTGTTTGTAGACTTTTTGATGATGGCCATTCTGACTGGTGTGAGGTGACACCTCATTGTAGTTTTAATTTGCATTCTGCAGTGATGCTGAGCATTTTCTTGTGTGCTCACTGTCCATCTGTATGTCTTCCTTGGAGAAATGTCTGTCTAGGTCTTCTGCCCATTTTCTGGTTGGGTCATTTGTAGCATTGTCTCCCGCTCCCTTTTGTGTCTGTCGGGTCTTCGGTGCTGCTCAGGCTCTCTCTAGTTGCAGTGAGGCTTTTCATTGCAGTGGCTTCTCTGGGCACAGTGCGGGCTCCAGGGCACACGGGCTCCAGTAGTTGCAGTGCATGGGCTTAGCTGTGGCTTATGGGCTCCAGAGCACAGGCTCAGTAGTTGTGGCACATGGGCCTAGCTGCCCTGGGGCACGTGGAATTTTCCCACATCAGGGATCGAACTTGTGTCCCTTGCACTGGCAGGCGGATTCTTAACCACCAGATCACCAGGAAAGTCCATAAAGAGCTTTAAAAGCACTACTTCCCATGAGGCTGCATAGGTGAACTATTCCTGGCTAGTGCCCTTTTTCACATTCCTCTTTGACTTTGGATTGGGCTCTCTCCCAAGAACTTATTTTAATTTTTGTTTTCCTGTAGCTGGAACGGCTTTAGGTCTTGGGGTTGTGAACATCCTCCACACTATGAATCCTTCCCTTGTGATCCTCTCTGGAGTCCTAGCCAGTCACTACATCCACACTGTCAAAGACGTCATCCGCCAGCAAGCCTTGTCCTCGGTTCAGGGCGTGGACGTGGTGGTTTCAGATTTGGTGGAACCTGCTCTGCTCGGCGCCGCCAGCATGGTTCCTGGACTACACGACTCGCAGGATCTACTAGGCCTCCCAGGAATGCACGAGGACAGAGACTCGAGAGCGCCTTGGTGGAGGTCAGGTTGTCTTCTAGATGAGCACTTCTTATTAGGCAATCTGGCAGGTGACTACGGCAGAGAAGCTTTTGCTTTTAGTCTCCTCTTCCAAAGTCAGTTTTCCCAACCTGATTTTGTAGATGCTGCTCCTCCTGGGGTTATTTCAGCTCAAAGCTTGTCATACTCTTCTGTGCCAAAAGGAGCTACAACAGTAGCCAAGGACGCCTTAGGACTCCATTTACTAGATGTACCACTCAGACCTGCAGGCCTTGCTTGGGGTGGGACCTTGATACTGGAGTTTTGAGTTATTAATCCTTCCTCCTCTGACCCTAAATTCAGAACACAGAAAGGGATCTAGTCAGGGAATGGAAGGAAATCTCACCACAAAAGGCTTAAGTAAACTCTTAAAAAGCAGTTTATTGAGTATTTTTAAAGTGCACAATTTGGTAAGTTTTGACATCTATATGAAATCATGGCCACAATCAAGACATCAGGCGTCTCTCTCACTGCCATACGTTACTTGCTGAAAGGTGTCGTTTGCTATTACTCTCTCAGAATCTTGAGCAACTGTAGATCAGAGGTCTGAATTACAGTGGCCTTAGTGACCTTGTCCTTATCTTCTTAAGGACCGCTGAAAAGCCACTAGGACTTAGTCTCTGAAAGATTAACCATCCCAGAAGGATCTTTGCTACTGAGAACAGACACGTCTCTCTCTAGTAGCTTTTCACATTGTGTTGAATATGACTGGAGTACTGATAAAGGCAGTGTTTATTGTGTGTTACATACCTAGAGCCCTGGTGGCTCAGACTTATCATCTGCCTACAAAGCAGGAGATCTGGGTTCAATCCCTGGGTCGGGGAGATCTGGAGAAGGAAATGGCAACCCACTCCAGTATTCTTGCCTGGAGAATCCCATGGATGGAGGAGCCTGGGAGGCTATGGTCCATGGGCTCGTGAAGAGTCAGACATGACTGAGCGACTTCACTTTTGCCTAGAGCCCACATCTGTGAATCTGGATTCTGGCTAAGTAAGATTCCATGTTTGTATTGGTGTCAAGATGCAGAGGCCAAGGTTCTTGCTATCAATTTCAACCTGGAGGAATTACTAATAGCCACCACTTATTAAGTGCCTACTGTGTACCAGGCTCTGAACTTGGTGCTTCATATATATTATTCTAAATTCTCACAACCAGTAAGGTAGGTGTTTTAATTCCCATTTTATAGAGCCCCAAACTAAGTCTTAAGTGGTGTGCCTAGAACCACATGGCTAATGAGTCTTAAAGATAAGGTTTGAGGTAGGTCCCTCTGTGCTTTTTCTGCTAAGCTACACAACCTCTAGTCATATCAAAATCTTCCAAAGTAAAAATGCATTCTGATTTACTCCAGGCTACCAAAAGCTTTCACAAGAATATCTCAGTAGTAAATGAATTGATTTATCCTTGACACTATCTCTCAGTGGTGAATTTAATAAAATATTCTTGTATGCTGTGGAAATTTTGCCAATATAGTATTTCATCTAGTGACAGGTTTTTATGGGTACTTTTAGACAATCTATAGATTAGCATATGTTTTCAGATTTATTTTAGGAAAACCTGAAGGTTTCTACAACATATTATTTCACTTGTTCACATGTAAAGGAATTAAGACTGTATTTGAATTCCCTGCTTCCTGGTGGGTTAATGTGAAAAGATAGGTTGGCTGATTTCCTAGAACTCTGTCAGCTCTGAAATAGTCTCCAGGTCCTGGTTGAAACATTCCATGTTGATTCCTGGGAAGGAAGCTTGTTGGCTTGGCCATCAGTGTCTGGGGCCAGTCAGCGTACTGTGAAGGGGCATCTGTTCCTTGGTGAAATGTACAACCACTGTATATACCAGACAGTTGCATTGCTATCAAGTTCCATACCAGGTATTTGGAAGAATGGTACTAAATCTATAAAACCAGGTCTCAGTTTTTATTAAATTCATGGAAAGGCTAATATATTCCAACATAATTATTACAACTAGCTAAAATGATCACATCTTAATTTATTTTAATGTAAATATTTTTATGTTACTGTTCTGAGCCAAATTCTAAAGAAAAAATAAATTATTTCTTTGTGGAAATCCTGACATTTTTCTATTTTGTTTTGTTCTCAATTAGCTCATTAGCTAAAAACATTTCCCTCCCCAAGAGATTTGTTATACTGCTTACTATCTGAAGGTCATATAACTTCTTTAAGGTATTTAATATTGACTTAACAGTCCCCCCAAAAACCTTGTTAATAGAAAGCATTGTTATGTAACTTAAAAATATATATATTGCAAAATGATCACTGCACTGTTCAACTAACATCATCACAGTCCATAGTTAAAAGTTTTTTTCCTTGTGATAAGGACTTTTAAGATTGATTTTTAGTAGCAACTTTCAAATATGCCTTATGGTGTTATCAACTATAGTCGCCATGCTGTATGTTACATCCCTGTGACTTATTTTATAACTGGAAGTTTGTACCTTTTAACCCTCTACACCCATTCCCCACCTCCCAACCCCGTCTGTGGCAACCACCAATCTGTTCTCTGTGAGCTAGGTTTTGTTAAGATTCCACATAGCACTTAGATCATATGGTATTTGTCTGTCTTGGTCTGATGTTTTACTTATTTAGAATAATGCCCTCAAGGTCTATCCATGTTTCACAAATGGGAGGATTTCATTTTTTTAATGGCTGAATACTATTCTGTCATCTATATTTACACCAGATTTTATCCACTCATCTGTGGATGGACACTTAGGTTGTTTCTGTTATCTTGACTGTGTAAGTAAGGCTGCATATGCCTCTTGGAGTTCAATGCTTTTGTTTTCTTTAGATAAATACTCAGAATTGGAATTGCTGGATCATATGGGAGTTCCATTTTAAATTTTTTGAGGACCCTCTATACTGTTTTCCATAGTGGCTGAACCAGTTTACATTCTCAGCAACAGTGCGCAAGGGTTCCCTTTCTCCTCCTTCTCTCCAACACTTATTTCTTGTCTTTTTGACAACAGCCATCCTAAGAAATTTGAGGTGGTATCTCATTGTGGTTTTCATTTTCATGATTAATGATACTGAGCACCTTTTTCATTTACCCACTGGCCAGCTGTATCTCTTCTTTGGATAAATGTCTATTCAAATCCTCTGCTCATTTGTAAATTGTCTTCATGCTATTGAGTGTACAAGTTCTTCATATATTTTGGATATGAACCCCTTATTGTATGTATGATTTGTAAATATTTTCACCCTTTCAGTAAGTTGTCTTGTTGATAGTTTTCATTTTGCTGTGCAGAAGTTTTTTTGTTTGATGTAGTCCTACAAACTGACCATATACATGTGAGTTTATTTCTGGACTCTATTCTGTTTTGTTGATCCATGTGTCTGTTTTTATGCCAATTATTGTTTTGATTACTATAACTTTGTAATACGATTTGAAATCAGGGAGAGTAATGGTATTGTATCAGCTTTGTTCTTTCTCAAGATTGCTTTGGCTATTCAGGTCATTTGTATTTCCATACAAATTTTAGGACTGTTTTATTTTTGTGAACAAAATGCCATTGGAATTTTGATAGGCTACATTAAACCTGTAGATTGCTTTGAATAGTACAGACATTTTAACAGTATTAACTCTTCCAGTCCATGTTTAAATTTCTTTCACTGGTGTCTGATAGTTTTTAGTGGTAATATTTCTTCCTAGGTATTTTATTTTTTGATGCAGTTGTAAATGGGACGGTTTTAATTTCTCTCCCTGGCAATTTGTTATTAGTATACAGAAATGCAACAAATTTCTGTAATTGTTTTTTAACTCTACAACCTAATTCATTTATTAGTTATTGGTAACAAAGAGTTTAGTCATGTCATCTGCAAATAGTGACAGTTTTATTTCTTCCTTTCCAATGTGGGTATTTTTTTTTCTTGCTTAAGTGCAGTAACTAAATGCTGAGCACCACTGAGTTCTTGGACCAACTCCTTCCTTTTATGAAGCCCCACGTGGGTACTGTAGGCATTAGAGACAATTCAAAGTTACCACTGCTGAGTAACAAACCACCTCAAAACTTAAGAGGCTTAAACAGTAATCATTTTTTCTCATGGCTTCTGTGGGTCAGGAACTTTGGAAAGGCTCTGCCTGGCAATTCTGACTCAGGGCATCTGATGTGCTTGCAGTTAGGCAGTGGCTGGGGCTGGAACAGGGCTGGCCATGCAGCTCTCTTTGCTTGTAGTTTCAGGGTCTCTCCACGTAGGCTGTTTTGGGCTTCCTTATAGCTTGGTGGCCTCGGGGTGGTAGAGATTTTTACATGGTGGCTCAAGGACTACCAACTTGTTTGTTTCAAGAAACCAGCCGTAAACTATGTCGCCCTTTACAACCGAGCCTTGGAAACATATAGCATTACTTCTGTCATACGATGCAGTCACCTTAATTTGAAGAAAGTCACACTTTACTGACATAACTGCCACATCTACCTGCAAGACACCCATCCTATGTGAGATGCAAAACCAGGCCAGATGACACCATCAAGACATTATCAAAAGGTAAGCTGTCCCATGCAGAGGGTCATGGGAGCTCAGGGGAAAGGAAAGGCATCATGTAAAAGTGGCCTTTGAGTTAGTTCTTAAACCCAATTGTGATCTTTTCAATGACATTAGCAAGGCCTAAAAGCAACAAACGGTTGGTGAACAGCAGCAAGCAATTGTTTGATTGCAATCTCAGGTGGCTAAAGGGGAGGAAGAGCAATAAGATCAGCAATGCAGCCCTGATCAAGGAATGCCCAACTAAGTAGCTTGGTGAGGGGAAGACAGGCAAAAAGACTTTCCTTCTTGGCAATGGCAAGACCTAACCCTGCCCACCCACCTCCTGAGTGTGGAACTACAGTTGTTTACATCAGCCTGCATCCTGGAACTAGTATCAGGTAACTAGCAGATTTCTGAAATATGGTTTTATTAGTCACTCGATCCATAACCTATAATGTGACAGGTTCTGAGGGCAAGTAGTGAATGTGCTGATGCCTGAAATGGAGCACAGCCTCCTACAGGTACCTATTATATGGATCAGTGTGGTCCAGAATGTTCTGTGATGATGTAAATGTTCCATAGTCTGCTCTGTGCAATCCAGGTGTATCCTAACTACATGGGGCCACAGCACATATGAAAAGGAGCTAGGGCTAGAATTGTGTTTTAATTCTGACTGATTTAAATAGCCACTGTAGCTACTGTACTGGCCAGCAAGGTCTAGATGAAGGATTTGACAACAGGAATATGAGCAAAGTGCTAGGAATGGCACAGATCTCAGTGTGTACTACAGGGATTCAGAGAAACACAGCCAGGCATGCTTATGCCATCCTGACTCAGGTTTTCTGGCCGAATCCAGAGGAGTAAGTGTCTCACTAGTTTCTATTGCCCAGGGAGAACCCTGCTGAAATACACTACCCAGTCTCCTACAGTCAGGGACAGTGACAAACGAGCCACCTGGGAGAAAATGTCCAGGGTGGTGAGGGGATTGATTCATAGCTCTATCTTCAGTGGGCAGTGAGAGGTTAACTTTTAGCTAACCTTAGTCCCCTTTCAAATGGAAAGGTCCACAGACTCCTACTACAGACAGTAGAGACTCAGAGCTGTTTTAGTTCAAGGCAGGGTGGGCACCCAATGACTGTGCCTCCTTAGCCCTAGAAAGGCTAAAAGGAAATTCCTCACTGACCTCACTCCCAACTGCAGCACACCTTGAGATCAATAATGAAGCTTCATGTTTATTTCTTGGAACAGAAATTTATTCTCAGAATAATGCACAAAAGCATAGGTTGAGGCTGCTGTTGGGAGGCCTCCCTCCCTTCCTCTGCCGCCACCTCCCTCCTCTTTGAATGCCAAGGAGAACACAGTTGAAGGAAACATGCAATCACAAACAATGATCAACTCTAAAGACAAAAAGTTTGGTCCAAAAGAACTCAACATAATCCAATTACCGTGAAGAGCTTTTCACTGAGTAGGATTAAGATATTGCAGATGTAGTGTTTCCACAGGGTGGCTCTTCAGTGCACCAGGGGGCCTGCTTGAGGGAGATGAGGACAGAACGCATGCGGGAGACATCTTTGGCCTGCTTGCTGGACTTGGGGTTAAAGTCACACAGCCGGGCCACCCGTTCCCACTCAGTGCCTGGGGACGACTCCTCAATGTCATTTACAAAGGCTTCTTCTGCTGCCCTGAAAGCAACAACAAAAGATGCTGATTTAACGCAGACTCCCCATGTGAGCTACCTAGTGGCTACCTTGTTATGGAAACAACTGCCTCTGTATGCCTGACCTAAAAGCATTCTGTTTTTCCGAAGACTAACAGCCCTGGCCCAGGTCAAACTCAGGAGCAGACACATGGCCAGCTTTCCTAGGCACAGGGTGCCCGGACTGCTGTGTAAAATGTTGGAATACAGGTGTTTGGTTCAGGGCTCTCTCCCTCTCTGTTGATACAGAGAATTAAAGCAAGTCCTTAGCCAGCTACTCACTGCCTTCATTAGCAAGGGCAAAACAGCAGGCTGGCCAAGAACTTGAACAGCGGTTTATGCTGGCCTGTACTGAATTTCAAGTAAATTTAGAGACTTCGAAAGAAGCCCACAGGTCACTCTGCACAATAGCCTCTGAATTTATTCCAAAGGCTGGAGACAAACAGGGCAGATCAAAAAGAAATTCAAGACAAAGCGCCCATGCTAGCAGGCACTAGAGACTAAAGCCGTTCTAGAAGGGTTTGTTAGGACATTCTCCAGTTCAGCCAAAAGGTTTGCCATTTTCCCTCCAGCCAGGTGCCGTGGGCCTCTCGGGACGCTCTGGCAGGGGTGGGCACCCAGTGGCTGAGAGCTGATCAATGTGAGTTGCTTTTTGGTAGGATGCTCTTCCAACATTCGTTCACACCAAGGTCAGCCCATCCCCAGCTGAGCACTAACTGGTAGGAGATACAGCCTAAAAGGACAGTGGTAAGAGGAGGGAAGACACACTATTTCATCTATTCCAACAGGCATCACGGGCAAAGCAAAAGCAATGGAAATGACTGGTCTGTGGCAACAGAGGGGTGGCACTCTCACAGGGATGGCCGTGGCAAACACCGCTGAAGCCCAGAGCCACTACAACACTCGACTTCATGGCACACACAGGGGCAGTGAGGAAGGTTTACTTAACTGTTCTAGGCTGTAGCAAGGATGGTTTATGTTTGTGCTTAAAGGTGAAGAGAAGAAAAACGAGAAAAACTTTAGGTCAGATACAGAAAATGAGAATGAGCTCAATGCAGATGGTCAGTAAGCTAGACATGCCCTTGCCACTCTACTCTGAGGGACGTGCAGCTGGCTTTGCTTGGCCACCCTGCTGCCCAGCAAACCCAGACTTGACCTTTCTAGTCTCTATCTCTACTCCAGAAAGAATGTGCAAAAAGCAAACCCAACACCACCTGTAAGTCCAGCATTTCACAAGTCTCATTGCAAACGTACCCAGGGGCCCAGGAAACTCAGCCCTACCTCCTAGCTGGTTGACGAGGTCAAAGCCCTAAGAGGCTCTACCAGACCTCAGCCTGTGGTCTACCCTTCCCACAAGTTCTTCTCTTCCTCCATTCCACCCTCACCTCCCTTACGTCAAAAGGCTAGAAGGCTAGTCCTAAAAGGAGGAAACACACAGTTGAGCAATACTGCTGTGATAACAGGAATTCTTAAAGCAAACTCTCTCAGAGAAGATGCGGTTTTCTTCAAGGGTAAAAGCCACCATGGCCTGTATCAAACAGCTTTGGCTATCTGGCTATCTTGACTTCAAAGTTGGGGGTCTCTCTATGTCAGTGTGGGGGATGGGACATCAGAAGCTGGCAACTAAACAACTATTTCTGATATGAGGCCACAGAGAAACAACTGCGGACCCCAGAGGAGGCAGCCCCCTCTGCTCTGAGTCTTCTGCCCGGAGGAAGAAGCAACCAACCAGTATAGAAAATGCTGCCCACACTGGCTCCTAACCCAGGACTTTCCCCTCTCCCTCCCCTTCCCACCTGGGGCAGGGTGGCAGCAACAAGAGGTCAGAGTCCCCAATCCCCAATTCCAAAACCTTCCCAGATGAGATCACAAATGACCCACATTTTAAAAGTGTTAGCCTCCTTCCCTCCAAAACCCCAAAATGAAAAATGGCAACCAGAGTTGCAGAGATGTGCTTCTGTGATAATGGAACATACCCCCAGCTTATCAAGTCTTAAGCAGCCCCCACAGTGCCAATCTGAAATAATTTAAAAAGCAAAGCAACTTGTGACATAAAAGGAGCATTAACTCTAAACAAAAAGTAGGAATTAAAACAAGAAAAGGAATTAGTTTTGCAACATACACATAACCAATCACGTCAGCGAAGGGTTGTTTGTAGAAAGCTTCATCTGCCACCCTAGACAGCAAGAGGTCCAAAAGGCAGGCAAGCAGGCAGGAAAAAGAGAGAACATTGAGAAGCAGAAACATCTCAAATCCACAGTAGAGGCACAAGTGCTCTGGGGAGCTGCTCCCAAGGCTCCATCCTAACCCAGCGAAGGTTCTAGCACTGACACTGCAGGTAAGGCTCCCTGCTGGCCTTACCCACAGGCTTCTCCAGACAGTGCTGTCAGCTTCACCCCCAGGCCTTACCCTAGCAACGACGAGCATCTCCTAAGTATCCACTGATGGGCTGAGCCCTTTGACAAGACATTGTGTCCGTTCTATCCTCAACCCCAAACAACCTAGGGACACTGAATGTTACTTTACAGATGACGTGATAGGAAGGGAGGCCTCACGATGAAGCAAACCTGTTTGGCAGTAAGTGGCAACAGGTGCAGCAGAGCTCACAACCAAGGCTGCCTGATTTCTTCCTTGCAGTTACTGCTGCTCCCCAGCTGGTCCACACTCAGGAAGCCACACCCCTTCCTGCCAGCCTCAGTAAACATCCCTGGGCACCAATGCTGCCAGACACCAGACATGCTAGGGCCCAAGGCCAGCTTAACCTTGGATTATCCAACTACTGCTTCCCCACACTGACTGGCTGGGACCAATTTTCTGTATCCTGGGACCATGCAGTCATCTCAAAACGGCACCTTAAAGAAGAAAGCCACTGGAGGCAAGCAGCGAGAGGCCTGCAGACAGGGGTCCTGGCTCTGGCACCAGTGAACTGCAGGTCCTTGGGCACAACTGTCTGTCCACTCAGTTTCTGCCAGACCTGACTGCTTTGACGATGGACAGCCCAGAAACCAGCACCTCATCCTTAACTCTCACATTGGAATGGGTCAAAATGGGGACTCTGGGACAAGGAAGAAGGGAGTGAGCTGGGTGGAGGAGTTTACAAAGCAGGGGAGAGGCTCAGTCCCTGGGCTGCCCGACCCCCCTCACCCAGCATGGGTGGACAGGGAACCTCCCTCAAGGAGTCTTACCCTGTCCTTTGCCTGGTGAGTTTGGGGCATAGGAGTGGGAGGGAGGTTTTTAAGGACAGTCATGACTGGTCATTAACCTAAGCTCACATATTTATTTGAAGAGAAATTCTAGTAATTTATTTTTAAACTCAGACCCTTGCTTTGCTCCCATTTTGGTTTATACATAGGAGGTGTTTTGTGGAAATTTAAAGAAAGCCTGATTGTAACTCCCAAGTGAGTCAGGAGAAAAACAAGACTAGTCTGTGGGCACACGGAGTGGGAGGGAAAGGGAAGGCAGGCCAGCTTGTAAACCCAATCCTTTCAGTTTACACAAAGGCCGAAACCTAATCAATTTCAACTTGTGTCTGCCTCTACTGGGAGAAAATAAAGGTTTAATGACTCCTGTTCAAGGCATGACTAAGACAACACAAGTTTGTGCCAGGCTTTTACTCCTTTGCAGCTAGCTTGAGATGAAGGAGCTGCTGGTAACAGGACAGCACAGCACCCGAAGGAAAGGAAAATCACACACACCAACTCAGGCGCCCTTCCACCTGCTTTGTTCTTTACCCACCAGACAGGGCCTGAAAGCAGCAATCCTTAGGCAAGGCAGAAAAGGACCCTGAACATGGAGGGCCAGCTGGGTTTTACCAAGAACTTACAGCAGACCCAGCCTGAGGCAACTCACTAGGGTAAAAGGAGCCTCTCAAGGGGTCTGTGCAAAGCACCCACCCTTCTTTCTTCAAAAATCTGAACTTGCACCTGGGGGAGTAATCTTGAATGAGTACATTGTAAAGGAACCTGGGCCCATCAGCTTCAAACTAACCACAATCTCTCAGCAGAAGCCCCCGTGGCTAATGCTACTCTTAGCAACTCAGCTCCAACCAGAGAGCAGCCCCACCATATTAGCAACAGAACTGCAAGGGGAACTGGACAGCATGCCTGCAGAGTCCACACCCCAGAGGAAGGAGGCCAGGACAGAGGCTCGAGCCCGGCGCCCAAGGGAGGGACAGAGCCAAGAATGGCCAACAGGAGACAGGCGGTGAAGGCTGCGGCACACGCAGGCCACCTGTTCTGCCATGGCTGCCCCCAATGGCAAAGAGGTCAGCTCCCTCTTGTCTGGAAGATTTCCACCTAAGAGCTACCAGAGACAAGGGCACAAAGGTTCTTTCCCACGAAAAAGTACAAACAGCCCCAGGCCGAATCTGATCTATCTTTGCACAGCAGTGGGTGGAGTGACTGCAGGGGAAGCAAGCCCACTGCCTGCACCCAGGCAGACAGCGCTGCCCCTGCCTCTCTTTCTGAGCTGCTTCCAAGTGGACTCTGAGCTCAGAGCATTTAAACACCATAGCTTCTGGTCGGTGGTCATAGGAGAGCAACCGTGTTTATTGCCTGCAACTACTCAACCTTCAATGAGTGTGGAAATTCAGAAAAGAGCATTTTTAAAAAGTCACCTCAAGATTTTCTTAGACATAGATGATAAGCACCCGGTTTGAACCCTTAATCCTAAAGTCACTGTGTGGGAACATCTTGGCCATCTTGGACAGAGAACACATCCCCACTACTGGACCCTTGGGGAGCAGCCCTCAGAGACCTAAGCTGTATTTAGGGGCAGTGACATGACGGAGTCTATAATCATCTCTGAAGTACTGAGATCCTGGAATAGTGATGAAAGCGGCCTTTCATTTCAGGGTTAGGTTTTTAGACACAGACTTGATCCATGAGATGATACTTAGCCTTCTGCAGAATACCATTACAGGCGGTGCAGACTAACCAAACTCTCAGCTGCAGAGCTAGACTCACTCTAACTAGGGTGGTGAAAAAACAGGCTGAGTTACTCTTGTAAAGACCAGAGAGACTTGCAACTTTCATGTTTCACATGTATTTTTAAAACCTGCAGACATTTCACACTAAAAGAGGCGGCAGCTGAAAACCTACACTGGCTGGTGGAGACGGACCTGTCTGTACGAGAAGCAGCGTAGACTGACCTGTTGTTGGCTTTTGTCTTCTGTAGCTGCTCATCCTGCCTTGCATACCATTCGTCCAGCTCCTTTATTGCTTTTTCTTTCCACTCCGCTTCCTGCTTCCGAGAATTGGCATCTTTAAGGGAAGGAAAAGGACGACAATACAAATCAGGCAAAATGCAAATTGAAGTTCACTTCATTTCTTTGGGACTTATTAACCTCACGCTGTGCGCGGGTGCATGGTAGAGGGCGAACAGTAGGTAATAAAGACAAAATTCTGTTTTCCTCATTTATATGTCCAGCTGCCTATACACAGCAATTCTACACAAGGTGTTTCAGCACAATTTATCCCAGTCCACCTAAACCTTAGTGGATCACTAGTTTGGGGGTTTGAAGTAGAGAGAAGTGGAAATACTGACAATTTCTAAAAAGGCTTTTGAGATACCAACTGGGTAAGAAGCAACTACAGATGATTCTTTAATAATGCTGCCAGGTCAGGGTGGACTATTCATATTAGATCATCTTCTAATATAATCTCCTCACAAACTATATTCCACACCCCAAGTTGGATAATTAATGGTTTTGTGAACAGAAAGCAGCACTATTTTCACCAGATGCACATTTACAGAGCAGGGAGATATCAGAAAAACTACTGGAGGTAGAGATGATTCCGGAACCAGGCAAGAGCAAAATACAGATGGAATTGAGGGGACCACAAAATATCTACTCCTGCTCAGACAGCAGAGTGAGTCTGTGGCAGAACTAGGACAGAAGCAAGAGAAAAGTTCCAATGGAAAGAACTGCAGGGTATTAATGGCTTTCCAAAAGGTTCTAGATGAGAGCGTGCAAAAGCACACCTAGGCCTGCCACACTGGATTCTCAACCATGAAGCTTCTCAGAACTAAACATGAGTTTCCCTAAGATACTGAGCTAAAGACACATGTCAGTAAACGGTAGAGAAAGAAATACAGGTCATACTACTGCCACAGCTGAACCCTGAAGTCATCCTGTGACGTCACTTTAAGCACACTCTCAAAGATGTCCTCACTGGCAGATTACTTCACACACATCTCATTTAATTTTACAACAATCCCAAGAAAGCAAACTAGTTCCATATTCAGCAGTGAGAAAAACTACAGCTCAGCAAGTCTGAGTAACTTTCCCCAAACTTGGCCAAACCAAGATTCATACCAAGATTTGACTGCACAGCTCACATGTTCTTACTTCATTGTGCTGTCTCCAAAGGGAGGGACAGAAAGGGAGGCAGACCCAACAGCAGTCAGTCACAACCAGCAGATGGGCACCAGTGATCCAGACTAGAGTCTGGACAACACAGAGTCAGAGCCCAAAATGTAATGGGTGTCCTTGAGGAGGAGTAGAAAGCAAACAACTTATTCAAGGAAGAAATGATGCTTTCAGGGGCAATTTTAGGGCCTTTGCAAGAAAGGTCTTGCAGTAACAACTGGCAAAACACTGTCTATAATTACTAGAAATAGCTTGGTAGCAGCTAAAAATCCCCCAAAGTTTCCTATTATAAAGAACTTTTACCCAGTTTTCTAACTTATCAGAAGGTGACCAACCTAATGCTCAAGAGAATTTCTTCACTCAAAATTTTCCACTGGTAAGTATACCAGTAACCTTCTGATGTGTGTTTGTCCATGGCATTAAGTGTGTGCAGCGGAGGGCGCTGTGATGCAGGGAGAGATCCTGTGGGCCAATGGCACCCTGTGGACACGAAAATGAATAAAATATAAAGTCTCCTTTTCGGGATTTGTTAAATTATTTCCAAAAAATTAGTTTTGGATTGTGAGTATTTTCCTTTTGTGTCATCTAATGATTTTTAAAAGGTTATATATTAGAATCAAAATATGGAAGTTCATCCCCAAAAAGTAGTCAAAAACTGTGTCCATTTGCACAGATTATAGATAATGCATGAAATAGTGCCTGTAAACCATCTTGCTTTTAATAAAGATTTAAGAAGTGACACTGGCAATGAGAATTTAGAATTCTTAAATGCTTAGCTTGATGCAGCAAAGATCCAAGCTGTAATACAAGCTCCTTCTATCTGGGAGGGAGAAGGCAGAGCAGGGCTCGCGGACAGCCATCTCCTCTGGTCATGCTCATTACTGTTCACAGCAAAGTATTGGAAAACACTTCCCACAGCCAAGCTAAAAACCATGGCTAATGCTTATCTATTTTTAGCATCTTGCACTTTCTCATAGTTCTTGCAAGGGAAAAAGGTGAAACTGCAGAAACACCTAATTCATGGACCAACTTAATTCGATTCCATTGGAACATGAGGCCAAATATTTGACTTCCCTCAGGAAGGCACCTTAAGAAAACAGCACTTTGTGGAATATTCCCAAAGAGCCCAAATTGTTAACTGAAAAAGAAAATGAAAATTTTCCACACACCAAAGTGTACCCTTCTCCATGCAGAAGTCAACTTTGCTAAACTTTGGGGAAAGAGAAAAGATATATCTGAGTTCTGCAACATGAAGAAGATTCCAGTAGCAATAATAGTTGCTACGTTAAGTCTTGCCTCAAAGTCTACTCAGAAGAGATACTTAAAGAATAGCAAGGAGCAAGGCTGCTAGCACCATGAAGACCAATCTTCACCTCTTAAAAACTATTCTATCCAGTACAGTGACTACTAGCTTCATATGGCTATTTAAATTTATTAAAATTAAATAAAATTTAAAATTCAGTTTCTCAGTCATACTAGCCACAAGCAGCTAGTGGTTACATACAGAACAGCACTGATACGGAACATTTACATCATCAAAGAAACTACTATTGAATAATGCTGAGAGATTAAGTGTGCCCGCTGTTGGAAAGCCACATAAATTACGCTGGAGAGACACTAATTGGCTGTATTATCTGGGTCAAGTCCTTTCCTATTTCTAGGTGTCAGTTACACCATCTGAGTCATGTTTTCACTAGTTCAGTCATTCTCAAGAAGGAATAATAATGCTGTCACTGTGGTTACAGACGCATATTGCTATTTCTAGATGTACAATAAAATATTTATGCATAGATTATCTGGTATCTATATCCGAATGGATCAGAAAAAAAATTACGTGTATATTCACAATACACATAAATGTGTAGGCATCTGAGTGGGCTTCCCTTGTGGCTCAGCTGGTAAAGAATCCACCTGCAATGCAGGAGACCTGGGTTCGATCCCTGGGTTGGGAAGATCCCCTGGAGAAGGGAAAGGCTACCCACTCCAGTATTCTGGCCTGGAGAATTCCACGGACTGTATAGTTCAAAAGGTCGCAAAGAGTCAGACACGACTGAGCGACTTTCACTTCACTTTCACATTAGTGTATAAAACATATACAGGATTTCCCTGGTGGTCCAGTGGTTAAGAATCCACCTTTCGATGCAGAGATGTGAGTTCCATCCTTGGTTGGGGAAGGAAGAATCCACATGCTGTGGGGTAACTAAGCCTGCGTGCCACAACTAAAACCTGCCATAGACAAATAAACATTTAAATACCAAAAGTAAAAACATATACACACACCTCATTTATACAAAGACAGCCAAATATGGCAAAATGTTCACTACTGAACCTGAAGGAAGGGGCACGTTTTATTCTCACTCTATGTTTGAAATTTTAATAAAAAGTTGAGAGGAGTACTCCATGGTTAACATCCCCTGCCCCACCATACCTTTTCAACACACATGGACAGATACCAAGTCTCTCCTAATCTTGCCCAACAGCTGACACTCCATGGAGAAGGCTCTTCACCAAAGGCCAGGCTGACTGGCGCTGACCTTGGGCTTGGCCTGCCCTCAAAATGCTGTAAGCTAAGCGCAATGCTGCTGAGAGATGGGTATGGATTCTGAAGCAGGGCAGACTTAAGCTGAAATTCTGACTCTACCACTTTTAGCTGTGTGATTCAAAAACTTACTCTTCCTATGATCCTCCTTTTCCTCACCCACAAAAATTTAAGAACTCACAGGGATGTTAGCCTAAGACTCAATTGTACATATTTCCTAACATTCCTCACATTTTCCTCTTAAGCATTACCTTAAATTCAGCCTTCAAATTGTCAATGGACTGTGCAGTCCCTTGCATGGATATAACATCTTCAGGTTTATGAAGCACTTTCATATATACCATCTCAGACTACCCTCGGGTTTGGTAACACTGCTCTTACTTCACAGATGAAGAAACAGGCTCCAAGGTTTGAGCAACCAAGTGCCCACAACTAGCAAAGTGTTATGGTTTGGCCTGGAACCCAGTCTTTCACTCCAAGACTCTTTCCACAGCACCACTCTGCCCTTCCTGAGAAGAGAGGATGCACTTGTGACCCTGGGCTTGTGATGAAGCATCTCCATGTAGCTGGTGTTGTGATCTTGCCATTGTGAAAGATACCCTCCCAAAAACTGGACAAGGACATTACAGCTAATTCAAGTTAAAAATGGGTAACAGCAGAGTCAAGGTCAACTATTCCACTGAAAACAGACACCTCAAGACAGAAAGGGATTCCTTACCAAGGGCTTCCAAGCGTTCCGTTTGCTCTTCTCGCCATTTACGGATACTTTCAGGCTCTGACTGCAATCGATCCACTTGTGAAATAGCTGCATAACTGTCTGTCGGCCCATTACTCTCCTTAACAGAAAACACAGTTGTGCTCTATCAGTTCCAAAACCTCCTCCCCGACATGCCCTTCACCCAAGTTAGAAGCCCTGGTTGCGTGCCACACTGGTGGCTGCCCTAAATGTAAAGGAGCCACAGCAGCCTTACATGCTGGTACCAAGTTTCCAGCGTGCTGCACTCAAGCCTTACAATCCACAAGGGAGGCAGAGTGGCTGTTATCCGGCTACTAAATGAGACAGGAGTGGCAGCAAGCAAAGCTGGGCAAGTGGGTAATGGACTTACTAGGAAAACAGTATCAACTTTGTTTTCCTTACTTGACAAAGAGACTGTAATATCTTCAAAGTAACAAAGGTAAATACACAGTACAGTAAGGCCTAGAACCTGACACTTCAAAATGCTTATTATACAATACAAGGAAAAGTTCACTGTATACCACCTAGGCAAAATACAGTGAATTCTAAGGAAAAGAGAGTCCAAAAGAAAATGCATAGTTAGTACAGTCATACCAAGAAAAAGAAAAAAGGCAGGCAAATGTGAATCACAGTGTATGTGGCAGCAGGTAGGAGGGAGCGGGTGGGTAGGGGGCTGATTCTTCTTTATAGTGGCTAAGATTGGGGAGCTAGTAAACAAGTTGATAAAGATTCAAATGGAATCTAGTCTTTAGAGAATTACTGCACCTACTGAACTAGGAACATTACCAGCTTAACCTCAGCAGACTATAAACAAAGATGGAAAGCAAACTATTTACAGTAGTATTTACTTATTGTTAGCACCATCCATGTTTCAGCCACATCTCCCTTTATCTCCCAAACATCTTGCAAGGCAAATTTTTATTCCTATGGCACAGCTGGAGGATTAAATTGAGACCCAGGTAAATGACATGTCCAAAGTCATAGCTAGTAAGAAACAGAGTCAGGACTGAACCCCATTCCATCTCCCTCTAAAGGCCAAGCTCTAAACCAGGGTTTGGAAACTATAGCCAGCTCAGCCACCTGTTTCTATAATTAAATTTTATTGAAATAGAGCCATGCCCATTTATTTACATACTGTCCATGGATTTTATGTTATAGCAACATAATAATCTGACAGAGAACTTACGCTCTACAAAGCTTAAAATGTTTACTATTAATATTGGTCCTTTGCAGAAAAAGTTAGTCCACTCTTGGGATGAACCAATTAAGGCTAATCTCATCCTTCTTGACAGTTAACTGGTTAAGGCTGTGCAGAAACCCAGGCAGAGGCAAAGCACCAAGCTATTTCCCTGGACTACAGTGAAAAGGGAAACGTCTAGTCAAAAGGGAAACAGAGGACTTTTGTTGAGTGGTTGGGAGAAACCTCCATGCTGTTCTAAATGGTATGATACGACCATGTTGAGACTTGAAGTGCTTGTAGTCATTCTGCCACCATGAAAGAGTATAAAACTGCAGTCAGCTAGCGGTACCAGAATCCTAGAGGAACTGAGTCAGAATCCTGGTTCGAGGACCCCTGGCCTATCGGAGTTCTTTCAATTCTAAGAAATAGTAAATTCTCTGTATTTAAGCCCATGTCAAGTTGGGCTGGTGGGCTTCCCTGGTGGCTCAGTGGTAAAGAACCTGCCTGCCAATGCAGGAGACACAGGTTCAGTCCCTGGGTCAGGATGATCCCCTGGAGAAGGAAATGGCAATCCACTTCAGCATTCTTGCCTGAGAATCCCACAAACAAAGGAGCCTGGCAGGGTACAGTCCATGGTTTCGCAAGAGTTGGACATAACTTAATAACTAAACAAGTTGGGCCGGTAACCAAAAGCTCAACAACACAGAGGGAAAATAATGGTAGTCATCACAAACACCAGCCACCCCCACCATCACTATAATCTAAAAGCTAAATGGTTCAAATGTTGGTCCTACCACAGACTACCTTTGTTACTTTCAAACTCCTGGTTTCACCTCTGTATGCCTTATGTGTAAAGGGAATAACAATAGCATAGCCCCCTCAGGTTGCTGTGAGAATTAAAATTCAGTACAAACAGTGTTTGACACCGCATGGCACACTGTCAGCCACTGCCACCATCATGATGAAGGGTCATTTCTTGAGAATAAAGTTGGTACCACTAGGGCCAGGCCAATCATGTTTTAAAAGAATGCTCTATCAATGTCTCTCCTCAAATCCTTCCACTTTGGCAGGTAACATAACAGTTACTGATACACTCAGCAAAGTCAAAGGAGTGGCATCCTTTCTAGATGGTATGACACGCCCATGTTGAGACCTGAAGTGCTTGTAGTCATTCTGCCACCATGAAAGAGAATAAAACTGCACAGTCAGCTAGCTGAACCAGAATCCTAGAGGAACTGAGTCAGAATCTAGGTCAGTCAATTCAAATCACAGAGAAGGAAGACTCTCAACAGTATCATTCAACATCATCAGAGCTGTTGTAGAGAGTCTGTACCTGGTAGTATTCTCCATTCGTCACTCCATCAACAGCATCTGCAAGACATAAGATTTCAATCTGTCAGTGAGTACTGGGCAAACGCTGGGCCAAAGGGTTATAAGGTATGACATAGTATTATGTGTTGTTAGTGCTCTAAGTTACTAAACACTATCCCTGTGTGAGATACCAGAGAGAACAATGGACCTTTCTATTCAATGAAACCAAGATGTGCTTATACACAAATGACTTCACCAAAATGTGGACAAATCTGTCTAAAAGCTTTTCACGATTATCTCTGGCTTACAGAGATAATACATACTTAAAAGCCTGGCAGGAGAGCCTCACAGAGCAAGTTTCTCTATGAAGGTTCTAGAGAAGGCAAAGGTATGAAAGGGTAGCCTAGAATCCTTTACAGCAAGCAGAGATATGCAGCTTTGTGTTTCAACCAAGGTGCTTTCTTGGGGTCAGGACTCTCCATCCTTTGGCTGGAGTAGGTTTGGCACCTGAGGGTCTATAGTTGAGACTTTTTGCTAATTCCTCTAGTTCTCTTGGAATTAGTCCAGAACAGTAAGATTTGGAAATATCAAAATAAAATCACTGTTTTCAAGGATGCAAGTTACAAAAACTCAAAGTATATACAATCTGATCTTATTAGCACAACTAATTATTCATGAGCTAAATGAGAAAGTCCATCTCAGAAATATGAAAAATGTCTAAGACCTTGAGATTTTCAATCCATACAGTATAAAATGGAGGTCCACAGGCTGAACATATTTTCTTTAAAATACAAAGTACTTAATCAGAAAATTCCACAAAATCAGGGTGTGTGTGCGTGTGTGTGCGCGCGCGTGCACAAGCTCGTGCCTGTGTGGGATGGTGCACAGATAAGATCTGGCGATACTGGGCCTACATTCCTTAAATGAAGGCAGCCTTTATGTGCAGCATGCTCTGGACAACCTGCCAGTCCCCACTGGCCCCATTTTATGTTTTAAACCCATTTTGTGTATCACTAATTCAAGTTACCCGATTGGTCCAATAAGCATGTGTTTCTAATCCATGCCCTGACCCAACAGCTATCATGGAGAGTCTGTACAAGGCCACACAGCAGCCCTTAGCCTTCCCTTGAAAGCTTCAAATATAAGCACCATAAAAACGCAGTGTCCACCTACATATTCTACATATTCTTTATCTGTTGGCTGACTTATCTTTACTGCCTACTATGTAGGTCTTCTAGTATTTTGTCCAACTGTTTTCAAACTACCATGACTGTGTTACTGTGTAAGAGAGAAGAGATGAACCTAAAAGACACAAGAACCCAAGGAGTAAAAGGAATGCGGAGGAGCTGGTGTGCGCCACCATCACAAGGCCCTCAGAAACATCCGAGCTTTTCCGAGCAGCCAGAGGCAAGGTGCCCTCGGCCACATTCTTTCCTTTGACCAGGCAGAGATTGCAAACCACTCCTCCAGTCATCTTGGTTTCTAACTATAATAATTAAACTTAACTGCCTATTTTCCAAATCAACTTCATCCTCTTGCTTCTCCCAATTACCCTCTGCTCAGCTTTGGGAGTACCGAAAACTTTCATTTCCCCCTTTTTAAAAAAAAAAAGGAAAATGGAGACAAAGAAAAGGCCACATAATTTCATTATTCGGCCTATTGGTTTCTTTTTTTTAGTTTATCTAATGCATATACATAAAATTTCTTTGAGCAAAACTAGACTCCTAAAACAGGTGCTTTTAGTAATCCATTTATCTATATCATTAAATTCTCAACTTTTTAAGAATGAAAACACCCATTACTTACTGCTTCCAATGTGCCAGGCACAATGTTAATTAAACACTTTCTATACATTAAGTTTTAATCTTCACAACAAATCCCTATGTATCAGCAATTCACAAATGACCTTAAAATATGTGTATAGCTGGTTCCTTGAGAGGTAAGTAAGGTGTTCTTGAAGGAGCAGGTAACTGGTGACAATGTTTTCCCTCTTAAATTTACTTTTGAGTTTGAGCATGTTTTAAAATTTCTGCTAAGGGGACAGCAGGAAAAAACTTTAAAGTGCCCTGGTTGTGCCAAACTTCTATCCTGAGGTAATCAACCTGACATTTGAATTTCTTCTTTACTAAACTGCCTGAATTTTGGCCATTTTTCTGCTATCTTTTGATCTCTAAGTATTCTTTCTATATTAATTATTTGTTCTCTCGCATTACAAATATTTTCCCCATTATCTTTTTGTATGATTTATAAGAGTTAATACCTAGAACTACTTAACTTGTATGAGACAGTATCAGGCTTTTTTTCCTTTTTGAGTTCTTTATCTGTTCTTATGATGAAGGCCTTTCCTACTCTTAGGAAAACAAAAAGGTATTTACTTTTCTTCTGGTACTTTAAAAAAAGCCTCTTCCAGCCACTTGGAGTTTATTTTTGTATAAAATTTATAAAGCGAAGTAACTGTAAATCTTTGAACCTCAATGGCTAGTCCAGCCAGGCCTACTTTGTGGCTAACATATTATAGTTAACAATTATCCAGCTAATATATTCCAACCGAGGGCCACTGGCAGTGGAGAGACTTTGATCACTACTCCAGACACAACAATTCTCATCCCACAGCTCCAAGTCACATGTTGCTTGTCCTTCAGGTCTGAAGACTCACCCAGCCTTGGCAAGTCCTTTGAGCTTTCATTAGTTACTTTTCTACTGTACTTACTGACATTCAACTGGCTCAAATGAAAGGCCTGTCTGTTGCTATAGAAACATGCAGAAGAAAGGCCACCCCAGGGCCTTGATGCATTAGGACAGCTAAGCTAGGCACTAATGCTCCAGAAGGAAACTTTCTAGGGACCTCAGACAGAAACAAGGACCAGAATACATTTCCAGAGATGAAAGACTATCCCAAACTCACTTCAACTTTCATTTTCCCCAACCACTGAAGTCAGGAAGACCTGAGTCTGAATTCCTATGGAGTCATGTATTAGCTGGCCACTTTCTGAACACTGCTTAATTTCTACAATGATCAATTCTCCCCTGAAACAGAATGACACCACCACTCTACCTGCAGAGTTGCTGCATGGATCTGAAAGTACAGGGCACCTGGGGCACAGCAAATGTGCGAATCATTAAGTATCATGCCTGCTATTTCCCTGAACTTTCTTCCACCACTGCTACCAAGAAAATCACTCTCCTTAAATGTACATGCCTCTCTTACCATGAGTGCCTCACTGCCTTACTCTCTCAGCAGCTCCTTGATTGCGTCTCTTCTCCTCCTCCATCCTTAGCCCTCAGGATTGAGGGCTTTTCCTCAGCTCTAGACTCTGCCTTTTCATGACCACGTGGTCTTCCTCAGTATCCAGGAGCCACTTCACTCAGCTGGTTACCTCCCACCTCTAAACTTATGTTTTTCTCCTCATCTACTAACAACTGAGGGCATCACCCAAGGCTCAGGCTTAGCCCCTCCTGCATGGAAGTTTTCCCCAAGTCTAGGAGAGTTCAGATATGTTCCTCTTTCCTCAGTCTCTGCTACTGCCTCCTGCCTGCATAGCTCTGCACAGTAACACATCAGATACAGAGTTCTCTCTTAAAATCTGTTTCTTCAGTGCACTCCAAAGCCTATTGGCTTTGTAACACCCTTCTCATCCCACTCCCAAGGAATAATGTGTATACACATCATAATAACGTGTATAGTAATTACTATACACAGCAGGAACTGTGTGTAGTAATAACATACTAGGTTCTGTGTGTAAGCACTTTACAGATGCTCTCCAATATAATCCAACCCTGTGTGGTGTTTATCTGCACCTTTTACAAAGAAGAACACTGAGGCAGTAGCAGTGATTATATAAGTTGTATGAGACCACAAAGCTAAACCTACCCTCAAGCAGTCTAGGCCAGCACAGGATCTTAACCACTAGAGACAAAGAGAGAAAGAGCGAGAGAGAGGGAGGAAAAAGAGAAAAAGAAAACATGTCCAACTAGTGCTCTAATCCCTAAGGGAAGTGCTGACCACTGCACGTTGTTTTTTTCCCCTGACCAATGCACTGTTACCAACCTCAACTACACTGTCAAGAGATCTGGCTTTAAGTCTCTAAATGCTTAGTTCACTAAGAAAATCCTTCCTAGGAACTAAGTCAGCAATCATCCCTTCCTTCCCTTTGCTGCAAGCTTGATGAGCAAGGGATCCATGTGTCCAATTATACTCTTTCCCTTTTATCTCTCCAAACTGCCATCGCCAAGATCTGCCATTCTATCCAGGACCTCTGCAGCTGGATGTGCGGTTTTTGCACATTTCTGTGTACATACTGTGTGCCTGCCCTCCTTCCTACTAACTGGTCTGTGTAGGCTCAGATTTGCCTTAAGTCTGGCCCAGCTGCGCCAATGCGGTTGCGCCTCTGAGGCCAGGCTCCAGGCACAGCAATTGTTCAAGGAAAAGTTCCTGAACTGAATGGGACTCCTCTGGCTCCGAAGCTTGTCATCCCGTTTTCTTGGCTTCTTCGGCCCGTCCGTGCCCAAGAGTGTTCACACACACTCTTCGGACGGACTAGGCCTGCCGAGCCTGAGTTTCCGGATGACTGGGCCGGGGGCTCGTTTCCTCTTTGCACTCCTCAACCTCCCGGACGGAGAGGCACGAGTTACACAGAGCTCTCAGACCCACTGTGGGCCGAGTTTCCGGAGCAGCGCTTCCGCCCTGAAAGCACTCGCACTTACCTGGAATCCCCGGCGGCTCGCCGTGAGGCTGGGATCCGGGGGCGCCGCCGTCCAGGATGGCGAAGGCCTCGTCGTTCTCGATGCCCGCAATCTCGCTCTCCTGCTGCGCCAAGAAGGCCGCGGCAGGGTCCTCTTCGCCGGCCACTCCGTTCCCCAGGGCGGGACCGCCAGCGGGGACGCCGAACGGATCTAACTCAGCCATGGCGGGAAGTTCGACGGCACCGACTTTCAGAGAAACACCAACCGACCAGCAGATACCACGTCCGGCAGCGGCCGCTGTGCCTGCGCCTGCTATCAGAGGCAAGCTGGAGGAGGGAGAAGGCGGAAGCGGAAACCCGGCCCCAATATCCGGTCGGTCCAGGCGGTGTTGGAGAGCCGAAAAGGTAATACCCAATCAGAGGGCAGAAGTAGCTCCAGAGTTGACAAATCAGCAAGAGGAGAGGCGGGCCCCCGAGTAAAACTCGTGACTCGGGAAGCACCTGCGTGGAGGGCGCCGAGCCGAGCCAGCATTGGGCAGGCGGAAGAAGTACGTGATTTAAGGTAGCCTTGCTTGATCCGGCTTTGGGGTTGTACTGACCCGGGACCGCCATCTCGGACGGGACTCGCTTGCTGAACGGGGAAGTGAGGTGAAGTTAGGGCGGCGATGATTGGCCGACTGCAGAAGAGTCAAGCCACGTAGGCTTTCTGAATCTCAGTTTCCTCATTTGAAAAATAGGAACTAGAATCCGCACTACCTCCCTCCTAGGATTACTGGAAAAACTGAATCCTTTTATGGCTATGTACTGGCTTTCTTTAAAAAAAAAAAGTGTTTGTTAACCCGTTGACTCCTGGGTGGTTTTCTCCCTTAGAGCCGCCTGACTTAAATGTAATCAAATCCACTCTGACTTTTCTCCCCCATAGTATTATTATACGGCTTCCCTGGTGGCTCAGATGGTAAAGAATCTGCGTGCAGTTTAGGAGACGCAGGTTCAATGTCCAGGTCTGGAAGATCCCCTGCTAAAGGAAATGGCAACCCACCGCAGGATTCTTGCCTAGAAAATTCTGTGGACAAAGGAGCCTGGCGGTCTGCAGTCCATGGGATTGTAAAGAGTCGGACACTACTGAGCAAGTAACAGTATTATTATAAAAACACGAATATACCCCCTTTTACAAAGGCCTTTTGCAACCGTTAGTCTTTTCAGAGCTAGACTGAAGTTTCTAAAACTGAAAAATTCCTTAAGGATCATCTGGTTCCTAGGAAAACTGAGTTCTGCCACCCCCCATGTAGGAAGGAGTCAGTCCCACAGGAATTCAGTGGCCAAGAGGAAACCTAGGTCTCCTAAGCAATTCCAAATGGTGCTAGCCACAACATCTTGAATATATACACACGTTTCCCACCTAAGGACAGCAGGAATTTTGTTTAAAAACAGAGTTATGTCAGTATGTTAACATGGATAGTTAATTTTGCCTATACTCATTGGAAAAGACTGATGCTGGGAGGGATTGGGGGCAGGAGGAGAAGGGGACAACCAAGGATGAGATGGCTGGATGGCATCAAGGACTCGATGGACGTGAGTCTGAGTGAACTCCGAGAGATGGTAATGAACAGGGAGGCCTGGCGTGCTGTGATTCATGGAGTCACAAAGAGTCAGACACGACTGAGCGACTGAACTGAACTGATAGAGAGGATGATCTAGTGATCATCCAGTTACTCATATTCATGTTGAGGCGGGGTCTTATGCACTGGTGAAAGGAAAGACCTTTCTCTTTGACCACCGTCACACCAAAAATAAAAAGTTGAAAACAGAAACAAACCAAGGAACCCGCCAGAGGTCTAAATTGCCTCCAGAGGTAGTCAGCAAGGGACAACAAAGTGGTTTCTAAAAATACACACTAATACTTATTGACACAAAAGGGTAATTGTTTCCTTAATGCGTGTATTACCTTTAAAATCATTTAAAGTATGGAGTGTAGGAAAGTTTTGAAGAAAAACATTTAAGAACATAAAATTGTAGGGCCTGAAATTTACTCAGTTCCTCCCCCTCTTTGTTTTAATGCTCATCCCTGAACATGAATTGTCTCATCTCTAACATAAATTTGCAACAATGCATGAAGCAGTTTCATATTCATCTTCTCTTTGAAACAATATATCCTGCCCCTGTTACGGGGATAAGGAAGAGGGACTACCCTGAGGGGGTCCAAGGAAGACAACCTTTGGCTGCTTACAGCAGTAGTAGCTGAGGGACAGACAGCATTCTTTCGGAGGCAAGAGCATAACTCTGGGGAAGCATCCGGAGAGTCACTTGCTTAAGGAGGAACCACTTATCATGCAAAGCCAACAGGTGTTTATACAATCAAAATTGGGGAAATCAGCTGAGGGGTTTAGGGATGACTTCACAGGGGAGGTGGCTTGGAGATCAGGTATGGAATTTGGTTAAGATTTAGAAGAGATTTAAAAGAGTTTTCCCAAAGAGAGGCAATGCCAAAGAATGCTCAAGCTACTGCACAGTTGCACTCATCTCAGTTCAGTTCAGTTGCTCAGTCGTGTCCGACTCTGCAACCCTATGAACTGCAGCACGCCAGGCCTCCCTGTCCATCACCAACTCCCAGAGTTCACTCAAACTCAACGTCCATTGAGTCGGGTGAACTATCCAGCCATCTCATCCTCTGTTGTCCCTTCTCCTCCTGCCCCCAATCCCTCCCAGCATCAGAGTGTTTTCCAATGAATCAACTCTTCGCATGAGGTGGCCAAAGTACTGGAGTTTCAGCTTTAGCATCGTTCCTTCCAAAGAACACCCAGGACTGATCTCCTTTAGGATGGACTGGTTGGACCTCCTTGTAGTCGAAGGGATTCTCAAGAGTCTTCTCCAACACCACAGTTCAAAAGCATCAATTCTTTGGCGCTCAGCTTTCTTCATAGTCCAACTCTCACATCCATACAAAGGTCTGTCTGGTCAAGGGTATGGTTTTTCCAGTAGTCATGGATATGAGAGTTGGACTATAAAGAAAGCTGAGCCCCGAAGAATTGATGCTTTTGAACTGTGGTGTTGGAGAAGACTCTTGAGAGTCCCTTGACTGCAAAGGAGATCAGTCCTGAGTGTTCATTGGAAGGACTGATGTTGAAGCTGAAACTCCAATACTTTGGCCACCTGATACGAAGAACTGACTCATTTGAAAAGACCTTGATGCTGGGAAAGACTGAGGACAGGAGGAGAAGGGGACAACAGAGGATGAGATGGTTGGATGGCATCACTGACTCGATGGACATGAGTTTGGGTAGACTCTGGGAGTTGGTGATGGACGGGGAGGCCTGGCATGCTGTGGTCCCTGGGGTAGCAAAGAGTCAGACACAACTGAGCGACTGATCTGAACTGAACTAGAAGAGTTACTCCTTGGTGACCTAATACTACACTTGTTTAAGGTTTCATAGCTTGGCATATTTGGGGAACAGACAGTAAGTTAATTTCGCTGGGCCTGAAGGGCTTAAGAACAGGAATAATTGAAAGTAAATTTAGAGACATATGCTGGGGCCCTGAATGCTAATAAAACAAGGAGTCTTTTTAGCAACAGGGAATTCTGAAAGGTTCCAGAAAAAGGAATGCTTTGATCAAGGTGCTACTTAGGAGATTAATCTTGTCCCTATGTGCAGGATGGATGGGGCAGAGGCTGTGGGAAAGAAGTTGAGGAATGACATGATGAAGGTCCAGGCCGGGCAATAGTACAGAGCTGGATGGGGAGCATTGATGGGAAGTCCCTACTACCACAGGAAGTAGAGACTGGGAGAGATGCAAGGAGGAAAGAATGATCATAAAGCATATCTGCAGTCACCAAAGCCACTAGTTTACTGCCTCTGGGAAGTTCCAGTGATTGACAGGAGACAGAGAAGACCTAGGAGATACACAGGAGGTAGCTACAAGTCTACACAAGGAGGGGAGCTCCTGGCCTGGAATGGGAGAGATGGGGAGAGGGAAGTACTGGGAGACACAGCTGGGAAGAGCTCTTGGTTCTGGGGAGAGGCAGAGATGAGACTGCACAGGTCCTTCCTCAGCACTCTGCCAAAGCCTGACCAAGGGCCACATGGTGATGTCTGAAGGGTCTTTGTTGAGAGATTAATACTCAGAGCTCACTCTCAAAAGCCAGAAAGGATCTGATCCAGAAGCAGGGTGGTAAGAATTGCATGTGTGCTAAGTCACTTCAGTTGTGTCTGACTCTGCAACCCTGTGGACTGTAGGCCACCATGCTTCTCTGTCTGGAAGCACTGGGGTGGGTTGCTGTTTCCTCCTCCAGGGGATCTTCCCAACTCAGGGGTCGAACCTCTGTCTCTTACATCTCATGCTTTGGCAGGTGGGTTCTTTACCACTAGTGCCACCTGGGAAGCCTTACAAATTACTATATGATCAGTGCAGATGATGGTGCAGTAGGAGTGTGAAGAGGACAATGGTGAGCAAGCAAAGAACTGAAAAGACAGAAGGGGAGGCAAGTCATATTTGAGAAGTCCTAGAAAAGTTTCATACAGGAGATAAGTTCAGTATCTGTTTCTCCCACTAGACCTTTAGGGGAGGGCAGGGGCCATGTATGCCTTACTTATCTTTGTATTCTTAGGGTCTTGCATTATGCCTGGCACATAGCAAGTGTTCAGTAAATATTTGTTGCTGGACTTGAATGGCACTTGAGATGGGTCTCAAAGGAGACAGGTTGTGCAGTATATATGATGGAGAGAAAGAAAGGCAGGCTATCCTCTGGGAATGATTCGGCTAGATGATGGAAGAGAAGGAAAGTAAATGGGTACAGCTGAAGAAAGTGTGTGGGAGTCAAATTATGGAGGGCTTGAGTGCCAGGTAAGAGTTACTAAATTTGCAGAAGCTGTGAGGAGCCTTTTAAGGATTTTCCTCAGCCAGGGACTCAGTCAGAACCCTCTTCTGGAAGCTTAGGCAGTTAGCTAGGAGAGGATTCTGAAAGCAGAAAAAACAGTTAGGAAAGACTGCTTCTGTGGCTCAGGAGGAGAGGCAGGGGGCCAAGGATGATAGGTAACAGATTCTAGGTAACAGAGCAGTGAGCTTAGGTAGAAGGAAAATAATGCAGATAATATACATAGTATTTGGTAAGTGGGAGGCAGAAGCAGAGATTAATATTTACAATGTATTAGAAATTATGTCCCTTGGAACTAAGTTTTGAAAAATTTAGATGTCACTTTAAAAATGCATAAGAAGCATGTAGATTTTAAACAGTTCTTCTAGGGAGGGCACTTTTTATCTTGTTTGGAATTCATGGTGATTCTCTTGAATCTGTGGTTTGATTTCCTTTACCAATTTGGGAAATTCTCAGTCATTTTCTCTTCTGCCAATTGCTCCATTCTTTCTTTATTCTCTTTGCTAAAATTACATTATAAAACCTATCCCTCATATCCCATTTTTTAAAATGCTCTTTTCTGTGTTTTTAGGAGGCAGAAAGAGAGAAAGGAGATTCACTGATAACTTTTATAGCTTGGAAAACCGTGAACAGAAATAGCCACAACAGGAAAAGCCAGTTGTGTGGAATGGGGAAGGAGATGAGACAAATGAAGAGGTCAGGTGTGGACATATCTAGCACAAGTGACCTGTGAGATATTCAAGAGACATTCCACAGGATGTTGGGAATCTAGGTTTGAAGTTTGGGAGAGAGGAGGATCTAATTGCAGCAATGGTGGGCAAGTTATTTAATAGTGGTTAGACATAGTTGAAAAGAGAATTAGTGAACCAGAAGATAGAGCAGAAAAATATCCACGCTGAAACAGAACCAAGAGGATGAAAAGCACAAAGAGCATTTTTAAAAAAACACTATGTGAGGGTAAAGGAAATCAAAACACAGATTCAAGAGAATCACCATGAACTCCAAGCAAGATAGAAAGTACCCTCCCTGAAAGAATTGTTTAAAATCTGCATGCCTCTTGTGCATTTTTTTAATTGACATCTAAATTTTTCAAAACTTAGTTGCAAGGGATATAATTTCTAATTATTGTAAACATTGATCCTTTTAAATAAAATTGTTGCATTGCTTTTTAAATGTATTTGGTGGCATCTAAATACCATAGTAATTTTATACTCACCATAATCCATTTTAAAATGATAGCTTTTCATTAAGAAATTTCAGATTCTTACTTTTGCTCCATGAACACTTGCCCCATCTTCCTGATAACAAAAATATGTAATATAATTAACTTTTAAAAATACCCCATTACTATAATAAAGCTCTGAATGTTAAAATTTAGTTTTGCATTGACGTCATTATTAGCAGTATACATTTAATCAAAGCAACAAAATAAACCAGAAAGTTTTATAATTACTAAATATTACTAAATATAAAAAGTAAGACTTTATTAGAACTTCACATCTTAAAAGATCTTGATGGGCTTGTATTATCTATTGCAGTGTCATTAGAAATTAGTACCTTAAAATAACCAATATTATTTCTTACAATTTCAGAGGGTCAGGAATCTAAGGGGGATCTCTCATGAGGTGGCTTCACATGGCTGTTGTCAGGAAGCCTCAGTTCCTTGCCACGTGGGCATCTCTAAAGAGTTGCCCATGACACAGAAGTTGACACCCTCCAGAGTGAGTAATCCAAGAAAGAAAGAATGACCAAGATAGAGGCATGGTATCTTAATAACTTTATTGAGATACAATTCACATACCATATAATTCACCCACTTAAAGTATATAGTTCAGTGGCTTTTAGTAAATTCACAGAATTGTGCACGTATCACCACTATAAATTTTAGAACATTATTGGTGGTGGTGGTGGTGTAGTTACTAAGTCATGTCCGACTCTTGTGACCACAGGGAAATTAGCCCACCAGGCTCCTCTGTCCATGGGATTTCTCAGGCAAGAATACTGGAATGGGTTGTCATTTTCTTCTCCAGGAGATCTTCCTGACCTAGGGATTGAACCAGGGTTTCCTGCATTGCAAGCAGATTCTTTACCGACGCAAAAAACTTTGCACTTTTAGTTCCCACTTCTCAGTACTCTTAAGTCCTCCAGCTCTAGACAACCAGTAATTTTCTGTTTTCTGTCTCTACAAAGTTGCCTGTTATGTACACTTTATAAAAATGAAATTATAGAACATGTGGTCCTTTGTGACTTCTTTCATTTAGCAAATGTTTTCAAGATTCATTCATGTTGTAGCATGTCCCAGTACTTTATTCTTTTTATGGCTGAATAATATTCCATTGTACAGATATACCACTTTTACTTATGAGTTGATGAACACTTTTAAACTGTTATGTATGATACTGCTATGCACATTCATGTACAAGCTTTTGTGTGCATATATGTTTATTTTCCTTGAGTATGTGCACCTAGGAAAGAAATTAATGGGCATGAACTCAGCATTCAAAAAGTAAGATCATGGCATCTGGTTCCATCACTTCATGGCAAATACATGGGGAAACAGTGGAAACAGTGACAGACTTTATTTTCTTGGGCTCCCAAATCACAGCCATGAAATTAAAAGCACTTGCTCCTTGGAAGAAAAGCTATGACAAACCTAGATAGCATATTAAAAAGCAGAGACATTACTGACAAATGTCTGTATAGTCCAAGCTATGGTTTTTTCAGTAATCATGTGTGGATGTGAGAGTTGGCCCACAAAGAAGGCTGAATGCCAAAGAATTGATGCTTTTGAACTGTGATATTGGAGAAGACTCTTGAGAGTCCCTTGGACTGCAAGGAGATCAAACCAGTACATTTTAAAGGAAGTCAATTCTGAATATTCATTGGAAGGACTGATGCTGAAGCTCCAATACTTTGGCCACCTGATGTGAAGAGCTGACTCATTAGAAAAGACCCTAATGCTGGAAAGATTGAAGGCAAGAGCAGAAGGGGATGACAGAGGATGAGATGGTTGGATGGCATCACTGACTCAATGGATATGAGTTTGAACAAACTCCAGGAGATGGTAAAGGACAGGGAAGCCTGGTGTGCTGCAGTCCACGGGGTCACAAAGAGTTGGACATGACTGAGTGACTGAACAGCAACAATACCCAGTATATATATATATAAAACTGGTCATATGGTAACTCCATGTTTAATCATTTGAGAAATTGCCAGACTTTTCCAAAGTGGTTGTACCATTTTACATTCCCACTAACATTGTTTGAGGGTTCCACATTCTCACTAATACTTATTATCTGTCTTTTTTTAAATATAGCTGTCCTACTAGGTATGAAGTTGTGTCTCATAGTTTTGATTTGTGTATCACTGATGGCTAATGATATTGAACATCTTTTCATTCACATGTTGGCCATGTGTGTATCTTTGAGGAAATGTATTCAGATCCTTTGCCCATCTTTAAATTGTTTTTTTCTCTCATTATTGAGTTGTAAGACTTCTTTATGTATTCCTTGTCTTGTATGTGCTTTTCAATTATTTTCTCTATTTGTGTCTTTTCACCTTCTTGATGATGTCCTTTGAGGCACGAAAGTTTTTAATTTTTCTGATGGTTATTTATGGTTTTGGAGTAATATCTATGAAACTATTGACTATCCAAAGTCATACAAGCACCTATATGAGACTTATAAAGGTTTTTTAAAAATTCAAAATCAGGAATAAAAATAGGATCGCTGGAGAGTCTCAAGACATTATAAAGATCGTAAAAGGATATACAGACAAATGTATGTTAATAGACTTAAAAATGTAAATGAAACAGGGAAATTTCTAGAAAATACCACTTAGCAATAACATAAGGAGAAATAGAACTGTATATTCCTATAACTAGTAAAAACATTTTAATAAAACCCTTCAAAGAAAATTCCATTTGGCCTCATTAGTGAAATTTTCAGTCTTCACAAAATTCTTCCAGAGAATTTCGAAAACAGGAATATACTTCTCAACTCATTTTATGGGAAGCATAATCTTGATACAAAACACAACAAAGACAGTAAGAGAAAAGAAAATTACAGGCAAAGTCATTCATGAATATAGTTGAAAAACCCTGAGTTGGGAGTCAGATGGAGTCAGCACATTCCCCCTGGTCTTTCCCACTGAATGCAGAGATGAAACCCAACTGCACGCACAGAGCAGAAGCTATATGAGGACTCTGAAAAGTAAACAGTGGCAGGCAAACCAAGGAAGACCAAAATATGAAGCCCAGAACTGGCAATGAGTTCATCATTTTTATCCTCTGGTCTTCTCCCACTTGATCTCATGTGGGCATGGTTATGAGAAAGTACATGGAAGAGTGGGCTAAATATAGCTCTAGCTTTTATTTTCTCTGGCTGGAGAACCAAAGAGAGTAACCTCAGGGAACTGAAGAGTATAAGGGAGATCATGGAGAGTGAGGAGCTTGGGAGAATTTACAAATTCCTGGGCTCAGCCCCCTAGCTATAGTTTGATTGAACTGGTCTTAATCTGCACGTAAAAGACTTAGAGAATTGAATTTACCTTCAGTCATGTCCAAGAACAGAGAAGTCCCAGCGAGATGGTAGGCGCTGGAGCCTCTTTGAGGCTCATGTCCAGGGGCAAAGGAGAAGCCCCAGCAAGATGTAGGAGGGGCGAAATCACATTTAGAATCACACCCCATACCAGCTAGAGGTGCTCAGAGGGCTCAAACATACCTTGTGTGCACCAGGACACAGAGACCCCACAGGGACCCACAGGGACTGAGTCAGAACTGTGTTTGGTGAGCAGTGGACTACTGCAGGGGCAGGGGCTCTGGGTGCAATAGGCCTGGGTACAGCATAAACCCTCTTGGAGGATGTTGCCATTAACCCACCATAGAGCCGCCAGAACTTATACAGGACTGGGGAAACACTCTTAGAGGGCACAAACAAAACCTTGTGTGCACCAGGACCCAGGAGAAAGGGGTAGTGACCCCACAAGAGACTGACCCAGACTTGCCCATGCATGTCCAGGAATCTCTGGCAGAGGTATGGGTCGGCGGTGGCCTGCTGCAGAGTTGGAGGCGCTGAGTGTAGCAGTGTGTGCATGGGACCTTTTGAAGGAGGTCACTATTATCTTCACTACCTCCACTATAGTTTGGCCTCAGGTCAAATAACAGGGAGGGAACACAGCTCCACCCATCAATAGAAAATTCTATTAAAGATTTACTGAGCATGGCCCCACCCATCAGAACAAGACCTAGTTTCCCCCTCAGTCAGTCTCTCCCATCAGGAGGCTTCCGTAAGCCTCTTATCCTTCTTCATCAGAAGGCAGACAGATTGAAAACCACAGTCACAGAAAACTAACCACTCTGATCAAATGGACCACAGCCTTGTCTAACTCAATAAAACTATGAGCCATGCCATGTAGGGCCACCCAACACAGATGGGTCATGGTGGAGAGTTCTGACAAAACATGGTCCACTGGAGAAGGGAATGGCAAAGCACTTCAGTATTCTTGCCTTGAGAACCCCGTGAACGATCTTTCTAGACAAGGCAGTTGAGGAGGAGGGAGCGATTTGAAGGGGGAGTTGACTTGGCGTGCACTGCGCCCCTCGGGAACGTTATTGCGCGTGGAACAGCTGCTTTTGGAAGGCTATTGCCCAGAAGAAAAGATGTTTGGTTTTCACAAGCCAAAGATGTACCGAAGTATAGAGGGCTGCTGTATTTGCAGAGCTAAATCCTCCAGTTCTCGATTCACTGACAGTAAACGCTATGAAAAGGATTTCCAGAGCTGTTTTGGGTTACATGAGACTCGTTCAGGAGATATCTGTAATGCCTGTGTCCTGCTTGTGAAAAGATGGAAGAAATTGCCAGCAGGATCAAAAAAAAACTGGAATCATGTGGTAGATGCAAGGGCAGGACCCAGTCTAAAGACTACACTGAAACCAAAGAAAGTGAAAACTCTATCTGGAAACAGGATAAAAAGTAACCAGATCAGTAAACTGCAGAAGGAATTTAAACGCCACAATTCTGATGCTCACAGTACAACCTCAAGTGCCTCTCCAGCTCAGTCTCCCTGTTACAGTAACCAGTCAGATGATGGCTCAGATACAGAGATGGCTTCTGGCTCCAACAGAACGCCAGTGTTTTCCTTTTAGATCTCACATACTGGAAAAGACAGAAAATATGCTGTGGCATTATCTATAACGGCCGTTTTGGGGAAGTCCTCATCGACACACATCTATTCAAGCCTTGCTGCAGCAATAAGAAAGCAGCTGCTGAGAAGCCGGAGGAGCAGGGGCCAGAGCCTCTGCCTATCTCCACTCAGGAGTGGTGACTAAGCTTTATGTAGAAGAGGAGCAAAAACAATTTAAATTTTGGAAAACAAAGCAACAAAATGACCCTCCTATTTTTAATTTGGATACCTGCTATTCTGCCAAAAGATGGATTTGTAGAATAGTTTTGAATGGGTTATTTTTCCTCCAGTTCCACAAACTCTGAAGCCAGTGAAGCTTACTAAGAGATAAAAAAGAGGTGTACATAATATTTAAGATGCTGAGTATTTCATAGGAAAGCTGAATGCTGCTGTAAAGTGCTCTTTAAGTCTTTTTAAAAATCTCCTTCTAATGAATGAAATTAGGGGAATTTTCAGGAGACAGAGATGGGATTTGTTGTATGATAAACGTATGTGGTTTTAGTCTTTCTATTTTGAGAAGCAGTGGTTGGGGCATTTTTAAAGATGGCTGGCTATACTTGTTTTCCTTCATTATAATAAATCTGTCATAACTCAGTAAACATGGACTTGCCCCTAGAGGTAGTTGTTAATAACTGAAATATTAAGGTCTTGCCGAGGTTCTGGTGATTCAAACCTGTACTACTGAATATTAAGCAGGACAGACAGCTCTCTGGTGCGAATATCTTGAAGGAGTAATTACTAAATATGCAGAGGTAACTTGACTGTATATGTTGCATCCTGTGTCACCTCCCTCCATATTGATATTTGATACAGATTTTAATTTATATGAAACTTAAAAAGCAGAATCAAAACTTAAAGCAGAATTAAAGTTCCTCTTGGGGAAATGTCAAGTCTTTAGGATAAGCAATCCTATATGAATAGTACCAAAGCATTACCACTTGGTAGAGAACATTCTCTATTAAAAGTTAGATTATCTGAAAAATAACAATGTGCAAGTCTTTAGGATGGCACACGAGAAAACAAAGGTTAATGCTTCTTGGGGCACGTTTCTTAGAGGGCTTGCAAGTGTGTAAATAATTTGTTTATGTTACGTGACTGGTGACTTCACTGAAAATCTGCACAATTCAGCTTTAGCTCTGGATTACTTCAGTTGACCTTTGTGAAGGTTTTATCTGTGTAGAATGGTTGTTTGACTTGTTTTAACCTGTTAGGGTTTTGGGATTTGGTTTTTTTTTTTTTTCATTCTATATTAAAGTAAAATCCTACTTAAAAAAAAAAAAAAAAAGAACCCCGTGAACAGTATGAAAAGGCAAAAGGACACTGAAAGATGAACTCCCCAGGTCAGTAGGTGCCAAACATGCTACTGGAGATCAGTAGAGAACTAACTCCAGAAAGAATGAAGAGACAGAGCCAAAGCAAAAACAACATTCAGTTTTGGATGTAACTGGTGATGGAGGTGAAGTCCAATACTGTAAAGAGCAATATTGCATAGGAACATGGAATGTTAGGTTCCTGAATCAAGGCAAATTGGAAGTGTCAAATAGGAGATGGCAAGAGTGAACACTGACATTTTAGGAATCAGCAAACTAAAATGGACTGGAATGGGTGAATTTAACTCAGATGACCATTATACCTACTACTGTGGGCAAGAATCCCTTAGAAGAAATGGAGTAGCCCTCATAGTCAACAAAAGAGTTCAAAATGCAGTACTTGGATGCAATCTCAAAATGGCAGAATGATCTATGTTTGTTTCCAAGGCAAACTATTCAATATCACAGTAATCCAAACCTAAAGAAAGAAAATGAAGTTGCTCAGTTGTGTCCAGCTCTTTGAGACCCCATGGACTATAGCCTACCAAACTCCTCTGTCCAAGGGATTTTCCAGGCAAGGGTACTGGAGTGGGTTGCCATTTCCTTCTCCAGGGGATCTTCCCAATCCAGGGATCGAACCTGGGTCTCTAGCACTGCAGGCAGACGCTTTACCATCTGAGCCACCAGGGAATGCACCAACCAATAATGCTGAAGAAGCTGAAGTTGAATGATTCTATGAAGACCTACAAGACCTTCTAGAACTAACACACAAAAAAAGATATCCTTTTCATTATAGGGGACTGGAATGCAAAAGTATGAAGTCAAGAAATACCTGGAGTAACTGGCAAATTTGGCCTTGGAGTACAGAATGAAGCAGGGCAAAGGCTAACAGAGTTTTGCAAAGAGAACGAACTGGTCATAGCAAATTCCCTCTTCCAACAACACAAGAGAAGACCCTACACATGGACATCACCAGATGGCCAATACCAAAGTCAGATTGATTATATTCTTTGCAGCCAAAGATGGAGAAGCTCTATACAGTCAGCAAAAGCAAGACTGCGAGCTGACTGTGGCTCAGATCATGAACTACTTATTGCCGAATTCAGACTGAAATTGAAGAAAGTAGGGAAAATCACTAGACCATTCAGGTATGACCTAAATCAAATCTCTTATGATTATCCAGTGGAAGTGACAAATAGATTCAAGGAATTAGATCTGATAGAGTGCCTGAAGAACTATGGATGGAGGTTCGTGACGTGGTACAGGAGGCAGGGATCCCAGACCATCCCCAAGAAAAAGAAATGCAAAAGGCAAAATCGTTGTCTGAGGAGGCCCTACAAACAGCTATGAAAAGAGAAGTGAAAAGCAAAGGAGAAAAGGAAAGATATATTAATTTGTATGAAGAGTTCCAAAGAATAGCAAGGAGGGAGAAGAAAGCCTTCCTCAGTGATCAATGCAAAGAAATAGAGGAAAACAATAGAATGGGAAAGACTAGAAATTTCTTCAAGAAAATTAGAGATAACAAGGAAACATTTCATGCAAAGATGGGCTCGATAAAGGACAGAAATGGTATGAACTTAACAGAAGCAGAAGATATTAAAAAGAGGTGGCAAGAATACACAGAACTATACAAAAAGATCTTCATGACCCAGATAATCATAATGTTATGATCACCAACCTAGAGCCAGACATCCTGGAATGTGAAATCAGGTGGACCTTAGGAAGCATCACTACAAAAAAGCTAGTGGAGGTGACGGAATTCCAGTTGAGCTATTTCAAATCATGAAAGATGATGCTGTGAAGGTGCTGCACTCAACATGCCAGCATTGGGAAAACTCAGCAGTGGCCACAGGACTGGAAAAGGTCAGTTTCCATTCCAATCCCAAAGAAAGGCAATACCAAAGAATGCTCAAACTACCGCACAATTGCACTCATCTCACACACTAGCAAAGTAATGCTCAAAATTCTCCAAGCCAGGCTTCAACAGTATGTGAACCGTGAACTTCCAGATGTTCAAGCTGGATTTAGAAAAAGCAAATGAACCAGAGATCAAATTGCCAACATCTGTCAGATCATCAAAAAATCAAGAGAGTTTCAGAAAAACATCTACTTCCGCTTTATTGACTATGCCAAAACCTTTGATTGTGTGGATCACCACAAACTGTGGAATATTCTTAAAGAGATGGGAATACCAGACCACCTGACCTGCGTCTTGAGAAATCTGTATTCAGGTCAAGAGGCAACAGTTAGAACTGGACATGGAACAACAGATTCCAAACAATTTGAAACAAATGGTTCCAAACTGGGAAAGGAGTACGTCAAGGCTGTATATTGTCACCCTGTTTATTTAACTTATATGCAGAGTACATCATGAGAAATGCTGGACTGGAAGAAGCACAAGCTGGAATCAAGATTGCTGAGAGAAATATCAATAACCTCAGATATGCAGATGACACCACCCTTATGGCATAAAGTGAAAAGGAACTAAAAAGCCTCCTGATGAAAGTGAAAGAGGAGAGTGAAAAAGTTGGCTTAAAGCTCAACATTCTGAAAACCAAGATCATGGCATCTGGTCCCATCACTTCATGGCAAATAGATGGGGAAACAATGTAAACAGTGGCTGACTTTATTTTGGGGGATTCAAAATCACTGCAGATGGTGACTACAGCCGTAAAATTAAAAGACACTTACTCCTTGGAAGAAATGTTAGGACCAACAGACAGCTTATTAAAAAGCATAGACATTACTTTGCCAGCAAAGGTCTGTCTAGTCAAAGCTATGATTTTTCCAGTAGTCATGTATGGATGTGAGTGAGAGTTGGACTATAAAGAAAACTGAGTGCTGAAGAATTGATGCTTTTGAACTGTGGTGTTGGAGAAGACTCTTGAGAGTCCCTTGGACTGCAAGGAGATCAAACCAGTCTATTCTAAAGGAAATCAGTCCTGATATTCATTGGAAGGACAGATGCTGAAGCTGAAACTCCAATACTTTGGCCAGCTGATGCGAAGAACTGACTCATTTGAAAAGACCATGATACTGAGAAAGATTGAAGGTAGGAGGAAAAGAGGACGACAGAGGATGAGATAGTTGGATGGCATCACTAACTCAATGGACATGAATTTGAGTAAACTCTGGGAGTTGGTGATGGACAGAGAGGCCTAGAGTGCTACAGTACATAGGGTCGCAGAGTCGGACATGACTGAGCGACTGAACTGAACTGATGTTACAGGTTGGTCACTAGGTGGCCCAAACATGGGACAGATTCAAATACCGGTACAAAATCTTGGAAGATTGGAATTAAATTCTAACCACAGCCCATAGAAGGTCAGTTAGAACTTATATCCTGAAACTAGTTTGGTCAATTATATACTAGTACAAAATATCCACATTCTTTATAGGATTTAAATAAGACCCAAAGTCTCATGTCATAGTATTCAAAATATTTAAGATACAATCTAGAATTACCTAGCATATGAATAACCAGGAAAATCTCAACTCACACACACACACAAAAGACAATCCACACATATCAATACCAAGATGGTTTAGATATTGGAGTTAACTGACAAAGATTTACATCAGCTATTATAAAAGTGCTCTTACAAATAATTGTAAACATCCTTGCAACAACTGAAAAATTAGAAAGCTTCAGTAAAGAAATTATAAAATATAAGGAATAACAAAATGGAAATGTTTGAACTGGAAACTTTTAAAAGCAAAAATTTACAAACTCAGATAGATCCCAAAGCAAAATGGAGATGACAGAGGTAAGAGTTACTGAATATGAAGACTGATCAGTAGATATTAGTCTGAACAGTGAGAAAAAAGCTGAAAAGAGCCCCAGGGACCTGTGGAACAACAAAAACAAAAAGTGTAACATTTGTTGCATCAGACTTCCAGAAAGAAAATAGTCAAAAACTTGCCAAATTTGGCAAAGATAAATCTACAGATTCAAAAACCCAGTGAATATCATGGCATCCGGTCCCATCACTTCAGGACAAATACATGGGGAAACAATGGAAACAGTGACAGACTTTATTTTCTTGGGCTCCAAAATCACTGCAGATGGTTACTGCAGCCATGAAATTAAAAGATGCTTGCTCCTTGGAAGAAAAGCTATGACAAACCTAGACAGCAGAGACATTACTTTGTTGACAAAGGTCCATACAGTCAAAGCTATGGTTTTTCCAGTCATGTATGGATGTGAGAGTTGGACTACAAAGAAGGCTGAGCACCAAAGAATTGATGCTTTTGAATTGTGATGTTGGAGAAGACTCTTGAGAGTCCCTTGGATTGCAAGGAGATGCAACCAGTCAATTTTAAAGGAAATCAGTCCTGAATATTCCTTGAAAGGACTGATGCTGAAGCTGAAACCACAATACTTTGGCCACCTGATACAAAGAACTGACTCGTTTGAAAAGACCCTGATGCTGGGCAAGATTGAAGGCAGGAGGAGAAGGGGATGACAGAGGATGAGATGGTTGGATGGCATGACTGACTCAATGGACATGAGTTTGAGCAAGCTCTGGGAGTTAGTGATGGACAGGGAATCCTGGCGTGCTGCAGTCCACGGGGTCACAAAGAGTTGGACATGACTGAGCAACTGAACTGAACTGAAATGGATCATGCTTTTTGCATGTCATATCTAAAAAGTCTTTGCTTAATCCCCTGTTACAAAGATTTGGTCCATGTTTCTTTCTAAAAGTTTTGTAGTTTTATATTTTACATTTAGAGCTATGATTCATATTGAGTGGAGAGAAGATATTTACCACATGTACAACTGAAAGAGCTCACATCTGGAATATATAAAGATCCCCTACAATCTGCTAAGTACAAAATCAATATACAGAAATCAATGTATTTCTGTAGATTAAAACAAGGAAATGAATTTTTCAAAGAATGCTATAATTTTAAAAGAATATTATATCTAATATACATGACTATATATTTTTAATAATATTTATTAATTTTAAAATGTCCAGTACTTAGAAATGAATCTAACAAACATTAGATGTTTGTTAGAGGTGTGAGACCTCTACAAAGTATAAAACTAAGAAGAATTACAGAAGACTCCCTAAAATGGAAATATACCATGTCCATGAATTTTAAAAACTGATATTGTAAATATATGAAATTCACCTAAATTGATCTGTAAATTCAGCACAATCACAATCAAAACCTCAACAGTTTTGTGGATCTTGACAAACAAATTCTAAATCACATCTGATATGACAAAGCTATAGAACTGGAGGCTGTACTATTGGCGTAAGGTCAGATGAATAGACCAGTGGAATAAGAGAGCTCATAAGCACATCCACCCATGTATGGACATGTGATTTATAACAAAGTTGGCACCGCAGAGAAGTGGAAAAATTGGTTCTAGGACAATTATATATCCATATGGGATATTTGTGACCTCAGGGTAAAGAATGATCTCCTCAAGTATCAAGAGCAGTAACCAAAAATGAAAAGACAAATCAGACTAATTAAATTTAAAATATACCATTATGAGTGGAAGGGCAAGCCACAGAATGGGAGAAGATATTTACCAAATTTGAAACTGTTAAACGACTCTTATCTAGTCTATATTAAGAATTCCAGGGACTTCCCTGGTGGTCCAGTGGTTAAGAGTTCACTTTCCAGTGCAGGGGGTGTGGGTTTGATGGTTCCCTGGTTGGAGAGCTAAGATCCCACATGCCTCCCAGCCAGAAAACCAGAACATAAACAACAGAAGCAATATTGTAAACAAATTCAATAAACTCTAGAAACTTAAAAAATGGTCCAAATCAAACTTTAAAAATGGTCTAACTCAAAAAAATTGAAAAAAAAAAGAATTCCAACAAGTCAAAAAGAGAAAATAGTCAACCAAATAGAAAAAAGATTTCACAAAAGAGGAAATCCAAATGTCCAGTAAACATTAAAAAGTGCTTAACTTTTAATTATCAATCAAGAGAATGCAAATTAAAACTGCATTGAGATACTACTTCATATCTGATTGGCAATAATAAAAGTCTGACAATACTAAGTACTGGCAAGCATGTAGAAACAATATGAGTTCTCAAGTACTGCTGACGGCAATGTAAAACTGGCACAATCACTTTGCGAAATAGTTTGGCATTATCTAGAAATGAAGACAGCAATTCCACTTATGTTCTAGATAAAGCTGAGTACACATGTATCAAGATACATTCATAAGAATAGCATTGTCTGTAATTTTCCAAACTGGAAACCACCCAGATATCCATGAACAGGAGACTGGATAAATAAAAGGATACACTCATATGACAGAATACTATACAGAAGATGAATGGGAAGAACTATACCCACGTACAACAACATGGATCAGTTGTGAAAACAATTTGGGTGAAAGAAGCCAGACACAAAATAATTCACACAGTGCAAGTCTCTTATGTAAAGTTCAAAGGCAGGCTGAACTAATCTATGTATGCCTGCTTAGACAGTAAAGCTATGTGCTGTGCTTAGTCATTCAGTTGTGTCTGACTTTTTGCAACCCCATGAACTGTAGCTGGCCAGGCACCTCTGTCCACGAGGATTCTCCAGGCAGGAATAATGAGCAAGAAACAGGGAATTCCCTGACAGTCGAGTGGGTAGGAGCCTGTGCTTTCACTGCCGATGGCTTGGGTTAGATCCCTGGTCAGGAAGATGAAAGAAAAGCAAGGAAGGCATTATCATAAAGCTCAGAGAGCAGAGAAGGGATGTAATCAGGAAGGGGCCACACTGGAGACTTTTGAGGTATTAGCAGTATTCTATTGCTTGAACTCAGTAATGGTTATATGGATATTTACAATAGTTATAATTCATTAAGCTATACAGTTATGTATTGTTGCTTTTCTATGTGGGTTATATATTCCTAATTAAAAAAGGTTTTAAATGTTTCTTACAATTCTGAATAAAGCATTCTAATGCGATATATTTACTTTTGTTCAAAGATGTACCATTGTTCTTTTGAACATAAGTGTAGAATTTTTATGTCATCTTTTAAATGCTACCAAATAGATCCAGGAGAATGGGAGCATTTTTCTCATTACTGAGAATGGTGAAAATGCAGAGAGGATGTGGTTGGTAGTGGATATTTTCTCACATACTTTAAAAAATTTTTAATATTCTAAGATAGATAGCTTGGTAGGAAGGAACAGAGACTTGTTATGATTCTGTGGCCTGAATGAAATAATGGTACAAAGACTGTCATGCTTCTGAGTCCCACTACCTTTGTACCTTGAGAACTCTTCCTCAAGAATAATACTTTCTCTGATAACAGCGGTCATCAAAAATAAGCCCCTGAAAAGATATCCAGCATCACTAGGCATCAGGGCAATGCAAATCAAAACCACAATGAGGTGCTGCTTTCTCACTAGGATGACTGTTTGTGGAAAGACAGATAATGAGAAGTGCTGGTGAGGGGGCAGAAAGTTGGATCCCTCATACATTGCTGGTGGGAATGCCAAATGATTCAGCTGCTTTGGGAAACAGTCTGGCAGTTCCTCAAGTGGTTAAACAAAGAGTTAAAATTTGATCTAACAATTCTATTCCTAGGTGTATACCCAAGAGAAATGAAAACCTGTGTGAACACAAAACCTTGTACACAAATGTTCATTGAGCACTATTCGTAATAGCCAAGAAGTGGAAGCAAACCAAATGTCTGTCTATTAACTGATAAACAGATACATAAAATGTAGTATAACCTCACAATGGAATAGTATCCAGCCATAAAAAGGAATGAATTACATGCTACAACATGGATGAAACTTGAAAACATTATGCTAAGTGAAAGCCAGAAAAAAAGGTCACATTTTATATGAAATGTCTAGAATAGACGAATCCATAGAGTCAGAAACTAAATTATTGGCTTCCTGGGGCAGGGGAATTGAGGGGGCTAGAGAGTTACAGCTATGGGGTAGATTTCTTTTGGAGTGATGAAAATGCCCTAAAATTGATTGTTGCAATGATTGGAGAACTCTGTGAATATATAAAAACCATTGAATTCTATACTTTAAATGGGTGAATTACTAGTCAGTAATGATTTTTAAAATATGTCCTCAGAGCACTGTGCTACTTAACATTTTTAAAGACCTATCTTGGACCAAAATACCCTAGTTTAAAACACCAGGCTTCACACGTCAACACAGACACTGTCTGGAGAAGTCAAAAACTATTAATACCACAAACTCTTCTTTGGATACTGGTGTCTTGATTAAAGGAATCTTCGCCAGACAGTTCACTGACACTAGTTTATATCTTCACGTGGCATCTGGGGCGGTGCACCCTGGGAAGATTTGGAGAGGTTAAATGTTGCTCTATGTGCGTAAAATGTTTGACATATTATTTTGAAAAGGAAGATGGGAAAAGAGAACTAGAATGAAATCTCCACCACAGGTGTATTCTCAGGTCAATTTCAGGAAAAAAGTTGAGGATCTGAAAACTGATTCCCTTCAAACTATGCTTGTCTGAATTTCCCTTGGAAAGACTTCATGTATTCCAGTTTGAAGACTTCGATTATGGTACAAAAGTCATGCCTTTCAAGACCATAATCTCTGCTATGAATTGCTGAAGCTCTTCTAGCAAGAGTTGAGTGAAGAGTTGAGCTCTGATTCCTATATTCGGCTGTGCCAGCCTCCTCAGGGCAATAAACCCTGAAGCTTCAGCTTCATGGTCTAACTTTGAAGGAGCAAGGAAGGACCACATTGGTTAATACATCAAATTATAATCTCACTATTTTAAAAGGGAAGGAAGGAAGGAAATCCCACTGCAAGGAAAAGAAAGAGTGTTGAGAAAAAGACAACAGTGTCATCAGGAGACAGTTTGGCGGTGTGGTGGGAGCAGAAGTCAGACTGAGTGGCTTAGAGTTTGGTCTGGAACCAGAGAGCAGAGGCAACAGTCAGGAAGCTCAGCTGAGGAAAGCGACGGGCAGACAGCAAGAGCTGGACCTCAAAGCTGAGGAGGGCTTGTCTTCAGGTTAGCAGAACCTTGAGAATATTTCCGGAATGAAGAGAAGACATCAGGAGGGGAATGTGGAGAGGGAGGCAACTGGGGAGCCTGGCAAGTTGTAAGAAACAGAACAAGACAGGAGATTGCTTTGAATCATGGAAGGACACCTCTTCCTCAGAGGTGCAGAAAAGCAGTGGAAGCTCTGGAGAGGTTTTTTTGGGGGACAACAGATTACTTAAGGTGTTAGATCGTCTGACCTCTATTTCTCTGGAGTTCTGGCAGCAAAATGAGAGGTAAGTGGCTGAGAAGAAACAGAAAGGAGGGCAGGGCCCCAGGACACCAGAGAAGGTTGGAGAATCAGCAGTAGGGAATGGCCATCTGGTGTCATAAGAGGCGACTGGGTTAGCCAAGCCTGGTGGGGTGGGGCGGGGCAGCTGGGCTTAGCTGTGTGGGTCCATAGGACCCTCTTCTTCCAGCTGGGAAATGCACTGAGGTGAGCAGAGGTGGGGGCTTCCCAGGATTGGAAAAGAGAGAAATGTGGGGTAAGTTCCCAGGGGAGAGAGCTCAGCTGTGAAGTCCAAGGTCCTGGACTGGAGGGAGCAAAGTAAGACCTGGGCAGAGGGGTAGGCTTTGAAGAGAGAGGCCACCCTTCAGGGAAGTCAAGAAGCTGCAGCTGAGTGGGTGAAGCAGGACTGAGTGGGAAAATGAAGGGGATGGAGCAGATGTGAACCATGAGGATATGTAAAGTATCCTACATGTATAATACAGTAGCCATTAGCTTTGTGGGCCTTGAGGTACGTAGTCAGTCCAAAATGAGCCATGCTGTAAGTGTAATACACACTGGGTTCTAAAGACTCAATGTGCAAAAATATGTTAAATACCTCATCAATAAATGTTTCCATTGATATTTGTTTAAATGTTAATTTTTAGGTATATTGCATTAAATGAAATATATTATTGATTTTACTCACTTCTTTTTACTTTGTTAATATGGCTACCAGAAAAGTTGAAATTCCATATGTGGTTTGTGTACTACTCCTGTTGCATGGCACTGGTGGACACTCTCTCCCAGGGACAGGGACTGTATGTGTCATCGCTCAAGCACCCAGCACAGGGACCTGCGCAGAGAGGCCCCAGTGAGTGTGCGTGTGTCTGTGTGTGAACTTATGAGCAGATGAGTAAGTGAATTCATGAAGGGACAAGTGAATGGATGAATGAGGATTATATATGGTATTCAAGGACTTGGTCAGTTTCTTCTAAATTGTTTAGGATTATATGGAAATGCACAAATGAAACGGAAACAGTTAGAATGAGGAGAGGTCACTAGGCTTTGAGGTAGGGAGTCCCAAAGAACATTTTATGGAACCTAACAATGGCAGCCCACTCCAGTACTCTTGCCTGGAGAATCCCAGGGACGGGGGAGCCTGGTGGGCTGCAGTCCATGGGGTTGCACAGAGTCGGACACTCCTGAGCAACTTCATTTTCACTTTTCACTTTCATGCATTGGAGAAGGAAATGGCAAGCCACTCCAGTGTTCTTGCCTGGAGAATCCCAGGGACGGGGGAGCCTGGTGGGCTGCCATCTATGGGGTCGCACAGAGTTGGACACGACTGAAGTGACTTAGCAGCAGCAGCAGCAGCACTTAATATCAAGGTCCAAAACCTAGACCCTTGCCTCATCCCTCTTTTCCCTTTTTTTTCCTTTTATAAAAGTGCTCCTGCAGCACTTTAATATGTGCCAGGGATTGTCCTAGGCACTTTGCACATCACATCACCCAGTGAGGCAGGTGCTCTTATTGTCCCCCTTTAGGGATAAGGGAACTAAGGCACAGAGATGTTAATAACTTTCTCAGGATTACTCAGTAAGTGGTGGAGCTGGCATTTGAACCAGGCCATCTGTCCCCAGTAGTCAGGCCCCTAACTACTAAACCATCCTGACTCTCATCCCATCATCTCCCTTATATCTCCAATAGAGATGTAGATTTCTTTTTCTCCCTTTACTCGCCTCTCTTTCCACCCCCAGTTCCTCAGACCTTGTATTCCTGGAGAAAGTTCTCAATGAACCTTGCTTACTGGAAACATGTAAGTAACCCTCCAACTTGCCCACAAATGAGACACACCATAGCTGCATGGTCCAGCCCAACAGCCAAGCAACCCTGCCTCCTCTCCTGTCCCAACCCCACACCCTCTGCCTGCATCCCCGAGCCTGGCTCACCACCTTCTCCCTCCCTAACCCAGGAGGCTCCTCTCCCAGACCTGGCTTCCTAGGCAGACTCAGAAATGAGTATTGGAGGAGCCTGAGGCTTCACAACTCTAAGCAGGTGCTTTACATGTCAGTCTAGCATGTGTCTTCAAGGTGACTACAAGGGTATAGGATAGGGGGCCTTTCAGACATCACCTTGGCCAGGGCCTGGGAGATGCCTTGATCTCACCCACCCAGGATCCCCTTCCAGCCTCTCCTTGTATCCCTTCTGATGGAGTAGCCCTGAATCTTCACCCACTGGGAGCCAGTGCCCGAGATACGCCTCAATCCCACCCACCAGGGACTCTCAGCCTCAGCTTGGATCCCTTCAGTAAGAGGGCAGCCCTGAATCTCCCCCACTGGGAGTAGCCAGAGCCCAGGATCTCCACCTTCGGGGCCAAACAGACTAAAAAGGAACCAACACCTTCCTCTCTATTTCTCTCACTAAATTGTGAATAATAATGCATTTACTTATTCTCCCACTTAAAAAGTTGTTTAAATCCTTTGAAGAATCTTGCAAGGTAACTTGGCTAGACAGCAGGCAGGACAGTCCAGTGCCTCCGGTGGGGGGCCAGGGTCTTCCACTCGCCTGCCTTTTGGTCCAGCAGGTAGGCGTTTGGATTGATGGTATAGTCCTTTGCCTGGACATCGCTGGTTGTGGTGACACCTCCGCACACAAACACTTTATTGTCTCCAACAGAGCATATAGCATGGGACACATCCAAGAGGCAGTTGTTGGGCAAAAGAGGCACTGAGGTGGTTGTCTTGTTGGCCTTTACCTTCTGCAGGTTGATCTCCACACTCTGCCGGTGGCTGTACACGCAGAGAATGTTGTCCTGTTGAAAAGAGAGCAGGGGCCGGTGGTTGAACTCAATAGGAAAAGTGATACACTGGACCACCTCCCCAGTGCTGGTATCGAAGCAGTCCACCACCCCAACCCGGGAGATGTAACCCTTCACCAAGCACCGCCCGGTGACAATATACAGGTTCCGGTCACCCTTGGTGATCACGGCTGTGCCGTCCATAGGAATGCTCATCTTCCCTGCCAGGCACCAGGTCTCCTTGCGCTCATCATAGCGATAGATGTTAGAGACATAGCGCCTCGGGGCAATGCTGCCTCCCACTGAGTACACTGTTCCCCCGCAGGTCACCATGGTGTGGAAGACAAGCCCAATTGGCAGGTCGGGCAACTTGGTCCAGGAGTTGTCATCCATGTCATACCGCCAAGCCGTCTTCAGCCCTGAAATCTGCTCAGTGGTTCCACCAGAGATGTAGATGTAGCGACCAGCAGAGGTGGCACTCAGTGCTGCTGCCCGGTAGGGCATCTCTGAGAGCTTCAACCACAGGTTCTCCTGGATGATATAAGCAAACACTCCATCGTTGAACTTGCCGTGGGCCTTCTGGCCACCTAGGATGACCACTGAATCAAGCAGGGCCCCTTTCCGCTGGTAGCTCAGCAGACTGGTTGGCCTCTCCTGTTTGCGGTCCACAAGGACACTCTCAATCAGGGTTGAGTGGGCTGAGCTGTTCTCCATGCCCATCAGCTTGTTGCTGGCATACATTAGCGTCTTGTTGGAGACAGCATTGAGGTTGATGTAATTGAAGAACTTCTTGAAATACTTCTCCCGCTCATCCTTCCGGAAGCATACCCAATTGATGAGTGCATTGAGAGCCTGGTCTTCATTGAGTACATGCAAGTTTTCATCTCGGAGCAGGCGGCCGAAGATGACAGGTGGACAGCGCATGAAGTGCATGCTGCCCTCAGGACTGGCCCAGTAGTGGAAGTTGTCACGAATGCCAGAGTAGGCCAAGTCTGACACCTCTTTGAGCTCGAACAACTCAGCCAAGAAGAGGTAGCGCAAGCAGTTGGCACGGCGGATGGACTTGATCAGGAAGTCACTGCAGTGAATTCGAAGGCGGGGTGTGTTGAAATACTGGGCCCCACGAAGGAGCTCTTCCACATTCTGTTCTGAGATCACCACCCTGCCACTGTAGAAGTAGTCTAGGAGCTGGTCCACTGTGGTCGGACTCAGGTAGTTGGGGTCAATGGTGATAAAGAGCTCATCGGTGGTCTTCATGTCATGGTTGGAGATGAGGTTCTTCACCAGCGGGGAGACTGCAGCCAGCACATTGCGATGTGCAAAGAAGACATGGTGGTCCACAGTCAGGGCTATGTCCCAGTACTCTTTGCGTTTTCTCTGTTTGTTCAGGTTCTGCAGTACGAAGCTGTTGTAGTTTTTCTCGGTGAATTCCAATTTCATGGTGGCTCTTGCTGGGTGAGACAGAAGATCAGCAGTAGGTACTGGAGAACAGACTTTCTCAGGCCTTTGGGATTCAGATTGATGGTTGTTTGCAGAGCAGTTGATCAGGGAGGAGTGGGAATAAGAGAGAGGATGATGTCATAGAATGGATGAGGTCATCACAATGCAGGGCCCCCCTCCCTGAGGCCTTTCTCAGAGCCACAGGGCTTTTCTCCCCTCTGATGGCTCTGATCTGCCAAGGCCAAATACCCTGCTAGGACCTAGTCCGGGGCCCAGAACTCAGGAGGAAACTCAGAGATGGGTCACAACTCCCACCTGGGACCTTCAACCTCACTTCAGGGCTGCTTCTGGAAATGTCAGGGCCAGTCTGGGCGGGGCTAGTATGGGGCTATTAGGAAGGCTGGGGAAAGGATTTTTACATCATCTAGAGGAATGTACATTGTACAGGAGGGAAACCGAGGCTCATAGAAGAGCATGAACTTGCCCAAGATCACGTAGCTAGTTGGAAGCAGAGCAGGGCCTGAAACTCAGTCTTTCTGGAACCCACCCTTCCGGGATGCTCCTAACTACTCAGCTTTCCTCTGTCTGTGATTCTCAAGCCCCAAAGCACCTTTCACTGCCAAGGCTCCTGGATATTAGAGAAGAAAAGACATCATTCTTCACATTGGGTCAGCCAAAAAGGTCGTTCGGAACGGAGAGGTGGCGGCTCCTCAGGGAGCAAGGATGCAGGAGTTACTCTCGGACCGGGGGATGGGAGGGCCCTCGAAGCCCTGATTATTTCAGTTTCACGGAGGCCATCCTGTCCACACTTCCAAGTCTCTAGCTTGTAAAATGTTGGAGGCTGGGATAGGTCAGCTTTCCCCATCAGCTGGGGACTTGGACAAGTTTCTCATTCTCTCTAAACCTCAGTTTCCTCCGCTGTGAGATAGGAATAATAGCTGCATCCGCTTAAAAGATGACTAAGAGCTTACAAGAGAAAAGGACCAGAAAATGTTAAGCTCAGTGTTTGGTTCGCAACAATCGTTCAACAGATGCTAGCTGCCATTTCACTAGTTCGCCAGGCTTTCGCGTTCCTGGCTGGCTGCTCCTTTCGTAAACACTTGTGGTTCTCTGTGAGCGTTGGCAAGTGTGGAAATCCCCATCGCCTCGGGGTGGGCTCCGTGCACCGCCTCAGCCACGCGGTGGCGCTAGAGAGTCATCTCCTGCCTGGGAACGGCGAGCTCATTACCGCCCCAGGCGCCACCCCCTCTTCCCCGACCCGATCGCCGCACAACACCCTGTGCCCATTTTCCAGACAGAGGTAAAGCCCCAGATAGCGGGCGCACGGCCGAGCGGCTAGAAAGGAGACATCCAGAACTCTAGGTGACCCCCTTGGTGCCCCGCCGCGTGCCATGTCCACGGCCCACCCCGCCTCCGAGCCGGCGTGGGGCTCCCCGAGTTCCTGTGGCGCTGCTGTGCCCAGGAGGGGATAAGGACCAGCCGAAGCCTCCCACGGAAGAGGGCCGGCTCCTGCGGGTCCCACCCGGACCAGCCTTCGGGGCTCCCAGCACCTGGCTCAAACAGCGTAGACCCTGGCGGCAACAGCAAGGTCGTACAGAGAAGACTTGGGCTCGGACCGCACCCTTGATCCCTGAGCCCCACTCCTGACCGTCAGACCGTCTTTAGCGTCCTTACTAGGTAAACTGTCGCTGCAGCCTTGGGAATGTGAGCCTGCCAGCTCTTTCCCTCCTGGTGTAGTCAAGTTCTCATTATTAACTGCCGGTCTTTCCCTCCTCCCTTCATTCCAGATCTGGCTTTTTCTTAATTTGAAAATTATTTTAGAGTACTTACCTTTTAATGCTGTATTTGTTCACCTTGACGTCTCCAGGGTGAGAAGCACTCAGTCTCTTGAGATACGTGTCTGCACAAGGCTAGAACCTTCTGTTTTCCCCAAGGGAAGAAGATTTGGCTTTCTGCCCTTCCACGGACTAGCTCTGTGGCTTAGGTGAGTTCCACCTGGTCCCTTCTCTCCCTGAGAAGATAATTAAGCTCTAATTGCTTCTCCAGCTCTGATCTCTGGAGAGGAGAGGCCGCTGTGATTCAGGTGAAGGATGAAGCCTCTTGGTGCTGAGGCCAGACACTTACCACTTCCATTGGCTTCTAGGCCTGCCCGCCCAGGGGTAGGGGATGAGTGGGTCATCATCACTTCTTTGCCCCCACCCCAGCATTGATGGAGGAGGTGGCCATGCCCCTCTGTTTTTGTTTCAGGTCCCAGAAACCATGGCCAGAAGATCTCTCATCAGATGCTTCCTTCTGGTTTAAGAAAGTTAGGTTTACAGGGTGTCCTGGAGAACTTAGAGGATCCAGTAGACTTATTTCCATGTGTCAGACCTTGTACAGCTAGACAGATTGTGGCCCAGAGAGGGTAAGGAGCTCATTCAACTTACTTCACAGAGCTAGGACTGGAAGCCAGGGTGCCTGACTCCCTCTACCCTCTGGCTGCAAAGGAGAGGTGGCAATCTGGCTTGTCTTCTGCTCACGTGGAATTTATGGTGGTGGTGATTTAGTTCCTAAGTCATGTCCAACTCTTGCGACCCCATGGACTGTAGCCTACCAGCTCCTCTGTCCATAGGATTTCCCAGGCAAGAATTCTGGAGTGGGTTTCCATTTCCTTCTCCAGAGGATCTGCGTGACCCAGGGATCGAACCCACATCTCCTGCGTATTGCAGGCAGTCTCCTGCATTGCAGGCAGATTCTTTACTGACTGAGCCATCAGAGAAGCCCTTGAACTTTTAGGAGTTTCCATCTTTACAAAATCCATTGTAAGAAATTAGATTTGTGCCCACTCACTCAGCCAGCTTTGTTATCTGGCTTATCTTCAGCTTAGAAAGCTCCCCTGGTCAGCTTGTTCCTTACTCCAGCCAACTGAAGAAACAGACTCCAACCTAAAGGGGCTGGCTGCCTGCCAGGGTCCATCAGGTGGTTAGGTATACGTGTGTATTGGGTAGAGTATGTCCCTAGGAGCTACAGATGTTCAATGACTAGTCGCTGAGTTTGTCTTGTTCGTGGTAGCTGCCCAGGTATGGCCAAGGCCCTCAGCTTCTTGCACAGGTCAGCATTTTCTGTTGCTGGAAACTCCCTGGAGGGCGGGGGTTAGGGGGCCTCTATCTAATATTCTATCCTTCTGGGGACCATCAATTAATAAATCAATTTGTTGGGAAGCCTTGAAGAAAATGAAGGGTATGTTTTAAACATAGATTTGGCCTGGAACTGGAAAGGATAAGAAGAGTCTTCCTGTCTTTCCACCTGTTTTATACCTCTTAACAACTGGCTTTCTCACTTCCATATATTTCCAACTCATAACTGGGCTTACACATAGCTTTGATTTGCCGTGGTCTTAATTCAAACTCATAGCATCCTTATTTTTTCAGTTCCACTGGTCAATTCTTCTCTGTATTTCTTAGCTCAAATTCCTGGTCGATGGCCAGGCTAGAGATTGGCTGTCATGAATCACATGTCCACTCTAGTCCTGTCAGCTATGAGACGGTAGGTCACGTGATTCAAAACAAGTCTACAGGGGAGGGGTTGGAGGTATTCAGAATCTTGAGTTACCTAAGATGGGAACTCAGAGTTATTGATTACCTTAGTTACTGGTTAAGAATCAGGCACGAGTAAGACTTCACCTTCCAATGAAGGGGATTGCGGGTTTGATCCCTGGTCAGGAACTAACATCCCATATGCCTTGGGGCCAAAAACATAAAACAAAACAAAAAACCCAGAAGCAATATTGTAACAAACTTGATAAAAGATTTTTTTAAATAGTTCATACCAAAGAAAACCTTAAGAATCAGGCATGAATCACATGGGAGTAAGATATTACACTAAAAAGATTTTATTACTGTCCCTGGGTGAGATGAAGGGCACAGCAGAAGCCTTTGTTCACAACAGACCTTCAGCAAGCACGTCTCAAAGACTGGCCCGCACAGACTCCCGGCCCTGCTGTCTCACTACCTGGGGATGCCATGGTTTCAGGGTCACACAGCTTGGCCCTTCCCACCTGGACCATATGGAGTCCTGATTTTAGAGGACTTTGTATAGTTTGAGGCAAAATGCAGAACTAAGTTAGCGCCTCTAAGCCCCGACATGGGATATCTCTTTGGAACACTTGGGCCTGTGACACATTCCTGGAGGAGCAGCAGCACAGCTGCAGTCACAGCTGCCAGGAACAGGCTGGGGCTCCCACCCTGTGTGGAGGGGAGGGCACAGGCTGGAGGGGCTTCCTCTGGGGGACTCTGAGTGAGCTCACCCTCACCCCTGCACTCACTGACCTCATCATCCAAGGCTGCTTGGCCAAGAGCCCAGGCAGAGTGAGGGGCTTTCTCCCAGAACAGGCCCCGGGCCACCAGGCAGAGTGGGGGGATGGTGAGTTGCAGGCCCAAAACCCTAATCCCTAGAAACCAAGGTGGTAGTGGGAGGGGTGGCAGAGTGAGCTCTGAAATGCCAGAGGATCTTTAGAAAAAGAGGGTGGGCCAAGGGTGGTGGAAGATAGAAAAATGCAAGGAAGTCAAGCTTTTTTCTCCATTTGTTCTTTGGCAATCCCACTAGAGAATTCCAGGAGGCGTGCAGATGACATCATGTCTTACAACTGAGAAATCTCAGTAATTCCGTGAAATGGAGTCCCTGCCTACCCTGTATCTCGGTTGGAAACCGCTTTGTATTTACATGTTTAAAGCTGTATTTTTGTCACATTTAAATGAGGGTTTAATATTCTTAAATATCTAACAAAAGTAGATTACAATGCATGAAGGTCCCGTAAGATGAACTTCACTTTCTCAGCATCACAAACAGTTGGAATACAGAAAGTCCAGGGATTAGGGATGGATATAAGTAAGAAGGTACAAAAAAGTTTGCTTTAAAAAATTTTTAAAAGTTTAAAAATTGAGTTTTTCCCCTCAAAGTCCAAATAATTGCAGCCCAGGGAATCATTGAGATAAAGGCTTTGTATGCTCATTTCTTTGATGAGAATGATTTCATGCACAACTGTCTAACCAAATGCGTGTGCAAGAGACTCAGCATCACACACACAAGCACACACACCCACAGGGACAGACACACAGCTGAGTTTTGTTGTTCTAGGCACTTCATATCCAAGTTCTTAAGTCTGCCACCTTCCCATTCCACTGGACAAATTACTTCTTTGGAGGCAGGACATTTTCCTCAAAGAAGCCCTGGTTGACGACATTCCCTGCTGGGAAGTATCTGGCCACCACAAAAGAGGACCCGTCACTTGCAGACGCCTTCCCCACTCCCATCTTCTTTGTATTCTTCCATACCATGGCTGTGAAGTGTCCTGTAGGAACAGGCATGGGGAGAGGGAAACAGGCTAGTTAGCAAAGCCTGGAGAATGGTGTTCCGAGGGACTCTTGAACTCCTGTACCATTCTGCCATGTGGGGGTCTTCAACTGCCAATCAGAAGAAGGAGATACAAGACACTAACTAATTTTCGAACACATTGGGTCCTCTCAATCAGCCAAATAGACCCTACTCATCTCACTATCCAATGCTCAAAAGTTTCACGGTCTCCTAGAGATTATGACAAAGACCTCAACAATTAGAAGGTCACCCTATCTGGCACCTACTTCCACCCCTCGCCCCAAACCACACTTTCAAGGTCACCAATGGTCTCTGTGTTCCTTCCCAGTAGTCACTGGTTGTCCTCATCTTACTCGACATCTCAGGAACATTAATAGAATAGATTCCTGCCCCTTTCAAAGGACTCTCCTCTTTCGGTTTCCTCTCTGGGCATTCACCCCGCATCACTCTCTTCCTCCTCCTCTTGCATCTCACTTGTGAATATTGGAGGACCTGCATTTCCCAAGGTTCAATCCTGGGCTCTCTTTTCCTGTTGCCCTCTTCAGACAATTTCATCTTTCCTTGGCTCCCAAATATCTTTTTCCAGCCCAAATCTATTCTGTGTTCCAAACACAACTACTTACTTGACATTTCCACTGGGATGACTCACAGGCATCTCAAATTTAACCTACCCAAACCTCACTCTTAATTTTGGTCTCTCCCATTTCCATGACCAGTACTTCTGTGCACACAATCCTCAGGGTTGCTCTGCATTCCTCCTTCACCTTCATTTCCCCAAACACTCATTCAATCCTAAAGAATCATAACTTCAAAATACATCTCTAGTCCTTTCATTCCCAAAACCATGGTCTCAAGCATGAATTTTTCTCTCTTGGATCACTGCACTAGCCTTTGCCTGACTCTCCAGCATCCACCCTTGCTTCCTCAATTTACTTTCCAGTGACGTAGCCAGAGTGATCATTTTGAAACATAGATCATATCTGTTTACTTCTCTACTTAAAAATCCTTCCATTGCTTCTAGTTGCACCTAAAATGAAGCTGAATACTTTTGTCCAGTGGCCTCCTTTCCATCCCTTGAACACATCCAGTATTTCTTACTATGGAGCCCTTGCACTCACTGGCCACTGAATGCAATGCTCGTCTGATGACCAGTGTTTTCTTATCCCTTAGGTATTGGCCCAGACGTCACTTGTTCAGAGAGGCCTTTTGCAATCACTCTCATTTCCTGAACACCTCCCTCTCAAGATGGCCTTACTGTACTGTTTCCTCCTCACAGCATTCTTACCATTTGCAGTAATATTTGCTTGATTACTTGCTAAGCACTTGGCCCCTTCTCTAGGCTATGAGCCCCATATGGGCAGGAACCAAACTGATTTATTTATCAAAGTATGTGCAGTACCTGGCACAGCCTGACACATGGAATGTGAAATAAAACTTTGTGGAATGAATAAATGGAATGAATGAATGAAAGGCATATGGAAGAACCAACTTGGACTAAGTTCTGCCATCACTGGAAGTGCAGGCCTTGTATGTTGTGAGCTCTTTGAGACCCAGACAAGTTAGAGCCTCCTTCCGTTCCCTCTGCTCTGAGCCACATAGCTAAGTTCCATCTCAAGCTATTGCTGGCCCCTCCAGATGCTTCTGTGGCTGCTGAAGCTTCCCAGCATCATTCTCCCACTGCTCAGGCTGCCTGCCCCGCACTCACTGGTCTTTTCCAGCTGCTAACATAGCTTAGCTTCTAACTCTGCTCTTGTTTTGGGATCAAAGAACTGATGCTGTAATGTACTCTTTGCTCAATGACCATAAATTCTCGTCTCCTGGGAGCAGAGACCAGGAGTTCATCCTTTTCACCTTTACTGCTGAAGATTCAGAGAGATCCTTTGACAGGTCTGTGGGATATTTACTTCCATGTCACAGTATGGCATTCATTTTCTAAAAACAACCCTGAAGAGATTATGTTTCCTCATTGAGAGCAGGCACCACATTTGTCTTCTTGACCAGTGGGCTTGGTACACAGTAGATGCTTAATTAATATCTGATGAAGAAAGGATAGACAGAGGGAACGAAGAAGGAGGAAAATTGTAATCAGAGTAGCTAAGCTTCCCACTGGGTGGTTAAGAAAGAGGGTAACCACTTTATACTCATTAAGATGGATATTATTTAAAAAAAAAAAAACAAATGTTATTTGTTGATGGGGATGATGGGGAGAAATTGGAAACCTTTTGCTTTGCTGATGAGAATGTAAAATGGTGCAGCGACTGCGGGAGACAGTATGGCAGTTCCTAAAATAATTAAGTATAGAATTACCATATGATCTGGTAATTCCACTTCTAGGAATACACCCAAAAGAACAAAAAGCAGGGATTCAAGTATTTGCACACCAATGTTCATATTATTCATAATAGCTAAAAGGGGGAAAGAAAACAACTGCCCGTGGATAAACAAAATGTTGTTATATGAGTAGAATAGTCAAATTTGTGGAGAAAAGTAGAATAGTCGTTACCACGGCTTGGGGAGGGGGTGGTAGGAAGGGTGAGGTGTTGTTGTTTAATGGGTTCAGAGTTTCACTCGGAATGATGACGCTGTTCAGGAGATGCACGGTGGCGACAGCTGCACAACAGTATGCACGTGCTTCATCCCAGTGAGCCGTGTGCTTCATCCCAGTGAGCCGTGTGCTTCATCCCAGTGAGCCGTGTGCTCAAAAGTGGTTAAAACGGGGCTTTCCCGGTGGCTTAGTGGCAAAGAATCCGCCTGCCAAGGCAGGAGACGTGGGTTTGATCCCTGGTCAGGAAAGATCCCACATGCCTTGGAGCAACTAAGCCTGTGTACCACAACTGTTGAGCCTGTGCTCCACAAGAGAAGCCACAGTAATGAGAAACCTGTGTATCACAGCTGGAGCGTAGCCCCGGTTCACTGCAACTAGAGAAAGGCCCGTGCAGCACGGAAGACACACCACAGCCAAAAACAAAATAAACAAAATTTTTAAAAATTATAAAAAATGGTTAAAATGATAAATTTATTTTAAGTGTATTTCGCCACAAAATGAAATAAAGAAAGGAAGGAAGGAGACAGGGCTGGTATCCACACTCTTCCAGTCAGGGAAGAGACAAAGTTTCCCATTGTGTCTTGTATTTGGTAAGGACTAAATAGACATTCATTGATTAAACTGTTTTTCTCCTATAGATGAACTCTATTTTTATAATTTAAAAAATTTTACTTATTATTTTTATTTGGCTTCATTGGGTCTTAGTTGGAACATGTGGGATCCAGTTGCCTGAACAGGGAACCTGGGCCCGTTGCACTGGGAGCTCAGAATCTTAGCCACTGGACCAGCAAGGAATTCCCCATTTTTATAATTTTAAAATTTAGGCATTATTTCTTTGTCTGCATCTCTAAAAGATTTGTGATTACTAAATTCTTTATGAAGACAACCAAACATAAACACTAACCTTTGGGGCTGCTGTGATAATCAAAGCAAGAATTAAAAGGAAACAAACATTAACTACAGTTATGCATCCTGACCATTTACCCTTAAGCTCATGTTAACTGTTGCTCAATACACCCTGAGTCTCACCAGAAAAGAGGAAGCACTATTTTCCAATTCATCCTTGGTCCTTAAACTTTTAATCACATTTCTTTCATCTCCAGCTCTTCAGCAGCTTTGCCAGGTGTCACTGCTTCTATGGACTGTCTTTTCATTAAGGCTCACACCCTTTTGCCCACAAGCCTTTTCTCCAAGAGACCACATGCTTTGGCCACTGACCTACCCACTGTCTCCATCACCCAGACAAGGAAGAGCTGTCATTTATTCATTGGTTGCCAAGAAAATGATTACAGACGCCACATGCACACCAGCAGTATGAATGTCCGTGGAAGCCTTTTCCAAACAGATAGAACTCAGTCATCTTTCCTCTGACTTCAGAGGTTTCAGTCTGCACACAGATAATTAAGTCTGGGTATTTAGAGATGAATTAGAGGACACAACTTCCTTAGCAACCATCAGATACACATTGGTTTCTAACCCTAAATTACTAACAGCTTCCTTCTTTTTCTTTTTTTCCTAAAAGGATCACATCCTCTTTCCTGCTATGAACCCAAACTTTCCAGAATATACATCTGAAAAACACATTAAATAAGTTACAATATATCCTTGCAAGAGAATAAAACAGAAAGCTCTTTCTGGATTGATATGATACAATCTCTGTCAATCTGCCGTGTGAAGAAAGCAAGTGTGAAAGAGATCATCAACCTGACACCAGAGAATAAAAAAAGGAAAAACCACAAATATTGGTTTGAATGACTCTAAAGGATACACAGAAACTGGTATTACTGGTTGGGAGGCAAAGCACTGGAAGTCAGGGATGGAAGGAAGACTTTCCACCTTATACAGCTTGTAAATCTCATGTCATATATACATATTATTTATTCAGAATAAGTCAACAAGCCTATGCATTAAAAAAAAACAACCCAAAATAAAGGAACTGTAAGAAGCTATTTCTCTCAGCAGAAACAGAACTGTGTCCTTCATCACAAGACTTTGACCTGGGTAGGGGTGGGGTGAGGTCAGGGATATTTTGAAGGCTCTTTCACCTACAACATGGGCCCAGGTCAGGGACTCCCTGAACCATGATGCAGTGAGAAGCAGTTCTAGGGGTGGCTGACGCAGGGGGTAAAGGCCTGAGCATTTTTAAGAGTCTTGCAAAACCCCTGCTTCTATCACCACCCAAAGCTGTGCTCCTGTCCAAGGGTCAGGCTCTGTGTGACCCCAGGCACTGCCCACTGGTGTCTAGGATGGAGTAGGGGCTATTGGCTCTAGGCTTTTCCTTTCGAGGGGCGGGAGATGTAGTATAATAGATAAGACAGAGGGTCAGTGATCATGGAAAGTTGAGACCAATCCCCAGCTCTGACACTTGAGAGATTCAAGGTCTGGGCCTCAGCTTCCTCCTCTTCAAAATTGGTGGAATAAAGCTCCAGCTCCAAAAAGTATTGCAGGTTACGTGGCCGTGGAGGTGGAGATGCTTTTTACTGTCCAGTGGCACGTACACATGAGCAACACCAATAACTTGCTCTGACACATGTGTGATTGCTCATGAATCTTGCTCACAGGATGAAATAAAACATCTTCTGGACATTGATCTTTATGAAAAGAAGATCAAGTTCTGCCTACACATTGTTAATCACTGGTAGGCAGTTGTCATTGTTCCTGCTTCACCTCTCAAATCTAATTACCACAGAACCAGCAGTTCTCTCCTAGGGCCTGGCTGCAGCCTCCTGGTCCTGCCCCATAGGACTGATAGGAAATGCCTTGGTTCAGATGCTGCTACCTCTACCCACACGATTGCAAGAACCCCTGCCCCAAAGGGTGAGCGCAAACCACAGGAAATGGTGACTGGCTCTGAGAACATGTCACTTCCTGCTTCTGAAGAGTCCTGCAGAGGGTGGGAGGCTGTAAGTGTCTCCACCCATGGGTGGGATGGGGTGGGGTAGAGGAATAGCGGGATGGACAGAGAAGCCTCTGTTCAGTTCCTCTGGTGCCTTCTGGTCAGAGGAACTCCCAGCTCCTTCGAAACCAGCCTGGGCCCTGGGTGGACGTGAGTCAGTTCTGAGGAAAGACGAGCCTGGTGAGGCCTGTGAGGGGTAGGGGGGAACCCAGAGCGGCTACCCAGGGCTTTGGTAGGCTAGCCATTCGCTGCTCACATGGGAGGTCCATGGGAAAGTCTGGATGGTCCCATGGCCGGCTCCCTGAATCTAAATCTCGGCTCTCAGAATGTCCCATAGAGGCCACCACCTTGTGTCTCTCCCTTGGGGACAGGGAAGGACAGGGCACTGACCCAAGTTCATGCAACTCATAGTGCCAGAGCTGAGACTAGATCCAAAAATCTCTGCATTCCAAGCTCACCTGAACCACAAACTAGTGTGTAAAGGAGAAGGGAGAATACTTGGGAGGTTGTGAGGAGGGGGTATGGGGTGGGGGAGGATGTGAGGGCAGGAGGGAGGAAGGTGTTAAGACCAGAGGAAGAGTCAGTGGCTCAGTTTTCCTGATGGCCCCAGGAAGCCACTGGCAGTTTAATCAGAAGAGCAGCATGGACAGAGAAGGTCTTAGAATACTCTGGCTCTTGGACAGCAGGCCCTGAAGTAGGATGACCGATGACATGTGCTGAGGCACCACTCCTGAAAAGACAAACTCAGCAGCTTTTGCGGTCCACAGCCTCTTCATGCCACACCCCAGTAACCTGAAGAGCGCTGAGCTGCTGGGGCAGGAACCAGCAGCTCGGGTGCTCTTGGACGGAGGGGTGTGTGTGTGTGTGTGTGTGTGTGTGTGTGTGTGCGTGTGTGTGTCTGTTGTGTGTTTTCAAAGAGGTGGGGATGGTTTTGCCCTCTGTGCAAAGTCAAACCAGAGAAATATGGAAGAAGTAAAACAGAAGGAAAGTGATTGATTTTTAGGGGGTTAGTTCCTCTTAAGTCAGACCCAGACTGCAACCTCACCCTGGGCCAGGTCACTGCTGTGTCCACATCACTCACCTGTCCCAGAGGTGAAGCCAGGCTGCTGAAAGTTGTAGTTCTTGATCTCACTGTACCATCTATCAGCCACCTCCTTTCCTGTAAGGAAAAGACACTGCTGACAACTCAGCAGCAAAATTAACCGACTCCCTATTCCTTCCATCTCCCATTAGCTCCAAAGCACCCATCCCTCAGTTAGACATTTCATGAAGCACCAGCGGGCTGACATGGGGACTCTTGCCCGTGAGCACATCCAGGCTGAAGGGAGGGCCTTCTAGGGGGTTGGGAACAGGCCTGACCTGAGGTCAGGGGGCCCTCATCTGTGTCCCTGTCCTGCCACTAATTCGCTGTGCAATCCTGGGCAAGGCCTGCCCAGTTCTGGGCCTCTATACAACAGAGCTGAATGCAATATACTCCAAGGGCTTCTAACAATGCTGTGAGCTTTCCGGAGACTCTGCCCTCATCCCACCGCAACTCTTGCTCCTGAAACATCCACAGGAGAAAGTGTAATTGGGCTGGTGGGTCAGGGTCTCTGCTGCAGGCAGAAGGGCCCTCTCCTGGAGCATCCACTGGTCACAACATTCCTCTGGGAGCAGCTGAACTCAGGGCCAGAGGGCTAGGAGCCTTGGGCCTCAGGGCAGTAAGTTTTGAACTTTAACAAGTGCATGAATCACTCTTGTTAAATGCAGCTTCGGAGTCCGGCAGATCTAGGTAGAGCCTTGAGTCTGTCTGCACTGCTAACACATTTCCAGGTGCTGTGGCTGATCCATGGACCACACCTGGAGTGGCAGGGCCTCTGAGAGCAGTGGGAAGCTTTTCAAAATTACTAATGCCTGATACTGATTGTATCAGTGTCTTTGGAGGAGAAATCAGGCACTATACTTTTTAAAAGCACCACAGAAGATCCCAGGGTGCAGCCAGGATGGGGAACTGCTGCCCTAGAGACCACCCACCCAACCCCTCTCTGTAGGGATGGGGACACCGGGGCCAGGGAGGGTAGCAGACTTGCTCAAGGCTCCAGGGGAAGCCATCGTGAGGCTGGGAGGGAGCCTCATCTCCTGCTGGCTCTTTCCCGCCTCCCTCCCTTCTCCCCATCCAGGCCCACAGCCTGAGCCTGGGGAGGGTCTGCAGGCCTCGGGCTCCACCCTCCCCAGGGGCAGGCCCACAGCCTCTCGGTTCTGGCTTCTCGTGGAGAGCTCTGCCTGGAAACACAGAGGCTGTCCAGGGCCTCCCTGGGGAACCCCCAGGAATGTGAGGCCAGGGAGGGAACAGTCATTCTCCTGCAGGGGAGGGAGCCGGTCAGAGCGCGAGGTGGCTCTCTCCAGCATTTTTCCTAAAAAGCCACGCCAGCCCTATCAGAGCCAGGAAGCGCCACAATGTTTGGTCAGTGTGGTGGGATCACCGTCCAGGCTGTGACCTTGGGTGAGGAATTGCCTTTCCCTTTATTATTACTTTGTCCAACATGGAAAAAAGCTCTATTGCACTTTTCTCATGAAAACAGTTAACACACAAGCACTGAGAAGACTTCTAGAAGAATGTGAGGAAAGTAAAATTCTTCCCTAACTGGAGATGCTGCAGTGCCCACAGGGTCAGGCTGAGACGCAGCACGTAAACGTCTTTCCCCTGCCCCCACTCTCAGCTGGGAGTTCTTCTGAAGAAGGTGCGGGGGCGGGCAGTCTGACTCATCTCTGTGTCCCTGGCACCTCACACAGGCCTGTCCCTGAGCTGGCCACTGGAGCCCTTGTGGTGAACTGCAGTCAGCCCCTGGGGGCAGACCGAGAGCTCTGGGGTTCTTTTCCCTTTCTGGGCAGGTAGCGGCATCATGGTGGCACTATGAGGGCACTGGGGCCAGGAGGAGCCTGAACACTGGATGCCCCAGGCCCAGCTCAGGCAGTGGGTGGGGGGCTGAGGAATGACCCACCTGTCTGATCGTAGGATGCCCATGCCAAGTTCTCTCCACACTGGCCGCGACTGGACTCTGGGCTGTGCTTGAGGATCCTCGTGCTGGCCAGGGCCTCTGAATACCTGCAGGAGTCCAAGGTGCTTCCTTAGAGCGTGTACAGCCTGGGGAAGCCTTAAAAGTAGGAGCCCTAACCTAGTGTGGCTGAGCTTCCGTCCCTGCCCTGGGCTCGTGGAAGCAATCAGGAGCATCACACCTGCATCGCTTCTAAGCCCCTGCTCCAGTTCCACTCTACAGAGGAGCAAACTAAGGCTCAGAGGAACAATGGGACCGCCTAGGTAAATGGCAGAGGGGCTAGTCAAGTATGGCTGTGTTTGCCCCCCAAGCCCACGTCTCTCCTGCATCCTAGTGCCCATCCATGACTGCAGCAGTGGCAGCACCATGAAGGGCCTTGGGCACTGGGGGCCACTCACTGCTGAGCCTCCCGGTTGAGCTTCTTGCAGAGCTTCAGTGGGGGACACCATGCTGCTTCCGGTACTCATTGTGGGCCTTCAGGACCTCGTCGTTAAACTGCTTGGAGGCTGCAACGAGTTCAAGATGGAGACCATCTCAGTGAGGAGAAAAGAGCCAAGGTAAGTAGGAAAGTACCCTGCAGGCTTCAGAGCATGGCCCAGCTCAGACCTGAGGCCACAGGGCCAGGCTTGCTGCCCCAATCTCTGCACACCAGCACCCCCAGGACTATGTAGGGCCCCATGGGGCATGTAAGGAATCTGGGTCTTTATTCATGGCAATGGGAAGTGACTGACTGGGGGAAAGGGGGTGAGCTAAGGAGACCTCTGTTTCTGGAAGACCCTGCTGGCTGCTGAGTGGAGGACGGGCTGGAGGGGCAGAGCAGATGGAGAGGGGGGTACTGGACAGGGAAGAGCAGGACATCTGAAAGAAAATGTGTGAAGGAGACTGGATCTCTCAGATGGGACCTATGGTGTATGCTATGGGAGGACTGGGAAGGGCTGGAGATGGGGGCTCGGAGAGAACAGGCCTAGGCCTGGCTGGAGTGCAGGGGCACCTGCGCTGCCCCAAGACAGAGGGGCAGACGGAGAGAGGAGGACCGACCAGGGCAGGTCAGCATCAGGAAGTGGGGAGAGGGGAGAGTGTGGGAAAGAATGCTGTGGTGTGATCAGCTGGCCCCAGCAGGTGAAGGAAGGTTCCCAACTGGGTCACAACCTCAGAAGGGGCAAAGCCAAGGGGGCTGGAACTGGGAGAGAAGTCAAAGGTAGGACAGGTCAGTAGTGGACAGAGGTCATATCAATTCAAATCTCAAATGGAACTTCATCTATCCTACATCCTCCATCCATCACTCATCCATCCACCTATGGATTCATGATGTAAGCAGCAGCATCCAATCACCCATCTATCATCCATCCAATACCAACTCATCTATCTATTCATCTGCTCTCTGAGTATGTCCTCTGTGCCAAGTCCCATTCCATATGCCAGAGGTTTGGACAAGTTAGCTATGTCCTTCCCTCAAAAAGCTCATACCCAGAAGGGAGAGAGTCTTGAAAACAACAGCCAACAGTGTGGCAGGGTCAAGGTGCAGGTGAGCACAGTTCAAGAGGAACTTGGAGAAAAGCAGCCTAACATGGTTGGGCCTGATTTGAGGCCCCACAGATGTCTGAACAGGAGCTGGCCAGGCTAAGACTCTGAAGGTGCTGACCTCAGCCTTAGGAATCTGGGAGGAACCCCTGCCATCACCATGGAAATGGTTGAGTTATGTGTGAGGGCCAACGGGGGATCCACAGAACTGAGCTAGTCCCCTCTGGCAGGAGCCTGTCCCTGAAGCCTGCTGTGGGCAGAGGCTATAAACCAGAGAATGAGAGAAGCACCCCTCCATCCACTGGCCCGAGTCAGCGTCACCAGCCACCTTTCTCCTCCTCTGCGGTCTTTTCCCCCACAGGCCATGGAGATGAACCAGCAGGGGTCCTCTTCCACCTCCCTCAGGTCTCCTGGGCCTTCAGATTGAATCCCATTGGGTCGCTAGGGGACTTGAGGGAAGAAGACCCAGGGCTTGCCTTCCGGAGCTTTGGGCTAGACACTGACCAGGAGAGGGAAGGAAACTGCAGGCCATGCCAGTGGTGGGCAAGTGGTCACAACCTCCACACTCTGGGGACTGGTGGGGCAGTCTGGAGGGGTCCAGTCATAGTAATGGGGAGTGGGACAGGGTGGGAAAAGGGTGCCAAATGCCAGGATCTGGGAGGTCTGGACTGACAGGCAGAGATGGGGAGATGCTGTGACAAAGGCATGGAGGTGAATACCGTGGGCCGTGGTAACGGGTCACAAGGCAGAGGGTGGAGCTACCACCTGAAGTCCTCAGGCCTCTAGGGCCAGGAGGGAAGGTGCTGTTGAATGAATACAGAGTTTCAGATCTGCAAGATGAAAAAGTCCTGGAGATCTGCTTTACAACACTGTGAACACACTTTACTAAAAAGTGGTTAAGATAGTGAATTCTATGTCATGCGATTTTTACCAGAATTAAAAAAAAAAAAGATTTTGGGGGACTTCCCTAGTTGGCTAAGACTCGGCACTCCCAGTGTGCCGTGGTCAGGGAACTAGAACCCATATGTCACAACTAAAGATCTCACGTGTCACAACTAAGACTCAGCACAGCCAAGTAAATAAATATTAGAGAAAAAATGGGGGTTTCACATGTTACTCTGGATAATGGAGTCATAGAGGCTTTTAAAGAATATCTCAGGTGGAAGTGGCAGGAATCACAGCAACTCATGGGAACCTCACTGGAGCCTCACTAACAGGACGCTAAGGAGTCAGCAGGGTGGCACGGTGGCCAGAAACCCATGGGCTCCTGGGCGATGTGCTGCTTGCCCTGCACAAGCCAGTGTCCAGCTGCAATTCTTCACCCAGCCCAGCCCCCACCTTCCATTAGAGTCAGTGACAGTCTGAAGTGTGTACAGAGGTGGTGATGAGGTGCAGAAGGGGCTGGATATGTGGTCTCATAAGGGATGGTAGCAAGAACTGGAGAAGATCAGACTTTGGAAGATGCAGGACAGGACCCTGCTGAATTCTTGGGCCCCACAGGGCAAAGTTGGGAACAGTGGGTGGAAAGGCAGGATGACAGATTTCAGCTCAGCCTAAGAAAGATCTATGTCTCCAGCAAAGCTTTCTGAAGACTGAAAGTGCTACCTCACATGGTAGTGAGCTCTCCAGCACTGGGGGCATACAATTCCTCTCAGAGGAATTCAGGCAATGGAGGCCTGGTCAGATGACTTTTAAGCCACTTCCAATCCTGAGGGTGAGGGTGAGGGTGAGAGGAGGCAAGATGACCGACTGACCCCGGACTTGCAAGAGTTCAGTGTGTGTGTGCATGCAAGGTCGAGTGTGGGTACACACAAAGTGACAGAGGGGCTCTGAGTGACACGCCTGGCTAGGCCCATCCTGAAGTCCCTTCCAGCTCCTGTGTACCAGGCAGTCCACGGTGACCACAGATGTATCAGGGAAGTCTCCCTGGAAGAGATGAGGAGGAGGCAAAGGTGCAAAAAGAGCCAGGATTGCAGGGGTCTGGTATAAATTGTGCTGTGAGAAAGAGGTGGAGTTAAGGGGAATGGGTGGGTCACTAAGGCAAAGCCAGTTTAAAGAGCCCTGTGTGATACAATGGACCCTGGACTGCTCAGGCCCTGAAGTCTCCTTGGCAGAGAGGGACATATAAGGCTGCTAAAAACTAGGTCACCACATTCCCAGAATGTGGGAAGTACTGAAACAAAAAGTGAAAGTTCCAGCACCAGGGTTTCTAGGAGGGGTCAGCAGGGTCGCCCTCTCTCCCTGTCACTGACTAGAAAGCCTGGGGGCCCAATAACCATACCCCTGGCTGACGCAGGGGTTCCCTCCCACCACAGCAGCCAGTCCCAGCTCAGGTGGCTCCTCTGAGCAGAACCCAGCCCCAGGGAAGCAAGATACCTCCCAGTGACCACACCCAGCAAGAGACACACCCACTTCTGTAGAAAGACCTGAGGACAGATAAACACCAGAAAAAAGAGGCATCAAAGAAAACCCACCCATCCCCGCATCAGGCAGGGAGAGACCTCAGAGTCACCCCACGATGGGGGAGGGAGGGTTATGGCTTCATTTTGTAGGAGGGCAAAAGAGCATTCTCAGGTGGCTTAGCAATAAAAAAAAAAAAGCCCATGTGCCAATGCAGGAACCGTAGGAGATGTGGGTTCAATCCCTGGTTAGGAAGATCCCCTGGAGGAGGGCATGGCAACCTACTCCAGTATTCCTGCCTGGAGAATCCCATGGACAGAGGAGCCTGGTGGGCTACAGTCCAGGGGGTCACAAAGAGTCAGATGCGCCTGAGCACACACGCTCGCAAACTGAGGCTCAGAGAGGTCATGCAGCCTCAGGGTACTGGCCTGGAATGAGGGAAGGCTTTCCTTTTGCTTGTTGGCCAACCATTTCTGGGTGCCAGGCCTGGGCATCATCTGATTTTCTTTTCACCACCTTTGCTGGAGCTTTCACCATTGTACACATTTTTTTGGATGAGGAAACAGGCTCAAGAACATACTCTGTCCACGTTCCCACAGATGATCTAGGAGTAGGCTCACGAGGAGGGGAACCCTGCCCTGAACCCCAGCCCACTTCAAGGGTCACCAGACAGACTGAGAAAAGGGGGCCACCAGACCCAGTGAGGTTGACAGCTGCCTTCAAATCTGCTTTCCTCAAAGAGGAGGAAGAGGGAAGAGAAGAAAAGAACTAAGATTTCTCAAGAGCCTCCTCTGTGCTAAGCCCTTTGTAGACAGACCTGCCCGAGTCATCCCAGAGGAAAGCCAAGGGCTCTGGAGAAGAAGCTCCAGGGGCACAACTGGGGCTTGAGGTCAGCTTTGCTGGAAGGGGCTGCCTGGGCCTGGCTCCTGCGGCCAAGGGGAGGGGGCAGGCCAGGGTGTCTCTGCTAGGTGGAAGACAAAGGCATCTTGGGTAGGGCTGAACTAGGGGCTCTCCAATGTCCTTAGGGCAGAGCTTCTAACTAAGGAATAAAGACTCTGAGGAGGTCCGTGCCCCTCCTCCCTCACAACTGTTGGCTGAAACAGGCCCTTCCCTCAGCATTCGTCCTCTTCTGGCCTCCCAGAGCCCAGCTGACTCATTTCTCAGCCCTCTCCCAACTCCCCCATTGATGAGGCCCAGGACCAGCAGGGGCCAGAGCAGAAATTATGAACAGGCCCCTTTTGTCCCCTAGCAAGAGGCTAGAAAGCCTTTAGGGCAAAGCTGGTTTTGCTAGTTTATCAGGAAGGAAAGAATAAAAAGCTGATTTAAAAAAATAAAAAGAATGAGTTCCAGATGGGTAGCTTTTTCTGCCTGGGTTTCAGGACATTCAAGAGGCAAATATCAGCTCTGCCTTTTATTAGCTGTGTGATCTTGGTAAAGTTGCTAAATCACTCTGTACCTCATTTCTTCCACACACAAAATGGGGATAAAAGTATCTACCTCACAGGGTTGTGAGAATTAAATAAATCAATCTTTGTAAATGCTTTAGATCAGATCTGGAACAAAGCAAACAAACTATAATTCAACTAAATGTCACCTATAAATCATTACTGTTGGGCAGAGACCCATTAGCCTCCTGGCTTTGGGGGAACTCCCTCCCTGATTTTAATGGGAGCAGGGCTGCTGGCATTTAACTTGGTCTTTGATGACCTTTTTCAGTACCTCTGAGCTCAGGTACTTACTGAGTGAAAAACTGAGCACAAGACCAGATGAATGAGATTCTCATACCAGCACTGAAGAAGCCTGAGGACATGATTCTTCTCATTAAGACAAGGAAATTTTGGTCTTTGGGAGGATATGTGACTTGCCCGAGGTCCCACGGTGAGTCCACACGGTGAGTCCACACTGGAGTCAGATCCAAGAATGTCCCTCCCTTGCCCTGGATCTCACACACTTTCCACCTTACATACTTCTTTCTGTCCCTAAGCAAGAATGACAGGGTATGCCTTAGGCTGCCCCTGTGTGGGCGGGTGATGGTCACGGAAGAACTAAAGGAGGCAGGGCAGGGAGAGCGCTTGTTCTGCCAGCAGAGAGGCGGTCTCTCTCCAGTCCTGCCCGTTGCCACCCCAGCCTGCCTGCCAGCATGCTGCCCTGTTTCCTCATCTGTGAGAAGGAAGCCTGACATCTGTGGTTTTCAAAATAGCTTCAAAGCAGGGAAACCCTTTTTGAACCTTTCTTTAGAATCAACAGATGAAAACAGAACTGTGGGGACTAACCTGCCCACACAGCCTTCCCCTGGAGAAGTGTGAAGGCCCTGCTCTGTAGAAAATTCCTGGATAATTTGGTCCCTGGAGGTCTTTCTGCTCTGATGACCTTGGGCTGGGAGATGTGGATCGAGGGACAGTAAGATTCTTAGCGATAGAGAGTGTGTGGTTGTCCTTCAGGGCTGGAGTACAGGCTGAGGAGCAGGGTGACAAATGATCAGTGTGGCCGACAGGTCAGCACCCAGCTGGGAAGTCAGAGAACTTGGTGCAAATCTGTTTGTTCAGGGTGTGAGCTTGGGCAAAGTACTCAACCTCTGTAAATCCATTCAGCTGATAATAGGGGCCTCACAGGCTGTTACAAAAGTTGATAACACATACGAAACATCCAGCTTCAAGCCTGGCACACAGTAGGAGCTGAATAATTGGCAATCGCTGTTATTAGGGACCATATTAGAGGCTTCCACTGAGCCCCAGGCTGTTGCCTTTCTCTGCTCAGCTGCAAACTGAAGCCCAGCAGGAAGATGTGGGCCAGGGGCTGGACCTAGGAGTCTCTGAACACTGGACTTCCAGAATGTAATCTGTGTTGGTTATAAGACACTTTTTCAGCAATGCCTACTACCCCAGTAGTTCTGCTGTATATCTTAGGTTAAAGATTAAAAAGAGATGGGCTCCTGTGCAGTGATGAGGAAACTGAGGCCCAGAAGAGGCAAGCTCCTTACGAAGGTCTTTATGGAACCACAAAGAGCCCCTCTGTGGATGCATGCCTGTGATGCTGCCTGTCCTTTGGGCACAGACAGTCTCAGGCTGGTGGCCTGGAATGACAAGTTTGGGCCTGTGTAACCCAGAAAAGTAACTTTCTCTTGGGGATCCTTAGGGGAGCAGGATACTATCCAGGGGGCTCAGAGTCTTTAGAAGGAGATGAGTAGAATGCATGTGGCTAAGGGCCAGTATTCTGGAAGGTCCCCAGGTCTGTGGAGGTTAACGACGGGAAGGAGGCGGAAACTGCCTGAACCGGCTCTAACTTGCTTTCTGCCACCATCCTGAAGACTCTGCATCTCCAGTCCTAGAAGGTGTCATCACCTTCCTGCACCCAGACTCACACCACTGACCTTTCCTTCTTATTCACAAGTTAGTCACCAAGTCTGCTTGAGGCTACCATCTTGAAAATCCATCCCCACTTCTCCAGTCCCTTAGATGTTTCTGTTATCTCTTGCTTGAGTAACTGTAACAGTTTCTCCCTGACCCCTACCTCCACCCTCTCTCCATCTGATCCACCCTCCACCCTGGAACAATTCTGGTCCCGCAGCTTTTACATCAACGCCTTTCAGTGGCCCCCAGGTCTCATGGAGAAAGTCCAAAGTTCCAAGACACCACCTGACCACCTCTTCCAAGAATCTTCACTGGATGCTTGGGAAAGAGATCTACTCCCCAACCCCACCCTACCACAAGCTCCCACTGCTCTTCACCTGCACCTGTCTTGTGGCGTGGATCACTTTCCACCTCTTGCTAGAGTGTAGTGCCTGTTTATCCCCCAACTAGCTTTCTGAGGCATTTCATAATCCACACAAACACTCCTAAAGGCAGGGGCCATGCCCTCTGCAGCACAGGTTGATACAGAGCTGACAAATGATGGAAGAGAAGAACAAGGGAGGGAAGGAAAGATGGAGGGAGGGAGAGACGGATGGATGAACAGAGAAAATGGGCATTCAGCCGTTCTGGAAAACTGTTTCTTAGGAAAGAAGCCAGAAACAACTGCTTAGAATGTAGCTTTAGATAATTTGTGGACTTTATCCTAATCTGTAGAGAAAGGGACTAATTTCTCAAATAGGGATTTCAAAGACCCCTCTCACATCTGCCATGCTCTCCCCCACACCCCACTAGCCTGTTCTTTAACTGCATAATAACTATGCTACCTTTCCAGTCTGCAAAAGACCCTGGGGATGATACCGGACATCTTCTTTGTATAAATGAGGAAACAGGCACAGAGAAGGAAAGGGCTTTGCTCCAGATCACACAGCAAGTGGTTAGCAGGGCCAGGGCTGAAAGCCAGAGCTACCACTACAGATAAGGCAGGCTAGGCCCAATGCCAGAGAAAGTCACTTACTCCAACATTGGTGCTTCAGAAGTAGAGGACAGATTCAGGAAGAGATCCACCATCTGAGGCTGACAACCTCAACTTTCCATGAAGTGGGGCTTTTTCTGAACTCTGTTCAAAATCTGTTCATTCAAAAGCCTCCTGTGAGGCACCAACTATACTGAGATAGACATGGCTCCTGGCTGTCAGAAGTGAGGAGTTGGTGGGAAGTAGGTCTTTGGCTGGGTAAAGTCCCAACCTGATAGCTGGGATGGCTGCAAGGAAGAAGACACCAGGTCAGGAATTGGGGTGTGGTACTAGTCTAGGTGTTGAGCCTGGAAGGATGGGGAGGATTTTCAATTTCACCAAAGTGGGAGAGCTGAAGTGGTGGTGGTGGTGAATGCTGGGAAGGGGAACCCAGGGGAAGGATCCAGGGCTGTAGCTGAGTGCAGAGGCAAGAAAGGGGTGATGGCAGCTCCCTGAGAGCCCCACAGTGGAGCTGGAGTGTGTACTCTTTCACTTGCAGACTATGGGATGGAAGCTGTTCGGGAATAACAAGAGGAGATCTGGGTTTAGAAAGTTCACCGTGGCAGCCACGTGGTGAGAATGGGCAGCTGACAGGTGAGAGAAGGGGAAAGCTGTTGTGCGTACTTCTGTGTAGCCTGAGTCTGGCACAGGGTGGGAGGGGGGGTGCTTAGCGGGGAAGGCACAACGACAGAAGAAAAGGATGCTCAGAGCTGTCTTTCGCAGGGTTAGTCCGGGCAAGCTGCTTTGCATCAAGAGATGCTGTCACAGTTCTGTGGCTTTTTCCAACTCTAACCCTGTCCTGAAACAAAGCAAAAGCCACGCCTTGGCCGGACTCAGCGCTAATCCCATAAGCGCCTGGAAGCCCTCCCTGACGTAATCTCTGGCTTGCAGGCAGAAGGACCCTCCCTCTGTCTCGCCTCTGCTCCCTCTCTCCCGGTGGCCCGACGGCCACCTCGGCTTCCTGGCTGCCCCGGAAACTGGCAGCTCTGTGAGCCCCTCCATCCCGCACCCTGTGGTCCCACAGCGCGGCCGGAGCCGCCTCGCCCCGGCGGAGGTGGTCGACCCACTCCCCCTGGGGATCCAGCCAGCTTCGGGAAGAGTGACAGCGAGGACCTCGGAGGCCCAAACCATCACCGCACCCCGGTCCTACTAGCCCGGCGGGCTCACCTGATTTGCCCATGGCAGGCTCGGCGCGCTGCTCCGCTCCCGCTGCGCTGCTCTGCGCTCCCTCCCGGCCCGGCGCCGTTCGGAGCTGTGGAGGAGGCCCGGCGGCTACAGCCCCTCCCCCGGCGCCGCCCGGCCCCCCGCCTTATAAGGCAGCGGCAGCTGCAGGAGGAGTTGCCAGGGGCCATCTCGCCGGCTGCCTGGAGGAGGCGCCGCGCTCGGGCGCCGCTCGGGCCTCTCTCCGACTCCGGAGAAACTTGCCCGCCTGGGGCCGCTCAAAGCTCTCCAAGTGCGGACGGCCCTGAGCTGCCCCTCTCCGGAAACCGAATGGGGATGAGGAGGGAAGCCCGCGCCTTCTACACAGTTGGTAGATGCTCAGAGACGGATACGCTAAGGGTTACGCAGGGCTATTGTCGGGAAGTGAGGGACGGTTCCGACCCGCATGACCAGGGGCTTGGTGCTCTCCCTGTAGCGGCCTGACCCCTACAAACCCCTACGGCCCCGAGCTCCGATGTACGTCTTGTCCGCTCCGATGTACGTCTTGTCCTCTCCGCAGCACACACCCACTGGTGCGGGTCTGGGTTGGAGCTGGGCACTTCCCAACACTCCCCTTCCCCGCGTGGCAGTCCCAGGGAGGCTTCTGCAGCCCTGCTCTGTTCCCCTGTCCTCTTGTCCCTCGTTGCCTGTCAGACCAGGTCAAATGCCCCATCCCTGAAGTCTGGCGACAGACCTGTCTCCTCAGCTTCCTAACTTCATCCCATGCTCCAGTCAAATTAGACTTACGAGGTCGGGGTTGGGGGCCCTCGCCGAGTGGCTTGCAGATTCTTAGAGTCTTAGTTCCCAGACCAGGGATCAAACATGGCAGGGTCCAAGCCGCAGATTCCCAACCACTGGACTGCGAAGGAATTATTCAAACTAAAAAACTAAAAATCACATCCGTACATGACTACTGGAAAAACCATAGCTTTGGCTACTCGGACCTTTGTCAGTAAGATAATGTCTCTTCTTTTTAATATGCTGTCTAGGCTTGTCATGGAGAAGGCAATGGCACCCCACTCCAATACTCTTGCCTGGAAAATTCCATGGACGGAGGAGCCTGGTGGGCTGCAGTCCATGGGGTCACTAAGAGTTGGACACAACTGAGCGACTTCACTTTCACTTTCATGCATTAGAGAAGGAAATGGCACCCCACTCCAGTGTTCTTGCCTGGAGAATCCCAGCGACGGGGAGCCTGGTGGGCTGCCATCTATGGGGTCGCACAGAGTCGGACACAACTGAAGCGACTTAGCAGCAGCAGCAGCAGGTTTGTCATAGCTTTTCTTCCAAGGAGCAAGCGTCTTTTAATTTCATGGCTGCAGTCACCATCCGCAGTGATTTTGGAGCCCAAGAAAATAAAATCTGCCAATATTTCCACTTTTCCCCTATCTATTTGCCATGAAGTAATAGGACCGGATGCCATGATCTTGGAAGTTGGACACAACTGAGCGACATCACTTTCACCTTCTCGCCTTCCTTGGGCTATTTGTTCAGTCTGGTCTGCTGGCCCATCTCTGCCCATTCAAATCCTATTCTTCCCTTAGGGTGTATGGGTCCCTTCAACCTCCACAGGTCCTGACCTCTTCTGGCCTTGGGGCAGTGGTCAGTACACACCTGGCACTAAAGAAACTTGGTCTCACTCATGGCCCCACCCCTGTGTGAGACAAGCAGGGAAAAAAGATGCAGCCTGGGTGAGATTCCCCAGAGTAACTCCTTATGGGGGAAGGGATTCAGTAAACCCTAACTGAAAGAAGCTAATTTTAAGATCTTTTAACTGGGCACTGAAGTGGACTGACTTGTTAATTATAAGAGTTGATTTTTAAGTAAGACTGGGCACTGTCCTTTTACTTCCTCCCCTGTGCCAGGCAAATAAGACCATTTATATTTGATAACATTATTTCAAATTTCTATGGAACAAATACAAAGGTTGACCAAATATTAGGTCCTAAAGTAAACCACAAGACATTCTCCAAAGTAGAAACTATCCAGTTAAATTTTCTGAACACAATGTAATAAAACTAAAATTTAACTAAAGATTAACTGATAATTTTTGAACTGAAAAAATTCCCTCGCAGAGGACTGAAAGGCAAAGTCAAAGGAAGTGTTAAGAGATGAATGGCAATTAAGAATACTTGGTTAAGAGCCTGGGGCATGGCCTTGAAGTCACGTGGCCCATATCCATGTTCCAGCTCTGCTGCCCACTGACTGGGATTTTTTTTTCTTTTTAAATTAAATAAGATGATAACTAAAGCATCCTTTAAACATCACTTATTTGTGTGTGGGTAATATTTCACAGTCACAGTTTAGATATGTAAAAAGGTCACTATATAGATCTAGTCCAAATTCCGCTGATGGTAGAAAACTTAAACTTGAAAATTGACGAAAACTGTCACATCTATTTTAGTCTCTTGGGGATAAATAGTCAAGCAATCCAGAATCTTTCCTGATCCCTTGGTATGCCTCTGGGTCAACTCTTCTAGACTCAGATTCTTGGGCAGGAGCACCTGTTTGGCTGAACTGGGGTCACATGAATTCCCACCAGCTTCAGAAAGAAAACAGAGGAATGTCTGCCCTCCTTCAGCGTCCATAGTTAGATACAGGATCTTGTATACTCAAATAAAGACCTCGCCACCTGCTGAGCAGCCAGAACCCAGGAGATGTCTACCTTATCTTCCCTTCAACAAAAGGAAATTTTGTTTCTGTCCTAAATGTTTCCCCAGAATGTGCTGCACTCCATGATTTGGTCCTTCTTAGTGTTTAAAGTCTTATATTATTATAAATTCTTCCCTAAACCATAATGTATTAAATACATTATATGTATTATATGTATATTAAATACATATAATGCTTTAAGCCCTTCAGCCTTTGGGTCTTGATCTGTAGTTCTGGGGAATAAAAATTCATTGCAATAGTTTGCTGAGTAGAGATTATGGCAGCTAGAAAAGTGGAAGAAAGTAAAACCTTGGCAGAAAGTCTCATTTTATTGAGTTATGCTCTCTTTATTACTGTTGGTAGAAACTATATGGTGGGGGGACTTCCCTGTTGGTCCAGTGGTCAAGACTTTGCCTTCCAATGCAAGGGGTATGGGTTTGAACCCTGGTTGGGGAGCTAGGACCTCCCATGCCTTGGGGTCAAAAAAAAACCCCCAAAACATAGGACAGAAGCAATATTGTAACAAATTCAATAAAGATTTTAAAAATGGTTCACATTAAAAAAAAAAAAAGACTAGTAAAAAGGAAATATATGGGATTGCCAGTTGTTTAAAAAGAGAAAATAAATAATGCTGGGCCAAAGCAGCTAGACAAATTATAAAAAATAAAGAATCATAAAAAAATATTGAATTCTAATTAATGAATAAATGCTGAAGTGTTTAGGGGTGAAATATATTAATGTTTGCAACTTACATTGAAATGTATAAAGTATAAGATGGATGGTTAGATAGAAGAAGAGATGGATAAATAGTGATAAAGCAATTAGCAAAATGTTCATTATAGAATCTGAACAGTGGTATATGGATTTTCACTTTCAAATTGTCTGCCAGTTTGAACTTTTCCATAATTAACTGAATAAAGAAATTAATATAGGTAAAACAGAAAAGTAGCAGAAGTAAAAAAATATATCCCAGAGCTGGAAGATATCAAATAGATAAATTTCTACAAAATCAAATCAATAAAAAAAAGTCTAAAAAGAGAAAATTCAAATATACTACATTAATAATAAAAAGAGGAGGTAACCTCTTTTTAGAAAAATAGTATCAACTCTTCACTAGTAGATTTTCTGAATTGGGCAATTTTCTAGGGAAAAAATATATAAGTATTTAAGAAGAGAAAAAAATCAAAATGAACCAATATGGTCATTAAAAAATGAAAATATGACTGCTTACCCAAATAAGAGCTGGACCCAGATAAGCCTGCAGGTAAATTCTACCAAAGCTTTGAGAGACAGATGATTCTGGTACTATTTACATGTTCTAAAGCATAGAAAACCTTCCCCTGTCATTTAATGAAGCTAAAATGATCCTGATTCCAAACCTGAAAAATATAGCAAATACAAAAAAACATTATAAATATAAATATCAATGTCCTAAATAAAATGTTAGCAAACTGAATTTGGAAGCATATTATTAGAGTAAAATTTATTTCAAGGATATTAAGAAATATATTCATAATTTATAAGTCAAAGGGAAAATGTCATTTAAATGGATGCAGAAAATACCTTTGATACAACTCAATATCCATTAAGGAGATTTTAAAAAGTCTGTTTTCCCTTAGCAGAATCAAGAAAAATCTCCAGGACAAATAGTAAAACATCTTACTTAAAACATCATGCTTAACAGTGAAACAATGGGACACTGCCATTAAAATAAAGAACATCAGGTTTCTTGCTATCACCACTGTTATTCAACACTGTTTGGGGAGTTCTAGCCCATGCTAGGGCAACAAAATGATGTAAGAGGTATAAATATTGGTAAAGGAAGAGTGAAGTTTTAATTATGGCTTCTCCCTCTAAAAACTTAAGAAAACTCATTAAATCAATATAAAAACCTTCAAATGATAGCCAGGTCCAAGAATAATATTTTTAAGAATCAGCTTTTTCACATGGCATCCATACCTACTTAGAATGTTGTTGCTGAGTCACTAAGTTGTGTCTGATTCTTCATGACCCCATGGACTGTAGCATACCAGGCTTCCTCGTCCTTTATCTCCGAGAGTTGCTCAAATTTATGTCCACTGAGTTGGTGATGTTATCTAACCATCTCATCCTCTGTTGCCCTCTTCTCATTTTGCCTTCAATCTTTCCCAGCATCAGGGTCTTTTCCAATGAGATCGCTCTTTGCATCAGCTGGCCAAAGTATTGAAGCTTCAGCTTCAGCATCAGTCCTTCCAATGAATATTCAGGGTTGATTTCCTTTGGGATTGATTAGTTTGATCCCCTTGCAGTCCAAAGGACTCTCAAGAGTTCTCTAGCACCACAATTTGAAAGAGTCAGTTTTCACATCAATACATGACTACTAGAAAAACCATAGCTTTGACTAGATGGACCTTTGTTGGCCATGTGATGTCTCTGCTTTTTAACACACTGTCTAGGTTTTTCATAGTTTTCCTTCCAAGGAGTAAGAGTCTCTTAATTTTATGGCTGCAGTCACCATTCACAGTGATTTTGGAGCCCAAGAAGAAAGAAAATGTCACTGCTTCCACTTTTTTCCACATCTATTTGTCATGAAGTGATGGGACCAGATGCCATGATATTCATTATTTGAATGTTGAATTCAAAAAAGCCAACTTTTTCACTCTCCTTTCACCCTTAAGAGGCTTTTTAGCTCCTCTTCACTTTCTGCCATTAGAGTGGTATTGTCTACACATCTGAAGTTGCTGGTATTTTTCCTGGCAATCTTGATTCCAGCTTGTGAATCATCCAGTGCAGTATTTCACATGATGTACTTGACATAGGTACATAAACAGGGTGATAAATATAAATAGGGTGATACATACAACCTTGTACTCCTTTCCCAATTCTGAACCAGTTGTTCCATGCAAGGTTCTAATTGTTGCTTCTGATCCACATACAAGTTTCTCAGGAGACAGGCAAGGTGGTCTGGTAGTCTCATCTCTTTAAGAATTTTCCAGTTTGTTGTGATCCACACAGTCAAAGGCTTTTGAGTAGTCAGTGAAGCAGAAGCAGATGTTTTTCTGGAATTCTCGTGCTTTCTCTGTGATCCAACAGATGTTGGCAATTTGATCTCTGGTTTCTCTGCCTTTTCTAAAACCAGCTTATACATCTGGAAATTCTCTGTTCAGGTACTGGTGAAGCCTAGCTTGAAGATTTTGAGCATAACCTTACTAGAATATATCATGGGCAAAACCTTGATTAACAGCAGTAATAGCAACTTACTTTTTTTTAAGATTTTTTTTTTTTTGATGTGGACTAGTTTTTAGTCTTTATTGAATTTGTTACCATATTGCTTCTGTTATGTTTTGGGTTTTTGGCCTCGAGGTATGTGGGATCTTAGCTTCCTGATCAGGAACTGAACCTGCACTCCCTGTGCTGGAAGGCAAAGTCTTAACCACTGGACTGTCGAGGAAGTCTTGACATCAACCCATTTTAAAAGTACCCAAGTATGGACTTGTTTCACTAGACACATGATCAAATTCATTTTATTACGAGGATTATGCTGCTTCTTTACATGTGACAGCCTTGTCTGCTTTAGGAAGAAAATGATACGTTGAAGAGGGTGCTTGCTCTTGGGCAGCTCCATGCTGACAGGGAAGGTGAGCTGGATCCTGAGCCAGATGACCTTTCCAGGTCATTCTTGGGGAGTTGGGCAGAGACCCTGGGAAATGTGGCATGAAGAACAGCCATGAGAGGAGGATGGAGAGGAACTGTGGAGGCTGCACTCAGTGGGACCCTTCCAAAAGTTTAAACCAAGAGGCCTTGCCATCTTGGGGTGTGCTGGAAGGAGGGGGCAGATACTGTCACATCTCCCTTCCTCTTACAAGGTACGGCCCAGATCTGTTGTGCTGGTGTCTTCTGCTCCACTTCCTTCCCTAAATCACTCTGTGCCCTGCAGGGAAGGCTGATTTGCATAGTTGCAACAAGACCCCTTGTCCTCTGGCTTATGATGGGGTTCAGTAATGGGTGGACACCTGAGGGAGTGGGAAGAAATGCCTGCTCCATGCAGTGCCATTGGCTTCTGGAAACCACCTCACCACTTTGTGCCAAGGGGTGTTAACAGCCCTGTGTTACAGCTCGTGCCCTATACTCTTCCTGTGGTTTCTTACCTACTGCTCACACCTTTGTAAATAGTTCCTTTATGAAGCCTTCCTCAAATTATCCAGATTTGGGTGGACCACCTGTTTTCCTGCTGGGTCTTGACCAACATGAATTCCTCCATGACTCCTCCCTAAAACTGAAGCTCCCATCTCCAGTCGAGGTCAGCAGGAGATCGTCCAGGGAAGACAGCCCTCAGAAGGGGGACCTGGAGAGGTTCTGGCCGAGATGAGGCTTCTACCTGTGAACCATCAGGCAGGGAAGTGTCAATCAGCAGGCAACATCCATAGTATGAAACCAAGGTCCTGAGGTAACCACATGTGCCCCCAAGCACAAGGAGAAAGGACCCTGACCCAACTGGATGCAGAGACGGCTTTAGAAAGATTCCACTATCACTAGTAGGGGCAGGGGGCAGATGGTGCACTGAGGGTGACTTTTTCCTGTGTATGTTTCCAGGTTTGGGGGAACACACAAAGTTATTTTTCACAATAAGAAAATAAATAAATTTCATTTAGGAAAAATGAAAGAGTGGGTGGAGCTGGGGGCAGGGGTGTTAGGAAGCTTCCCCATGTGAAGGCTCCTGCCTTACCTTTGCCTTACCCTTACCAGCCTCACTTCCTCAGAACCTAACCTGACCTTGGACTTGGTATATACCCTCTCTGTGCACCCTTTTGCTGTGGGCCAGTGAGAGAAGCAGGTGGAGGGCGCTGTGCAGACTGTCACACAAAGGGCAGGAGGGCTGTGTCCATTACTTTTATGATCCCTGTTGCTCCTTGGACCTGTCAGACCCCACCCAGGTGCCTGTCTTGTCAGTCTGATCTGATACTGAACCTAGTTCACTTGGGCCACCCACAGTGTCCACCTTCACGCAGCGCTCCTGCATGGTTGGCTCCATCCCTGAGGAGCACAAATCCTGCCCAGCTGCCTGGTGCCAGGGAAAGCCCAGACCTGGCCTCTGGCTTGGCTCTGACCTGACTTGCCATGTGACCCCGGGCTTATATTGCTTTCTGGGCCCACTGCCCTCTGTGTACAAAATTAAAGTCTGCTGGACTGGGGAAAGGAATTTCCCTAGGAGTGCTTCTGCAGCTTTCCCTTTCCCTCATCTGGCAAAGCTCACAATGCAGCTGGGAGAAAGGGAGAGAGGACCCGGGCCTCTGGTCCCTTTGAGAAATACAGTGCCCTCTGTGGGAATGTGTGGGTTTGACTAACGGCAATCCACTCCAGTACTATTGCCTGGAAAAATCCCATGGACAGAGGCGCCTGGTAGGCTACAGTCCACGGGGTCGCAAAGAGTTGGACACGACTGAGCGACTTCACTCACTCACTCACTCAGCCAGGTTTAAAGGAAAACCACTCAATCAAATGAAAGAAAATAAAAAATGTCTTCTATGGATTTTGTGTGAAGGCCATCAGTGTTGCTGGCAGGTTTAACTTTCTTCCCAAGGTGCAGCTGAAACAGACCCAGGCTGAACCCTGAAGGAGGGGGCAAGTTCCAGGGAAAGCTGGCACCCAGCCTGGCTCAATTACTGTTTCCTCAGTAGAGTCCAGGATGTTCACAGGACAGAGGAAGGGAGCATGAGATAACGAGATCAGTGGGTGACCTTGAAGGTCTCTCCAGTCACTGAAGTTGGGTGGCTACGGTTCTATGCCTGGGAACTATCCCAGGCAGTATAGCTGGGAGGGCAAGGCCAACAGCTCTGGGTGCCATTCCAGCCTGGCAGCCTAGGCTCCAAACCTGACCTGCCTTATGCTTCCCCTCACCACTCGTTCCCAAGTCATTAACTCCACTGTACTACCACTGGGACAGACCCAGTGCTAATGAAGCCCTGCACAGCCTTCTGTCTGCTCCTTATTAGATTTTCTCTCCCAGTTCTCACACTTCCCAAGGCACACTGCCTTGTTCAACTAGGTGACCTACATCTGTTTTGTATAGGCTAACCACAGCTGAGGGCAAGCCCACTCACCTCTTGGTTGACAAACTTTCTTACTAGAAATGAATGTTCCAGAGTTTGTACTGAAGACACCCTAATGTCTGTGACTAATGCCAATAGTGACATCATGACAAGCTCACAGACTCTGAGATGTGAGTCTTGCATATGTTTGTGGCAAAAAGACCATCCCTTCTAACCACCCTGTTCTTGAGCAAACATCTAGTCTAGGCTGGAGGAGGTGAACAGGCCTTTGCATTGGATATGGGATGGAAGTTTCAAAATAACCAGGTCAGAGGCCTGAGGAATGAAGTAGGGCTGTTCAAGTAACTGGAGGAAAGCACTAAAGTTATGAAATCAGACAGCTGCTGTTATGGGGTTTCACTACCTTGTTAGTGAACTAGCTGCAGTTCATGGGATCACAACGAGTCAGATACGACTTAGCAACTGAACAATCACCTAGTTAGAAACACCTATCACAGCAGGAGGTAGTTAAACAAAACTTTTCATATCTATATGCTAACAAGTTGAGACCACCAAAAACTGACTTAATCTTAAGGTGAATGCTGTTGGCGACCTTGGCCGACTTACTCTTGCCCTCCTGCACCTCAAATTGGTTGGGGCAGCAGTGTCTTGCCCCTGACTAGCCAACCAACTATGGCCATTCTGCTCCCCTTGGCCAACTATACTACCCAGTACTGGGCAAGGAGATACATGGGACAACTGTTGAGGGATTTCTGAGAAACATTTTTTTTATTCATAAGATATGATGGCAGCAAAGAAGGTACCATGACTTTAGCGCCCTTTCTTCTTCTTCAGAATGTTGTGCTTGAAGCTGGGCTTGTCGCCACCACCAGGAGACCATGATGGAACTGTGATCTCGTCACCATGGACATCCAGCGAGGAACTGGTGGCATGAATGACACACATTTGCTGTCCCTGGTTTACAGTAAATGATGACTTATGAGAGACCAACAATTTAGTGTCACCCTGTGCCAATCGAGCCTTAAGCCTTGGATCCTCTGTCCTGGAGCCCTTGGGAAGACCCCTGACAGAGCTGGTTGTGGAGTGAGGATTCCAGGAGATAAGAAGAATCTTTCCCAAGTTCGCCTGCTTCTTTTTGCCCTGATTAAAAATGTTTACATTCATCACAGTCTCTCCTCTTCATTGCCATTTTTGCTCTGAGGATGATTCACTTTGGATAACTCCCTTGTTTAATAGGTCTCTCGTACAAAGCACCCTGTTGGCTGTCCCTGGGCTCTGGTGGCTGATGGTTTCACAGTTCCAGGTGTGCACCTGGCTCGAGGGTGAGGCACTGTTGTGTGCTCCCAGACTGAAACGGTCTGGGGACTAACAGCCAGTTAGAGAGACACATACTCCCCAGAGGAAACATCTAGCAGCAGCCTTCTTCTAGGAACTGAGTCATTTCCTGTGAGAAATCCATTCTGTCTGGTTTAAGTGGGGCTGAAGCTCCCTGACTTTCCACCTGTGCCAGAGGTGGGCATGTGACTCAGGCCAGGCCTATGACCCTCTTAGGGTCCACTCCTGCCCAATTACTTCCTGTAGGCTGGACAGGAGGTTATTTCCTCTGTTTTCCTAATGTCTTATTAGTTTCATTACCCATGGCCTTATGGGAGCCTCTGAACCTTTCTCTGGAGTCCACTTTTCATGCAGTTATCTCATCTGCTAAGTTGCCCACCTCCCGCAGAACCACTTTCTCCGGACTTCCAGGTCCTCCCTGCCTCTAGCCCCTGGAAGAATTATAGAAGGGCAGGGCCCGCATTTCTCTCTTTTGCCTGTGCCCCGTCTCCCGCAGAGCCTCTACTAGCCTGATACGCTTGAGCAGAGCCAAATAGCAGGAGCTCTGTCCTGCTCTGAGGCTGGGCAGCCATTGACAGCCGGTCCCCAAGGCAGGCTGGCTGTGCTCACCACAGCCACTGGCTAGTGAGGAGTGCCATCTCCCGAACTGACTGGACCTGGGCTTGTTTCACCTGTGACTACCTATGGTCAGAGTTCTCAAGACTGTGATTCTGTCCTTGGGGCAGGACCAACCTTTAGATCTTTTCCTCCCTTGATATTCTCCCCTCCATCAAACCCAAGCACCTCTCTCATTTCTCATTTCCTTCCCAGAGCAAAAACTTCTACTGCTTTTTTAATAAGAAATTTAGTCATTCCTAGCTATTGCCCTATCCTGATGATAAAGGGCCTCTGCAGTAGACTGTATCATTGTTCAAAATACTCATGGTCTGCCCCAGCTTCTTCCCCTTCTTCCCCTCAACACACAGATACACACACATACACAAGAGGATGGTATGTTCCTCGCTACCTTTTGGAGTCAGGGGCAGCCAAGTGACTTGCTTGGATGTTAGCCGTAGGCAGAAATGATAGCGTCACTTCTGAGCAGAGATCTAACCACGAGTTGTGGTTTCCTTCATCATCTTCTTCCCTTTGTGAGGACATCCTGTGGGTCCTGGAGTGAAGACAACAATGAGAAGAAGCACAGCAGACATGTGACGGGGAGCAAGATGGAGGCTGGGGGCCTTAGCCTGAGCTGACTGACAGAATCTCTTGGGTCCTGATTAGCTGGCTCTCTGTCTCCACAGTGCAAAGTTCTCTCTGTTCTAGGATATACCATAGGGCTGAAATATCAGGATGAACCAGTGGGGAGAAGAACTGCCTAACCTACTCCTGGTCTTGGAGTGCCTAAAGCTCTCTCAGTCCTGAAGAAGCTGGAGCTGAACCAGTGGGGAAAAGAACTGCCTAATCTACTCCTAGTCTTAGAGTGCCTGAAGCTCTCCATCCTGAAGAAGTCGGGGTCTTTGTCCTTGACCCTTCTGCCAAGAACATGCCAGGGTCTGTTCTGACCAGCTCTGTCCCAGCTGCTCTGTTTTCCCACTTTTGAAGTAATCACACTCTCATAACTTCTTATTCAGAGCAAAGGACATGGCTCACTGAAGAATGATCAGTAGTTTCATTGTAAATGTGCACTTTGCTTAGAAATACACATAATCATATAAAATTATTTTATTAAAATAGAAAAGCTTTCCAGTATATTGCATTGAAGAGATTTATAGCAATTGCAACAAACATGCTACATCAGCACTGAGAAATTCTGAAAGCTTTAAGTGCCCACTTTTAAACAACATTTTGGTATAATAAGCATAACCCTATATCTTTCAGAGGGTACATATATATAACACTGAAGAAAACACTTCATGTAAATTCTAAGTTTAGGTGCATATAAACAAGAAGTATTACACTGAATAGCTTATTTAAAACTGTGAAACACATTCAAAGTATTCAATTTCTTAGACAACATGCAAACATTTTAATACTTAGATTGACACTTTTAAATATATAAACCACACTTCTTTATAAATCTGTATCAAAAAGAAAAACAGAACACTAACCTACATTGTGCATATCACAAAAACAAATGTATCTTCATGAACGGAAAGTACTGGGTTAACACACATGATTGTCATTTTACAAATATGGCTATTCACCTTTTTCATAATAAAATAGAAAAATCATGTATTATTTACATGAACTACTAATTATTTCACTTTTTGGCAATTACATAAGTAGCAGCAATTGGTTTAAATGTTAATGTTTAAAAACTCAACATTTAACTTGGATGATACCAAAAGATATACATCTGTTAATATAAAAATGCATAATACAAGATGCTTTGATGCGATATAACTTCTCCCTTTCACAGAAGTCACAGACACACTTTAAGAACCACTGAGACTATCACTTAGGTACAATATATCATGTGAGTGCCATTTACTTAGCCTGCTTTTGCTTACTTAACACATTAAATGGATTCTGAATTAGATTTCTATAAATTAAATTTGCCTGATGACTTATATGATAATTCCAAAGATGCCTTATCTTCTTCTCATATTCTAATACAGTGGCTCTTCACTGTGACTCCTCACTTCTAGACAGAGTAGGGAATTATCTGTAAACAAACACACACACGTGGGGCATCTTAATACTGAAAGAACTCTGAAATGAAGTTTCTGTGATACGAAGTCCATAGTTAAAGCGAGCTGTCTTTCTAAAAAGTGATCATCTCATTTATCAATGATATATAATTTGTTTTGGGTGGGGGACCCATCTAACGAGCAAAATGTAAATTGTAAGGCAGTCAGAGATCCACCAGAAGGAAATATCCTCTTTTCCTTAGTAGTTGGAAGAGTATATTGTAACACTTGTGGAAACAAGGCAAAACCCTTACTAATACTGGTAATTAAGAAAAATACTGTATGGTGAACAGAGGTTAGAGGTGACAAGTGCTTTGCCTTGGCCACTATTCAACTACAAACCAGCAGTCCTATATGTTTTTTCCAAAGTAAGAAAATTAGACCAAGGACTATTTTGCAGTTTTCATGGGCATCAGTTGTGTCTCCAGACCCTGTGGAAGGTGAGGCCCAGGCTGAGGAGGAAGAGGCGGGAGTGATGGGGAGGCCGGGCTCTGGGGGCGGCTGAGGGCATGCTGCTGGAGACCTGCACCTGGGAGATGACCAGGGCAGACAGAGGGACGTGGGCTGCCAGAGTGGGGCTGTCAGAGTTGATAAGAGATTCAATCTTCTCTGCTTCCTTATTGCAGGCCTCAATCTGGGAAAGGATAATCAGATTCTTTTAATATAAGTCACAGAACCCATGAAAAGGTCAAGTCAGACAAAGTCCACATATATCCCAACACACGGAATACGTTTTCTCTTTATCCTTTTTAGAAAAGTAATATTCTAATAAAGTCTTAATTTATTACACAAATAATAACAGCATCAATGGAAATCAAATTAAAAAAAAAAAGCCACGACCCACACAGCCGCTGCCCTTTCTTTCCCCACAATCCTGTTCACCCCTTCTTCACGTTTAGACATTATCTTTTCATGCTTAAACACAGTCACAGGGATTGGCCTCTCCACGGCCACCTACACATCAGGAGGAGAGGAGAGGAGAGCGCTGAGACAGAATGAGCTTCCTCACTGTGGCAGCTTAGAAACCACTGCATTCACTCCCATCACTGGGACCTGCCTATGTTGATGCCGAAACTTGTGCCTCCTGAGTGAGGTTCACCTCTAGATTATGAGGAAGAAAACTCGGGGCCCATCAGATCAGTTCTGGTGGGCTCCTCCTCCCCAGTAAGAGCACAGCCCTTGGGAGACAGGAGTCCACCTGGCCTTGTCATTGAGTGGCTGGCATCTGTCCCTGTCCTCCCTGGGCCTCAACCGCCTCATCTGGAAGATGAGCAGATACCTTTCCTGTCTGCACCTTCTGAGTCACAGTATCTGCACCTCACCCCCTCCCCCTCCCCTGCATTCTGTTGGAAGCCACTCCCCTGGAGCAGCTCTGGCCTCAGAGCTGCCATGCTTTCCTCCCTTCTGCCCTCCCAATACAGGTGCTGACCTCACCTGTAAAGCCTTTGGATAATGGTCCACAGGAATGATAAGGATCACAATTTCTGACTCAATGCTGAAGTACCCAAACACATCACACTGTGGGACAGACACGTGCATGCGGATCTTCTGAAGTATTTCCAGAACTGTGATTGGCTTTTTGTTTGTAACCTAAAAGAGAAAACAATTCTATTATCTGAAAAAAGAATTCCTTACTACTGCCTAAGCTTCCTCGTTACCTTGCCTAAAACAAGAGGGCTCTTTAAACCTAAGTGTGGGGCAGGGCCTTGCTGGATGAATTCTAAAAATCCCAGTAGGGTTTTTTCTGACTGCTTAGTTTTCTGGCTGACATAAACACTCTCACCAGGAGCACTTTTTAAGGGACAGTTCTGATTTGGACGCCATTGGGAAATAATTAAAGCCTTCCTGTAAAAATACAGTTGTTTTCATTGAAATGGGTGTAATATTTTTATGTAGTGGCAGGTGTTGGTTGCTACACTTCTGCAATCTCATCTTCACAAGAGTAAGCAGCAAAAGTAATGGTACAAAAAGGCAAAGGGGCAAAACCATCACAGGAAGATGGTCGATTCTGGACATACCCCAGAGGAATAGGGACCACCTGAGGGCGGGCAACCTTGAAACTATCTGGGAGTCTACCAGCTGCTGGCTGCCTGGCTCTGGCTCCAGCCCTCACTCTGCTCACTATGCTGGCAGGAGACCTTTTTAAGCAAGTGCAGGGTACCTGGTTGCAGAGCAAGGTCACTGCATAGCCAGGCTGTACAGGGAAGGAGCACAGTACGGGAAGGCAGATGCCCTGAGCTCAAAGCCCAGTCCTCCTGGTTGGGAGCTACTGTACGGCCTTGGGCAAGATGTTCCTGTGCAAATTAGTTTCTTCATCTATGAAAGGGATGACACATTCTGTCTGTATGATTACTGACAAGTTTATTAATAAGGTTTCAATAGTACATGGCACATGAAGCAACTTACCTTAGCAATAGTATCCAGTTTTTCTTTGTCAAACAAAACCCTTAACATTCCAGCACATAATGGGCAACAAGCACCTGTATAACAGAAACCATTCTGTTTGTGTTCAGAATTAGAAATAAAAAAAATTCAAAATAGTTGGTGAAATTACCAGCCCTTCATTTTGTGCTGGGAAAGTTACTGAAGTCCTTCCTGATGACTGAGCTTTCAGATATGTTCCCTGATCAATCTGGAGTCTAATGATCTATACATTTACCAAAATCCTTCCTCCATTCCTGCTTTCCTCCTGTACCACTTCTCAGGCAGGGCAGCTGTGGCTTCATACAGCACAGGGAGAGCTGGCCTTTCCAGAGACACAGGGCCTAGACCTTGCCCTACTCAGAACTCACTGTGTGATCCCAGGTAAGTGTTTCAGGTCGGCAAAACACAGGAGCAAGTGTTTCAGAGATTCCATGGGTGTTTGATTCAAATTGAACTTTAAGAGTTATTTAAACTGTTAAAAAAAATAATAACATGTCAGACCATGGTCTCCAGGAGGAAGGAGGCTTTGTTCACTCACTGCTGTGACCCCAGCACCTAGACACCTGTCTAGGACATAGTAGATGCTCAAGAAACATTTGCTGAGTTTCTGGACAGAGGAATGAACTTGTTAGACTCCAGGTAATCTGTTCTGTGCAGACTTGGGATAAAGCCTCTTCTGCTACCTCTGCTTAACTGAAGAGTATGAAACTGAAAGGTAAGCTGTTTGAAAACTGTTACTGCTTATAATAGCCTGTTTGAAACAAGACTTCTTGATTATATGCAACTGAAACAATTCAATTAAATGCAAAGGCCAGTCTAAGACAACAACTATCTTGTTTTTCTCAATTTAAAATGTTTGTGTTCATCAAAAATACTTCAATTGTTCATTAATGTCCAATTCTTTATTCATTAACTTTATAACAGGCAAACATTATGCCTTTGAACTAATAACCATAATCCTAGCAGTTAAATATTGCTGTTTATCTATTGGTACTTGAGGTAAGACTGAAATAAGTTTTCCATATTGTTTTAAAACCACTAGATCAGATGATGTCTAAGACAGATCCTCTACTTTTTAAGGTCTGCCCAGAGAAATGCATTCAATCAGCATTAGGTGGAGTCAAGACTTTCTGAGAAGTTTAAATACACTTATGTCAGCTTTATTCTTAGTGACTCACTCTCTGAAGACAGATAAGCAAATCCTCCCAATCCTGCCCCTGCCCCACCCCCAGCACTGCCAGCCTACCAGGTGGGATGATGGGTTTGCACTCAGTCGCTGAGAGTGAAGGACACTTCACAGCAGCACACTCAGCCACAGAACTGTACTCAGAGAGGACCCCGACAGCCTGGCAGGGCCCATAGTAATCGACGGCCACCCGGTCCGAGTAGGCAGCACACACGCTGCTGTAGGTCTCCCCATTGTGCCCACAGATGAGCTCTGGGGTCCTGCAAAAAGGCTGTGGGCAAGAAAGCATACTTAGCTGTAAACTTCTATGGGGCACTTTTCCCAACCAAGAATAGGTCTCCCTACTTTCAAGAAGGAGAAAAGACAGTATAAATTCTTGGACTCTGAAAAGGCTGCTAAACAGGGCATGGGGTTACGGGCAACAGGACCATCCCAAGACTGACTGAAGAGACTACTTTTCTCAGCCTCTCAGGGATCTGGGTGTTCATTCTCTGAGAACTGATATAAAAAGCCTCCCTTCCTCCCGACTTCCATTATTCCAGAAGAGCCTGTTAGAAGAAAACAAGACCAATCTTGATGCAAATTCAGAGGCCTTATCATTTCACACTGCTTCATGGGGTTGCAGAGTCAGACATGACTTGGCGACTGAACAACAACAGGATAGAGGAAAGAGAGGAGAGATGAGGAGAGCAGACGGACTCTGCATCCATGAAGAACATGTAAGAGAAAACCTGAAGCCAGGAAGAGGGACCAACAAGAGGGAATTCAGAGTAAAGGTATCAGTGCACTTAGAACATAAGTTCTGAGGGGAAACAAGCCCAGGGAGATGAGCTGAGGGGACTTTCCTTCAGTGAAAACCAGGAAACGAGAAGCCAGCATGTCAGGTGTCAGCCAGCTGTGGGCAGGGATTGCTGGTCCAAGGCTGGGCTTCCTCTAGGCAGGCGGCCCAGCACACAGATCACTGGTGTGTCAGTGAGGTTGTCCTCAGGGTTATTTTTTGATATGAATACCAATTTCACAACCCTCAAAGACTAAAGTAAACTGATGTAAGACATTAAGTTTTAAAATAAAATACATTATATATATTAGGTGGGAAGGAGTGGGAAGTGAGAAGGAAGTTCAAGAGACAGGACATATGTATACCCATGGCTGATTCATGTCGATGTATGGCAGAAACCAATACAACAGTGTAAAGCAATTATCCTTCAATTAAAAATAAATACAGAAAGAATTATATAAGACAAAGCCTAATTTTGTAAATTATACTAAGTAAATATAAAATTCTAAATAAATCTAAAAAATATGTAAAAAAAAAAAAGACATTAAGTTTTAGAGAAGTTTTCAGTCAGTTTTCAGGACCTTGGGTGGACCTTCAGTGGAAAGAGTTGGGGAAAAGCTCTTTTCTTGGTTGTTTTCCCTCACATTCTTCTTGGGCTGTTTTCTTTCTACTAGTTTTGTTTGTGCGGTTTTCTAACGAAACAGTTCTGGACCCACAGAACTAGGGGAAGTGAAGATGCTGCTGACTCATGCCAGGGGTGCAAGGCTTTAAATTCTTTTCTAGCGGTTGGAGTCAAGAAGCCTCTCTTTTTGCTCTGTACACTAGAGGTGCAAAGGGTCATGAGCAAGGGGGCCCTCCAGTGTTAGGAGGAAAAGCCAGCCTCAGATGGTTCCTTTCTGATAGAGGACTGAGTGCTCTAGACTTGATGGGATTCACAGAAGACCCTCAGTGGGGGTCTCACTGCTGATTCACATGTTAAAGATCATAAGCTGATCTCATGCTCAGTGTACTTGGGCTTGTCAGGCCAGCAGCAGTACCTGGCATGGGCCTTTGTATAAGAGGCTTTTCCCTCTCTGGTACAAAGTGCAGAGATTGCTGTGCTCCATGTGGTTTGTATCACAAACAGGATCTCGGGCTTGGTCACAGGTGAGCTGTCTTGGCAAACACTCATATTGGCTACATCCAAATTTATCAAATGTCGTCAGGCACACTTGTGGTTTGGGTATGCATCTGAAAAACACAAATGCAGCACCATGAGTCAATGTTGTAAGAGACTATAGTGGGGCTGGCAGGCAGTGGTGGGGCACAGGAGGCTGAAGAGAAAGTAAGAGAGCAATCAGAAACAGTCCCTGTGCCTGAGAGCTTATGGAGACTGGGGAGTCGAGCATGCATGTAAAGCAGGCCCTCAGGTAGAAAACCACATGCCAAATGCCCATGAGAATGAATCACTCTGATTGGGGATCTGGAGAAAGCTCATGGAGGAGGTGGGGCCCCAAGGATGAAGGCCTGCCAGTCAGAGGGAGTAGCAGAGCAAGCGTGTGATGCCTCAGAGCCTGTGGTGCTGGGGGAGAGGGCAGGGGCCCCTGAGGGCAGAAGCAAAGGGTGCTGAGGGTGAAAGAGGCATGATACGAGACCACCAGACAGGTCAGGGTCTGATGCTGGAGGCGTTCTTATCAATAATAAATGAAGCATTTTTCAGGGACTTAATTATCAGCTTGGCTAATATGAGTCTATCTTAAGAAAAACTTCACAGTAGATGCTGAAAATTTCAGGCTTCTGTGTTTATAAGGCTGAGGACCTGATGCTGGCTGGTTGTGAATCACTGAGAGAATGCCACTACATGAAGCTGGGTTTTCTAGTAATACCCGGACCTGGCTTCATTCTCAATCTCTGAACTTCTTCAGAGGGGTTAGGGAGGATGGTTCTTTTCTTCTTTAGACTTTTTGCCTCTCTCATTTCTATAAAGGGTATTTATAATTTTCTATAAGAAGACCGGACCTAAGAAAATGTTTAACTTTTACTGGGTATTTAAAATAATAGGATACACAAATATTCATCTATAATATAAAAGAAGAAGAATATATTAGCTAACATCATATAATTTCAAAGGAAATTACTTCTTTTTATACGAAATTACCACCACCACCATCACTACTACTACCTATGGCTACCTTTTCTGATGAGATTTAAAATTAGTATGTATGTAAAGACAAATTAAGAAAACAATCCAATTTATAAGCACAAATAACTAAGGAAAACTATAAGACACTGATAAAGTAAACTGAAGACAACACAAACAGGTGGAAGGATATATTATGCTCATGGATTAGAAGAACTATTGTTAAAAATGACAGTTACCCGAGGTAATCTATAGATCCAATGCACTCCCTATCAAATACAAATAGCATTTTTCATAGAACTAGAACAAATAATTATAAAATTTGTATGGAAACACAAAAGTTCCTGAATAGCCAAAACAATCTTGAGAAAGGAGAACAGAGCCCTCCCTGATTTCAAACTATATTACATAGCTATAGCCATCAAACCATATGGTACTAGCACAAAAACAGACACACAGATCAATGAACAAAACAGAGAGTCCAGAAATAAACCCACATTTATATGGGCAATTAATCTATGACAAAGGAGGCAAGAATATACAACGGGTAAGAGATAGTTGTTCAATGAATTGTGTTGGGAAAACTGGACAACGACATGTGAAAGAATCAAACTGGACCACTTTCTCACACCATACACAAATATAAATTCAAAATGGATTGATGACTTAAATGTAAAACCTGAAACCATAACACTTCTAGAAGAAAACACAGGCAGTATGTTCCCTAACATTAGTCTTAGTAATACTTTTTAGGTATGTCTCCTCAGGCAAGGGAAACAAGAGCAAATATAAACAAACGTTGACTATATCAAACTAAAAAGCTTTTGCACAGCAGAGAAAACCATCAACAAAATGAAAAGGGTGCCTACTGAATGGGAGAACATATCTGTAAAAGATATATGTGATAAGGGGTTAATATCCTAAATATGCAAAGAACTCAAAGAACTCAACATCAAAACAAACAAGCAAGGAAACAAACAAACAAAAAAACCCTAACCCTAAAAAACCCAATCAAACAATGGACAGAGGATGTGAAGAAACATTTTCCCAAAGAAGACACACAGATAGCTAAAAGGCACAGGAAAAGATGCTCAACATCCTTAGTAACCAGGGAAATGCAAATCAGAATCACAATGAGATATCACCTCATACCTGTCAGAATGACTATTATCCAAAAGACAACAAATAAGTCTTGATGAAGATGTGGAGAAAAGGAAACCCTTCTGTGTGCGTGTGATGGATGCTACCCATGTGCACACAGAAGATGGAATATTACTCAGTTATAGAAAAGAATGAAATCTTGTTACAACATGGATGGACCTAGAGAGTGCTATGCTAAAGTGAAATAAGACAGAAAGAGAAAGACAGATTTCAGTTATATGTGGACTATAAAAAACGAAACGAACAAACATAGTAAAGGAATGTATCTATGTGTATCTGTTTCTATGTGTAGATACAGAGAACAAACAGGTGATTGCCAGAGGGGAAGAGCGGGAAGAGGAGAGAAATTGGTGCGGGGAGAGGAGAGAAATTGGTGTGGAAGATCAAGACATACAAAATTCCAGTTGCACAATAAATGAATCATAGGTATGAAATGTATAGTGTGGAGAACAGAGTTGATAATTTTGTAATATCCTTATATGGTGAAAGATAGTAACTAAACTTACTTCAAAATGTATAGAAATACTGAATCACTATGTTTATACCAGGAACTAACACAGAGTTGTAGGTCAATTGTACTTAAAACAGACAAACTCATAGGAAAAGATCAGATATGTGATTGCCAGAGAAAAAGGGTGAGGTGAGGGAGACTTAGATGAAGGTAGTCAGAACCAGACATGGAACAACAGACTGGCTCCAAATTGAGAAAGGAGTACATCAAGGCTGTATATTGTCACCCTGTGTATTTAACTTAAATGCAGAGTACATCATGCGAAATGCCGGACTGTATGAAGCACAAGCTGGAATCAAGACTGCAGGGAGAAATACCAATAACCTCGGATATACAGAAGAAATCACTCTTAGGGAAAAAAGTAAAGAGAAACTAAAGAGCCTCTTGATGAAAGTGAAAGAGGAGTGGAAAAAGTTGGCTTAAAACTCAACATTCAGAAAACAAAGATCATGGCAACTGGCCCCATCACTTCATGGCAAATAGATGGAGAAACAATGGAAACAGTGAGAGACTTTATTTTTTTGGCTCCAAAATCACTGCAGATGGTGACTGCAGCCATGAAATTAAAAGATGCTTGCTCCTTGGAAGAAAAGCTATGACCAACCACAGCATATTAAGCAGAGACATTACTTTGCCAACAAAAGTCCGAATAGTCAAAGCTATGGTTTTTCCAGTAGTCATGTATGGATGTGGGATTTGGACCATAAAGAAAGCTAAGTGCTGAAGAATTGATGCTTTTGAACTGTGGTGTTGGAGGAGACTCTTGAGAGTCCCTTGGACTGCAAGGAGATCCAACCAGTCAATCCTAAAGAAAATCAGTCCTTAATATTCATTGAAAGAACTGATGTGATGAAATGACTCATTGGAAAAGACTCTGATGCTGGGAAAGATTGAAGACAGGAGGAAAAGGGGACGACAGAGGATGAGATGGTTGCATGGCATCACCAACTCAATGGACATGAGTCTGAGAAAGCTCCGGGATTTGGTGACAAGTGGACAGGGAAGCCTGGTGTGCTGGCAGTCCGTGGGGTGGCAAAGAGTCTGACAAGACTGAATGACTGAACTGAACTGAACTGAATTGAGTCAAAAGATAACAAACTTCTAGTTATAACATACTGATGTAATGTACAACATGATAAATATAATTAACACTGCTGAGAGTTATATACGGAAGTTATTAAGAGACTAAATCCCAAGAGTTCTTAGCACCAAGAAGAAATTTTTTTCAATTTCTTCAAGATAATAGATGTTCACTAAACTTACTGTGGTAGTCATTTCATGATGCATGTAAATCAAATCATTGTGCTGTACACCTTAAACTTATACAGGGCTACATGTCAAGTCTATCTCAAAAAAACTAGAAGAAAGAAATTGGAATGCATTAAGTTATAATTTTATAGAAATTTAAGACATTTGAAGAGAAATGAAAAAGAAGACTATTTAGAACTTCACTATCTATTAACATGAAGGAATGAGGACAAAGAATATCATAAGAAATTTGGTAATTTTGGAAGGAAAAACATTACTAATTTGAATACACAGAAATAAGAGGATCAACAGGAAAGGCTGAGAATCAGGGAGGGGGCAACAAATTACAATAAACACTATCAGGGCAGGGACTTGGTCTTGTTGACTACTGTGTCTTAGTGTTTAGAAAGATCAGTACAACAGGAGATATTTGATGAATGAATATGACTTCATTTATTTTCAAATTTCTATTTTTTAAACAACTATTTTTTGAACAGATAATACAAGCCCATGGAGAAAATGAAAAGACAAAATTGTATATAATGAAAAGTAAGTCTCCTGCCTATTCTTTGTATCCCAGCCACCTTCCCTGGAGGTAATCACTTATTACCAACTTCTTATTTATTCTTCCAGAGATATTTTATATAAGAACAAGCATTTATACATGCTAATTCAAAGAGCATGTATAAATATATTAAAAATTTTGATTTGCTTGGCCTCCTCTATAGAGGAGGTACCAATCTTTGCCCCAATCCTCTCTTGTATGGGAGTGCCTCTTTCCCTATATTTTGTTATCAAACTTTTTATCTTTACTAATCTGGTAGATAGAAAATGGTACACAACTGTAGTTTTAATTTATATTTCTCTTAATATGAGACAGAAAAACTAAGAGAAATCTTAAAAACTGAGATTAAGCATTGTGGTAGATTGGCTAGAGATCATTCATCAAATTCATTTAATTTTCTTCCTGGGCATACATCTAGATTGCATTTCCCAGTCTCCCTGGAAGTGTTGGCCAAATGAATAAGTTCTAGACAATGGAATGTGGTTAGAAGTAGAGATGAATTTTAACTTGGCCAATAAAAGCTTTTCAGGAGCAACCTCCATCATCTCCCTTCTCTTATTTGCCTGACAGAGGAGGACTAGAGGCTATAGGAGCTGGCTGAGTTGCTAGATGGAAAGATCCTAAGTTTCTGAATCACATGTGGAAAGCCACCTGCTGACCACACAAATGGACTGTATTTCCACTATGTAGAAGTACTGATATTTGGGGGTTTGTATACAGTAGCTAGAGTTACTCCCCCAACTAATAAAAGCATCTTTTAAGTGTTTAAGAAGCATTTGTATTTCTTTTCCTATGTTTATGTCCTTGGTCCATTTTCCACTGGTTATAGATCTTTGCCTATTTTTTTATTAATATATTAAGTTGTTCATCTTTTTCATATTGATTTGTAAGGGTTCTTTATATTATCAGAGACTGTACTGAAATCCCTTTCTCTTAAGATTCTCTTAGTTTTTCATTTGTTACCATGCAGAAAAACTTCATTTTCATGTACTTGTATTTTTCAAACTGTTCTTTTATATTGATTTTGAATTATACCCAACCAGGCCTTCCCATTTTTGAGATTTGTGGTTTTATTATAAAAGCAAGTCAATCTTATTCAGAAAGGTTACCAAATAGAAGGAAGCAAACAGATACCAAAACAACTCTCAATTCTACATCCCAACACAACTATATTATCCTTTTGATTTATTTCTTTATCATGTTTTCTCTCAATTCTACATCCCAACACAACTATATTATCCTTTTGATTTCTTTATCATGTTTTCTTATGCATAACACCCTATCTTCTTTGCAGAACAACTCTTTGGGCTTAGTTTTCATGATGTAAACTTTGCTAGACAGGGACCAATTCTCTTTGGTAAAGAGAATTTAAATTTGTTAAAATAAATTTAACACAAGAGAAAATTTTTCCTTCTCTCCCTTCATACTGCACCAAGGTTTTTGGGATGGAGAAGCAATTGCTTATTCTCCACAAAACCTTCAAAAGGCAAGGACTGTGGTGCTGGGATGTGTCTTACTCAGTTCTCTGAAGCAGTCAGTGAAAACTTCAATTCCAGAAGCTTGAAACCTAAGAGAATCAGCAGTACCCTTCACCTGCTACCATCACAAGCAGAAATCCATCATTAAGGTGACGTCAACTGCACTCTGAGCTCCTGAGGAAGCAACAGAGAGAGGAGTCCTTAAACAAATAACTTCATAAAATACTAAAAGTGCACTTCCAGAGATTTCTCATGTTCAATCTGTACAGTGGAGGCAGGTTTTAAGTAGACTATTTTCTATTACTACCAGGCATTAGTAGCTAATAATAAGAATGCATCCATTTCTCTTGTCTTAGCTGCCGCTTCTCCTTGCCTCACACTTTGTTTCTGTCTTACAGAACTGGTCTAGCTTCTGGCATACACCATGCTCTCTGATTAGCAGCCAAGAGATTTGCTCTGGTTACTCTCTCTGCCTTCATGAACACCACTTTTCCTCTACCATAAACCTTGATGGTAGTCTCCTCCTCATTTTCCCAGCTAACTACCACATGCCCTAGAGGCTTTCCCAGGTTCCTCCAGGATGTGTCAACTGCTTGACCTCTGGGCCCCCAATCACAGCATATCACCAAGCAGCTTTACCTGGATCTTTCCCTCGAGACTCTAGTTTCTCAGAGGAGAGAGTATCTTAATTCATCTTTGCATTTTTAATGTCTGGTGACACCACCCTTATGGCAGAAAGTGAAGAGGAACTAAAAAGCCTCTTGGTGAAAGTAAAAGAGGAGAGTGAAAAAGTTGGCTTAAAGCTCAACATTCAGAAAACAAAGATCATGGCATCCAATCCCATCACTTCATGGGAAATAGATGGGGAAACAGTGGAAACAGTGTCAGACTTTATTTTTAAGGGGCTCCAAAATCACTGCAGATGGTGACTGCAGCCATGAAATTAAAAGACCTTACTCCTTGGAAGAAAAGTTATGACCAACCTAGATAGCATATTCAAAAGCAGAGACATTACTTTGCCAACTAAGGTCCGTCTAGTCAAGGCTATGGTTTTTCCAGTAGTCATGTATGGATGTGAGTGTTGGACTGTGAAGAAGGCTGAGTGCCGAAGAATTGATGCTTTTGAAGTGTGGTGTTGGAGAAGACTCTTGAGAGTCCCTTGGACTGCAAGGAGATACAACCAGTCCATTCTGAAGGAGATCAACCCTGGGATTTCTTTGGAAGGAATGATGCTAAAGCTGAAACTCCAGTACTTTGGCCACCTCATGTGAAGAGTTGACTCATTGGAAAAGACTCTGATGCTGGGAGGGATTGGGGGCAGAAGAAGAAGGGGACAACAGAGGATGAGATGACTGAATGGCATCACTGACTCAATGGACGCAAGTCTGAGTGAACTCCGGGAGTTGGTGATGGACAGGGAGGCCTGGCGTGCTGCGATTCATGGGGTCGCAAAGAGTCGGACACGTCTGAGTGACTGAACTGAACTGAACTGATAGAGAAACCTTCAGTTGAAAAAGACAAGGAGGCATTTGACTTACCTTTGGTTTTTTGGGCAGGGATTAGGAGTACATGGATCCTTTGAGATGCATGATCCAAACTCAAACTGATGGTCCTGGAGGCCCACACAGCGAGCAATGCAGGCGCTGGGGTAAGTGCGTCCATTCTGCCCACAAACGGGGACAAACTGATCTGCACAGTTGCAGGGCAGACCTGGAGGGGGAGACCACCTCAGCGATTGCTCTTGTATGGCCCCTTCCTCTATATTCTAATTAAGGTAAACCACTGACAAGCAGCCAGAGGTCTCAGGTTAAAACAGAATTTAACATTAGGTCAGGGGGTTGAAGGAGGGGGAGCTGTATGGAAGGGGAGATATCCTCCCATCTCTGTTTTTAAAGGTGGCAAGGTTCTGAAAAGCCATTTGTCTGCACAACGACTTTCCTTTGTTCCACTTATTGCCTGCTAACTGAGGGCTTCCAGATCTTGATCCCAGGGGTAGAGATCCTTGCAAACTAAACTATGGGTAGGAAAGGTAAAGAATATTTCTCCCAATCTGATATATAGAATCTGGAATTTAGATGTTTGATTCTGGTTTAGGGGATTTCCAGAACGTTCAAGGATAATACCAAAAAACAAGACAAAGAATGAAGGTTGTAAATGCCTCACATAGGTTCTTTCTACCTCCTTAGGGAGGTGGGAAGAACAAGAAGTTAGCAACTTGGGAAGTTATTATAACTTAAAACTTAAGAATTTTTATGAACATCTCCTTCTGAGTCCTGTGTGGACTGGGGCCCTATCTGAGTTCCCCCAAATGCGTATACTCTGTGGCCAGTAAAATCTCCTTAGAGTCTGCTAGCAAAATAGTTTTTTTTTTTTGTCTGTGATGCATGCCTTATGGGATTTTAGTTCCTCGACCAGGGATAGAACCCAGGCCCTCAACAGTGAAAGTGTGGAGTCCTAACCACTGGACTACCAGGGAAATCTCATTAAATAGTCATTAATGTAACTTATCCCAGGACATGACACTACAGGCAAAGAGGGTCCCACTAGTTGTAAACTTCAGCTTCTAAAAACATTGTGATATAAGTAAATAAGTAAAAGTCTTCCTTGTAAATCTTTAGATCATTTCTCATCCCATATCATTTTTCAGTTTCTCTAGGCAGAATGAATTGTCCTCATCAGAACACAGCCGATAAAGGGTAAAAATAAAGGACAACAACAAGACAATAAAGTAGCAAACCCTGGTTCTCATTAGGGTGGATAGAGGATGGGTTGGAGCTGGTCCTGCCTCTACCTCCCCATCAGTCTGCTTTCACTTCTTGTTTCTGATCTCCCTTTTATTTCCAATGTGCTGGAGATACAAGGTTGGTAAACCCCATTCTGTTCTCTTCCTACCCTATTCCATGTGTAATACCTACTCAGAGTCAAGCTGCTGCTGCAACAGCAAGAAATGGTTTAAGGACAACTACCTAATTCCTCTTTGCCCAGAACCAGATTTGGGAAAAAGTAGATACCAGTGAATACTGGCCAACTATGCTCTTGCTGTTAACAACTGGAGTTTCTACTCAAGAAAAGATCATCTCATCTCACAAACCTTGTCACTTACTGTGGCTGATGTGAGCATAATACCAGAAGCATAAAGCCTAGGAAAGTCAAGAAAGTAATATTCTTGATTGACTGTTCATAAAAATTAAGTTTCAAAATTACAATAATTTCCAAAGTTACTTCCCTGTTTTCCCCCTCCCTAAGGAGATATGAATGGAAAGAATCTATGTAAGGTGTTTACAACCTTTATCTTTGTCTTGCTATTGTTATCACCCTTCAACATTCCAGAAAACTCCCAGACTTGACATATCTAAATTTTAGATTTTATATCTAGATTGGGAGAAATAGTCTTTACTTTTTCTTCCAGTAGCTTTGTTTATAGGGGTCCTTGCCTATATGAATCCAGTAAGCCAAGGTAGGACAAGGAAGAACATGGTTAAAATAAACAAACACAGAAGCAAATTTACAAAATACATGGACACTTTAGACTATAATGGTAGAGGTAAATGGGTATTTCAGTAGGTGGAAAAATTCCATGTAACTAAAACTATATAATCACTGGCCCTATTCTTTTGACTTATGGAATTCCAAAAGGACCTTAAGAAATCACTTACTTTAATGCCTTCAATTTACAGAGGAGGAAGCGATTCAGAGAGCAAAGTACCTTGCTCTCAGGTTACGTATTTACTTTACTGTGCACATTTGCAGTTAATGAGATGCTGCCTTCAAGGGAGAATGGGTACAGAGGATGAGGAAAGCTGCTGGATGACCACGGTTACCTGTGAAGGTACGACGGTCATCTTCTGAGCTGTGCTCACTGAGACACAGGCGGGTAGAACACACCAAATTGCCAGCAAAACAAGAACAGATATTGCAGTCGACATTAAAGGAAGTTCCATGACCTGAGAGAAAGAGAAATAAAATGCTGATCTGGGTTATGAATTTATAAATAAATCACAAATAAAAAATTACATAGCTTAAAAAGTTTTAAAATAGAAATTTTTGAAAGATGACTTCTGAATATATAAACTAGGGAATTAAACTTGTAATACTGGTATTTTCATATTGACCTCCTACCATATCCCCTCCAAACCCCTAATATGCTCATCTCACTAGACTGCTCCAAATTCTCTCCTATCTTACCATGTAAAGCATGACTTCAATTCCTCATCCCAGGTTCTTTTGTACAGAAAAGGTGTTTAGTCAGTGAAAGTTTATGGAAAGAATGAGTTTATCTTCCGATGTTTTCTGTGATTCAAGGTACCTATGTTACATTTTGGCTAATTAGAATATGGACTAAGCAATAAATACCTGACTTGCTGGTCTAAGCAGAAATTTGCAAGCTCTTTTTAGTCAGAAGTACTCTTTTAAAGTAAGATCTCACACAGAAGAGTGGAACAAGAGGCATATAAAAGCTGAACTACTCTAGCTGATGGGTAGGAGGATGGATGTAGAGGTAGCAGAACGAGCAGGTGGGGTGGGGAGCACATTCTCAAAAGTGGTATTTTTTTTTTCACAGTTTTTGAGGTTATATATTGATATGAAGAGTTACTAAGGGCTATAAGCAAAAGATGGTTTAAGGAAGCAATGAGAAAGCCAAGACCCTCAGACTTTTAGAGAAGGTGATCAAACAGGGAAGTACTTTTAATGTGCTCTCTCCCAACCCCTAACCAACAGTGTAATTCCCATCCCTTTGCTTTCCATGATATCAACCTCTGAGTTTTACTTCTGGGAAAGGGGCAAAGCAGAGAACAACTGTTGAGAAAGGGGTGGGAAGGAGCAGACCTGTGTCCTTGCCTGTGGAGGGCAAGGCTTTATTGTCAAATAGGCCTAGGACTGAATTCTGCTTTGGTCATTTACTAGCTGGGTGACCTCTCCAAGCATCAGTTTCCTTACATAGTACCCATATCAAACAACTGGGAGGATTTAATGAGATAACACAGGCCAAGACGTAGCACAGTATTGACACACAGTTAAGAGTTCAGTAAGTGTTAGTTACTATCAGCTGTTAGTAGTCCCTTCTTGATGAGGCTTCTAAGAGGGCTCCTTAGAAGTCCTTGTGTTCCATAGAGTTTGAAGTACTCTTCCCTAGAATATCTGATTTGTAGACTTTTACTCTCTGGTGAGGACCCATCCAATGTTCTCCCTACCAAGTTAATAAAACTAATCTTGTGTTAAAAACAAAACAAAAAACCCCCCAAAACAGTTCAAGACTCACTTTTTCTTTTTCCTCCAACAATACAAGACTTCTGAAGGTCTATACAGTGCATCTCTATACAGTTTTCTAAGAGTCCACTTTGCCCACATGAGCAAATTTTATAACAACCAACTTCCCCTGCAGATGATGGCACCTGGATCAGTGTCCCTTGACGGACAATAAAATCAGATGCTTCTCCCAATTTGCAGCCTGTAGGGACAAAAATGAGCTGAGAGAGCTGGTACTGTTCCCTGATATTGTTTTGTGATATCAGATACACTTCACATAAGTTTCATAGATACTGTGTGGCCACTAAAGATTATGTAATAAGAGCTTTCACTAAACTAGGGAATTGCTTTGGTTCACTGGCCACAAACAAACAAAAATTTCATGTTCGGTCTGTGAAGTGGTGGTGATTAAAGGACACATACCCCAAAGTTAGCAATAGTTCTTAATGCTGTAAGATAAGTAGTTCTTAAAAATTTTTAAGGTTTATCAAATATATTTTAAAATCACAGATATTTTTTAAATGTAACATGGCAACTGAGAGTAATTTTAGAATAATTTGGTCAGAAAACTTTTAGTGATGGAATAAAGACATATCGTAAATTCAAAGAAAAGTGAATACTTGATTGGACTTAAGGAAAACCCGTTTATTTTCAATTTTAACAAGATTTATTATGATGCCATAGCGGATGCAGTATTATACAAATATTACAAATGGCCCTTTGAGATATGCTTATTTAATTTTTTTTTCCTTTTTACTTCCCATGTTTAAAAACTAGCCCGAGGTTCTTTTTCCTTTGGTTGTTAAGAACCTTATGATTCATTATGAGAATCTGGTTTTGAAAGTGAAATAAGTTTACAATCTAAATGACCTACTAAAAATTAATTTTTTTGTCTTCCTCTGCTTATATAAATAATACACGTTTATTTGAAAAACATAATTTAGAAAATAATCTTATTCAAAAGATAACTGCTATAAAGAAACAACAGCAGCACACATCCTTGCCCATCCCACACCCTACCCCACCTCTTACCCTGAACACAAGAGTATGGAAGGCAGGGATCACCAGATGGACACCCTTTCCGGTTTACCTCACAGAGCTCATTAGCAGGGCAAGGGTTTGGGTTACAAGGATGAGTCACCTCTTCTACAATGTTACCTAAAGAACTTGGCCCTGAAAATACAAAAACAGATCAGTTTAAACACCCAAAAGAGTAGAAGAGGTCTGTGAATTGTCTGAATTAATGACATCTGAAACAAATGGACAGCTCATGAGGTCTGTATAGGCAAAGCTATGGTTTTTCTAGTAGTCATGCATTGATGTGAGAGTTGGACCACAAAGAAGGCTGAGCACCAAAGAATTGATGCTTTCAAACTGTGGTGCTGGACGAGACTCTTGAGGGTCCCTTGGTCAACAAGGAAATCCAATCAGTCAATCCTAAAGGAAATCAACCCTGAATATTCATTGGAAGGACTGATGCCAAAGCTGAAGCTCCAGTGCTTTGGTCATCTGATGTGAAGAGCTGACTCAACAGAAAAGACCCTGATGCTGGGAAGATTGAGGGCAGGAGCAGAAGTGGGTGGCAGAGGATGAGATGGTTGGTTGGCATCACTGACTCAATAAATATGAGTTTAAGCAAACTCTGAGAGATAGTGAAGGAAAGGGAAACCTGGAGTGCTGCAGTCCTTAGGGTGGCAAAGAACTGGACACGACTGAGGGACTGAACAACAACATGAAGTATGGTTCAAGTGAGTTATTGAAATAGATTTCCTGATCAACTGTGCATTTAGCATAAACAAACATTCATTCATTTGTCTATTTATTGGGTGCCTAAGATAATGCCTGGTAAGGTTCTAGGTTCTGGAGATACAGAAGTGAACAAAAAGGCAAATCTCTATAGAGTTTACATTTTGGTCAGGAAATAGACAATAAATAGACTCTGTGCGTGTGTGTGTATGAATGTAAGTAAAAAGTCAGATAATAATAAGCAGTATAAAGGGATGGAATGTAACATATTTTGAATAAGGTGGTCAAATAGATGCTTATGTCTAAGAGGGATAATTTAGCACATTCACCATAAATAATGATAATTTATTATGGTAAGATGGACCCTGTACCATGATCATATTGGTTAACTTATTAAATAATGACCAAGGAAAAATCTCATTTAATATACAGTCATCCCTCAGTATCTGTGGGGGTTGATTCCAACACTCCCATGGATATCAAATTCTGAGAATGCTCAAGTCCTTTATATAAAATGGTGTAGTATTTGCACATAACCTAAGCACACTCTCCTGCGTACTTTAAATTATCTCCAGATTATTTATAATACCTAATACAATGTAAGCCTGGAAGGCTGCAGGCCATGGGGTCGCTGAGGGTCGGACATAACTGAGCGACTTCACTTTCACTTTTCACTTTCATGCATTGGAGAAGGAAACAGTAACCCAGTTACCCAGTGTTCTTGCCTGGAGAATCCCAGGGATGGGGGAGCCTGGTGGGCTGCCGTCTATGGGGTCGCACAGAGTCGGACACGACTGAAATGACTTAGCAGCAGTAGCAGTAGAAACAGCAGTAATACAATGTAAATACTATGTAAATAGTTATAAATAAAATGTAAATGCTATGTAAGTAGTTGCCAGGTATACAACATTCAAATTTTGGTTTTGGAACTTTCTGGAGTTTTTTTCCTGAATATTTTCAATTTGTAAATGCAGAACCTGTGGATATGGAGGGCAAACTCTGCGTGACATTTTAAAAGAGTATTGAAGTTTAAACAAAAGCATTCCTTTAAGTTTCCTCCCACTAAAAAATAGTCTCTGTCTACACATATATTTGACTACTCTAACGGCATCCAGGATTATGAATACATTCATTTTGCTTACTTGATTTTAGGCCAGACTTAGACTCTAAGGCTAATAGAGTATAGGGCTTATGGAATTTATCTCATCCAGCCCAATCATTTTATAAATAGGGAAGCTGAGGCTCACAGAAGTCATCTGCTTAAAATCAGAGAGGCCTATGATTCTAGTCACTCTAATGCTCTCTTTTTTCTACAGCTGTCACTAAGGTTAAGGGACACAGTCTGTTTGTCTTGATTAAAATATAGTGGATATTGTGAGCTGCAAATGTAGTACCCACTCTTCTTTTTACTTACTACCAGGTTGGCAATGGGCCCACAGATAAAAAAATCTCTCCCAGCTTCCCATACAATGAGGGGTGGTTTTCTCTTACATGAGAGGTAGCTAGAATTAAAATACTCATGTTGTGATGGTAAAGTACATGAAGAAACTTTGATGATGGAAGCCAAGCACTAAGAATGGTGGAAAAAGATAAGGGAACCTAGATTCACTGTAACAGCGCTAGACTATTTATTTTTGGGCTTTCTTTTGCTTCCACCTGTTCTATTATTTGCAGTTGAACTTATTAATTTTTTTAATTTAAATTTATTTATTTTAATTAGAGGCTAATTATTTACAATATTGTATTGGTTCTGCCACACATCAACATGAGTCCGCCACGGGTGTACACATGTTCTCCATCCTGAACCCTCCTCCCACCTCCCTCACTGTACCATCCCTCTGGGTCATCCCAGTGCACCACCCCAAGCATCCTGTATCGAACCTGGACTGGCGATTCATTTCTTATATGATATTATACATGTTTCAGTGCCATTCTCCCAAATCATCCCACCCTTGCCCTCTCCCACAGAGTCCAAAAGACTGTTCTATACATCTGTGTCTCTTTTGCTGTCTCACACACAGGGTTATCGTTACCATCTTTATAAATTCCATATATATGCATTAGTATACTGTATTGGTGTTTTTCTTTCTGGCTTACTTCACTCTGTATGAAAGGCTCCAGTTTCATCCACCTCATTAGAACTGATTCAAATGTATTCTTTTTTTTTTTTTGGTTATTTTTTCCCTGTTCTTTTTTTTTTTTTAACCAATAACCAGTTTTATTTTTCTCATGTAATAGTAAGTCTGGAAATAACAAATCCAGGGCCAGTGCAGACACTCAAAGAGGCCACCGAGGAAGCCAAGATTATTGTGATTTTCTGCAGTAAACTGCCCATCTCTCTTGCTTAGCCTGTGGCTTGCATCTTCATGGTCATAAGATGGATCTTTAACACTAGGTAATGGATCTCTTCTCAAGGTGAGAAGTAGGGGAAGAACAAGTTGGGGGTGGGGCAGGGGGGCGGGGATGTAGAGAGGAATCCAGGTAAGACAGACTCTTAAGTGCTTTCTCACAGCCTGTATCTGCTTTTTTTTGTCAATGGCCAGGCTGTGGACATGGACTCTACTAGTTGCAGGAAAACCTGCAAGGGATTTTCTAAAATAGTATACCTTACTATTCAGAACTTGGATCTTTCTGACATGAAAGAAAAAGATACTGAAGATGCAACTACAAGTTTAGGTTACTTGTGGCTGTACAGGAGGCCAAAAACATTTCAAAGGACCAATTTGATGATGACATCCTGCTCTGATCACAACTTATTTGAATTAGATATTTGTAACAAACAGGTACTAAAAATACCCACATGTTACACAGCACATGACACTATTCTAAGCAAACAAACAAAAATCCCACTGTTTAAAGTAAGTTGTCCAAAAGGAAATAAACACATATCACAAATGAAATTACAGTAGAATACTATGTACAAACCTTCTGTGATGAGGCATGAGGGTTATCTGCAAGAGCATAACATTAAAATTAAATACTGAAAAATTAATGAGCTGGGGTCCATTTTCATGATAGAAGACTGACTGATAAGTGCAATTCCACATGTACTGAGAAATCCTAATGGGGAGAGAATTCTCATACACACACGTGAGAGGGCTGTGGATGAAACTCCACAGAGGGATTGTCTGCAGTGTGGGTTCTCATGTGATTCCTAAAACAATTACACTGAGTATAGTTTTGAAGCTGTAAATAGGAATTTCTCATAATGTGAGTACCTACGTGTTTCACAAAAACATGAGGAATTGTTGGTTAAAATTTCTCAACCTTAGCAATACTGACATTCTGGGGCACATACTTTCTCCCTCTTGAGGAAAGCCCTTGTGCATTGTAGGATATTTAGCAGCATCCTTGGTGTCTTCCAAAACATGCCAGTGGCAACCCCCTCCACTTTTAAAGACTGACTATGTCTCTAGACTATGCCAAATGTCCCCCAGGGAGCAAAATTATCCTCACTGCTGTAAATAAAGAATTGACTTTTTTTTTTCTGTAAAGGGCCAGAGAGTTGAGTATTTTAGGCTCTGTGGGCCAAAAGTGGTCTCCATCAATTTTTTTCTTCTTTAAAAACACAACCACTATTCTAAATTTGCCAGTTGCATTAAAACAGACAGCTGGCTATAGCTTGCCAACGTGTTACTGGCTTCCCTGTGGTCCTTATTTCATAGATATTTCTCTTTAGTGTAATTTCTCTCATGAGGGATACAATCAGACCAGGAAAGGTTTGTCCAGTCATGGAATTTACAGAGATCCTCCAGGATGAGCTTGTTCTTGTGCCCAGAAGGTACAAGGTGGTACTAAAGTCATTGTGACATTAAATACCAGGTTAGGGGTTCCCTCTCAAAGTTCTCAGAGCTACATGTACACTGACGGCTTCCTCAAACCTCAGATAGACGTTTTCTCAACCACTGTGAATTCTCACATAGTTCCAGTGCAACATGGAAAACCCCAAGTCTTTCCACAGTTTTTATATGAACTGAATTTCTCCCAAGTTAACAATTTATGCCCAGTGAGATGACTTCCTCAAAGCTTCCTGCCTTCTTGACACCTGTCAGGTTTCCTGCCAATCTGAGTTCTCATGTTTTTCTTTAATTTTACTTTTACTTTATTCTACTTTACAATACTGTATTGGTTTTGCCATACATTGACATGAATCAGCCACAGGTGTACACGAGCTCCCAATCTTGAAACCCCCCCCCCACCCTCCCATCCCATTTCATGTCTCTGGATCATCCCCATGCACCAGCCCCAAGCATCCTGTATCCTGTATCAAACATAGACTGGCGCTTTGTTTCTTATATGACAGTATACATGTTTCAATGCCATTCTCCCAAATCATCCCACCCTCTCCTCTCTCTCTAGAGGCCAAAAAAGTGAAAGTGAAAGTGAAGTCGCTCAGTCCTGTCTGACTCTTTGTGACCCCATGGACTGTAGCCTACCAGGCTCCTCCTCCCTCCATGGGATTCTCCAAGCAAGAGTACTGGAGTGGATTGCCGTTTCCTTCTCCAGGGGATCTTCCCGACCCAGGGACTGAACCCAGGTCTCCTGCATTCAGGCAGACGATTTAACCTCTGAGCCACCAGGGAAGCCCTAGAGGCCAAAAGTCCGTTCTATATATCTGTGTCTCTTTTGTTGTCTCACATACAGGGTCATCATTACTATCTTTCTAAATTCCATATATACTGTATTGGTGTTTTTCTTTCTGGCTTACTTCACTCTGTATAATCGGCTCCAGTTTCATCCATCTCATTAGAATTTATTCAAATTTATTCTTTTTAGGGCTGAGCAATACTCCATTGTGTATATGTACCACAGCTTTCTTATCCATTCATCTGCTGATGAACATCTAGGTTGTTTCCATGTCCTGGCTATTATAAACAATGCTGCAATGAACATTGGGGTACATGTGTCTCTTTCAATTCTGGTTTCCTTGGTGTGTATGCCCAGCAGTGGGACTGCTGGGTCATAAGGCAGTTCTATTTAACAGCTGAACTTAATCCTGTCTTAACACAGGAAAATAAAGCTAGTTTGAGTCAGCTCACAGCACTAATGCCCCTTAGTGGTAGCCTAAACACTTCTCTTAACTACATGTACTTCAGTTTAGCTCAGTTCAGTCACTCAGTCGTGTCCAACTCTTTGCGACCCCAAGAATCACAGCACGCCAAGCCTCCCTGTCCATCACCAACTCCCGGAGTTCACTCAGACTCACATCTATTTCTGCTTTATTGACTATGCCAAAGCCTTTGACTGTGTGGATCACAATAAACTGTGGAAAATTCTGAAAGAGATGGGAATACCAGACCACCTGACCTGCCTCTTGAGAAATCTGTATGCAGGTCAGGAAGCAACAGTTAGAACTGGACACGGAACAACAGACTGGTTCCAAATAGGAAAAGGAGTACATCAAGGCTGTATATTGTCACCCTGCTTATTTAACTTATATGCAGAGTACATCATGAGAAACGCTGGACTGGAAGAAACACAAGCTGGAATCAAGATTGCCAGGAGAAATAGCTATAACCTCAGATATGCAGATGACACCACCCTTATGGCAGAAAGTGAAGAGGAGCTAAAGGGCCTCTTGATGAAGGTGAAGGAGGAGAGTGAAAAAGTTGGCTTAAAGCTCAACATTCAGAAAACGAAGATCATGGCATCCGGTCCCATCACTTCATGGGAACTAGATGGGGAAACAGTGGAAACAGTGTCAGACTTTATTTTTAAGGGGCTCCAAAATCACTGCAGATGGTGACTGCAGCCATGAAATTAGAAGACGCTTACTCCTTGGAAAAAAGTTATGACCAACCTAGATAGCATATTCAAAAGCAGAGACATTACTTTGCCGACTAAGGTCCGTCTAGTCAAGGCTATGGTTTTTCCAGTGGTCATGTATGGATGTGAGAGTTGGACTGTGAAGAGGGCTGAGTGCTGAAGAATCGAAGCTTTTGAACTGTGGTGTTGGAGAAGATTCTTGAGAGTCCCTTGGACTGCAAGGAGATCCAGCCAGTCCATTCTGAAGGAGATTAGCCCTGGGATTTCTTTGGAAGGAATGATGCTAAAGCTGAAAGTCCAGTACTTTGGCCACCTCATGAGAAGAGTTGACTCATTGGAAAAGACTCTGATACTGGGAGGGATTGGAGAGAGGAGGAAAAGGGGATGACCGAGGATGAGATAGCTGGATGGCATCACTGACTCGATGGACGTGAGTCTGAGTGAACTCCGGGGAGATGGTGATGAACAGGGAGGCCTGGCGTGCTGCGATTCATGGGGTTGCAAAGATTCGGACACGACTGAGCGACTGAACTGAACTAATTATTTGAGAATGCTGACACATGACTCATCACTAAGAATTCCTGATTGACAACAGTTCACTACCTACTCAGACTGATAATGATAGTTGCTTCTGTGTACATATTTTAAGATGACAATTCTTTCCTGGGCTGAAAAGGGGAAGCAAGTAAGATAAGAGTCTGCAGATGAGATATTATCATTAAACTACATGTTCTCAACAGATAGATGCTCATGCAAAGCAAACATCAAGGGCAGAGAGAGAAGGGAGAAGCCTTTAAATTAAAAAAAAAAAAGTACTTACTGAGGTATGTATCCAAAGGTATGCAATTCTCCAGGTCATCTGTGGGTGACAGAAGCTCACAAATACTTTCAGCTGTGTGGTCTTCAGGGAATTTGTTCTGGTCCCCACATTTCCTGAGAATTTCTACACAATCTGATCTTGAAAAGGAAAATACACACAAATTTAGGATTTGAGGAACCTCCTCACTCCTCAGGTTGCCTAGCCAATATCAATTCTGTTTCAGAAACTTTTCAGAAAGTGAATTTGTACAACTCAACAATGTTTCACACTTTGTTAGGTACATGATAAAAGAACAAGAGTGACAGCAGACCTTAGGTTGAAGAGTAAGTAATGTATTACACTATCAAAGCATCCCTAACTGTCTCTGACCTGAGATCAAAAGCCTTGCTCAAATTTTACACTCATACCTACTGCCACTATACTATCAATGTGGTTTTCCACTGTCATTGAACGGAAATTAACCTAGGCTAGTCTGATGTGCTCTTTGTGAAATCATATTCCTTTCTTTCAGGGCCCATGCATGCTTGCTTCTTCCTTTATTCTTCCCTCACTCCCCTTCCTGTCTTTCTCTTTTTAAATATCTGTTTATATCAACGTTAAAGTGTTTGGCCTGTAACAACTGGGAAATCCACTACTTTTAAATTTTCTGTCTTCAATAGAAATTTGACCCCTCTATAAAGTTTCTGTGCTAAGAGTCTATAAATTTCCCACTTGTTGCCTCTTGCCTTTCACACAGTAGTTATTTCTCAACTCTCCTCTATTGAGGTCACCACCAAGTCATATCAGAGAATGGATCTGGACCCTATTCAATACTGAAATAATCTGCAATCAGTCATCAAGTGTCCAGAAACTTAGGGGCTGGATAGTAACTTGGTTTTGGGAAAGGTTTTCGGAAAAAAAAAGATGCTTGAAGAGAAGCTGACAGAGATTACTATGTAGTTAATGTTTCTGGTTTCACACACCACAGCAACTTTCATCTTTATTTTATCCAGATCCCCCTTTTTTTGTCTTCCTATTTACTTAAAAATTTTTAATTTTTTAATTGAAGTATAGTTGTTTTATAATGCTGTGTTTTTTTCAGATGTACAACAAACTGATTTAGTTATATATATATATATTCTTTTTCAGATTCTTTTTCTTATAGGTTATTTCAAAATATTGAGTATAGTTCCCTGTGCTATTCAATAGGTCCTTAAACTCTATCCTATAATAGATTTTAATAAGTAAATCATTCAGAAATGTTTATTAGGAACAGACCCTACTGACTATACTTACTAAGTCTTTCTCTCATCAAATATTTCTGGAATATCTATTGCACTTTAGGATTATGCTCATTCTTGAAGAGAAGAAAAAGAAGAGAGAAAAGATAAGAAAAAAAGAGGTTCATATAAGAGTGCTTATCCTCAAGGAGAGCAAAGCTAACAGGATATAAGACAAATACACAAATTAAAATAAACGAATAGAATAGTGCATCGAAGGTACTCACTGTTTCTTGAACTAAGTTCCATGAGAAAAGTACAAATGAAGGTCTACAAAAATTTGTAGTTTGGATAAACTACTATCAGCTGGAGAAATCTGGGAAGACTCCATAACAATGACTGGAATTTAAGAGGGGCTAGGAAGGACAGTCAACATTCTAGGAATCAGCGAAATAAAATGGACTGGAACAGGTGAATTTAACTCAGATGACCACTATATCTACTACTGTGGGCAATAATCCCTTAGAAGAAATGGAGTAGCCATCATGATCAATAAAAGAGCCCGAAATGCAGTACTTGGATGCAATCTCAAAACGACAGAATGATCTCTGTTCATTTCCAAGGCAAATCATTCAATATCACGGTGATCCAAGTCTATGCCCCAACCAGTAATGCTGAAGAAGCTGAAGTTGAACAGTTCTATGAAGACCTACAAGACCTTTTAGATCTAACACCCAAAAAAGATGTCCTTTTCATTATAGGGGACTGGAATGCAAAAGTAGGAAGTCAAGAGATACCTGGAGTAACAGGCAAATTTGTCCTTGGAATATGGAATGAAGCAGGGCAAAGGCTAATAGAGTTTTGCCAAGAGAACTCACTGGTCATAGCAAACACCCTCTTCCAACAACACAAGAGAAGACTCTACACATGGACATCACCAGATGGTCAACACCAAAATCAGACTGATTAGATTATTTGCAGCCAGAGATGGAGAAGCTCTACACAGTCAGCAAAAACAAGACTGGGCGCTGACTGTGGCTTAGACCATGAACTCCTTATTGCCAAATTCAGACTTAAATTGAAGAAAGTGGGGAAAACCGCTAGACCATTCGGGTATGACCTAAATCAAATCCCTTATGATTATACACTAGAAGTGAGAAATAGATTCAAGGGACTAGATCTGATAGACAGAGTATCTGCTGAACCATGGATGGAGGTTCATGACATTGTACTGGAGACAGGGATCAAGACCATCCCCATGGAAAAGAAGTGCAAAAAAGCAAAATGGCTGTCTGAGGAGGCCTTACAAATAGCTGTGAAAAGAAGAGAAGCAAAAAGGAGAAAAGGAAAGATATTCAATGCAGCGTTCCAAAGAATAGCAAGGAGAAATAAGAAAACCTTCCTCTGTGATCAATGCAAAGAAATAGAGGAAAACAACAGAATGGGAAAGACTAGAGATCTCTTCAAGAAAATTACAGATACCAACAGAACATTTCATGCAAAGTTGGACTCGATAAAGGACAGAAATGGTATGGACCTAACAGAAGCAGAAGATATTATGAACAGTGGCAAGAATACACAGGAGAACTGTACAAAAAGATCTTCACGACCCAGATAATCATGATGATGTGATCACTCATCTAGAGCCAGACATCCTGGAATGTGGAGTCAGGTGGGCCTTAGGAAGCATCACTACAAACAAAGCTAGTGGAGGTGATGGAATTCTAGTTGAGCTATTTCAAATCCTGGAAGATGATGCTGTGAAACTGCTTCCCTCAATATGCCAGCAAATTTGGAAAACTCGGCAGTGGCCACAGGACTGGAAAAGGTCAGTTTTCATTCCAATCCCAAAGAAAGGCAGTGCCAAAGAATGCTCAAACTACTGCACAATTGCACTCATCTCACATGCTAGTAAAGTAATGCTCAAAATTCTCCAAGCCAGGCTTCAGCAATATGTGAACCATGAACTTCCTGATGTTCAAGCTGGTTTTAGAAAAGGCAGAGGAACCAGAGATCAAATTGCCAGCATCCGCTGGGCCATCAAAAAAGCAAGAGAGTTCCAGAAAAACATCTATTTCTGCTTTATTGACTATGCCAAAGCCTTTGACTGTGTGGATCACAATAAACTGTGGAAAATTCTGAAAGAGATGGGAATACCAGACCACCTGACCTGCCTCTTGAGAAATCTATATGAAGGTCAGGAAGCAACAGTTAGAACTGGACATGGAACAACAGACTGGTTCCAAATAGGAAAAGGAGTATGTCAAGGCTGTACACTGTCACCCTGCTTATTTAATTTATATGCAAAGTACTTCATGAGAAATGCTGGGCTGGAAGAAGCACAAGCTGGAATCAAGATTGCCAGGAGAAATAGCAATAACCTCAGATATGCAGTTGATACCACCATAATGGCAGAAAGTGAAGAAGAACTAAAAGCCTCTTGATGAAAGTGAGAGTGAAAAAGTTGGCTTAAAGCTCAACATTCAGAAAACGAAGATCATGGCATCTGGTCCCATCACTTCATGGGAAATAGATGGGGAAACAGTGGAAACAGTGTCAGACTTTATTTTGGGGGCTCCAAAATCACTGCAGATGGTGATTGTAGCCATGAAATTAAAAGACGCTTACTCCTTGAAGGAAAGTTATGACCAACCTGCACATTAAAGAGCAGAGATATTACTTTGCCAACAAAGGTCCATCTAGTCAAGGCTATGGTTTTTCCTGCGGTCATGTATGGATATGACAGCTGGACTGTGAAGAAGGCTGAGTGCCGAAGAACTGATGCTTTTGAACTGTGGTGTTGGAGAAGATTCTTAAGAGTCCCTTGGACTGCAAGGAGATCCAACCAGTCCATCCTAAAGGAGACCAGTCCTGGGTGTTCACTGGAAGGACTAATGCTGAATCTGAAACTAAAATACTTTGGCCACCTCATGCGAAGAGTCGACTCATTGGAAAAGACTGATGCTGAGAGGGGGCAGGAAGAGAAGGGGACGACAGAGGATCAGATGGCTGGGTGGCATCACTGATTCTTGGACATGAGTTTGGGTGAACTCTGGGAGTTGGTGATGGACAGGAAGGCCTGGTGTGCTGCGATTCATGGGGTCACAAAGAGTCGGACACAGCTGAGCGACTGAACTGAACTGAGCTGAAGAAGGACAGGCAGTGGGTGAGTAAAGATGCAGGGTACGAGGAAGAGTATTTTAGGCAAAGATGGAAAAGTGGGAGAACATTTGACATGTGGGGGTGGTGACTCTAGTGATAGACTGTGGGTAGAGATCATAGAGGGTCCAAACCAAAACTGGAGAGTCATTATGATGAAAGAAACTTACTTGCAAATAATACTGCCCCGTGATTTACTATGACAAGGCTTAATCTGCAGCGAACAAGCTATTGCTTTCCACATTTCTGGTTGGCACTTTTTAATGTCAAGAACAGGTATGTTGATAAATGGCATCTTTATGCTTCCTTTTTCCCACAGCTTCATGTCATTCATGGCTCCTTGATCTGACTGAGCATTGCAACTCCTGAAAAGTTCTGTTGGCCTGAAGAGAAAAAAGGCCAGAAAGAATCAAGAGGCAATTATTTTCTAGAAGGAAGCAACGTGTAAAATCTTGACATGCCAATGTATCAGGAAAATATATTTTTTAAAGAAGAAAGTGCATACAACCCATCAAAGAATGTCAAGTTTGAATGTATGAAGATTCAAAGTAGACATCAGCACTAAGACTCCGATTAAAATTTTTCTTTATAATATAGATTTTTTTTTGAGGCACTTAAAAACTTCAAAACACTGTAGACTATCATCTCAGACCATACTATCTCTTTCATCTCATAAAATAAATAAGTTCAAGTTTTAAAAACTGAGGTATAATTTATAAAAATAAAATTTATAGATCTTATAGTTAGTTCAATTTGACAAACATATACAGTCACATGGGCATCCAAATCAATGAGTAGCATTTCTATCCTGTTAAAAAATTCCCTTGTGTCCCCATCTAGTCAATGCTCTTCCCTGCTTCTGCACCCCAGAGGCCGCCACCATTCATATTCAGATCACCAGAGATTAATTCTCAAATGGAATCATACTGTATGTGGTCTTCTGGGTCTAGTGTCTTGAGCTAAAGAATCTTGAGATTTACTCATGTTGTGCATATAAATTGCTTGTTCTTTTTATTGTTCAGTCGTATTTTATTAATAAATGTATCACAATTTGTTTATCCCAGTGGTTCTCAAACTTTTTGATCTCAGGACCCATTTACACTTTTGAAACTACTGAGTTCTCAAAAAGCTTTTGTTTATGTAGACTATATACACCAATACCCCATCATATTACAAATCAAAAGTGAGAGATTTTTAAGGTACTTAGTAATCCATTTAAAGTGATACACCCATTACATGTTAACAAAAGGAAGAGAAGGGTAGGTTGTTTCACAGTTTTGAAAATCTCTTTTAATGTCTGGCTTTATAGAAGACAGCTGCACTTTCATATGTGCCCCTGCATTCAATCTGTTGTTATATCACACCTTAAAGCAGCTGGAAAACTTCACTATTCACTCTTATGAGTGAAAAAGGCAAATAGTGTCAGACTCTTGAGAGTCCCTTGGACTGCAAGGAGATCCAACCAGTCCATTCTGAAGGAGATCAGCCCTGGGATTTCTTTGGAAGGAATGATGCTAAAGCTGAAACTCCAGTACTTTGGCCACCTCATGTGAAGAGTTGACTCACTGGAAAAGACTGATGCTGGGAGGGATTAGGGGCAGGAGGAGAAGGGGACAACAGAGGATGAGATGGCTGGATGGCATCACTGACTCAATGAATGTGAGTCTGAGTGAACTCCGGGAGTTGGTGATGGACAGGGAGGCTTGGTGTGCTGCAATTCATGGGGTCGCAAAGAGTCGGACACAACTGAGCGACTGAACTGAACTGATTATTATAAAAATAGTTTTAATCTCATGGGGTTTTGGGAAAACAGAACACACTTTGATAATTGTTGGTTTATTCATTCATTCACTGGTTTAGTGACATTAAGGTTGCTTCTAGTTTTCATGTCTCTTTTCCCCTGGCTATGAACGGCACTGTTGGGTTATAACTTTCTAAGAAACTATCAAACTGTTTTCGGAAGTAGTTATATCATCTTCTGCTCTCACCAGCAAAATATGAACATTCTAGCTGATTTACATGTTTGTCAGTCTTTGTAGTTACTCACTCATAGTGGTATATCACTGGTTTTAATTTGCATTTTGCTGATGACTAATTGCAATGAGCACCTTTTCATGCACTTATTGACCATTTTGATGTCTTCATTTGTGAAGCATCTTTCCAGCCTTTTGACTTCTTTTTAAGTTGTCTTTTTACCATTGAGTTGTAAGAATTCTTTATATATTCTGGACATTAAATTCTTTGTCAGATAAACATATTACAAATATTTTCTGTCAACTTGTGGTTTGCCTTTTCATTTTCTCAATGGTATCTTTCCATGAACAAATTTTTTTAACTTTAAAAATTTATTTGAGATACTGTATTATTGGGGTATAATTTACATACAATGTAAATTATAATGTGAAGATCTTAAGAGTTCAGTTCAGTAAGTTTTGAAAATTATATTCATCTGTATAATCAAACCCCCAAATAAAATATAGAACATTTCTATCACTCCATAAAGTTCCCTTATGCATTCTTCCAGGCAATTTCCCTTTCTGCCAGAGGCAAGGACTTTCTGATCTTAACCCTTAATGATTACTTTTTTCTATTCTTGAACTCACACATGTGGATGTGTTTTGGGTTGGGCTTCTTTCACTCAACGTAAGATTCATCTGTGTTTTGGGGTTTATCAATAGTTTGGCTTTTTTTTCTCTCCTGCTAGGTACTAGCTATTCTATTGTTTAAATACCACAATATGTTCTTTCATTCTCTTCTTGATGGATGTTTTATTTATCTGCCTCAACTCCCCATTGGAGAAGGAAATGGCAATCCACTCCAGTGTTCTTGCCTGGAGAATCCCCCAGACCTGGGAGCCTGGTGGGCTGCTGTCTATGGGGTAGCAGAGTGTTAGACATGATTGAAGTAACTTAGCAGCAGCAGCAGCAGCTCCCCATTTTGGAGTTCTTATGAATAAGGCTGCTATGTAAGCCTTTTGGGGGAACATATATTTTCATGTCTCTTGGATAAATGCTTCAGAATGAAATTGCTAGGGTAGAGATTTAACTTTTAAGAAATTGCAAGAAAGCTTTCCAAAGTCCTTAAACACATCTTATACTCCCAGCAGCAAATTATGAAAATTCCATTTCATGCACATGCTTGGCAGTCTTCTGATTTTAGCTATTTAGTGTGAGGGAACATCTCATTGGGGTTTTAATTTGCATTTTTGCATGACTAATGGTAATGAACTTTTTGTATACTAAGTGTTTGTTTTGATGTTTTTTTTTTTTTTTTAATGTCCTTTTGATGAAGTGTCGTTGGAAGTTTTTTGCCCATTTTTCAATTTGACTTTTACTACGCCGTTACAGGAATTATCTATATATACTGGATATAATATCTTTGTCAAATGCATCTGTGTGTGATTGTGTGTGCATGTGTGATGTAGGAAATATTTTTTCTCAGACTGTGGCCTGTCTTTTCAAATTTTAAATGGTGCCTTTTAGTCAACAAAATGTTTACTGTTGAACTACAGTTCATTATTTTTTTCTATTATAATTAGTATATTGTATCCTGTCTACAAAATCTTTGTCTATATCATGGTTGTTTAGAGATTCTCTTATTTTTTTTCCTAGAAGCTTTTATTTTTATTTCTATGATCTATCTTGAATTAATGTTTATGGTGCAAGACAGAAGTTAAGGTTCTTTTCTATTTTCATACAGATATTCAACTGTTCCACCATTATTTGTCAGAAAGCTGTTACTTTTGCATTGAGTTGCCTTGCTTTGTTGAAAACCAAGTTTCAGCACAGTGTGGGTCTACTCTTGGTTCTCTATTTTGTCACTGATCTGTTTGTCTAAACTTATGCCAATATCATACTGATTTAATTTCTATTGCTTTATAATAAGTCTTGAAATGATGTACTGTAAGGTCTTCAAATTTAGTCTTTAAAAATACTGTTTTAGGTATTCTAGGTTCTTTGTATTTTCATATGAATTTTAGAATTAGGCTGCCACTTTCTATTTTAAAAAGTTATTTGGGATTTTGATTGAGATTGCACTGACTGGAGTTCAGATTGGTTTCAGGAGAATTAACATCTTAACAATATTAAGATGTTCTAATCTACGAATATAGCACTTCTCTCCATGTATTTTCTGTCTTTAATTTCTTTTTAAAAAGTTTTCTGGTTTCTAGTATAGAGTTTTTATACATCTTTTATTGAATTTATCTCTAAGTATTTCATATTTTTTATGTAGTTGTATAGATATTTTTCTTTATAAATTTCATTTTCTAATTGCTTGTTGCTAATAAACAGAAATACAATTTGCTTTCTTATGTTAACCTTATACCCTATGACTCTGTCAAATTCAAGGATTTAAGGGGAGTTTGTATGCAGATTTTATGTCATCTCCTTTTGCAGTTCCCTCCTTTCTGGGATTTTCTATTTCCACATCTATCTACTCTGGCAGCCCCAAACTCTGATCTCTTAACTCCTCAGTCCAATACTGCTGCTTTTTACTTGAAATTTACATGCCATGCCAGGGGACTAAGAGTGCCTATGAAGGAAAAACTGGATAAAAGTGGCCCTTACTCAGTGTGGTCTCTATCTTTCATGAGATGTAGTTCTTCCTGCTTTAGGTCACTCTTAAAGGCCTTCAAAACAATTATGTTTTTTTAGTTTGTGTAGGGCTAATAATTTTTTAAATTTAAATTTATTTATTTTAATTGGAGGCTAATTACTTTACAATATTGTATTGGTTTTGCCATACATCAACATGAATCCACCACGGGTGTACATGTGTTCTCTATCCTGAACCCCCTCCCACCTCCCTCCCTGTACCATCCCTTTGGGTCATCCTAGTGCACCAGCCCCAAGCATCCTGTATTCTGCATTGAACCTAGACTGGCGATTCATTTCTTATATGATATTATATATGTTTCAATGCCATTCTCCCAAATCATCCCACCCTCTCCCTCTCCCTCAGAGTCCAAAATACTTTTCTATACGTCTGTGTCTCTTTTGCTGTCTCACATACAGGTTTATTGTTATCATCTTTCTAAATTCCATATATATGCATTAGTATACTGTATTGGTGTTTTTCTTTCTGGCTTACTTCACTCTGTATAATAGGCTCCAGTTTCATCCACCTCATTAGAACTGATTCAAATGTATTCTTTTTAGTGGCTAGGTAATACTCCATTGTGTATATGTACCACAGCTTTTCTTATCCATTCATCTGCCGATGGACATCTAGGTTGCTTCCATGTCCTGGCTATTATAAACAGTGCTGTGATGAACATTGGGGTATGCATGTCTCTTTCAATTCTGGTTTCCTTGGTGTGTATGCCCAGCAGTGGGACTGCTGGGTCATAAGGCAGTTCTATTTCCAGTTTTTAAGGAATTCCCACACTGTTCTCCATAGTGGCTGTACTAATTTGCATTCCCACCAACAGTGTAAGAGGGTTCCCTTTTCTCCACACTCTCTCCAGCATTTATTGCTTGTAGACTTTTGGGTCACAGTCATTCTGACTGGCATGAAATGGCACCTGATTGTGGTTTTGATTTGCATTTCTTTAATAATGAGTGATGTTGAGCATCTTTTCATGTGTTTGTTAGCCATCTGTGAAGCCCAGAGATACATCCACACACCTATGGACACCTTATCTTCAATGAAGGAGGCAAGAATATACAATGGAGAAAAGACAATCTCTTTAACAAGTGGTGCTGGGAAAACTGGTCAACCACTTGTAAAAGAATGAAACTAGAACACTTTCTAACACCATACACAAAAATAAACTCAAAATGGATTGAATATCTAAACGTAAGATCAGAAACTATAAAACTTCTAGAGGAGAACATAGGCAAAACACTCTCTGACATAAATCACAGCAGGATCCACTATGACCTACCTCCCAGAATACTAGAAGTAAAAGCAAAAAAAAAAATGGGACCTAATTAAAATTAAAAGCTTCTGCACAACAAAGAACTATAAGCAAGGTGAAAAGACAGCCTTCGGAATGGGAGAAAATAACAGCAAATGAAGCAACTGACAAACAACTAATCTCAAAAATATACAAGCAACTCCTGCAGCTCAATTCCAGAAAAGTAAGCGACCCAATCAAAAATTGGTATCTTTTTAATATAAAAATATTTAATTATATCAGTTTCCTATCAACATACAAGTCATTGAAGGCTGTTTATACTGGCCATTTCCATTGGTTGGCAGGAGGCTCTTTCACTAAAGGATCCCATGGTTTCCACTGAACCATTTTTCTTGTCAGGCTTAGCTCCTTTTCAGCTTGAAGAATCAATCACCTCTTCCACTTGGCCACCCTGAAGTTGCTCTCCTAGTTTTTTAACATCTGGTTCCACTTTAACCATACTCAGCTTCTCATTTGTAATCTGTTCTGTATACTTCCTATATGCTGCATTTTTAGGTATCTGTCCAAGAACGTCAAGAATCTTTGTATACAATATTTTTAGCCTCTCATGTGGAGTCTTACATACAGCTAATCCCACAAGGTCAGTGGTTTTCAGCAAGCCTGCCATGAGAGCCATAATTGGTACTGACAAGAGTGTTAGTCCTATACAAACTGCTCCACCATTACCATAAGTTAGGAATATGTCCAAATTTAACTTTAAACATTTGATAGATTTCAAATTTTCTCAACCTCTAAGCCAGGTCCTTATTGGCTAATATTAGCTGTAAAGATATCTCAATTTTCTTTCTTAAAATAATAATCTGAATACCTTTAAGAAGATAGAACTAGCTTGAGATAAACTCCTCAAGGTGTGTTAGCTTGAGGTAAACATCCTATGAACTTCCTTCTGGATCAACTGATTGATTCTCTTCCTTTTGCCCTCTTGATCTCTGGGCTGTGCCTCACAAACCAACTAGCCACCTTTTCTTTAGAAATTCTCCCCCTCTGGCTTCTCTGATACAGCATTCTCTATGCTTCTGGATGCCCCTTTCCTGGTTTTCTTAATTCCTTCTTCAGCCATTAATTCAGTTCTTAGCTCTTATTTTTCTTACATAATGGATATCTCAGGAAAACACCTATTCAATTGCTTCTTTAAAGAAAGCTTTTGTATGTCATAGGGGACTCACTGAGTGTGAACCTCAATCAATCTGAAGGTCCTTCCTAGCAAGGTGTCATAAGAGGGTATTTGGATGAGTAAATTGTTCACACTGCTTTATTCTACACTGAATTATTTTTTCACTGGTGATGCAGAGGAAGGGAGAGAGGGAAGAATGGGAGATTGAAGGCAGAGGGACTCTGCATTCTAGAAGTTTGAAGCATCTTTAGATCAGAAGTGGCTTTGTTACAGTGCTTCCTTTCCCAGTGGTGATGTACCAGATAGAAGATAGCCTTTAAAGATGAAATGATAAATATATACTACTTCCTTTTAACTTCAGTTCAGTTCAGTCACTCAGTCGTGTCTGAATCACAGCACGCCAGGCCTCCCTGTCCATCACCAACTCCCAGAGTTCACTCAGACTCACGTCCATCGAGTCCGTGATGCCATCCAGCCATCTCATCCTCTGTTGTCCCCTTCTCCTCCTGCCCCCAATCCCTCCCAGCATCAGAGTCTTTTCCAATGAGTCAACTCTTCGCATGAGGTGGCCAAAGTACTAGAGTTTCAGCTTCAGCATCATTCCCTCCAAAGAAATCCCAGGGCTGCTCTTCTTCAGAATGGACTGGTTGGATGTCCTTGCAGTCCAAGGGACTCTCAAGAGTCTTCTCCAACACCACACTTCAAAAGCATCAATTCTTTGGCACTCAGCTTTCTTCACAGTCCAACTCTCACATCCATACATGACCACTGGAAAAACCATAGCCTTGACTAGACAGACCTATGTTGGCAAAGTAATGTCTCTGCTTTTGAATATGCTATCTATGTTGGTCATAACTTTCCTTCCAAGGAGTAAGCGTCTTTTAATTTCGTGGCTGCAGTCACCATCTGCAGTGATTTTGGAGCCCAGAAAAATAAAGTCTGACACTGTTTCCACTGTTTCCCCATCTATTTCCCATGAAGTGATGGGACCGGATGCCATGATCTTTGTTTTCTGAATGTTGAGCTTTAAGCCAACTTTTTCACTCTCTGCAGGAACAAAATCAGAGTTCTTAAGGAACTCCTGCTAAGGAACATTTTAGCAGAGTTCCTGCTAAAATGATCTTTTCTCACTTATTTAAAAATAAGACAATTAATGATAAAATGCTTCCATTCCATTTATAGTAATTTGCTCTTACCTGTTGTTAAAATTAGTGCAGTAAGTAAGGTTTCTACAGCCCAACTGGCAAGGTTCCCGGACATCTGCTAAACAGGTCAACATGGACACTTCCACTGGATTATATTCACAAAAGCGATCAAACTCTTGCCAACTCTGTGTATTGCCCCAGCTCATGCTATAAAGTTTAGTACACAGTTCTCTGAAACAAAAGCATAAATACAGAAACATACAGATGAGCTAAATGAATATTTGATTTCCATAAAACTTAAACTCTATGAACTGTGCTTTAGAACATAAATGAAAAAAATATATACAGAGATCAAAAGACTAAGACCTATCTTCTAGAATTCAGAGCCCTCAAAAGTAACCTTTTACATGAAAAGGCTAGGTTTATCATCGATCTCTTTTCTTTGCCATGGTTGCTAGAAAGCTTGGTGCTCAATTTAATGTTTAATCATAGTATTTGTATATCCTTATTCTTGGCACAAGTATTCCCCTCTATATTTCTGATCTCTCTTTTACCTTTAAAGAACCTGCCTGCAAATGCAGGAGACATAAGAGATGCAAGTTTGATCCTTGGTCAGGAAGATCCCCTGGAGGAGGGCGTGGCAACCCACTCCAGTATTCTTGCCTGGAGAATCCCATGGACAGAGGAGCCTGGCAGGCTATGGACCATAGGGTTACAAAAGTTGGACATGACTGAAGCTACTTTGCAGCAGCAGCAAATCAGCAAATGTAAAGCACATGGTTCTGCTTCTACCAAGACATAGTCCACTATATTTATGTTCCAGTCACATGAGGCAAAAATGTAACTTGATCCTCAGATTCCTTTTAAGAAGCATTATAGACTTAGGGTTCATTAGCTTCTCCCTGAAAAAGTATCCCAAGCAACTTATAGTCCCTAAGATATACCAAGACAGCCTATCTATAAAGGCTGTAAGAATTTCAAAGCTGTTATAAACTATTATATGTAGCAATACATACTATATATATATTATTATAGCATGTATGTATTCTTATTTCAGAACTCGATGATTACAAAGCAACTCGGTGCATATATATATAGCTGAAACAAAATCAGGATCATTTCCAAAGTGATTTCACATATTATACTCATTAATTTTTAACATTGATAAATGTAATAAAAGTATAAAAATACATAATATAAAATTTTAATACTACCAGAATATGCAAAGTCACAAGTAAACACCTCTGTCACATTTTGATTCTCATAATTACCTCAGTGAGGAGGGTATCTACTTTTATAAGTTTGCTCATTAACTTTACCAACATTTATTGAGTACCTATTTCATGTGAGGCCCTGTTCAAGGCACTGGCTATGCAGCGGTGAATAAAAGAAACAAAGTTCCTACTCTCGGTGGAGCTTACACATCATGGGGATGAGAAAGTTGAGGTACCTTGAGGTACCAAGATCCAACAGGCACCTTGATCTGGAAAATCAGTCCTTTCTCTAGTCCTAACTTTCTGTATGACCTTGGACCTTGTTTAATATCTCAAGTTAGTTTTCTATATATAAACAAGAATTACACAAATTGACATCAGTCATAAGATGATACCCGCCTTGTCAGATTTCATGAATATGAACAAGATGAAAGTGAAAGCATTCAGTAAACCATAAAACCTTACATCAAGATAAGAGATGTAGTTTTTCTTACCAAAATTTGTCTTGGATGACACAGGCATTCTAATCTCCAGATGACTACAGGGCACAACTCTTTAGTAGACACTCAAAGAATTATTCAGGATCTTTCCCAAATATATACATTTATAATTCCTATCAGTAACCCAATTTCCAATTATAGGACCAACTTAACTTCTCTTTTAGCCCTTCTGTTAATTTTCTTTGGATGTTTTCCAAGTTTTTCATATCTTTGGTAAAGTTTAATGAGCTATTCTAGGCACAATTTTTTGGTAAAGTCTATCCAATTTAGGATAGAGGAATTTCCTGTTGGTCCAGTGTTTAGGACTCCATGCTTCCACTGCAGGGGCCTGGCTTTGATCTCTGGTCAGGGAACAAAGATCTCACAAGCTGTGTGGTGCGGCCAAAACAAACACCCACTCCTTACTATCCCCCCACCCCACCACCTCGCAAAGGACTGCTTTACTCTTTATATGTCATATTTATTTCAGGATATTATAGTAACATGTGGTACATTTTCACCCAAAATATCTCTAATAAAGCAAATTTCTGTTTCATCTGTGTTCTACCATTACTTTATCTCCATTTATTCTTGTCTCTAGATTGTGTTTCCTTGAGCCTACACAAATAGTATTGTTAGTATTTTATCCCTAAGTGTATCACCTAAATAAATGCCAATACACTGCTGTCTAACTCTGGATACAAGTGTCAACTCAGGTTATTCACCAATAGATACAAAAAGTTGATTAAGTTCAAAGTTTCATAGTTTAACAAAAAGAATATCTCTTAGATGTCAGATGTCAAAACATCTACACTGTAGGTTTACTTGAGGATAACCTCGAGGGTAGAATTCATATTGCACCATCTTTAAATATTTAATGCCCGCCAATGCTACTCCTCTCACTCCAAAACACAGTGCTTTTAGCTCAATGTACAGAAACAATGTTCTATATACACATGATGCTCAATAAACACCTGCTGGATGAAAGAATGAGGGATTTTATATCTTCTAAACTCTTAACACTACACAGTGCAAGAATATAACACACATTTCCTTAAATTCATTAATTAAAATGCTATTTTCTACTGGTTTTAATAAAGAAAAATGAAATACTGACCTACATGTTGAAGTGTTTGCTTTGGAACAACAATGCAGTTTAGCACCATCAAGGCCTGTAGAGGGAGGAGGATGCAGAGTGACTCCAGGGTGAACAGACTGTGAGCTTTCAAGAAAACACTGCCAAAGTGGATCCTGAGGCAAAGGCTGGGTCTTACAACCCTCGATGAGGCCATCGACAATCTCCATTTCTGTTTTCTTAGACATCAGAATTCTCTTGCAGGCATTTTGGCAAGCATGATCTTCAGCTCTGTCACAGCAATACAAACCTACAGTTTCAGAATAGAAGTAGATTAATTAGCTGGTTTTATAGCATGCATTGCTCAGGCAGAAGAATCAAGTAGTATACTGGAATCCATTACTACTCTGAGTCATGTCAATATCTCCAGGATATTGAGCCTGCCAAATTCTCTTTCCATTGCTGTGCAGTGTAGCAAACAAGTGAAAAGGTAAAGGTGGACTAGGTATCTATTATCAGATTCTCCACTGTGCTCATTCATGGGCTCTCCAGCATCATTCCTAGATAAATGAAAGATCCTCTTACACTTAAGAGGTTCTTACATACAAGGTGTTTTATGTTCCTGGAAACGATACAGTAGATCAAATTGGAATTATTTCATGCTAAAAACAACTACCTAAAAGGATCATGTTCTTGACATAATGAGAAAGATGACTAATTTTAATAGCAATAATCATAAATACTGTATTTCATCACATGCTGGGATAAAAAGATTTATAAACCTGTACAAATTAATCTAAGTAGTAAATGGCACCCCACTCCAGTACTCTTGCCTGGAAAATCCCATGGGTGGAGGAGCCTGGTAGGCTGCAGCCCATGGGGTTGCTAAGAGTAGGACATGACTGAGCGACTTCACTTTCACTTTTCACTTTCATGCACTGGAGAAGGAAATGCCAGCTCACTCCAGTGTTCTTCCCTGAAGAGTCCCAGTGACGGGGGAGCCTGGTGGGCTGCTGTCTATGGGGTCGCACAGAGTCGGACACGACTGAAATGACTTAGCAGCAGCAGCAGTAATTTAAATAATATAATAACGAACTCTCACAAGGTATCAGTTTGTTATACTTTTCTGTAAAAAACTAGAAAGCAAGTGAACACTTTCAACCAGACTATAGAATTCAAAGCGCTTCTTTGAAGTAGTTTTCTTAGGAGTTTGACTTCTTAAGCCTATTCAGGCATATCTGTTTGTAGCTTTCTTTTCCAGTTTTCCTATATATTAGCACAGACATATGAGATGGTTGTTCTTTTACCCTTAAAACATTTTCTGCCTTTTTTTTTTTGACCTGCTATCTATCAACTTTGCTTCAGCAGCATCACTCCATAGCCTACATGTCAGTGAAGACAGATCTCTCTTTAAAATAAATGAATGTTATTTGCAGCAAGTGCTTCACTCTCTGATTTTCCTCACACAATCACAGAATGTCATAAGCCTTAGCTAGAATCTGGCCAACAAGGCATAGCACTGCTTTTGAGTTTATAGAAACAAGTCTTTGAATATCCCAGTATAAGTCAAAACACTGGCATCTGGCTTACAAGCCTTTTGCCAGTTTTTCTTAATTAGTCAGTTACTTTAAGTCTGATCACCTCTAAATGAAGAAAATGATTTATAGGCTTTACAAAGCTGAGATTCTAAAGATCCCATAAGGTACAAGTTCATCAGAAGATCCTGACTTTTAAAAACTATAAGAATCTCATTTATATTGACATTTTTATTATAAAAGTAACAAATGTTCATTGGTAAAATTCAAATATTACACATCCAAACAATGTGGAACAAATAGGTATTAACTAAAAATGAATCTTCTTTGCAGCCAAAGATGGAGAAGCTCTACACAGTCAACAAAAATAAGACCAGGAGCTGACTATGGCTCAGATCATGAACTCCTTATTACCAAATTCAGACTCAAATTGAAGAAAGTAGGGAAAACCGCTAGACCATTCAGGTATGGCCTAAATCAAATCCCTTATGATTATATAGTGGAAGTGAGAAATAGATTTAAGGGCCTAGATCTGACAGATAGAGTGCCTGATAACTATGGAATGAGGTTCGTGACATTGTATGGGAGACAGGGATCAAGACCATCCCCATGGAAAAGAAATGCAAAAAAGCAAAATGGCTGTCTGGGGAGGCCTTACAAATACCTGTGAAAAGAAGAGAGGCGAAAAGCAAAGGAGAAAAGGAAAGATATAAGCATCTGAATGCAGAGTTCCAAAGAATAGCAAGGAGAGATAAGAAAGACTTCTTCAGCGATCAATGCAAAGAAATAGAGGAAACAACAGAATGGGAAAGACTAGAGATCTCTTCAATAAAATTAGAGATACCAAGGGAACATTTCATGCAAAGATGGGCTCGATAAAGGACAGAAATGGTATGGACCTAACAGAAGCAGAAGATATTAAGAAGAGGTGGCAAGAATACATGGAAGAACTGTACAAAAAGACCTTCACGACCCAGATAATCATGATGATGTGATCACTAATCTAGAGCCAGACATCCTGGAATGTGAAGTCAAGTGGGCCTTAGAAAGCATCACTACGAACAAAGCTAGTGGAGGTGATGGAATTCCAGTGGAGCTGTATCAAATCCTGAAAGATGCTGCTGTGAAAGTGCTTCCCTCAATATGCCAGCAAATTTGGAAAACTCGGCAGTGGCCACAGGACTGGAAAAGGTCAGTTTTCATTCCAATCCCAAAGAAAGGCAATGCCAAAGAATGCTCAAACTACCGCACAATTGCACTCATCTCACATGCTAGTAAAGTAATGCTCAAAATTCTCCAAGCCATGCTTGAGCAGTATGTGAACCGTGAACTTCCTGATGTTCAAGCTGGTTTTAGAAAAGGCCGAGGAACCAGAGATCAAATAGAAAAAGCAAGAGAGTTCCAGAAAAACATCTATTTTTGCTTTATTGACTATGCCAAAGCCTTTGACTGTGTGGATCACAATAAACTGTGGAAAATTCTGAAAGAGATGGGAATACCAGACCACCTGACCTGCCTCTTGAGAAATCTGTATGCAGGTCAGGAAGCAACAGTTAGAACTGGACATGGAACAACAGACTGGTTCCAAATAGGAAAAGGAGTACGTCAAGGCTGTATATTGTCACCCTGCTTATTTAACTTATATGCAGAGTACATCATGAGAAACGCTGGACTGGAAGAAACACAAACTACAATCAAGATTGCCGAGAGAAATATCAATAACCTCAGATATGCAGATGATACCACCCTTATGGCAGAAAGTGAAGAAGAACTAAAAAGCCTCTTGATGAAAGTGAAAGAGGAGAGCGAAAAGTTGGCTTAAAACTCAACATTCAGAAAACGAAGATCATGGCATCCAGTCCCATCACTTCATGGGAAATAGATGGGGAAACAGTGGAAACAGTGTCAGACTTTATTTTGGGGGGCTCCAAAATCACTGCAGATGGTGACTGCAGCCATGAATTTAAAAGACGCTTACTCTTTGGAAGAAAAGTTATGACCAACCTAGACAGTATATTCAAAAGCAGAGACATTACTTTGCCGACTAAGGTCTGTCTAGTCAAGGCTATGGTTTTCCAGTGGTCATGGATGGATGTGAGAGTTGGACTGTGAAGAAGGCTGAGTGCCGAAGAATTGATGCTTTTAACTGTGGTGTTGGATAAGACTCTTGAGAGTCCCTTGGACTGCAAGGAGATCCAACCAGTCCATTCTAAAGGAGAGCAGTCCTGGGATTTCTTTGGAAGGAATGATGCTAAAGCTGAAACTCCAGTATTTTGGCCACCTCATGTGAAGAGTTGACTCATTGCAAAAGACTCTGATGCTGGGAAGGATTGGGGGGGGGGGAGAAGGGGACGACAGAGGATGATGTGGCTGGATGGCATCACAGACTTGATGGACGTGAGTCTGAGTGAATTCTGGGAGATGGTGATGGACAGGGAGGCCTGGCATGCTGAGATTCATGGGGTCACAAAGAGTCGGACACGACTGAGCGACTGAACTGAACTGAAAATGAATCTTACTGTATACATTTAGTTCTGCAACTTCCTTTCTTTGCCTAATATATCTTGGACTTCTATAATAAATATACATTTTTTTGGTATTGTAGTAGATTTACAGAATTGTGTTAGGTCCAGGTGTACAGCAGAGTGATTCGGTTATACATATATTTAAAAATTCTCTTCCATGTTAGTACAAGATAAACAATATAGTTCCCTGTGCTATATAGTAAATCTTTGTTGTTTATCTATTTCATATATGGTAGTGTATATCTCAGAGAAGGCAATGGCACCCCACTCCAGTACTCTTGCCTGGAAAATCCCATGGGCGGAGGCTGGTAGGCTGCAGTCCATGGGGTCTCGAGTTGGACACGCCTGAGCGACTTCACTTTCACTTTTCACTTTCATGCATAGGAGAAGGAAATGGCAACCCACTCCAGTGTTCTTGCCTGGAGAATCCCAGGGACAGGGGAGCCTGGTGGGCTGCTGTCTATGGGGTTGCACAGAGTCGGACACGACTGAAGTGACTTAGCAGTGTATATCTGTTAATCTCATACTCCTAATTTATCCTTCCCCACACAACCTTTTCCTTTGATAACCACAATTTTGTTATTGGTCTGTGAGTCTGTTTTGTAAAATGTTGATCTGTATCATTTTTATTAGATTCCAGATAAATGTGATATACTATTTCTCTTTGACTTACTTCACTTAGTATGAAAATCTCTAGCTCCATGCATGTTGCTGAAAATGGCATTATTTCATTCTCTTTTATGGCTAATATTACATTCTATGTTATCACATTTTCTTTATCCATTTATCTGTTGATGAACACCTGGGTTTTTCCCATCTCTTGGTTATTCTAAATAATGCTGCTTTGGAAACTGGCATGCCTGTTTCTTTTCTTTTCTTATTTTATGTCAACATTAAAACTAACAACTAGATCAATACAGCTAATAATTTAAAAGCTTAACATATAGCCCTGGAAAAATCTTTATGTTCACCAACAGATACCCATTATATCTGTTTTGTGTATCATGTTCCTTCTAATCTGTAAAAATCTCATACAGAACAATGAGTTATGGGTTGCAAAAGAAGATTTATTTTTGCACCTGTCTATATAAGTCTTTGTCTACAAATGAAACACAAGTGCTAGTATGTTTCTTTTCAAATTAGAGCTTTCATCTTTTCCACATATATATCCAGGAGTGGAATTGCTGTTCATATTTTTAGTTTTTAAGGAACCTCCATACTATTCTGCATATTGACTGTACCAATTTAAATTCCCACCAACAGTGTAGGCGGGTTTCCTTTTTTTCACACTCTCTTCAGCATGTATTATATTATTTGCAGACTTTTTGATGACGGCCATTCTGACTGGTGTAAAGTGATACCTCACTGTAGGTTTTTTTTCTCTCATTGTAGTCCTGATTTGTTTTTCTCTAATAATTAGCAATGCTGAACATCTTTTCATGTGCCTGTTGGCCATCTGTATGTTTTCTTCAGAAAAATGTCTATTTAGGCCTTCTGTATATTTTTTGATTAGTTTATATTTTTGATATTGAGTTGTATGAGCTGTCTATATATTTTAGAAATTAAACCCTTGTTGGTCACATTCTTTGGCAAATATTTTTCTCCCAGTCTGTAAGTTGTCTTTTTATTTTGTTTATGGTTTTCTTGCAAAAGCTTATAAGTTTCATTAGGTCCCATTTGTTTATTTTGCTTTTATTTCTTTTGCCTTGGGAAACTTATCTAAGAAAATATTGCTATGATTTATGTCAAAGAATATTTTGCCTATATTCTCTTTTAGTTTTATGTCATCATGTCTTATAATTAAATCTTTAAGCCATGTGGACTTCATTTTTGTGTATGGTGGGAGGCAGTATTCTAACTTCATGGATTTACATAACATACATCTCCCTTTTTGCAGGTTGTATAATGTTGTTATTATAGAGATATGTAGTTTATTTAATCAATTTTAATCAACACCCTATCAGTGGATGTTTAGGTTATTTCTAGTTTTCCTCTATTAATAGCAATGTTGTAGTAAATATCCTTTATATGAATAGAAGTGTTTTTACAAATTTGTAAGTTTTCTTAAAGGACAAATTCTAAGAAATGGAACTACTAGATTAAAAGGTATGGTTATTTGAAATGCTCATGGTCATAGCCCAAATTCCCACCACCCCTCACCCCCAAAACACCCATACCAATGAATTCTCCCTTCAGGATAGAGAGGGCCTGTTTCTTCATACCCTCAACAGCTCTGTCTTTCTTGGCATCTTTTAGCTAAGACAAAAATGACCAATCTGTCAAATCTAAAGACCAAAGGAGGTCTGGTGTTTCCCAAATGACCCAGACTATAGATATCTTCATGAATTTATTTCCTTTTTACAAATTATTTTACCAAAGATTGAAATGAGAGGAATACATATGGCTTTTACTTACTATCTGTTGGGTTCCTCATTGGATAAGACTGGGTGTAATTGTTCACACAGTGTATTAATCGTGGACTAATAGAGGCACAATAATTTTCCACTGCTTTGATCTGAGAAGGACCAGGAGAAGAATCTGTTCGGAAAATGGCTTGACAGTATTCTCGGCAGTTTGTGTGATGGCCTGCATAACTGCAACAAACTGATCCCACTAAAGGAAAAGAAAAGATGGCAGTGAAATGAAATCAGCCATTCACTAACATTCAATCGTCATAATAATGATAAAATAATTTGTGTCTTTTTAATTTGAAAATAAAACCATGCCATAGTAGACATGTACTTAAAGTCAGAACTACTGTAAGCATAGGGATTTTCAGGTGGTCACTGGTCTGAGAAAGTCATTTTTGTCAACTCATAGTCTACAATGCAGTGGTCCTCAGCAAGAGCAGTACCAGCCCACAGGAGAACTTGAATGCATGTGGAAGTATTTCTGGTTTTCATAGTAACTTGAGGATATCTGCTGGCATTTAATACATGGGGGTCTGGGCTGTTAAATGCTCTGCAATGTACAGGACAGTCTCATACAATCAAACTGTCTCCCAAAAGCTAATAGCACCCATGGTGAGAAGCACCAGCCAGTTTCTTTCCATGTCAGATTAGTAGAGATTCATAAGCAAAGCAAAGCAAAAAAAATTGAACATACCAAAAAAACAAAACTCCAAATAGCTCCTTTATAAAATAGGACTGGTAAAAACTAAGAGATATCAGGATCATTTCATAAATTTGCAAATTATATGTGTCTATCTTGAAATAAAATCCCCAAAGTTCTATGCTGTTTAAACACCTCCAAGACTAGGACTAAATTGAAAGTTCTCAACTTATAACTGATATGAACTGCTTCAATACTGAAAAGTAAAACCCACATTTGAAATAATTGATTCTCGATTTACATATTTTTAAAAATCAAAGTAGACTGTTTAATTTATCAGTGAAGACCAGGATGAGTGGCTAGGGGTGAAGATGTGGGATTTATAATGAAGAGGAGCAAGAGGCCGTCACAGGAAAGGCTAAGGGGTCTGTGGGAGGCCAAAGGGAGCCAAAAACGTAGAGGGATGGCCATAAAAGATTAAGAAAAAGGCAGGTGGGAAATCTCTGATAATTATTAGGGGTGGTTATGAAGGAACTAGACTCAGATTTCAGTGACTTCTATAGAACAGGGAATTCAGGTGGCTTCCAGAAATAATAATACTGATAAAATTATATACAAATGAACTAAACTAGTACTAAACAAACAGCAAGACAAGCCTGTTTTCATTCACAGCTACATTTATCACTGTCAACCTCAATGAGGCTAAAACTGTGGGTAGAGGTGATGGATGCTGAGGACAGAGAGACAAGAGAGAACGAGAGAAGGATTCCCCCATGAGGCTGGCTTCCCTGCAGTGTGGGAGGACAGAAAATTATGTGTCAAAGACTATCTGGGAAATCTTGAACTAAATCCCAATAAAAAAGGGTAGCAAATAAAGTACAGACAGATACTGTTTCTGATATTTTAATACACCCACTACCAAGCTCATCTAAACAACTCTTTGTTCCTCAGATGCATTTCCCCATCTCCAACTGCTCTCATTGTTTCCTTCACCTAGAATGTCCTTCCTCCAATCTCTACTGTTCACATCACGTCTGTCCTTCTAGGCCCAGCTCAGGTACCAACTCCACAAAGTTACTTCTAAGCACCCTTCAGGAGGTGACCTCTCCTTCCTCTGAACTCCCACAGCACGTTCTCAGTAACTCAAGCCCATACCAACCACGTCCCAGGGTTCTTTGCGTACAGATTATGCCCTCCAAGATGTGTATCTGCCCTGCTCAACGCAGGGCAAGCAGTCAGTGAATATCTGGAAGGAACTGAGAGGTAGCCCTCAGCAACTGCTGCGTTATTTTACATCATATTATGTGTGCTCAGCTTCTGAAGGTTATCCAAGTGGGCATGATCTTCCTCTAAAACACCCAGCACTATTATCTGCTTTGTAAATCTCCAACTAAGACATGCAAATTGTCAGAATTCATGAATGGCTCGAAAGCTCCAGAGGAAGCAGCCTATCAGAATCCTGCTGTGCACATTCCTTCAGACGGTTTAGCGACAGTCTGTTATAACAGCAAAGTGTTGGCAATATTTATAATAGCTAAATCATGTTCTGTAAGCTGTGTTTTGCTCTTTGGAATGCTGGTATAACCACTGATAATATACTTACTTTCATTTCTGCTAATGCAACTGAAAAGAGCATTCTGTAAATTAAAGAAAAACAAATAAAAAATTAACCACACAGAATTGCTAATTTTATTCCACTTTATAGCTATACAGAAATCAGGATATCAAACTGCTTAATCTTTCTCTAAATCCAAGATTGAGAACAAAGAGACTATGATATAGCATCCTGGTGAAAAGAGAAACCATCTTCAAATACATTTTGTGGATCAAGATTATCATCCAAGACATAAGTTGACCACATTACAGCAAACGAAGTTTATGTAAAACTGTACCAATGAGCATACGAGGGGGAAACTACCATGTAGTAATCTCAATACTTCTTGAAGAATATAAAAAGCTTTTAGAAAATAATAAAGGATATTTAGGGAAACACATTAATATATAACCACAGTATTTTAAGAGTTGAAAAGACCTTACAGATTACTTCTAATAATACTCAAACATGGCCATATGCTAGACTCACCTGGGCTTCCTAGACTTTACCCTGGACTACAGAATTGAAATCAGGAACAAAGCACAGAAATCTAAATTTTAAACAAGCCCTCGAAGATGATTCCTGTATAGCCATCCTAAGGACCAGAGTTGGGGGATCTCTCTACTACTTTACAGATAAATAAAACATTTCCTCAGGAAGGAAGAGACAGCCCCAAGTCACAGAGCAAGTCAAAACTAGAACCTGAGACGACAGTTAATGTTTCTAGATCTCTTAGATCACTGTTTAGAAAACATCATCCTGGCTTAAAGTTATTGTAAGGAAAATAAGAAACAAGACAAAAAAATTTCTTGTCCAAAGTGAGTCAGATGATCAGGGCTTGTTGGCTAAGATTAATATCACTCATATTTGGAAGAGGATGAACTCTTAAAAGAATATGTTGTTGTTGTTCAGTCCCTAAGCCGTGTCTTGACTCTTTGTGATCCCATGCACTGCAGCACACCAGGATTCCCTGTCCTTCTCTATCTGCTGAAATTTGCTCAGATTCACATGCACTGAATTGGTGATGCCATTCAACCATCTCATTCTCTGTTGCCCCTCTCTCCTGCCTTCAATCCTTCAGGGTCTTTTCCAATGATCTGGCTCTTTGTATCAGGTGGCCCAAGTATTGGAGCTTCTGTATCAGTCCTTCCAATGAATATTCGGGGTTGATCTTCTTTAGGATTGACTGGTTTGATCTCTTTGCTGTCCAAGGGACTCTTAATAGTCTTTTCTAGCACCACAGTTTGAAAGCATATGGGTATAAATAGAAGGCAGATAGAAATCAAGGGCACCCTTATTAATGAATACGGATGATTTTCGCTTTTAATTGTAACTAACTTCCAAGCTGGCTATGTGATCTGGACTTATTAAAGGATTAGCTTTACTGACATTTAAAACTTAGCTTCAAGGATCCATCTATGTAGTTGTATGAAGCTGTGATGCATTTTCTCTACTAAATAATATTCTGCTATAGGAATAAACCACACTTTGACTTATCCAAAGCAAAACAAAATACTAGGACCCATAGATAAGGGTCAATAAATTCACTCAGTATGACTTCTTTCTGCTAGAGGCCTCATCAAACAATATAAAATAGTGAAAAGTAAGTATTCTTGGTATCCTTTAGTAGTGGTCTTTTTATATTTCTCTTCATCCATGTTTCTGTGTTTTAGTTTAACTTTTCAGCTACCTATTATAGGTAGCCCTCTATTTTGGTTCAATGGTTTTAGGAACACCTTCAATAAAATGACATAAATCAATATTAAAAAGTCATCTGTTACCAACTTTCCAGCCCCTCTTGACTGGGTCAATAAAATTCTCATTGTCTTTCTCCTTCTAATATGCTGGTCGTTCCTCTAGGTTTTAGCTTTTTTGGTCCTGTTCCTAAGGAAGTATGGTTATTATCTTGGTGGCCATCCTGATTGCACCCAGGTTGCAAGGCCGGATTTCCATTTTTGTTCTTCTTCCAGTTATTCTTAAATTCTCTAGAGCTGTAGTTCTGAAGTGGAGGTGATTGTGTTTCCCAGGGAATATCTGACAATGTCTAGAGACATTTTTGGTTGTCATAACTCATGGAGTTGGGGTGCGCTACTGAACTGACATCTAGTAGGTAGAGGAGTCTAGAGGTGCTGTGAAACATCCAACAATGTGCAGGACAGCCCCCTACAACAAAGGACTATCCAGCCCCAGATGTCAACTGTGTGAAGATTGAGAAATCCTGCTCTAGAAACTTACAAACTTGTTCAAGCTTGATTTTTAAAAACCTCAATCTTAAAAATAAAAGAAATGCCACTCTGGGTCACTCTTGTGGATCATTTAGCTTCAGCAAGAGATACTAAAGGACATAAAATCTGAAAAACAGCAGAGATCATCTAATCCAATTCCTTATTTGACAGAAGCCAACGACTGAGGTCTAGAAAGGAGAAATACTTCTGAACCCTAGCTTTCACCCACAAATGGGTCAGCAAACTATGGCACATGGGCCAAATCTTGATCACTGCCTGATTTTGTAAATAATTTTACTAGAACACAGCCACACCCATCATTTACATATTATATATGGTTACCTCACACAATAATGGCAGAGTTGAATGGACAGTAAGCCTAAAATGGTCTATAAGCCTAAAATATTTGCTATCTGACTCTTTACAAAAAGTTTGCTAACCCCTGACATAGAAGGACTCAGATGTCTCTCTTGATGTCACATCCAGAGCTCAGAGATATTCCCTAAGCATTTCTCATTTCTCTTAATGTTCACTGATAGACCCTTCACGCATACGGTTACTCCAACTTACTGAACTAAAGAAATATGAACTTTCATATTTCTACAAGACAGCACCTCTAGTGTTAATAACATATTTACATCTTTATCAATTTTAAGATTTCAAAGAATGTTCCTTGCAGAGAATAGACTGGTGGCTGCCAAGAGGGAGAGTGTGGGACAGGGCTGGATTGGGAGTTTGAGATTAGCAGATGCAAACTGGTATATACAGAACTGATAAACAAGGTCCTACTGTATAGCACAGGAAACTATATTCAATATTCAGTGATAAGCCAAAATGGGAAAAAGAATGTATATATAACTGAGTCACTTTTAGTGTATAGCAGTAACACAACACTGTAATTCAACTATAATTCAATAAACATATAAAAGTAAAAACTTAAAAATAAAAGAATGGTCCTTCATTCAAGTATATTGGTATTTGATAAATTCATCAATTCTCTGTTGCTTATTTTATATGCATCATGATTTTATCATATCCTTCTCTTTGATAAGATTCCTAACCATATGTAACTACATCTAAAGTATAAACTATAGATAACATTTTTGGGAGGCAGGGAGCACACAGCATGTGGGATCTCAGTTCCTTGGTCTGGGATTATATCTGTGTTTCCTGCATTGTAAGCATAGAGTCTTAACCACTGGACTGCCAGAGAAGTTCCAGTAACTCTGCCTTTTTACTGCTTATTGTTGTTCAGTTGCTAAGTCGTGTCTGACTCTTTGCAATCCCATGGACTGTAGCCTGCCAGGCTTCTTTGTCCATGAGATTTCCTAGGCAAGTATACTGAAGTGGGTTGCTTTTTCCTCTCCAGATCTTCCCGACCCAGGGATTGAATCCCGGTCTCCAGCAGTAGCAGGTGGATTCTTTACCGCTGAGCTACCAGGGAAGCCTTTCACTGCGTAAACTACTGCTGGTTAGTTTGACAGGGCTTAGGACACACATGAGTTGCCGCACTGGCTTACAGTTTCTTCATTTCTTTAAAAGGTCAATCTTGGGGGTCTTGGCTGAAGTCAAGTCTTAAGTCTGGTGATCGGGTCAAACATCTGATCGCCATCTAGTGGCAAAAGCAGGCAGTAAGTGAGGGTTTATACTTGGGTTTATATGGAGACTCTTTTGACCTCCTGACACAAATACTTTACTCATATAAACACCTCCCCCACCTCACTCATTTTACTCTAGAAGAGATCAAAATTAAAGGGTAACTGAGGTGAGAACATACCACAACCTCAGAGACTCAAAGAACAAGCCAGCATGTGGGAGTTGACAGTGTCCCCAAAGATCTTCAAGTCCCAAAGCCTTCATGGTATAGCTGTAGAGATAGATATACAGTAAGCAAAGGGCAGAGCTGGGGCTAGAACCCAGAGTGTTCCACTTGTGCTCTCCTATGACACTATCCTGTGAGAAGACTTTGGATTATTATTTTGAAAGTAGCCAATGCAAAGCTGAATTTATGTCCATAGAGTGATCTATTTTAACAGTCTCTTGTTTTTAAAATCAATATCTTAAATTGTGAAAAAATAATCTTCTTGGTTATTATATCCTTTAAAAATTTTTGAACATGAAGTCTTTCTTTAGGCAGCTGGTTTAACTAGTTCCCTGCCCTACCTTCAGTGGTTTTTGAGAACTGCAATAAGCCCTTCCACCTAGTACTGGGAGCAGGTAACCTGTGGGCAAACCTAGCAGAAAAACTAAGATACAGAGTGAAATCAACAAGAACTCTATGTGATTTTTCATGTCACATCAACCTTTCTTTTGGGGTCCAAGTGGGAGGCACATTCTGCAGCTTCAGCTTCTTGTTCATAAGTTAGCTCTATAGATTTATTTTTGACCTGGTCACCTGCTTTTCCACTTCAGTGACCCCTTCTAACATTTCTCCATTTGTCCACTTGTCTCAATCCTGTCTCTGTCCCACTGCCCTTCTACTATAACTGGTCCCTCCAGCTCCCTTCCCCATTCTCACCAATGATGATGATTAAAAAAAAAAAAAAAAAGGATCGTATGAATCTCATTAAAAACAAACAAAATCAAGTTTGAATCTTGGATATTTTAGTCACTTCTGGAGAAAGACCCAAAAGAACACATTCTATGAAATGTTAATGTTTCCTATTCCCAAGGCTACTAGTTAAAAGTAAAAGGGGCTGTTTTGTTCCTAAGGCCTCAATAAATAAAATCAGTTTGCTTTGCACAGATGGACTGAGATTTCTCCCAGTCTGAAGTTTTGCATGAAAAATCTAGCTTATTAAATGTTAAATCAGAGATTAAATAATTGACTTTTGGGGTCGCACCACACAGCTTGTGGGATCTTAGTTCCCTGACCAGGGATTGAACCTGGGCCACAGCAGTGAAAGCACTGAGTCATAACCACCAAATCACAGGGAATTCCCCAACAATGGAACTTTAAAAACATGTTTTTAAACCTCTACAAGATGTTTTCTCCTTGTTGTGGACACCATGGCTTTTTAGTGAAAAAAAAATCTAAGTGACTAGAACATGTAAAGGAGTTTAATATGACATTGTTGCTGCTTAGTCACTAAGTCATGGCTGACGCTTTTGTGACCTTATGGACTATAACCCATCAGGCTGCTCTGTCCATGGGATTTCCATTCTTTTGTCCATTCTCCAGGCAAGAATACTGGAGTGGGTTGCCATTTCCCCCTGCAGGGGATCTTGCTGACCCAGGGACTGGACCTGTCTCTCCTGCATTGGCAGGTGGATTCTTTAATGCTGAGCCACCAGGAAAGCCCCTTAATGTGACATGGACATCACTAAACAAGTGATTCTTCAATTTCTTCAGCATTTCAAATAATGTCATTTCAATAGTGGGAAAAAATGAGAACCTAAACTAAGATTAACGGGTATAGACTGCTCGGAGAAGTTTGTTCATGATTACCACAGAGTATCCAACCAACTGGAAGCAAACTCACTGGCAAGTACTATAATACCTGCAGAGAAACACAAGGTCTAGAACAGAGCTTACATAGAGTATGTGTCTGTGGCAGACTGACTGCAGCAATGCTTTCAATTTGTCACACTTCTCTGTGTCTTTTTCTCTCACACTAACTCTGGACTTAATCGTGTGATTTGCTTTAGTTAAGGGGACAGCAGTAAGTGTGAGGAAAGTAGCTGCTAAGTCACTTCAGTCGTGTCCGACTCTGTGTGATCCCATAAACGGCAGCCCACCAGGCTTCCCCGTCCCTGGGATTCTCCAGGCAAGAACACTGGAGTGGGTTGCCATTTCCTCCAATGCATGAAAGTGAAAAGTGAAAGTGAAGTCGCTCAGTCGTGGCCAACTCTTAGCGACCCCATGGACTGCAGCCTACCTACCAGGCTCCTCCATCCATGGGATTTTCCAGGCAAGAGTGCTGGAGTGGGGTGCCACTGCCTTCTCCGAGAGGAAGGTAGAGGCCTGCACATATATCAATATTTGCAGGTTTCACTTCCTCTCTTGGGCTTGGGCCACCACCATGGGAACTTGTCTGAGCCAGGCTGTGAGAGCACTGGGAGAGACTTGTGGAAGAGAGCTGAGCTGACTTAGCTCAGGGCATCCTAAACCAGCCAGGCCCTGGCTGATTTGCCAGGCGACGGCAGATGCATAAGTGGGCCCAGCTTGCTCAAATCAGAACTGCCTAAATGCGTGAGAAATAATAAATTGTTATGGTTCTAGGCTATGGGGTTTAGGGATGGCTTGCTACACAACATTACTGTGACTACAGATACAGTATTCAGTGCTTTCTCTGCTCATTCAAAGAATGACTAATTCATAGACATTTACACAGGGTTTTCACATAAAACTGCTATTTACTCTGAAACAAAGAACCTTGTGTACTGTCCAGAGTGGGAAAATTTTCTATTAAAAATTCTATCTATAAAAATACTAACTGTAGAACCTATTTACAGGCAACAAATTTCTGTTCATCCTTTAAGTCTTACCTGCTCTGTGAAGACTTCCTGGGCAGGGTTTTTTTTCCTCCAGGTTTCAAGGTGTCTTATACAGACTTCTAGCAATGTACTTGGATTTGTATTATAATGGACTATTTGAATTTCCCTCCTCCCATGGATGAGGCTATGTACTTCTTACTGTTCTCAGAGTACAATGATCCTTCCATCTTTGCACTCTGAGAACAGTGCCTGGTACATATTAAATGTATCAATTCAATGAACATTGAAGGAATGAATGAATGACAAATGCAAAAAAAGTGAGACATGGACTCTGCCCATAGGAATTCAAGCGATTAGCATTAAAAAGTGACACGCAAACAAAGAGCTACACTATAAGGTGACAAAATGCTACAATAAAGTATGCAAAAATGTTTACACTGCTGCTGCTAAGTTGCTTCAGTCCTGTCCGACCCTGTGTGACCCCATAGACGGCAGCCCACCAGGCTCCTCCGTCCCTGGGATTCTCCAGGCAAGAACACCGGAGTGGGTTGCCATTTCCTTCTCCAATGCATGAAAGTGAAAAATGAAAGTGAAGTCGGCTCAGTTGTGTCTGACTCCTAGCGACCCCATGGACTGCAGCCTACCAGGCTCCTCCATCCATGGGATTTGCCAGGCAAGAGTACTGGAGTAGACTGCCATTGCCTTCTCCGAGAGTGTTTATGAATAGCAACTAATATTTTTGAGTGTGGAGGGAAGAGGGCTGAGCAGACAAGATTTTAAAGAGGTACTACGTAAGCCAGAATTTGGATAGGGGTTTTGGTATTCTACGGTGGGGTGGGATTTCACAGGTGTGCTGGTAAAGGGAGTTCTGATTTGTAATATTTGCTGATATGTGTGGCATAAATATCCCCAACATGGCTGCTTTTTAAGTTAAAAACTGGCTTGCAAAATTCCTGAATATTTAACAACTGACCAGTTCTCCCTAGCAGGTAGGAGTTGGCTCTAGCCTACTAATGGATGGGAACGATCCCATCCATTAGATTCAGGAGCAGGAATTCCAGGACAATGGGTGGTACAACCACAACAAACTAACAAAACACACAGCCAATCTGGGAAGTATAAGCAATAACCTACAGAACTGTCAAGGAGGGAAGAGTTAGGACCAAGAAAAGCTTAAGTACACCAGGCTGAGGAACATGAACTGTATCTTATGAGTGAGCCACTGAAGAGTTTCAAGGAAGGGAGGGATATGACCATATCTGGTATTTAAAGAGGTCACCCTAGAGGAAGTGGAGATAGTGAAAAAAAAAAAAAGGGAGAGAAAGTAGAGACAGGGAAGCTACCTGGGCAGGTATTGTAGTAGTTCCTTAAAGTGGTATAAAGGCCTGAAACAGGCTATAACTGAGGGTCTGGAAAGGAGGCCCATTTAAGACATATTCCACAGGCAAATCTTTAGAGTTTTATGGCTAGTTGTTTTTGTGGGAGGTGGTGAGAAAGAAGAAATAGTAGACAATACCTCTTAGGTTTTTAGTTTGTGTATCTGGGAGGACTGTATTTGAACAACCAAGTGAGGAATATAAGAAAGATGGTAAGTTTTTGTCTGGGGATGAGTATATGTATGGTGTTGTGTAGCAGTAGCGTGGAGGGAAGGAGAGGTAGGGAAGATAAATTAGTTTGGCTGATTTATTGGGGCAATCAAAGCAATCCAAGGTAGATGAGATTCAGTTCAGTTCAGTTGCTCAGTTGTGTCCAACTCTTTGCAACCCCATGGACTGCAGCACGCCAGGCCTCCCTGTCCCATCACCAACTCCCAGAGTTTACTCAAACTCATGTCCACTGAGTTGGTGATTCCATCCAACCATCTCATCCTCTGTCATCCCTTTGCCTCCTGCTTTCAATCTTTCCCAGCATCAGGTTCTTTTCCAATGAGTCAGTTCTTCACATCAGGTGGCCAAAATATTGGAGTTTCAGCAACATTAGTGCTTCCAAGGAATATTCAGGACTGATTTCCTTTAGGATGGACTGGTTGGATCTTCTTGCAGTCCAAAGGACTCTCAAGAGTCTTCTCCAATATCACAGTTCAAAAGCATCAATTCTTCAGCACTCAGCTTTCTTTATAGTCCAACTCTCAAATCCATACATGACTATTGGAAAAACCATAGCCTTGACTAGACGGACCTTTGTTGGCAAAGTAATGTCTCTGCTTTTTAATACGTTGTGTAGGTTGGTCATAACTTTTCTCCCAAGGAGTGTCTTTTAATTTCATGGCTGCAGTCACCATCTGCAATGATTTTGGAGCCCCCAAAATAAAGTTTGCACTGTTCTCACTGTTTCCCCATCTATCTCCCATGAAGTGATGGGACCAGATACCATGATCTTCGTTTTCTGAATATTGAGTTTTAAGCCAGCTTTTTCACTTTCCTCTTTCACTTTCAAGAGGCTCTTTAATTCTTTGCTTTTGCCATAAGGGTGGTGTCATCTGCATATCTGAGGTTATTGATATTTCTCCCAGCAATGTTGATTCCAGCTTGTGCTTCATCCGGCCCAGGGTTTCTCATGATGTACTCTGCACATAAGCTAAATAAGCAGAGTGACAGTATACAGCCGTGACGTAGTCTTTTCCCGATCTGGAACCAGTCTGTTGTTCCATGTGCAGTTCTAACTGTTGCTTTCTGACTTGCATGTAGATTTCTCAAGAGGCAGGTCAGGTAGTCTGGTATTCCCATCTCTTTCAGAATTTTCCACAGTTTATTGTGATCCACACAGTCAAAGGCTTTGGCATAGTCAATAAAGCAGAAATAGATGTTTTTCTGGAACTCTCTTGCTCTTTTGATAATCCAGCAGATGTTTGCAATTTGATCTCTGGTTCCTCTGCCTTTTCTAAATCCAGCTTGAACACCTGGAAGTCCATGGTTCACGTACTATTGAAGCCTGGCTTGGAGAATTTTGAGCATTACTTTACTAGCGTGTGAGATGAGTGCAACTGTGCAGTAGTTTGAGCATTCTTTGGCATTGCCTTTCTTTGGGATTGGAATGAAAACTGACTTTTTTCCAGTCCTGTGGCCATTGTTGAGTTTTCTAAATTTGCTGGGATATTGAGTGCAGCACTTTTACAGCAGTAGATGAGATTGCCTAGATAGAAAAACCTGGCCGTTTGGATTAGATGGGGTCATAATCTAATCAGACTTGAGCAGATTTCCCTTTGGGGATGATCTCATACAGTTCACTTCTGAGAATGGACTGAAGAGGAAATATATAAGCTCAACAGACTAAATGGGAGCTATTCCCTTCCCCAGTACAAAATATGACAAAACCAAAGAGCATACAAATGGAGAATAATCAAGATTTTATACTATCTTAAGCCAGTACTGCAGGACCTAATAGGTTTCGCTCTTTTGGAGCTCATCAGCTGCAGGTAACGGCTCAAATCTGGTCCCATAGAGCATACCTGTAAAGCAATTTACCATTACAAAGCCTCCCATCCACCATCTTCTATTTATTATATTCTGACAATCCTTGGAGTTTCCTTGGTACTAACTAAAAGAAGCTTTACATTTAGGTGCTGAAGGCTCTGCTGAGGCAAAGTAATCACATGACTCTTATTGTTAAAATTCCCCAAAGTCAACTGTCCACAGCCTAGGCTGTCATCTGCCATTCAAGAAGAAGGCCTAGTGTATTCTTGGAACTACTGCAGCACAGATCCAATCACATCGAGGCACAGAAGGCCTCGAGCTGTCCAGAGAATACTGCTGGTCCCTGCCCTCCCAGCTCTAAATTTTGGAGCTATTTTTTCATCCCTTTTCCTTTATGCTTCTGGCAGTAAATCTAGAATCAAAGTTAATTTGAGAGAAAAGGAACAAAATAAAATTAAAATAGAAATATTTAAAGCAGAATATTTATTGTGACATTTCCTGATGATACACTATATACCATACAGACATAACATAAATATACAGCAAACAGTGGCATCCAGGGGTACCATGAAGTGTGTGGTAAGCTACCATTTGTCTACAGAAGAGAGGAAAAGAACTACGTGTATATATTTATTTTCATGTGCATAAAGCGTCTCTGGTGACTTTAGGAACTGGGTAGCTGTGGTGTAAGAGGTAGGAAAGAGACTTTATTATACACTGTTTTGAATTCTGAACATGTGAATACTAAAAAAAAAAAAATTAAATTTAACACATACCTGCACTCTTCTCTTATGCATTTAGCTGTGTGTTCCTAGGACACTGCTGACAGAACTGAGCTTGGAACTCACAAGGCTAACAATCTTTGTTCTTGTAGTTCTTAGAGCCTCTTTTTAACATCCTCAGAGTCTTAAATTTACCTCAGTATTCCCACAGAACCAGAGTCCCAGGACATAGCATTATTTTAGTTTTCTTTAGCAACAATTTAGTTTAAAACTTTAAATGGCTTAACTTAAAAAAAAAAATCCTCACAAAAATATCTTCTTCTGGCTTTCCTTCATAGTTTCTCACCTTCCTTAATGAAATAACATCAAATAATGAATGAAGGAAGCTAGGAAGAAAATAGAGAACTGAAAATTGTATTTCTGAAAAGAATATAAAGAAAAGCATAGAGAAGGATCTGTGAAAGAAGGAATAAACTAGTAAAAACGTAGAAGTCTGATGATAAATTTGCAACACTGTATTTCAGTGGTTCATGCAGCAAATGGAAAGGTATATATATTTATGGCCATTATGTTAAGAGAATGGCAGGTAAGGTCTGACATAAAGGCATGACACAGGTTTAAGAACCTAAAACTAAAATTTGTCTCATCATGTTACGAGACACTGCCAAGTCTCTGGAAATATACCAGCCTCACATCATCTTGATGTTTATTCTGACATTCAAGAAAATTAACTACCAACAATCAATTTTTGTTTTTAACCACCATCTTGGTGACTAGAAGAAAATGTTTTCAGCTAGCTTGTAGACAAAGACTATGCATGAAGTTTCACACCTCCTGGAAAATATGACTACGTTTTTACTTTAGTTCTAATCAGCCACCCTAGTGTGGCTAAACCAGTATGGCTCTACTTTATATCCAGCATCTGTTCTGATTATTAGTGCTTTCATTCTAGTTGTTGAATATTTTAAATGTCATCCCTGGTCTAATATCACACATGAATAGTCATGGTCTGATCAATACTTCTAGGTGGGTTAAGACCAAGTTTGTGAAAACATATGGTGAACCTAGAACTGAGCATGCCTGTGACACTTGAACATGTCCATGACAGAGTTATCAAGCTACTGGTTGATCCTGGCAACTCTAACCAAATGAGTGTGATTCTGAAAGAAGTACTCTCAAATACTGAAGAAGTATTCTTTCTCAGGTATTACTCCAAATAAAAGAACTGCAGAGACAAGTCTCTGCAGACTCTCTAACCAAGTCTCCTGTCCCATTGCAGAAATCTCCACAGTGTGTTTATCCATTAAATCTTTGCTTGAACACTTACAGTAATAAGAATTTCTCTTTTTTCTTGGAAATATCTCAATCCACTATTTTTAATGAACATAAAAGGATCCTCCTACTGAAATGTCAGATCAGTATATGGCTCCTCCTCTTTCCATTCCCTAAAATGCAATTTTCAAAATTAGCTCTCACTTTTTCTACACTTCCTCTTTCACAGAGCTTTCCATCACTCTTGAGATTCAAGAGTTACTTTATGGTTGACTTTGGGCACGATCTCTCATTTTTAATATGGTATTTTAACTACCTCTGTGTGTGTGAATGTTCATCCACTAAGCCGTGTCCAACTCTTTGAGACTCTATGGACTGCAGTCCACCAAGCGCCTCTGTCCATGGAATTTCCCAGGCAAGAATACTGGAATGGGTTGCCATTTCTTTCTCCAGGGAATCTTTCCGACTCAGGGATCGAACCCACATCTCTTGTACTGCTGGCAGATTCTTTACCACTGAGCCACTTGGTAAGTCCAACTTAACCTCTGAAATACGTGATTTTTACATTTAAAAAGACCTAACACTCCATATACTTCTATTTCTTTAAAATCCCTTTCCATGCTATCTTTGCTGTGTATTTTCTCTCTTTTTTAAAAACTCAATATTACTATTGTTTTCATATAACTTGTGTGTTTTAATTTAGTCCCTTTGTATTTTTATTCTCATTTTCCTTTGCATCTCAAATAATTATAGGTATTTTAGAACTTCCTTTAGAGAAGGACTTTTAGAAACGGTCCAGTAACAGCAATTCTGTCTTTGTTGTCTAGAAACACCTTAATTTTGCCTTCTTGGAAAATATTTTTGCTGGATATGATAGTTATTTTCTCTCAGAACATTTTAGGTATCATTCTACTGTCCCTGGCTTCCTCTATTGCTTTGAAAAGTCAGCTGTTGAACTCCTTTGAAGACAATGTCTTTTTTTTCCTGACTGTTTTTAAGATCTTTGGCTATGAAGTATGTCTGCAATGTATGGATTTAAAAAGAAAATCCTGCCAGATCCTTCTTGGGCCTGTGTTTTTTCTCCTTCCTCTAGTATTCCAATTAGAACACTCATATCCTCTGTGTCCCTTAAGTCTCTTTCAGCCTATCCCACAGTGCTGCTTTTTCATATAGCTTCTTTAGTCCTATCTTCCAGTTCATTAATTGTGTTTTATACTTCCCTGAACATCATCTCCTATACTCAGTTCATCATAACAAATCCTGAATGATGGACTCTTACCTTCAAACCTCTGATTTAGTCCCAAATATTTGACTCTATTGCTATCATCCTAGTTGTGGGCCATATTTGTTTTTAGCTAAGTTAGAGAAATTTGGGGGATCTAAAACTTAGCTTGTACATATCTACGACTTAAAGCTTTTTAAAATATTGGACTTATTTGTTATGTTGATCTCTTATCACAGAATCTTTATTATCTCCTTCTACTTAATAATGACTGAGCCCCCAAAATATAATTTTTCCAGGATCTGGTCCCACTTTACCTATCCAAGCAGATTCTCAGCCCTAAATAGGCCTACCTTCTTTTTAACCCGTTACAAGCCATGTACACATTTGCTAACATGCTTTTGATACAGTCTCCTAACCCAAATTATATAAATCCTTTCAGGCCTCTCTTTTTGCAGTTTCTCCTGATAACTCCCAGCATGCTCAGTCTGCTTTCTCATTTCCTTGAGCCCTTGTGTGTTCAGTACATATTTTAATTATCTTGACTCAATTAGATATAATTCTTTAGTATTTGAAGTTGAGCTATATGTAGCTTAACCATAATTCTAACCTAGATCTGATCCAAAGTTTTTATAAACTTTTATTTATTTTTGGCCAAGCCATGTGGCTGTGTGGGATCTTAGTTCCCCAACTAGGGATGAAACCCATGCTCCCTGCAGGGGAAGCACGGAGTCCTAATCACTGGATGGCCAGGGAATTCCCAAAAGTTTGCTTTCTAATATAATAAAATTGCCTCTCACTATTCAATAAATATTTGTTGACTTGTGTAAAAAAGAAACCAGATGTTGCAAAATCATATATGAAAATGCTTTACGTTTAACTAGTTTATCTTAGCTTAGCTGGAACAAAGTAATCTTAAGTGGCATTAAAATTTTTAAACTTTATTCATTTAAATAAATTTCTCAGGAAATCTCAAAGGGGATTCTGCAGCAGTTTATCAGTAAAGATAAACATTAGCTCCTTTGAAAATGACCACTCATTCTCTGACTCATTAGTCAAATTATGCAACTCCATTCTTTAGAGTAACTGTTAACCCCTAAAATTGTAAACCTAAAGTAATAGCTTACATATTTGGGGAAGTTCACTTCCAGGGCCATTCCAGTGTTAAGGAAAAGGTACTAAAAACCTAGTTTTATGTTTTATAAACTATTCTCATGTTGATAAACAACTGATCCAGTTAAAATAGGTTGCACTACACCAATGTTACCCACTTCACTTTATAACAAATAGCCATTACAGCTACACTAGAGGTTTAACAGTCTAATGAGAGTGACTATTATTTGGGGTTTATAATGCAGAACCTTCTTTCCATGTTTAAGTGCTCTTGCCTCTCTTTTTATTTCTAAATAACATATAAAATATCAAATTGAGTCTCAAATTATCTTGATAATGCGTACAGTCATTTTTTTCCCATATGTAAACATAATATTATATATATATAACATATATATACTTTACATATATATGTTACATATATATTTTATTTTTATATATATGTGAAAGAACCATCTTGACATGTACATTTTGGAAGATATTAATAGTTGCTTAATTCTAGGCCAAATAAGGGAGGAGAGACTGAAAAGAGAAACTACTCTTAGTATTTCTCTCATAGGACAGTGATTATCTCTCTTACCTTTCCTGTCCCGTCCTTCATCAAGACATACTGGCAGACTTCCTAGGTCAATGCAGAAATCCAGACAAGAGAAGGAAGCACACTAAAATAGTGGAGGACAGGCTACAGGAGGTGGACAGTGTCAGTGTCATGGACATCATGTGGAAGAAAAGAAGGAATCGTCGCAGTTAGTCACTTTGTTCAAGAGAAACTAAAACAGTTACTTCAGTGGTAGAGAGAAAAGAAAAAAGATCTTTTACTTCTTTGTAGAAAGGCTCTTTTCAATAAGAACAGACAAGAACTGCAGTTAATTTGGAAATTCGATCTTTAGAGAAACAGATAAAACTTAACAATAGTATAAAGGAACAAAAGATAAATAAGACTTTTTCCAATTAAAAAATATTGAGAGATTATTTATAGGCTTTGAGAAAAGAAAAAAAAATCAGAACCATAATCTAGAACCAGTGAAGAGGTTGTTCTATTTTTCTTCTCCAAGAGAATACAGACTATTAAAAGCAATAGGAATCCCAATGTTTATATATAAAAATGATGAATGAGTAATATGGACTTGTATGCTTAATTATACAGCTTTGTACTATGAAAAAACATATTGTCACATTTAACAATGAAGTTGTAGAAACTGACCAAATTTTAGTATCAGTGAGGAGCTTTTAGTTCACATCAGGAACAATCTTTTGTACATACTTACATGATGTGAAATACTTCCTATACCTCTGCCCCTCCTCAACCTGTGTCCCCATGCCCCACCCAATCTATCAATAAGTACTACAGTGCTTGAAACACCACTGCTAGGAAGAGTTCCTCGAGATTTAATACAGCCTTTGAAATTTAGTGTGTACCTCTCCCCTTCAATGTACGATGCTAGGAAAGTATGACGTTACTCACGCTAGCAATGTGATTGTTTCTTCCAATTAGAAGTAGTTCATAAAGGTGGATACCTGGATGAATCAAGGTACAGGAGAAGGGGCAAAAGAAGATATGGAACCTAAGAAAAACTATTTTACAACCTAGGATACAACCAGTAGCTATGTTACAGGTTAAAGCTTCTGTACGTGTGATTTAGGCATTTCTTTCAAATTAATGCTTAACTGCAACAAGTTAAAGTCATAACATTTCTAAACAAAGTAAATGACATTTTTCTCAAGACTATTTTTCTATAAAGTAAAAGGTTATTTAACAGTGAATTAATTTTTAAAATTTGATTCTATCAATTCTGATAACATCTGATTCATTTATCCACATTTGTTAAAATGCATACCTCATATTCTTTTCTGCAAACTCTGGAAATATCATTTTTGACGATGCCTAAAAGATAACAAATTTCTCAATTAATTTATTACACATGTTCTTCAGTATGAAACCAAAAAGAATACAAACATAAGTATACATAATTGCTGGCACAGGAGTCTTTACTTCATCAAGGAAAACCTCATGCTCAAATATTATCCAAACAAATCGCATATAATTTTTAAACAAGCATTAGCTCCAGATATGCTAGAATTTCATTCTTCTATGGCTTTAATCTCACATAATGACACAGTCCTTTTGTTATTTCAGAAACTAGATAAGTTTGAAGGAAATGTAAATCAGAGGACTTTTTTTAAAGTCTAAGTTCCATTCTGTAACAAATTTTCTTGTGAAGCTCTGCTGCAGTGAATTTTCTTATGAAGTTCTGCCAGGGCATTTATAGTTTACTTTTTCTTTAACCCTTCATACTCTAAGTTCCCATATGAACCCATATCCTCAGAAAAATCCATACCTAACAGAGGAGACAACTAAAGAGGGAAAGGCAATGCCAGGCAATTAATTAATAAGTTATTTTATGTAATTTTCTTAACAAGTTTATAAAGAAGAAATTAACCCTTCTATAAATGAGGAAACGGATACACAGAGAAACAACGTGATTTACTAAAGTATATACTTTCCATAAAAAACAAGCCAAAACACATCTGCTGAGGGGTGGCTATTCTTCCACCTGATAAGAGTCCCCACTTAGAAATATAGTCCCAGAGCCATGGGCTCTGGTTCCTTTTTCTATTTCCTCCTCTTCTATTACTTAGGCTCATGCAATTCTTAATAGATCAGCTGACGGGGACGGGGGAAAGCGAGAAGCAGAATGGACTGGCAACTATTATGTGTCTCAAGAGATACACTACAGTTCAAATCCTCTACAACTCAGCTTCACCTCAATGCCTGCAGGAGAACAGCAGATAGTCTGTGTGCTGCCCAAAGAGTGTGGTTCAGAGGTCTGTATGAAAGTGAAGGTGTCTTATATACTCCTGTTCAAAGACTAGTCACTAGAAGAAGAAAATAAGACAAGGCTTTGCAGCTGCAGTTTCAGGACCACTTAAGTTTCCAAGTTAAGAATGCTCCCACCACTTGGAGTAAGAGGAGCCTGGAGACCAGTTTTACCATAGCACTCTGACCAATCACTATGAGCATATAGTGAGGAAGAGTTCAGGGGTCTAACTTGATTCAGACCTGAGATACATCAAACCAGAGAGAAGTCATAATTCACTGTAGGAGTCACGCTCACCTGAGGAGCAGAGAAGCAATAAAGAACACAGTCAGAGTAAATCCATGATGAAAGACAGAGGGAAGATAAGAGCAAAATAAGCCAACTGTGTCAACTGCTTTCATCCAAGCATGCCTGAAATTTATACCACTATTTGGAGTCGTTTAGCACTGATTAAGCATGACCATAGGCAGAGTACAAAAGTCCTTGATTTCAATATCATTTTTTCTTTGTGTGGCAGAAAGAAGTTAAAAGCACAAGAGAAGGCTGAGTGTCTTACATGCAGCAGACATAACTGAAAAAGCAGCATGTCTAAAAGGAAATGGTCTATGCAAGGAATGCTAAATTTGCAGCTGCTATGGGTCACGTCTCCAGAAATAGGCAAGATCCAGGGCACAGCTAAAACTCAAACTACACTGCACTCTGCTTAAGAGCCTCATTGACAAGCGTTACCTGCTTGCATGCCTGTCGACATTCCAAGGTAATAGCCAGTTCACAGCAGCCTAAGCCAACCCAGCCATCAGACTTCTTAAACACACCTTAAAAACAAAATGTTCAAATGTTTTGGTCATAAGAAGTGACAAAACAAACTGGTTCAAGGACACCACTCAAGTCAAAGCAAGTTTCCGTAAGAAAACTAGCTTAGATAGCAGGGTCTCAAAAGTATGAAGCCCCTCCTCCCACCCTGACTCTCAATGCTATCAGTCTTCTCAGGGTCCCTCACAGCCTAATTACCAGGTCCTTTGTTTTTTCTCTCTTCTCTCTGCTCACCTTCTCTTTAGCTCATTCTAGAGGACATATGGGTTAAGGAAAGCAATGACTTCTTTCACCTCTGGACTGTGAACCAGAGGCAGGATTCCTATTAATAATTTAATAAGTAAGCAAACAAAATGGGGCATGAGTATTAATGTATTCAAAACACCTAGAATAGCAAAAAATCCACGATGCTGTTTAACAACTGATACTTAGTAAACAGACAGGAACATCTCCTGTGAGTCATGACTGATTTTGATAGGTACACTTCACTGTGGGGCAAAATGACTATACTGATGCAACTTATGCACAGTAGCTATTTCTCCAGCCAAATTACAGTGATACCAAAAGGTGGTAAAATTATAAAAAGAATTCTAAAGCAATTTTAAGATCCCTTTTTGTAATCATAAATGTCAATGAATAACTCCTAGATAAAATTAGGAGATGTAAGTAATGATTACAATAAAAGAAAAGATTCACTTGTAGCAATGCTGTAAATTCCTTATCACTTTTAAGAAATGCTTTATACTGCTTCCATGTAATACACAGATCTGCAAATTCACATGTACATTAAATTCTTTCCATTTGAAAAAAATGTCAGGGATTCAAGGCAATAGGTAACATAGTTCTCTATACTAAACTAAGACCTAAAATAAAAAACAGAAGCATTCCACTAAAAACACACACACACACACACACACACACACACACAAAAAGCAAACAAATGGCCCATGGACAGACAAAGCTCTCAAAATATAATCATAAACCATCCCAACTGTTAAAACTGGCTGAGAATACCGCATATCATAAGATTCTATATCCTTATATGTTTAAACGGTATTAAAGGGCAGCAGACTCCCATCTAGTCCCACTGCCTAGTATAGTTTCCTCTTGATCTTTGCTGCTTGCTACTCAGAATTGCGTATATTCTATAAAGAATTTTGAATGGAATCAATGCAGGTCATAAACTCTGTGAACTTTTATACCCTAATTCAGTATACTGCTATTTTCACATATCCAGTACCTTTTGTGTTAGTCGCTTAGTTATGTCTGACTCGTTGCAACTCCATGGGCTGAAGCCCTCCAGGCTCCTCTGTCCATGGAATTCTCCAGGCATGAATACTGGAGTGAGTTGCCATTCCCTTCTCTAGGGGATCTTTCCAATCCAGAGATCAAACCTGGGTCTCCCATATTGCAGGCAGATTCTTTACTGTCTGAGCCACAAAAGGAGCTCTTACCTCTTAGAAAATATTAAATTATTCAACAACCAACTACATTCACTGAACCCTTACTATATACAAAGCCCTTTATCAGGTATTTTGTGGACAAACAAATAGATAAAAATATATGATTTATCCCTTTATGGAGATTACAGTTTGGTAGAAACAATACACACACATATATAATTATAGACACTAGGTAGAAGGATAATTAGGAGAACAAGCAAGGACGTGAGCAATTCCAAGAGGGAAATAGTTCAATTAGTTTGAAATGAAAACTTTCAACAGTGTGAAAACCTTTAGAATTCAGAGAAATGTAAGCTATATTCCCTTTTTTCAAGGCACTGGCTTTAACCAGGACTGGAAAATGAGCTCTCATCCTAGGAGATCGGGAATGCCAACAGGGAGTTTGGGCTTTATTCTGATTGAAGTGGATAGCCCCTGAGGGAGTTGTTTTGAAGAGGGTGGGGAAGACAGCTATGGTGTGTTGAAACATGAGTCATGCTGCAGCTGCTGCTAAGTCACTTCAGTCACGTCCGACTCTGTGTGACCTCATAGACGGCAGCCTATCAGCTCCCCCCTCCCACCCCACCCTCCGTCCCTGGGATTCTCCAGACAAGAACACTGGAGTGGGTTGCCGTTTCCTTCTCCAATGCACGAAAGTGAAGCTCAGTAGTGTCCGACTCTAGCGACCCCATGGACTGCAGCCTTCCAGGCTCCTCCGTCCATGGGGTTTGCCAGGCAAGACTACTGGAGTGGGATGCCATTCATTGCCTTCCAAAAATCTACCCCAAAAGTGTAATAATAAAGGCTCGAACTAGGAATAGCAAGGATGGATGTAAGATTTTACAAGAGGGTGAATGAAGCTAAAAAGAAAAAACATTCAGAGATAATGACTTGAGGGTTTCCAGTCTAGTGTCATTCATAACAAAAAGCAATTATGAGTTTGGTTTTGAGTCATGCTACCTGGATGCAGAGATCCAAGTAGAGAAGACCAGAAGTCATGAATAATAACTTGTATTTGAAAATTATCTTCTCAGAGCTGATTAGATAACAGTTCTGCGAAGGAATGTGGTTACCTGGGTGAGTATGGAGAAAGAAGGGAAGAAGACCACACACAGGAATAGCCATGGTAGTTACAGGGGTGATGGTGTGTGAGTGGGGGACGGGGGTATGGGGATAAAGAGGACAAAGTCACAAGGCCAAGGTGAAGTCACAAGGAGGTAGTGGTCAATATATCAACTGTCACATGGAAGTCAAAAAGAACAAGTACTGAAAAAAAGCTGTAAGATCTAGGAACCAAGAGATCTTGCAAAGCCCAGTTTCAATAGAACAGTTGAAGTGGAAACAAGAGTACCAAAAGGACTGAGTGAATGAGAATAAATTATACATTTGAAAATGTGGATGCCTCCAAGAGGGAGAGGATAGAAATCCAAGGGTATATATTAGGTTACAGGACTATGATTTTACAATCACAAAATAAGTTTTAATGTTACACTATTGCTTACCTGGCAAAGATGAATTCATACAACTCCAAATGTCAACCTAAAATTGTAATCACCAGAAGACTTTTATGTAGAAAACTAGTTTCAAAATACAATTTCTACAGAAATTATGTATAGCTAATTTGATTATGTCTGTCTCTATACAATCAATGATCTAGAAGCATCAACCAGCTATCTGGGGAAGAAAAAATAGAAATGAGATATAAAAATACTGCTTGCTGTTTTCTCAACTTCCCATCTGGGATACCAAGGACAAGTATGGTTACTCAGGATGTTTACTGGAATAACTGTTTCCAAGCACAGAGATAAAAGTGCCCATTGAGTGACTAAAGTAAAGTACGTCAGTCAGAACTGCTTGATCATCAACTTTCCCATTTAACCCAACCTACCTTATCTAAACAGGCTTTCTCATGCCAGTTCAGATTTTCTTAGCTTGGCCATGAGCATCCCAAACAGGGGATGGTCCATACATTAGAGACATTTTAAGTTACATGATTCAGACAGGCATGCAATGTATTTTTAGTACACCAGAAACTGAGAAGACAGAAGTAATGAGAAATTACACATTTTCCTTACCCTAAATCTGACTTTTTAAAAATTAAAATAAATATAAGATTTAGTTATGGTTTTCATAAAATTGTCAAAATAATAATAAGTAAAATTCTCAATTTCAGAGAAACTATTATTATGAAATTTTAAGACTAGAACATTTTTATATAACACTGTTTTTATACCTACATTATAAACAACAAACAATAAAAGACAATAATTCCATTCAGTAATTCATATGAAGATCTTTTTAAAGTATCAAGTTAAATCTAATATTTTACTTTGACCATAAACCCCAATCACACCGAAAAACTTGCTAAATCAAAAGTAATTCAATAGAGTGCTTCATTAGACAAAAACTTCCATAGTTAAGTCAAACAATACCTACCATTGTTTCAGGGCAATAATCTGGGGCTCGCTGCAATAGATGTTTTAGTCGCGATTCACTTTTTGAGGAAAATATCTACTTGACAAAGACAAAAAGAAGTTTTACGGCATTTTTTTCAATAAGAAAATGGAAGAGGTAAATTTTTATCCTCTAGGTTTATTAGTTGTCTAGAATATTTTCCAATTTCCCTTCATGAATGTGCTTTACTGTAAAACATCAGTCCTGACTTCTTATATAAATTCAAATTCTAAAAGTTTTAATTTCAACTCTCCAACTGCCTTCACACAGTGGTTTTCACTGACAATACAGCAACTTACCCCACTATCATCTTCCTAACTTTCTACAGCCATCAAGTGCATTAGTATTCACTCCAATATTTAGGTTTTATTAAAACCTAAATATTAAAACCTAAATATCCTAATACCCTTTCTTCATTCCTTACTGGTTGAAGAATTAAAGATTCCTTATTCCTGGCACTCTTCTCACTGTCAGTGAGCTCTGCCAGTTTTAGCATTCTAGCCTCTCACTCCTCTGGTGATTGGGATGACTGACTTACCTGATTGTTGAGTCTGACCAGGGAAAGTGAATCCAACTCTTACCTATCTTCCTCTGCAAGTAAGTCTATCTGGAGTCTAGTGCATACCTGGAGATAAATGCTATCTAAATTCAGCATTTGTGTAACTAGAAATAACGTAATTTGGTCAGGGAAGAATTTTTGTTATTAGGATGACTATAGTATTCACTTATTTATAGAATTTACTTACATTATAGAATTTCAAACACTTTAGATTTTAAGAAATTAGTCCTTGCCTGTTGCAAGTACTTCATAAAAATAATTTACCCTATGGAACATTAGTGGAAAAAACAAGAGGAAACAAGGCAAAAAGTCAGGAAAGGAATGCTTCCAAAAGTAGGAGAGTTACTTTAAAAGCTCTCTTATGGTGACACCATTAAGAGGCCATTTTTGCTTTTAAAAGCTATTGTTCTGGCAGTAAATTTGCAGAAATCTTAATCTGCTGTAGTGTTTTGACATGAATTCTCTAGCAGCTATTTAGGTAAGACATCTTGTTAGAGTATCTTGAAAAATCTTTTTAATCTCTGTTAGGTAGTGCTCTCATTTTTAGGAAGTGACAAAATCCAGGTTGTTACTTGAAAACTCCTCAAAAGATGACTGAGGTCATTAATTTTCAACTGGTAAGGCTACAACTACACAATCAAGATGATGAAAGAAAGGTAAGACATTATGTACAGCTATTGTTTCAGTGGAACTTGCCTTAAAAAGGTTCAAGCAGAACTACAGAAAAGTTTCAAGGTGGGAAATCAGTCCTGAATATTCATTGGAAGGACTGATGCTGAAGCTGAAACTCCAATACTTTTGCCACCTGATGCAAAGAACTGACTCATCTGAAAAGACCCTGATGCTGGGAAAAACTGATGGCAGGAGGAGAAGGGGACAACAGAGAATGAGATGGCTGGATGGCATCACCAACTCAATGGACATGAGTTTGAGTAAATTCCGGGGAGTTGGTGATGGACAGGGAGGCCTGGTGTGCTGCAGTTCATGGGCTCCCCAAGAGTTAGATATGACTGAGCAACTGAACTGAACTGAGTACAATGAACACTTACATAAGCCTTCATCTTAATTCACCCATTATTAACATTTGCTTTAACTTTCTCTACATATGCACGTTATTTTTATTACTTTGATGAAACATTTAGAATTCATTACAGACATGATCATTTATTCCTAAATTCCAGCATGTATCTTCTAAGAATAAGGACACCGTCCTAACTAACCATAATACAATCATCAGATTCAGTTCACAGCACTGGCAGGTATATTATTATTATAGCTCACATTTAAATTTCACCAATTTATCTCAATCACATCCTCTATAGCAGTCTTTTTTTAAATTCCAGGACCCAATACAGAATTATACACTGCATTTAGTTGTCATATCTCTTTAGTTTCATTTAATATGGAAGTTTCTTGTGTGTTCTTTGAGGCCTCAGGAACTGCATCCTGCCAGGCTCATCTGTCCATGGCATTTCCAGGCAAGAATACTGGAGTGCACTGCCTTTTCCTACTCCAGGGGATCTTCCCAACCCAGGAATCAAACTCATCTCTCTTGTGTCTCCTGTATTAGCAGGCAGGTTCTTTACCACTAGTGCCACCTAGGAATTCCTAGGACATTTCTTGACCTTTGTTTTTATAATACTGATATCTCTGAAGGGTACAGGCAGTTGTTTTGAGGAATATCCCTCAATCTGGGTTTACTATATTGTTTCCTCAGGATTCAGGTTATGTATTTTGGGTAGGAATCCCACTTCAGATACTGTGCTCCACCATGTTCGCAGACTCATGTTAACTTGTTCCATTACTGCTGATGTCAACTGACCATTTAAGTGCTGTCCAACAGATTTCCCTGAAACAATTACACTAAATAATATCCTCAATAATTATCATGCAAGCTTACCTGTTCACAAACATCACGGCACATCTGGTTATCCTTTGAATGATTACAACACAGTGCACCTAGGGAGAAAAAATAAACACCTAATATTGCCTACTGTTAAAACACAATGATTAAGCTAAGTCAGATGGTTACACAAACCACTTATTCAACAGATTATTACTATTATTATCCATTTTAACTCAACAAACCTTTGTTGTGTACCTATTTCAAGTCAAAGATGGTGCTATTTGAGAACACGGTTTTTGCCTTTAAGAGCTTGCAATTTAACAGGGAAGACTATCATTTAATAATAATTGCTACTATGTACTTTTCATGGGCCAGAATTTTACTACTTGCTTTGCGATTATCTCATTCAACTCTCAACAATTATCCTATGGACTATATTCTATTATTATTCCTATAAAGGAAGGTTAAATGATAAAAAGATAGTGAATTTTGTTTTGGACATGTTAAATGTAAGTCTCCATTATCTCAGTGAAATAAATAGAGATTAGGTTTGAAAACAAAAAGAGTTGAGGGTTTGAAGTGAGGCTGTACATGTCTCTGAATAGCCACTGTGGAGAACAAAGGAAGCAACTATAAATGTTTCTCAAACTGTTTTCTATGAAACACTGTTTCATGATGTGTTAATATCTATCTCTCAAGAGAAAATGTTTCATGTTCAAATAAATTAGGAAACAAAGGATTAAAAAGTTAAAGATAAAATTTTTTAAATTATTTTATTTTTATCCCCTGGAGAAGGGAATGGCAACCCACTCCAGTATTCTTGTCTGGAGAATCCCATGGACAGAGGAGCCTGGCAGGACTAGTCTATGGGGTTGCAAAGAGTCAGACAGGACTGAGTGACTACACTTTAATGCCATTTTTAATTTATTTTTTTTTAACACCAAAAACATTTTGCATTGGCGTATAGCCGATTTTAAATGTGAGAAATTTCTTTCTCAAATCTGAGAATATTCTTAAAGAGATGGGAATACCTGACCTGACTCCTGAGAAATCTGTATGCAGGTCAAGAAGCAACAGTTAGAACTGGACATGGAACAACAGACTGGTTCAAAATCGGGAAAGGAGTATTTAACTTACATGCAGAGTATATCATGCGAAATGCTGGGCTGGATGAAGCACAAGCTGGAATCAAGATTACTGGGAGAAATATCAATAATCTTAAATATGCAGATGACACCACCCTTATGGTGGAAAGCAAAGAATAGCCTCTTGATGAAAGTGAAAGAGGAGAGTGAAAAAGTTGGCTTAAAACTCAACATTCAGAAAACTAAGATCATGGCATCCGGTCCCATCAATTCATGGGAAATAGATGGGGACAATGTAAACAGTGACAGACTTTATTTTTGGGGGCTCCAAATCACTGCAGATGGTGACTACAGCCATGAAATTAAAAGACACTTACTTCTTGGAAGAAAAGCTATGACCAACCTAGATAGCACATTAAAAAGCAGAGACGTTACTTTGCCAACAAAGTCCATCTAGTCAAAGCTATGGTTTTTCCCTTGGTCATGTATGGATTTGAGAGTTGGACTATAAAGAAAGCTGAGCACCAAAGAATTGATGCTTTTGAACTGTGGTGCTGGAGAAGACTGAGAGTCTCTTGGACTGCAAGGAGATCAAACCAGTCAATTCTAAATGAAATCAACATTGAATACTCATTGAAAGGACTAATGCTGAAGCTGAAACGCCTATCTTTTGGCCACTTGATGCAAAGAACTGACTCACTGGAAAAGACCCTGATGCTGGGAAAGACTGAAGGCAGGAGGAAAAGGGGACAACAGAGGATGAGATGGTTGGATGGCATCACTGACTCAATGGACATGAGTCTGAGTAAGCTCTGGGAGTTGGTGATGAACAGGGAAGCCTGGCGTGCTGCAGTCCACGGAGTCACAAAAAGTCGGACATGACAGTGACTGAACTGAACTGAATAGCCAATCAATAATGTTGTGACAGTTTCAGGTAAACAGTGAAGGGACTCAGTTATATACATACATGTATCCATTCCCCACCCCCCACCCCGACCCACCGCCAACCCTGCTCCCATCCAGGCTGGCACATAACACTGGGCAGAGTTCCATGTGCAATTGATTTTTGTTGGTTATCCATTTTAAATATAGCAGGGTGTACATAACTTCCCGAAGTCCTTAACTATCCCTTCACTCAATCCCCAACCGTAAGTTCATTTTCTAAGTCTGTGAGTCTCTGCTTTGTAAATAAATTCATTTGTATCATTTCTTTTTAGATTCCACATATAAGGGATGTCATATATTCTTCCTTCTCTGACTGACTTCACTCATATAACAGTCTCTAGGTCCACCCATGTTGCTGCAAATGTCCTTACTTCATTCTTTTTAATGGCCGAGTAATATTCCAATGCTTACATATATGTATGTGTGCGTGTGTGTATATAGATATATATATATAGACCACATCTTCTTTATCCAGTCCTCTGTCAATGGACATTTTAAGTTCTTTCCATGTCTTGGCTATTGTAAACAGTGTTGCCTTGAACATTGGGGTGCATGTATCTTTTCAGGCCATGTTTTTCTCTGGATATATGTCCCTGAGTGGGATTGCAGAGTGATATGATAATTCTAGTTTTAGTTTTTAAAGAATCCCCATACTGTTCTCCATGGTGGCTGTACCAACTTACATTTCCACCAATAGCAAGAGGGTTCCCTTTAAAGATAATTCTTTACTGAACTTTATGAAACCTTTAATATATTAATATGCATCATTAATCTCCTAAAAAGGATCTAAGTAGACAGACTTCTCAGAGCACAAGATATTTTTCTCATGCCAGTTATTTTACAACTCAGTGTGCCAATTTGAGAAACATCACAGAAAAGGAAAAATGTTGCCAAGCAGCATTATGAGCCTAGAAAAATTAATAAATTAGTGATATAAATAATCAGCAGGGCTATGTCATTATTCTAGAATGAAGCTAACTGGGAAAAAAGATAAAGCTGAATTGATCAGGGGCTGTTTATAAAGTGCTAAATCAAAAGTGACAAGGACATGAAAATATCGCATTTCAGGCAGCTAGATCCAATACAATGCCTACATACGTGTGCATGTATATATATATACATATATATATATATACACACACACACATCTATATCAATCTCTTTAAATGAAATCTGTATAATTTCAGTATATAAAATAGATGACAGCAGAGCTTTTTGATTGAAGGTAAGATTGGTATTGGAAAGAAATGAATGAATAAAAAGGTTCTCTTTAGCTCTTACCAACATCCTTTTAAGCTCAAAACTGATATTGTTACTCCATAAAACAATAACAGGGCATATGATATTACTAACATATTGACACAGTTTAGTTTCATAAAACACTATTGTGGGACAGGCTTTCTAATGCTATATGGAAAAAGGTGTCTTGAAGTTTTAACATTTGACTTAAAAATTCTGAAAAAGTAAAAGTGAAGTCACTCAGTCCTATCTGACTCTTTGCAACTCTGTAGACTGTAGCCTGTCAGGTTCCTCCATCCATGGCATTTTCCAGGCAAGAATACTGGAGTGAGTTGCCATTTTCAGCATGTAGAAATTCCATTAAGTTTTAGAAATTAAAAAATTGTATTATTCAAGGATGGGCCCAATCACTGAGACTTTCTCACAACACCCCTCTCTTCTCTGTCATGCCACACCATGCTGATCCCCCTCCCTTTTAAGATCCTGTTATGTCCCCAGCCTCATTAGAATGAAGAAGACAGGCAAGAAAAGAAAGGTGGGGCAGGGGATCTTCTGTGTGACACTGATGTGATCTTTTGAAATGCTCAAGTTGTTGCCACTTTCTACTATCTTCCAATACAAAGGTCACATGAGGACAGAAAATCCAGTTGATGGAGAGCAAAGATAACTCAGGATAATACATGGTCCCCATAAGCACAGGCTTAGCAAAAGAAAACAGGCAGGCAAGAGTCTGACTTGGGCCTAGGAATTTTTGGAAAAAAAGTTTCTTGGAGCAAAGGTCTATTTAGAACAGAAACATGAAATGTGTCACAATTAAAACTCCAATAACAATGAAAGATTTGTTAAAAATATAAAGGTTTATTTTTTCCTATTTAATGGTGAAGGTCAAATTTATAGTGGGGTGACTCCCAAAGTCAAATTTTTTAAATGATTCACTTTTTCATTAAGAAATCCCAAAATCTGGAAAAGAAGAAAAATGATCTAACATTCCCACTGTCCTGTCAGAATGTGTATTGACATTTTTGACATATTTCTTTCTAGTCTTCCCAAAAGCCTTCTGAAATTTCTGACAAAATGGGATTAGAGAGCAGCCTGAAGTCTTCTAGTAGTAATGCCCTTCCCCCTCCTAACCAAGCATTCCTCTGTAATAATACATTTCCTCTCTTGAGAGGAACTGCCACCCTTGTAGAACAGGCTAGGGGACCTATACTAAATCATGTTCTCCACATTTTATTTTTAACATTAGTCATCATTATATTTGTACACATTTTTCTTTTTTGAAACAACAAAAACTTACTAGGAGTCTTAAACACTGTATACTTTTAGAGAAATGTCTACAAATAGACATTAAGTCATATGCCTTTATTAAGAATGAGGGCAAAGGATTCAAATGCAATTAATGTGGCAATTAAAGGTCTTTGTCTTTTCAGAGCTTTTCAAATGGATTAATTGGGTCATTCAACTATTAGAGTACAAAAAACTCTCCAAGGCCTAATGTTTTATACAAAAGAAGACAGTGAATTCTAGAAATGCTTTGTTTTTATAATTTGATTCTAACCTAACTTCTGGTTCTTCAAGAATAGTTTAAAACTCTGGTTATCTTCATAAAATGGAATTGAACAGATAAAGGTAAATTAGTTCAAAATAAGACTTGCTATTGACAGGATGAAAATAAATAGCACAGATATCATCCTTATTAAAGACATAAGGATGAGTGTAATATTTTGCTTTCTTATTTCTAAACTCTGAAAATATAAAATTAATAAAAACCCAAAACTGATTACTAAAAGCCACATATATTGGGTTTAAGAGAGTATTAGTGCAACCTAGAAATATTTGAGCAGAATCACCCAGTAATTAGAAACATCAAGGGTTGGCTGCTGGTTTGTGCCACATGCCTACTAAAGACAGGCAAGTAAGCGGGAAGCACATGCTCCAGCCACAAGGGAAAAATGAAACTTCTGATACCAACTAGCATTTAAAAAAAACAATTACACTCTCTAATCTAAAACTAAAATATTTATAGAATTATAGGACATTTGAAGTTAAAAGAGAATTTGCTATAGAAGACTCCCAAAACCTCAGTTTGGTTAATGAAAAGCCAGTACTGTCTTTTTTCTAAAGAAAATAAAGATTCTTTCTAATTAATGTATTTTTAGAGAATTACTAAAACAGAATATATATATGCTGCACTACTGAAAGGGAATAAACTAAATCTGAGCTGATACTGCAAAAAGATCATTCCAAATAAAAAAGGTATGTTAATTTTAAAAATCTTATCTTATTTTCGAATTTTTATTTCCAAAACAGCCTGGCAATTGACCATCCCTTAAAAACATTTAAATGACAACTTGAACTTTAGTTTACAAATGCATTCTTACAATTGTCACATTTATCCCTTATCATCAGCCAAGAAAGAGCCAAAGAATAAAATGATTATTTATATACCTACTACCTCGATTCAACACTGCACCTTTTCTTGACTCATTTACAAGTTACAGATATCCTCCACTGCTTGCCTCAAACTGTAACGCTACAATTGCCAATTAGGTTCATTCTCTTCTGTTATCAATATGACTGCCAGATAAATTTTTTAAATTACTTTTCATGATGTCACTCTTTTAATCAAGGGTCCACAATGGCTTCCTGCTATTTCAGTTCTAAATTTTCTTAAGTCTTCTTCTTACCTCCCCCCTCACTGATCTTCTATTATTTTTTAACAAGGAAAGCCTCTATTTATACAATAATATCTTGAACACAGCCTTCTGCCTGTAATGCTTAGTGCCCTCTTTCCAGCTGACATAAATCCCAAACATCTTTCAAGGCTTAAAATTAAGCCCCATCTCAACTCTAAATAAGCCTTTCTTCTCTAACAACTCCAGGCCATGTTGTTCTTTTGGTTAATGTCCTACTATTCCAGTTAGAACTGAAAACTTTATCACTTAACTCTAACAATTTCATGTGTGTACTAATGGTATTTCCAGACTGAATGGGAACTTCTTGTACACAATTTAGCACAGTGCTCAGCTCAAAAAATTTTCTTATTCACTGGTTAATAAGTAATAATTTCCTACTTATGCAAAGTATTTTTAATCAGAAAAAAATGTACAAAAGTTTATTTCTCCCACTGTATCACTGTCATACCACATTTCCCATGGTGACCAAGCCATAATTTAGCAAACGTCCTAAGAGTTATTGACCCAGGTCAAAAGATAGGCTGGACCCGATCATATGCACAGGCACAGAGGTACGTACCCAGAGGGTGGTGGGCTCTACAGATATCAATCAGGTCAAGATGAGCTGGAGCTGAGGAAGTTTTATGGTGTAGAGAAACCATGAGTAAGAAGAGGAAGCTAGTGGTGGAGAATGGGGAAGGCAAGAGATGTACAGAGACAAGCTATGAGAGACAGAGGGAGACTGTCTCTAAAAGTAATCTTGGCCAGTCAGAATGGCTGCTTTGCAAAAGCCTACAAGCAATAAATGCTGGAGAGGGTGTGGAAAAAGGGAACCCTCTTACACTGTTGGTGGGAATGCAAATTAGTACAGCCACTATGGAGAACAGTGTGGAGATTCCTTAAAAAACTGGAAATAGAACTGCCATACAACCCAGCAATCCCACTGCTGGGCATACACACCGAGGAAACCAGAATTGAAAGAGACACATGTACCCCAAAGTTCATCGCAGCACTGTTTAGAATAGCCAGGACATGGAAGCAGCCTAGATGTCCGTGGGCAGACAAATGGATAAGACAGCTGTAGCACATATACACAATGGGGTATTACTCAGCCACTAAAAAGAATACATTTGAATCAGTAGCTAATGAGGTGGATGAAACTAGAGTCTATTATACAGAGTGAAGTAAGCCAGAAAGAAAAACACCAATACAGTATACTAACACATATATATGGAATTTAGAAAGATGGTAACTATAACCCTGTATGAGAGACAGAAAAAGAGACACAAATGTAGAGAACAGTCTTTTGGACTCTGTGGGAGAGGGCGAGGGTGGGATGATTTGGGAGAATGGCATTGAAACATGTATAATATCATATGTGAAATGAATCGCCAGTCCAGGTTCAATGCATGATACAGGATGCTTGGGGTGGTGCACTGGGATGACCCAGAGGGATGGGATGGGGAGGGAGGTGGGTTCAGGATGGGGAACATGTGTACACCTGTGGCAGATTCACGTTGATGTATTGCAAAATCAATACAATATTGTAAAGTAAGTAAAAAAAATTAATAAAAAATGTAGTCTTGGTTCCTGGCAGCTTTCCAGTACCCACAGCAGTCCCTGAGGTTTTGCTCAATTTCCTATCCTTGGATTTCCATATTCCCTGTTAGATGCTATCTAGCTAGCTCCCTACTCCTGAGCTACCTTGGTTTCTGTTCTTTGGGGGTCAAAAGACCCTAAACACATTATCATACATCATTATGAAACAACTAAGCAAATGACTCCTCAGATCCGCCCCCACCCCACAGACGCTAATAGCCAGTATCTATTCCCATCTATAAAACAAGGGATTTCAAAGTATTTGTGTCTGGCTCCCAATGATATATTCCACGGTGAAAATGTTTCTCTTAATACTTACTACACTTTTCTTGACGTCTTCTTCATGTAAGTTATGTGCTCTACATTATGTACTACATATTTGACTGAATTGTATGATTTTCCTCAAATATATTCAGATTTAGAATATAAATGGGTATCTACAAATATAACTACACAATACTAGTAATGCAGATATTACACACTTTTTGGTGATATTTATCTTATATGCAGAGTACATCATGAGAAACACTGGTCTGAAAGAAGTACCAGCTGGAATCAAGATTGTTGGGTGAAATATCAATAACCTGAGATATGCAGATGATACCACCGTTATGGCAGAAAGTGAAGAGGGACTAAAAAGCCTCTTGATGAAAGTGAAAGAGGAGAGTGAAAAAGTTGGCTTGAAGCTCAACATTCAGAAAACGAAGATCATGGCATCTGGTCCCATCACTTCATGGGAAATAGATGGGGAAACAGTGGTAGACTGTTTCACTACAGATGGTGACTGCAGCCATGAAATTAAAGACGCTTACTCCTTGGAAGAAAAGTTATGACCAACCTAGAGAGCATATTGAAAAGCAGAGACATTATTTTGCCAACAAAGGTCCGTTTAGTCAAGGCTATGGTTTTTTCAGTGGTCACGTATGGATGTGAGAGTTCGACTGTGAAGAAAACTGAGCTCCAAAGAATTGATGCTTTTGAAGTGTGGTGTTGGAGAAGACTCTTGAGAGTCCCTTGGACTGCAAGGAGATCCAACCAGTCCATTCTGAAGGAGATCAACCCTGGGATTTCTTTGGAAGGAATGATGCTAAAGCTGAAACTCCAGTACTCTGGCCACCTCATGCGAAGAGTTAACTCATTGGAAAAGACTCTGATGCTGGGATTGGGGGCAGGAGGAGAAGGGATGACAGAGGATGAGATGGCTGGATGGCATCACTGACTTGATGAACGTGAGTGTGAGTGAATTCCGGGAGTTGGTAATGGACAGGGAGGCCTGGCGTGCTGTGATTCATGGGGTCGCAAAGAGTCGGACACGACTGAGCGACTGAACTGAACTAAATGTCTAATACTCTCGCTAAACCATAAACCCCATGAAAGCAGAGACCACGTCTGTTTTTGTTTACCACATTATGTACCTAATGCTTGTCACAGTGTCTGGCACTATTAACCCCTCAATGAATATTTGCTGAATGGAATACTTACAGGTATGACATTTAATTTAATAAGCAATGGACCAAGGGGAGTTAGTCCTAATATCCACCTTAAACATATACGAAAACAAAAATTTTTATTCTCTTCCTAATTCACCTGCCAAACCTCCAACTTACTTCTCCCCATCATCTTGACCTCAGTAAATAGCAACATTTTCCACAAAGTTGCTCAAGGTGAAAATCTAGAAATAATCTTTAATTCTTGCTTCCCTCACTTTCCACATCCAATCCATTAGTAATATATTCTGAATTTGTCCTCTTTAATCCCCATCATCACTCTAAGAATTATCTCCTACCTTGACTACTACAGTGGCCTAATAGCTCTTTTATTCCTACTCTCTTACAGTAACTTTTTAAAATTCAGCAGTCAGTGTGATCTAAAACAGAAATGAAAGCATACATCTCTTAAGGGTCCACTGGTTTCTATTTGCACATACAATAATAACCACAATCCTTAAGTGGCTTTTTGCACAGCTCAGTACTATCTGCATGAGTGTGCGCTAAATCGCTTCAGCTGTGTCCGACTCTCCTGAGTTCAGTTCAGTTCAGTTGCTGCTCAGTTGTGTCAGACTCTTTGCGACCCCATGGACTGCAGCATGCCAGGCCTTCCTGTCCATCACCAACTCCCGGAGCTTGCTCAGACTTATGTCCATCAAGTTGGTGATGCCATCTAACCATCTCATCTGTCGTCCCCTTCCTCTGCTGCCTTCAATCTTTTCCAGCACCAGGGTCTTTTCCAATGAGTCAGTTTTTCGCATCAGGTGGCCAGTGTATTGGAGTTTCAGCTTCAGCATCAGTCCTTCCAATGAACACTCAGGACTGATTTCCTTTAGGATTGACTGGTTGGATCTCCTTGCTGTCCAAGGGACTCTCAAGAGTCTTCTCCAACACCACAGTTCAAAACATCAATTCTTCAGTGCTCAGCATTCTTTATAGTCCAACTCTCAAATCCATACATGACCAGGGGAAAAACCATAGCTTTGACTAGACGGACCTTTGTCAGCAAAGTAACGTGTCTGCTTTTTAATGTGCTGTCTAGGTTGGTCACAGTTTTTTTTCCAAAGAGCAATCATCTTTTAATTTCATGGCTACAGTCACCATCTACAGTGATTTGGGAACCCCCTAAAATAAAGTCTGTCACTATTTCCATTGTTTCCCCATCTATTTACCATGAATTGATGGCGTCAGATGCCATGATCTTCGTTTTCTGAATGTTGAGTTTTAAGCCAACTATTTCACTCTCTTTCACGTTCAACAAGAGGCTCTTTTGTTCTTATTCACTTTCTGCCATAAGAGTGGTGTTGTCTGTGTATCTAAGATGATTGATATTTTTCCCAGCAATCTTGATTTTAGCTTGTACTTCATCCAGCCTTGGTATTTCACATAATGTACTCTACATATAAGTTAATAAGCAGGGTGATGGTATACAGCCTTGACGTACTCCTTTCCTGATTTGGAACCAGTCTGTTGTTCTGTGTCCAGTTCTAACTGTTGCTTCTTGACCTGCATAGAGATTTCTCAGGAGGCAGGTCAGCTGGTCTGGTATTCCCATCTCTTTCAGAATTTTCCACAGTTTGCTGTGATACACACAGTCAAAGGCTTTGGCATAGTCAATAAAGCAGTAGATGTTTTTCTGGAACTCTCTCACTTTTTCAATGATCCAATGGATGTTGGCAATTTGATCTCTGGTTCTTCTGCCTTTTCTAAAACCAGCTTGAATATCTGGAAGTTCATGGTTCTTGTACTATTGAAGGCTGGCTTGGAGAATTTGAACATTACTTTGCAAGCGTGTGAAATGAGTTCAATTGTGTGGTAGTTTGAACATTCTTTGGCATTGTCTTTCTTTGGGGTTGGAATGAAAACTGACCTTTTCCAGTCTTGCGGCCACTGCTGAGTTTCCCAAATTTGCTGGCATATTGAGTGTAGCACTTTCACAGCATCATCTTTAAGGATTTGAAATAGCTCAACTGGAATTCCGTCTCTAGTTTTTTTGAAGTGATGCTTCCTAAGGCCCACTTGACTTCGCATTTCAGGATGTGGCTCTAGTCCAGTGATCACACCATCGTGGTTATCTGGGTCATGAAGATCTTTCTGTATAGTTCTGTGTATTCTTGCTACCTCTTCTTAATATCTTCTGCTTCTGTTAGGTTCATACCATTTCTGTCCTTTACTGTGCCCATCTTTGCATGAAATGTTCCCTTGGTATCTCTAATTTTCTTGAAGAGATCTCTAGTCTTTCCCATTCTATTGTTTTCTGACTCTCCTGCTGCTGCTGCTAAGTCGCTTCAGTTGTGTCTGACTCTGTGCCACCCCCATAGATGGCAGCCCACCAGCCCTGGCTAATTCACCTGCTCATTGTGTTGCAACCATACTGACCTTCAGTTTCTTCTTGCTTTAGGGCCTATGCACTTTCTGGTCCCTACCCTGATCTTTCCCAAGGACAGCACCTTTGGTCTTCACATTTCAGTTCAGAACTTTACCCTCTCAAATAAGCTTTTCTTGACATCATTATGGAAAGAAACACTCCCTCACTACTCACACAATTCTTTATGCTACCCTCTAGTTTCCTTCACAGCATATGTATCACTACTAGAAATCATTTTATTTATCTGTTTATTGTCTATCACCGACTCAATCAACATGAATCTGAGCAATCTCCAGGAGACAGTGAAAGACAAGGAAGCTCCAGTCCATGGGGGCGCAAAGAGGTGGACATGACTTAGTTACTGAACAACAGTCTATTTCTCCTCTACTAGAAATCTAAGCTGCTTGAAAGCAGTAACCCTGAACCTAAAACAGTGCCTGATATATAGTAAGCATGCAAATTTTTTGGAATAAACTCTTGCAGTATCTATTTTGCTCTTTTTAAAAAAACCCACATTTATAATATATAAAAACCACCTGTTTGACATCATTCTACTTTCTTCAAAAAGTGGCAAAGGATGAAAGGTATGAATAATGAAAGACTGTTTAAATCTAGGACTATAAGACAGGAACTTTTAGTAGCATACCAGAATTATATCTGGTTTCTCACTCCTTTTACAGTGTGGGCCAAGATAGTTTGGTTTGAAAGGAAAGAGAATCTGTTTCTTATTACATTCCTCCAGATAGGCGGTCACTTTTTCTAACTTAAAATTCATTACATTCTTTTTCAGGATCCTAGGCTATTACATAATTTCTTAAATATCAACTTATTGAAACCTAGACCTTAATGTTACATCTTTTTCTCTTTAATACAATTAGAAAATATCTTAGATAGAAACAGAGCTAGTATCAGGTCCCATGACACACAGATTCTCAGACTGTAGCACAGGGTTCCAGCCTATCCTTCAAAAGAAACACTAGAGGTGCTGGGGAGGAGAGCTGGGGGTCAAAGAGACCAGAAGGTACACTGTGGAAGTGTGGAATTACTCCAATGTACAGGGTGTGGCAAACTTCACAAGAGATAATAACTAATAAGTCAGATCATTCCTTCCCTCTCCTTCAACAGGATTGAAATCTCCAAGTTAGAACAAATAAGACTTGTAAAATGCTTTATACCAGAGGAGACAGGATTACCCAACCTTGGATGGGGTAAGGAGATGAGAATGAAGACTGAGCAGGAATACAAGTCAGGCCTTTATTGAAACACAATTTAATATTGTTTTCTTAATTTTTGTCTAGGATTGAGGAATATTTTCCACACTTTATACAAATCCACAGTGGAAGCCTTTGTTAATTATATTACTCAATGTCCTTTATGTAAGGAAGAAGGCAATATATGCCTAAGAATTTAGTACAAGAGACAATTCTCACTTTTACATCAAACTTGGGGTTTTCCTTTTTAGCAATCAATGCAAAATCTGTGTTGTCATGAACGTTTTGAACTGGTAGGGCCTTTAGAAATCTGCTAGCCCAGAATTTCCTAAATTGGGATTGAGGTGCTATGAAGAAAAAAACAGTTCTTTAAGCAAAAAGTTTCTTTCTTTCTTTGCATAACAATTTTACTGAATAAAAGTCATGTTAAATTAATAAAACAAGGAGACCACTAGACTAAGCTGGCGTCAATTCCTTATAGCCTACCTGGTTGCTCAGATGGTTAAGCATCTGTCGACAATGCAGGAGACCCGGGTTCAATCCCTGGGTCGAGAAGATCCCCTGCAGAAGGAAATGGCAATCCACTCCAGTAAAACTGCCTGGAAAATCCCATGGACAGAGGAGCCTGGTAGGCTACATGTAGTCCATGGGGTCGCAAAGAGTCGGACACGACTTCAGTTCACTTCAAGTAAACCAAAACTTAAGCCTATAATGCCCCAAGGCTAAGAGATCAAAATCCTAAGGACAATCAATCAGGAACAGTCACCTAGGCTTTCCCAAATAAGACACCTGCTCAAACTATAGCCAATCAAATATTTCCTTGCTTCATCTCCACCTTTTCTATAAAAGTCCTTCCTGAGCTCCTGTTACTTCCTATTTGACACTGTCCAAATTCAAATCAGTTTTTGCTCATATAAATTTGCAATTTTAATATGACCCCCACTATCTTTTAACAGTAACACATTATCAAATTCATACTTTTGAAGTGTACCATTCAGTTGTTTTTAGTATATTCACAGAATTGTGCTCACTATTTTTCAATTTCAAACATTTTCATTACCCTGAAAAGAAAGCTCATATTCATCAGCAGTCATTTCCCCATTTCTCCATTCTCCCAGTTTCTTAATCACAGGAATCTTTGCAAATTATTGTGAACCTAACCTGTTTGTGAATTTATAAGAGAGGGGTACAGTGTACAGTGTTTCACAAACTTATTTAATAGCTAATATGCATGTATTATCTCAATTATCACGATACAAATCTGAGAATCTTGAATCTTTATATACAATAAATGTAGATATTAAAGCACAAAGAATAAAGCTAACTAAATTTGTTCAAATATTCTAAACTATATTCTACTCTACTATTTCCCACAGAACTGACCAGCTGTGGGATAATAGGCAACTAGTTTTCTAATGAATCAAAACTGGAAGTGCTTTAATTTGATTTCTTTAACTTATAGAGAAAAAAATAGGGCCCAGGAAAGTAAGCTGATTTAGCCCCAAATATACAGCATTCTTTCTTTCTCCTTTGATTTGCCTAATTGACAGCTTTGTTAGAACTCAATTATAATTAACTATATAACCCCAGGCTCCTGACAATTCTCTCCCTTCTTTAAATACTCTTGGCTTAAACAAAATCCTTTAACTCTTGTAAGCTACCTTGAAACCTGTTGAGGCTGATTTTCCTCTTTCCAGGTGTGTCTCCCTGTGAGCAATGCACTTCTCCTACACTTTCGCATGTATAAATTCCAGCCATCTTTTAATATCTAGTGAAGCTGGGGCATCACTCAATTATCTTCCCAACCTGGGTGGACATCATCATCTCTCTCTGTGTGCACTCACAGCCCTCACTGCTTCATGTGGATACTTCAGCCTGGAATTGGAGTCGCTCCTGTCTTGTGGCACCCCACCCCCTAGCTAAAGCTGGTGGAGGGCAGTTGGCAACAACTACTAAAACCCAGCACGTGGGAGACATTCAGTAAGCACTGAACAGCTTCCTATCCACTCGTGGTCTAATTCCTCCACAGCAAGAACAAAACTCTCCTCAAGTCAGCCCCCACAGAGAGAGTTCCCTGATTTCTAATCTCTCTCCTGCCAGAGCCCAGCGCTGTCTTGGACACACTGCATACCCACAGGGAAGAGCAGCAGAATCGGATTTAGGAGACTTGGACCTAGTCTCCGCCTGAGACTTCAGAAGTCAGTCAGGCTGTAGAGCACATAAGTGCTCGCTGCCCGAAGTCGGCCTTTCTGGAACCGAGGGTCAAGTAACAAGCAACAGTAACTGGCCAGGGTGGAGGTAAGGCGGCGGCCCCTCCAAAATCCCGTCCCACCCTCGCGACGGTCCTGGGCGAAGGCATTTCGCGCTCTTCGGACAGAGACGCGAGCCGGATGAGAGGATACGGGCTGAGCTGAGGGCTCCTGCCCGGTGGGTGACAGAGAAAGGCCTCGAACCCAGGTCACGGCTCCCAGTTCAGGGGATCTGGGCGGAAAGAGGGAGGGTGGAGAGGGGTCCTCCTCGTCCCGCCTCAGTCCCTCCTGCCGCCTGCTGGGACCTCCCGACCCTGGGTCACCAGACTTGGACTGGGTCTGGGGGTCGCCGGCACCCCCGCCTGCTCCGCGCCATCTTGGAGCGCTGAGGCGACCGCTCTGGACCTCCCCGAACCGCTGCTCCAGAAGTTACTCACCCGCACTGCCCGGTGCCAGGCCCCCTGCCACCTCCGCGACCCCAGCCACCGTCAGGAGAAGCAGCAGCGCGCCTCGCGGAGAGGCCCGGACGGTCGCCATGTCCAGGCCTGGGGGCTCCAGGGCAGCTTGATGCTCGGACCCAGCCTGCCCGCCGCGGCAACTCGCGGAGACCCCGCCCCGGTGGCCCGGACCCTTGGTGATTGGCTGAGGCACGAAACCCCGCCCCTCGGCCGCAAGGATTTTCCAAAACCTGCTGGGGGCGGGAACCTGCCCGAGACCCCGCTCTTTGTTAAGGCCCAGCTAGCTGTCTGTCCGCTTCTGCTGCGGAATCTGGCAGCCGGCGTTCTGCTAGAGGCGAGTCAGAGGATGTCAGGGTTGGGAGGGTCCTAAGGACGCCTCGATCTCCCGAGGTTTGCAGATGCGGTCACTGAGGCACAGCGGAGAGACCATCAGCCCAAGGTCACACCGCAAGTTCTCCTGAGAACTGGGGCACAGGCCAAGGCTGAACCAAAGGGACTTGTCCCTTTCACGTACTTCGATGATCTTAATATCCTTTCTGCCGGACACTACCTCACCCCCAAGAGGGTGTGTCATCCGGGACAACTCCACCTCCCCTGAAATCGGAGAGGCTCTGCCTCTGACAATCTCCTGACAAGAGCCCGAGGCAAGAATTCGCCACCAAACCTCTTTGGCACGTGTAGCCTTACTGTGTCTTTGATGTTCTAAGGACACCTGACGTTGCCATCAGGAGAATATGGAGAGGAGAATGCTTGTGTATCTAAATATGGAGAGCTTTGAAGGCTAGGCTGGGTTTAGACTTTAAGAGACAATTTGGAGGTGGGTCTGCTTATTATCAAAGCGTTCTCCAACCCCCACCCCGTTCCTGTGTCCCTCCATCTCTCCCTCTCCTTTCCTTTTGTCGATTATGTAATACATTTTCCCCTTTCCTCTTCCTTAAAAAAACGAAAAGCAAACATAACCACAGTTACATTTTTAAATATGGAATATCATTAAATATCCAGTGTTTACATTTTCCTTATTGTCTCATAATTTCCTTTTACAGTTTTCAAATTCCAACCAAAGTCCATGTATAGAAGTTAATTTGTATGTCTTTTAGGTCTCTATCTATTCTCTCCTTTAGGAAAATGTGAATAAGTTACAATAATCTTTCTAAAATGTTTGCTCTGGCAACAACCCTCTTGCTTCTATGAGAGACCACCTTTTACTTACAAGATGGAATGATGTACAGTTATTCAACATGATATCAGAGGCTCTCAGCATTTAGACCCAATCACCTTTACCAGTTTCATCTCACTTTACATCCCACTTCTCCCTAGGAGAGAAGGGTCAAAAAACCTAGAGTTGCGCTGATATGGTAGCCGCTAGCCATATGTAGCTGTTGAGTACTTGAAACCTAGCAATTCCAAACCGAAATATGCTGGAACTGGGTTTGGAAGACTTAGTATGAAAACAAGAACCTTGCTTATTTAACTTATATGCAGAGTACATCATGCGAAATGCTGGACTGTACAAAGCACAAGCTGGAATCAAGAGCGCAGGGAGAAATATCAATAACCTCAGATATGCAGATGACACCACCCTTATGGCAGAAAGTGAAGAGGAACTAAAGAGCCTCTTGATGAAAGTGAAAAAGAAGACTGAAAAAGCTGACCTAAAACTCAACATTCAAAAACAAAGGTCATGGCATCTGGTCCCATCACTTCACGGCAAATAGATGGAGAAACAATGGAAACAGTGACAGACTATTTTCTTGGGTTCCAAAATCACTGCAGACAGTGACTGTAGCAATGAAATTAAAAGATGCTTGCTCCTTGGAAGAAAAGCTATGACAAACCTAGCATATTAAAAAGCAGAGACATTCCTTTACCGACAAAGGTCCATCTAGTCAAAGCTATGGTTTTTCCAGTAGTCACGTATGGATATGAGAGTTGGACCATAAAGAAAGCTGAGCACCGAAGAATTGATGCTTTTGAGCTGTGGTGTGGAAGAAGACTCTTGACAGTCCCTTGGACTGCAAGAAGTTCAAACCAGTCAATCCTAAAGGTAATCAGTCCTGAATATTCATTGGAAGGACTGATGCTGAGGCTGAAACTCCAACACTTTGGCCACCTGATGCGAAGAACTGACTCACTGGAAAAGACCCTGATGCTGGAAAAGATTGAAAGCAGGAGGAGAAGGGGATGACAGGAGATGAGATGGTTGGATGGCATCACCGACTCGATGGACATGAGTTTGAGCAAGCTCTGGGAGTTGGTGATAGACAGGGAAGCCTGGCATGCTGCAGTCCATGGGGTTGCAGAGTCGGACATGACTGAGAGACTGAACTGAAAATGTTATTAAAAGTAATTTCACCTTTTTTTTTAATCTTGTTTTTGTTTTAAAATGACTTTATTTTTTAGAGTGGTTTTAGGCTCACAGAAGAACTAAGCACATTACAGAGATTTCTCATATACCCCCTGCTTCAACATACAGTATACTCACAGACCCCTCCACTATCAACATCCCACACCTCAGTGGTGCATTTGTTACAACTGATGAGGCTGCACTGACACATCATTATCACCCGAAGTCCCCAGTTTACCTTAGAGTTCATTCTTGGCTTTACACATTCTGTGGATTTTGGCAAATGTATAATGACATATAGCCACCATTATTCTTTTTACTTTTTTAATGTGACTATTAGAAAACTTAAAATTATGTATATGGTTCACTTTGGGGTTCATATAGTTCTATTGTACAGTGCAGGTGTAATTACTTTTCATTCTAAACAAAGGTTAATGCTCAGAGATCATCTTTAAAGTGCCACTTTTAAAAAATGTTACTCATCAATGATTTTTTCCTGAGCTCAAAACATGTTTCTATGTTTCAGATAAATAAAACCCATCTAATCTTTTGATTCATCTTTGTGTATTATTTCCCCATCATTTTACTTTTGTTTCTTTATAAAGTATTTCAAGTAAGCTTCCTGGGGAAATCATATAGTTGGTTGCTTTTTAAAAAAATTTTAATATGATAATATTTGCCTTTTAATGCGAGTGTTTGGATTTGATGTAATTATTGATATACGGTTGAGTTTAAATCTGTCTTGCAATTTGTTTTCTATTTACTCCAGTTGTTCTTTTTTCCTTTTTCCTACTTTTCCTACCTTCTCTCAGAATAATAAAGCATTTGGAGTGTTGTTTCTATTATTTCATTATATCTCTTCTATTGGCTTATCAGCTCTACTTCTTTGTTTTATTTTTCAGTAGGTGCACTAGAGTTTAGTATACAGTTTAACTTATTACAGTTCACCTTCAAATAATAATTATCACTTCATGTCAAATGTAAGACGTGATACCAGCATACTTCCGTTTTCTCCTCTCATCTTTTGTGCTACGTTATCATACATTTTGCTTCCACGCACTGTTATTATTTTGCTTTAAATTGTCAGTTATTTAAGAGATTATAAAATGAGAAACTGTGTTTTATATTTACCCATATGTCAAGCATTTCTGATGCTCTTCATTCCTTTATGTAACTCCAGATTTCTCTTTGGTATCTAAAGGAAGATAAATATTTTGATTAAGAACATGGCAGGTTTTGCTGATTTTAATTAACTAGGATCGCACTGAGTCAGACACAACTGAAGTGACTTAGCAGCAGCAGCAGCAGCAGGACCCCATAATTGGTTTTGGGAGTTTATGCATACTATTAATACATTCCTAAAGTTAATTTTTAATGGAAATGATTTTTCTCGGTTTATTTAAACACATTTTCTTACCAGTCAGAGTCAGTCCCTCCACTCTCATCAGTCCCCAGCAACTTGACTCACTGGGATGGGGAAGGAGGTAAGCCCCTGGAAAAGGGAGGCTGTAGTGGGCTGGGACACAGAACCCCAGAGAGGCTTGAGATAAGAGGGGATCTGAGCCTTGTCTCCCATGGAGCTCAGAGAAGTGACACACCTCATAAAGTTCCCCTGCCCTTTGGCTGCAAATGTGTCCTATTCCTCGCTCCCCATCGAGAATGACACAGAAGAGGAGCTAAGTGTTTTCTGTCTCTGGCTCAGATGGTAAAAAATCTGCCCAGCAATGCAGGAGACTCGCGTTCGATACCTGGGTCAGGAAAATCCCCTGGAGGAGAGAACGGCAACCAGTATTCTTGCCTGGAGAATTCCATGGACAGAGGAGCCTGGCGGGCTACAGTCCATAGGGTTGCAAAGAGTTGGACACGACTGAGTGACTAACACAGGAGCTGAGAGAGCTGAGAGCCCAAAGAGGCCTCCAGATCAGAACAAGGAGGCTGTAACTGGTATCTGTATGTTCTATACAACTGGATGCCAGATGAGAATGCAGGTATCAATGGGGATTGATTATGACAACTGAGGACCAGATGTCCTGCCTTCTTCCCCAGTCCCAGCTGGTGGGTTTGACTCTATATTTTCCCTCTCAAAACTATGGAGGGGGTTGGGGAGAGGCCTTGACTCAGCTGAGATTCTACTGAATTGACTGAGATTAAGTTTCAGTCATTCAGCAGGAAGGGGACTTGCAGAGACAAGTAGCTGTTGATCAAAGATTTGTGCAGCCCTGCTACAAACTGTCACTTAGAAGCAACTGCCCAGCCAGAGCAAACATTTTCTGAGTGCTATCATGTTCTCTGTTCAGTTTACTGCCTGTGACTATAAGCTTGGAAAACAAAGGATCCCATGCCTTGGAGCAGAATCGGTATTTGACAGTCCATTGCCCCTATATTGAGATCTCACAGGACAGAGAGAAGCCCTAATGCCAAGTCATTCAATAAGAACATATTATAAAACTTAACATTGTGACCTCAGTCTGTGATGCTGGTATACTATCTTGCCAGTGTCCAGTAAGCCCTCTAAACATATGAGCCTGTGAGTATGAAATTGTCCCCATTCTCTACTTTCCTTGCCCGCTTACTTCAGCAATTTTCAAACTTAAAAAATATTATTTTTATTTTTAGCAATGGAACCCTTTTCCCAACAAACTCTTACAGAGTCCTACCATATAAAATAGAATTTAAAGCTACATTTCAGTGCTACATTTATTTTCTCAGTTCAAATATATAATTAATAATAATTAATTGGTTCAAAGACAATAAATTAGAATTCAGATAATAAATAAAATTTTGATGAACACAAAAACTTGAAATTGGGAATATGTATGATAACTGTGGGCTTCCCTGGTAGCTCAACTGGTAAAGAATCTGCCTGCCATGCAGGAGACTCTGGTTCAATTCCTGGGTCAGGAAGATTCCTTGGAGAAGGAATAGGCCACCCATTCCAGTATTCTTTGGCTTCCCTGGTGGCTCAAATTGTAAAGAATCCGCCTGCGATGTGGGATGCCTGGGTTCAATCCCTGGGTTGCGAAGATCCTCTGGAGGAGGGCATGGCAACCCACTCCAGTATTCTTGCCTGGAGAATCCCCTGTAGACAGAGGAGTCTGGCAGGCTGTATTATAGTCCATGGGGTCCCAAAGAGTTGGACAGGAATGAATGACTAAGCACAGCACAGCATAATAATTGTAGTCACACCAGTTTGGCTTCCATTTCTGTACTTTGTTTTGGTTGCCTGTTGTAGAGAAAATCCTGCTTCATACAGATGAGTAGTTTGTAAAGGGTCTTGGTTTTTAATTAGCCCACCTTGCATTCTCTGACTACTCTTTGTTCAAATTAACATGGTACCTTGAAAAAGAGAATACTAAGAGATTTTTATTTCAATACTGACTCAGGAACACTTATGTCGATACCAAAATCTGCACATGGATATTTGTAGAAGCTTTGTTCATAACTGCTAAAACTTGGAAGCAACCAAGATGTCTTTTAGTAGATAAGTGGTTAAATTAACTGTAATACCTCCATACAATGGAAGATTGTTGAGCAATAAAAAGAAATGAACTAGTCAAACCACAAAAAGTGTTGTATGGAAGGAGAAAAGTTAGCACCCACCTTGACAAGGATGGAAGAGGCCCTTGGGCCTGACAACACACAGACGGTTAAGATGTTGAGACCTATTTTGTGGCATCTAACCACTATTTTTAAAAGGGGACGGTGGCAGCAGAGGATGAGATGGTTAGACAGCATCACCAACTCAATGGGCATGAGTCTGAGCAAACTCTGGGAGACAGTGAAGGACAGTGAAGCTTGGCATGCTGCAGTCCATGGGGTCGCAAAGTCAGGCACAACTTAGCAACTGAATAGAACAGAATAATAATCATGATGTTAGAAATTAAAAAAAAAAAAGAAAACCAATACCAACAGCAAAAAAACCACCCACAAAAAACAGAGATGAAACAAAAGGCATATTTCTGAGTGAAAGAAGCCAATCTGAAAAGGATAATACCTTCAGATTCTAACTCCCTTCTGGAAAAGGCAAAATTATGGAGACAATAAAAGATTAGGGATTGCCAGAGGCTAAAGGGGGAGACCGGAGAAGGCAATGGCACCCCACTCCAGTACTCTTGCATGGAAAATCCCATGGATGGTGGAGCCTGATGGGCTGCAGTCCATGGGGTCGCTAAGAGTCGGATGACTGAGCAACTTCACTTTCACTTTTCACTTTCAGGCATTGGAGAAGGAAATGGCAACCCACTCCAGTGTTCTTGCCTGGAGACTCCCAGGGACGGGGAAGCCTGGTGGGCTGCCATCAATGGGGTCGAACAGAGTCGGAGACAACTGAAGCGACTTAGCAGCAGCAAAGGGGAGGGAGGGGTGTAGAGGCAGAGCACAGAGGATTTTCAGGTCAGTTAAAGTGTTCTGTTTACAACTATAATGCTGGATACATGTTATTATACATTTGCCCAAACCTACACACCAGGAGTGAACTCTAAACCATGAACTCTGGGTGACGATGTGTCAATATAGATTCACTGATTGTAACAAAGATACCATTCTGCTGGTGGACGTTGACAGTAGGAGAGGATGTGGGCAGAGGGGGACCTGGCATATGGGAACTCTCGGTACTTCTTGCCCAGTTTTGCTGTGAACTTAAAATTGCTCTAAAAAACAAACTGTACTGATTTTTAAAATGCCAGTTCGACATTAAAAGTAAAAAAATATTGATTCACTAATAAAGTTTGGATAATTGCTCAAATTTCTTATCATAAATGTAGTCAGAGAAGTAACACTCTCAAAGGTGTGGTTAACTCCAATACTCTATATAATGTGACATTATTACCGTGTGACCACTTACATGTTCCTTTGTCATTGTGCAATTGGCTGTGACACTATGATGAGAACATGCACCAGCAGATGATTCTGAGCTTTGCCCAACGCTTAACTGGAAACAGTGCACATTTGTATTCCTTGGTACTATTATATGTAAGCAGTTGGGCGTAGGCTTGGATTTGAGAAATGATCAGTGCAGATTTACACTTTTTCTAATCAAGGACACATTCAAAGAAGATAAAAGAAATATGCAGAGATGGTAGGAAAAGATTTATTCTGAGGTCTATGAAAAGCAATCAACTCAACAACACACATACTATTGTGATAGTGGTTTCTTGTGTGTCAAAAATCAAAATGCAAGTTTGTGTGTGTCCATGGTCTTACTTAAAAGTTATTTAGTTATTTAGTTTATACATTAAAGAAGCTCAAATCAAATATTTGTAGAGCCCATTTAGGAGTAGACTATATTATTCAAGAGTTTTTGTACAAGAGTTTTGCATGTTGGAACATGTCTGTTTTAATTCTGATACCCTCTTTCTCTTCCAAAATAATGAATCACGCTCTCTTCCACAGCTGGAATAAATATGTCATTCTGTTGTCTTTTTTTTTGCTTTGTATAATCATGATGGTGTTTACGTTTAATTCTAATTCATCCTTTTTCTGGCAGCATGTGGTGTGATGTATGGATCAAAGGCAAACCTTCATTCAGTTGAACATCGCTGTTGTCCCACTGTTTATTAAAACTGGTTCCTCTTCATGCTATTAATTTTGACCTGATGAGTATATGTATTAAATTCTTGTAGTTGGAATTAATTTTCTGGTATCTCGTAACCATTGATTTTACACACACAAAAAATCAACACTTAAAAAGTCAATGGTCTGTTGTACAGTAATTGTTACATTTTAGTAAATTCATATCTGGCAGGAAGACTCCAACATTATTACCTTCAAAAGATACTTGTTCAGTTATACTTTACAAGCTCAGTAGAGTCTTCTGGGGAATTAAAAATACTAAACAACTTTGTTTCTAAGCCCAGTTTTCCTATTGGCCTTACCACAGACACAGTGAAATTTGAATTGTAGTAGGGTAGAGACCAAGAGAAGGCAATGGCAACCCACTCCGGTACTGCTGCCTGGAAGGTCCCATGGGCGGGGGAGCCTGGTGGGCTGCAGTCCGTGGGGTCACTAAGAGTCGGACACAACTGAGCGACTTCACTTTCACTTTTCACTTTCATGCACTGGAGAAGGAAATGGCAACTCACTCCAGTGTTCTTACCTGGAGAATCCCAGGAAGGTGAAGCCTGGTGGGCTGCAGTCCATGGGGTCGCACAGGGTCGGACATGACTGAAGCCACTTAGAAGCAACAGCAGCAGAGATCAGGAATGCGAATATTAAAGAAGTTCTTCCATTTGTTACAATTTGAGAGGTTCCACCTTAAAAAATTAAGGTTATTGTCTTATATTTATACTCTCAAGCCCCTGGTCCATCACTCTGCCTTCCTTTATACTCCCAAAACACACCATTTTTTCCCTGACACAGTCTGTCATGTCTAGAATTATGTTTGTTCTCAATTATTTGGTACTTTTACTAGTGTAAATAAGATATTATTTCTGTTTTTATTTTTTCTGTATATTGATGGAATGTAGGAATACAATTGACATTTGAGAAGTTATTTCTATATCCTTAACTTTCCTGAACACTTAGTACGGGTATTTTTCTACTTAATACTTAGAAATACAATCATTATGTTTTCTGTAGAAATTGACATCTGTTTCTTCCTCTGCTATGTTAACGCCTCTTATTTTGTACTTGACAACATTCTTATATCTATCTGCACTTGACTGCACTTTAGTGCTATTTGAAATGGGAATGGCTGGTTTCTGGTCTAGCATGGAAGAAGCTTGGGAGATGCCATACTGTACTAACAAGCAAAAATCTGAACAGACTTATTGATAGACCAACAATTCTTAGACCTGTAAGAGAAGTGAGGTCACAGGGCAAACTGCTACCCCCAGATTGGAGAGAGCAGCTTGGGTTGCTGATGCTGGAGGACTTGGTTCCTGCAGGAGTTGCTTCCTTGCCTTTCTCCTTGTCCCTAGTCCCTAGTCCCAAGTCTTGCAGGGCCTACTACTCAGAGGTGCAGCGTCACCTAGGAACTTGGCAGAGATCCAGAATCTCCAGCCTCACCGCCAACTCAATGAATCTGAATCGGTATTTTCACCAACCTTCCCAGGTGACTCAGGAACCTTTTCAGGTTTCACAAGTACTGACCTCAGGAGCTTGCAGAAATGTCCACCAGGTGGCAGGTTTGCAGCAGGCACAGGTATCCAGAGACACCACCGGCCAACCAAGTTCATTGGCATAAAGCAGCTATGATGTGATGTCACCGTGGTTACGCACAAAGTCAACAATTTCTAGCCAGCACTTGAAATTCAAAGCTCTTTCCTTCTAGGTTCTTAGATAGAAGTTTCCGTTGCCTATGAAACAAAGGCATGATGGTGAGTTTACTTTTTAGTTTTAGTCACATGGTCCACAATGTGAACCTTGGGAGACTCCCTTCTGTTTGTTGGGTTCTCACTTCTCTACCAGGACAATGGGGAGTTTGGAGACCATGTGTTCTAGAGTCTGAAAATCTATGACAGTCACTCAGTTAGGTGTTTCTGACTCACCAGGTTCCTCACAGCAGCCTTCACATCTTTGTTCCCCAGACTGTAGATGATGGGGTTGAGCGTGGGGGTCACCACCCCCATAGAAGAGGGAGGTGAGCTTGTCTGCAAGGTCCTATTTTTCTGCCCCCAGGGGGGGTCCTTGGATTTGGGCTTCCCATACATGAAGAGGATGGTCCTGTAGAAGATGACCACAACTGTGAGGTGGGCAGAGCAGGTGGAGACCTTCTTCTTCCCTACTGCTGAAGGGATCCTCAGGACAGTAGCAGTGATGAACACATGGCAGAAAAAGATGAACAGAACTGAGATGCCCATGAAAATAACAGTTGTTATCCCCATGCTGATCACACTGATGGAGATGTTAGCACAGGCCGTGGCACTTCAGGACAGCCAGGGTCTCACAGGTGAAATGGTTGGCGACGTTGTCCCCACGGAAGGGCAGCCTCACAGCCTGGGTTGTCTGAACTACAGAGTTGCTGATACCAGCTGCCCAGGAGCCAACAGCCATGGGCATGCAGGCAGCTTTGCTCATGATGACAGAGTACCTTAGGGAGTTGCAGATGGCTACATAGTGGTAAAGTGCCATCATGCTCAGGAGCACATACTCTGTTCCCGCCATGGTGAAAGAGCGGAACATCTGCACGGTACAGGCTGAGAAAGAGATGGTTTTCCTGGGGGTCAGGAAGCTGTCAAGGATGAGGGGACTGAGGAAGATGTGTAGCAGATGTCCAAGAAGGAGAGGTTCCCCAGGAAGAAGTACATGGGCGTGTGCAGGCGGGAGTCAAGGATAGTCACCAGGATGAGGACCCCATGGCCCAGCAGGAGCACCAGGTACATGAGCAGGATGAGCACAAAGAGCTTTCTCCAGCTTTGGGTGGGCTGACAGGCCCAGGCAAATGAACTCCACCAGAGGGGAGGTCTGAGTGGACCTGTCCACAGCGCCTCTGCTCTGTCACCTGCAGGAATTCAGAAGCTCAACCTCAGCACTCTCTGACTGAAGTGCCGGCTTGCTAGTGAGGAATGCCCTCTCTGCTGAGCAAGAGGAAAACAACTTTAACAATGATGGTTTCTCTGCGGTTTTCAGTAAGATTCTGGGGACTAGAAAAGAATCTAGTTTGTCATCTTAAGCCACCCTCGGTGCAAGAGACATCTGAGATGCCCCAGTGGTGATTTAATTCACCTGATCAGACATACTCATTTCTACTGAAATATCCTAGATGGTGGACTTCTCTTGCTAAATCTTGGTCAGAGAGGTAGCATTGAAACATAAATTGTTGTTCAGTTGCCCAGTGGAGTCTAACTCTTTGCGACCCCATGGACTGCAGCATGCTAGGCCTCCCTATCCCTCACTATCTCCTGAAGTTTGCCCAAGTTCATGTTCATTGCACTGGTGATGCCATCCAGCCATCTTATGCTCTGATACCTTCTTCTCCTTCTGCCCTCCATCATTCCCAGAATCAAGGACTTTTGCAATGAGTCATCTGTTCACATTAGGAGACGAAAATACTGGAGCTTCAGTTTCAGCATCAGTCCTTCAATGAGTATTCAGGGTTGATTTCCCTAAAAGATTGACTGGCTTGATCTCCTTGCTGTCAAGGGACTCTCAAGAGTCTTCTCCAGGACCACAGTTCAAAGGGGCATCAATTCTTTGGTGCTCTACAACCTCTCACAACCATATCGACCACCATGAAGACCATAACCTTGAATATATGGACCTTTGTTGTTAGAGTAATGTCTCTGCTTTTCAACACACTGTCTAGGTTTGGCAAAGCTTTCCTGCCAAGAAGCAATCGTCTTCTGACTTCATGGCTGCAGTCATCATTTGAAGTGATTTTAAAGCTCAAGAAGAGGAAATCTTTCACTACTTCCACCTCTTCACCTTCTATTTGCTATGAAGTAATGGGGCCGGATGCCATGATCTTAGTTTTTTTCAATATTAATTTTAAGCTAGCTTTTTCACTCTCCTCGTTCACTCTCATCAAGAGGTTCTTTAGTTCCTCTTTGCTTTCTGCCATTAAGGTGGTATCATCCACATATCTGAGGTTGTTGATGTTTCTCCCACCTATCTTGATTCTAGCTTTTATCTCATCCAGGTTGGAATTTCTCATGATATGCTCAGCATATAGGTTAAATAAACAGGGTGACAACATACAGCCTTGTCATACCCCTTTTTCAATCCTGAACCAATCCAATCAGTTGTTCCATACAGGGTTCTAACTGTTGCTTCTTGACCCACATACAGGTTTCTCAAGAGACAAGTGAGATGGTCTGTATTTCCATCTCTTTAAGAGCTTTCCACAGTTTGCTTCCACATGTACATTACCACATGTCAAATAGACAGCCAGTGGGAATCTGCTGTATGATGCAGGGAGCTGAATCTGGTGCTCTGTGACAACCTAGAGGGGTAGGATGGGGTGGCAGGTGGGAGTTGGAAGGGAGTTTCAAGACAGAGGGGATATATGTATACCTATGGCTGATTCATGTTCATGTATGGCAGAAACCAACACAACATTGTAAAGCAATTATTCTCCAGTTAAAAAAAAATCCTCATCAGAAAAGTGAGACCAGGTTCACGTCATGCTTTTCTCCCTTGGTGTCCAGGGCTGGTGAAATGATCAGCCCTGAAGCCACAGCTCTTGGCAGGCTTTCTTTGCTTTGTGGTATCCTCATAGAAACATCTTTTGACCTTCCCCTTTCCTTCTGTAATAGACAACCAGGCCCCAGGCCATCCTTTCATCTGTCCCTTCACCCCATCCTGTTTTCCTGTCTCCATTCATCAGCCAACATGACTCACTCACACATGACTCTGAAACCCCACAGCCTTTCAAGAATGATACACTGCCTCTAAAAGAGACAACAGTTCCAGGGAGAGGGTACTGATGGGTCACTGTGAAAGAGCAGACTGGACAGGAAGGTCACCTGGGGAAGGTAAGGAGGGTGAAGGATGGACTTGGGCAGCTGTGTTGTGCAGTATGGTTACATTCTAAGGTGTTAATCATCCCCCTGGCTGCAGTGCCATCCCGGCCAGTTTGAACTGATCTGGGAAGCCAGGCTGCATTTAACAGCCACAATCTCAGCCTCTGGAGAGCCCCAGTTCCCTAACTGATATCTCATTCCATTGCCACTGAAGTCAGGCTAATGCCTCATCCCTGACTCTGAAGACCTCAACCTTAGAAAAGGAAATTCCAAACATCTAGTCTCACTGAATTTTTCTTTGTACATCCAAGCTACATCCAATAATCCAACAAGATTATTAAGCAATATTCCTGTCCACCAATGAAGATCTCATTACCTTTTTAGTAAGCCCATTCTAGCTTTATAAATCTTGTATTATCTGAAAATTTTATCTCTTGGGTCAAATCTCTTAATATCTTCCTAGTTCTAATTCTAGTTCTGCTGTCTGGCATGTCACCCCTTTCTGCCCCATAATACCTCATCAGAGATCTAAAGATAAAGATGATTCTCTTAATTCTCCTCTTTTCCTGGGTCAGGAAATCCACCCTGTGCCAGGCAAATCCAAATATCTATGATAGAATCCAGGCATCAAGTCTTGTTAAAGCTCCCCAGATGGCTTCAACGTTCGGCCAAAGTTGAGAACACTATCCTAACTTTGTATCCCAGGTATTCCAGTCTGCCCTTGCTGCTGCTGCTGCTGCTGCTAAGTTGCTTCAGTTGTATCCGACTCTGTGCGACCCCATAGAGGGCAGTCCACCAGGCTCCTCCATCCATGGGATTTTCCATGCAAGAGTACTGGAGTAGGGTGCCATTGCCTTCTCTCATTCTGCCCTTAGGAGTTTTTTAAAAACAACAGACAGCAACAGACAAACAGATCAAAGTCTTTAGAGACTTCCGTGATTTCTTCCTGGACATTTGCTTGATCAAAAGACTTTCCTGGAATAAGCAATATCCAGTGACAAGTTTTGAAGACAAGCCATCTTCACCTTCCTTGGGCTTTTCTGAGGCCCTATTACTAGTCACATTATAGCCTCTGCCCCTAAATGCAAAGGTCAGAATGACTTAAATGACCTAAATGACTGACTGCCTGTCTCCCCTGACCTCTTCCCCACACAGGTGAGGTCTGCAGGAACTCTGTCAGGGGCCCCATACCTCTGAGGTCAGAGTCCCTCTCTGACCCAGGGTCTGGATGTTATGAATCCCCCTGAACAGCTCCTCTTCCACTGGAGGAAGGAAGACATATGGCTTATTCATGAGTGGAATCACGGTTCCAACCTCCTCCTTCCTGTCATAAGAATAAAGATGAGGAATGTTTCCCTTTGGCATCACTTAAGCCCAATAAATTTGATTTGAAAGTAATTCATGTTTGAAAAGATTTTCCAAAATACTTTCTTCAGTTCAGTTCAGTTCAGTTCAGTCTCTCAGTCATGTCTGACTCTTTGTGACCCCATGGACTGCAGCACGCCAGGCCTCCCTGTCTGTCACCAACTCCTGAAGTTTACTCAGATTCATGTCCAACCATCTCATCCTCTGTGATCCCCTTCTCCTCCCACTTTCAGTCTTTCCCAGCATCAGGGTGTTTTCAAATGAGTCAGTTTTTCGCATCAGGTGGCCAAAGTACTGAAGTTTCAGCTTCAACATCAGTCCTTCCAATGAATATTCAGGACTGATTTCCTTTAGGATGGACTGATTTGATCTCCTTGCACTCCAAGGGACTTACAGGAGTCTTCTCCAACACCACAGTTCAAAAGCATCAGTTCTTTGGTGCTCAGCTTTCTTTATAGTCCAACTCTCACATCCATACATGACTACTGGAAAAACCATAGCTTTGACTAGACGGACCTTTGTTGGTAATGTCTCTGATTTTTAATATGCTGTCTAGGTTGGTCATAACTTTTCTTCCAAGGAGTAAACGTCTTTTAAATAGATGCACAAAAATAGTCATAGAAACAGTTATGGAGTGGGAAGCTACCTGCTTATTCAGGGCTTCCTAAAACACACCATACTGGCCATCCTTCAATTCTGGCTTTCATTATTCTGACAGACAACTGTAGACCCAGATGTGGCAGGGTCCTAAGGGTCTAAATAGACCAACCTCCCCATCCCACTCTCCAAAGAATGCAGGTCCACTACTTCTTTGATTATAGTGCTCTGGCCTCCAGCTGGAATACTTGAGTGAAGCAGGCTCTCTGCTTGCTGAGGTTTATTTCATTTTAAAGTAGTTCCCATAGACAGACAGTTCTGCCTCCCTACAAATTCCATCTGGATCTACCTTTTGCAGCCTTCAAACAAAGTTGGTTCTTTCCCTCTGCCCTCCAAATATTTAGAAATTAGTTGGTTTAGGCAATAAGATGATATAGAATCAACCTTGTTACTCTTACAGCATTCAAAAACATGTCATATAGTTTATAGAAATTGTCCACAGTTCCTGAATAATTGTGAGATATCTTTCTGGCTATTATGTCCCACCAGGATGGATTGCGCTGCATCCAGCACTTGCCATACCACTGAAATCATCTCTTTCCCCCATTTTGAGACCTATTCCACTGAACAATCAAATCTATTCTTAGGGTTTCCCTAGTGGCTCAATGGTAAAAACCACCTGCCAATGCAGGACACACAGGTTGATCTGGGAAGATCCCACATGACACAAAGCAACTAATCTCATGCTCCACAACTATTGAGCCTGTGATCTAAGGCTTGGGAACCACAACTACTGAGCCTACTACATGCTGTAGTTACTTAAGTCCACTCTCCCCAGAGCCCATGCTCTGCAACAAGGGAAGCCACAACAACGAGAAGTCTAGGCACTGAGACTAGAGAGTAGCCCCTACTTGCTGCAACTAGAGAAAAGCCCATGCAGCAACGAAGACCCAGCAAAGAAAAAAAAATACATAAAATATTTTTTAAAGGTACAAGGAGAAAAAACAATCCCAAAAGGTTTTTAAAAACAATCTATTCTTAGAAATGAGCTTGTGCTAATGAGAATCTCAGAGTCCTTTTATCAAAACCTTCACTTACCTTTATCAGAAACGTGGTGTGAAAGAGTAATCACTCTCCTAAGGGTTAGGGACAGACCAGCTGTCAGAAATAGCCACACTGGATCTCAGGCACCCAGTGCAGGAAGAATGGGAATGTGTCAGGCCCTGCAATTGGTGAAGGTCCAGGCCTCCCCACTCCTCCTGACTTGGTGCTCCAGGAACAATCTCCAAAGAACTGGCCATTGCCTACAGAAAGGAAATTGAGTTTTAGTTTCCTTTGGGGGACCAGTTTAGTCCCGAAAGTCATTTATGGTTTGGAAAGTGAGTTGTACTCAGTTTAGAAACTCTGTATTCTTCTGGGATAAAACTCCAAAGATCCAGTTATACTGAAGGCCCTGGAGAAGGTTTTTGCTTGCTGCCTCCCTCCCTCCTTTTCATATCCTCTTCTTTCTTTAATCAATATATGCCTATAAAGACATCAGCCTTAGCCTGGAGCCTGATGACAAATCATCCTGCAGCTCACTCAGCCCCTAGGTCCTTTTCCCTCAGTTGCAGAAGCAATTCTGTCACCCTCTGCCTGGATTTGCAGCAGTTTTGGAAGGAGAGTTAGAGTCTGATTTTAGGATGACTACTCATCCCCAGAGTGGTTAGGTTCCATGAAGCATCATGCTGTGTTCTTTCTGGATTCTTCAGCTTCCTGTCCTCTGCGCATCCTCAGTTCTTCATCTGAGTCACTGATAGCAGCACAATACAGGCCAGGCATGGATACACAGCCCTGAAGCTCCATGAGAGACCATCCCTATGGACATTGTTATTAAAGGTGGAGTGGGAGGCAGCCACATGTAGAGGAGAAACACACTGGCTCAGTTTTCAGGGCACTCACCCTCTGTATTGAGAAAAATGAGTTAAAAGTTAATTATGGCTCTTCTTGAGCTGGAATGTCATCTTCCCTCAGACACTGGAGCTCCTGATTCTTGGGTCTTCAGATTCTCATTGAATCATATCTTGGTTTTTCTGGTGCTCTAGCATGCAGATGGCAGACCATGGGACTTCTCAGTCTTGATATCTTTTTATCAATACATTACTTCTATCTAAAAGTAGCCAAATATATGGGGTTTTTAAAGGTGTAACTGGAACTTTCTCCAGGATAGATCATATCTTAGGTCACAAAACAAGTCTTAACAAACTTAACAATGAAATTATGACAAGTATCTTTTCTGCTCACAATCAAATGAAACTAAAATCAATAGCAGAAGTAAAACTGGAAAATTCAAATGTGTGGAAATTAAACAACACACTTGTAAGCAATCATTGGGTCAAAAGAAATGAAAAAAAAAGGAAATTAGAAAATATCTCAAGACAGACAAAAATAAAACACAATATGCCAAAATTTATAGAGTGCAACAAAAACAGTACCAAGAGATGTGGGAAATACCGGTTGTACTGGGCAACAACTGATCTCCAATGACACTAGAACCAAGTATTTCAGTTCACTCAAGAATAGCATAAGGAACTTAAATGCTTTTTCCAGCACATACTTCTAAAACTTCATGATATAAGTGATAAATTTAGACAAAGTAGTACAAGAGGAGAACTTACTGGATGGGAAAGACCAAAGGAAAATATGGACGAACCCATGACTGTGATGTGAACTGTGCAGATTCTTCACTGAATGTAGAACCTAGGTACAGGAATCACATTCATCACTATGAAGTAGAGCCAAAGAAAAGATATATGTGGGATTGTGAGCGCAAACTGATTACAAATCCATAATGAAGGAAAGAGTATGAGAGTTGCCCTTTTTATAACAATGTTTATGTAAGTGGAAGGAGGTTGGCATTGGCTGGGTGAGAACAAAGGGTGACCACAGTGGCCTTTCATCAGAGACATCTTATTCTGACAGCTAAAACCGATGTGCTCATAATAGTGGTCTTGTTGTAATCTTTGGCAAATCGGAGCTGGATTGAAATGCTCTCAGATTACTTAGCTAAGGGATGTACAAATGTACCTTTTTTTTTTTAAGGGCAATTTATTGAATTGTAGATTTGCCTCGGGTAGTATTATTTATTTCCTCAGACTTGTTTCATGTCAATCTCTCATGAGTTTACTCCCATAAAGGGAAAAAAAATGATCAACACAGATTTTCTTTTAGCAGGATATCAGTAGTATGGTTATTTTAACAAAATCAATTCTTCCAATCAAAGAACACAGTATATCTTCCTATCTGTTTAATGTCATCTTCAATTTCTTTCAACAATGTCTTATAGTTTTCGAATACAGGTCTTTCACCTCCTTAGGTAAGCCTATTCCTAGGTATTTTATTCTTTTTGATGTGATAATAAGTGGACTGTTCCCTTAATTTTTCTTTCTGATAGTTCATTGTTAGTGTGTAGAAATGCAACAGATTTCTGTACAATAATTTTGTATCATGCAACTTTACTGGATTCATTGATAAGCTCTAGTAGTTTTTTGGTAGTGTCTTTATGTTTTTATGTATAATATTGTGTCATCTGCAAACAGTGACAGCTGTATTCTTCCCTTCCAATTTGGATTTATTTTATTTCTTCTTCTTGTCTGGTTGCCATGACTAGGTTTTCCAATACTGTGTTGAATAAAAATGGCAAGAGTGAGAACCCTTGTCTTGTTCCTGATACCAGAGGAAATATTTTGAATTGAATCTACAGATTTAAAATAATCCGTTAAAAAGATGCACATGGCATTCTTCACAGATCAAAAGTAAATAATTTCAAAATTTTTATTGAAGCACAAAAGACCCTGAAGAGCCAAAACAATCTTGTGAAAGAACAGAATTGGAAGTATCACATTCCTTGACTCAGACTATACTACAAAGCTACAGTAATCAAAATAGTATGGTACTGGAACAAAAACAGATACATAGATTAATGGAACAGAACAGAGAGCCTAGAAATAAACCCATGCACTTTTGGTCAGTCTATGACAAAGGAGGCAAGATTATACAATGGAGAAAAGATAGTCTCTTTAATAGTGATGGTGGGAAAACTGGACAGCTATGTATAAAAGAACGAAATTAGAACATTTTCTCACACTATATACAAAAGTAAACTCAAAATGGATTAAAAACCTAAATGTAATACCATAAAAGTCTTGAAGAAAACACAAGCAGAACAACCTCGGACATAAATCATATCAATACATTCATGAGGCAAATGTATTATGCTAGAGGCAGAACTAAAAGGCACTGGTGCTCTTGGTTGTATAGTCTGGGATATGGCTTCCTCTACAACAAAAAAAGGGCAAGTGAATCAATCTGGTCTATGATGGCCTCTGTGGTCTGATAGACACCAAACCTCTCATGTCTACCTTCTTGAACAACCACCTGCCAATTTGAGAGGGGGTGATAGAAGTAGCTGTTGTAACAATTTACTTGGGGATGGTTAATGGATCTCCCATTCTCTTCTTCTCTTCCTTGTAATACTTACAGTCTCCTCCCCATAATATTCAGGGTCCTCTAAGTTAATTCTCAAGGGAACACGAACCAGCATTAACTGCAACCAAACAGATCATCCTGAGTATTCCTATTGGGGGCCAGGATTGGTTGTGAGCAGCTGGTTCTTAATAACTCTCATCCTGACCTAGTTTTGCTTTTTGGTTGTAAGAAACTAAGATCCACTCAGGCTATCTCAGGGAAAGTTCTATTGTTGTAGTGGTTCTAAGTAAAGATGCATTTGAGGACAATTCAGTTCAGTTCAGTTCAGTCACTCAGTCGTGTCTGACTCTTTGCGACCCCATGAATCGCAGCATGCCAGGCCTCCCTGTCCATCATCAACTCCCAGAGTTCACTCAGACTCGTGTCCATCGAGTCAGTGATGCCATCCAGCCGTCTCATCCTTTGTCTTCCCCTTCTCCTCCTGCCCCCAATCCCTCCTAGCATCAAAGTCTTTTCCAGTGAGTCAACTCTTCGCATGAGGTGGCCAAACTACTGGAGCTTTAGCTTTAGCATCATTTCTTCCAAAGAAATCCCAGGGCTGATCTCCTTCAGAATGGACTGGTTGTTGTAGTGGTTCTGAGTAAAGATGCATTTGGGGGCAATTACGGAATCTTATATAAACCAAAGAACAAGATTCTTAACAGGGAAAAGTGAAAGGATTGAGAAATGGAGAATGTTCTTTTAAAAAAATTTATGTATATATTTTTGGCTGCACTGAGACTTCATTGCTTTTCACAGGCTTTCTCTAGCAGAGACAAGCAGGGGCTACTCTTCAATATGGTCCAGAGGCTTCTCGTCATGGTAGCTTCTCCTGTTGCAGCAAACAGGATCTAGGTCACCTGGGCTTCAGTAGCTGTGGCTTGCGGGCTCAGCAGTTGCGGCCTGGAGGCTCAAGAACGTGGACTCAGCAGTTGTGGTGCACAGGCTTATGCTGTGCTCCATGTCATGTGGAATCTCCCCAGACCAAGAGTCAAATCCAGGTCCCCTGCATTGGCAGGCAGATTCTTATCCATTGTGCTACCAGGGAAGTTCAAGAGTGTCCTTGATAGCAAGCAGCTCCAGGAAACCCAGAAACAGAATTCATGGGTTCACCTTTTGAATATCCTCTACTAATGAAACAGACACTTCCTATATTTTTCTCTCTCTCTCTCTTTTTTTTTTTTCTAATGGGCTTCATCTGCTGACTGATACCTTTTGCTTCCCACACCACCACTATAACATCAACCCTACCTCATGGAATCTTTGGTGGGTCCTTTCTGATTTAAGTCTCATTAAAGTGATTTTGTCTCCCTATTTCTCAATTCCAAGTTCCCCAAAATAACACTAATTAGCCCAATTCACCCTTTCGCTTCAGTCAGATATGTGAGTGCATGCATGCTTAGTCACTTCAGTCATGTCTGACCCTTTGCGACCCTGTGGACTGCAGCCTGCCAGGCTCCTCTGCCCATGGGATTCTCCAGGCAAGAATATTGGAGTGGATTGCCATGCCCTCCTCCAGGGGATCTTTCTAACCCAGGGATTGAACCCACTTCTCTTATGTCTCCTGCATTGGCAGGCAGGTTCTTTACCACCAGCACTACCTGGGAAGCCCTCAGTCAGATAAATACCCTCAGATCTATAGATTACCTCATCTGGGGTCACAGTGGCTCCAGTCCAGTGAACTATGGCTACAGGACAACTGCAAGTGTCACTGGGCTGAAGCTGGAATAGATCCCTTTGGAAGCAATGCGGATAGAGGAAGCTCTATGGCATCTTTATGATGTGATATGAGTTTGATTCCACCGATCTATCCATAATTAGCAAATGCTACAGTACCTCACTTACCAATCTTGCAGTCCCACTATGATTTCAGCCACAGCTGTGTGGACAGTTTGTGCAAGTTAGATTCACCTTGAGCTAACAGTATCCCACTTCAAACACCATCCATCTTTCTGCTTCTCTGCCCCAGACCTTCTCCAATGCTATGGAAGTCCACTGTGCATAGCCCAGAAGAATAGGGGTTACAACTGTGGGAGGCAGGATTCTAAGATGTCCCAAAGATTTCCCCCCTGGTGTACACACTCTGCATAATCCCCAGGACTGTAAAAAATGATGACATAATTGGCCTTAACATAGAGATTATCCAGGTGGGCCTGATCTAATCATGAATTCTGTAAAAGCAGAGAGTTTTTCTCTGGCTAGTAGCAGAAAGGGAAGCCAAAGATTCAAAGCACTAAAAGAATTTGATGCACCATTACCGACATGAAGATGGATGGGCCATGCAAAAAGGAAATGGGGAATTTAATCCTGTGGCTGCACAAAATTGAATTCTGCAACATAAATATGCTTGAAAATGGATTTTTCCTCAGAGCCTCCAGATGAAAACTTAATGCAGCTGACACTTTGATTTTAGCCATTTGATACCGTGAGAAAAGAACCAAGTCATGTCATGCTGGATTTCTGAACAGTGAACTAATAAATGAGCATTGATTTAAGCTGCTATATTGTGGTGCGTTGCTACACAAGAAGAGAAAACTGATCAAGGAGAACAAACAGGACAAAAAAAATGATAGTTTCATCATCAAAAAAAAGTCAAGGGCCTTTAGTTACTCCTCAAGGGGCTATAGATAATATTCTCAGCCATATCCTTTGAGCTGTTTTATAGACACTAAAAACACCTACCAGGTGGAAGAAGTTAACTTGATGACTAGATTGTAGCCATGACATAAGCTGCCACAACTTCAAGAACTGGCCTTAAAGAAATAAGAACGAATGGACCCTGGAGCTAAGACTAACTGTACTTAAAACAATCAAGGTGACACTGATTAGACCACCCCATTATCAATTTCAAGACAATTGTCAAGAGTTGACAGTGCTGTTTTTACATGTAGTTCCTTTCCCCACCTGCAAAAGTTCTTGCCCACTGATTGTCAATTGAGGGAGTGGGGTGGAAATTGACCTTTGACAGGAGTCTGCCATCCCCTACCCCAATTGTCAGACTTCAAAATAAAGCAATCTTCCCTTTCTACCCAACTTGTCTCTTTATTGGCTTTTGAGCAGCAAGCAACCAGACCTCACTTTTGGTTAACAGTTCTACACAGAAAAAAACCAAAATACTTGAAAGTCTCAGTAGCACTAAAATTTCCATTTGTGTCTTTTGATTATATTTATAACCTTTTAATGGATGTTTACCAAATTCTGGTATCAGAGGATTTCAGACTTAGGCAGCAAAATACAGCTGTGATATGATACAGTATACGGGTTCTAGGTGAAGCCAAGAAGCTAACCAGAAGCATCAGCAATGAAAAGGCTCTTTCCACTGACAACCTAAGGACATCCCTGGGTTACCATTTCCCCATGAAGACAGTGAGGAATTTGGGGGTCTTGCACTCTGGCAGTCTGGGATTCAGTGATGGTCACTCAGTTAGGTGTTTCTGAGTCACAAGGTTCCTCACAGCAGTCTTCACATCCTTGTTCCTGAGGCTGTAGATGATGGGATTGAGCATGGGGGTCAGCACCCCGTAGAAGAGGGAGGTGAGCTTGTCTGTAAGGTCCTGTTTGTCTGCCCCCAGGGGGTCCTTGGATTTGGGCTTCCCATACATGAAGAGGATGGTCCCATAGAAGATGACCACAACTGTGAGGTGGGCAGAGCAGGTGGAGAAGGCCTTTTTCCTCCCTTCTCCTGAGGGGATCCTCAGGATGGTAGCAATGATGAATACATAAGAGACAAAGATGAACAGAACTGGGACGCCCAGGAAGATCACATTGGCCACAACCATACTTATCACATTGATGGAGATGTCAGCACAGGCCAACTTCAGGACAGCCAGGATCTCACAGGTGAAGTGGTTGATGACATTGTCCCCCACAGAAGGGCAGTCTCACAGCCTGAAATGTCTGAACTACAGAGTTGGTGATACCAGCTGCCCAGGAGCCAATAGCCATAGGCCCGCAGGCAACCTTGTTCATGACTACAGGGTACCTCAGGGGGTTGCAGATGGCCACATAGCGATCAAACGCCATCATGCCCAGAAGCACACACTCTGTAGCTCCCATGGCAAAGGAGAGGAACATCTGCCCAAAACAGGCTGAGAAAGAGATGGTTTTCCTGGGGGTCAGGAAGCTGTCAAGGATGAGGGGGACTGAGGAGGTTGTGTAGCAGATGTCCAGGAAGGAGAGGTTCCCCAGGAAGAAGTACATGGGCGTGTGTAGGCGGGGAGTCAAGGATGGTCACCAAGATGAGGACCCCATTGCCCAGCAAGATCACCAGGTACATGAGCAGGATGAGCACGAAGAGTGTTTTCTCCAGCTTTGGGTGGGCTGAGAGGCCCAGGAGAATGAACTCCACCAGGAGGGAGGTCTGATTGGACTCGTCCATAGTGCCTCCTCTCTGTCACCTGCAGGAACTCTCTGCAGTCAACTTTAGCACTCTCTGGCTCCAAAAGTGCCTGGGCATAACGGCAAAAATCTCTGCTCTGTTGAGCAACTGGAGAAGAGCTCTGACAATCTGGTCATGTCTAAGGGCCTCTAGAAAAGTTATAGAGATTGGTATTTTACTTCTGTTTTCAGCAAGAATGAAGAGTTAATTTGGACTAACTCTTCTGCAGATGAAAATTTTTTTAAATTGGGCAAATGATTTAAAACTTTTGTGTAAAGCACTTGGCAAGACAGATAAGATGACAAGGAATCACAGAGTCAGGACTCAGGGGGAAGAAACGAATTCGGAGAAATATATCTGGCTTTTGAGACTATGTGTCAGCTGGGGCATCTGTACCTTCTGGAGGTGGCCTCTGAGAGACCAAGAAGTGTTACTCACAGCCTCCTGGGGGGTAGAAACAGGTCTGAAGTGCAAGGCCCACTGTGAAGGACCCCTAACTAAACCTCCTCACTTTGGAAAGAAACCAAAGGGCAACACCATAGGAATAAGAGTTAATCAGAAAGAAACAGGTGTTTACAGGTGCTGCAGCTCAGCTTCAAATCTTCTTGAGCTCTGAAATTGGACTGAAGTGATCCCCAGTTTTTGATGCTCCCAAATACCTAACAGAAGCAAACACAAATCTACCTTGAAAGAAGGCAACATCATCACTACCTCTAAATCAGGTCCACAAACAATTCTGCAAATACAACGCCTGGCACACATTGAAAATGAGTAAGTCACACAGGAGACAAGACGACATAAATGAAAACTGACAACAGGAAAAAACAGAAAACCAAGCCTCCTTTCTTAGGGGAAGGTGAGAGACTACAGCTGCTCTGGCCTGGTGTTGCCTATTGAGAGAATTAACCCAGACAGTGCCAAGGCCTTCACCTCTTGTTGACCCTTTGGTACACTTGGGGCACAAGTGACTCTTTTGTGCACTGTGGCCAAGCTGAGGGGAGTCTGATGGACTGTCTCTTCTTTTCTTCTTTCTCCATCTGCCTCTCCAGAGGCACTGGCTTCTCCCTGAGTCTGCTTCCACAGTTCTGAGTCCTGCTCTGTCAGCTCTTCTTTCTGGGAAGCTTGAATCTCCCCCTCAGACTTCTAAGAGCTCCCCAAACTAGGATTTATTCTGGACCAGTGGGAAAAAAAAATGGTAGGTAACACTGAGGATGTTGGGAATTTGCCTTTATTTGCTCTGTGTCTAAGATATTCATGAATTCCCATATCTCCACCTCTTCAAGTGTCCTCAGTCATCCAGCCCCTGCCTCGACTATACACAGACCCCTCCTGCCTGGGGAGCTCTGAGACACTTCTCTGGTGGTGCCCAGCACTGTAGCTGAGGCCAAGCCAGCACCACAGCAATTCAGTTCAGGCTGACATACTTATTATGTCAATAGCTCTGAGGCAGGCACTATTTCAGGTGCTGGGATCACAGCAAAGAAGGGCACAGCCTGCAACCTCAAGGGGCTCAAAACCTAACAGAGGAAACAGTCACGCACATAGTCACACACACAAGTAATTACATCATCCTCGACCAAAACAATGCCGCTAACACTACTGACACCAGGCCTTGGGACTTACTTCACAGTCTGTACCCTTTCCAATGTGGAAAGCCCCTTGCTGTGTTCCTCGTGGCCCTATGGCCTGCCTTTGGCTCCCTGGAATGATGTGGGGCGCTGTGCTTTCTGGCGAGGCTCATTTCACTTTGAAGTAGTTCCCCTTTGATACTGAGCTGAAATCTGCTTCTTTGCAACATTAATCCCTCTTCCACAGACAGCCCTCCAAATGTCCAGAAATAGCTTGGCTTCAGCATGAAGATAAACAAGAGTCCATCTCCCTTTTTCTCTCAGGACCTTAAAACAGACTTATTTCTCATGAGTAAGTGTACCATCCAGAAACTGACTACATAGGCTGGTCAGTACTGAGAATGCCCCCAACTTGAGCATGGCTCACCTGGCCAGAACACAGTGCCACCTGGATATCTGTGCTGAGACAGTAAATCAGTGCCAGGCTGGGTTTTCACTCTATGTCAGCCAGCCCTCCAGACTTTTCCCCAAACCTGGATTCTGTGAAGAAAATATTCCCTCCATGTCACCATCACTAGATCCAGATTCATGGCTCATTATTATTGCTGGATGTTGGATTCTTAACTACAAAAGAAGAAAAAGCCTCCCAGTTTTAATCAAGAAGGGACAACTGTGTGAGAAAAAGATTATGAGCTGTGGAGTCCTAGGCAACCCTTTCCTCTCTGCACAAAGTGGGGTGAGGCCGGATGACCTTAGAGACTTTTGCAGTTTGATGGGTCTATTTGCCTCTGTGAGAATAACACCTTATCCATGAAGGGCTTCCTACCTCACCTTCTCAAGCCTATTCCACTACAGTCAAGTCTGATAGCAGAAATGCCGCTGCACTGATTAAACTTTTGGTATCACCAAATCCTGCGCTTACCTTTATCAGAGACATGGTGAGCAAGAAGGATCTGCTTCCTAAGGGTTGGGAAGAGGCCACATATCAGAAAGAGCAATACCAGGTGGGAAGTATCAGGGTGAGGGTTCAGAATGTGTGACGGGTGAAAGGTCCAGCCAGTCGTCTGCCCTGTGTCTCCAGCGCTCAGGGTACAATTTCCAAAGGACTGGCCATCACCCTTAGAAGATAATTTAAATTCCAGTCTGTTCCTTGGGACCATTTTGTCCCTGAAGTCATTTAAAGTTTGGAAAGTGAGTTGACACATTTAGAAACTTTGTATCCTTCTGGGATAACATCCCCAAGATCCAATTATGTTGAAGACATCAGAGGAAGTTTACTGCCTGCTTCCTTTCTCCCTCCCTCCTTCTCTCCCTCCCTCCCTTCCTTCTCTCTTAATAGCATAATCCCATTAACAGAGTCCAGCAGCCTGCTGGTCAATGATTACATGACTCATTCAGATGCCAAATCTTTTCTCCTGTGCTGTAGTCAAGCCTCATCACCCCAAGTCTGTGCCTGTATGTTGTTGCGTTAGTTGCTCAGTCATGTCCGACTCTTTGCAACCCCATGGATTGTAGCCCACCAGGCTTCTCTGTTCATGGGATTCTCCAAATAAGAATACTGGAGTGGGTTGCCATTCCCTTCTCCACTAGCCTGTGATTATGCAGTGGTGTATAGGAGTCTGACATATTCTCTTCCGAATCTTCAACTTGTGGCATTAGGGCCCTTGAAGTATCCCGCCATGTTCTTCCTGAATCCTCCCCTGGCATCCATCTCAGTCATTGCCCTTTCAGCAGCCTATCATCTGCTCATGTGCTCCCAGACCTTATAGGAATCCCATATAGGATGTGACCCAGAATAGGGGTGGATCCAGAAAAAGGGTATCTTCCTTTATCCACCAAACAATAATTGAGTGTATACTGTTACACAGAAGGCAGAAATATGCCAAGAACCAGGGTCTAGAGACAGGAAAGTGAGAAGAAAGTCACCACACAAGGAAGGAAGCACAGGCCAGGGAGAATGCCCATGCTTACGTGATAGCCCAGAGGGAGGCGAGGGCCAGACCTCCTGGAGGCGGTAACCCAAGGTCTGCGGTGCACTGGCACTGGCTCACAACTGTGTATATCTCCTCCCAACTCCCATTCAGTGACTTTGTTGGTAGCTTGAAATGGGCCATCCTAGGAGTGTTTACACCACAGAAATCAGCAAATGTTCCAGATCAGGGCTTTTTCTGACTTGGGGATGTGGTTGTTAACCATTCATCAGGACACCACTGGAATGGAGAAATGTCTGTCTGCCAGATGAAGGGGAGTGGGGAATCATTCCAGCCAGAAAGGGCTGCATAAATCAAGGCACAGAAACGAGAAGGAGCCCCTGGAATAAGGAGTGACCAGCAAGGTAGTGTTGCTAGAGCACAAAGGGGCTGGATGGGGAGGAAGGCAGGGCTGGATGGGGGAGGAAGGCAGGGCTGGATGGGGAGGAAGGCAGGGCTGGACCCATGCTGACCTTTTGGGACATCCTGAGGAGCTAGGACTTTCTCCTGTAGTAGATGAGGAGGCGGTTGGGGCTTTTAAGTAAGGGTCTGACACAATGAAATCTGCATCTTAGGTTGGTCCTTCCAGTCACAAAGTGGAGAGAACACTGGGGGCAGGCAGGAAGACAAGGTCTAAAGAGACAGAGAAACACTTCAGGCGAACGAAGATAAGAATACTGACTGGGGAGTGATTGAGGGTGAAGATGAGAAGATTCGAGAAATGTTTGGTAAATACAAAATACAATATTAGATTTTGGTTGAATGTGACAGACAGGAAAGAGGATAGAATCAATGTTTCTAGCTCAGATGGTGGGTGGATGATGGTGACATCCCCAAGGTAGAGGATATTGATCAAGCTGATGGTTTGCGGGGAGAAGATGAATTCATTTTGGAGTATAGAATGTTTGAGGAACTTCCAGAAAGATATGGGGAAAACATCTGAGCTCGAGACTCATCAGCTTGTCCATCCCTTAGGGAGAGTGGCTGGAACCGCTCTGCTGTCTGTAGATACAAGTCTAACTATACTGCCATGAGAGATTGCTGGCTGACCCCTGAAGTGCCAGTCATACTATCTACAGTTTCCTTGACCTCTGGGCCACTAGGGACCCATCTGCTCTGTTATGAGAACTTTCTGAGGAAGTGGATTTCTGAGGATAGAAGAGCGACTCCCTGTTGGCAGGGGAGAGAGTAAGGCCATGGAGACCAATGACCCAGAGGAGGTCAGCAGGGGTGTGGACAGTCGAGGGTCAAGATTCACGAGTGAGGGGCAAGCAAGGACTGGAAGAGCAGTTGACTCCAGAGAAGAGGAACTACAGGCAGCTGCTCTGACCATGCATAAAACACCCTCCTTCCTCTGGGAACCCCAATCCCAGAAGTCTAGATGGACCAGTGTTCTCAGGCAGTAGCATGCATCAGAATCACCTAGAGAACCTGTTAAAACACAGATTGGAAACACACAGGTACATACAAACACACATACTCATGGGTGCACAAGCAGGTTGCTGGGACCCACCCCCAGAGATTGATTAAGTAGGCCCAGGGAAAAGCCCAGGAATCTGCATTATCATCTAGTTTCCAGGTGATGCTAATGCTGCCCTCTGCCATCACATTGAGTAGTCCGGGGCTAAACTTCTTACTAACTCAGCCTGTGGGGTCTCAAGGCATTGAGATTTGAGGTATTGCTGAAAATGCTTCTCCTTATTACTCCTCATTGTCTAGGGAAGCCTTGGACAGACTAGCCAAGGGGATGCTGGGTTTTAATTGGACAAGAGGGAGCGCTGTGTGTCAGAAATCTCCTTTCTGCAAATGTGTTTGTGTGTAAATGAGTTTGCCAAAGAGAAGTAGACTGAAGGAGTAGTCTGAATTCCAGCAAGCCCAGCATCCCCTGGGGAGACATCTCTGTTTATTGTGGCATTCTGAGGACAAATGTGGACATGACATCCCCAGAAAATTCACAAAGCCTGTAACCAGATCCCTACTCAAGACATCTGGAGATTGTGTCAGGTGTCAGGAGTAAAAGCACGTTCTCTATGGAGGCGGAAAAGCAGCACTGCCATTTTGAGATGATCCCAGGGTTGGAATCAGGTGCTCTAAAGGTCAGAGAGACAGAACTTTTCTGAAGGGAAGGGAAGGGGTGATAGAGGGAGGGGCCAAAGCGCTGCCCCTTCATGGAGGGAGCCCACTCGCATGGCAAGAGCTCAGTGGAGAGGCAAGAGCTCAGTGGAGAAGAAAGAGCTCAGTGGAGAAGCAAGTGTGTAATCTCTCGTGTCCAAACACTGGGTCATCTAAACAGTACTTGTCTGATTCACCGCTTTGTCCCAGGAAGCCTCTTGTTCTCCTTCTGAGGGGGTTCCTTACGTTGTTTCCAGGCTCTGCAGCAGATTGGCCGAGTCTCCACCATGGCAGACTCTGGACAGTGACCCCCAGGAGTTGGGGGACAGAGAATTCTGCCATGCAGTGATGAGCAGGAGCCACTCAGAGCCTGACTGATAGGCCAGTGCCTGTTTAATCATCAGGCCCAGTGGTGCCACTGTGCCCCTGCCCCCGTGAACCTTACAACATCCCCTAACCCTTGAGGAAATCCAAGTGTGAAGGAGGGGGAGGCTCCTGGCACTTAGAGGGCAGAGGTTAAAAATGCTAGACAGTCTGAAAGCAAGTTACTACAGCCCAGGAAAGGAGGGTCCTTCCAGCTGTTCACATCCAAGTATCCCTCATAGCTGCCTCATGGGGTTTGGGGAGCACTAAGAACCTGCCTCATGGTGTTTGGGGAGCACTAGAAAAATTTCGGAGAAGGAAATGGCAACCCACTCTAGTGTTCTTGCCTGGAGAATCCCAGTGACAGGGGAGCCTGTTGGGCTGCCGTCTATGGGGTTGCACAGAGTTGGACACAACTGAAGTGACTTAGCAGCAGCAGCAGCAGCAAAGATTTAGAAAACATCTGTTAAGTTAATGGCAACCCTTACTAATAGTAATATCTCACCATTATCTCAAATAAAACAAATCAACTGGCTGTAAACTGGCTCAATCGTGGAAACTATCTCTTAGTCGTGTCTCTATTTCTAGTAACTAGCCTGGAGCTGGGCACAGCGGAGTAGACAAACTGTACACAGATATGTCAGAGACAAGCATGTAGCCACCCTACCCCCACCAGCCCAGACAGTCTTTCCTTCTAACTTCCTCCAGGTCTCAAGATCTGGGATTTTAGCCATTGTTCATTTTTCTCTCTCCTGCATGTCCCACCCCCAACTATCTCTAACTTCTATAATTTCTTCCTTCTAAACATCTCCCAGGGCCGCTGTCTCCTCCGTCCCTGGTACTGTCATCCTGGGCTGATTCTGCCTGCCCCTCCCAGGCCCAGCCCCTTGGACAGCTTTGTGACATTCTCAGACATGTCTCAGTCCCTGGCTGGTCCCACTCTGCTGGACATTCTCTGAAGGCAAAGACCCACTTTTGGCCATCATGTCCCCCACCCACCCCTACCCTCTGGTACCTGGCACAAGGCCTGACACACATGATGTGTTTGTAGTGTAGAGATTGTTCAGAGTGGAGGGCAGGCTGGTAGGGGAGAGAGAGAGAGAAAGAAAGAGAGCCTGCACATGTGCAGTCTGCATCACCCAGTGGAGGGGAGGAGAGCCTAGGTGGCCAGGAATCTGTCCAAGGAATATTCAAAGCACCGAGGCCCAGCTTTTTTTCCCTTCTAGGCAATTCTGAGGGTCAATGACAGAACCAATTGTTGGACCAATTGTTGGTCCAATTCTTGAACCAACTGTTGTGATCAAAGCCTGGGAGAACTCTGACTACCTGGCCAGAGAAAATTCTAAGCTGAAATATCCTTGTAGTGAGAGAGGAGCTTTGGGTAGACTTTACAACATTGCCTAATTGGGTCTATGAGGTGAAGTCTAAATTCTGAGTCTCTCATCAAACTTTAAATTGCTTCTGGGACAGGGCCTGGCCCCCAAACAACCCAGCTCTAAACTCCTGAGTCATCGCGGGACCCTCTGGAGAGCAGGGTGGAGCACAAGAGAAGAGGGTACTGGACTGGGAGCTGGGCATGGCTTGCCTGCTGGCACTGTGGTGCACTTTCCTCCAGGCTGGAGGTACCTGGCTGAGCCTCAGCCTTAAGAGTCAGCCCTCGTCTCCTTGTCTCATAGAGCCCCAAAGGCAGGCAAGGGCACTGTGAGTAGCTGTGGCTGAACTTTGGCGCCTTCTACATCCAGGGTCACTTGGAGACACCAGGACGTTAGACAACAGTTAAAGGGTACGTGTCCCTGTTAGGAGCATATGCCCAGCTGTTGCCAGAGCAGCTCGGAAGGCTATGGCCTGTATGGCTTCCTCGGTTATGGCTTGGTAGCACCCAGATGGGCAGCTGACACCAGAGGCAGTCACTTCTCCTGGCCCCCGTAAACTGGAAGCCTGCCCACTCCATGGCCTGCCTTTCTGCTAGCAACAGACCCAGCCTTCATGGGGTCCCATACTGGGTAAGTGCTGGATGACCTTCAGGGCTGGTTCTTCACCAGCTGGGGCTTCCCTGCATTGGCAGGTAAAGAACCTCACCTGCCAGTACAGGAGACTCGGGCTCGATCTCGGGTCAGGAAAATCCTCTGGAGAAGGAAATGGCACCCTGCTCCAGTATTCTTGCCTAGAAAACTCCATGGACAGAGGCAGGCAGTCCATGGAGTTGAAAAGAGTTGGACATGACTGAGCATGCACACTTCACCAGCTGGGAGGAAAGAAAGGAGTCTCCGGCAAAGAGGGCTGAGTGGAGCAGGGGCAGGGAGAAGGACTGGGCTAGGGGGGACAAGACAGCTGTTTCCAAAAGTTCTGCGGGCTGTTACTTTTGCAAGGGAGCTGTCAGCTTTGCATGTTCCCAGGAGGCTGGCTTAGGACCAGGAGAGGAAGGGAGAAAGGGGTACATGTCAGGTCCCTGGATAACTAACAACTCAGGATTCCCGACAACAGCATTGTAGGCCATGAGCATTGCCATCATTATTCAGAATGTTCAAGCAGAGGCAGAGAAATCACCTCCTGAAGACAGGGCCCCTGTAACAGGTGGGTTAGAGGAGGGACTGGATGGATTTAATAACTGAAGATTCTGCCAAGCTTCCAGTCTGGCACCCCCACCACCCCCTGCCTATATTAAAGGAGCCTTTCCCTAAAAAGGATTCTGCAACCCTTAATTCCTGGTATCCTGAGGTAACCTCTTTTGGACACTGTATCATCACCAAGTAGGAAAAAAAGCACCTCTTCTTCAGGTCCAAGTGCAATCCACAAATCTCTCTCTTGGCCTCAGTTTCCCCACCTTTAAATCAAGAGGTCAGTGATTGCTGAGACTAATGTACATCAGAAGTACATGGGGAGCATTTATTTAAAACAGAAAAACAAACACTGATCTCTAAGACCATCTGTAAAGGCAGGACCCAGCAATATGTCCTTTCTTTCACTGTATTTTCAGTTTTTGGTTTGCAATTTCTCCCTCCATTCTTTTTCCTTTTTTTTTTCAACTGAACTATAGTTGAGTTACAATATTGTGTTAGTTTTAGGTGTACAGCAAAGTGATTCAGATATATATATATCCACATGGATATATGGATATGAATATATATGTATATGCATATATTGTTTTTCAGATTCTTTTCCACTATAGGTTATTATAAAATATTGAATATAGTTCTCAGTGCTACATAGTAAATCCTTTTATATATTTATATATAGTAATATTATCTGTTAATGCCATATTCCTAATTTATCCCTCCACTGCTTTTCCCATTTGGTAATCATAAGTTTGTTTTCTATGCCTGTGAGTCTTTTTCCATTTTGTAAATAAGTTCATTTGTATTATTTGTAGATTTCACATATAAGTGATATCATATATTTTTCTTTCTCTAACATACTTCACTTAGTATGATAATCTCTGGGCCGATCCATGTTGCTCTAAATGGCAATACTTCATTCTTTTTATGGCTAAGTAATATTCCATTGTACGTGTGTGTGTATAAGAATTTCATATATATATATATATATATATATGTTGCAATTTCAAATATGTATACACACACACACACACCCCACATCTTCTTTGTTCATTTAACTCTTGAACATTTGGGTTGTTTCCATGTCTTGGCTATTGTAAACAGTGCTTCTATGAACACTGGGGTGCATGTATCTTTTTGAATTAGAGTTTTCATTTTTTTCATATTTATGCCCAGGAGTGGGATTACTGGATCACTTAATAACTCTATTTTTAGCTTTTTAAGGAACCTCCATACTATTCTCCAGAGTAACTATACCAATTTATATTCCCATCAAGAGTGTAGGAGGATTCCCTTTTTTCTAAACCCTCTCCAGCATGTATTATTTGTAGACTACTTGATCATGGTCAATCTGAAAGGTATGAGGAGCTGCCTCATTGTAGTTTTGGTGTGCTTTTCTCTAATAATCAGTGATGCTGGGCATCTTCTTCATGTGCCTGTTGGCCACCTGTATGTCTTTGGGAAGAAATGTCTATTTAGGTTCTGTTCATTTTTTGATTGAATTTTTAAAAATATATTAAGCTAAAAAAGAGCTAAAAAAAATATATATATATATTAAGCTGTAGGAGCTATTTGTATATTGTGGAAATTAAGCCCTTGTTGATTGCATTGTTTGCAAATATTTTCTTTCAGTTTTAAGGTTGCCTTTTCATTGTTTTTCTTTTCATTTTGTTTATGGTTTCCTTTGTATGCAAAAGTTAATAAGTTTGATTAGGCCCCATTTATTTATTTTTACTTTTGTTTCTTTTGCCTTGCGAGACTGAACTAAGAAAATATTGCAATGATTTATGTCAGAGACTGTTTTTCCTATGTTCTAGGAGTTTTATGTCAAGTCTTTAAGCCATTTTGGAATTTACTGTATATATGGTATGAAGGAGTATTTTAATTTCATTGATTTACACGTGACTGTCCAGCTTTCCCAACACCACCTGCTAAAGTGACTGTCTTTTCTCCATGGTATAATCTTTTCTCCTTTGACAAAGATTAATTGACTATAGATGTGGGGGTTTATCTCTGAGCCCTCTATTCTTTTCCATTGATCCATATGTCTGTTTTTGTGCCAGTACCATGCTGTTTTGATTATTGTACCTGTGCAGAATTGTCTGATGTCTGGGAGGGTTATGCCTCCAGCTTTGTTCTTCTTCCTCATGATTGCTTTGGCAGTTCTAGGTCTTTTGTGGTTCTATATAAATTTAAGGGTTTTTTATTCTACTTCTGCCATGGGTAATTTGAGAGGGATCGCATTAAATCGTAGAATGCCTTGGTAACATGGCTATTTTAGCAATATTAAGCAATAATGGCTATTTAGCAATAATAACTGCTCAAGAGATGAGAAACTTTATGTTTTTAAGCCAGCACATCTCTCCCTTTAAGACTATCTGGGAAGCTGAATTAAAATAGAAACTTAGTATGTAAAGAAGAACTAGATCTGGAGGAATGGACCATGTGGCCTTAATGGCCAGAATCACTGAGCTATGACAGCCTGAGGACCCCAACTACATGGCAAAGACAGAGTTATTCAGAAGCCTCTGATTTGCAGGTAAGTTCTGGATATACACAATGTCTATAGCCATAGGACATTGCTTTAGGAATCATTGACTACACAAAAATGTCCTTCATTTATGAGATTTTTAGTCTGTTCTTCATGCTTTTGACTGATACACAACCTGGCTTTTAGATAAGTAGTTTTTTAGCTGAATCCCACATGGGATACATTTCCATTTGAATCATCTTCAATCTCTTTTGTCAATATTTTACAGTTCTCAGCATAGAGGCCTCTCACCTCCTTGGCAAAGTTTATTCCTATGTTTCTTTTTATGGGATTTTAAACAGGATTTTTAAACTTTCTCTTTCTGATATTTCATTTGTAGTATAAAGATGTGCAACAGATTTCTATATATTAATTTTGCATCCCAGCAATCTATATTTGTAACCAGCACTCAGGCAGCTATTAGACAGCGAGTTCCATGTTGTTTTGGGAACCATGCAGCAGGGTGTGGTGATGATATCTGTGTCCCAATTTCTTTGGCAGTGAAGTTGTCATGATTTACAGTGTGACTCTGGATATTCTGAGAGGCTGAGTAGAGTTACATGTGATAATATCTGCAAAACATCTAAATGGCGCTAGACAGCTTGTGACTCAAGGTCCCACTCAGTGTAGGCTGGGAATGTGAATTCTGAGTGGGCTCTGACTGTCAGGTAAGGTTTTATTCCCTTGGGCCAAGTCCGAGAGCAGCCAAGGTGCAGGCATGGTATGATTATGGGGGCAACGCACAAGACCTGCTCTGCAGATCAAATTTCTGGAGACTCTGGTGGACACTCCATTTTACAGGCTTCCCAAATTCAATTTCATCAGATTTTTCAAAGAATGTTAAGATCAAATGAACTAATTCATGCTTGTTAAACTCACAAAACATTGAAGTGTAAAACAGATACTGTATAAGAAATAAAACTGCTCAAGAGATGAGAAACTTTATGTTTTTAAGCCAGCACATCTCTCCCTTTAAGACTATCCGGGAAGTTGAATTAAAATAGAAACTTGGTATGTAAAGAAGAACTAGATCTGGAGGAATGGACCATGTGGCCTTAATGGCCAGAACCACTGAGCTATGACAGCCTGAGGACCCCAACTACATGGCAAAGACAGAGTTATTCAGAAGCCTCTGATTTGCAGGTAAGTTCTGGATACACACAATGTCTGTAGACATAGGACATTGCTTTAGGAATCATTGACTGCACAAAAATGTCCTTCATTTATGAGATTTTTAGCCTGTTCTTCATGCTTTTGACTGATACACAACCTGGCTTTTAGATAAGTGATTTTTAGTTGAATCCACAGTGTAGGCTTAAAATTAGAGACATGATACACATTATGATCCCCCTGTATTGACATAAGCAAGCCATCGTAAATCAAACGTGTATTTTCTGCCTTCAGTATTCCTAGAGATAAAAAAGACAGCTTGAAATGGAAGCATCCAACCAATCCAGTGTGACAGAGTTTGTCTTGCTGGGCCTTTCTGCCTACCCCAAACTAGAGAAAACATTCTTTGTGCTCATCCTGTCCATGTACCTGGTGATCCTGCTGGGCAATGGGGTCCTCATCCTGGTGACTATGTCTGACTCTCACCTGCACACGCCCATGTATTTCTTCCTGGGGAATCTCTCCTTCCTGGACATCTGCTACACAACCTCCTCAGTACCCCTGGTCCTAGATGGCTTCCTGACCCCCAGGAAAACTATCCCCTTCTCAGCCTGTGCCATACAGATGTTCCTCTCTTTTGCCATGGGAGCCACAGAGTGTGTGCTTCTGGGCATGATGGCATTTGATCGCTACATGGCCATCTGCAACCCCCTGAGATACCCTGTGGTCATGAGAAAGACTGTCTACGTGTCCATGGCTGCCAGCTCCTGGCTGGCTGGTGGAACTAACTCCTTGGTACAGATCTCTCTTGCAGTACAGTTACCTTTCTGTGGGGACAACGCCATCAACCACTTCATCTGTGAGATCCTGGCTGTCCTGAAGTTGGCCTGTGCTGACATCTCCATCAATGTGGTCAGTATGGGGGTGGCCAATGTGATCTTCCTGGGTGTCCCAGTTCTGTTCATTCTTGTCTCCTACATCTTCATCCTCACCACCATCCTGAGGATCCCCTCAGGAGAGGGGAGGAAAAGGCCTTCTCTACCTGCTCTGCCCACCTCACTGTGGTGGTCATCTTCTATGGGACTATTCTTTTCATGTATGGGAAGCCCAAATCCAAGGACCCCCTGGGGTCAGACAAACAGGAACTTGCAGACAAGCTCATCTCCCTCTTCTATGGACTTCTGACCCCCATGCTCAACCCCATCATTTACAGCCTTAGGAACAAGGATGTTAAGGCTGCTGTGAAGAACCTCGTGGTTCAGAAACACTCCACTCAGTGATCATGGGATGTGTCCCATGATATGATCTGCACATTCTGATGACTGTCACTTGAAAATCTCAGTGCGAAGTAATGCAAGGTGAGGGGCAAACTCAGTTTAGAGCCATGCTACCCACAGTGTGGTCCATGGAGCAGCAGCAGCAGCAACACCTCGGAGGTATTGGGCATGTAGAATCTTGGGGCCCATTCCAGATCTGCTGAGTTAGAATCTACATTTTAACAAGATTCCCCAGGTAATTCATATGCATAGTACACATTAGGAAGTATTAGTTAAGAGGGTACAGTGTGGGACTACCCTAGTGGTCTAGTGGTTAAGAATCCACCTGCCAGTACAGGGGACATTGATTCAATCCCTGGTCCGGGAACTAGAATCCCACATGTGGCAGAGCAACTAAACCTGCTCACTGCAACTAGACAGCTCTCACACCACACTGAAAGATCCCACATGATGCAACAAAGATCTCGCATGCTGCAACTAAGGCCTGACGTGGCCAAATAAAATAATCGATATATAAAGAGTATACAGTGGATGCGCGGCGTTCCTTCAAACCCGACTCTCACCTACCTCGGGCTGAAGTTCTCATAGCCTCAGCTGCTCAGAGTGTTGACGGTGAGTCCCTCTGTTGGCCTGCCTTTGGTCCAAGAGAGTTACCTCACCCAAAGTCACATTCCCTTCCCAGAGGCAGCACACATCTACTGATTAGTCATTGTCAATACAGAGACGTAATCTTCCTTGCTTCCGATGGGGACGACTCTAAAGAGCCATCCCAGCCTGAGAGCGTCCTCATGACGGAGTTCTTCCTCTGCTCAGCCCTGCTTCCTTCCCCCACCCCCTACTCCACAGGTGTTGATCTTAGCAGCACTCCCCAGTCAGCACCTGCATGAAAATCTCCCCACCAGGGCCGACTTCCTGGGAGACCCAACCCGGGACAGAGAATAATGGTCAGTCTCGCCACTGACACATGAACCTCGTGTGGGGTTCCCAGAGCACGTTCTTCTCAAGTGTTTCCTGCAGCCTGACTCCCAAGGAAAGTAACTCAACAAATTCCTTTTGTTCAGACAAAGAAAAAAATTATTCTCTAAAAACAACTTGCTAAATTCAATTCTCTTACTTTTCAGTTCTATAAATGGAACTTCATTTGTATTTACCGCATGAGTATCTTTACTCCAGCTCAGAGAACTGGCAGGGCTGTGTCACACCCTGGGCACATGAGTGCTGTATCAGGTCTGTGAGGTTTCATCTGAGGACAAAGATGTTTGATGTCTGGAAAATATGTTGGCTCTTAACTACAAACAAAATAAATTAAAAACCCTTAAAAATCTCTTAATAATTGTATATTTACATGCCTACAAAGGGGAACATATGTCAACCACAGTAATGGGTAAATTTCTGTATTCACGTGCCATATGTTAAAACAATTGGTACTTAGGTACTTCTATAGGAACTCCTGGGCTTTCATGATTATTGTTGAGAAGTCATAGAATTACAAATTAAATAAGTCACTTGTAAGTCAAATAGTTTTAATAACAGAAGTAGAAAAATTATTTCAGATTTACCACAAGATCATACTTAAAATGAGATGTAGGTACATTTTGACATGATGTGGGGTGGGAACTCTAAGAGTCCCCAGGCCTGTGACAGCCTTCAGATGCACCTGATAGTTACAGATATATTGGGTTGTAGTGCCTAAAATTTAATTAGCACACAGGTGCTCAATAAGACACACAGACTTTGCTTGCCAATTAACTTTCAACTTTCCTTTGCCCACCTTCACCTCTTGTGCTCAGAGAGATGTGGGGCTCGTGGCTGATATACTTCTTTGCAAGGTCCAAGATGGGGACACTTTTCCCTAAGAGATAACCCTAACCATGTCAGCCTGTACCTGTGGGTGGTAGAGATCTCCAAGCAGGGGCTCTAGGGCTCCTTTTTCTCAATCCTTATGAAAATGAAAGCATGGATGGAGGGAGCTGAACCCACACTCTATGATGAGACCTCTGCATTTCCCGTGTACTAACAGGGACTATGATGCCTGCAGGGTGACAAGGATATAGAAAGAGCTCGGACTGCAACTTCCTTCATCTTACCAATGAAGTATTAGTACTTAGGATCTTTTTATTAGCAAATTATCCTGCTGCTGCTAAGTCGCTTGAGTCGTGTCCGACCCTGTGCGACTCCATAGATGGCAGCCCACCAGGCTCCCCCCGTTCCTGGGATTCTCCAGGCAAGAACACTGGAGTGGGTTGCCATTTCCTTCTCCCTATTCATGAAAGTGAAAAGTGAAAGGGAAGTCGCTCAGTTGTATCCGACTCTTCGTGACCCCATGGACTGCAGCCTACCAGGCTCTTCTGTCCATGGGATTTTCCAGGCAAGAGTGCTGGAGTGGGGTGCCATTGCCTTCTCCAAGCAAATTATCCTACTTATCTTTAAAACAAATCTTTTTTTTTTCTTCTTGTTCCCCAAGTATGCTTACATCTGACTTTCGGTTAAACAAATCAGCAGTTAGTTTTTATATTTTCAGAACTGTGCTCACCACTAATCAAGGTCAGGTATTCCTCAAGAACACGGCTCTCACGAGGCTACCCTTGCAGGTGCCTGTGACTCAGCACCCCCTTTTCAGATTCTTTTTTTTTAATTGAAGTATAGTTGATATTCAAGGTTGTGTTAGTTTCTGATATTCAGCAAAATGATCAGTTATATACACACACACACTAAGACCAGTCTTCGCCAGTTGCTTTTGATAGAGATTAGGCTTCAATCCAAAGCTCCTCACCTCCTCCCAGCCTTCCCCCTCATCCACTTCTAAGGGAAACACACCATCCTCAGGCCTACTGAGCAGGCTTGGTCATGCCCCATGCCACCTGACTGACCTCACTGGCCCCCAGTGAGACTACCTGAAAGAGTCCATGTTCCTAGCCACCAGAGATCTTCAACTATCCAGAAGCCAGTTACCTGCCTGGCCTGTGACTCCCGAACAACTTCCTCCTAGGGCATGACCCTGTTGCTCTTTCACTTACCCCCAGAGCTCTCTTGGCCCCTCATGTCCTCTGCTTTAGCCTGTGATCCTGAGCTCAGTATGTCCTCTGCTTTAGCCTGTAATCCTCAGTATGATGCTGAGGGACTGCAGGGAGGGCCAGCACCTCTGGAGCAGAGGGATGACCACTTTTAGCCTTGCAGAGACAAGGGCGGAACCCCCTTTAACAGATACCACAGTGGTCAAAGCACAATCAGACCTTAGTTCTCTCCTCTCCTCCCAGGCGGAGAAGGCAATGACAACTCACTCCAGTACTCTTGCCTGGAAAATCCCATGGACAGAAGAGCCTGGTAGGCTGCAGTCCATGGGGTCGCGAAGAGTCGGATACGACTGAGTGACTTCCCTTTCACTTTTCACTTTCATGCATAGGAGAAGGAAATGGCAACCCACTCCAGTGTTCTTGCCTGGAGAATCCCAGGAACGGGGGAGCCTGGTGGGCTGCTGTCTATGGGGTCGCACAGAGTCAGACATTACTGAAGTGACTTAGCAGCTCCTCCCAGGAAAGTCAGCAAGGCAAGGATGGAAACTTCCTAATCTAAGGAACATTAGTGAGTTAAGATTTACACAGAGCTGTCTGCAGTTTATCTAATTGGGTTATCCTGTGAGGCCTCCACCAAACTTTAAATTGCTTCTGGGATTAAAACTGGCCCCGAACAACCAGAGCTCTAGATTGCTCCATGGCTTCTTGACAGAACCTCTGGAGAGAGGGCCAGGGGCAAAGAGCATGACCACCAGGACCTTGGGAAGCAGTTCCTTGAGCTGTTCTACCTCCTGCTAGCTCACTGCGGGTGGGCAAGACCAGGAAAGGGAGCAATCAGAGCCCCTGCAGCCACGGCCAACGCCCACTTCTCATTCACTGGCTGTGAACTCTGAAGGGACTGCTCGGCTCCAAGACACAGAGCTTCCTGCATGCTTCCAGGCACAGCCTCACCAGCAGGGGATGGTCAGGGCAGGCAGTTCAAGCCATCACCTCCCTGCCCAAGATCTCCTGCCCAGGTGAGCTCCTTGTCCCCACCATGGCCTCATCCCCACATGGGGCACAGACCTGTTTCTCTCTGTGGCCAAACCTTCTTCAGATTGGTGGGGAGCAGTGGATAGGTGGCACGAGTCGGGACCTAGTCACAGCTTCCATCTCTCTGAAGGGTTTTAAGGGGAAGGGAGCAGGCATGGCCTGGAAGTCTAGACCCACTTTGGGGCAGAGCAGGGTTGAGGAGTGGGGATGATTTTAGGAAAAGGAAGTTTCTGTTCAGTTTAAAGGAAAACTTTCCAACAATAGAGGATCTCTGATCAAGGAATCGGAGCCATGTACTTACATAACTCAAGGTATTCAAAGGAGCAATTGGAAAAATTGGGTCTCATAGAAAGTATTTACACAATGGAGGCGAAAGAGGCAAGACCAGTTATTTTACAACATTCCTGCCTAGTGTGACACTCTCTAGTCAACAGTATTAATATCTTGAATAACAGATCTCTTTTTCTCGAATGTTCCTGACACCTACAGTTAATCTCCTCTAAAAATTGCATGAGGGTAGCTTGAGACTCTGCCTGGTTTCTCCCACCCAATTTCCCCCAGTCAGCGCCAGTGTAATAGTCACAGATGCAGTGAATAAAGCCCAGGGACACACTACTATGAGGCAGATGTCTTGGAGAAAAGTGTGACACCTCTATTTCACATGAGTGTCCTGGGGAAGTGAGGATGACCAAGACTTCATAATCAGTCCTTTGCTCCTCAGTAGACCTGCTCTGGCACAAATCGAGCAAAACTACATTCAGAGAGATGAAGGGAGAAGGTGAGGAGCCAGGCTCCATCCTAGCCCTATCCTCACTGAGCTTTAGTTTCATCTGTAATGTGAGAACTCCAGGCTTGAGATTTTCTCTAAGGTACTAGACCTATTGCTCTATGGTGACTGAAGTGCATCCTACAGGCATGTCTCCTTTGAGCCACTCCTCTGCAAAGCTGGGTAGAATTGTCTGTTTTCCTGTGGGGGAGAAAGCATTGTCACAGCACTGCAGTGGTTTTAATCAGCTCAGGAATAGAAGGGCCTGAGCTAGGAGCTGTGACTTACAAAACTGCTCCAAAAGCATGGAGCTTGGTCTAAAAGTCACTGATGCTCATAGTTGGAGGCATGATGGACACTTGTCCTTGGACCCTGTCCCTGCTTCCCAGTCTGAGGAAACTGCAGTTCTGGGGGCCAAGGCCATGGGTAGAGAGGGGGATATGGACTGGCAGTGGTCTTCTGACCAGAAACTCCTTATTGACAGTGCAGCAAAGTAAGGTTGCCAACCAGACTCACAAGAAATGAGTATAATCCAGGAACCAAGTAACTAATGTTGCTGCTAAGCAGACCCTAATACTCCTGGCCTCTGCTCACCATATTCTGTGTGGGACTCCATGTGGAGCCAAATTATCATCAGAAGAGTATTACACAAGCACAGAATTAGAGCCAGGAAAGTGAGTTAGGTGATGGCAATTGTCAGCATCACTAAGTGTGACAGCCTGAAGCCCCCAAGGACCTGCAGGAACAATATGGAGACAGGCAGGCCTGGATCAGGCAGCACGCCCTTAGAGTTCCTCTCTTACAGTCCTCATGGGGATCTATCCTTACACATCCCTACCTTCCAGTGAATTAACATTACTGATCAGGCTAAAATCCTATCATATATCATGGTTTGATTAGATTTCCAGGGTCTGCTTTTCCTGCTCTAAATTTGATATATCCTGACTTTAAAGGTAACTTTAGTGAACAGTGAATTTCATCCTTTAGATGCAAATACTATAAGTTAGCCTGTCAAATGTTAAATTTAATTATAAATTCTGGAAGTACATATTGATAGCCATAAACATGTGTTTCCTGTCCTCAATTTTCCTGAGGGTAGAAGAGACAATTTAAAATGAAACTGGCCAACCAATCCACTGTGGCAGGATTCATCTTGCTGGGGCTGTCAGAACAGTCGAAGCTGGAGAAAATGTTTTTTGTGCTCATCCTACTCACGTACCTGGTGATCCTGCTGGGCAACGGGGTCCTCATCCTGGTGACCATCCTTGACTCCCCGCCTGCACACGCCCATGTACTTCTTCCTGGGGAACCTCTCCTTCCTGGACATCTGCTACACAACCTCTTCCATCCCTCTAGTCCTAGATGGCTTCCTTACTCCCAGGAAAACCATCTCTTTCTCAGCCTGTGCCATACAGATGTTCCTCTCTTTTGCCATGGGAGCCACAGAGTGTGTGCTTCTGGGCATGATGGCATTTGATCGCTACATGGCCATCTGCAACCCCCTGAGATACCCTGTGGTCATGAGAAAGACTGTCTACGTGTCCATGGCTGCCAGCTCCTGGCTGGCTGGTGGAGCTAACTCCTTGGTACAGATCTCTCTTGCAGTACAGTTACCCTTCTGTGGGGACAATGTCATCAACCACTTCACCTGTGAGATCCTGGCTGTCCTGAAGTTGGCCTGTGCTGACATCTCCATCAATGTGGTCAGTATGGGGGTGGCCAATGTGATCTTCCTGGGTGTCCCAGTTCTGTTCATTCTTGTCTCCTACATCTTCATCCTCACCACCATCCTGAGGATCCCCTCAGGAGAGGGGAGGAAAAAGGCCTTCTCTACCTGCTCTGCCCACCTCACTGTGGTGGTCATCTTCTATGGGACTATTCTTTTCATGTATGGGAAGCCCAAATCTAAGGACCCCCTGGGGGCAGATAACCAGGATGTTTCAGACAAGCTCATCTCCCTTTTCTACGGGGTGCTGATTCCCATGCTCAACCCCATCATTTACAGCCTCAGAAACAAGGATGTGAAGGTCACTGTGAAGAATCTTGTGAGTCAGAAATGCTTCCCTAAGTGACGGTGGGAGAAAGCAATGAGTGTACCTTGCAGTTCTCTAGCGGCTCCCCTAGGGAATGGCCTCTTGGTAAGCATAGACCAGCTCCATGATCCTCCACATCAGTATCATCACAAGACTGATACCAAAAATGGACATATAGATAGGGCTTTTCTGAATAACTCAAGATAGAACATCAAGTCTTTAGAATGAAGAGGGGGCTATGCTAAATTACCTAGAAGCAAGGATAAGTGACTATTAGAATTTATTTTTATTCTGAAAACAAAAACAATAAAAATTAAAACTTTATACAAAATTGCTTCTTTCTTTGTTCATGTGCAGACTAGCTCCAATTTATACATGTAATCATGTTGTTTTCTGCTCGCTGTATAATGGGGAGCATGGCAGTGAGGAAAAGTCACTTCTTTTTAAAATTTATTTCTTTTTAATTGGAGGATAACTGCTTTATAATATTGTTTGCTTCTGCCCATACATCAACATGAATCAGCCATAGGTATACATAAGTCCTCTCCCCTTGAACTTCCTTTCTGAAAAGTCATTGCTTAATTGTTGTCCAAACTGAAAACCAATCTGCCATTTTGGAAAATTACCAAAACCAAAACATCCCAAATGACAATATTTAGCCCCCTTTTCACTGCAGGGGCTCAGAGTGTTTCTCAGAGCCAATTTTATATCCCAAATATAAAATCCCAGAGCTAATTTTGGGAAACTCCTTCTCCTCTGTACATAGAGCACATCTATGCCTATCCAGATTTGCAGAAGGGTTGTTTCAACACCAACTAAAATTAGATATTGCAGGCCAAGGGCAAAATTTATAGAAGTCTCTATTTAATCACTGTTGTTCTGTCGCTCAGTCACGTCTGACTCTTTGTGACCCCATGGACTGCAGTGCACCAGGCTTCCTGTCCTTCACTACCTCCTGGAGTTTGCTCAAACTCATGTCCATTGGGTCAATGATACTCCGAGTCCTTTCCTTTCCCTGGAATTAATGTTTGCAACCATCCAAACCTCTGTGGTCACACTTGATCATATCTAAGATTTGGATCGGACATGGGCACCAGCTGCTAAAAATCTTTCTGTAATGACCCTTGTGGTTAAAAGCATAGACTGTGAAGCCAAATTCATGTCGAGTGCCTCTGACTATGTAACTTCAGGCACATTACAAACATTACTTAATATCATAGACTCTTGGTTTTCTAATGTGTGAAACAGTGATGATTAAACCAACCCCAAGGAGCTGTGGTGGGGATTAAATTAAAACGGGGCATCATATATATTAAAAATGCACAGTGGCCAGCAAAGAATAGCCTCTTAATTAATAAACGAACAGTGTTTATTATTAATGAAATATGTTAAATAATTTCTTTGAGAGAGCTTCATGATACAGATAGAGTTCAAAATCACACTTAACTGGATCAATTTCAGTTTATTATTGCAGCACATTTTGGGCCAGATTTCTAGCTTATGAACCAACAATATCATTTCTCTGGGCATTTTCACATCACCCCTCATCCTCATCCACAGAGATGAGGGACTCAGGTCTGTGCTGTCTGATGCTAACTCTATCTAGAACAAGTAGGTTCTTTCTGCCAGGTTTTGGGGATTGTCATTAATGCCCCAAGACTGGGTGGATCTATAATATGCAAACGTGGGAGCTACAGGAAATCATGTTTGAACATGTGTCTTGGGGAACTAGCTGTACATAATAAACCAATATATATTATATAGTATAATATACAGTTAATATATATATTAAGTCTAGATAGGAAATAAAGTTAATTTTGGCAGAGAGTGTTAAACAGAAAACAAGTCTGCAAAAATAAAAGAACAGCCAAAGAGCAAAGACAAGAGATGAAGGCATCTTCCTATGTTCTCAGTTCTTGGTTTCATTTTTTCCCTAGATCTGGCCACATTACTGCACTTTTGCCTCCAAAGGACACCCCTACATTCTGATACTAGATTCTATTTTTCACTAATCTAGATTGTTACTTGCTTTGAGGGGGGGTAATAAAAGTCACATCTAATATGATTACTAACTTGTGTGAAATAGATATGCTCTTTCCTGTGCATGTGCAGAGTGCCAGGCCTTGTGCACTGCAAAAGTCTTTTAGAAATCAGTTTTGAAATAATCATTCTGAAGTCAACATGCAGTGCTTCTTGCAATCAATTATCCATTCCTGCTATAGTGGATTTGCTCTCTGTGGATTCTATCACCCATAAATTTGGAACATGTCTAAGGGTTGATGTATTACAGGAGGTCTAGGTTCAAATCTTTGGCCTCCCGCATAGAACTGGGTGGCCATGAGTGTGTCCTCTGTGCTTGAAAAATATTAATCTGCACAATGAAGGGGGTGTCCAGAATATCTCAGGTGACCCCCACCTGTGAATTTCCCTGAACCTATGGTTCCTTTCTTTAGTGGGATGGTCCCTTGAAGAGAACACAGCAATGTCTTATAGTAGTATTTCATTATTTGAAGCTGAGTGTGGTACTTCTCACTTCCTTAACAGTCTATGTTCCAGGAGATTCTTCAGATCTTCCATCTTCCCCACTAGGCTCAACAAGCAATAAAATGATTCAGGGAGTTGATGTTATCCAACCTCTGTTACCGGTACAACTGAGTAGCCATGATCGCAGAAGGCTATCTATGGGCTAACCATCAGGGCCTCTCATTCACAGAGGCTGATGGAGCTACTTCAGCAGCTGAATATTCAAACAGGCAGCAAGAGACCAACCTTCATTTGAAAAGACTCATCAGCCACCTGGTGGTGAGCTGACTGCATCAGACCACTTTCCTTTTGAAAGGAACAGAGACTCACCTTGACTAAAATCAACACCTTTTCTGAGTATAGGTCATCTTTCCTCTCTGTAGGATATTAGCAAATATCACTCTCTGAAAGGTCATGGAAGGTTTGATTTAACAGCATGGAATCCTGCATAAAATCTCATCAGACCAAGGGGCTCATTTACTAAAGTAAATGCTGCTGTGGAATCACTATTATGGGTTCCACTGACCCTTGCACATCATGCACCATCCAGAAGTAGCTGGCCAAACACAGTTGACATAATGGCCTTTTGAAAGCTAAGGCACTAGCAGTTGCAGATGAAAACAACAATTAGATACCACTACACATCATCAGAATGGCTAAAATTTTAGACTGACAACACCAAATGCTGGCAAGAATGTGATATGAGACATCTTGTGCTTTTACGATAAGAATGTAAAATAGTACACATGCTTTGGCAAAAGATCTATCCATTTCTTAGAAAACTAAGTGTAAACCTGTGTTATGATCCAGAATCTCAGATATTTAGCCAAGAAAAGTTGAAATATACATCTACAAAAGGACTTGTATGAAAGTGTTAATAATGGCTTTATTCATAGCATCCAAAACTAGAAACAGCTCAGATGTCCATCAAGAAGGAGATGGATAAATAAAGATGTTCATTTAATGAAATACTACTCAGTAATAGAAAGGGACAAGCTAAAAAACCACATAAAAACATGACAGATTTTAAGAACCTTATTCTGTATATAGAGACTTGCACATTATTCCATTTATTTGATGTTTCTGAAAAGGTAATACTTTAAAAAGAGTGAAAAATATTAGGAGACTGCTAATAATAATTTATATTTTTACCTTGAGAACCCCATGAACAGTATGAAAAGGCAAAAAGATAGGACACTGAAAGATGAACTCTCCAGGTCAGTAGGTGCCCAATATGGTACTGGAGATCAGTGGAGAAATAACTACAGAGAAAATGAAGGGATGGAACCAAAGCAAAGACAATACCTAGTTGTGGATGTGACTGGTGATAGAACCAAGATCTGATGCTGTAAAGAGCAATATTGCATAGGAACCTGGAATGTTAGGTCCATGAATCAAGGCAAATTGGAAGTGGTCAATAAGGAGATGGCAAGAGTGAACATCAACATTCTAGGAATCAGCGAACTAAGATGGACTGGAAGGGGTGAATTTAATTCAGATGACACATGGACATCACCAGATGGTCAACACCGAAATCAGATTGATTATATTCTATGCAGCCAAAGGTGGAGAAGCTCTATACAGTCAACAAAAACAAGACCAGGAGCTGACTGTGGCTCAGATCATGAACTCCTTATTACCAAATTCAGACTTAAACTGAAGAAAGTAGGGAAAACCGCTAGACTATTCAGGTATGACCTAAATCAAATCCCTTATGATTATAGAGTGGAACTGAGAAATAGATTTAAGGGCCTAGATCTGATAGATAGAGTGCCTAAAGAACTATGGAATGAGGTTTGTGACATTGTACAGGAAACAGGGATCAAGACCATCTCCATGGAAAAGAAATGCAAAAAAGCAAAATGGCTGTCTGGGGAGGCCTTACAAATAGTTGTGAAAAGAAGGGAGGCGAAGAGCAAAGGAGAAAAGGAAAGATATAAGCATCTGAATGCAGAGTTCCAAAGAATAGCAAGAAGAGATAAGAAAGCCTTCTTCAGCGATTGACTCAAAGAAACAGAGGAAAACAACAGAATGGGAAAGACTAGATCTCTTCAAGAAAATTAAAGATACCAAGGGAACATTTCGTACAAAGATGGGCTCGATAAAGGACAGAAATGGTATGTACCTAACAGAAGTAGAAGATATTAAGAAGAGGTGACAAGAATACATGGAAGAACTGTACAAAAAATATCTTCACGACCCAGACAATCATGATGAGGTGATCACTAATCTAGAGCCAGACATCTTGGAATGTGAAGTCAAGTGGGCCTTGGAAAGCATCACTACAAACAAAGCTAGTGGAGGAGATGGAATTCCAGTTGAGCTGTTTCAAATCCTGAAAGATGATGCTGTGAAAGTGCTACACTCAATATGCCAGTAAATTTGGAAAACTCGGCAGTGGCCACAGGACTGGAAAAGGTCAGTTTTCATTCCAATCCCAAAGAGAGGCAATGCCAAAGAATGCTCAAACTACTGCACAATTGCACTCATCTCACATGCTAGTAAAGTAATGCTCAAAATTCTCCAAGCCATGCTTGAGCAGTATGTGAACCGTGAACTTCCTGATGTTCAAGCTGGTTTTAGAAAAGGCCGAGGAACCACAGATCAAATTGCCAACATCTGCCGGATCATGGAAAAAGCAAGAGAGTTTCAGAAAAACATCTATTTCTGCTTTATTGACTATGCCAAAGCCTTTGACTGTGTGGATCACAATAAACGGTGGAAAATTCTGAAAGAGATGGGAATACCAGACCATCTGACCTGCCTCTTGAGAAATCTGTATGCAGGTCAGGAAGCAGCAGTTAGAACTGGACATGGAACAACAGACTGGTTCCAAATAGGAAAAGGAGTACGTCAAGGCTGTATATTGTCACCCTGCTTATTTAACTTCTATGCAGAGTACATCATGAGAAACGCTGGACTGGAAGAAACACAAGCTGGAATTAAGATTGCCAGGAGAAATATCAATAACCTCAGATATGCAGATGACACCACCCTTATGGCAGAAAGTGAAGAGGAACTAAAAAGCCTCTTGATGAAAGTGAAAGAGGAGAGTGAAAAAGTTGGCTTAAAGCTCAACTATGCAGAAAACGAAGATCATGGCATCCAGTCCCATCACTCATGGGAACTAGATGGGGAAACAGTGGAAACAGTGTCAGACTTTATTTTGGGGAGCTCCAAAATCACTGCAGATGGTGACTGCAGTCATGAAATTAGAAGATGCTCAGTCCTTGGAAGAAAAGTTATGACCAACCTAGATAGTATATTCAAAAGCAGAGACATTAATTAGCCGACTAAGGTCCATCTAGTCAAGGCTATGGTTTTTCCTGTGGTCATGTATGGATGTGAGAATTGGACTGTGAAGAAGGCTGAGTGCCGAAGAATTAATGCTTTTGAACTGTGGTGATGGAGAAGACTCTTGAGAGTCCCTTGGATTGCAAGGAGATCCAACCAGTCCATTCTGAAGGAGATTAACCCTGGGATTTCTTTGGAAGGAATGATGCTAAGGCTGAAACTCCAGTACTTTGGCCACCTCATGTGAAGAGTTGACTCACTAGAAAAGACTCTGATGCTGGGAGGGATTGGGGGCAGGAGGAGAAGGGGACAACAGAGGATGAGATGGCTGGATGGCATCACGGACTCGATGGACATGAGTCTGAGTGAACTCCAGGAGATGGTGATGGACAGGGAGGCCTGGCGTGCTGTGATTCATGGGGTCACAAAGAGTCGGACACGACTGAGCAACTGAACTGAACTGAACTGAGCCATCATGGTTAACAAAAGAGTCCTAAATGCTGTACTTGGATGCAATCTCAAAAATGACAGAATGATGTCTGTTTGTTTCCAAGGCAACCATTCAATATCACGGTAATCCAAGCCTATGCCCCAACCAGTAAGGCTGAAGAAGCTGAAGTTGAACGGTTCTATGAAGACCTACCAGATCTTTTAAAACTAACACCCAAAAAAGATGTCCTTTTCATTATTGGGGACTGGAATGCAAAAGTAGGAAGTCAAGAAACACCTGGAGTAATAGGCAAATAGGGCCTTGGAAATACGGAATGAAGCAGGGCAAAGACTAATAGAGTTTTGCCAAGAGAACTCACTGGTTATAGCAAACACCCTCTTCCAGCAACACAAGAGAAGGCTCTACACATGAACATCACTGGATGGGCAACACCAAAATCAGATTGATTAGATTCTTTGCAGCCAAAGATGGAGAAGCTCTATACAGTCAGCAAAAATAAGACTGGGAGCTGACTGTGGCTCAGATCATGAACTCCTTATTGCCAAATTCAGACTTAAATTGAAGAAAGTAGGGAAAACCATTAGACCATCCAGGTATGACCTAAATGAAATCCCTTATGATTATACAGTGGAAGTGAGAAGTAGACTTAAGGGACTAGATCTGATAGATAGAGTGCCTGATGAACTATGGAATGAAGTTCGTGACACTGTATAGGAGACAGGGAGCAAGACCATCCCCATGGAAAAGAAATGCAAAAAAGCAAAATGGCTGTTTGAGGAGGCCTTACAAATAGCTGTGAAAAGAATAGAAGGGAAAAGGAGAAAAGGAAAGATATAAGCATCTGAATGTAGAGTTCCAAAGAATAGCAAGGAGAGATAAGAAAACCTTCCTCAGCAATCAAAGCAAAGAAATAGAGGGAAACAACAGAATGAGAAAGACTAGAGATATCTTCAAGAAAATTAGAGATATTAAGGGAATATTTCATGCTAAGATGGACTCAATAAAGGACAGAAACGGTATGGACCTACAGAAGCAGAAGATATTAAGAAAGATGACAAGAATACACAGTAGAACTGTACAAAAGATCTTCATGACCAAGATAATCACAAGGGTGTGATCACTCACCTAGAGCCAGACATCCTGGAATGTGAAATCAAGTGGGCCTTAGGAAGCATCACTATGAACAAAGCTAGTGGAGGTGATGGAATTCCAGTTGAGCTATTCCAAATCCTAAAAGATGATGCTGTGAAAGTGCTGCACTCAATATGCCAGCAAATTTGGAAAACTCAGCAGTGGCCACAGGACTGAAAAAGGTCCGTTTTCATTCCAATTCCAAAGAAAGGCAATGCCAAAGAATGCTCAAACTACTGCACGGTTGCACTCATCTCACATGCTAGTAAAGTAAGGCTGAAAATTCTCCAAGCCAGGCTTCAGCAATATGTGAACCATGAACTTCCAGATGTTCAAGCTGGTTTTAGAAAGGCAGAGGAACCAGAGATCAAATTGCCAACATCTGCTGGATCATGGAAAAAGCAAGAGAGTTCCAGAAAAACATTTATTTCTGCTTTATTGACTATTCCAAAGCCTTTGACTGTGTGGATCACAATAAACTGTGGATAATTCTGAAAGAGATGGTAATACCAGACCATCTGACCTGTCTCTTGAGAAACCTGTATGCAGGTCAGGAAACAACAGTTAGAACTGGACATGGAACAATAGCCTGGTTCCAAATAGGAAAAGGAGTACATCAAGGCTGTACATTGTCACCCTGCTTATTTAATTTATATGCAGAGTACATCATGAGAAACGTTGGGCTGGAAGAAGCACAAGCTGCAATCAAGATCACCAGGAGAAATATCAGTAACCTCAGATATGCAGATGACACCACCCTTACGGCAGAAAGTGAAGTAAGCCAGAAAGAAAAACACAATACAGTATACTAACGCATATATATGGAATTTAGGAAGATGGTAACAATAACCCTGTATGCAAGACAGCAAAAGAGACACAGATGTATAGAACAGTCTTTTGGACTCTGTGGGAGAGGGCAATGGTGGGATGATTTGGGAGAATGGCATTGAAACATGTATAACATCATATGTGAAATTAATCACCAGACCAGGTTCAATGCATGATACAGGATGCTCGGGGCTGATGCACTAGGATGACCCAGAGGGATGGTTATGGGGAGGGAGGTGGGAGGGGTTTTCAGGATGGGGAACACATGAACACCCATGGCGGATTCATGTTGATCTATGGCAAAACCAATACAATTTGTAATGTAATTAGCCTCCAATTAAAATAAATAAATTTATATTAAAATTTTTTTAAAAAAAGAAAGTGAAGAGGAACTGAAAAGCCTCTTGATGAAAGTGAAAGAGGAGAGTAAAAAGTTGGCTTAAAACTCAACATTCAGAAAACTAAGATCATGGCATCTGGTCACATCATTTCATGTGAAATAGATGGTAAACAGTGGAAATAGTGTCAGACTTTATTTGGGGGCCTCCAAAGTCACTGCAGATGGTGACTGCAGCCATGAAATTAAAAGATGCTTACTCCTTGGAAAGAAAGTTATGACCAACCTAGATAGCATATTTAAAAGCAGAGACATTACTTTGCCAACAAAGATCCATCTAGTCAAGGCTATCGTTTCTCCAGTGGTCATGTCTGGATGTGAGAGTTGGACTGTGAAGAAAGCTGAGCTCCAAAGAATTGATGCTTTTGAACTGTGGTGTTGGAGAAGACTCTTGAGAGTCCCTTGGACTGCAAGGAGATCCAACCAGCCCATCCTTTAGATCAGTCCTGGGTGTTCACTGGAAGGACTGATGTTGAAGCTAAAACTCCAATACTTTGGCCACCTCATGTGAAGAGTTGACTCATTGGAAAAGACCCTAATGCTGGGAAGGATTGGGGGCAGGAGGAGAAGGGGATGACAGAGGATGAGATGGCTGGATGGCATCACTGACTCGATGGACGTGAGTCTGAGTGAACTCTGGGAGTTGGTGATGGATAGGGAGGCCTGGCGTGCTGCGATTCATGGGGTCGCAAAGAGTCAGACATGACTGAGTGACTGAACTGAACTAAATAATAGTAATAATGAGGACTGACTGGCAGGGGCATGAGAAAATCTTGGTTGTGCTGTAAACATTCTGTAATGATAAGATTTGGTTACATGCATGTGAACATCTGTCAAACCTCATTGGATGATATACTTAAGATTTATTTTATTATGGCTAAGAACACAACATGATATATACTCTCAGCAAAATTTTAAGTGTATATTACACTACTATTGACTATAGGTACAATGTTGTACATGGATCTCTAGAGTTTAATCATCTTGCTAAGCTGGAACTTTATACCCATTTATTAAGTAACTCACATTTTCCCCTCCTCGTTACCGGCCACTACATTCCATTCTTTGATTCTATGGATTTATTTTACTGGGTGAGCAATGAACTTAAGATTTATGCATTTCACTGTGAGTAGATTTTACCCAAAAAAGTAGACTACTAACTGTCTGTCTGCCTAAATATACAGACTTTTATAGTGACTGCTATTGGCAAGCCACAAATTTGTCTAGTAAACTTTCTAGCAGCTTCATTATAGAAGGAAGGTGTATCCTATCGGGTGCTTGTTCTTTTATTTGTTACTATTTCTTTCCCGTAAATAACAGTGAGAAACTCCTTTTATAAGTAGATCTTCTGAGGGCCTGAGATTCTCTGGGCTACTTGGACTGATGGCAGAGTCTGATTTGCCAGGATAGCTTTTGGTCATGATTTTATTATATACTTATTGAGTTACTGTTTAATTTCTACTACTTGTTGAGTTATTGTAGATGGTTGTCCTTAGTTCAGGCTTGCATTTTCAGTGTAACCGAGCACATCTGTAATGACTTATTGTCTTCCTACCTTTGAAGGGCTAATTTGTAAAAGAAGTAACCACGTCCTGCCGTTGATGTTCAGTTGCTCAACTGTGTGTGACTCATTCTTTAGGTTAGAAGCAGCTACTAAAGGTGAGAGGATTATATAAGGCCATGATATCTAGTAGGAAAGAATTACTATGGTCATCTTAAAAGCTGCTATCACATCCCAGATTCCACTATACTTCCTGTCCCATGATGTTTTTCACACATATGACATAGTGAGGCTGTGGAAGAAATACTCAAGCCCAAGACCCATGCCAACCTACATCCCCAGGACGGTAAATCCCTTTTCCCCATCCTTTGCCTGTCTCTTCATGTGTAAATTTGCCCTTACTGTCCCTGGCCAGAAAATATCTCCTCCTTGAAGTTTCCCCACGGCTCTGGGTGGAACATCCCCCAAGCGTGCAAATCGTGACTTTGAGCACTTGCTTTAGAAACAGTGTCCGTAGTGGCTGATTCCACAGTGCTGTGAACACACAGTATTCCTAAATAACTCTTATCTCCCCAGCTGCTGATTTCAAGAAGCTAAAACATTTTGAAGTTTGTACAAATTCAAGCAGCACATGGAAATGCTTCCCCTGATGCCCTTCAGTGGCCTCAGAGTGGAAAGTTCCAGCAGGAACAAAGGAATGAGAAAAAGGTTTTCCTGGAGTGCTTTCAGCATAATTGGATCTTGGGGACATTGTCCCAAAAGTATAAAAACTTCCCTGACTTTGTATGCTTCCATTTCCAAACTTTTAATCACTTTAGGGAACACAATAGTCCCAACTGCAGTTCTGATTTCAAATTGCCTTCTACACGGACTGGTTGTTCCTTTAGAAAGTTTGCCTAAAACACAGAAGACAGATTGGGAGGAATTGGCTTTCACCCCTTCTTCTCATCAGAGCTGGACATCTCAGCCTGGACCTTTCAAACTAATGATGATATTTCTGGCCCATGTACTGTTCCCAGACCATAGGGACCCTTTCTCAGTAGGTTCCTAAAAAGGTAAGTGAGGGTTCTTATAAGAGTAATCCTCAACCTTTTATCAGCACAGGGATATTTCCAGCTTCTTGATTTTTTGAAGGGGCTGGGGCTTGGGAAGGAGGAAATGAAACAATTTTAGTGATATCACAAAGACCAAGGGCCATTCAAAACCCCTTGGTTAGAAAAACCTAGATGGCAAGAAGCCTCTGAAACCTGTGTCTCATTTCATGGATTCCTCTAACTTCAGAGACACCCCTAGGATGAGACCATCCCACAGTTTCAGAGCCTCTTCTGTACAACTCCAGCGAGCACCATTCACACTGTAGCCACAGAAATGGCTGAAGCTGTCCGGCTGTTATGCTCCAGAGGTGCCATTTATATTGCCTATGATGAAAACAGTCTCTGGGAGCTGCTCATCAATGGCCTGGTCTCTGGCTGACCTCATGGGCTGAACAACCCAGACTTTCTGAGCCCTCCTGGCCCACTTCAACAAGCACAGCTCTACTTTATACTTGGTGTGATGTGTGCTGTGCTAAATCACTTCAGTCATGTCTGACTCTGTGACCCCATGGACAGTAGCCTGCCATGGTCCTCTGTCCATGGGATTCTCCGGGCAAGAATATTGGGGTGGGTTGCCATGCCCTTCTCCAGGGGATCTTTCCAACCCAGGGATGGAACCTATGTCTTTGATGTCTCCTGCATTGGCAGGCAGGTCCTTTACCAATAGCGCCACCTGGGAAGCCCACTATATACTTGGAGTGGGGGTTCTGAATTTAAGGAAACAAAAGTTCTTTCTCTTAGAGAGTTTGAACATCATTGATCTGTTCCAATTCCAAAGCAGAAGAGAGTAACCTGAGAGTCTAAGAGAGGGAAGGAGCACTGAAGTCTACACAGCAGGTTAGAATGCAGCCCAAATCTCTGTGCTTACAGACCTGATGTATTTGCACAAATTCAATGCAGTTTTTAAAGGAAGCTGACCACCATCATACGGACAAGAAAAACTTAGAAAACTACCTGCTTGGTTCAATATGAAAAGAATTTTCTAATACTCTAGAGCTCTGAAAATATGGAGTAGGTTGTTTAGGAATGTAGTGAGCTCTTCATCACTAGAGGAAATCATGCATCAGTGTGATGCAGAGAAAGATCTACAATGGGAGACAGAGTTGGACTAGATTACTTGCGGGGCATAATCAGTGACAGGATATAAGTCTGGATAACATACCTAGAAGCTTAGCCAAAAGGTTCATGGACTATCAGTGTCCACTGATTCCTGTGTGGACACTTATCAAGAGGGAATGATAACAACAACAACAAAAAATATCATAGCAAAGATGTTGTTTAAGGGCACAGACTTGCCATTCCCTTCTCCAGGGGACGTTCCCAACCCAGAGACTGACCCTGGATCTCCTGCATCACAGGCAGATTCCTTACCATCTGGGTCACCAGGGAAGACTTTTTTTTTTTTTGCTTCAGTCGTGTCTGACTCTTTTCAACCCTATGGACAGGCTCCCAGAGGACAGGCTCCTCTGTCCATGGGATTCTCTAGGCAAGAATACTGCAATGGGTTGCCGTGCCCTCCTCCAAGGGATCTTCCTGACTCAGAGATCAAACCCACATTTCTTACATCTCCTGTGTGGCAGGAGATGTAAGATACCACTAGTGCCACCTGGGAAGCCCACAGACTTGCAACAAGTAGTAAATAACCCAGTGATCTAATGCATGGTATAATGAATATAGACAGCAATACTGTACTATAATCAGGTGATGTGATAAATATCATGACAGCAATATCACAATATATAAATGTATCAAAGTAACACATTATACACCTTCAATTTACATGTTATATGTCAAACATATTCAAGACTGGAAAAAATCACTGTTTTAGTTATTTAAGAGAACTAGATTTTCAGAAACTGTGACCCACTGTGGATTTCTGGAGACAGTTCTGTCTGTCTTCATAGAGCATCAGATTCAAACTATTAGGAATATAACAGCATTTCCAGATCACAAAGTTACTGTGGAGACCTGCCCAAGTTATCTCTCCATGTTCAGTGTCCTTTGTCCTTAAAAGCCAAGCTAGATTCTACACTATTTAAGGATTATTTCATGACCCTGTTCTATGCATACACTACATGCCTATTTGGATGTCCTGGCCTCTCCGAAATCCTTCTGCTTACCCTCTCTGACAGGCTGTGAAGCCATTTATGCCCGGACCATGGGTCATCCCTGTTCCTTACAGGAATTCTCACACCCGTATACCGGGTGATCAACAGGCTTGATGAGTGGATCGATGTTCAAACATGGATGGATGGATGGATGGATGGATAGATGGACAAGACAGGCGGCTGGACAGACAGATGAATGGAGCCCTGGAGTTTGCATTGCTCTTGAGGAAAAAAGGTCTTGGGAACAATAGGAATAAATTTTCTGTGGAAATGATCTGGAGAAACAGAGTGAGTATTCACAGTTAATGATTTCCCTAGTCCCTAGCACAAATTGGAAGAACATGGAGCAAACTTAAGTCATTTTTCTGGCCAAAGTTTAATGAGATCAATTGCCATATAGCACATGCTGCTGCTGCTGCTGCTGCTAAGTCGCTTCAGTCGTGTCCAATTCTGTGCGACCCCATAGATGGCAGCCCACCAGGCTCCCCTGTCCCTGGGATTCTCCAGGCAAGAACACTGGAGTGGGTTGCCATTTCCTTCTCCAATGCAAGAAAGTGAAAAGTGAAAGTGAAGTCGCTCAGTCGTGTCCGACCCTCAGCGATCCCATAGACTGCAGCCTTCCAGGGTCCTCCGTCCATGGGATTTTCCAGGCAAGAGTACTGCAGTGGGGTGCCATTGCCATATAGCACATAGAACCACTTAAATGAATGTATTGTGTATACTGTCTCTGATCAAATGTATTAAATAATCAGAATCATCATTTTAAACAGTGTAAATTTGATATTCTATGACCCCAAGGTAGTTTCTAATTATATTGCTCATTTTTCTTGGAAACAAATAGAGACTGCCTTCAAAACTGTTTTATATTCACTCAGCCAGACTGGAACTCCTGACCAGATGCCCTGGAACTGCGAGAGACAACGGATGTGGAGTTTGGATCACTGAGTATTTTATTCAGTTGAAAGAGGAGACATACCATGGAAAGTGCCAACCAGACATCCTCTGTGACAGAGTTCATTCTCTTGGGCCTCTCAGCCCACCCAAAGCTGGAGAAAACGTTCTTTGTGCTCATCCTGCTCATGTACCTGATGATCCTGCTGGGCAATGGGGTTCTCATCCTGGTGACCATCCTTGACTCCCCGCCTGCACACGCCCATGTACTTTTTCCTAGGGAACCTCTCCTTCCTAGACATCTGCTATACAACCTCCTCAGTCCCCCTCATCCTTGACAGCTTCCTGACCCCCAGGAAAACCATCCCCTTCTCAGCCTGTGCTGTGCAGATGTTCCTCTCCTTTGCCATGGGGGCCACGGAGTGTGTGCTTCTGGGCATGATGGCGTTTGACCGCTACATGGCCATCTGCAACCCTCTGAGGTACCCCATAGTCGTGAGCAAGGCTGTCTATGTGTCCATGGCTGCTGGCTCCTGGGCAGCTGGATGTGCTGCCTCCATGGTTCAAACATCCCTTGCAATGAGGCTGCCCTTCTGTGGGGACAATGTCATCAACCACTTCACCTGTGAGATCCTGGCTGTCCTGAAGTTGGCCTGTGCTGACATCTCCATCAATGTGATCAGTATGGGGGTGACTAATGTGATCTTCCTGGGGGTCCCAGTTCTGCTCATCTTTGTCTCCTACATCTTCATCCTAACCACCATCCTAAGGATCCCTTCAGCTGAGGGGAGGAAAAAGGCCTTCTCCACCTGCTCTGCCCACCTCACAGTTGTGGTCATCTTCTATGGGACCATCCTCTTCATGTATGGGAAGCCCAAATCCAAGGACCCCCTGGGAGCAGACAAACAGGACCTTACAGACAAGCTCACCTCTCTCTTCTATGGGGTGGTGACCCCCATGCTCAACCCCATCATCTACAGCCTCAGGAACAAGGACGTGAAGACTGCTGTGAGGAACCTGGCGAGTCAGAAATGCTTCATCTGGTGATGTTTGAAGGACAGATATCCCTGTAGTTCTGCGTCTCTTGGCTGCTTTCACTCGTGAATCTCAGAAGAATGTGCCTCTCAAAGAAGATATGTTTAAACAGTCATCACCAGAAAGTTGAATTACACATACAAGGGAGAATTTTAGCTGTTACTGGACTTAATTTTTAGAAACAATGAAACCTAAAACCTGATGGGAGTGTGACTTGAGGGGATAGACGTGGAATGCAGCTAAAAGAACAATTTGTGATGTTTCTGCTTCTCTACTGGGCAAGTCTGAATTCACCTTTGTGAGCAAGTTGCTCCTTTGCTTTGAGAAAAACAGACTCATTTACCTTTGTGTTACATAAAGATTCAAAATCCTGCTCTAAAAGGAGGCACTGAAGACAGTATGGGGTGAAACTTCATGACATGGCAGTACAAAAAATACAAAAAATAGTCTTCACTGTAGGTGAAATGGCACATCTTCACATTTTATTTTTCTTGGAGGCAAGGTTGCGACTGGATATGAGAAAGAAGCTGTCTCTGAGCCTGAGAAGTTGGGACCTTGTAGATTACACACAGGGTGCTTCTTCTGAGGACAAATAAGGTGAATCCTGCAACATGTGTGTGGAGGGTCTTAGCCTTGCCTCTGGATGCAAGCTCTGTTTTCCTACCCCCAGTAAATCCTGAGTACACAGTCTGGCCCTATAGTCTGGAGAATTAAAGGATGGTTCTATGGGAAGAGCAGGGTGGGGGCACACTGTGATTTGAAAGATGCTGGAGTCAAGATGCTCAGATGTGACCAGCAACAGATGGAGCAAGGCTGAGGACAACCGAGCGACAAAACTGAAAGGTGGGGCCCATTCACATGTATCGACAAGAGGTCCAGAGGTAAAATGTGTGAGGATCTTAGTCAGTAGTGACACAAAAGGGGACAAAAACACATAAGGGAAGGAAATTGCCTCATTTTTCCCTGAGAATCAAAACTTTGCAATGAGAACACATGCTCTCAGCCTGCCTTGCTTGGATGTCCTGGGCTCCTCCTGCCTGAGAAGTGGCCAGCCATACTCTTGTGGGCCCCACAGCGCTTTCCTGTGCACTGTGGGCAGAAACCCAGACACAGTCACCACCCTGTGGTCCCTTCAACAGTCTCTGGGCTGTAGGAGCGCAGGGCACATTCCCATTTCACCATTTCATATCCAGTATTATCTGTCCCACCCTAGGGGGATGTGCCTTTCCCTACTGAGCACAGAGTCCACCCATGCCCTTCTCAGCTCACTAAAGGGAGGAGGACATCAACTTGAGATTAGTTCTGACCTTTATAATCAAGAGTTTACTTAAAAATGAAAGGTACTTGCAGAGCAATCTTCCTTTTCAACATACTTCATTTCACTGGTTTCCGGCTTAGAGACCTATGCCAAGTTCCCACCCACATCTTTCTAAAGGACCCAAGGAGGTGTTCCTCCAGTTACTGAAAGAGCTGCTGGCAGATAGCCTTCAGCTGTCAGTCATCTTTGGAAATTTGATAAGAGGGCTCTTAGCTGAAGGGCCTGACTCACCCAAGGTCATATTCCCTTCCCCACAGTAGCCTGTATCCAATGACTGATCGGTGAAGGGATATAAATGCCTCTTCCTACTAGAGACATCTCTGAACAGCCATCCCAGTTCCAGGGTCCCCTATGGGATTGACTGAGGCCTTTGTTGAGACTGCACCATAGCCCATCATCCCCCTCTGCCCAATCCTCCATCCTCATCCTCCCTTCCACCAATATTGAACCCAAGAGCTCTCCCTAATAAACCTCTTGCACTCCAATCTCTGTCTCAGAGTTTGCTTCCTGCGCAAAACCTAACTATGACATCATGCAAAGTCCAAAGCTCAAGTAATATGTGTTATCTTTTTAGAATCCTGGACACTGGTGATACTTAGCAAAATCATGGGGAATAGTAGGTGGATGAGGTGGCACCATGTTGCATTATCATCAGAAGCTTTGGTACCAGACCTTGGTTAGATTACAGCTCCTTGCTTCATCACGGTTGTAACCTTGAAGTTTGTTTTATACTGATGTAACTTCTCTGAAATCTTCCCATAAGCCCCCTCTCTGTCCATCTCTCTAGTTTAATGTTTCCCAATCTTTTTCTTGCCATCAAACACATAGAATATAATAGAGTTTGTATACCAAAAAAGTCTGGGTTTTTAATAGCATGATTGATTAAATCACCAGCCACTAGTGATCAATGTGACCTCCAGCCGCTCTCCCTTCCCTGGAAATCAGGGATTAAGACTGAGAGTTCCAACCCTCTACTCAGAGTTGGTTCCCCTGGCAATCAACTTCAATCTTAAGTCCTTTCCAAAAGTCACCTTGTTAATATAAACCCAGTTGTGGCTGAACTGGGCTTGTTAAGAATAACAAGATACCCCCTTCACTTTATGGCTCTAAAGTGTTTTTCAGAAACTGAGCATTGAAGACTAAACACTATGATGGAAGTTGTTCCCATTGCTCTTATCACTAAGGAAATTCCAAAGATTTTAAGAGCTGTGAAGGACTTGGCAGTTGTAAGCCAGAAGCTGTGGACAAAGTCCAAATATATGTGATAAAAAATATCTTGGTCATCTGAATGAACAAGTATATATTTTGTATAAATCACAATGTCACAGAATCTTAGTTTATATTTTGCTGATTATAGTCTTGTCCCTGTGTTTCCTATTAATTGATGATCAGATCTACATCCTTGAGAGGTTTTTGTTTCAGTGTAGTGATGAGCCCATGGCTCCTGAGATCTTTTGACAGGGCCCAAATATCTTTGATGGTTTCTTGCTTTCTGATTATGTCAAGATTTTCCAGGCTCAACGTGTACAGTTCCTCTCCAGGCCTGGAAACAACCATTTTTTCTAAGGAGCTCTTGTTTCCTTTGGTATTCAAAAACCACAATCTGGGTGCTAGGGGTGCTATCGAGATGTCATAGTTTCTAGGCTTTTTCAGTGGAATACATTTATACAATTCGAATTAAGATCTACAGAATTTTTACTTAACCTCATTGACTTCTTCCCTTAAGTATATATCCTCATTCCAGAAAAGCATGGAGAGGGCTTAAAGTTACATCAACATAGTAAGATGTCACAAGCCACCACGGACGGCTTCTATAAAGAGCAGAAGTGAGTCAAGCTGTCCCTTTGATATATATTTTGATTCCCATGTGCCTGGCAATACTTGGGCCAACTTTAACAACTGAGGCACTGGCGTGTGCCCTTCTCTTCCTCTTGCTCCTGAGCTTTCCTGAGGAGACCCAAGCTCATACGTAGAGTACTGGAGGGCAAAGGGCTGGGGAAGAGTTCAGGGAGAAACCCAAAGAAGGAGGAGAGGGAAAGAATGACTCCAAGGCATCTTACAGCTCAGGGTTGACCTTTCAAATCTTGATGAGTACAGTCACCAGTCCCTATTCACCATGGGTGGTCTCTGATCAAAAAAGGCATATGGAGCAGACAAGAAGGAAGCTAGCAGGTCTTCTCTGAATGAGGCTGAAAGTCCTGAACTCTGCAATGCTGCTCTGCTCAAGATAGAGGTTTCCAAACTTTAAGAGAGGTTTGTTGAATATTTGAAAGGGTGAAAATGTTGTAGTCATGCGTTCTGGGAAACAAACTCACTCAGGGTAATGCAGATAGTGGAGTGCAGTTTGTTACACCGGCAGGCCCAAGGCAGAGTCTCCTCTTAGCCAAGGACTCCGACCAGTTTTGTGAAAACCTTATATACCCTAAGTGTATTTGCTCAAACCTACCTCCCCAAATTCCTTGAAACTAGTCTGGACAAGGTAAAAGAGAGATACAATCAAAGTTAACCCATGATTCATGAGTCACAAGACTAGATAAACAGTGGATATTTATCAGTAGGCCTGTGGTCATATCCCAGTAAACATAATGGAATTTACCACTTTGTTCTGTTAAAGAGATAGTCAGCATATTCTTTTAGGCAACAGAGAGTCCAAGTCCAAGTCCCGAGGCTCTTTTATTCACGGGTCTGGTTTTCCATTGGTATGCCATTTCTATAGACACCGGGCACAAAGTTCAGAGTCCACTGGGAGGGTGACCATGCGTGTAGCCTAATGTTCGCAGCCTGGCCTAAGATGGAGTCCAGCTCTGTCTCTTTCCTCCTTCAAACCCACAGCCAGAAGCTTGGTATCTACGGTCAATGGTCTCCAGGGTATTAAACTCATGCTTTCTAACAATTTACACTGCATGTTTGTTTATTCATTTGTAAATTATAGATGTTCTATATCAACAGGTTATGATGCACATTATAAAATGTTTACAAAAATAGAAATTAAAAAGATGGATAGAGATAAATAAAATATAAAAAATAAGAGTTAACAGGGGACAAAAAGAAAACAAAAGTAGGTCACAAATTCACTTAATAATTCATTTAGCAACTGCTCGTTGAATGCCTACTATTAGTCTGGTACATTTTTCACGCATCTAGGATACATCTGTGAACAATGCAGGAAAAAAACCTCTGCCTCTGTGAAACTGACAGTCTAGCAGGAGAGAAACAGATAAGAAACAATGACTAACATATATAAAAAAATAACTGAGGATGTTAGAAACTGCATGGAATCAGGACTGAGGCATAAAGGAGGACTGAATACATGCATCTAATTTTGCTCTTTGGAAAACCCACCAAAACTACCATAATATGTCTTTGTTTTGCTTAATTTTGTTTTTAATGACAAAATCAATAAGGTTAAGGAGAAGACGGGAGATATCAGAGTGAAGACATTTTGAACACTGGAAAGTGAATGGGCTAGTGGCCATTTCCATAGCTGATCTGATAGAGCCAAATCCTAAGCCAGAAACTAGGAGAGCTGTGCCACAACCAGACCTACAGCACAGAGGACTCACTGTACCAAGTCTCTCTGGGACCAGGGATAAAGAGGGATGCTACTGAAATAAGGAGGATTGGGCAAAAAACTCTAAGAAACACAGGTCCTACACTCCCTCCCTCATTCTGTGACATTGGTTGACTGTCCCTTACCTTCCTTAACAAAAATTTATTCTCTTGAGAGGATAAAACACATGCACCAAGGAAAGATTTCAAACAAAAGGACATTTCTGCAATCACCTGACCATTTTTGGATCCAGAGCTGCACTACCTGTGAAACCAAATTCATTTATGACACCCCGCCCTCCCCACCCTACCCGCCCTGAATACTCTGTGAAGGCGTGGCCTATTGTAGGCACTCTGAATTTGTTTGGTGGGACACAGACAAGAGGGAACCTTCTAGGTCACTTGCTTTTTTCCAGTCCTGCAATCCTAAATTTGGAAATGGCAGGGGTGCTAAAGGGTTTGTCCTGTGGGTTTCACATTCTCCCAGCTCTACTGTAGGCTCTGCTGAGAGTTCTCACTGACTTGGGGGTCAGGTTAACTCTGGAAAGACCAGAATGACCCTTTTCCTCTAATGCTTTCTAATAGCTCAGCAGGATGGATACAAAGAGAGGGAGAGGGAAAGAAAGTGCTTCTGGCAGGACTTCAGAATAATTGGATCTTGGGGACACAATCTCAGATGTATAGAGTTTCCAAATTTTGTCACTTCAACTTCTAAACTTTAAATCACTTCAGGGACTAGAGTAATCCCAGTAGCAGAGTGGGATTTAAATGGCTTCATGTATGCAAAGGACAGTCCTTTGTGTATTTTTCTCTGAAACAGAACAAAGCCAAGAAAACTTAGCTTTCATCCATCTCAGGTGCTAACTCCTCTGGCTGCTACTTTCAGACTCGATTGGCTATTTTTGGCTTCTTCCTCAGACAGAAGAAAAGTGATTTTCTTTATCAACCTATTTACAAAAAGGTAAGAGAACACTATACACACACACACACACACACACACACACACACACAAACACACACACACACACACATATATACACACACACACACACACTACAATAAATACATTAACTGTTGTGGACCCAGCATCATAAAGGACATCTTAGTGTGCGACAGAAAGTTCAAGAACAAGAAATTCAGGAGGTCCTTTAGTCCCTGGGATGGAATACCTTTCAAAACAATCCATTCCAGAGTAAGCATGAGGGAGCCGATGGCCAGAGAGGAAAAGGGACTTGACGATTGCCAGGCCATGAGTGACTGGCAAAGGGCAGCTCTTTGGGTAAATGCTTCTGAGGAGCTTTGGAAGGTGAGTGAAGGAATAAATGAATGAATATCCCAGGGGCTTGGGGGCTGTAAGACAGGAAACTATGAAAGAGGAAAAAGGTAACATCCAAAAATGCTTGGAGGGGAATGGTCAGGAATTAAGCACAAAGGAGATCAGTTATTTCCACCAGTCCTATACCCCAAAGCAGGTGAAATCATACAAAGGGAATGTAACACTTCTCAAAAAATTGATGAAAATAAATTGGCCATACATGGTATAACTTGAAGTAAATGTGTGACATCAACCTTGAACATGATTAGAAAAATTCAGTCCAATCTGGTAACACTTTCATGGGCTGCCAAACATCATAAAGTAGATTTTGAAAAATTTATCTCCATTTTACTTAGAACAACACAAAGAACTGCCCAGATTGCTAGAAGAGTTCTCTAAGTGCTCAGCAGGACGAGATTCCTCACTGGTTTTCTGGCCTCTTTGGGTATCAGAGAATCATGAAGTTGGCTTTTTGAGTTCAAACAGGTGACAGAGCAGAGGCACTATGGACAGATCCAATCAGACCTCCCCACTGGTGGGGTTCATTCTCCTGGGCCTCTCAGCCCACCCAAAGCTGGAGAAAATGTTCTTCATGCTCATCCTGCTCATGTACCTGGTGATCCTGCTGGGCAATGGGGTTCTCATCCTGGTGACCATCCTTGACTCCCACCTGCACACGCCCATGTACTTCTTCCTGGGGAACCTCTCCTTCCTGGACATCTGCTACACAACCTCCTCAGTCCCCCTCATCCTTGACAGCTTCCTGACCCCCAGGAAAACCATCCCCCTTCTCAGCCTGTTTTGGGCAGATGTTCCTCTCCTTTGCTATGGGGGCCACGGAGTGTGTGCTTCTGGGCATGATGGCGTTTGATCGCTATGTGGCCATCTGCAACCCTCTAAGGTACCCTGAGGTCATGAGCAAGGCCATCTATGTGCCCATGGCTGCTGGCTCCTGGGCAGCTGGAAGCACCAGTGCCATGGTGCAGACATCCCTAGCAATGCAACTGCCCTTCTGTGGGGACAATGTCATCAACCACTTCACCTGTGAGATCCTGGCTGTCCTGAAGTTGGCCTGTGCTGACATCTCCATCAATGTGATCAGTATGGTCATGGCCAATGTGATCTTCCTGGGCATCCCAGTTCTGTTCATCTTTTTCTCCTATGTGTTCATCATTGCTACCATTTTGAAGATCCCCTCAGCTGAGGGGAGGAAAAGGCCTTCTCCACCTGCTCTGCCCACCTCACAGTTGTGGTCATCTTCTATGGGACCATCCTCTTCATGTATGGGAAGCCCAAATCCAAGGATCCCCTGGGGAGACAAACAGGATGTTGCAGACAAGCTCACCTCCCTCTTCTATGGGGTAGTGACCCCCATGCTCAACCCCGTCATCTACAGCCTCAGGAATAAGGATGTGAAGGCTGCTGTGAGGAGCCTGGTGACTCAGAAACACTTCACCTGGTGATGGTGGAGGGGTCCTGGTAGTTCCTGCTCCCTAGTTTCTCTCACCTGAGGGTCTCAAGAGCATAAGATGAAGGGATAAGTTCATGCAAGCTTCCATAGGTACATTTAATTACACAGAAGCTCATTATACCCAAGAACTCTGTGTGAATAGAAAAGCAGTCAGTGTGAATTTTCCCATCAATCTCTAGGCAGTTATACAAAAGTATATTCTTGCTGATCTAGCCTTTTACTTCTCTGTATCTTCCATGTATACTAAACAAATTGATGTCAAAGAAAAGTAACTCAAGTTTTATTTTCTAATTCATAAAAGCTCTAGTCTATAGAGCTTTTAATAGTCTATAATTCAGTCACTCCTTGGCTCACTCACTGACCATATTTGAATGGGTCCATACTTTTATGGTCACCTGTCTGGGATTCATCCTACTCCATATCAAATAACAGTAATATTTTTATCTTTATCCTCACTGTACTTTATTTTTTTATTGTCATTTTAATTCTTAAAACAGTTTCCTGAATCATTCTCTTCCTATGTCTCCATAATTAGCCTCTTTCCCTTGCCCTTAACCAAAGGCCCAATCAGAAAATCATTTACATCCTTGGAGCAAAGAGAAAAACAAAGTGTGGCAGACTGATGCAAAGGTCAAAGGTTCAGGCCTTTTTCTTTTCCTTTTCTGAAAATGTAATTCATCCTTGGGTTCTTTCCCTAGATAACATTGGCTTCCCATGGGTCATCAGAGGATTGTAGAAACTGAGAGGTGTGGAGGGTAACCAAATAAATTCTATTAAATACCTGACCTGGCTTGACTAAGTGTGCAGCCAAGAGGTGCCCATAACTTGCCTTTGTACCTAAGACTCCCCAGAGCCACGCGGTCAGTATTTAGAGGGAGAGGCGGCAGTGCTCAGAGATGAAGGAGGAGACACATAAGAATTAGCTTCATGACTGGTGAGGAATTCCCTAGAGTTATTCATCTAGAAGCGCAGCTAAAAGAATGGGCAAAATAGAAAACCTCTGACAGTTGATATGAATTTTTAATCCAACAGAGAGGAAACAAACTAACACTCAAAGCAACCAGCCTTTGCTGAAAAAGAGTTATTTTAGAAAGATGGTCCAAAAATTAAAGAAAATTCTCAGTAGTTTTTTTTTCAGTGGAATTTAAGAGGGTATTGAATCAACAAGAGCAGTCTTAAAAGGAGGCTAGGAGAAAAGATAACTGAGAAATAAGAACATTTGCTCAGGGGAAACAATCCCACTTACTTTGATTCAGTATGGAATTCATGAGGACACAGAGCAGATTAAAGACAAATAATAACTAAAAATTTTTCTCTGAATAGAAGTTTTAGATATTTTGTTCATAAAAGGTTCATCAAACACCCAGTAAGAAATTATAGCAAAAGACCCACCTATCTAGATTCAAAGATAAATTTTAATTCCTATACATGTCAAAATAATTCTGCAGACTTTTCCACAGAAGAAAAGCATATTTCCCAATAAGGAATGAGAGTCTGTCAATGGCCTGCTGTTCCCCAACCCTAAATGTAGATGATGGCAGAATAAGGTTTTTAAAGTTCTGAGGGAAAGGAAATGGGTTATGAGTCCTGAATTCTACACATCCCTTATCTCTGCACAGATACAAGGGTTTAAAAGACACTTGCCGTCATGTGTAAACATAGAAAGCACATATCAACACAATCTCTTCATGAAAATAATTTATTTAGAATGTTGTCCAACAAACAGTTAAAAATTAAAAAAAAATTGAAAGGAAGTGATAGAAGAAACAGTGGGGAATGATGAAATACATAGGACCGATCAAGTATAGTCAATTCTTACACCGATCTTGCAAAGAAGAATACATGAAGGAATTATCAGCAATCATGTCAAGGTAAATAGTGATAATGAGGCAATGACAGAGCTCCAGTTATAATTCTAGATGAATTCATCTAGCTGAGAAATGGAGAAAGAGAGTTACACCCTACTGAAGGCTTCATCAGATATAGTGGGAAGGGGTTCCTATAACTACAGTCCATTGCACTGATACTGAAAGGCAGCAAAAGTCTTAATATGCTTGTTGAAAATTTAAGAATAAATACCAACAAGTATTAGGGTGAAGTTTTGAAAGAATTAGAGGGTTATGAAAGAACAAATAAAGTTGATCAAATGAAAAAACTCATTTATTGAACTGAGGAAATTTAAATCACTATATACTAAGAGATAATACATATTACCCAGTGGTCGCTTTTTTTTTTTTTTTTAGGATTTGCAAGTTTTTGAACATCAGATCAATTACTGCAACCATTTTATTAACAGATTAAAAAAGAAAAAGTAATCTCACCCACAAATGTTGACAAATAATTTGGTAAAATTTAGCATCCATTTCTGACTCTTAAAGTAATGGATCTGAATAGAGGATTCCATCCTTGACATGAATGAAATGATCAGAACAACAACAAAGGGTGGACTTGACGGCAAAACATTAGTAACATGCTTACAATCTGGATTAGGACATCTCTCAGTATCTGCATCATTCTGCAGAGTCTAGCTAATTAAACCAGATCAGAAAAATAAATGAGGAATGAAATACAGAAAAGAAGAAAACTATCCAGTAAGTAAACTATTGTTGTTTACTGAGAAAAAATGTTAATCAAGTGCAAAACTAAAGTGGTTGTATATAATTTAAAGTAAGTTGTATATAATTTAAAGAAAATAAAGCGGTTGTATATAATTTATACCAGTCACAGCAACTTTAAAAAACCTAGGAAAAATACATAAAGAATTTGAGTATATCAGATATTTACAATGGTCATACATTAACAGAAGAAACTTTTAAAATATGTTTTCATTTTGGAGGGAGGAAAAGACCTGAATGTAAGCTTCAGGACAGTCTGGAGTATCCTCCAAGTGCCCTCATTCAAAGCCAAAACTGTTTCTAATAGGTTGGGATGACCCATGCTACATCTGGTTTCCCATCCTGAGGGCAGGTCCATTCTATTTGTTGGGAAAGGTCCAAGCCCAGGGCTTGGAAGAAAACAGAAAGGCTCACTCATCAAAGGTTCTCAGAAGAATGAACAGCCAGCGGGGTGAAGGAAATGGTAGGGCGGATTGAAAGAGTAATATTGACATTTATACGGTACCATGTGAAACAGATAGCTACTGGGAAACTGCTGAGCAGCACAGTGCTCGGTGATGACCTAGAGGGGGTGGGATGTGGGTGGGTGGGAGGGAGGCTCAAGACGGAGGGGTCATATGTATATTTATGACAGATTCTCATTGTATGGCAGAAACCAACACAACGCTGCAAAGCAATTATCCTCCAATTTATTTATTTTTTTAAAAACCATTTTTTTTTTTAAATTTTTTAAATTACAATACTGTATTTGTTTTGCCATACATTGACATGAATCAGCCACAGGTGAACACAATCTCCCAATGCCGAAGCCCCTCCCACCTCCCACCCATTTAAAACAAATTGAAAAAAAAAAAAAGAAGAAACAAAAACCAGCTTTTACTCCAGCCCTGGTTTTGGAGGTAACCAAAGTGTTTAGACCAGACCACTAGATGTGCAGATTAATTTCTACCTGATTACTTTGTTGTTGTTGTTCGGTCACTAAGTCATGTCTGACTTTGCAATCTCATGGACTTTAGCACACTAGGCTCCTCTGTCCTCCACTATTTCCTGCAGTTTGCTCAAATTCACGTCCACTGAGTCAGTGATGCTATCTAACCATCTCATCCTCTGCCACCCCTTCTCCTTTTGCCTTCGATCTTTCCCAGCATCAGTCTTTTCCAATGGGTCAGCTCTTTACATCTCGTGGCCAACTATTGGAACATCAGCTTCAGCATCAGTCCTTCCAATGAACTCCTTTTAGGATTGACTGGTTTGATCTCCTTGCAGACCAAGAGACTCTCGAGAGTCTTCTCCAGCATCACAATTCAAAAGCATCAATTCTTCAGCGCTCAGCCTTCTTTATGGCCCAGCTCTCACATCTGTACATGATACTGGAAAAACCATAGCTTTGACCGTAGAACCTTTGTCAGCAAAGTGATGTCTCCGCTTTTTAATATGTTATTTAGGTTTATCATAGCTTTTCTTCCAAAGAGAAATTATCCTTTAATTTCATGGCTGATTACATACCTGATTACTACAGGTAACCATTTCTCTCAATTTAGGACAATCCCTAAAATCTTCAAGACAATTGAGTACCATTGAAGGTTATCACAAAATATGACCAAATCAAACATCAAAGATGATCACAGGCAACATGTTAATAACATAATTACTCAAACAGTTTCAATCAGAACATTCCAGATGCTGGACAGGGACATTAACTAAGGGGAAGGACCAGGTGGGGAAGCAGGAGCTGACAGCTTATTCCTCCTAAGCTCCAGCCAACCTCTGCCAGGCAGGAATGCAGGAAGGGGAAAGGTGGGGGATGCAAAGAGCTGCTCCTCTGCTGTAGTCTCCACATTCCCCTCTGGTGCTTGCAGAGCTGAGTGCTTCCCAGAATCCTACAACAGTGTAAGAATTCTAAGATCAAACAAAATTTTGTTCCTCAGCCACTTTTGCTATGGGTTGCAATTTGCAACCTCTACTAAAAGCACACATCAGTCACAGCATTGCTGGAGTTTCTAAGGATGCCCTCAACAGAGGTCACTTACATCTGTACTGTGCATCTATTGTTTCAGGAGGAAACTGCTCCCTCTCACTCTCATCATGTGATTCCAGGGGACTGCCAACTCTAGTACACCCACCCTTGGCCACAGTAATCAGTCTGAGGGAAAGCATGTGACCTTGGTCAAACTAATCAAAACCATTCCGCAGCATATTTCAATTGGAGCAAGAAGAAAAGGGGTCCTTATTGGCGTTCTATGCTGCATTGCAGATCACTACTTAGTGGCTTTAGACAATACGCATTTATAATCTTGCTGTTTCTATGAGTCAGGAGTTCAAGCAAGTTCTCTGCAAAGCTGCAGTCTAACGTGTTAGCCAGGGCTCTATTCTCATCTGGAGACTAAAACAGAAGAATGTGGATTAGGCTGCTGACAGCTCTTTTCTGTAGCATGTGAGTAAGTCTGTTTAAAACGAAGCCAGGAAAACACAAGTAGAGATAAGAACCAGATGAAAGGACAGAGAGTCCTAAAGACACGTGGAGTCCCTAATTCCAACTGTGCCTGAGACTGAATCCACCTTTGAACTTCTCAGTTTTATGAGCATTAAAGTTTGTATTGGGGTTATGTTGGTTGGAATAAGTTTTCTATCTAGAAACTTACAAAGTCTTGACAATTACAAAGCCCAAAGGAAAAGTATCTTTACATATTCACCTTCTCTTGCTGACCACTGCACACTCACTTCAGTGCTATATTTATATTACATAGTAGATCACTTCCAACTGAGATATAAGAAACTGCAAACCAGTAGAATAAAGTATTTTTAAAAAAATTTAAAAAAATAAAAATAAAAGAAACCCAGGGTAGCAGAAAGAGCTTTGAAATTGAAAAAAAAAGAAACTGCAAACCAGTCTTGATTAAGTCTATGGCTGTACCACTCAATCTCATCTGATCTCAGAAGCTAAACAGGGTTGGGCCTGGTTACCACTTGGATGGGAGTCTTAGTCAAATCCCAGGCTCTTTTTCAAATAAGACAAAAGGACTAAATTCTTTTCAGGCCTGTACGCTCCATGAATATTGATGCCCAAAAGCCAAATTATGAAAATCAGTAAAACAAATATAGTATTGCATTTGCAAGGAGATCCAACCAGTCCATTCTAAAGGAGATCAGTCCTGGGTGTTCTCTGGAAGGACTGATGCTAAAGCTGAAGCTCCAATACTTTGGCCACCTCATGCGAAGAGTTGACTCATTAGAAAAGACCCTGATGCTGGGAGGGATTGGGGGCAGGAGGAGAAGGGAACGACAGAGGATGAGATGGCTGGATGGCATCACCAACTCGATGGACATGGGTTTGGGTGAACTCCAGGAGTTGGTGATGGACAGGGAGGCCTGGTGTGCTGCAATTCATGGGGTCACAAAGAGTCAGACACGACTGCATGACTGAACTGAACTGAACTGAACTCTGTAAGCAAGTTCCATTAATCCTCCCCAAAAAGCATGGATAGGGTGAACATTAAAAATTTATGACATCAACAAACTAAAGAAGAAAACCTAAATGATCACATCTCAACAGATATAGGAAAAGTATTTGATAAAATTTAATTCCTGACAACAACCACTCTACTCTAGCCAAACACCTCGGAAAAAAACAATGGCCTAACCTTCACCCCACCAGCAAAGGCTGAGCAGATGATAGCCTAGACTTCTATTCTCACCAAGCTATGATAAGGCAGTCCAACCATTCCCCTGCCAACGTGGTATCAGAGGAAGATCAATAGGAAGATGGGATGCTGGGCAGTAATAGGTCCTCCCCACCCTCACAGAGTCAGTAGAGACCATGTGGGAAGTTCCTTCTTCTTCTCGCTTGGGTGGTATCAGAAGGGGCCTATGGAAGAGTCAGGGCTTGGGCCTGTGCTACTGAGGCCATCCCTTCCCATGGTGTCAGTGGAGGGCATGGGGACAACACTAGGCACTCCTGTCACTCAGTGCCAGCCAGAAAGGGATCAGCAGAGCCTTAGTGGGGAGCTGAAATTCCCACTCCTTGCTCAGTGGTAAGGAGGATCCCCTCATCCCAGCAATGCAAGGCTGGTTCAATATTCAAAGAGCAGTCAATGCAATCTAACCACCAAATTAACAGGCTAATTAGGAAGAATCACATGATTATATCAAATGAAACAGAAGAAGCTTTTGAAAAAAACAACATTAATTCATGGCTTAAAAAAAAAAACTTTCAGGGACTTCCCTGCTGGTCCAGGGGCTAAGACTCCACTCTCCCAATGCAGAGGGTCCAGCTTCGTACCCTGGTCAAGGAACTAGATCCCACATACTGCAATTAAAAGACCCTGCATGCCACTGTGGAGACCGAGGATCCTGCAGGCTGCAACTAAGACTCGGCATAGCCAAACAAATAAATAAATCAATAAGTAGTTTAAAAAGAAAAACTTTCAGTCTTAGCCAGTGAGTCAGGACACTGGCTTCTCTGAGACCCCAGGGAAGGCTCAGAAGGAAGCTGGCATTTCTGTGCCTGCCTCTCCATTTCCAGTTGGCCATGTCCCAGACACTGCCTCTGATTGCAACTGACGGCAGGGATGTGGTCCCTGGAGTCCCCAGTATGCTGAGCCCCAGTGCCCTATGAACACTCAACATTCCAAACTTTAAATTGCTTCTGGGACTAGCAGGGTCCCTGTAGGAGTCTACGGCTGCAGCTCGAGGACTCCCTTCACTGCTGGGAAAACGAGCCCATGGGATTCCTCAGGCTCAGACCAGGGTGACAGGTCCTGTACATGAAGATTCTGTCACTGAGATACCCAGGACACAGCCGGAAGGATGGGAGAAAAACACCCACCAGAAGCTAAAGTTTCCCCAAAGATTCAGGAGGACAAGAAGAAAGAGAGTCTCAGAGGTAAAGAAAGTCAGGCAGGGGAGTCTCGGTTTTCCTCTGGCATCCAGGGTCTGGTCCTAGTGTGCGGGGAGGAGTTAAGAATCTGAGATCAGGAGACTCAGAGAAGCACCTCAAACAGGACACAGGTGGGGAGAGTTGAGCTGGGATGGGACAGAGGCAGTAGCCATGCCTGCCTTCTGCAGAGCACTTCTCAAAGACACACTTTCCTCTCCTCTGCCTCTGCTCCCAGAAGCCTTCCCACAGCTGCTGCTGGAGCAGGGAGGAACAGCTGAGAGTAGGCTCCAGGCCAGGCAGTCCTTCCTTCACGCTCTCCCAGCCCCTGTCTCCCTTGCTGCTCCTCCCCACAGGAACCCAGGGAGTGGGTGGGATTCCCATCATCCCCCTCCTGCAGAGGCTTCTGGGAAGAAGGGGCCTTCCTCAGCGTCATAGAGTGAGTGGACCCAAGCTTGGTCCCTCTGGTTTCCCAATCTATCAACGGCTAGTTATTTCTGCTTTTCTCACTTTCCTTTCATGATTACTAAGACTTTTCCCCCACACTGAATACCAAGTGATCTGTACCCACTGTATTAATAGAAAATGTGGTAATACTGAAGATGGACAAAGAGGAGTCCCTCGAGAAATATTATCAGTGAGGAATCTGCATTTAGAATCTGAGCAATGGCAGCTAAGAGATTCAAAATCCTCTACACAAAGGCATATAGTTCTCTCCATAAGCTAGTTGCTTGTATGGAACCCAAGGGTGGGTTCCACACAAGAATATGAGCATAAAAGGACAAAGAAAAAAAAATTCTGAGTTATCTCTGGCTAAGAAGTTCACCAATATTCTAGTGAAATGGGGTTGGAGGTTAATGAGTACCATCTGATAAGTGTAGTTCACATAGCTATTAATCATTGAGTTCACTGGTCAGTAAGCTACAGAGATGTCAACCCCTAGTGTGGGTTTAATCATTCCAATTTTAATCATTCCCATCAGTCTTTGTGTTGACTTCATAAAGTTCTTCCCAATATAGGTACCTCCCCATATACTGTTATCAGTTTGTATTAACATAGGGCGATCCCAATGCTGATGATGGTCTAGTCTGTGTCACTGATGGTGGGTGGACTGGAGAAGTCATCCTCAATATCATTTTTTTACCCAGGCTTGTTTCTGTGTGGAGGTGAATTGACATTTTATACAAGTTTCTTCCAAATGTAGTCAAAATTTAAAGTTTTAAAATTTGCTGGTTCTAAGAACTGGACTAGCCTGGGAATCTCAGAAAACTCAGGTTAAATGCAAAGACTATACATTTCCACTAAAGAGAAATCATTCATAGGATGTTCTCGCTGTTAATTATTTGTTGTTGTTGTTTTTTAGTTGCTAAATCGTGTCCGACTCTTTTGCGACTGCGTGGCCTGTACCCTGCCAGACTCCTCTGTCCATGGGATTTCCCAGGCAAGAATACTGGAATGTGTTGCCACTTACTTCTCCAGGGGATCTTCCTGACCCAGGGAATGAAGCCGAGTCTTCTGCATTGGTAGACAGAGTCTCTTCCCCTGAGCCCCCTGGGAAACCCAGTCATTAATCATAATGCTGAGGAAAGGCTCTCCTTGACTGCGGAATCCGCTCCACTGGGCTCAAGTCCTGTCTCTGTCACCAACTTAGAAGTTTCGGACAGGTCACTTCCCTTTTGAGACTTCAGTTGCTTTTCTGGGCAATGAGAGGATGTAGCAACTTAGGAAAAATCCCTCACACAGCTAGACTGTTTGAGGCCCTCACCCAGGACTGACCCATTGTAAGCTCTGCTCCAGCTCTGACCTTCTTTCATCCTAGAGCTGAGGACACCCTGCTGCCTCTTTTTAATATATATATATATATATATATATATATATATATATATATATTTAAAATTCTATTTGTTTATGTATTTTTGGCTATGCTAGGTCTTCGTTGTTGCAAGGAACAAGAACGAAGACCTAGCACAGCCAAAAATAAAGACCTGGCTTTTCTCTAGTTGCGGCAAGCAGGGGCTACTCTCTAGTTGCAAAGTCCAGGCTTCTCAACGGGGTGGCTTCTCTTGCTAAAGATCCTGGGTTCTGGGGGTGCAGGCGTCAGTAGTTGTGGCACATGGGCTCAGCAGTTATGGCTATAGAGCACAGGCTCAGTAGCTGTAGCACACATAGCCTTCGTTGCCCTGAGGCATGTGGGATTTTCCTGGATCAGGGATAGAACCCATGTCTTCTGCATTGGCAGGTGGATTCCTATCCACTGGACCACCAGAGAAGCCCGACCCTGCTGTCTTTTTCAATTGTTTTCTCTAACACACATATGCTCTCCTATTACGCAGCAGGAGTGGCCTCATACCAGATAGCTGGGGTTCTTTTCAAGAAAGCCTGATGTGATACTTTTGTAATGTGCTGATGACAGAGGGAATATCACATGGAAAAACCTAATCAGACCTCCCCCTGGTGGGGTTCATACTCCTGGGCCTCTCAGCCTACCCAAAGCTGGAGAAAATGTTCTTTGTGCTCATCCTGCTCATGTACCTGGTGATCCTGCTGGGCAATGGGGTCCTCATCCTGGTGACCATCCTTGACTCCCACCTGCACACGCCCATGTACTTCTTCTTGGAGAACCTGTCCTTCCTGGACATCTGCTACACAACCTCCTCAGTCCCTCTGGTCCTGGATAGCTTCCTGACCCCGAGAAAACCATCTCCTTCTCAGCCTGTGCCGTGCAGATGTTCCTCTCCTTCTCCATGGCAGGAACAGAGTGTGTACTCCTGAGCATGATGGCGTTTGATCGCTACGTGGCCATCTGCAACCCCCTGAGGGTATTCTGTGGTCATGAGCAAGGTTGTCTATGTGCCCATGGCTGCTGGCTCCTGGGCTATTGGTGGTGTTGCTTCTCTGGTTCACACATCCTTGGTAATTCAGCTGCCCTTCTGTGGGGCCAATATTATCAACCACTTCACCTGTGAGATCCTGGCTGTCCTGAAGTTGGCCTGTGCTGACATCTCCATCAATGTGATCAGTATGGAGGTGAGCAATGTGATCTTCCTGGGGGTCCCAGTTCTGTTCATCTCTGTCTCTTATATCTTCATCATTGCTGCCATCCTGAGGATCCCCTCAGCTGAGGGGAAGAAAAAGGCTTTCTCTACCTGCTCTTCCCACCTCACTGTGGTGATAATATTCTATGGGACCTTATTTTTCATGTATGGAAAGCCCAAGTCTAAGGACTCTCAGGGCGCAGACAAAGAGGACCTTTCAGACAAGCTCATCCCCCTCTTCTACGGGGTGGTGACCCCCATGCTCAACCCCATCATCTACAGCCTGAGGAACAAGGACGTGAAGGCTGCTGTGAGGAACCTGGTGAGTCAGAAATGCTTCAGGAGATGATGTAGGAGAAGTCTTCTGTGGTTCTCACCCCCATGGAGGAAAGGACTTCACTCATTACAGCTGCCATCCAAAAGCCAGCAAGTCAACTTAACAGGAATGGTCTCTTGCCCTAAGGCCTATTTTCAGGGAATGTTTACCTTTTCAGAGTTTATCTGCGGTGTTTTGGCCACATGTTTGACATTCAACAGATGCCAGACAACAAATCCTCTAACTGAATGATGAGGACATTCTGAACATATGGAGACAGATGGAGACACATGGAGCTGAAACCAAGGAGACAGGGACTATTAGAGCAAGCCTAATGGGCATGCTGTGTCTAAACTGAAGATTAGTACAGAGAGATGAGATGGCTCTCACAGCAGCTTTGTCAGCCCTGTTGGAATCACCGGGACAGTCAGAGGAACAAGGAGGAAGTGGACATTTCGTCTTGGGCTCCTATATATCAGATTCAGTTTGCCAGAAGTGCTCAGAAGAGACAAACGTTCACCACGTATAAAGCCTCTGGGTGGAAATAATCTATTTTGATTAAATGAATTTCTTTTTAACTATTAGAAAATTGAGACCTTTTTTTCTTTTCTTGATGCACTGCAGAGTTTGAAACACTGATAGTAAATTAAATTGAAGGAGTACAGTGTTTGAATTTGATCTTCATCACTTATAGCAATTCTGAATAGAAAAGGTACTATTCTATTACATAATGAATAAGACATTCTAAAAAAGATGACAGGCATACAGACAGATAGATAGATAAAGAAAGTGGCTAAATATGTTTGAAGACTTTGGGATGGTAGGTTAAAGTCTGACAGGTTTCTTTGCTCCAGGAATTCTCAGAGATTTTAATATACTAATGTACACTGTGAATGTCTAAGGATATAAAGTCTATAGCCTACAGCACTTTCTGAGTCTCCATAGTTTAACACAATAAAACCAGGAAGCACTTTCTTACTTATGACCTTGGGCAGGTTGGTTAACACCTTTCAGCTTATTTCTTCATAAAAAATCACCACTTTATTTTACATAGAATACATAAGATACCATAAATAAATTCTTTGTAAACAGTAAACATCATAGAAATGTAAGATATTGTTAGAAGTATTATGAATGCAATGTAATGTGCCATGTGGAAGAGAGCGAAATATAGTTCCTATCCAGAACAACAGACACAGAAGATGGATGAGATATTCAAGATGGCAGTAAGTGAAGAGAAGCAGTTTTATGACAATTTATATTAAGTTCTGAGAATATTGGAAAACTTAAAAGAGAATTTAGAAAGAGAACCCAACTTTGCATATACAGTAGATCTTGGAAATGTTTACTTCAAATGATATTTAAGTTTTTATATTTGTTAAAAATGAATTGTATAAAATAGGGATGCACATTTTGTGAATAAAATTTCACTATCTTGTTTGTCATGTTCCTGATTTCTACTATGTCCCAGCAAAAAAAGCAAAAAAACCCCCTTGCTATTGCAAACGTACAAGAGCTACATCTAGTGGCCATACAAGCAAACTTCAGATACTTGTGGAGTCGCATAATAGGTCTTCCTGTTCAACCCCATGCTTCACAACCAAATCCTAATGCATCTGCTCTACTTTCTGAGAACAAGCAGCTGCTGAGGCTCAAAAGCTGTGGGAAATTCCAAGGCTATGTTAGGATCCCAAAAGTTGGAAGTGGTGCAGGAATTTTACTCCTCTGTATAAGGAGATCCTGGAGACAAGCATCAGGGTGTTGGGGCAGGAAAGAGAGGGAACTCTGTGGTTGTCTATGAGAGGCAGGCTGGGCGATTCCTGGACCACAGAGGGGGCAGTGCTGTGGCTTCCATGTCAGGCTCTCTGCAAGAGCCCAAGGGAGCCCAGGGGTCTTTCTGGCCCAGGGCAGAGAATGCCCCAGGTTTTACTCACCTTGGCAGCTTGTGGCCTCTTAAAGTACTCACAGTGGCCAGTGTCTCACACGCTAGTACACACATGAGGACTACAGTGTCTGCCCCACTCCCAGGATGTGGCTGCCTAAAGAGTGCCAGCAGCAGGGCACCCAGCAGGCAGACAGAGGCGCACGCAGAACCTAGAGAAACAAGTCTCCTGATGTAAGCGAGCTGCCAGAGGAACAAAAAAAAGCATTCCAAGAGCACTCTGGGAGGTCAACTCCAGCACAAAAAGTCTTTCTGATAAGATGGCAGATTGAGCACTTGTAACATGGTGAAGTTAGAGAAGGAAAAACACGATATGATGCAATTTGAGGAGAATGCAAGGCCAGAGGAAGGTTTGGAGGGGAAGGAAGAGGGAGGTGCTGAGTAAGAAAGACTTAAAAATGTTCAGAGTAGGAAATGCCAGGATTTGAATCCAACTTTGTCTAACTCCAAAGTCCATGCCTTTTGGCTCCAGCAGCACTTATCGAGGCCAGCATAGACCCTGTCAGCGTTCAAGAGGTTTCAGGGAAACAGGGAGGTGAGCAAGCAGGGACACATGAATTATCCTGGTCTTTCTCCCAGAAGGGGGGACACACACCTCGTATCTCTCAAGTCTAGCTGAAAGAAAACAGGAGAGATTTTAGGCCTAGGACCCTGGCAAAAAGACTAGGTGTGGCAGTTTCAGGTCTATACCACACTTCATGAAGACTCAGCTCACTGTTACCAAGGATGAGACCCCTGTAAAGAGATTTGAGTTGCTGCCACTCCCTTCTCTCTCCCTTCTCAGCCACACACATACCCTACACAAAGCCAGGTCAGTAATAACTTACTGCCGTTATGGCTTTGAAGGTTATACCACTTTACACACAGTGACTCCTTTAATTAAAAAAAATTTTTTTCAGAATAACCATGTTTTTACCCAGAGATGTATACTACAGGAAGTAATATTTTGAGGTTTTGGTTTCAGGCAAAGACATTTGCCATCAAGTGTCATCAACTTATTATTATTTGATGAGTAATTTATAACTCAGCACAGTGGTATCTAGCCGGAGAGTATCAGATGGAACAGTTAGGAACTGCCTGACACAGAGAGGTGAACTCGAAATGTATCGCCAAGTGAAACCGATGAAGAGGCAGTACCTCCTGCGACTCCAGTGGGCTGGGCACATGCACTGTTCTTTTTGTTTTGAAGCCCTGGTGTATTTATTTTTATTTTGCCCTAGACATATTTTTTGTGATATGACTCTATAGTTCAGTTTGAATGCACAATGACCTTGAGCCTCCAAAATGTTGAAATATTGTTGAATAGGGCAGGAAGAAGACTGCACTTTCCAAAGAATCCCCCCCTCACCCCAGCCCCACCACCACCAAGTCTTTCTTCCTCCCTTGGAAAGTATTGTAAACTTCCTTATGCTACCTTTTACATATAAGCTCTGTTTATTTGCTTTCTAACTGCTGTTTGTTGCATAAAACTGCTTTCACTGTTAAACTAATATATTCTTCTATCTGTGAATAGTATTAGGGTATCCTGGGTCAGGATGAAAGGTATCCTAATTTTCGTATTAAAATGAATAGATGGAGAAGAAAATGGCAACCCACTCCAGTATTCTTGCCTGGGAAATCCCATGGACAAAGGAGCCTGGCGGACTGCAGTTCAACGGGCCACAAAGAGTTGGGCATGACTTAGCGGCTAAACAAGTCAAAGTAACAACAACAACAACAAAATAATATCAATAGAAAAAATTTCTATCTATTGACCTTTTCCCCTTAGCAGTGTTTTTAAGAAACAAATTGACATCTTTAAGCAAAGGATAGATATATATTTTACATCAGCAATGCTCTCTGAGGAATAAAACTACAGTCATATTACCTCATAGAGCCCATGATGATTACCTTCAGAACCAACTGAAGCAGCTGGAAAATTTAAGTTTCTGAGACATTCACTGGACCTGTTCTTAACCTGTTGGGTTTGTTCCTAAGGACCAAGGTTTGGCCTCTAACCCCTGAGAGGAAATGGCTAGAGACCTGCTGACTAAGGCCCACAAAGAATCAAGTGATCATCAAGATAAGGTTTTATATCAATGAGAATTAGGCTTAATCAAATATAGCAGAGCATCACATTAGTAATGCTTACACAAGACAGCAGTTTATTTCTGTCGTGTGAAAAGATCCACAGGGTAGGTAAACCAGGGATATTGTTGGATCTCTATTCCTCAAAGATTCCAGGGACTTGAACTTGACCTCCTTCCTTACTGCTTTCCTGTCCCAATGGTGTTGTCCTCATAGTCCAAGAAGACAGCTAGAGCTCCAGCTCTCATACCACACTACACAGTGGTGGGACGGAAAGAATGACAAAGAAGGGAGGGTGATGGTTAATTTTTGTGCCAACTTGTCTGGCCCTGGAATGCTCAGATTAAACATTGTTTCTATATGTGTCTGTGAGAGTGTTTCCCAATGAGATTAGCATTTCAGTTTGTGAACTTGATAAAGCAGACCACCCTTCCCAGTGAAGGTCAGCAGCATTGACTATGTTGAGGGCCTGAAGAGAGCAGAAGGTGGAGGAAGGAGAAATTCACTGAGATGACTCATCTCATCTCCTGCCTCAAACTGGGATTTTCGGTATCAGTTTCCCTGGATCTCAGGTCTTTGGACACAGACCGAGTCTCCAAGATCTGCATACAGCACACTGTGGGACGTCCCAGACTCCATACTTGTGTAAGCCAATTCCTCGTAATAAATTCTGCTTCTCTGGAGAATTCTGAATAATACAGGGCGCAAGGGCATATCCCAGCTGTCCTATGAGAAACGCTTCTAGGGCATCCCTGGTGGCTCAGGAGCAAAGAATCTGCCTGCCAATGTGGGAGACGTGGGTTCAGCCCCCAGTCTGGGAAGATCCCACATGCCTTGGAGCAACTAAGCCCGTGCACCACAACTATTAAGCCTGTGCTCTGGAGCCCAGGAGCCACAACGACTGAAGCCCGTGCACCCCAGAATCCATGCTCCGCAGCAAGAGACACCACCGCACTGAGAAGCCTGCATACCACAACTAAAGACTAGCTCCCCCCGCTCTCTGAAACTAGAGAAAAAGACCACCCAGCAACCTAGACCCAGCACAGCCAAACAGAAATAAATGAAATTATATTTAAAAAAGAAAGGTCTTTAGAGACTGTCATGCTTCAATTCTATCTGCAACCCATTAACCATAACTTAGTCATGTGGCTATAGTTAACAGCAGGAGATGCTGAGAAATACAGCCTCAATTCTGGGCAAACATCTGACCAAGTTAAAAATGGGGGATTCTTTGATTTTTGAAAGAAGGAATGTCATTGTTGTTGTTCGGCCACTGAGTCACATCTGACTCTCTGTGACCCCATGGGCTACAGCACACCAGGTTCCTCTGTCCTCCACTATCTCCTAGAGTTTGCTCAAATTCACATGCACTAAGTTGATGATGTTAATCCTCTCATCCTCTGCTGCCCCCTTCTCCTCCTGCCTTCAATCTTTTCCAGCATCAGGGTCTTTTCCAATTAGTCAGCTCTCCACATCAGGTGGCCAAAGTCCTGGAGCTTCAGCATCAGTCTTTCCAATGAATATTCAAGGTTGATTTCCTTTAGGATTGACTGGTGTGATCTCTGTGTAGTCCAAAGGACTCTGAAGAGTCTTCTCTAGCACCACAATTCAAAAGTATCAGTTCTTCAGTGCTCAGCCTTCTTTATGGCCCAACTCTCACATCCATACATGAGTACTGGAGAAGCCATAGCTTTAACTGCACGGACTTTTGTCTGTAAAGTAATGTCTCTGATTTTTAATAATAATATGCTGTCTAGGTTTATCATGGCTTTCCTTCCAAGAAGCAAGCATCTTTTGCTTTTCATGGCTGCAGTTACCATCCACAGTGATTTTGGAGCCCCTCAAAAATAAATATCTGTTATAAAGGACAGAAATGGTCTGGACCTAACAGAAGCAGAAGATATTAAGAAGAGGTGGCAAGAATACATGGAAGAACTGTACAAAAAATATCTTCACGACCCAGATAATCATGATGGTGTGATCACTCATCTAGAGCCAGATATCCTGGAACGTGAAGTCAAGTGGGCCTTGGAAAGCATTGCTACGAACAAAGCTAGTGGAGGTGATGGAATTCTAGTTGAGCTGTTTCAAATCCTGAAAGATGATGCTGTGAAAGTGCTGCATTCAATATGCCAGCAAATTTGGAAAACTCAGCAGTGGCCACAGGACTGGAAATGGTCAGTTTTCATTCCAATACCAAAGAAAGGCAATGCCAAAGAATGCTCAAACTACTGCACAATTGCACTCATCTCACATTCTAGTAAAGTAATGCTCAAAATTCTCCAAGCCAGGCTTCAGCAATATGTGAACCATGAACTTCCTGATGTTCAAGCTGGTTTTAGAAAAGGCAGAGGAACCAGAGATCAAATTGCCAACATCCACTGGATCATGGGAAAAGCAAGAGAGTTCCAGAAAAACATCTATTTCTGCTTTATTGACTATGCCAAAGCCTTTGACTGTGTGGATCACAATAAACGGTGGAAAATTCTGAAAGAGATGGGAATACCAGACCACCTGACCTGCCTCTTGAGAAATCTGTATGCAGGTCAGGAAGCAGCAGTTAGAACTGGACATGGAACAACAGACTGGTTCCAAATAGGAAAAGGAGTACGTCAAGCTGTGTATTGTCCCCTGCTTATTTAACTTCTATGCAGAGTACATCATGAGAAACGCTGGACTGGAAGAAACACAAGCTGGAATCAAGACTGCCGGGAGAAATATCAATAACCTCAGATATGCAGATGACACCATCCTTATGGCAGAAAGTGAAGAGGAACTAAAAGCCTTTTGATGAAGGTGGAAGAGCAGAGTGAAAAAGTTGGCTTAAAGCTCAACTATTCAGAAAATGAAGATCATGGCATCTAGTCCCATCACTTCATGGGAAATAGATGGGGAAACAGTGGAAACAGTGTCAGACTTTATTTTGGGGGCCCCAAAATCACTACAGATTGTGACTGCAGCCATGAAATTAAAAGATGCTTACTCCTTGGAAGAAAAGTTATGACCAACCTAGACAGTATATTCAAAAGCAGAGACATTACTTTGCTGACTAAGGTCTGTCTAGTCAAGGCTATGGTTTTTCCTGTGGTCATGTATGGATGTGAGAATTGGACTGTGAAGAAGGCTGAGTGCCGAAGAATTAATGCTTTTGAACTGTGGTGTTGGAGAAGACTCTTGAGAGTCCCTTGGACTGCAAGGAGATCCAGCCAGTCCATTCTGAAGGAGATCTTCCCTGGGATTTCTTTGGAAGGAATGATGCTAAAGCTGAAACTCCAGTACTTTGGCCACCTCATGTGAAGAGTTGACTCATTGGAAAAGACCCTGATGCTGGGAGGGATTGGGGGCAGGAGGAGAAGGGGATGACCGAGGATGAGATGGCTGGATGGCATCACTGACTCGATGGACGTGAGTCTGAGTGAACTCCGGGAGTTGGTGATGGACAGGGAGGCCTGGTGTGCTGCAGTTCATGGGGTCACGAAGAGTTGGACACGACTGAGTGACTGAACTGAACTGAACTGCTTCCAGTTCTTCTCCTTCTAATTGGAGAACAATAAACAGTTTTGACCACAAAGTCCTCATAATTCTAATTCTGCACTGTATTGCTTTAAAAGTAAAAGCTGCCATTTACTCCCAGAAAGCCCTTTGTTAATCAAAACTTAGTTACATTGGGAAAAAAATAATAGTTAACAAAATAGTTTCTTAAAAATCAAATCTCCATATGTATCTGTTTCCCAGCCTACCTCACAATCGTCAGGACAATGCCAGATCATGATAAATTAGCTATTATAAGTCTTTGAACTATGGGCAATACACATCAAGTTTAGCTAATATGGCATTACAAATCAAGTGATCAACACATTCTTCACTTTTAATTCTTACTCAGTTTCATCGGAGATGGACCTAGGTAGCATAATTATGATTCAGATTATGTGTACATCTAAAATAATAAATAATATGTTTGGATGTGGAGTCAGGTCCTTTGAGTGGCTCCAGATAATTAAAATGTCTTTTACCTTTTGGGACATGCTCCCAACAAGTATGATAGTAAAGCTTCACTTTGTGTTTCTTGGAGAATATGAAATATATTTATAATAGTTATCACAATTCTCTCTCCCAGCATCTAGGCTGCCTAAGAGCTCATCAAGCATACCACATCAAACATACAGCCAGATGATCTACAGTCTTATAACAGAGGCAGCATGCTCGCTTCATACCCTTTGTTATAAACTAGAGATCAACAGCCATGACAGAGATATATATGTTTATGTTTCAATTTGGGTCCAAAAGGACCGTCATGGGAATTCCCATATTATTAATCCCCCAGAGAAATTCCAGTGAGAAAAATCATGCAGGTACCAATGGAAGGACACTGGCTGCTATGACAGAGACAGGGACACAGAGCGAACTCACTATAGCTGAAACCATAAGGATTCTCAGAAAAACCCACATGCAGCTAAGAATTGCCTTTCCTCATAACTCTGTCAGCCCTTTTCAAGGACAAATTTCCTTCCTTGGAGCCATTCAGTTTACCCCCAAACAAAGATCATCTGAAGGTTTTGTTTTTATAAACCTCACCTTCATCTCTGTCCAAGGGAGACTATGCAAAATTTCCCTTCTCCCTTTACTGCACTCGAACTAAATGTCTCTACATATGCTCTGATTCTCTAATAATACTCCTAGTGTAAGAGCATAAAGACTACTTTAGAACAGAATTGATTCTCCCACTAATGAAACACTTCACTGTTCTACTTCACCAACTCTTGCAAACAGTCCTCAAAGTGCATAACTGAATGTTCTGGCAGAAAATCCCCAGTTGCAAGAGGCAGCTGGGCTTAATGATATAATCAAACCAATTTCACTAAACTCAAGGGCATACAAGAAGGCTGCAGGGGCCACAAAGAGGTGTCTGAGGCTGGCTCACCATCCATTTGAAAATACTGAGAACTGATAACATTTTAACCCATCCACAGGTGTTAAATGCCTATAGTTACGACCCATAGATCTTGCTAAAGGCTCCTACCCAGGTTTATAGTCCCGATTTAGTTTAGCCTATAACTCTAAAGGATCTCACTAGTTTCTCACAAATGCTCACCTCTAAGGGAACACAAAGTTCTCACCAGAAGTCTTAGGTGACTTTATCTTCCTAGACTACAAGGGGGAGTACTTGGGGGCCAACTTCTGATCCTGCTGATTAATCACAGGCTTCAGCATCTGAGTAACATGGACTTGGAAAGTACCAAACCCTTCAAAAGCCATCTGAGGTTGCCCACACTTTGGGATCTGACCTGTCAGACAGGAAGATGCTGTATTAAGACTATATGTGTAAAGAAATGGCCCTTGGCCTACACGCATCTAGAATGGATACCCACGAGACTTCACTGGTATTTCTGTCACGTTGCTCCACCAGGTAATCCAGGAACCCACTTCTTTCTTTTTGCTCCACTCTCCCCTATGTTGTTATCCTCACCCAACTGATCAAAGCTGGTTTATCTCTTAATTCAAATGTTCCAGCCAAAGAAAGGGGGACAGAGAGGGCGTGGACAGTTTCTTTCTCAAGGACTTGACCTAGAACTTGAAAACATTTCCACGCAATCCCACGTGGCCACCCAGATAGAAAGGATGGTAGGAAATAGAGTATCCAGCCAGGAAGTCAGATGCTTAGTTAAAATTTAGGAGTTTCTATTTATTGAAAGGGGAAATGAAAAATGTATATTGAAAGGTTATTGGTCTCTGCTGCAATGACATTTATTTAATGATTGACTGTGAGAGCATGACTAGTGGTTGACTAGATGACTGGGAATGCTGCTGCTAAGCTGCTAAGTAGCTTCAGTCGTGTCCAATTCTGTGTGACCACATAGACGGCAGCCACCAGGCTCCCCCATCCCTGGGATTCTCCAGGCAAGAACACTGGAGTGGGTTGCCATTTCCTTCTCCAATGCATGAAAATGAAAAGTGAAAGTGAAGTTGCTCAGTCATGTCCAACTCTTCGCGACTCCATGGACTGCAGCCTGTCAGGCTCCTCTGTCCATGGGATTTTCCAGGCAAGAGTACTGGAGTGGGGTGCCATCACCTTCTCCGGACTGGGAATGCTAGGGGAAGGAATTTGATCACTTTGAGGGGAATTGGTTACTTTAGGGGGAGTTATTAGCTTTAGGCCTAATTAGGCTTGAGGAAAAGAAGACTATTGAGTATGTCTGGATTGACAGTGACTGTATTTAGTGAGACTGAACTAGCTGATAACAATTTTGATAAGATATATAACTCCTAGTTTAATACCAAAATACAAAGTTATATTTGGTCATTGTGAGAAGCAATCTTTTTGGTTTGCCCAATTTTAAAACTCTAAAGTGAAAATTGGTTATACTTATTCAAAAAAATAAAAGTATTCAATTCTTTCTCCTGCTTTTCCTTGTGCATTGTACATTAGTGTCAACATTCATTCCATCTGAGGTCCATTTGGTCTCTTAAAAGCTAGCCACAAATAGCTCTCAATAGCTCCTCTGGGCAGACACCAAAGAAATAAATCTGATTCTAAGTAAAAATCTAGTAGCTTGTGAATATTTTCACCAGTTAGGAATTATAGGAATTTAGCCATAGAATTTGAAAATAAATTGAAGTCTCTTTTTAGCCATTTTTTGTTTTTAGTAGAGACCAAGATCCCATTCATTGCAAAATGTTTTCCTAGACATGAATGCCTGTGTTTGATCCAGGAATAATAAATGATTTACTGTTACCCAGCAGCAAGGTGGGGTGGGATTCCTGGCACTTTTTTTTTACCAAAGGAAAAAACAACTGAGCAAAAATTTGTTCTTTCAACAGCTTTTCATGGAAATGTAGAGAGACTAGGGGACTTTTTAAATCCCTTATTGCAACATTTACAAATATGGTTACACAAAGCCAGCGGGAATGCTGTTTTAAGTCACTACAACTTATCTGACCCTGACTCTGCCATTAGGGGCATTAACTCACCAGACATCTTCAGCTTCTTAACTTAATCTTAACGAGTTCTGAGTTCAAATGTTTTCTTTTTAAATATAAATGTTTGCTTTTGTGAAAACTAATTTGAAATTCTTGAGCGTTGCCTTGAGTATGCACAGAAAATATCAGTTTTGGTGGAAGTTACTGGGAAATCCAGTGTTGGAATTTAAACCAGCTAATGTGTTGTAAGTCATTACCTCTCATTGTAAAATTTTTCACAATAGAGAAGAAAACTTAAACTTCTTTTTAACCAAAGTCTTGATGCTAGGCATCACAAAAGAAAAGTTCATCTCATTTAAGAAATGCCCTAAACCAGCAGTTCTCCAACATTTTGTCTGGAAGGTTAGCAGGAATTAAAAGACTAATAATAGCTTTAGATATTGATGTGGATAGATGGAAATAAATACTCACATTCTGTTGGTGCTAATGTAAATTAGATCAATTTTTTATATAAAGCTATAGTATTAGGTAGACAGGAGAACAAGAAGAAAGAATAAAGAAATGAAAATTCAACCATCTTCCAAGGAAGAAAACCTTGAAGAGGCCTAAAGGTCAAACCCCTTGTTTCACTGGTGGAGTGCTTACCCATTGATGCGAGTTACCAGATTTAGCAAATAAAGGTACAGAATGAAAGTCAAAGTCACTCAGTCGTGTCAGACTCTTTGTGACCCCATGGACTATACAGTCCATGGAATTCTCCAGGCCAGAATGCTGGAACAAGTAGTCTTTCCCTGCTCCAGGGGATCTTCCCAACACAAGGATCAAACCCAGGTCTCCTGCATTGCAGGTGGATTCCTTAGCAGCTAAGCCACAAGGGAAACCCAAGAGTACTGGAGTGGGTAGCCTATCCCTTCTCCAGAGGGTCTTACAGACCCAGGAATCCAACCTGGGCCTCCTGCATTGTAGGCAGATTCTTTACCAACTGAGCTATCAGGAAGCCCAAAGGTGCAGAACGGTCATTTCGATTTGAATTTCAGATAAACAACGAATACATTTTTAGTGTAAAGTCTGGTATGTCCACTAGAATCACCTTTGCCGCAAGCGTTACCCTCACCTCCCGCATTGGCTGTAAGGCAGTCTGATGGTAAAAGATAAAATAATGAAAAATAAAAGGGGAATGAACATTTAAAAAGACACAATGAAACATGAGGAATGAATAGCAAAATTAAAAGGACTTTATTACAAAATATTTGAATACATTTAAAATGTGTGTAGATTTCATGGCAATAATGCTCAAATAACTGATTTTATTTGTGCATCATACCTAAGCACTTGTCCTTGGAATCTTTCGTTCATAGTATTTTATAGCGCCCCCTCCCCGCCCCGTCTCCTTTTGTTTTGTTTGTTGATTCCTCTTCTTGTTCAACATCATGCTTTAAATTTTTGCTAAGATTTCTTCTTTTGTTAAGAGAAGGTCAGTTCCCAGAAACAGACTCACAGATAGAAAACAGACTTGCGGTTGTTAAGGGTATAGGAAAGGTTGGATTGGAAATTTGGGATTAGCAGACGCAAACTAATATGTACAATAGATGAACAATAAGGTCCTATGTATAGCCCAGAGAACTATATTTCAATATCCTATAATAAACCATAGTGGAAAAGGTTAGGAATATCTATTTATACACGTATCTGAATCACTTCGCTGTACACTGGAAGCTAACACAACATTGTAAATCAACTATACTTCAATAAAAATAAATTTTAAAAGAGACATCAGTTTGCAAATACTATGAGGCATATTTGTAAACAAGCTTGGATTGCATTATGAAAGCTTCTCCATTATTGTTTGTTCTTGGCACATTGTCACATCTGTTGATAGACCTTCCAAAGTTCTGTGGGAAATGTGGGTTCAACTCTATGCCTTTAAGCTTGTCCCAGGCCCCTTTCCTTGCCATCCTAGTATGTTTCAAAACAGGAAGCCGACTATGGATGCGGATCATCCCTATCTGTCAGCTCCACAAAGCCATCAATAATGTCGCTGACTGCAATGCTAACACATTTCAACCAGTTAAACCAAAAACTGTCAACCCATTATTTCCTCTTTCACGCAAAATTGCTTTAGAGCCAATTAGTTATGTGGCAAAAATATCGCAGTGAAAATGCTTGCAGCAAAGATATTTACAGCAGAAATGCTTAATGAAAAAGGATCTTTGGGACATACTTAAAATTTGGAAAGTATTCACTGTTTATCTGAAATTGCAATTTTACCAGCAACCTGTGTTTTATCTAGCAGCCCCAACTTAATATAAAACACTGAGAAGAAAGGAAAGATTTACCTTGGATTGTGGTTAAAAACCCTGCCTTAAGTCTCCTCTTTTATGTTGTCCCTTCCTCCAGGGACTATTATTGCCAACCATTTATCATAGGAGTTGCTCAGCTAGTCCCTTTATTTTACCCTTATCCTTGAGTCTGTCTTACAAATAGCCTCCAATAAGCAGCCATTCATTTCTCTTTTTTTTTCTTTTTAATTCATAAGCCTTTTCAGTTTCTAGTTGCAGTTAACAGAACCAAGTACATTCCAGAGTCCATCCTCTTACCTGCTTCAAAACTAGAAACTACTAAATTGCCCTAGGGAAAGGTATAAGAGGCCAAATGCAAATTGGAGAGCACAAATAAATAAAAGGTTACATTTTGGGGGAGGGGTGCTCAACTGCAAAAACACAATAGTTTCACTACTCTCTGTGCTATTAGAAGAAAGCAAACATCCTGGAACAAACAGGCCAGGAAAAGATTCTTTCAAGTACCTGTACATGAGGTTTACCTGGAGCCTGATTAGTTCAAATCCATTTGTTTTGACTTAGAACTAAATCCCCTTTACTACCATCCAGATCTTTAGAGGCCTAAAATGACCAGTTACAAACATAGATGTGATCACTCATCTAGAGCCAGACATCTTGGAATGTGAAGTCAAGTGGGCCTTAGAAAGCATCACTACGAACAAAGCTAGTGGAGGAGATGGAATTCCAGTTGAGCTGTTTCAAATCCTGAAAGATGATGCTGTGAAAGTGCTGCATTCAATATGCCAGCAAATTTGGAAAACTCAGCAGTGGCCACAGGACTGGAAAAGGTCAGTTTTCATTCCAGTCCCAAAGAAAGGCAATGCCAAAGAATGCTCAAACTACTGCACAATTGCACTCATCTCACATGCTAGTAAAGTAATGCTCAAAATTCTCCAAGCCAGGCTTCAGCAATATGTGAACCATGAACTTCCTGATGTTCAAGCTGGTTTTAGAAAAGGCAGAGGAACCAGAGATCAAATTGCCAACATCCACTGGATCATAGAAAAAGCAAGAGAGTTCCAGAAAAACATCTATTTCTGCTTTATTGACTATGCCAAAGCCTTTGACTGTGTGGATCACAATAAACGGTGGAAAAGTCTGAAAGAGATGGGAATACCAGACCACCTGATCTGCCTCTTGAGAAATCTGTATGCAGGTCAGGAAGCAATAGTTAGAACTGGACATGGAACAACAGACTGGTTCCAAATAGGAAAAGGAGTACGTCAAGGCTGTATATTGTCACCCCGCTTATTTAACTTCTATGCAGAGTACATCATGAGAAACACTGGACTGGAAGAAACACAAGCTGGAATCAAGATTGCCGGGAGAAATATCAATAACCTCAGATATGCAGATGACACCACCCTTATGGCAGAAAGTGAAGAGGAGCTAAAGGGCCTCTTGATGAAAGTGAAAGAGGAGAGTGAAAAAGTTGGCTTAAAGCTCAACTATTCAGAAAACGAAGATCATGGCATCCGGTCCCATCACTTCATGGCAAATAGATGGGGAAACAGTGGAAACAGTGTCAGACTTTATTTTGGGGGGCTCCAAAATTACTACAGATGGTGACTGCAGCCATGAAATTAAAAGACGCTTACTCCTTGGAAGAAAAGTTATGAGCAACCTAGACAGCATATTCAAAAGCAGAGACATTATTTTGCCGACTAAGGTCCGTCTAGTCAAGGCTATGGTTTTTCCTGTGGTCATGTATGGATGTGAGAGTTGGACTGTGAAGAAGGCTGAGCACCGAAGAATTGATGCTTTTGAACCGTGGTGTTGGAGAAGACTCTTGAGAGTCCCTTGGACTGACTGCAAGGAGATCCAACCAGTCCATTCTGAAGGAGATCAGCCCTGGGATTTCTTTGGAAGGAATGATGCTAAAGCTGAAACTTCAGTACTTTGGCCACCTTATGCGAAGAGTTGACTCATTGGAAAAGACTCTGATGCTGGGAGGGATTGGGGGCAGGAGGAGAAGGGGATGACCGAGGATGAGATGGCTGGATGGCATCATGGACTCGATGGACGTGAGTCTGAGTGAATTCCGAGAGATGGTGATGAACAGGGAGGCCTGGCGTGCTGCGATTCATGGGGTCGCAAAGAGTCGGACACGACTGAGCGACTGAACTGAACTGAACTACAAACATAAGAAAATATAATCAACTGAAACATTTTCAGTTATACAGAAATTTGGATACTGACTTGATATTTGATGATTTAAGGAATCATTGTTCAATGTTTCAGGATATGATAATGGTGTTGTGGTTACATTTTTAGTAAAAGTTCTTATCCTTTATATACATCCTCGAATGTTTGCAGATTAAGTGATATTTCTGGAATTAGCTTCCAAAGATAGGATGTGGACTGGAAATATAAATGGAATAAACAAGCTTATTGAAGCTGGATAATGGGTACCCAGGAGCACAATATACTATTCTCTGTGCTTTTGAAATTTGCCATAGTAGAATTTTTAAAATAAAATTATCCACCCAACAGGATATTATTCTTAAAAAGGTAAAAATCCTGACGCATGCTGCAACACTGATGACCCTGAAGAGATTCTAAGTGAAATAAGCCAGTCACCAAAAGACAAATAGCGTATGATTCCATTTATATGAGGTACTTAGAGTACTGAAATTCATAGAGACAGCAAGTAGAGTGATGGTTGCCAGGACTGGGGGATGGGGATGGGAACATAGTGGTTAATTGGTACAGGGTTACAGTTTGGGGAAATGCAAACAGTTCTAGAGGTGGATAGTAATCATGGTTACAGGACAATGGGAAGGTACTTAATGCTACTGAACTGTACACTTTGAAATCATAAAAATTATGTTTTGTATATTTTACCATGGTAAAAAATATCAGTGTGGTTTCATAAGTGAAAATTGAGACTTTCATAATAGGTAGTGCAAATAAAAATGGAAAAATAACATTAAAATATAAATAAGGAATTAGAAACTAACTTTTATTCTTGAAGAATAAACACACATTCTTTTCAAGATGGAAGAAAAAAATCTATCCTTTTAGTCTCCTCAGATAGCAAATTTAGATTTCCTTTTATCTTTTGATTTATAAAATAAAAATAAATCAAAATAACAAATCAATAAAAATTATCATAGAAAACAAGCCTTGCCATGAGATAGCTTTTACCCAAACAGTTAAGTAGGAAAATTTCCATAAGCCCCTATGTCATCACCTTCCCTAAGAACCAGACCATAAACATCAGGTAAGAGCCATTCCATATGGCTGAAATCCCTGTGCTGGGCACCCTCCACCCACAGTCCAATTGCTCTTCCACAGTCATCTTCCATCCTAGTGCTCATTACCTATAATTCCAATCCCTTGGCCAAATCTCAGGAGCTTTCAACATTGAAAAAAAAAGCAGATAAAGTGATAAAGCAGCAATTCATTAGCAATTCTAAGAATATCCCATTATGATCTAGGATGTAGGTTACAATTTTTTCATAAGATTAAACATCTCCTCCTTGCCTTCACTGGTTTTCATATTCTATTGCCTTTAAAGATAACTGCCAATACTCAACTACCTCTAAAATGTCAGCCCCCATGGAAATAATCTAATTCTTGCAGTGTTCTCTAGGTACCAATCCCACATGTGTCTCTAGTCCAAAGCAAGCACCATGGGCTTAGAGCTGAGGACTTCATGGGTCTTCTGACTGGGGTCTTCCAGGACGCTAGCCCTCCAGGGAACTCATCCTTATATAGTGACCTGGCCACCTCCTCCACATCAAGCAAACAGCCTGAGTGACAAGCAACTCTGCAGTGAATATAGCAAGGAAGACCCTGCCTCCGTGGAGCTAGAGCCAAGGGGAGAAGATGGACATTGAAGGAGCCAGTGTAAGTATGGTGAGGACCACGAAGGACAGTAATCCAGAACAGGCTGCCTAACCTAGCACGGGGTGACAGTGGACAGGGAAGGCTCCTCTGGCAAGAGACAGAATGAGGAATCGGTTATAGCTCCTCCTGGAAAAGAACCTTCCAATGGGATGCCCTGACTTAGGAGGTATGTAGACAGCAGAGCTTGAGCGGAAGATGCTGTGGAGAACGGCCCCCCACCCTGGATGGGGCAGGTGAAGTAACATTGTTATAAAGAGCACAGGCTATAGAGACAAACAGCCCTGGGTTCTGTCTTCAGCTCCATCACTTAACTGCAGAAATGAATGCAAGTTACTTCACTACCATGTAGCTGATATTCCCTTAGTATATCATGCATATATTATTATGCCACAAAGTCTCTGCCTCTTTCTGTGCTTCAACTTGTGTTGCAAAAGGCGAACTCCTGTTATCCCAGCTTGGTGTGGTGAGTCTGCTGCTGCTAAGTCGCTTCGGTCGTGTCCGACTCTGTGCGACCCCATAGACGGCCGCCCACCAGGCTCCCCTGTCCCTGGGATTTTCCAGGCATGAACACTGGAGTGGGTTGCTATTTCCTTCTCCAATGTGGTGAGTCTAACTCATGCCAAAAGGGAGACTTAGTGTGTGATGAGCCCTACTAAAGGAGTAAGGAGAGGGGAAATCCTGCCACATAAAAATGGAGTTAATGCCAACTGCACAGGTGGGACACATAGAAGGTACACAATAAATATTTGTTGGGTGGAACTGATGAACAAAATTAGTGAAAAGGCACCAAGATCAGTGCCTGAGGAATTGTGAATTTTCAATAACTACAGCTATACTATAAGTATTAGTATCAGATATGTGCTGAGATCTCTCCCATCTAACTACCAAAGCTCTAAGGCATGAATGAGTCAGGATCAGGCCCACACCCAGTGGATGACTGAGCCCACTTCCTTGGGGCACAAAACAGGGTACTCAGAGGAGATGCTGTGCTCATGAAACCTGTCCCTCTTCAGTTACCTTCTCCCACTAACTCTGCACTCGAGGGAAGGCAGGACATCTTCCCTAGAGCCTTGGGGTTCCCATCTCACATTCTAGACTTTGAATTGCCTCTGGAATCAGCCCCTTTGCTGGCATAATAGTTATATCTTCACATTCACTCCAAGAGGGAGACAGGCTGAATTCTTACCCACATTCTGAAGGTAAGAAACCTGAGGCTTAGAGAAAGAAGGGCTCCCTGCTCAAAAGGTGAGCTCAGAGGTGACCCAAATCCTTAGCTCTGATCCTCAGGCCAAAGTTAGTTCTTTCCATTTATCCTATTTCTTTTTCATTATTTTCAATCCAAATGATGATTTTTTTTTTCCAGAGCACAAAATGACACATGGCCTTTGCAGCAAGTTTAGATGAAATCAAAGCAGTATAAGAAGGAATTTGATCTCCTTATAGTTAACTGTTCTTAAAAGTTTGAAGTAATTTCCTTCTGTTCAGTCATTCTTACACATAAATATTTTTATGATTGAGTTTATATTGTATGTACATATTTATATCTTACAGTTCACTGAATTTTATATCAAAACCATCTCTACTATGTTACCGCAAATGCTTTGTTGACATGTTTAAATATGTGAGTAATTATCCATTTTGTTTCCATGAATATACCACAGTTATTGAGGATGACATTTATTGGTAGATAATTACTTTGCTAACAATGTTTCTCTTGTAAATAACTCTAAGATGAAAATCTTTGTTAGGAAACTTGATCCACTTTTTTAAAAAGAATTTTTTGGGCTGCACTGCAGGGCACGTGGGATCTAGCTCCTGACCAGAGAGCGAATCCACATCCCCTCTATTGGCAGCACAGAGTCTTAACCACTGGACCACCCGGAGAGTCCCCTGATCCACTTTTTTTAATGATTTCCTTAGGACTGAGTTCTAGAAGGGGACTGCTGGTTCAATAGCTATCATCTGATATCTGATGCTGCCACCAGCAGGAGGTGCTGGAGGAAAGCCCGCTCCAATTGATACAACCATCATTCCAAAGCAAAGTAACTTCTAAATAAGTAAAATTCAGCAGAAAAGCGTAATCTTTAGCTTTTCAAAATATGCTTTGTATGTCTTGAAACATGTTGGTTTTATATCTGACGGCTTCACAGGATCTTTTTAGGAATGTCTGTAATCTTTGTAGCAACCAGACTCCTGGAAGACATAGAATGTGCTTTATTGCTCCCACAGATGTGAGAGTTTATTACTAACACAGGGCACAGGAGAGCACTTAATACACGCTGCTGCTAAGTCACTTCAGTCGTGTCCGACTCTGTGCAACCCCAGAGACGGCACCCACCAGGCTCCCCTGTCCCTGGGATTCTCCAGGCAAGAACATGAGTGGGTTGCCATTTCCTTCTCCAGTGCATGAAAGTGAAAAGTGAAAGTGAAGTCGCTCTGTTGTGTCCGACTCCTAGCGACCCCATGGACTGCAGCCCACCAGGCTCTTCCATCCATGGGATTTTTCCAGGCAAGAGTACTGGAGTCGGGTGCCATTGCCTTCTCCACTTAATACATAATAGGGCTTAATAAATGTTTGTTGAATTCATGAATGAATGAGTTAGAAAGCTTTCAGTGTGAAGAACACATTTTAGATTCACTTTGACTTATTACAGAGAAGGACAAAGGAAAGGTCATTCTCTACAACTTGAACTACCATTGAGAGGGAATGAACTATAAGGACTTCAAAGAAGTGTAAACCATCAAACAAATGGAGATTATGATCACTAATGTGACATCATGCTAGATGCTGTGTGCTCTGTAAAATGGGCAGGACATAGTCCTTGCTCATGTGAATAAAGTCATCAGTCAGTTGAGATGCTCACAGAAAGCTCTTGACCAAGAGGAACAGTTTATTGCAGGTACGCTAAACTTATGAAGATACTGGAGACCTTTATTTAGAGAAAGATTTAAGGTAGTAATCCGAATTGCTTTGAAAGTTAATTTTAGAACTTTGAAAGTTAATTTTGTTTTCAAACAATAATGAAAATTATTGTTTATGAAAATGCTTTACATGGAAAAAATGAGTACTTTGTCAATAGAGCTGCTCAGTTGTGTCCGACCCTTTGTGACCCCATGGACTGTAGTCTGCCAGGCTTCTCCATCCATGGAATTCTCCAGGCAAGAATACTGGGGTGGGTAACCATTCTCTTTTCCAGGGGCAACCCAGGGATCAAACATGGGTCTCCTGCATTGCAGGCAGATTCTTCACCATTTGAACCAACAGGGAAGCCCCAGTAAAGTTTAATTTACTGACTCAGCAGTGGCCACAGGACTGGAAAAGGTCAGTTTTCACTCCAATCCCAAAGAAAGGCAATACCAAAGAATGCTCAAACTACCGCACAACTGCACTCATCTCACTTGCTAGTAAAGTAATGCTCAAAATTCTCCAAGCCAGGCTTCAACAGTACATGAACCATGAACTTCCAGATGTTCAAGCTGGATTTAGAAAAGGCAGAGAAACCAGAGATCAAATTGCCAAAGTCTACTGGATCATTGAAAAAGCAAGAGAGTTCCAGAAAAACATCTACTTCTGCTTTATTGACTATACCAAAGCCTTTGACTGTGTGGATCACAACAAACTCTGGAAAATTCTGAAAGAGATGGGAATACCAGACCACCTGACCTTCCTCTTGAGAAATCTGTATGCAGATCAGGAAGCAACAGTTAGAACTGGACATGGAACAGACTGGTTACAAATAGGAAAGAAGTATGTCAAGGCTGTATATTGTCACCCTGTTTATTTAACTTCTATGCAGAGTGCATCATGAAAAATGCTGGGCTGGAGGAAGCACAAGCTGGAATCAAGATTGCCGGGAGAAATATCAATAACCTCAGATATGCAGATGACACCACCCTTATGGCAGAAAGTGAACTAAAGAGCCTCTTGATGAAAGTGAAAGAGGAGAGTGAAAAGGCTGACTTAAAGCTCAACATTCAGAAAACTAAGATCATGGCATCCAGTCCCATCAAGCTCAACATTCAGAAAACTAAGATCATGGCATCCAGTCCCATCACTTCATGGCAAATAGATGGACAAACAGTGCAAACAGTGAAGAGACTTTATCTGGGGCGGTGGGGGGGGGCGGGGGGGCTCCAAAATCACTGCAGATGGTGACTGCAGCCATGAAATTAAAAGATGCTTGCTCCTTGGAAGAAAACCTAAAAAAAAAAAGAAAAATCTAGACCTCATATTAAAAAGCAGAGACATTACTTTGCCAACAAAGCTAGGTAAAGCTATGGTTTTTCCAGTAGTCATGTATGGATGTGAGAGTTGGTCTATAAAAAATGCTTAGCGCCCGAAGAATTGATGCTTTTGAACTGTGGTGTTGGAGAAGACCCTTGAGCATCCCTTGGACTGCAAGGAGATCCACCTAGTCCATTCTAAAGGAGATCGGTCCTGGGTGTTCTTTGGAAGGACTGATGCTGAAGCTGAAACTGCAATACTTTGGCCACCTGATGCAAATAACTAACTCATTTGAAAGAACCCTGATGCTGGGAAAGATTGAAGGCAGGAGGAGAAGGGGACAACAGAGGATGAGATGGTTGGATGGCATTACCGACTCAGCGCATATGAGTTTGAGTAAACTCCAGGAGTTGGCGATGGACAGGGAGGCCTGACGTGCTGCATCCACGGGGTCGCAAAAGAGTCAGACACGACTGAGCGATTGAACTGAACTGAAAGAAAGTAGATCCCATTTCTGGATTCTCTATTTGCACGGAAATTATTTAGCTGCTGTAAGTACTGGAGAGGGCAATGGCAACTCACTCCAGTACTCTTGCCTGGGGAATCCCATGGACGGAGGAGCCTGGTGGGCTGCAGTCCGTAGGGTCGCACAGAGTCGGACACGACTGATGGGACTTAGCAGCAGCGGCAGCAGCTGCTGTAAGTACACAAGAGTGGCATCTAGTGGCCACTAGGATGAACTACAGCTCCTTGAAAGGTCAAGTCAGAGAAAGCTTGAGAGAGAGTCATTTCATCCATCTTGCAGGTTACCAGATTTCCAGATTTCACAGAAATTTTATTTATTTTTAATGGCGACTTACATGGAGCTGTTGAGATTTTCTATTTTTGTTGAGTTATGATGTTAAACAACAACAATAACAAATATCACCTACTATTTAACAACAAGAAGATAGATAAAACATAGTCTCAGAATAAATGAAATATACTTCAAACTGCAAATTTAAAATGTACCACACTGTCTTTTCTTTCTTAATAGGAAAATGAAACCTGGAAAACTTTATGGACAGGTACCACTGTACAGCTTGGTAATTGGGAACTGCTGCTCAGTTGATAAATTCTTTCTTCAACATCCTCTGCTTCAGTATTCCCAGTACTGGAGACGTGCCCCCGTCCACTACCTCCTTCCAGCCCTAGTAGGCAGGAGATTTCTCTTTAGGTAAGAGTTAAATTGGCAGCCTTAACTCATAGGTTCTGATTTTGGTCCCAGAAAGTCTCCATGAAAAAGCCTAAACCATTTTTTATTTTGATGTGTGAAAGTGGTCCTCTGATCCCCAGTGCTCACCTCCCATGATCTTGTTCCTAGGCTGAATCCCCTTGTTCCCTCAGCCAGTATTTACACCCTCAGCTGGCAGAGCAATAAAGTACATTCTAAGCCTTCCAGGAGTCTGGTTCCTACAAAGTGAAGATTACAGACATTCCCGAAAAGATCCCGGAAAAGATTAGAAATCAGAAGGCTAACCAATTCAGAGCTGTAGAGAAGTCTACTTATTCAGGAACCTTCTTGGCAGACAGGCAGTAGGCACCTGGGGCTACAATATCTTATATTACAAAGTGTATCATTTGCAGGTGGAGGTCAACTCTCCTCCCCCACGCCTTCTGAATCACTGCATAATGTTGAGTTCTTTCATGGCTCATGCTCCATTACTGACCTTCCTAAGCTTCTTGCCTGTAGTCTGTGCTTTCAATAGGAACAGATGGGTTAGTCTGCCGTTTAATTTGTTCTAGCTGCGAGTGATTAAAAGAGAAGACTAGTATGCCCTGCCTATTTAAGGACACTTTCCAGACATTGCACCCCACTTCTGTTGGCCATTTCTAGCTCCAAGGGAGGTTGCGTTGTTGTTGTTGTTCTAATAATAAGAATGAAGGGGAAAACGGAGGTTGGAGACAGCCAGCTATGTTGACAGCTAGCTTGTGCCACATGTGCAAGACCAGACAGCGGTCAAATGATCACTAATCAATCCTAGTGGTCAGCCTCTCTGTAAAATCACTATACTTAACACCACATTGTATAGGACTCCACACCTAAAATCCCCTAAAACAAGATGGATGACAATGACCAGTGGGCAAAATTGGGACCAGTGAAAATACATCCAGGAGAATCATGATCATTCAAGCAAATGGACTGTTTTAACTCAGACCTACCGGTTTAGTGCTTCTCTGCAGGAATTCCTTCCCAGCATTTCTCAGACATGTGATGTGTTTCCAGAGCCTGAAAACCCTAATAAAAATAAGTTAAGGAATCTAGAAGCCTGGGAAATTATTCCCCTGTGAGAATTAAAACTTAATGATCCACATAGAGCTGTCACTAGTTCAAAGGAATCCACTGATACCATATCAAAAGCAAGAGTAGAAAACACTGAGACATGGATTGGAAAATTAAGGCTGACAGTTCCTGAGCAGAAGGGGAGCAGGAAGGAGGGAAGTGGTCACAATCTAATCTGTCTTATCTGCAGCTGTTGCCACCTTGGAAGCTCTGATGTTGTGGAGCAGGCACACAAAGGAGAGAGAGTCAGCCAGTCAAGAGCATCTTTTTCTGACTCTTAGTGACATCACATTGATAGGTCAAAATTGACCCTGGTGGGACTATTTATACCTCCCCTCCTCAGAAACTGGAAAAAGCTACACATATCAGGACGTCCCTCCCCTGCCCTGCAGAGAGTCGACTTATCAGCACACACTAGTTATAAGTGTATGTTTGTGGCCTGGTCTAACAGTAAGTCATTTCTATAAATAAAATAAATATTGGTAAGTTCATACACATAGGATACTTACACAAATCCTATGAGTGGTGTCAGAAAAAAAAACAAACTTTGGAAGCAGTTTGTTGGCATTTGCCTCATATTGGCAGTTTCAACAAGTGATTCTGTGTGGTTCTATTAAAGTTGCTAGCAGTTCTGAACACTCAAGCCATTTGAAAACTTTCCAGTAACGACTGCTGTCTTTTCCAAATATTGCAGTATTCACCATAGGCTACAGTTCTTTGTACATACTTAACAGATGAGGTGTAAAAAGAAAAAGATGTGATTGTTGCTATAGAACACACAAACACAAAATCAGAAACTGCTCCAAAATCTGAATTGGCAAGAGCGATATTTTTTTTGGAAAACTAAGGATTGGATTTATTTGCTCAGTATGCATTTTACTTTCAGTAAAGTAAGGACAACAAGACAGGGGAACTCCAATCAGGCCCAGAGAGCAGCCACCAGCAAGAGCAATATTGAATTCAATGGCAAAATCAAGACTAGGCAAGCAAACCAATATACATATATAGTCCATTTATATATAAAGGAAATGAGCTTCTGTGAAGCAACATGTACCCTATAGGAGACCCACTTTGAAGATGTTTGCATGCTCAGTGAGTGTTAATCGCTCAGTTGTGTCTGACTCTCCACAACTCCATGGACTGTAGCCCGTCAGGCTCCTCTGTCCATGAAATTCTCCAGGACAGAATCCTGGAGTGGGTTGCCATTTCCTTCTCCAGGGAATCTTCCTGACCCAGGTCTTCTGCATTTCAGGCAGATGCTGCACTGTCTGAGCTACAGTCACTAGCGTAGAAGTGAAGATGTTTGGAACATTCTTAGTTCAACCAACATCAATGCAAAATGAAAGCTTCCTACATCCAGAATATTTGTCACAAAGCAATGATCAAGACTATTTTTAACTCTTTTTTTTAAAGTTGGAACAATTGATTCTTCATTTTTTTTACATTCTATTTTCTTCCTTTTAAAATATTTATTTATTTGGCTGTGCCAGATCTTAGTTACAGCATGCAGGATCTTTTAATTGTGTCATGGGAATCCTTACTTCCCCAACTAGAGATGGAACCCGGTAACCAACCCTGCATTGGAAATTTGGAGTCTTACCCAGTGGACCACCAGGAAGGGCACTATAGTTCATTTTTCAAATGATAACTTTTAAATATCAAATATTTGCAGTATTCTATTTCAATTTTAAGTGATTTTATTTGGCCTTTATTGGGGGTTAACACTCTCTTCCTCTTAATGTTTTCTATATCTACTGTTTGTATTAGAGAGAGAACATTTTCCGGTGTTATTGAATTAATCTTGTCATAATATACTGATTCACAATCTTAAGAAACTATAAAACGGTGTTATTTACTGAAAACTTCTGAAACTTTCAGCATCATTCTATTCACTATTTATTATCATGGTCACTCATTATTTAAAAGCAGGTGAGTAATTGTTATGAATAGTACATAATAACTCATGATTTGAGAAATTCTCAAGGATTCCTGAAAATTCCAGTTTGTCAGTCCTGACCGTTGAGCATTAGTGTCATCTGGGAATTTGGAAACATTATTCTGAATCACTGACTTTCAAACTTTTTGAAGCAGCAGAACTCTTGCTTTTTTTAAATCAAGCAAAATTTATCTTGGAAACCAAAGGTATAAAAGAGATAAAAGTGAAACTGGCTGAAAGAGACAGAAGAATAAGGAGATCTGATTCTGTCCTGAACTCTGCAACCAAATGGCTGAAAGACTTGGGATTCATCACTTTAGTATCTCGAGGTCTTTGTTTCCTCATCTGTAAACTGCAGTCGATGCTGCTCCACTAGGTCCCTGGGCATGTTGTTGGAGACAGTTGCGACAGTGCTGCAGAAGAGTTCTGCAATCCAGGGACACCTTGCGGAGTGTCAGATGCTGGACAGATAGACTCGCACACACCTGATGCAGTCCTTGTGTTGAGAGCCCGAGGGGAGAGCAAGGACCCCAGACTCCATGCACCCTCCTCGGCTGCTTTCCTAGGACTGTCTCTGCTGGTGTCCCTCCCTTTTAAGTACTGTGACCTCAAGATGTAAACCAGACCTTAGTGTGGGATCAAGCAGGAAAACACAGAAAAGTTTATTCCTCACATAAACACTATGAATTATAAAAAGGGGAGTTTGAATTTTGAAGAATTTCTAAGTTCACCAAAATGGGAGCCAGAAAATTCTATTGGGTTGGCAAAAAAATCTGTCCAGGGTTTTCCATAACATGGGATGGAAACCTGAATGGACTCTTCGGCCAGCTCAGTATTTCAGTCTGGAGTTGCCATGCAGTGTAGAGAGATGTCAGTTCCCATGCAGAACTTCAGATCACAAGTCTGGAAAAGGCCAGGAGGGCCAGGGTGACTTCATTTTCCCACTCACACGATTCATGCTGCCTTGTCCCCAGCTATGCTCACACAGAAAAAGAAACCAGTTTTGTTCATGCATGTCTGGAGCCCCACCACTCCTGCCCCAGAGAGCTCTTTCTGCAAATAATAAGAATCAGAGTAGAGTTTGCTTTTCTTAACCTTTGTACTATCTTTTAAAAAATAATGTTACATGGAATGAAAAACAAGACAGTCTTGTTAAAACAAGTTCAAACAACCCAGAATATTAAAAAGTAAACAATGTTTCCTGCTCCCTCCAAGCCTATCCCCAGTGGTAATCATATCCTTCCAGACTTTTCTCTGTGTTTATACAAATGTACAAACATATGTGTAATTTAGGAGTTTTTTTTCCTTAGGAAGAAAGGATATTTGTTTCTTTGCTCCCCTTTTCTTCTTACAAGATCCTTCTATAACTTACTTTTATTTCTCTATTTATAATAGGCAGTTTCCAAGTCAGTACATTTGGTAAGGACTATTATCCCATTTTGTGGCTTTGTGTATATTAATATAGGCTTACCTGGTGGCTCAGGTGGTAAAGAATCTGCTTGTGATGCAGGAGACCTGGGTTCAATCCCTGGGTTGGGAAGATCCCCTGGAGAAGGGAATAGCAACCCACTCCAATATTCTTGCCTGGAGAATTCCTTGAACAGAGGAATCTGGTGGGCTAGAATCCATGGGGTTGCAAAGAGACAGACACGACTGAGTGGCTTTCATTCACTCACTTATATTAATATATTTCTCTGTTGATTGTACTTGTTTGCATGCTCTGTTGTTTCCGCAGGATAGGAGTGGGATTCCTGGAGACGCGCATCACATTACCTAGCACAGCCTGGCAATCCCCACGTTGTTCCTCTCACCCCACTCATCTGAGAACTATGATTTCTGTCTTCTCATCCTTTTCTCTAAAGTAGTCCATCCCAACTATGCCTGGAGCCCAACAGCCTTCTTCAGTTCTAATACTTGTGAGGCAGGAAGGCAGAAGGGCAAAAGAATGACCTCAACTAGCTCCAAGATGGGGGATCTGACCTTGAGCCTCAGTACCCTTGCAGTAACATATCGGCACACCCCAGACACCATGATGGTTCCAAGGATGACTACAAAATGTTAGAAAGTGGGCACTGACCCAATTCCTGGAAATCCCCACCCCTTCCCCAAAATAGCTGGAATACTTCTCCCACTCATTAGCCTGTATAATTGCCTGCATACTCAGTTGCTGCTGCTGCTGCTGCTGCTAAGTCACTTCAGTCGTGTCCAACTGTGTGACCCCATAGACAGCAGCCCACCAGGCTCCTCTGTCCCTGGGATTCTCAAGGCAAGAACACTGGAGTGGGTTGCCATTTCCTTCTCCAATGCATGCTAAGTCACTTCAGTCGTGTCCGACCCTGTGTGACCCTATGGACAGCAGCCCACCAGGCTCCTCTCTCCACAGGATTCTCTAGGCAAGAATACTGGAGCGGGTTGCCATGCCTTTCTCCAGGGGATCTTCCCGACCCAGGGATCAAACCTGAGTCTCTTATGTCTCTTGCCTTGGCCAGCGTGTTCTTTACCACTAGTGTGCCACCTGGGAAGCCCCTATGTAATTACCCACCCCTATAATAAATGACAACCCAATACCCTGCTGCCTCTCTTGCCTTCCAGGTGGCCCACACTCTGTCTATGGAGTGTGTTTCTTCCCTCAATAAATCTTCTTTCTCATTACTATGGCTTGCTCTTGAATGCTGTCCTGTGTGAAACCAGGAACCCACATTTGACAGCCATCCCAGGGACTTGGTCGGACGTGACCTGGGATGTGACCATCTTCTCTCACCCCACTCTCATTCCTGCAACACTTGGGACTCTAGGAGGGAGTCTGTTTCCTTTTCTTTTCGTTTCCAACTTCTTGAGGCTGTCCTCATTCCTTATTCCTGGGGTCTTTTTCATAACACATCACTCTGACCTGATTCTCAGACTTCCCTCTTCCACAGTTAAGGACCATTTTGATTTCACTGGGCCCATGTGGATAACCCAGAATAATCTTAAGGGCAACTAATTAGCAACTGTAATTCCACCAGCAACTGTAATTCCCTTTTCCAGGTATATGAGCAAGAAGATCAAACCAGTCAATCCTAATGGAAATCAACCCTGAATATTCATTGGAAGGACTGATGCTGAAGCTGAAGCTCCAATACTTTGGCCACCTGATGCAAAGAGCCAAAACTCTTTGGAAAAGACTCTGATGCTGGGAAAGCTTGAGGGCAGGAGGAGAAGGAGGCAACAGAGGATGAGATGCCTGGATGGCATCATTGACTCAATGGACATGAGTTTGAGCAAACTCCAGGAGATGGTGAAGGACAGGGAAGCCTGGAGTGCTACAGTCCATGGGGTCACAGAGTCAGACTCAGCTGAGCAACTGAACAACAGGGGCAGCCCCTCCCAGCAGTGGACCCTCTTATCTCCCTATACAGCAAGGTGGAGAGGAGCCAGGATGGGGCAGGGGTGGGGAGCTGCCTTGGCAAGTTCTCAGCCTTGCGTGACCTGGAGACATGGGATCAGGATCCATGTGCTATCTCAGGAGGCAGAAGGTAGGTAGGTATCTAGCCAAGGCTCAGCTGAGTCCCAGGATGCTCCCCTCTACCCTCCCAAACCCACCTAAATGCCCCCCGCTCAGTCCCTGAAGTTCCTGCAGTCACCCTCACATCTAGATCCCAGAGTTTTCCAGAAACTTAACAACCATCCCCCTACTCCTCCACCTTGTCTACCTCAACCACGTGAATTAAGCATAATGTGTCTGTGTGTCTGTCCTGGAGAATTTGTCACCATTATATGTCTGTGTTTAATTGAGTTTTTATATCTCCTTCTCAGATTGAAGCTGGTTCACTTTTAACTTAGAAAAATTAATTTTGTTCTTTTCCTTTGTTGGTTTCTTGCTTTTCCTTATTCAAAAGCAAACCACTGATCATAGGAAATACAAATAGACAAAAAGGGCAAACCTGAAACACATAAACAGCCCCAGCCAACTGGAGACAATCACTAGTTAGCACCTGGGCATGTCACTATCCACACATTCTTCTCTGCATCCAAGTGTATTTTAACAGAAATTGAATTTTTCCACAGGGCATATTTATAGTTCTTTAATCCCCTCTACTTTTTACTTCCTGGTGTATGATAAATGCCCTTTCATGGAAATGGGTTTAAATTTACCTCATTGTTTTTACACCTGCCTAGTGTCTGATGTTGTGTCTCTGCTAGATTTGTCCCACCAGCCTCCTCTGATCGGGTATTTGAGCCCACTCCTAACTTTCACTCTTACAAATGCACTGGATGAATGCATCTGAGTGTGTGTGTGTGTGTGTGTGTCTGTGTGTCTGTGTGTGTGTGTCTGTGTGTGTGTGTGTGTGTGTGTGTGTGTGTGTGTGTAGCTGTGTCTCTTTTCAAGTGTCATGTCCTGAGGAGAGCAGGGATTGGCAGCGCACAATGACCCTTTTCAACTCCTTGGAACAAGTGGTTTCCTTTAAGGAAGGTACTTTTCCGGAAAACATGTTATTTCAGGGACTCCTGATTCCAGAATTCAGTGTGTTCCAGAGAGAAGCACCAGGCTGGTTGCGGGCCAGGATTGTGGAGGAAGGGCGGGGGTCGGGTGGGGGTGATGGGGGCAGGGGCTCCTGACAGCTGGGTTTCCAGGCTCTTCCCTCTCTGGTACAACCTCTAGACAAGGGGAAAAGACTCTCACCTCCTCTACACCTGGCTGGAGTGGTGGGGCAGAGCGGAGACAGAGCTGGGTGGAGCAGAGCAGGGTTCTCTGGCCCTTTGTCCTGGGCAGACCTGGGCACGGAGAGGCACAGTCCATACGGCAGGGAGACCATGGCGGGGCAGCCCGGGGCTGAGGTCGGTTAACCCGGAAGTCCAACCTTCAGCTGGGGGTGAGGTTTCGTGGGCTGCCCCTTTAAAGTGTATATGGCAAAGACTGCATCCTCTTCAAAGACAGATCCAGGTGCGGCATGTGCGTGCAAGGCTTTTGTCCAGGAAAACCCAGGGTAAATCCAATCCCTGGTGTTCCTGCCTTCCCTTCATCCTGAAGATATGAAATGGGCCGGCTGGAGAGTTCCAGCCCCGTTTACAGAGAGGGCAGGTTAGCTTTGTGCCTGCAGGTTCCAGCAGCGCTGGGAGGCATTGTTCGAGAGCACCCTCAGTGAGGACTCAGGTCTCTCAGCTATGAAATGGAAATGGTGGGGAATGCTGCTGGAAAAGATGCTCATCACAGCGTTTACTATGATGGGATCACAGTGAGCATCGAAGAGAGGTTGGATAAAAAGCATAATGCCTGGTACCCAGTAAGAGTCCAATAAGTAGGAAAAAAATACTGCAGACAGTGACTGCAGCCATGAAATTAAAAGACACTTGCTCCTTGGAAGGAAATCTATGACAAACCCAGACACCATATTAAAAAAATAGAGACATCACTTTGCTGACAAAAGTCCATAGAGTCAAAGCTATGGTTTTTCCATTAATCATGTATGGATGTGAGAGTTGGGCCATAAAGAAGGCTGAGCACTGAAGAACTGATGCTTTTGAACTGTGGTGTTGGAGAAGACTCTTGAGAGTCCCTTGGACTGCAAGGAGATCAAACCAGTCAATCCTAAAGGAAATCAACCCTGAATGTTCACTGGAAGGACTGATGCTGAAGCACATTTTATGCAAAGAACCAACTCATTGGAAAAGACCCAGTTGCAGGGAAAGACTGAAGGTAAAAGGAGAAGGAGACACAGAGGATGAGATGGTTGGATGACATCATTGACTCAATGAATATGAGTTTGACCAAATGCTGGGAGATAGTGAAGGACAGGGAAGCCTGGTGTGCTGCAGTGCATGAGATTGCAAAATGTCAGACACGACTGAGCATCTGAACAACAATAACAAGTAATTGAATGAACAGAGAGGGCGCTGCATTTGGAGACTGAGAGACGGGGGTTCAAATGCAGCTCTGCCCAACTTTCCAGGTGGCCTTGAGCAGCCCCTTCCCTTGCTGCCACCAAGTAAACACTCCCAGCCTTGCCAGCTTCTTGGTACCAGTTTTAGCTTCTGTCCTTACACTGCTGTCTCCTCCGTCTCCAGAGGTGCTTCATGCTGGCCTGTTACAGAGTTCCCCGCCCCCCTTCTTACACAATGGGCTGCCCTGGGTGAAAGGGCAGAGCACTTCAGGCCAACACACACCACAACATAAATACACACCACACAACATGCACACATGCACAACATACACACCATACAACATGTACACTCACACCATACAACATACACACGGAGATGCCACACACGTACCCCACACGTGAGACGGCTGCTCCTCTCTGCTCTGGGTCATCAGTCCAGGCTCTCCTTGACCGCAGGTCCCCAGACCCATCTCTGCACAGATGCTCCTGCTTCACTGAGTAAATAGACCATCTGGCGTGATGCCCTCATCTCCCTTCTCCCCCACCACACACACAACAGGAGCGTTTACCCGCACTCTTGAGCATCTTGTCCAGCAGCATTCCCTTGCCCCCACCTGCCTGACTCCTTGACTCCCACCCCACCCCCTTCCGTGGGGCTCCTCCTTGCTGACAATTGCCACTGTCTCCCCCTGCAATCCTTCTCCTTCAGGTCTTCCGCATGCTCAACCTCCCTCCTCTGCTTAAAAACACCAATAATAAATTCTCCTTCAAGGCCATGCCCCTCTGGCCACAATACATCACCTTTCTTCCCTTCAGATTATCTTCAGTCCTTATCCTCTGCTGACTCAGCTCCCACTGACTCCACTGCCCCTGAGCACACACACACACATGAACACGCACACACACTGCAGACATGTGTACACATGCACACTGCCCATAGGGCTGCTCCCTTCACTCCACTCAAGCTACTCTCACCAAGGTCATTGTCAACAGTCCATTGCAAAATCTGAGGCCTCTTCCTGATGCTCACCTTCACCTCCCTGATGCTTCAACCCGTTAACCCCCCTCTCTGAGAACCACTCCCTCCCTCGTAGGATTGCCAGATAAAATATGGACACCCCAGTTCAGTTTGAACCTCAGATAGACAATGAGTAATGTTTTAGTGTAAATATGTCCCCAGTACTGCCTGGGACATGTGTATACTAAAAATTATTTGTTGTCTACCTGAAATTAAAGTTAACTGGATGCCCTGTATTTTTATTTGCTAAATCTGGAACCCTGCTCCCAACCTTCCTGCCCCTTCTCTAGCTGCTCCTCCTGGTCCCCTCTCCCTCTTGTCAGCCTGCTCCAGGGTGCTGGCCTTGACTGCCTGCCTTTCTCAAATGCCCTGCTTTCCTGGGACATCCTCTCCCTAGCCCTCGGCTCCACCTCCGCGCAGTGCTGGCCACCCCTGAGTCTCCCAGGGCCTTTCCTCCAGCTCTTACTGCAGAAGCACCCCTCCCCTGTAGCAGCACCAGGTTGCAGTGCCCATGTGCGCGTGCTGCCCAGACTGACAAGCCAGGCTGCCTCTTCGTTGCCTTTGCTTGCCCAGAAACATACTGGACAAGTGTGGCAATAAGGGGTTCCCACAGGAGCTGGCTGTGTTTCGTCTCCTGGCCCCCACTCAGTCTGACCCCCTACGCCCTGCCTCACACGTTCTCTGAATCCCCAATCCTGCCAGTCCCTCTGGGGGACCCTCCCTCAAACTCTTCTTGTTGAAGTGCCTACTTTTTTCAAGTCCAACTCAAAGATCACCTCCTCCCGGGCTCCCCGGGGACTCCCAGCTCTCTCTCCCCTGAGCACCCTTGTCCAGATGACTAAATTGGGTCATCGATTGCTGGGACCAGGTCTTGGTGACTTTCACCTTCCCTGGGTGGGGCCTGGTACACAGTCAGTGCTCAGCCAGTGTTTATTGAATGGAGGAGTGAATGAGTGATGGAATGAATGAATGAATGCATGAGTAGGTGAGGAAGTAAGGCTCAGCAAGTAGGTGGAGTAAGGGGACAGATGGACAGATGGGTGAGCAGGTGGATGGATGAGTGAGTGAGCACATGAGAACTTGGGGCTTGACAGACTGCCCATCCACAGAGCAAGGCTGCCCCCTCACCATTGCTTGTTCTTAGAGCTGAGTCCAGCCTACAGATCCTTCCTCCACGAACTCAGGGGAGAATGTGACCACACCACACAGAGGCAGAGCCCTGGACTCAGGGTTCTGAGGTGCTGGACCTACAGCAGAGCTAACTCTGCTTGAGGACAGAGAGAGGCTGAGGCCCACTCTTTCGTCTCCTCCCAGGCAGGCCTTGTACCACCAGCTCTGCCCACCTGGAGCTCCTGCGCCTGGTGTTTCTCTCCGCCTGGTCATGCTCACCCAACTCTGAGAACAGGCCACTGCTGAGCTCCTGTGGCGATGTGCCACACAGGACCCCTCCAAGGAAGGACTTCAGGGCCAGCCTCTGCTCCAGAGCCACTTTGCCTGAGGTCAAACCTCAGGGGGTGGGGGGAACACAGAGAAGGGCAAAGATGGGGGAGGTATTAAGGGCCTGCATCATCTTTGACTCCTTCCTCTATCTAATCCTGCTTCCCCTCCTTCCCCTCACAGCTGTTGATCCCTATAAACATCTCACACCCCAAACTCTGTCTGGGCTTCACTTTCAGAGAACGTGAACCGAACAGTTGACTCCGCTCAGCTGAGGCCCTCCAGGTCCTCCCTGTAGCACTCCAGTATGTCCACATGCATCTATGAAGGTTCTGCTTGTAGGCTCTAGGGTCCAGAGAGACCGATACAAGGTCCTTAGGCGCTCTGGGCCCTCCCTGTGCTGTGCCTCTCCCTTGCCATACTCACCCCCTCTCCACCAGCCTGACTCTCTCCCTGGCTCCTTACACCTCTGCACCTTTAAGCCCCAAGCATCGCTCTCTGTGAGTCCTTCTATGGCAGCCACATGGCCAGGGTGGCCCATCCAGGCACCCTCAGGGACCAGACCTCCTCTCTGGGTCAGTCCTGCCCCCTTCAACGGCAGGTCCTGGGAGAGTCATTCCTTCAGTGCTGGATGGAGACATGAGTCAGGAGACTCAATTCTGCATCCTTCAAACTGTTTGCTAAATATGGTCTGGCATGCATTTCATGGGTACAGAGAAAACGGCTCTTTCATAAATAAAAACCGAACATCTCTTTATTTGTGAAGCGAACAAGAGCTTTGTTACATACTGTCAATATAATATAACATTTTAACTTATTCGAAATTTCCTTTCAGTTGGTGATTTTTCCATCATTCTTGAGTGATGCAAGTCACAGTCCCTAAGAATAGAAGCGACCCATAAGAATATAGAAACAAAGTCTCATGCAAATATGAAGTCTCAAAGTCTTCTTTCTGGCTTTCTTATTAATAAAACATCTGGTACTTTCTGTGACTCTTTTTCTCTTCTGTTTCCTTTTGTGGTTTCCCAACCCCTGATTCTTGGGAGACCCATAAAAGGATATGTATTTTCAATTATAAAATGAATCGCCAGTTCCCAGGAAGCAACCCTTTGGTTTCAGAATTTCAGGGTGGATTTCAGGTAACAGGTAGGAGGCAGGTCTCAGAAGCGGGCTCTGCAGTATGTGCACAGGCAAGTAGCAAAATGACTCACTTCAAACAGATAAAACGGCTTAGTTTCTAAAACTGTCCACTTGAGAGTGCTGCTTCCTCTGGTGGCAATAGAACCAGTTTCACAGGCATCCTGGGACAACTTGAGATAACCAATTCTCTGTTCACAATGAAGTCCAGTGATATTTCACTCCACCTTATAGATCAGAAGAGCTGACCCACCATGCCATCCAATATTGCCCAGTTACTCACTCTCGACCTCTCATAAGCCCCACCCTGTGAGTAGGGTCCAGCTGAGCTCTCAGGGGTCAGAGCTGACTCCTACCTGGTCCCATCACCATAGATCTCCCAGGCTGGAGGGCATGGCAAACCAGGATAAGATGGGCCAGGAGTCTGCTGGATACAGGCTGGACAGGACAGAAATGCCAGGCTGGAGGAGTGGGTCACCAGAGAAGGCTTGCTGGGGGAAAAGGAGTCTGACCAGCAACAGAGCAAATCCTGGGCTTTCCTGATGGCTCAGTGGTAAAGCATCCGCCTGCTAATACAGGAGACTTGGGGTCAGTCCCTGGGTCAAGAAGATCTCCTGGAGAAGAGAATGGCTACCCACTCCAGTATCCTTGCCTGGAGAATTCCATGGACAGCGGCGCCCGGCAAGCTACAATCCATGGGGTCACAAAGAGTTGGATGCAACTGAGCAACTAAACAACAAGAGCAAATCCTGGGGGGCTGGTAGATTTCACATGAAGGTCCAGAAGTCCCGGGGACCTGCCGCTGGCTGAGCATGGCGACCTGGCCCAGTGAAGAGAGAAGCCTCCTGGCGAAATGTGGCTACCGTGAAGCTGGGGCTCGGGGCCCCCTGAGGATCCTGGCTCCTTGAGTCACAGCTGAAGCAGCAGAGGACACAGGTGATGGCCACAGTGACCACGAATAGCACACCCACCATTCCGATCACTGCTGTTTCCATGGCCCCGTGTGGCCACTGACCCACTGAGCGGCCTAGGGTGTGTTTTGGACCTCACTCGCTCCCCATCCGAGCGAGGAGCTGCTGGTGATGGCAGGTACCCTTGCTCCTCCGGATGCTCTCCCTGTGGTCTTCTAAGGAGATACTGGTCTGAGGCCCTGGCTGGTACCCCCTCTGGGCCGTTGGGCACCCCACATGGCTTTATTCTGACCTTAGTGCGTCTCTGTCACTGTTTTCTCAGCTTTGGGCCAGGCTTCCAAGAGCCGTGGGCAACTCCACTGGCAGCTCTGGAAGAAGCGCTGTCCTGAAAGACGTAAGCTCAAGACTCCTTGGATGCAGGAGCTGGAAGGAGAGTGTAGAAGTCTTTGTTCAGAGGGAGCCCTGCTCAGCCCTCTGGTGACGCCTACGGATTTCAGGAGTGTTTATACACTCGGACAAAAGACAAAACACTCCCCATCCTGTGGATCCGGGATGAGCCCAGGCTCCTCCCTTGGAGGAACCTTGGATCAGTCCTTGAATCAGCCTCACTGCTGACTCTTGAACCTCTCCCCCAAAGAAGGGGAGGAGGCAACGTCAGCTCTGAGCCAGACACAGGGTCACCATGAGCGCCTGTCTCATTGGCCTCCTCTTCTGCACTTATTGGGAGAGTGCTGTTTAGATGGGGCAGGTCACTCTTCAGGTGGGATACCTGAGCCCTTCAGTAACTCCTGTGGGCTCCTTAGTCCCATTCTCTGCTCCAGCCCCACCCCATCCCCCTTGCTGCCTGCTTGTGCCCGCTGCTCACACTCAGGTGAAAACTTACCCCAGGCTTCCGGAGGGGCAGCTGTGGCGGCACGCAGTGCCGGGGCCTCCTGACCTCGTGGCCGCCCCAGGGCCCAGGCCATGGCACGCTCATCCCTGGGTGCCTCAGCCTTGGTGCTGCCTGGACCGAAGCTCTGAGATGTCTGAGCAGCTGTGAGCACTTCCTGAATTCCTTCCTCCAATTGTGAGTGAGGGCCCAGGACCCGCACAGCTGCCGGCCCCCTTGGTGACTGCACTCACCCCACCCCCATGCACACCCATGCCACTCCGGCCCTGCCCCCTGCCAGCGTCTCTGCTTCACTGGGTCAGGGGAGCAGGGGTGAGCCAGGCCCGGGCCACTCTGTCTCCCATCCTCGCTTGATCACAGCCTTTCCACAGCCAGCCCCTCCTGAGACCACCAGCACTTCCAGAAAGGAGGCTGATTTATTAACCGTACTTCATCCAAACCCTGAGAAAGGGTGTCATAACAAACAATAATTCCAGGTGTCAGACACAGCCAGGCACTATCTCATATAATGGTTCCAGCAACACTGTGAAGTAGCATTTTCCCCATTTCAGAGACAGTCGTAGCCCATGGCCTATTGCTACCAGTAGTGACAACTAGAGCACCCAATAGCCAAGGAGGGGCTTCCCTCCCTTTCCTCCTAGTTCAGAGCTCTCTCCAGGCACCACCACTCCACAGGGCAACTGTCTCCTTCTATAGATTTACTGATCAGAATGTGAAGACCCAGAGAGAGCCAAGGGCTAGCCCAGGGCCACACAGCCTGGATCCTTTTCAATTTCTTCAAGGCCCAGTGAACTTTCTTTGCTACTAGTGTTAGGAATCTGCTTATGCACAGAATGGGAGAGTGACTGTTTGGAGTAAATGATACTCTGCCAAATTCTCTCTCCTCCCCTTTCTAAGATAACTGGACAACCCACACAGAGGAGGAGCCCGGAGCCAGCTGGGGCTGCAACAGAAAGCTGGGCATCTTGAATTACTTGTATTAACTGGAGTGACCAGAAGCAGGGGTCAAGAAATATGATGAACCACTCTGTGGGGCCTATAGTTTCAGACTGAATTATCAATGTCAGTCAGTCATTTTGGGAGGTGGAGGGCACCAGGGGGACTGCTTGTCCTAAGGGTGTCTCCAGATATTTTCTTTTCTTGTGGATTTTGTAATCTTATGACAGACAGCCCCTACCCATGAGCCCCAGACACAACAGGGCTCTGAAAGGTGTCTACCACTTAGACATACATCTGTCTTCCCAGCATCTATCACTGTCAGCTGGTCAGAGAAAAGACCATGGCCCATACATTCCATATATATACATGCACACACACACACACACACACACATATATATATAGGCCTTATCACATGGCATGTGGGATACTAGTTACCCATTAGGGATCGAACCAGCACCCTCTGCAGTGGAAGCATGGAGTTTTAACCTCTGAACCACCAGCGAAGTCCTTCACAGATTCCATTTACATTAAGAAGGGGAAGGTGATGGCAAGCATCCTGGTTCTCCCAGAGAATCCTCAAGGCCACACATAGGAAAGGCAGGCCATCCAAGGCTCACATCAGGCTCTGCAGAGGGATAAGGGAGGCCAGGCTGGCAGGCTATTGACCTCCACACACCCCAACACTGAGCATATGGGGTAGTAAAGCAGGAGCTCTCTCAGCAAGGCCCTAGAAGCTTAAAGGACTAATCCCTGCAATGTCCCACTACTATACTTGGAAGCCCTCAAGTCCTAAGCTTCGGGCAGTGATGATTCCAAGTACATTTACTTTTCCAGAGAGCTTGAAGCTCTGGAAATCTTTCTTGAGCATCTGTCATGTGGGCTGGTTCCAGACTTGGGCATGGGGGCCCTCAAGAGTTCTCCAGTCTAGGAGGACAGGGACCTTTGAATCTCTAGGGAAAGAGATTTGAGTGCACCAGCAGAAATGACAGCAACAACAACAATAATAATAAATTAGAAACCCATAGGAGTGAGCGATGGATCCTTGGGCAAAGACACAGAGAGGGGAACGTGCAAGGTGTTTTCTGAGCCTGAGGACTGGAGCAGCTTGGACAGGACCAAAGGAACAGGAGTACGCAAGAATCAGACCAGGGGCCTTGGATGGCCAGCCAAGAGGCAGGGACTTGGTCCCAAGGGCAATGAGGAGGCTGCAGTGTGTGGAGGCTTCGCAAAGTGGCAGGGCTGGAGGTGCGCAGACTTGGAGGGGTTGTGGCAGGAATCCAGATCAGGGATGAACTAAGGGCAACCACAGGGGTAATGGAGGGGAGGCAGATTCAAAGAGTGCTATAGATCCTGCATTCTCTTTCCCAAGCCTGAAATCTGGCCTTGCTATCAGTGAATTTGCCTCCTTTCCCTGCCTCCCACCACAGGCCTCATAGAGAATCCACCGGGAAATAGAAAAGAAACAGGACATTCTGTTCCAGTGAGTCAGTCACCAGGCCCCTGACTTTATGGCCTGTTCTCTGGCCCCTCCCCACCACCTCGCCTGGCCCTCAAGCCTCTCCCCCTCCACTTCGCATCCCAGCTCACAGGACTTCCTTCCTCACTGAAGGCCTCAGAACTAGATTTCCGTCCTGGTTGCAGAATCCTGTCAGCTGCTCTGGGGTAGCTGGGAACAGGTTTGGCAAGAAGTGTCTGTCACCTATCTCATCTTAGGGAAGGGGAAACTGAGACTCTGAAGAGGCAAGCCCTCTCCCAGGGCCACCCAGCACCACCACATCGTCCCTCCTAACCTCACAGCCACACACACAGACTCCAGCCAGCCACACACACACACACACACACACATCGGTGGGGTCAGGCTGGCTGAGACTCAACACCTGGATAAGAAACCCTGACCAGTTTACTAAAGAAACATTCATTCAGCACAGCCATGCAGGGGGTTTCTGCAGGCCCAAAGCATAGTGTGCCCTAGAGGTGGACCAGAAAGAGCCCTGGGGGCGAGCCTGGACTGCCTCGCTCCTGCTCTCTGAGCCCCACCGGTACACAGAGAGCCCTCTCTGTGCAGGACTGCCTGCAAACCCTAACCATGACCCCGTCAGAGCTCAGGCCCAAGGCCTTCTCACCTACTGTCCACGGAGCCCAGCACAGCTGTCCAGTCTCCCCACGGCAGGGCCCACTCAGACATTCACTTCCCATCAGAGAGGAAGGTCCAAGCAAAAGGCAGAAATAGGCCTGGCCGTTCCCTCCCTCCCACTTGAGTTACAATCAAGAGCCTCTTCACAAAGCTTCTTAATGGTTTTTATTTTTTTGGATTAAGGCAACACTGAATTGACTGTGCAGCCTCAAGACCTCCTCCAAACAAAGGGGCATTGCCAGGGCCCCTCCCAGCTACCTTGCCAGCCAGAGGCCTGGCCATTGAGCGAGAGCAGGGTACACCTGCACATCCGCACACGACGGCACGCCTGCATCGACCAGACTGGCTGTCCATTCTGGTGCCCTTTGGGAGTTAAGGTCACAAGCTGGTGTCTGCCCCCAAAGGACCACCAGCACCCCCTGTGCTCAGCCCCGTCACCCTCCTGTGTGTGCAGGGCCAGCCCTGGTGCTCCTCAGTTCTCCTCCACAGCACACTGGGCGAGTAGGTAGACGAGGCCCAAGCAGGGCCCGGAGTTCACTGCAGGGAGGTGCCCTTCTGCACGGGGGCATCGGCAGGTCCACTCGTCTGGTGATGGCAGGGCAGGCAGCGGCTGCCCTCCACGGGCATCAGTGGCGGCCTCGGTGGGCATGGGCAGCATGGTGGGCGGCATGGTGGGCGGCATGATGGGCGGCGTGGTGGTGGGCGAGGTGGTGGTGGTGGTGGAGGTTCGCATGGGGCATGTGAGACATATGACCAGCCTGACGGAAATGGTGCAAGTGTCCCAGGTGGCCCCGGCCCGAGGAGATCCAAGGCTGGGCCCACCTGATCCGGTTTCTCCTTGCTGCGGGGCGGTTCCTTTCCATGTCAGGCTCCTCCTGTCTGGGGTACAAGCAGGCGACCAGCAGCAGCAACAGCAGTAGAAAGGCCGCCGCAGAGCCTATGATCAAGCCCACGAGGGTCGTGCTCTCCAGGAGGTCGGGCATCTGGGAGCTGACAGTGGCCTCTGCTTGGTGGCTTCTCGCTGCTTCCTCCCCTTCAGCAGCCTCTGCTCGGCCCTCGCAGTCACTGGACTTTGTTTTCTCAGCTCCTGTGGGTTGGAGAGCAGCCAGGGAATGTGGGTGCAGCCTCCTTGGGTTGGAGCTGCCAGCTGTGGGGAGGTCCAGCGACTGTTAACTCTGGGGAGGCCCAAGTGAGGCTAGGTGGGGAGAGAGGAGCTGGAAGGAGGGGACTCAGGGCCGGGGGAGAGCCCAGAGGCTAGAGATAAGAGTCTGGGCCCCCATTCCTGCCACCTAGCCAAGTGACTGGACCAGCCCGGTCCCCTCCCTGGGCCTTAGGGCCCTGCTCTCTTAGAGACAGTACAGCACAGCAGCTAAGATCATGGGTTCTAGAACCACATGACTCACCAGCCCTGTGACTGTGCACAAGTTTCCTACCCTCTCTGCCTCAGTTTCCTCACGTGTAAAAGGGCTCATTAGAGTATATTTCCTAGTAGGGTTTTCTGAGGATTTAAGGAATTAGTGTTTATAAGGCACTTAAACCAGGTCTTGACACATGTTTGCCACTGATACTGAATGAGTAAGTGAAAGTCACTCAGTCATATTGGATGCTGAGACCCCACGGACTGTAGCCCGCCAGTCTCCTCTGTTCATGGAATCTTCCAGGCAAGAATCCTGGAGTGGGTTGCCATTCCCTTCTCCAGGGGATCTTCCCAACCCAGGGATCAAACCTGGGTCTCCTGCATCACGGGCAGATTCTTTACCACCCGAACCACCAGGGCAGCCACCGATATTAAGCAGTGGAGTTTGGGCCAGACGACTTGGGGGGACCGAGTGTCATCTGAGAGACTGCGGCTCCCTGTCCTGCAGCCCACAGTGGCCACGGGGACTGAGTCACATTCTGTCCTGCAGTTGTCTCACACTTCAGAAGCTCAGGCCAGCCCAGCAGGCAGGGGAAGCCGAACAACTGTCTCTGCATCCTCAGTCCTGCTGGGTCTGGGAGCCGGGTGTCAGTGTAGGGCTGCAGGAGGCAGGAAAGTGGCCTCTGAGGTCAGAGAGGCCAGGCCCCAGGGTCAGCCTCCTGGCTCCCAGTCAACAGGCTCAACTGCCCATACACAGCAGGCTCCCCACTCCATCAGTCAAGACATACCATTCCTGCCTAGGGGAAAATTCACAGAGCAGGCAGGACCTGAGCTGTTGCAAATCCCTCTGCCCATCCAGTCAAAACCCTCTGTTTATCTAGACAAGCACTTATCTATCCCACCACATGGCCAGGGTGCCAGGGACGGTTGCTGGCTATCTTTCTAGGCAGCCCCTCCCACTGTGGGCTTGTCAGGCTGTTCTTACAGGCCTTCCTCACATGCTGCAAGGTCTTCCCCAAAGCCATAGCTCTGCACCTCGATCTTGAGACCATGAGTTCCCCCAGGGACCCTCTACAGAGAACCTCCACCCCGCCCCCACTCAACTCTCTGCCACCCAGAGGAATACTTCCAGCAGCCCGCCTCCTGTGTGACCTTGGACACACCCCTTCCTTGCGGCCTGTTTCCTCCTCTGGAAAAGCGCCAGGGCAAGAGGTGACCTCTGGGGACCCTCCCTCTCTGACCTGGATCTGAGATGAGTTGTCTTAGGGAGGCCCCAAACCCTTAGAGCAAACCTCCTCTGGATGAAAAGATCAAGCATTCCCTTCAACCAAATTGGGCTCTGGGGGTGGTGGGTTTAATGAGTCCTGGGGTTTAATGCTCCCCATGGGGTGCAGGGTGGAGGGAGGAAGCCACCTGAACTTTTAATGATGCTCAAGTGAGCACTCTCTCCTGTAGCTTCTGGAGGCCTGGGAGGACAGCTGCCTCCCCTGGGGGCCTGTTAAGGAGGGAAGTCTGCTGGAAAGAGGAGGAGGAAGGCAAGCAGAACTTTCTCCTACTTGGGAACTTCTCCAAGGAGACTCCCACTGCATACCAGCCACGGGAGGAGGGCAGGGCCCGGCAACTGGCAGAACTCCCATCAGCACCAAGGGCCCCCTGGAATCATGCAGCTTCAGCCCTCACTGAGAGCTAGAGAAACTGATGCCAGAGAAGGGAAGGGGCTTGTCTAAGTTTCCCCAGCCTCATGGGCTATTCTGTACAGCATGTAATCAAGGCAGCAAGATTCCTGGAGTGGGGGCTGGTCTCCTGAGTGAGAATCTGAGATCAGCTGTCCCTAGCGATAACAGGGAAAGGATGTGCTGATACAGATGACTCTGGTGGGGAAGGGATTTGGGGCCTCTCCCACCCCCACATTTATTTTCTCAAGTGCAGAGTCACTCCCTATCTGGACAGAAGATGCACTCCTGATGTGGGCATTTGATTTGAAGTTTTGGGCACTCAGGGAGATATTGAGACCATGGTCCTCCAGGATATTACAAGTGACTGAGACTTTCTCGGAGGGTTGCAGGACTGATGACCTTAGAGGATATGTGACTGAGGGTTCCCTACCCTGAACAAACTTTCCTGTGGCGTTGTCACTGTATTTCTCCCTTAAGGTTGGGGGTTCTGCACACTCCGGTAGCAGCCTTTCAAGCTGAGGGACCAGAGTTCCAGACAATACATATGGCTGATGGGGCAGACTTTTTGGAGTTCATATCATTAGCTTCATGATATGATATGAAGGTGTACCCTGACCCTAATCTCTGCATATACTTGCATGCATGTGAACACTTGTAAACCAACATTGCATTGAAGCAAATTCATGCACCAAGAACTATGTGCACACACACTTATGCACAAGTACACACAGCTCCCTAAAAGCGCACAAACTTGTGCTGGTGCCAGCTGCAAGTGGATTTTGGTTGTCCCACAACAGTAACCATTGTTTTCACTAATTGGTGGCACCACCTAGTGGTGACACTGTAAATAAATCAGCTTTGTATTCAGACTTGTCAAAAGCTATAGTTCCCTGATCTCTGCTTATAGATCATAATTTGAAACCATCCACTCAGCTCTTCTCTGTTCCAAATTCTGGTCAAGAACATGTAAGGAATTTCTGCGATACATAGTGCAGATGGAAGCAGATGAATGGATGTATTGACTAAGGAAGGGCATCCCTGGGAAGCCCGACGGGGGTGCTGCCCTAGTGGAGCCACTCTAAGCCCCATGATAGACACCAGGGCTGTGCATTAATGTGAGGTTGGCACAGGCAGGAAGCAATTTTGGTGATGCTGGGAACTGCACAAGTGTCTGCTTGCAAATCAGCTGGCCAAGACTTAGCCCAACATTTGGTTTGCACGTAAAAGCAGAGACACTAGTCAGAAGATTCCTAACCTGTACGCTCACTCAGAGAAAGGAGACATCCCTCCAGCTAACCTTGAAGAGCCTCCATAAATCCTGAAAGCAAAGTTGCCCAGCACAGCAGCAAACTTCTCTCAGGAGCCCTCCCATGCATTAATCATGGCCAGCTGGATGCCCCCACCTAGAAAACTAAACCATAAAGAACCAATGTGCTTGAAAATAATCTGCATAGTCTTTTCTAGAACCACTTCAAATTCCAACCCCAAATATAGATCTAGGTAGGTCCCTCTGTAAAGTGAACAAATAAAAAAAATTACTAGACACATAAAAAAGATATAAGGTATTGTATCCTTATTACGAGAGTTGCTAAAACCTTGAAAACAGAGACTTAGTAAAATTTCCAAATTTACGTTCTAAATAATATTTGAAAAGTCAATTCATATACAAGTTTGGAAAAATATGCAAAATCTTACTTTCAAGTTAAAAACCAAATCAAGAAAGACTATTTTGAGAACCTTCCCTCTAACTCTGAAAAAGACTAAAGAAATAAAGAAATGCCCAGGAAATGAAACACAGCTGGCCCTTAAACAACAGTGGGGGGACAGGGGCACTAACCCCACGCAGTTGAAAATCAACTTTATAGGTGGCCCTCCATATCTGGGGTTCTGCACCTGTGAGTCAGCCAACCATGGATTCTGTAGCACTGTAGTATTACTATTGGCGGGGGGCGGGGGGACGTGTAATGGATTCATGCAGTTCAAATACATGTTGTCTAAGGGTCAACTGCATTCTTGTATAATAGACATTCCAGAAGCAGAGAACAGAGCCTGTGGAGAAACAACTGTTAAAGAAATAAAGAAAATTTCCTATCTGAAGCATTTTCTTTTGATCAAAAGTTGCCCTGCTGCTAAGTCACTTCAGTCATGTCCGACCCTGTGCGACGCCATAGACGGCAGCCCACCAGGCTCCCCCATCCCTGGGATTCTCCAGGCAAGAACACCAGAGTGGGTTGCCATTTCCTTCTCCAATGCATGAAAGTGGAAAGTGAAAGTGAAGTTGCTCAGTCATGTCCGACTCTTAGTGACCCCATGGACTGCAACCCACCAGGCTCCTCCATCCATGGGATTTTCCAGGCAAGAGTACTGGAGTGGGGTGCCATTGCCTTCTCCATTGCCCTGCATACTAGGCAAACTATTTGAAGAGGTCAGTCTAAACCAAACCAGCAAGGTGTAACCAGGTGAAATTTGAATAGTAGAAGTGTATGTGAAAAAATATATAACAAAGCAAAATGGTAGACCACTGTGGAAACAGTTTAGCAGCTTCTTACAAAACTAAACACACTCTATCATCTGATCCAGTAATCACACTCCTTGGTATTTATCCAAAGGTAAAACGTATGTCCACACAGACACCTATATATGGATGTTTGTAGCAGCTTTATTCATAATTTCCCAAACTTGAAAGCAACCAAGAGATACCCTTCAGTAGGTGAATGGATTGAAAAGCTAAGTATATCCAAACAATGGAACATTATTCAGCACTAGGAAAAATGAGCTGTCAAGTCATGAACAGACACGGAGGAATCTTAAATGTGCATTACTAAGTGAAAGTGTGTGGATCACAATAAACTGTGAAAATTCTGAGAAAGATGGGAATACCAGAACCACCTGACCTACCTCTTGAGAAATCTGTATACAGGTCAGGAAGCAACAGTTAGAACTGGACATGGAACAACAGACTGGTTCCAAATAGGAAAAGGAGTATGTCAAGGCTGTATATTGCCACCCTGCTTATTTAACTTCTATGCAGAGTACATCATGAGAAACGCTGGACTAGAAGAAACACAAGCTGGAATCAAGATTGCCAGGAGAAATATCAATAACCTCAGATATGCAGATGACACCACCCTTATGGCAGAAAGTGAAGAGGAGCTAAAGGGCCTCTTGATGAAAGTGAAAGAGGAGAGTGAAAAAGTTGGCTTAAAGCTCAACATTCAGAAAACGAAGATCATGGCATCTGGTCCCATCACTTCATGGGAAATAGATGGGGAAACAGTGGAAACAGTGTCAGACTTTATTTTGGGGGCTCCAAAATCACTGCAGATGGTGACTGCAGCCATGAAATTAAAAGACGCTTACTCCTTGGAAGAAAAGTTATGACCAACCTAAATAGCATATTCAAAAGCCGAGACATTACTTTGCTGACTAAGGTCCGTCTAGTCAAGGCTATGGTTTTTCCTGTGGTCATGTATGGATGTGAGAGTTGGACTGTGAAGAAGGCTGAGTGCCAAAGTATTGATGCTTTTGAACTGTGGTGTTGGAGAAGACTCTTGAGAGTCCCTTGGACTGCAAGGAGATCCAACCAGTCCATTCTGAAGGAGATCAGCCATGTGATTTCTTTGGAAGGAATGATGCTAAAGCTGAAGCTCCAGTACTTTGGCCACCTCATGCGAAGAGTTGACTCATTGGAAAAGACTCTGATGCTGGGAAGGATTGGGGGCAGGAGGATAAGGTAATGACAGAGGATGAGGTGGCTGGATGGCATCACTGACTTGATGGACATGAGTCTGAGTGAACTCTGGGAGTTGGTGATGGACAGGGAGGCCTGGCGTGCTGCGATTCATGGGGTTGCGAAGAGTCGGACACGACTGAGTGACTAAACTGAACTGAAGTGAAAGAAGACAATCTGGAAAAGCTACATACTATGTGATTCCAATGATGTAACATTTTGGAAAAGACATAACTATGGAGACAAAGAATCAGTGGTTGCCAGGAGGGAGTGAGGAGGAAAGGATGAGTAGAACATAAAGGATTTTTAGGTCAAAGAAACTATTCTGTAGATCATCACAATGTGGATATATGTCATTAACATTGGTAAACCATTAGAATATACGGCAGCAACAGTGAACCCTAAAGTTAACTAGGGACTCTGGGACTCTGTCAGTGTCGGTGCATCAACTGTAACAAATGGAGATGTTAATAGTGGGGAAGTCTATCTGTAGGTGGGGCAGGAAGTATCTGGAAACTCTCTCTACCTTCCATTCAATTTTGCTGTGAATATAAACTACTCTAAAAAGTAAAGTCTGCTTTAAAAAAGAATAGAGAGAAACTTCCCTGGTGGCCCAGTGGTTGAGAATTCACCTGCCAATGCAGGGACACGGGTTCAGCCCCAGAAAGATCCTACATGTCCTGGAGCAACTAAACCTGTGGGCCACAACTACGGAGCCCACACACTGCAACTATGAAGAGCTGCACCTAAAACCTGTGCTCTGAAACAGCAGAAACCCCTGTAATGAGTCACCCATGCACCTCAACCAGAGAGCAACCCCACTCGCTGCAACTAGAGAAAGTCAGCGCAGCAATGAATACCCAGCACAGCCTTAATAAATAAACACAATTTTAAAAATAATAAAAAAGATTTAAGGGAATAATTCTAGAAACAGCAGGAACTGTTTAAACTGTGTCAAAGATTGGAGAAAGAAAGAAACCTTTGAAAAATTTTAATGTATGTAATTTGCACAACCCCGAGACACCCTCACAACCACAGTACAAAAACACTGCAGACAAAGCTGAAAATCCTAAAAATAAATAACATTTATATGCCTAGCAGAATATTGAGAGACTAACACTCCATAAACAAGTAAAGTTTGTTCTAGGAAAGTCAGGTGGTTTGATAATTTTAGAAATCTATTGTAATTACTTAAATAAAGAGAAGAAAAAAGTAAAACCATATAGTCATCACAACAGATGGAAAAAACACATTTGATAAAGTTCACTAAGCATTCCTGATAAATTTTGCAAATGAACAGAAAAATAGGATACTTTCTTAACATGATTAAAAAGAAAAATATCTCAGACCAATAGCCAATATCATGATTGATGGTAAATAAACACAGGCATTCCCATTAAAATCAGGAACAAGCAAGCATGCCACCTATCGCCACTTCTATTTAGCTTAGTATAGTTAAATAAGAGCATAAAATAAAAGGTAGAAAATTTAAAAGAATATGCTGGAAAGCTATTCACACTAACAAGAGTTTAGTGAAGAAAAGTTTTAAATAAAAATACAAAAAGCAGTGACTTTCCTATATAACAGCAATAACTAATTCAAAAAGTCAGAGAATAAATGAATTATCACAAAAATTTTAAAATGTCTAGCAATAAAATTAACAAGAGTATTTACTAATGGGAAGAAAAAAAAGACATCGTATTCCTGAGGGTTGTGAAGGAAAACCTGAGTAACTGGAACAACACACGTGTGTCTGACAAGGACGACCCCCTGTTATAAGTCCATGCTATGCGCGGGGAAAACCAATCATGTGATCAACATTCACTGGGATCTGTTGGATTCGTTGTTACATGTGATAAAGGTAATTTTTGCAGCATATTAATGTGCTGTTTTATTTTGCCTTTCTAAACATGTGAACTTCTTCCTACTTCATGGGGCATCCATCTGGAGAGAGATTTAAATTATTATAGAAAGTATATAAAGAGGAGTTAACATATAATCTCTGACATTTAAAGTAGGGCTTTGCCTTTCAGGTCAGGGCTTTGCCTTTCCTGAGAGGATCTAAATCATTTTTCCTCCCTCTTTCAATATACTGAATGAAGAAACAAGCTGAGGACTATCCCATGATGTTCCCTAATAATGCAGAAACCACCCCGTCTCACAAATGACAGCCAAGTAGCAGTGGTGTGAAATTCTGAGGAAGATGAAGGCCATGCTACCCAGGGCCAGGGGAAGACTTGTCTCTCTCTCTCTCTCTTTTTTTTTTTTTTCAGTTGTGGAGGGATCTTTACTTTCAGCGTGAGAACTCAAGTTGGGGCATGTGGGATCTAGTTTCCTGACCAGGGATTGAACCCAGGCCCCTTGCATTGTGAGGTCAGAGTCTTAACCACTGGACCACGAGGGAAGCATAGACACAGCCCTTTTCCAACTGTACCTTGCAACACACATGGGATAATTGTGACCCCAGTCATTGCTATGGGCCTTTTGGTTTATCAAGCACTTTCAGCAACACGGAAAAGTACATAGAATGGGCATGACAATTATTTCTACTCAAGAGGTGAAGCGATCATGGCTGAGAGGTTAGCTATCTTGCCCAAGGTCACACAGCTCATAAGGGTCAGAGCAAGGATTGATTTCAGAGCATACACAAAGCGGGTAATTAAAGAAGTTTCCATGAAAAGATACTTTAAAGAGCCAGGGGCAGGGCTCAGGGAACCGACAGAGGACTAGAAAGCAACCCCAAGTGTTATTATTTGAACTGACTTCCCCAAGGATGATACATTGAACCAGAACCTCAGAATGTAACCTTATTTGGAAATAGGGTCAGGAATTCCCTGGTGGTCCAGTGGTTTGGACATTGTGCTTTCACTGCCAAGGGCCAGGGTTCAGTCCCCTATCTGGGAACTAAAATCCCATAAGCCACATGGCTCAGCCAAAAAAAAAAAAAAGCAGTGCTTCATGGCAGGTATAATCAGCAAAGGTTAGATTATCCTGGAGAAGGGTGGGCTGTTAATCCAATATGAGTTGTGTCCTTACACTGAGATGCAGAGAACTGTGCCCTGTGGCCATGGAGGTGGCAACTGGTGCGCTGGACTGGGAGCTGGGGTCCCCCACCAGCCGCCAGAAGCTGTGAAGAGGGAAGATGGATTCTCCTCCACGGGTCTCAGAGGGAGCTTGGCCCTGCTGTCACTTTAATTTTGAACTGGTAGCCGTTTAACTGTGAGAGAATACATTTCTATTCTTTAGAAAAACATACACAGTAGTATTGCTGAACCAGGTTTGTTTTGCCCAACGTGTGTGCTAAGTCGCTTCAGTCGTGTTCGACTCTTTGCAACTCTATGGACTGTAGCCCTGCCAGGCTCCTCCGTCCATGGGGATTCTCCAGGCCAGAATACTGGTGTGGGTTGCCACGCCCTCCTCCAGGAGATTTTCCCAACCCAGGGATCAAACCCTCATCTCTTAAGTCTCCGGCATTGGCAGGCAGGTTCTTTACCACTAGCGCCACCTCAGAAACCCGGTGAAAATGCTGAGATGAGAAAACGCTGACATTTGCAGCAAAGAGGTTTGTTTACAAGGCAGCCAAGTGTGGAGAACAAATGTCAGGTGTGCCTCTCAAAGGCAAGGGGTTCGGGATAATAATGGGATAAAGAATAAAGCAACGGGGTGGTCTGAGGCTTGGGGAGCGTGGCGAGCGTGGGGTAAGGTGATTGGGAAAAGCTGTGGTCACCATCATTCCTTGCAGGCATAACTAAGCTACAGGTTCTAAACATTCAAGAATGGAAAGGCTTATCACGATCTAAGGGTGGAGTTTTCGGCCCTCTGGTGTCAAGAGGTTACCAAATGGACACCCAGTTGGAGGCTCAATGGTCCACCCCAGTCTTAACTGGCTCAGCTTGAACTAGACACAGCTGACTTCAAGTTCCTGGAAAACAACTCAGGCAAACATCTTGTGTGGGCTACTTTCTGTTTACCAGTCTTAAAACAACCTTGCTTATTGAAGGCAGGTGGAATGGATTTGACTGATAAGACCCGGGCTTTCAGAAGTTCCTGCCTCCACATCCAGGAGGAGGATATGGTTCTAAAATCCTCCTCCTCCAGCAGATGCCTGAAACCATGGATAGTACTGAAATCTATATATACTACATCTTTTCCTGTACATTTGTACCTATGATAAAGTTTAATTCATAAATTAGGCACAGTATGAGATTAATAATAGCTAATAATAAAATAGAACAATTCTAACAATATACTGCTGCTGCTGCTAAGTCGCTTCAGCCGTGTCCAACTCTGTGCAACCCCATAGATGGCAGCCCACCAGGCTCCCCCGTCCCTGTGATTCTCCAGGCAAGAACACTGGAGTGGGTTGCCATTTCCTTCTCCAATGTATGAAAGTGAAAAGTGAAAGCGAAGTCATTCAGTCGTGTCTTATAGCGACCCCATGGACTACAGCCTATACTAAATATATAAATATAATATAAAAAATTATGTGAATGTACTCCTCTCTCTCTCTCTCTCTTTTTCACACACACACACACACACACACACATACAATGTCTTACTCTTCTGCACTTACCCGTCTTCTTGTGATGACAGGAGATGATACAATGCCTTTGATGAGATGAAGTGAGGGGAATGATGGAGGCGCTGTGATACGGTGTTAGGCTACCACTGACCTGACTGCTCCAGGTGATTTCTGTTTCTTTCTTCACAGTTTCACAGATAGACGACTCTTCTGTGTGTCGTAGATCTCTGCAACCGCAGCATACGATTTTTTTTCTTTCCTTACTAAGAATAACTTTAATCTTTTCACTTCAAGGAAGCATTTTATGGCCTCTCTTTGGTGCATTTGAATTGCCAGCATCACTACTCTTGCACTTCAGAGCCACTAAGTAAAATAAGAGTTACTTGATCATAAGCACTGCTGTCCCAGACAGTCAATCTGAATAACCTAGATGGCTACTAAGTGCCTTATGGCCCTGGCAAGATTTTATCCTCTTACTGAGAGCAGCATTCAATTTAAAACATGAATTGTTTATTTCTGGAATTTTCCATCTAATATCTTTGGACCTCAATTGACCACATGTAACTGACACCATAGAAAGCAACAACACAGATAAGGTATGTACTGTATACCTTCTAATACTGTAATTATAATACTGTAATTGTGACTTAGAATTCTATTCATTTAGAATAGCCAGGCCCTGTGTTTGGTGCTGAGGCTAGGGAGAAGACAGACACAGCCCTTGCCCTCTAGGAGCTTGTTACCTTGAATGGGAAACAGAAATATAAATGATTAATGATTAATATAAATATAAATGATTACGAGGTGCCAGGTAAATTCTGGAACCCGAGTGTTTTCAAGGCCCCAGGAAAGTGCAAAGGAGAGGGTCATTTATAAGCAATAAACTCCTTTCCCTTTCCTCTCTAACCCTCTATTTTAATACACATTTAAACTTATCTCACTTAATCCTCACAATTCCATTATCCCCATGTCACGTATCAGGCTTACAGAATTAACGCACTTGCTCTGGGTCACACGGCTAGGAAAAGGCAGAGCCAGAATCAAGTCCAGGCCGGCCTGACCCCAAAGCCTACATTGAATCCCTGGCGGCACCGTGCTAGACTGAGAGATGGAACCCATTAAGGCATGATGCCTCCCTCGGAAATAAAAATTGCGCCTCTGACGATCCACAGAAAAGGAAAAGGGGGACAGGAAAGGGTGACAGAGAGGAAAAAGGAAGACTCTTTCAAGGACTTTTGCCCTAAAAATCTGAAAAACATGTCACAAAGCAACTAAACATGTGCACCAGAACTACTGCGACTGTGCTCTAGAGCCTGTGCTCTGCAACAAGAAAAGCCACCAAAGCGAGAAGCTTGCATCCTGCAACAACTAGAGAAAGCGGTGCAGAGCAACGAAGACCCAGGATAGCTATAAGTAAATAAGTAACGATAACAGGGACTTTCCTGGTGGTCCAGTGGTTGAGACACCATGCTTCCACTGCAGGGGGTACAGGTTCAGTCCCTAGTCAGGGAGCTAAGATCCTGCATGCCGTGTGCCATGGCCAAAAAATGGAAGAAAAAAGTAGGCAATAAAAAAAATAAGATGTTGGATAGATGGTTCGAGCAAATGTTAGCAGACAGTTAATAACTGCGGAAACTAGACTTTAAGTACATGGCTGTTTACAATTTTTCAATTCTGTGTGTGTGAAAATTTTCACACACACACAAATGTTGGAGGCAGGGGAAATTAAGCAATAGTTGAGGGGGCAGTAGGAGAAAAGATTTTCCTAGCACTGTCCCATATGGTAGCTACAAGCCACATGGCTATGAACACATAATGTAAACTGTGGCTAGTCTGAGTTGAGAGCTTCTACATAAGTAATTTAGATGTCAAATCTTAATACACAAAAGAATGGAAACTAGCTCATGATTAATTTTTATCTTTTTATATGTTGAAATAATCATTTTGATATATTGGGTTAAATAAAATGTTATTGGAATTACTTTCACCTATTTATTTTTACATATTTAATTCCATTACAAAAATTACATATGCAGCTCACGTTACATTTCTACTGGACAGAGCCCTCTAGAGCATTCAGTCACCATTGGCCCTAGTCCTTTGTTCACTCACACCTGCTCTAACCAAGCCTTATGCCAGGGGAGCTGAATCAAACACAGTCACTGACTCAGAGAGCTGAAGGTCGCAGTCCTGGGGACACACCAACACAGATTGGAAAACATCAGATAATTTCACGATTTCAGCACCTTAGGAATCTCAGTGACTTCCTGCTTGTAGGTGTCTATTTGGTGCCTTTTGGATTATACCTGCGGGCAGAATCTTCCAAGAGAACATTTGAAAATATGTGGGGGTATGAGCAGTTATCAGGTTGATGTAGGATAGTACTTACCGCAGTGACAGAGATAGTCCAGGAAGAATTTTTCTATCCAAAACACCAGTATGGTACCTGCTGAGAAACCCAGAAGTACTGAAAGAGTGACACAGCTGTTTCTGCCCTCTGGATAAGGACTCTGAGGCCTGTTCTCCAAACCACGGAGGGCGGCACCGTTATGTATGTGGCGGCAAGAACAAGGAACTTCCTGGACTCCTGAATCACATAATCCAATTCCTGTCTCCTGAAGGGTAGGGAAAACACCCAGGGATAGTCAGGGAAGCCCAAGGGCTTGGCTCCCAGCAGGAAACCTGTCTGATTATACAGACTGCCAATAGACAGCATTCAATTATCCCAGCCTAATTAGACTTCTGAGAGCCTGTCTCCAGGGTCAGGGCACCACCTCCAGCCTCAGCCCTAAGATGCCACAGGCACAGAACATTTCTGGAGTGGTGCCCGGGGATGATGAGTCATCCCTTTGGTCTGATCTCAGGGGCTGAGCTATGGGAGATGGGGAGTGTGACGGGTGTCCCACATAACTCAGGTTGAAGGACATGGAGTCTCAACATTCCGCAGACCACACAGGGCCTTAGCTGAGGAACAGGTAAAGGTGGAAGGACTCAGGGAGAGGGAGAATCACAGACGGCTTTTGAGAAGCTCAGAAATCCCTTCACAGGGACTTCTCTGATGGTCCAGGGGTTACGACTCCTAACTTTCACTGCAGGGAGCATGGGTTTGACCCCTGGTCAGGGAACTAAGATCCCACATGCCATGTGTTGTGCCCAAAAAGAAAGAAAGAAAGAAATCCCTTCTTAGAAGAAGTCCAGACAAGAGATGACGAGTGCCTGCATTAAGGAGAGGAACAGATGAACAGATTTAAAGTATATTTTTGAGAGGACATTCTAACTCTGATGTGGAAAATTAAGGAGGAGTCAAGTATACTGCTATTTATGCAGAAGGCAATGGCACCCCACTCCAGTACTCTTGCCTGGAAAATCCCATGGATGGAGGAGCCTGGTAGGCTGCAGCCCATATGGTCTCGAAGAGTCGGACACGACTGAGTAACTTCACTTTCACTTTTCACTTTAATGCACTGGAGAAGGAAATGGCAACCCACTCCAGTGTTCTTGCCTGGAGAGTCCCAGGGGCGGTGGAGCCCAGTGGGCTGCCGTCTCTGGGGTCGCACAGAGTTGGCCATGACTGAAGCTACTTAGCAGCAGCAGCAGTTGGCTTCACAGGTGAAAACTACCAACTGTTCGAAGAAGAATTAAAACCAATCCTAAAACTCTTCCAAAAAGAAAAAAAAATAGAAGAAACAGGAACACTTAGAGATTCATGTTACGAGGCTAACATCACCCTTATACCAAAGTCCGACAAAGTCACCACTAGGCTGGTGCCAAAGACTCAGGATCTTACTCTCTGGACCAAAGTCGGGACATAGTTTTCTGATTTGTGAATTTGTTGATGTGAAAAGCCATCCAGATTTATAAAAATGAAATTATATTTGAGGGATTACTCTCATTGAAAATGGCATAAAGATAAATATAAAGCTTAAAGAAAGAACATGTCAGTGAACAGACAGCTGGATTCTAAGAGAATAAATAGTTTTAATACAGATTTGTTCTCTTCTCTCAGAGTCTCCAAGCAGTAAGAAACTAGCAAAGCCCAAGGTGGCCAGATAAAGACCCACAGAGCTGGAACACACAGATTTTCTTTCCACCAGATTCTTACATCTATCATTCTACTGCCTAGCGATCTGCCTGGGCTGGAGCCCTGCAATTCAAGGTCTCCAGCCACTCCAACTCCCCAGCCCCAGAAGTCCAGAAGAATGGCCTGATGCCCACCAGGTGGAGCCCAGGAGCTGGAGCCCTTCAGCTCAACCCAAGTCAATCCTAAACAGACAAGAATGGAGTATCATGAGGAAGATGGGTTTATCTCAGAAATACAAGGAGAGTTCAACATGAGAACCATATGGATGGGAATCACTTCATTAACAGGTTACGAAAGAGCTATGTGATCAGTTCACAGTAAAAGATCTGGATTAATGGAGAGACAATGTTTCTGAAGGGCTTCCCTAGTGGCTCAGCAGAAAGAATCCGACTGCAGTGTAGGAGATGCGGGTTGATTCCTGGGTCGAGAAGGTCCCCTGGAGGAAAGCATGGCAACCCACTCCAGTATTCTTGTCTGGAGAATCCTCAAGGGCAGAGGAGCCTGGTGAGCGACAGCCCTTAGGGTCACAGAGAGTGGGGACCGACTGAAGCGACTGAACATCAGTGTTCCTAAAGGGGAAAGCTTGATTTCACGGGAATGTCACTTTTGCCCCCAAGTTAGTCAATAAATGAAAGGCAAAATCTCAGAATTTTTACCAAATTTTGACAAGCTTATTGCAAAATTTTTCTGGAAAAGAAAATTTGCAAGGATAGCAAATATATTATTGAATAGGTTAGTAAGAGAAAATTTGCCCTAAAGGATATCAGTACACCCTACAAATCTATAGTAACTGAACGGTGCGTATGGGGACAGTAAGAAAAATAAATAAAATTTCTTTAGAACAAAGCAGTGAGTCTAGAAAGAGACTCATACATATATGAAAAATTAGTATTGATAAAAATAGCATTTTTAAATATTCAGAAAAGGATAACCTTTACAGTAAATTCTTTGAGGGCAGGTAAACAAACTTACCCTATCTTGCAAGTAAATAATTAGATAAGTAAATCCAGATAAAATAAGAGTGAAATTAAAAAACAAAACTTTTAAAATAACTAGGATAAAATATAGGAAAAAATGTATTTAAAAGTTTGGAGATACAAAGCAAGAGAAAGAAATTTAATTACCCCAAATCATTAAGCTTCTATATAACAATAGGCACCATAAACAAACAAAAAGGCCAAATGACAGAAAATATTTGTCACACATATAATAAACAAAGGATATCGTAGAGAATACATAAGGGACCCTTAGAAATCAGTAGTCTTCAAAATTAGAAGAATGGGCATAAAATATGAAGACAACAAAAGGAAAATATGTAACAGCAAAAGTTGATGTAGGAAATTATGTTTACCAGGATTAGTAATAAGAAAAATGCAAAGTGAAACAATGATATCCATTTTCATCCATCATAATGCAAAACATAAAAGGCTGATAACACAAGATCTGTCAGGGTATGGAGAAATGAGTACTGTTGCACACTTGGAGATCTAAATTAAGACAGCATTTTTGAGGGCAATTTGGTTGCATCTTTCAAAATTTTAAATAATTATACTTTTGACCTAATAATTTCCTTCCAAGATATCTATCCTAGAGATAGAGATATGTGTGTATCAAAGAGGTGCATAGAATCATTCTGTGCAGATTGTTTGCATGGCAAAAAGAAAAACGCTGGGGATTTAAAATAGGAAATGGTCAAGTAAGATTTAGTATATTTATACAATCGATCATTAAGTACCATCTTATCAAGAAACAAATAAGTATATGGAAATGTCTACACTGTAAATGTCTATACTGTGATTTGTTACAAAGCAAGCTTCACATGTTAAGGAAAGACAGACCTTTTAAAGATGAAAAATACTATTTCTGAGACAAAAATTATATTAGATGACTCAGTGCAACATGGTACCCTTGACTGGCTCCAGAAAATAAAAATGACATTAGTAGGAAATTGGTGAAATTGGAGTAAAGCCTATAGTTTAATTGTATTGTATTAGAGGTAATTTTTTAGTTTTGATAGATGTACTATGTTTATATAAGGTGTTAACATTAGAGAAAGCTTGGTGAAGGGTATATAGGAAACCTAGGTACTGTTCTGGAATTCTTCTGCCAACCTAAAACATTTTATAGGTTTCTTTTCAATATATTAAGTGGGATTAATGGCAGACCAAAACCTGCAGAACAAAGTATTTGGTTAACTTTATGACATAGCAATATAAACTATCTAAAATAAAACCTAGAGAGGAAAAAACTGGAAAAGAAAAGAAAGAGTGGAGTATCAGCGATCTTTGGGACAACCTCAAGTGCCCTAAGATAAATACAACTGGGAAAATGGTGACAGAATAAATAATGTAAAAAAATAACAGTTGAAATTTTTCCAAATATGATGAAAACTCCCAATCCACAGATCCAAAAGTCTCAACAAGCCTCAAGCAGAAGAAACATGAAAACACCTACACCAAGGCACATCATAATCAAACTGCTTAAAACCAATGATTAAAAAAAAATATTAAAAACAGCCAGAGAAAAAGGTACATTATGCAAAGGCACAAACATAAGGATGGCAGCAGACTTCTTTCTAGAAACCATGTAAGCCAGACAGTTGTGAAACATCTTTAAAATATGGAGGTGGAGGAGTTGGGGAGATAAAACCATCAGAATTATGTACCAAGCAAGACTACTTCTCAAAAATGAAGGCAAAATATAAATATTTTCAGCTACACAGATGTTGAAATACTTTATCATCAGTAGACCATATCTATGAGAATGTTAAAAGAATTCCTTCAAGTAAAAGAAAAGTGATACCAGAAGGAAATCTAGATCTATACAAAGCAATTAAGAGACCTGGAAGTGTAAAATAAATATAATATAAAAGATTTTTAATATAAATAAATATAGCAGTTTTCCTCTATTTTTAAACTTCTTTTAAAAACAGTTGATTATTTGAAGCAAAAGTAGTACGATGTTGCAGGATATGTAACATATGTGAAATGAAAATATATGACAACAATAGCTCAAAGCCCAAGAGAGGGGAAATAAAAGTGCATTGTTAAAAGGTTTATACACTATTGGTGACGTGGTACAGTATTAATTAAAGCTAAACTGATAGGTTATACTTAAAGCAACCACTAAACATAAATGATCACTAGTATGTCACACGGGGCTTCCCAGGTGGCACGATGGTAAAGACCTCACCTGCCAATGCAGACTCAAAGCTTGGGTTGAGAAGATGCCCTGGAGTAGGAAATGACAACCTGCTCCAGTATTCTTGCTGGGAGATTTCGTTGACAGAGAAGCCTTGTGGATTACAGTCCATGGGATTGCAGAGTCAGACACGACTGAGTGACTAAGCACACACACACACCGCATGCCAATACTGGGGGTAAAATGAAATCATAATGAATACTCAGTTAATCCAAAAGAATACAGAATAAAATTTAAAAGGGAGAAAATAATAGATGGGACCACAGATAATAAACAGCAAGATGGAAGATTTAAACCCAACCATATTCATAATCATTTTAAATGTGAATGGTCTAAACATCCCAATTAAAAAGCAGAGGTTGTCAGATTGAATTTTTAAAGACCCAAATCTATCGTAATAGTGTATAAAGTAGATTTTAAAGAATATTAACAATGATAAAGGGCTTTCCTGGTGGCTCAGTGGTAGAACCTGCTGCCAGTGGAGGACACCTGGGTTCGATTCCTGGGTAGAGAAGATCCCCTGGAGAAGGAAATGGCAACCAACCCCAGTATACTTGCCTGGAGAACCCCATGGACAGAGGAGCCTGGCGAGCTACAGTCCATGGGGTCACAAAAGAGTTGGACATAACTTAGCGACTAAACAACAACAGTGATAAAAGAGTCATTTGAAAATGACAAAGGGATCAGTTCATCAAGCATACATAACCTAAGAGTTCATGTATCTAATGATAGAACTTCAAAGTAAATGAAGCAAATACTGACAGAACAGAAAGAGAAATAGACAAATCTATCATTGCGGGGGTAGATGTCATCACCTCTCCTTCAATAATTGAAAAAAAAAGAAAATGAGGAAGGACAGAGAAGATCTGAACAACACTCTCCACTAACTTGCTATTTATAAAACACTGTACCCAGTACCAGCAGGATACATTTTTTTTTCAAAATGCATAGAAAACATTTATCACTGGGCAGGGCAGGCCACCAATATTTCTCATCCCCTCCAGCTCTGAGTCGCAGAGTGGAGCGGAGAAGTTGGGGGCTCCTTTCTCCACAGAGTCCCCTCTTGTAGGGTGGAGGCTCTACACCAGATGGAGCAGCAGAGGATACTTGGGCCCCAATCCCACCCCAGCTTTCAGGGTGCTGGGAGAGACAAGCTAAGATGACAAGAGGCTACTACCTACTACTCTTCACCCGGCACCCAGGGCAGTGGCTCAGAGACTTCGTCCAGGGAAGAGGAATCTATAAGAAGGGAAAATTCCAAAGCCCTCCTTCAAAGGATCTGACTCCATCTGAAACAGAGTGAGTAGAAGTTAATCCTAAACATGCCCCAGGAAACAATGCACAGTGATGCAAAGACAAATAACCCAATTTTAAAATGGGCAAAGGATCTGAATAACCGTTTCTCCAGAAAAAGATATATAAATGGCCAGTATGCATGTGAGAAATGCTCTACATCACTTGTCATCAAGGAAATGCTAACCACAATGAGATCACACCCACTAGGATGGTTATAACCAAAAAGGCAGAAAATAACAAGTGTTCATGAGGTTCTGGAGAAATTGGAACCATAATAGATTGCTGATGGGATGTAAAATGGTGCAGTCATTTTGGAAAACAGTCTGATAATTCCTCAGAAGGTTAAGGAGAATTATCATATGACCCAGCAATCCCACTCTTAGGTATGTACGCAAGAAAATGGAAACATACATCCATACAAAAACTTGTATTATGTGACGGTTCATAGTGGTAATATCCATAAGAGTCAAAAAGTGGGAACTCAGTGTCCTTCAACTGATGAATACATGAACGAAAAACATCCATTGCCGTAGACAATACTGTATCTTCCAAATATTCACATGTTATGACCCTAACCCTAATGTGATCATAGGAGATGGGGCCTTTGGGAGATGATTAAGTCATAAGGGTTAGGCCCTCATGAATTCAGTTCAGTTCAGCTCAGTCGCTCAGTCGTGTCCGACTCTTAGCAACCCCATGAACCACAGCACGCCAGGCCTCCCTGAGCATCACCAACTCCCAAAGTCCACCCAAATCCATGTCCATTGAGTCGGTGATGCCATCCAACCATCTCATCCTCTGTCATCCCCTTCTTCTCCTGCCCTCAGTCTTTCCAGCAAAGTGTCTTTTCCAGTGAGTCAGCTCTTCACATCAGGTGGCCTAAGTATTGGAGTTTCAGCTTCAACATCAGTCCTTTCAATGAACACCCAGGACTGATCTCTTTTAGGATGGACTGGTTGGATCTCCTTGCAGTCCAAGGGACCCTCAAGAGTCTTCTCCAACACCACAGTTCAAAAGCATCATGAATGGGATTAGTGCTTTTAATAAAATAGACCCTGGAAACGTAAATTGATGCAGTCACTCTGGAAAACAGTATGGAGGTTCCTCAAAAACTAGAGTTGCCGCATGACCCGACAATCCCACTCTGGGGCACATATCTGCTGCTGCTGCTAAGCCACTTCAGTCGTGTCCGACTCTGTGCGACCCCAGAGATGGCAGCCCACCAGGCTCCGCCGTCCCTGGGATTCTCCAGGCAAGAACACTGGAGTGGGTTGCCATTTCCTTCTCCAATGCATGAAAGTGAAAAGTGAAAGTGAAGTCGCTCAGCTGTGTCAGACTCTTTGCGACCCCATGGACTGTAGGTCCTCCATCCATGGGATTTTCCAGGCAAGAGTACTGGAGTGGGGTGCCACACATATCTAGACAAAACTATATATAATTTGAAAAGATTCCAATGTTCATTGCAGCACAAATTACAATAGCCAAGCCTCCACAACTATGAAAAATAAATTTCTGTTGCTTATAAGCTGTCCAGTCTATGGTATTTTGTTCTAGCAGCCCAAATAGAGGAAGATATATACATACCATGGAATTTTATCAAAAAATTAAGTACTGATCCATGCTATACAATATAGCTCAACCTTAAAAGCATTATGATATTAAAATATGAAAGAAATCATTCATGAAGGGACACATATCATATGATTTCATTTATATAAAATGACCAGAATAGAATTACATATAGAGAAAGTAGATTAGTGGTGGCCTGGGCCAAGCTGAGCACCAAGAATTCATGCTTTTGAACTATGGTGTTGGAAAAGACTCTTGAGAATCCCTAGGACTCCAGGGAGATCCAACCAGTTCATTCTAAAGGAGATCAGTCCTTGGAAGGAATGATGCTAAAGCTGAAACTCCAGTATTCTGGCCACCTCATGCAAAGAGTTGACTCATTGGAAAACACTCTGTTGCTGGGAGGGATGGGGGGCAGGAGGAGAAGGGGACGACAGAGGATGAGAAAACTGAATGACATCACTGACTTGATGGCATGAGTGTGAGTGAACTCCGGGGAGTTGGTGATGGACAGGGAAGCTTGGTGTGCTGCAGTTCATGGGATGGCAAAGAGTCAGACACGACTGAGTGACTGAACTGAACTGAGGGCCAGAGGAAGATTGAGTGGAAATGGAGTGTGACTGTTAATGGGGACAGAGTTGCCCTTAAAAGTGAAACTGCATCTCAATTGTTCATTCAGTCACTCAAGTCTCTTTAAATGTATTCACCAACAGTGGCCTATACATTGACTTAATTGTGCATCCACCCATCCATTCATTTATTGATCCTGTAAACGTTCATGGCCCACACTGAGGACTGACCTGTGAGGGTAGATTCCTGGCTCTGAGCCACCTCCTCCAACTTTTCTACACCAATTAAGATCTCTAAGTAGACTCTGTGTAATTGGGTCTTTGGGACATCATCCCTGAAGCACCCCAAAGTTTCTAAGCTGGGTGAATTTTCCCTTCTGCCTCTAAATTGCCTTGGGGATGGTGCAGTCCTCCGGTGTAGGGAGTTTTGAAAGGTCCCTACTACCCAGGAGGCTGTCGGCCAGCATACGGCTGGGAGCTGCTCGGTCGAGCAGTCCCTGGCTCCTGAGAGTGAACCACCGGGCACCCTGCTCAGCCTTGAGCCCACCAGAATTTCCTAGTTCTACCAAACCTGACACACTGCAGAGAATGCGCTGAATCCTAAGTGCTCTCCCACATTCTAAGAGCTCCACTTAACTGTATCACATTGCAGACACTTCACTAAACTCTACGAAAGCCTAGGTGTGTCTTCTTAGTGTGGAAAGCTCCAGTAATGTGAAATTCCGGGTCCTGTCCACTGAGGTTCCCTGGATAGAGGAGGCTCAGACCTGCCTCTTGAACCTGTTTTCTCCTGATTACAGCCAGTGAAGGTTCCTGGTCTCAGAAACATCTTCCAGGAAACAAGGCACATGGATTGGAAGAGGCTGAAGGTAAGTAAAAATGGTGACATGGGGCAGAGGAAGGGGCTGGGATCAGGAGCCCCGGGGAACTCGTGCAGCCTTGGTTTCCCCTCTAACTCGCTGTGCAGCACTGGGCAAGCCCCTTCGTTCTCTGAGCTTCATTTCTCCCATATATAACAAAGGGTGGTCTTGCTGATCTGCAAGCCCCCTCCCAGTTCAGGCAGGTGTCATCCAGGCAAGAACCGCTCGGACTGAGCAGCCAGCTGCTCACTCCCAATGTGTCTTAGCCTCAGGAAGCGGCAATGGGATAGGAAGAAGATGGCTGTGGCCAGGCTGGGGACTTCAACTTGGCCTTCAGAATCTGGGTGAGGAGGGTAGAGGGCAACCTCCCCTGCGGGCTGGTGGCGCTAAGCAACAGGCTGGAAGCCAGTGAGAAAGGTGAGCACCATCCTCCAAGTGCACACACATGGCTGTGATGCATACAGGACAGAGGGCTCAGGTGGCCTGGGAGAGGATAAAGGGAGGCTCCCCAGGGAAAGTGGCACTTGAACTAGTTTTCAGATAGCATTTGGCCAGAAGATACGCTGAGAAACACTGTGGCCCAGCTCTGGAAAGCAGAGTCCCACAGCCTGCAGCCACATCCCTCCTCCTGGCTCTTCTTGGCCCCCAGTCCAGGACAGAAGGCTGAGAGGCTCAGATTCTCAGGTTTTCAGCACTCAGGCCAGAAGGCAGATGAAGCACTGAGCAGGTCTGCTCACCATGTCCCAGGTCTGAGCTTTCTTTGTCCTCATGGTTCATCCCAGGCAGAGACTGCTCCCAGCCCGCAGGGCTGCTGCTTCTCCCATGATACGTCCAGGGCCCCTGCCTGGTCTCCACACACCTCCTCTGTCCTGCCTGGTCCTCTGAAGCTCTGGCCACAGGTCCAAGGGCCTGCTCTACTGGTTGTGTGTGTGTGTGTGTGCGTGTATGTGTGTGAAGGAGAACAAGAGAGAGTGCTTGCCACACACACACTCAAGCAAAGGACTGTACATGCACACAGATGAGCCTGATGTGGTGTGCATACTCACAGGTGAGTGTGTGCACCTGGCTGCCAGTCACGTGTTTGCACACAGACAGGCAGGTGCCTGTGGTGACCTGTGTGGGTGTGTGTATATTCCAACAGGCGTATCTGCAGCCATTGACTGCAGACAGTTGCTAATGACTTTCAGTTCAGTAGCTCAGTCGTGTCCGACTCTTTGCGACCCCATGAATCGCAGCACGCCAGCCCTCTCTGTCCATCACCAACTCCTGGAGTTTACTCAGACTCACGTCCTTCGAGTCAGTGATGCCATCTAGCCATCTCATCCTCGGTTGTCCCCTTCTCCTCCTGCCCCCAATCCCTCCCAGCATCAGAGTCTTTTCCAGTGAGTCAACTCTTCACATGAGGTGGCCAAAGTACTGGAGTTTCAGCTTCAGCATCATTCCTTCCAGTTTAATCCCAGGGCTGATCTCCTTCAGAATGGACTGGTTGGATCTCCTTGCAGTCCAAGGGACTCTCAAGAGTCTTGTCCAACACCACAGTTCAAACGCATCAATTCTTTGGCACTCAGCTTTCTTCACAGTCCAACTCTCACATCCATATGTGACCACAGGAAAAACCATAGCCTTGACTAGACGGACATTTGTTGGCAAAGTAATGTCTCTGCTTTTGAATATGCTATCTAGGTTGGTCATAACTTTTCTTCCAAGGAGTAAGCATCTTTTAATTTTTTGGCTGCAGTCACCATCTGTAGTGATTTTGGAGCCCCCAAAATAAAGTCTGACACTGTTTCCACTGTTTCCCCATCTATTTCCCATGAAGTGATAGGACGAAGATGCCATGATCTTCGTCTTCTGAATGTTGACCTTTAAGCCAATTTTTTCACTCTCCACTTTCACTTTCATCAAGAGGCTTTTTAGTTCCTCTTCACTTTCTGCCATAAGAGTGATGTCATCTGTATATCTGAGGTTATTGATATTTCTCCTGACTTTAGGGGATAAATTATGTGGTCCGTTGAAATATGCAAAGGAGGAGGCTATGGCCTGATCCAGCCACTGGGGCTGTAGCACAGTGCCCACCACCTCTGTGCCTCCCCAACCCTGGCACGGCTCCTGCTGCCACAGCTACTCCATCCAGGGGCACTCTCCAGGAAGCCAGCCTGGAGTTTCCCTGCTGAAACTTGAAAGGGAGCTCACAGCTCACACTCTCCTGACCATGCAAAGTCTCTAGACACAGTCAAACCAAGGCAAGACTTTTTATCTAAGATCCCAGGGCAAGGTTAGTGCTCTGTTTGCTGCAGAAGGGCCTCTCCATCCCCCGAGGCAGCACGCAAAGCTCGGGATCCCGCGTCTGTGCATGTGAGGGCACAGTCCACAGGAGCCCCAGCCTGGGCCTGACTGGGTGGTGGAGGCCCAGGGAGACCCAGAGAGAGTCCACATCAGGAAGGATTTCAGGACGCTTCGAGTGGCCTGACAGCGAAAAGTGTGTCTAAGGGAGTAACCTTCCCATCACTAGAGGCATGCAAACAGAAGCAGGATGAGGCTCATATAGGAACTGGAGAGGATTTTTATCAGGGAATGGTTGAGGCTTGCTGGCCTGGGGGCACAGTGTTCTCATTCCTTCCCCTATTGCCTAGCACCATGTCTGGAGTATGATAGGAACTCAATCCCTTCTCAATTCTGAAAGGAATAAACATGGTAGAACTTCTGCAACAGAACAGAAGGAAATTGTCTCCAGCAACGGCGGCATTGACAGGAACTGGTGCCCAACCCAGAACCAGGCTTGGACAGTGTCCCATGGGTTCTAAGAGCCAAAAACACTAGGGAAAGTTTAAGTCCTGCTCCTGAGCTGATGAGAAGATTGGAAGTAGGGGGAGACACTTAGGAGAAAGATGTCCAACTAGGGTGATGAAAGAACAACCAATATTTGGGGTTTAACAGAAGCAAACATCTGCTGTGAGCTCAGTGCAGCTGTCATGCTGTTAGGAGAACAGGATTTAGACTCATCTTGCTAGGAACCTGCTGTGCAGCCTCAGTTTCCCTACCTGCACAATGGGAGCTCCAATGGATTAATCTCTCAGAGCTTATTCCAATTTGATGCCTAGGAGTTCATGAAGCCCAAGCAGCCCTGGCTCAGGTTAAGAGAAAATAGGAGGCAGGCTGAAAGGTCCATCAAATTTTCACTCAAAAACACATCAGTAGTCAGTTCAGTTGCTCAGTCATGTCCAACTCTTTGTGACCCCATGAACTGCAGCATGCCAGGCTTCCCTTTCCATCATCAACTCCTGGAGCTTGGTCAAACTCATGTCTCTTGAGTCAGTGGTGCCATCAAACCATCTCATCCCCTATCTTCCCCTTTTCCTCCCACCTTCAATCTTTCCCAGAATCAGGCTCTTTTCTAATGAGTCACCTCTCTGCATCAGCTGCTCAAAGTATTGGAGCTTCAGTTTCAGCATCAGTCCTTCCAATGAATATGGTGAAGGTCAATTCTGAAGGTCAATCCACAGTAGCTGATGAAGCAGGAACTATGGGCTCACAGGTGGACGAGCCCCCTAATATGCTCAGAAACCAGGAGCCCCTCCAATAAAGCACAATGTGCGCTTCACACATGGAGAACAGAGCTGACTGCAGAGGCAGGTCAGAGGTTTGCAGGCTGGGAGATAAATGAGACAGGCCTCGCCATGAGTGGGATCAGTGTGATACAACTCAAGGCTTCCTGAAAGCCAAGAGGACCCTCAGAGACCATCCAGCCCAATGAGTCTCAAAGTGTGGTCCCCTGACCAACAGAACAGCATCACTCAGACTTCATCAGATAGAAACTCTGTGTTTTCACAAACTTTCCAGATGATTCTCATGAAATCTTTACAGGTGATTCTAAGATTTGAGGACTTTCCATCCAGCCCATTGTTCCCGAAACTATGCTGCTAGAATACTTATTTGCAGAAAGTTAACCGGTGCTCTGTAAAAGGAGGATCTATGGTCAAATAAGTGTGGGAACTACCTACTCTCTGCATCACTTTCAGAAAGTCACTAATCACAATGGTGTGTTAACTCTGAGAAGCTCTGCAGTAAATTATTTACTTTTGATTAATCCAACGTTGTTTCAAATTGCTTTTTCAGATTGCCCACATTTCCATTAACACTCTCTCAGAGAAATTCTGACCCACCTCAATCCTCATTTTTCACGTGGATCTATTGAAAACTGGAAAAAGTATGAGGACTGCCTAGAGTCTCAGAGAGAAAAGTGTGTCAGGGCTCAAAAACGCCCTAGCAATACGCTTCACCCCTAAACCCCTGCACCCTCTTTCCCTGCCTTCCAGCTGTGCGTCCCTCCAGAGCTCTGTGATATGGAGCCGGTCAACAGCACAGAGGCATCTGAGTTCTTCCTGAAAGGATTTTCAGGTTACCCTGCCCTGGAGCACCTGCTCTTCCCTCTGTGCTCAGCCATGTACCTGGTGACCCTGCTGGGGAACACAGGCATCGTGGCGGTCAGCGTGCTGGATGCCCGCCTGCACACACCCATGTACTTCTTCCTGGGCAACCTCTCCATCCTGGACATCTGCTACACGTCCACTTTTGTGCCCCTGATGCTTGTCCACCTCCTGTCAGCCCAGAAGACCATCTCCTTTCTTGGCTGCGCCCTCCAGATGTGTCTGAGTCTGTCTACAGGCTCCACAGAGTGTCTGCTGCTTGCCATCATGGCCTATGATCGCTACCTGGCCATCTGCCGGCCCCTTAGGTACCCCGTGCTGATGAGCCACCGGCTCTGCTGGTTGCTGGCGGGAGCCGCCTGGGTCCTCTGTCTCTGCAAGTCAGTGACTGAGACAGTCATCGCCATGAGGCTGCCCTTCTGCGGCCACCGTGTGGTCAGTCACTTCACCTGCGAGATCCTGGCAGTCCTGAAGCTGGCCTGTGGTGACACGTCCATCAGTGAGGTCTTCCTGCTGGTGGGTGCCATCTTGCTGCTGCCCGTGCCCCTGGCCTTCATCTGCCTGTCCTACACGCTTATCCTGGCCACCACCCTGAGGGTACCCTCAGCTGCTGGGCGCCGCAAAGCCTTCTCCACTTGCTCAGCACACCTGGCCGTGGTGATGCTTTTCTACGGCACCGTCATCTTCATGTACATGAAACCCAAGAGCAAGGAGGCCCGTATCTCTGATGAGGTCTTCACGGTCCTCTACGCTGTGGTCACACCCATGCTGAACCCCATTATCTACAGCCTGAGGAACAAGGAGGTGAAGGAAGCCGCAAGGAAGGTGTGGGGCAGGATACAGACCTCCAGGTGAGGGAGGCCAGGGCTCCCTGCAGGTTAGCGGCTCAGGTCTGCCTTCGCCAACAGAGAGGATGGGTAGGGCTCAGGGTTGGGGGTCTGGAATCTTCAACCCAGAAAGGCAGCACCACCTCCCCCACTGATCCTGCCACAGATCCAAGATCACAGTTCCACCTTTGTTCCTTCCCCAGGCAGAGCCCTGGCCCAGTTCTCAGCATCACTCCCCGCATCTTCACACCAGCCTCCCGGCGGGCCTCAAGATTTCAATCTTGTTCCTCCCAATCTATTCTCCAAGGGTCATCCAGAGGGATATTTCGGAAAAGTCTATTTGATCATGTCTCTCTCTTGGCTGAAACCCCTGAATGGTTCCCAGAGCTCTCAGGATGAATTGAAAGGGCTTCGCTGGGTGCATTCCAGACCCCTGCAGCCTGTCCCTGCTGGTCAGGACCAACCCCCTTCCCCACCCTGTGCCCCACAGACTCCCTCCTGTCAGCCGCACACACCAACCCGGCAGGAGCCCCGTGTGCCCAGCAATGCCCGGCTCTGTGCCCTTCTTGGTTCTTCCCACAAGGCAGCCCCCACACAGCAAACAGCTCCATGTGTAAAAGGACTGTCTGATCCTCAAGGCCCGTCTTTATATTTTAAAATGTAATTCCCTAAGCTACACGTGAGGTCCTTGTTGTTTTCCTATTTTATATAGAGTACTGTAAATCTGTTAATCCCCAACTCCTGATTTACCCCTCCCCCCATCTCAAGGCCCATCTTGAACGACACCTCCTCCAGGAAGCCTCCCCACGCTGTACCTGTCACTGTGCTCCTCATGCTTTATTTAGGTGTTGCTCTAAGAGCCAGTACGGAGAAGGCAATGGCACCCCACTCCAGTACTCTTGCCTGGAAAATCCTATGAACAGAGGGAGCCTGATGGGCTGCAGTCCATGGGGTCACAAAGAGTTGGATACGACTGAGCAACTTCACTTTCACTTTTAACTTTCATGCACTGGAGAAGGAAATGGCAACCCACTCCAGTGTTCTTGCCTGGAGAATCCCAGGGACGGGGAGCCTGGTGGGCTGCCGTCTATAGGGTCGCACAGAGCCGGACACGACTGAAGTGACTTAGCAGCAAGAGCCAGTAATCCCGGATTTCACTCTGTCCCAAGGTCTGGCCCTGCCCAACCCCAAGCCCACACAGGTTTCTTAACTAAACAGAAAACACTTCAGTGTAGGGCAGAGTCTGGGGTCCTCCCCAAATTTGAGCAGAGCTGAGATGAAGTTCACAGATGACAGGCACAGTCTAGCGCCTGGGGAGGTGACGGCAGAGGCAGTGATGAGGCCCAGCCCCCAAGATTTCCAGCCCAGCCCAGGCCCTGGGACGCTGGTCACCGGAGCAGCTGAGGGTCTGGCTTCCTCTATCCCTTTAGCGGCAGCCACTCCATTGCCTTCCTGCCGAGCATCCAGGCTTCATGGGGCCTTGGGGAGACTCTGCTTCACCCGTCTTCAACCCACCTACTAAGACCCTGCCATTTCCACCTCTTCCTGGAGCTCAGCCTCTTCCCAGGTTTGAACATACAGAGGAAACGGACTCCAGACTTGAGAGCGTCTCCATTCCCTGCCCTCTCTGGCCTCAGTGGTATCATCTTGTGTGATGGGAGAGCTCGGCCGCCCGAGCAGCAGGCCAGCTCTCCTGTGCCCTGTAGGTAAGCACAGTGCTTGTCTGAGCCCTCAGGTACCCTCCAGTCCCTCTTCCTGCTTCCTCTGTTGGTCAGAACAGAGGCACAGAGGAGAGGAGCACAGCCCGCAGCCCACAGCTGACCAGGCCAGGGGCGAACCTTCTGCAGAGATGTTCTGCTAGGCCTCTGGTGCCATGACAGGAGTTTGGACCCTATGCTGTGGGGACTGGGGGTTTACAATCACACTTACTTTTAGCAGGGTCACTGATTAGACACCACACTTCACCCATGAAACTAACAAAGAATTGTTCTAACATGTGTTGTTAACTATAGTGCAGTGAAGCAGGTTATGTCATAACAGCTGGTGAGGGTGGGGAATACATTTATATGAACTTCCTGCCAATAAGTTGTGGGTATGAATCAAGAGACTTGAAAACTTCACACCCTTTGACCCAACACCTCTACTTTTAGGAATTACTCGGAGAAAATTATTACAGGTGCAAAGATTTATCTAGTTATCTATCTATATGATATTAATCACAGAAGTATTTTGGGTAACAAAAATTGTAAGACTCATAATGTCCAACTGGGGCAGGATGTGTAAATACATTCTGGTGGAGCCCAATGATAGACTGTGACACAGCCATTGTAAATCTTATTTTTTGAAGAATAATTGATGACGGGAAATGTTCACACTGTAATTAACATAAAAAGGTAGAACAAGTAACTTTGTACTCAATAAAATCTCAATTTTTAATGATATTTTCTTAAGGATATATAAATAAGTATGCACATAGAAATTCCTGGAAAATTATGACAAAATATTAACCAACAATTGTTTCCTACAGGTGATGGAGTTGCAGATTAATTTGCTTTCTTAATTATTCTTTCCAACCTTGCTCAATACTTCTAAAATGAACATGACTTAGAATTTAAAGGATAGTATTATTTTTGAGAAATGGAAGATCACGTGGCTCCAGATAGAGCACAGAGGAGTAGCATCCATGCCCGAGGGCAGGGAGTGAGGAAGCGCGGGATGGGGCCTGACCCAGGTGGGCGGGCAGGCGGAAAGCGTGGAGCTGATGTCCTGGGGACATTGGGCTGACGGCAGAGATGGCTGAGGAAGGAGGAGACTGTGCTTCGGTGCTTGAGGTTCTGGGTTTTTTGGGTATATGTTGCACCACTGTGAGAGACGCCTCAGAGATGGGGAAGAAAAGAGTAGGCTGGAGGTGGCGGGAGAGCTGCGGGGAGCTTGTCTGCGGGCATCCACGGAGTGGCAAGATGGTCCCGTTCCTCAGCAGTTAGCAAACAAGCAGTGACAATCTTCCAATGTTTTGTTTCGACCTGTGTTCTTGACAAAAAGATATTCCCAGAGACATATCACAGTTTATTCAGAAAATGTGCAATTGCTGCTGCATTATTTAAGGCTGTTTTTAGTCCCTGAGCTCTGTCAAGTTGTCATCGTTTCTTGTGAAGGAAAGAGAAAGGCATGGGAAGGGGAAACACGAAAGGGGGCCTGCAGAAACTCACACACCCAGCGCAATCACTGACTTCACTTCCGTCACAGGGGCCCAGGCCTCACCCCCTACAGCAATTCCCTTTCCCCTTCACCTTCCCTGCTGGCTCAGCGGTGAAGAACCTGCCTGCCAGTGCAGGAGACACAGTTTCGATCCTTGGGCTGGGAAGATCCCCTGGAGAAGGGAATGGCAACTCCAGGATTTCTGTGTAGGAAAACCCATGGACAGAGTAGCCTGGTGGGCTACAGTCCACAGGGTCACAAAACTCACAAAAAGAGTCAGACACAACTTAGCGACTAAACTATAACAACAGCCTTTCAAGAGCACAGGTTCCCACAGCACTCCTGCCAGGAGATACCCCATTTCATAGTCCAGGACTCCCACCTGAAGGACACAGCCCCTGAGCCTCAGGTCCAAGGAGCAGGGCTGCAGTGAGACCTGGTCTTCAGATTCCTGTCCAGTGTCTCTCCTGTGCCCACCTCACCCAACCAGGCTCTCCTGGGGCAGCACAGGGAACCTGGAGTCTCTGAAGCCACATTGTGCCAAGTCTGCAAACTTGTGTCATTGCAGAGTCTGAACTTTAAATTGGGCAGGGACTACGAGTCCCAGAAAGCAGGGAGCAGGAGAGATGGCTACGCGGCAGGGGACCAGGAGGCTGGGCCTCAGGGGCTCGGGGCCTCTATCCTGGCCCACCCCAGCACAGTGTGTCTGCTGGTAATGAACTCAGCACTCCCCTCACCCTGCTCTCCCAAGCCTCAGGTCACCTCACCTGGTAGCTGCTCCAGCCACCTGCCTGCACTAATGTCACTGGACAACAGGTAGGAAGCAAGGAGAATCCATCTAGCATGTTGACTATTCTCCTGAAATCTTTTTAATCATACAGAAACCAGAACACCTGCTTGGAGAACGGAACAAAGTGATACTACAATATCTACTGCTTCTTGCTGAATACTTACCTGTGCAAACGTCCGTGCTAACGCCTTTCACTGAATCCTCAAAATTCCCCCACAAGGAAATACTATTCTTATCCCTACAGGTAAGGAGGCTGAGACTGAGAAAGCCATTAGCAAGTGGCAGGTCTGACTTGGGCTTGGTGGTCTCACTCCAAAGCCCACACTCACCAGCCCTGCCATCACAGAATGGAGTGATACAGGAATCCAGACACGGTAACTTCTGGGTCATTCTAACAGAAGCTTCTTCTTGTGCTCCTCAGCTTCCTTTTAAAATCATGTCTGACCCTCCTTTTCTTGGCGCTGGTCGGGCGTGCAGTCCCGATCCGCGTAATGTATGGAGGTAGAGGGAACGGGCTCTGGCCCCCTCGGCGTCATGTCTTCTGTACTGGCGGCCAGCAGTCGCTGGTTCTATCCTCAAGCGCCGGGACACAGAGAAAGAAAGAAAGAAAAAAATAAATAAATAAAAAAATAAAATCATGTCTGAAGCTTAAAATAAGAATGAAATGGTTCAAACTAGATTTACCAGCCAATGAAACTGACATGATATTTACCTGGGGTGGAAGTTGCCAGAAAGATAAGGGAATATTGAATATTTCAGGGATGGTACAGAGTGTAAGAAACCACATATTGAATAATTCCATTTCACACAAGGAGAAATTTAACGATGGTCATAGAGCAGAATGGGAACAAGGGCAAGAATCAAACCTGGACACCTCACTCCCAGTCTAGGGCTCCTTCCAGGGCATTATATTGCCTCTCAGGAGGGCTAAAAGTGGGGAAAGAATTAGACAGTGATTCTCTGTAAACCTGACTTTCCAGGACGTGATGGAATGAGAGACCCGTCAGACAGATGTTAGAGTGGTTTCCTGAGTCTAGGGTAAAACACCATTGCACCAAAACGCTCTGCAGCATGTCTGGTCCTCCTCCTCAGGGCATTTGCTGGATTACACAGGGCAGCAGGCTGTGGACAGATGGGACACATGTCGCTTCTGGGTCCGAGCAGTGACCTGTCAGTTTGAGATGTTCTGCTACATTCTTCCCCAGCTGTGAGAACTGGTGATGCCCCAGAGGGTGGAGCCAGGGTCTCTGAGGATGACAACCTGGAACAGAGCCCCCTGAAAACCTGCAATGGATATGAAGGGTGAGAACTAAACCTCTGTCTTGGTAAGTCACTAAAATCATGAGGCTGTGTGTTACTGCTGCAAGACTCTGCTCATCTTTTTTTTTTTCCCCATTGTAAGATATTTTTTTATTTTCAAACTTTAAGCTTTTTGTTTCGTATTGGGGTATAACTGATGAACAATATTGAGGTAGTTTCAGATGAACAGGAAGGGACTCAGTCATTCAGGTACAAGGATCCATTCTCCCCCCCCCCTCCCCACCGTCCAGGCTGGCACATAACATTGGGTAGAGCTCCATGTGTTATGTAATACGTCCTTGTTAGTTATCCATTTTGAATATAGTCAAGATTCAGCTCATCTTGATGGACCAAGAGAGCTACAGTTGCTGTCTGTGGTGCCAGCGAGCCCATGTTGCAGTCCAAGCTGGCAGTAACCGGGCAGCATGGTATTTTCTAGACAGAGTCTTATTTCTTTGGGGTCACAAGCCTATAGCTTCATGGGCTGTTCCTGATTTCCATGAATGTGTTCTGATCAGATCCCTAAATTGCAAGGAAACCCACCTGTCTCCTCATTTAGCTCTTCAGAGAGAACAGTTGTTCTTGCATGGAGGAGATGACACCCCCAAAGCTCTCGTCCTTGTGATCACATCCTGTGTGTGCACATGGGGGAAAGGGGAAGGAGGGTGATTTCAAGGCAGGAAATCCGCAGGATTTTAGCAGAAGGAAAGCACTGGATCTTATACAGCAGCTCATGTGTGGGGCGCTAGAGAGGTCGGGGGTAAATTGGACACAGCCCTTTGATTTCCATGGCTCACGGTCTATTGTGTGAGAGGGAATGACACACACAACAAACTGTACTAACGACTGTGTGAGCGTCACGCTGTCAGGATGGTCAGTGCTGTGGAGACGTCTGAGAAGCAGCCCAAGGAAGGAGGTGGGCGTGAGCTGAGCCTTGGAGGATGAGCATAGAGAGAAAGGTGCTCCCGCCTGAGGAAAGCAGAAGAGGGAGGGGACAGGAGCCTGTGGGGTTTGTCCACCAATGGGGAATGTGGACTGCTGAGGTGGGGAGGCATGCCGAAGGTGCCGGAGGTGAGACAGGGTTGAGGGGAGGCCAGAGCCTGATGACAAAGCCCTCTGATGTACATGCCATTCCCACTTGGTCTCTCTGATGGAGACAAGTTTGGGGAGAGAAATGCAGAGTTAGGTGGTTTCCTACCTTTCACTTGTCTGAAAACACCCCCACTCCTGTGTCCAGTGTCAGAACTGGAGGTTATCAGGACTCTTGGACATAGACAAAGGCCTTATACTTGAATCTGAAATGAAGCTGTGGACTTAATCCAGCCGCATGAAGTCATAACCTAGGAGAGACCTGCCCTTTTCTAACTTCTGCTTTCCAGACCTCAAGTTTTACTCTGTCTTTACATTCCAGACTCAAAGAGAATCTAGACGTTTCTAGAGCCAAGTGAGAGGAGAGAATAGGATCAAGGTCACCAAGAGAAAGGGGATGACTGTAAATACTGCGAGGGAAGAAGGCACATAAGCCTCTGCTGTGTCGCCAGCACTCAGTGCATAGTAGGTGCTCAATAATAATATCCTGGATGTGTGGATTAATAAGCCATCACACTCAGGCCGTTATTCACCTTTTTTGCCAAACTTCAGCAAGAGAATCCCTACCTTCAGATGTTTACATGGGTAAGACTTACGGTCAATGACTGACCCAGATTAATCACCTACCCCATATGATCCAGAAATTTCCTTAACAATATCACCCTGATTTAGGTTGGAGGAGGGAAAACCAGCACAAACTCTGGGGAGAGAGGGAGTCCTGACAGATGCTGGAGGTCTTGTCTGGGAGGAGGGGAGCGCAGATCCAGCAGATGCCGTGGTTGAAGGTGCAGTCTCTGACCGAAGCCTTGCCGCTAGGCGATTTACCGGTACTTTATTGTGTGAGCCTCATCTGGACTACACAGAATCCCCACTTTTCAAAAGGAAATTGAGTCTCACAGGCCAAGTGACTTGGTCAATATTGCAGAGCTATCCTTAGTTATGAAGCTGTTATGCAGTTCTGGGGTTTTGAACCATCTGTTGACTGACTGGCCTTGGAAGCATGTGCAGTATGAGGTGCCTGGAGGAAATAGACAGAGTCCGCTCTTAGGTGTGACAGAGGAGACGGGTGTGCAGCACAGGAACAGGAAGGATGGCCAAGGGCTATGGGAGGAAGAAGGGAGCCGGCAACTGTGCAAGGGGCAGGCGGGGAGAGGAGAAGAGCTGGGCTCTGAAGAGGAGAAGCAGCATCCCCCTAGTGGGGAAGAGAGGGAGGACAGGCCTTCAAAGGGAACTTCTTGGGCAAGCTTACAGCTCTGGGGAAAGACATGGTTTATTTAGGAAGAGAAAGCTCACCGGCTGATATGAAGGATAGATGCAATTCTACAGGAAGAGAGAGGGAGGGAACCATTGCTGAAGGACAGAGAGGACTCTAACGTTGTCACAGGACACTGGCCTCACGTCAATCTAGGTGTGACGAGATGGAGGGAGGGGTGATTTGATCTTCTGACAAGTTAAAGTTCACTATCAGCTCCTATGTATCTCTAAGAGCAGGGGTCACCTGGGACACAAGACAGCTTTCTATCTGACACTTGACACTTGACTCCCTCCAGACACTGGCTTTTCCCAAGGGGGCTGAGACCAGCTCAGAAGAGATATGGAGGCTTCTGGGCAAAGACTGTGGCCACTTCCCAACCTTTCTTTATACAGCGGGTCAGTGACCCAGGACACCTCTGTCAGATTAGAACCTGCCTTTCCCTCCTGTGTAATTATTGTCAATATCATTTATTCTAAAAAGCTATATGGAGGCCAAGAGGAGACTCAATTGGCTTTTATGACCAGAGTTAAATGTTGTGACCGGTGGCTCTACTGGGATAAGTATGTTCTTGTATATTCTTTTAAAAATCAATGCATGGCCTCTGATCTTATGGAGAGACACCTGAATAAGGTTTGTACGTCCTATGAAATAGAAAATTCAACCTTTATGCCCAAAGGAATGAGGTGACCATCACTCATCACCCACCTGCCTTCCCAAGCTCATCGCACTTAATTTGAGAAAGAGGAGCAACACTTATTACAAATGTGGCATTTTTTTGTCCACATAGTTCTCTTACTGCTATAGCCCAGCACCTAAATACTCTGCACAGGGTAGGGACTCAACAAATCCTCAGTGAGTGAATGAATCTGAAATCCTATGGGCATCATTCAGCCACATGAAGTCATAACCTAGAAAATGTGCTTCCTCTTAATAGCCAAGAACACTGCAGATTCAAAAGGAGCTCGAGAAACAAGAATTTATTCTCTTCTCTCCCTTAGGCCAGCTGGGGGAGAATAGAGAAGGGCCTGGCAGATTAGAATGGACCCCACCTCATGAAAGTTACACCAGAACTATAGAACTGAGAAGGCTGGCTTGCAGGCCTGAAGTCCACTCTCTCACTGTATCGATGGTGAAACTGAGTTCCAGAGGCAGGGCTGACTCACCCCACGTAACACATCCACGTTGCTTGGCTCCCAGGCCCACCAGTGCCTAATACAACATCGTCATGGTGCAGATGGGAAAAAGAGGGAGGATGAGATGGATGGAGAGTGAGATGAATGGGGCAAACCAGACGGTCGTGACAGAGTTTGTCCTGCTGGGGATGCACGACCACCATGACCTAGAGATGGTCCTGTTTGTGCTCTGCCTGGGCGTCTACTCCATGAACGTGCTGGGGAATGGCCTCCTCATTGGGCTGAACACGCTGGACCCCCACCTGCACACCCCCATGTACTTCTTCCTCAGCAACCTCGCCCTCATGGACATCTGTGGCACATCCTCCTTCGTGCCTCTCATGCTGGTCAACTTCCTGGAAACCCAAAGCACCATCTCCTTCCCTGGCTGTGCCCTGCAGATGTACCTGACCCTGGCGCTGGGCTCCACAGAGTGCGTGCTCTTGGCCATGATGGTGTGTGACCGGTACGTGGCCATCTGCCAGCCGCTTCGCTACTCAGAGCTCATGAGCTGGCACACAAGCATGTGGATGGCGGCGCTGAGCTGGGGGGCAGGATTTGCCAACTCCCTTCTCCAATCCATTCTCACCTGGAGCCTCCCCTTCTGTGGCCACAATATCATTAACCACTTCTTCTGTGAGATCTTGGCAGTGCTGAAACTAGCCTGTGGGGACATCTCTCTCAATGCGTTGCTATTAATGGTGGCCTCAGCTGTCCTGACGCTGGCCCCGCTCCTGCTCATCTTCCTGTCCTACGTGTTCATCCTCACTGCCATCCTGAGGGTGCCCTCTGCTGCCGGCCGGCACAAAGCCTTCTCTACCTGCTCTGCCCACCTCACAGTGGTGGTGATTTTCTATGGGACTATCTCCTTCATGTACTTCAAGCCCAAGGCCAAGGACCTCTACTTGGACAAGCTTCTTGCATTGTTCTATGGGGTAGTGACCCCCTCGCTGAACCCCATCATCTACAGCCTGAGGAATGCAGAAGTGAAAGCTGCCGCCGTAGCTCTGCTGAGGGAGATCTCCTCTCCAGGAAGATGGCCCGCTTTCCTGTTGTTCTCTAAGTCCGTCAGGCAGGTGTGTGTGTGCTGAGTCACTTTGCTGCTGCTGCTGCTAAGTCGCTTCAGTTGTGTCCGACCCTGTGCGACCCCATAGACAGCAGCCCACCAGACTTCCCCATCCCTGGGATTCTCCAGGCAAGAACACTGTAGTGGGCTGCCATTTCCTTCTCCAGTGCATGAAAGTGAAAAGTGAAAGTGAAGTCGCTCAGTTGTGTCCGACCTAGTGACCTCATGGACTGCAGTCCACCAGGCTCCTCCGTCCATGGGATTTTCCAGGCAAAAGTACGGGAGTGGGGTGTTGAGTCACTTTAGTCCTGTCCAAATCTTTGGGAACCTATGGACCCTAGTCCACCAGGCTTCTTTGTCCATGGCATTCTTCAGGCAAGAATACTCAAGTGGGTTGCCATGTCCTCTTCCAGGGGATCTTCCTGACCCAGATATCAAACCAGGGTCTCTTATGTCTCCTGTATTGGCAGGGGATTCTTTACCACTAGCGCCCCCTGGGGAACTATACTGTGGTGTGACTTCATAACTGCAGAGGCTTAAAAACACGAAGGTTCTTTTCTTGCTCACTCTCCAGGTCCATCAGAGATTGGATGGGGGATCTACTTCATCTTTTTCATCCTGTGGGCCTCAAGGTGACAAAGCATCTACCATATGGCACACTGCTGGTGAAATGGCAAAAGAAGAGCAGATGACAAAGCCTGGGTGGATTTTTTTCAGCTTCCACTCAGAAATGACCTCTTACTTCCACTTCCACCTCCTTGGCCAATCATTCCAGGCACAGGCCAGAGCGGACACCAAGGGTTGGGGATGCCCACCTACCCTACTTCTGGAGGGAGGGTTAAGACTAAGGAATTCCTGAAGAGCCCGGTGACAATGCCACTACCCTACAGTCAACCCAGGAGCTACTAGAGATTTCTAGAGCTTCCATTCTCTGGCCAGCTGTGCCTCACTGGCTGCTTCCAGGTTAATCACCCCAGGGAGCACTGGTTAGCTGGCTTGTGTGACCCTGGACTGGAGTATCCAGCCAGGTTTCAACTGCCCCTCCAAGAGCTTTCTTTGCTCTCAGGTTCTGGGTTCGGGTTGAGCACGAGAGAATCTGGACGAGATGGGAAGGCAGAGGCAAGGCCGCGCTGGGGTGGTGGAGCCCCCACTTGCTGTCAGTGCAGCTCCTCTGGCTCCAGCCAGGCCACCTGCAGCTGCTCTGAGGCCCGAGCAAAGGGACCTCCAATGCAGAGAGTGCCAGGTCCTCCTGCAGGTCACCAGTGTCACTGAGTCCAAGGCAGTGAGAGCCAGACGTGGGTTCTAGCATGTCCTCCTGGGCGCTGGTCTGTCCTCACCTGCCCCTTCACACCACCCGAGAGCAGCTTCAGACCCGACACCAAGCACAGAGGCCGAGAGCGGCACAGGCTGCTCCTACAGCTCCACAAATGACAGGCTGTTCTCCACAACAAAGCCTCTCATCACACACTGGTCCTGCTGCTTTGGCCAGATCCTGGCTGATCACCACCCAAGAACCTACGTCTGCTCCCCATTATCAGAGCAGGAAGACCACATTCTTCAGCTGAGTCCTCGGCCCTCCAGAAAACAGCCCCACTCTCTGAGCCCAATGTTCTACTCACCCCTGCACACCACCAACCCCTCTCTACACTGTCTGTACTCCCCACACCTCTGTATGTTGTTCATGCTGTTCTCTGGGAGATCTGGGACTTTTTTTCAAGCCACCTTAGGCACCATCACTTGAACACAGCCTTTCCTAGCCCTTTAAAGGGGCTCTCTCCCTTGTGTCCCACCACACTTTGTTGGAACATTTTGTTTGGCAACAAAGCCCTTCTGACTGATGTTGAAGCTGAAACTCCAATACTTTGGCCACCTGATGCAAAGAACTGACATTTGAAAGGACCCTGATGCTGGGAAACATTGAAGGCAGAAGGAGAAGGGGGACAACAGAGGATGAAATGGTTGGATGGCATCACCAACTCAATGGGCATGAGTTTGAGTAAACTCCAAGAGTTTGTGATGGACAGGGAGGCCTGGCATGCTGCAGTCCCTGGGGTCACAAAGAGTCGGACACAACTGAGTGACTGAACTGAACTGAAGCTCTTCTGCTTTGTGTCCACAATATTTCATAACAATGTGGGTACCTGGAGGGCAGGACTCTTTAGGGGGCTTGTCTCTACTGCTCCGCAGAGCTTTCCCAACAGGTTATTGAACTGTCACTCAAATAAGCAGATGACACCACCCTATTGACAGAAATTGAAGAAGGAACTAAAAGAGCCTCTTAATGAAGGTGAAAGAGGAGAGTGAAAAAGCTGGTTTAAAACTCAACATTCAAAAACAAAGATCATGGCATCCAGTCCAATTACTTCATGGCAAACAAATGAGGAAACAATGGAAACAGTGACAGACAATTTTCTTGGGCTCCAAAAATCACTGTATATGGTGACCACAGTCATGAAATTAAAAGACACTTGGCTACTTGGAAGAAAAACTATGACAAGCCCTAGACAGCATATTAAAAGCAGACACATTACTTTGCCGACAAAGGTCTGTCTAGTCAAAGCTGTGGTTTTTCCAATAGTCATGTATGGATATGAGAGTTGTGCCATAAAGAAAGCTGAGCAACAAAGAACTGATGCTTTTGAATTGTGATGTTGGAGAAGACTCTTGAGAGTCCCTTGAACAGCAAGGAGATCAAACCAATCCATAAAGGCAATCAATCCTGAATATTCATTGGAAGGACTGATGCTGAACCTGAAGCTCCAATATTTTGGCCATCTGATGCGATGAACTGACTCATTGGAAAAGAAGCTGATGCTGGGAAAGGTTGGAGGCAGGAGGAGAAGGGGAAGACAGAGGATGAGATGGTTGGATGGCATCACCAACTCAATGGACATGAGTTTGAGTGAGGTGTGGGAGTTGGTGATGGGCGGGGAAGCCTGGCACGCTGCAGTCCATGGAGTCACAAGAGTTGGACACGACTGAGCAACTGAACTGAACTGGTCACTCAGAAGCCGTCACATGTCACATCTGGGGACTGGATCCTGTGCTGCTCCAGGCATCAGGGGCTTAGTCTGAACGTGTGGACGGACACGAGTGGGGAGCAGTAGTATCTTGTGGCCACAGCCCTGCCTTCTAGGAAGTCACTGAAACAAGTCAGGGAGCCAGGAGACCAGGGTTCCAGACCTGGTTCAGCTGCTCTCCCCAGCAAGGTCTTCCTGCTGGCCCTTCCCTCCAGGAACCCCAAAGGCACTCACATTTAAACTACCCACAGCTGAACTCATCCCTCTGCCCCTAAAGGTGTGCTACCCTCTTAGGGAACAGCACCAACACTCCCCAAGTCACCCAGCCAGAAACCGGGCAGTCATCAGAGGCATATATATCTCACACTCACCACCCCACACATCCAATCCATCACCACAGCCCAAAGCGGCCACCTCACAGCCGCTCCTGGTCAGTCATCTCCTTTCTCTGATACCGCCATCACCTTCTCTCTCTCTCAGATAGTGCAACAGCTGTGCCAGACTCTAAAATCCATCCTCTGCACTAACAACAACAAAAAAAAAACCTGTCTAAAAAAAAAGAAAACAAAAAATCACACCAATCTGAGCATACTACTCACTTGCTTAAATCCCTCCAATGTCACCATTGCTCATCCCCCTAGGATAAAAGCCAGATCCCATCTACCGGCCCAACCTCATCTCTGCTTGCTTATTTCCACCGCACTCCATCCACACACACATTCCAGACACACGGAACTAGTCCCAGTTTCCCCGTGAAGATCGTGCCCCTTCCTGCCCCTCTGTCTCCCCCTTGCTGTTGCCTCTCATGTCCAGACACCTCTGGCCCTTTAGCTAACTTACAGTGGACACTTATCACACACCATGCTGGGCACTATGCTAGTGTTCTCAGGGCTTTACTGGCTGGGGACCAGATGGTATTGAAAGGTTGTTGTTGAATCACGACGCTGGGATTCTTGGCCCCCGGAGGAGAAGAATTCAATCCGGGGCCAGAGACGAGCTGAATCACTCAGAGCTTTTGTGTAACAAAGTTTTATTAAAGTATAAAGGAGACAGAGAAAGCTTCTGACATAGGCATCAGAAGGGGGTAGAAAGAGTACCCCCTGCTAGTCTTTAGCTGTATGTTATATAGTCACCAGCAGTTTGTTAATGAAAGAAAGGAATGTCTCAAAACTTAGAATGGCACCAGGCCCCTCACCCATAAGATGTATTTTGGGATAACCTTGGCTCCAAACGGTTTATCTTGGGCCATAAAATGATTAACTTGAATCTTGAAGAAGGGCAGATCACCATACAAATAGTTTCATTTACATAGATTAGAGGAACAATATCGGAGTATAACATATTGGTTTATCAAGTAGGTTCCGAGCCCAAAAGACTGAACCGACTTGAGGACAGAGCTTGGGGCAAATACATAGTACATTAGCATAGCTTAAGATAAACATTTCCATAAGAAAAAGGCAATGGTTAACTTCAAGTGAAACTAGGTGTCATTATGACAACACAGAATTTTAAGAGAAACCTCCTTTTAAATTTGTATAGAGAAGGAAAAAATATGGCTAGTTTGCTTCCTCCTGCTGCTTAAGAAAGATAAAATGTCTGACACTTGCCGGCTATTTCCTCTGTTTGGAGACCCCTGGCCTTCCTGCCTGTTACCCTCTCAGTATGATGCAAACCTCAGGGGAGGAGTGCAGTATGCACACTAGGGGCCAGAGAGACCACCTCCCCCAACACCATGGCATTATGGGAATTCTTTCAGTCCTCACTCGGTGCCCACACCCACCCCCTTCCGGAAAGCCCCTCTGATCCCTCCCTTCCTGGGCGGGGTCTGTCTCAGCTCTGTCTCCCTCTTCAAGGCCTTCTGTGCTCCGCTGACTGTCCTGAATCCCAGCTATTCAAGTTATGCGTATGATTCAAGAGATTTCAAAACATCAAACCTTCTGACCCAACCCCTATACTTCTAGGAATTACTCTGAGAAAATTACTAGAGGTGCAAAGATTTCTATATGGGTATTAATCCGAGAGTTACTTGTGGTTAAAAAAAAAAATGTAAAACTCTTCAGGTGCAACCATAGCAGAATGTTTAAATAAATCCTGGTGGAGCCCAATCATAGATGGTGACACAGCCATTAGAAATCTTATCTTTTGAGGAATATTTGATGATTTGAAATGCTCACACTGTAATTAATAGAAAAAGGCAGAACAAATAAGTTTGTATTCAGTATAATCCAAGTTTTTAAAGATATTTTTCTTATGGGTACATAAGTATGTCTGTAGAGAATTATGAAAAACTATACAAAAATATTAGCTAACAGTTGATTCTCTGGGAGATGGGATTACAGATAAATACTGTTTTCTTGATTATTCTTTCCAATAATGGTCAATACTTGTAAAATGAACATGGTTTTGAATTTTAAAAATATCATTTTTGAGACATGGAAGATCATGTGGTTTTAGATGGAGCACAGAGTAGAAAGGCCCCCGCCCAAGGGCAGGAAGTCAGGAAGCACGGATGGGGCCTGACCCAGTGGGCAGTCAGGCAAAGAGGGTGGAGCTGAGAAACCTTGGGGACAGTCAACTGATGGCAGAGGTGGCTGAGGGAGGAGGGGACTGTAGGGCCGTGACAGGCTTCTGGGTTATTTGGGTGGATAGTGCTCTACCCTGAGAGATACCCTGAGAGACTGGGAAGATAAGAGAAGTAGGCTGGAGGGTGAGGGAGTGCTGTCAAGGAGCTCTTTTGGATGTTTGTGGGCATCCATGGGGTGCCAAGATGGGCCCAGTCCCGAGTAGCTGGAAAATAAGTGGTGACGAATGCCAATATTTTATTTGACCTGTGTTTTGACAAAAAAAAATCCAAGAGACAAATCATAGTAAATGGGAAGTTTTCAGTTGCTGCAGTGTTACTTAAGGCTGCCCTTTAAGCCCTGAGCTGAGTCAAGTTATCATTGTTTCATGTGAAGGAAAGAGAATGGCATAGAAGGGAAAAGGAAAGGGGACCTGCAGAAACTCACCCACCCCCTCAGTCCCTGACTTCACATCCCCTACAAGTGTCTAGCACTTCACCCCCTACAGCAGTTCACTTTCCTTAACCTTTCATGAGTGCAGGTCCCCACACACTCTTGCCAGGAGACACCCAGGACACCCAGGCCGAGGCCACAGAGTCACAGCCCTCAAGCTTCAGGTCCAGGGGGCAGGGCTGGAGTGAGACCCAATCTTCATATTCCTGTCCAGGGTCTCTCTCTCCTGTGCCCACCTCACCCAGCCAGGCCCTTCTAGGGCAGCACAGAGAACCTGGGGTCTCTGAAGCCCCATTGTGCCAAGTCTGCAAACTTGTGTCATTGCCGAGTCTGAACTTTAAATTGGGCAGGGACTGAGAGGTCCCTGAGGGCAGGGAGCAGGAGAGACGGCTACGTGGCAGGGGACCAGGAGGCTGGGCCTCCCTATCCTGGCCCACTCCAGCACAGGGTGTCTGCTGGTAATGAACCCAGCACTCCCTCACTCTGCTCTCCCAAGCCTCAGGTCACCTCACCTGGCAGCAGCTCAGCTCCTGCCTGCACTAATGTCACTGGACAACCGGGTAGGAGGCAAGGAGAATCCATCTAGCATGTTGACTATTCTCATGAAATCTTTTTTAATCATACAGAAACCAGAATATCTGCTTGGAGAGGGGAACATAATGATATTAATAATATCAGTTGCCACTTACTGAATGTTCACCCTGTGCCAAGCTCTGTGCTAAGACCTTTCACTGGATCCTCAAAATCATCCCATGAGGAAATGCCACTCTTATTTCTACAGGTAAGGAGGCTGAGGCTGAGAAAGCCGTTAGCAAGTGGCAGGTCTCAGACTTGGGCTTGGCGTCTGACTCCAAAGCCCACACTCACCGGCTCTGCCATCATAGTGAGGAGGAGTGACATGGGAATCCAGATGCAGGCACTTCTGGGACATTGTAACAGGAGCTGCTTCTTGTGCCCCTCACCTTCCTTTAAAATCATGTCTGAAGCTTAAAATAAGAATGAAATGTTTCAAACTAGATTTACCAGCCAATGAAATTGACATGATATTTACCTGGGTTGGAAGTTGCTAGAAAGATGAGGGAATGTTTTGGTGATGGTACAGAGTACCAGAGATTGCATATTGAATGGCTCCACTTCACACAAGGAGAAACTCAGCCAAGGTCGTACAGAAGAAAGGGAACAAGGGCAAGAATCCAACCTGGACCCCTCACTCTCAGCCTGGGGCTTCTTCCATGGCATCACTCTGCCTCTCAGGAGGAGTAAAACTGAGGAGCCAATTAGACAGTGATTCTCAGAGACACGCAATCTCCTATTACTCTGTAAACCTGACTTTCCAGGACATGATGGAATGAGAGACCCGTCAGACAGAAGCTAGAGTGGTTTCCTGAGTCTACTGCAAAACACCATTGCACCAAAACGCTCTGCAGCATGTCTGGTCCTCCTCCTCTGGGCATGCGGTAGGATTACACAGGGCAGCAAGCCGTGGACAGATGGGACAACTCTCACTTCTGAGTCAGAGCATGACCTCTCAGTGTGAGATGTTCTGCTGGGTTATTTCCCAGCTGTAACAGATGGTGATGTCCCAGAGGGTGGAGCCAGGGTCTCTGAGGATGACAACCTAGAACAGAGTCCCCTGAAAACCTGCAATCTACACAAAGGGTGAGAACTAAACCTCTGTCCTGGTAAACCACTATAATCCTGAGGCTGTGTGTTACTGCAGCAAGACTGCTCATCTTTCTTTTTCCACTGTAAGACCTTTTTTATTTTCACACTTTAAGCTTTTTATTCTGTATTGGGGTATAGCTGATGAACAATACTGAGGTAGTTTCAAGTTAACAGGGAAGGGACTCAGTCATACAGATACATGGACCCATTCTCCCCTCCCCCCTCCCCACCGTCCAGGCTGGCACGTAACACTGGGTAGAGCTCCATGTGTTGTGCAATATGCTCTTGTTGGTTATCCATTTTGCAAATAGCGAAAACTCAGCTCATCTTAATTGATGGACCAAGAGAACTACAGTTGCTGTCTGTAGCGCCAGCCTGAGCCCATGTTGCAGTCCAAGCTGTCAGTAACTGGGCAGCATGGTGTTTTCTAGACAGAGTCTTATTTCTTTGAGGTCACAAGCCTACAGCTTCATGGGCTGTTCCTGATTTCCATGAAAATGTTCTGATCAGATGCTTAAATTACAAGGAAACCCACCTGTGTCTTCATTTAGCTCGAGAGAGAGCAGTTGTTCTTGCATGGAGAAAATGGAACCCCCCAAATCTCTCGTCCCTATAGTCACATCCTGTGTGTGTGCATGGGGGTAAGGGGAACGAGGGTGATTTCGAGGTAGGAAATCCAGGATCAGGACTGTAGCAGAAGGAAAGCACCATCTCAAATGGCAGCTCCTGTGTGGGGTGCTGAGGGGTTGGGGGTAAATTGCACACAGCCCTGTGATTTATGCGGCTCAGAGTTAAAGAGAATGACACACACACAACAAATTAATCATGCTAACAGCTGTGAGCATCACGTTGTCAGGATGGCCAGTGCTGTGGAGACGTCTGAGAAGGTGACCCCACAGAGGAGGTGGGTGTGAGCCGAGCCTTGGAAGATGGGTCGGAGAGAAAGGTGCTCCGGCCTGAGGAAAGCATGAGAAGAGGGAGGGCACAGGAGCCTGTGGGGTTTGTCCACCAGCGGTGAGTGGTCTGCTGAGGCTGGAGCAGGCCAGCACAGTGGGATGTGTAGCAGGTGAGGGCAGGCACAGGCCAGAGCCTGATGACAAAGGCCTCCGATGCCCATGCCATTCCCACCTGGTCTCTCTGATGGAGACAAGTGTGTTGAAGAGAAAAGCAGAGTCAGGTGGTATCCTGCCTTTTATCTCCCTAAAAACACTCCCCATACCTGTATCCGGGGTCACTATTGGAGGTTACCAGTTCTTTTTGCAGCCACACACCAACAAATATCAAGTTCTTATAATTGAATTTTAAGTTAAGTGGCAGGATTAATCTAGCCACATAAAGTCATGACCTAGGCGCCTTTTTAACTTCTGCTTCCCAGACCTCAGGTTTTATTTTGTCTTTACATCCTAGACTCACAGAGAATCTAGAGGTTTCTAAAGCCCAGAGAGAGGAAGGGATATGACCAAGGTCACCAAGGGACAAGGGGGTGACTATAAACACTGAAAGGGCAGAAGGCCCTATTTGCCTCTGCTGTGTTCCCAGCACCTAGCCATAGGAAGGGCTCAATAATAATTTGCTGGATACATGGATGAATGAGCCATTGTACTCAGGCAATTCTTCACCTTTTTGCCAGACTTCGGCAAGAGAATTCCTACCTTTAATGTTTACATGGATAAGATTTATGGTCAATGATTGACCCAGATTAAACAACTACCCCTGTATGTTTCATAAACTCCCTTAACAATCATCGTGATTTAGGCTGGAGGAAGGAAAACCAGCATTGCCTCTGGGGAGAGAGGGTCGAGGCAGATGCTGGAGCTCTTGTCCTGGAGGCAGGGAGCACAAGTTCAGCAGGTGTCAATAGCTGAAGGCACAGTCTCTGATCTGGAGCCTTGCTGCTGGATGGATCAGCAGCCTTTTTCTCTGTGAGTCTCATCTGCACTACACAGAATCCCCTTTTTTTTCAGAAGGAAATTGAGTCTCAAAGGTATAGTGACTTGGTCAACATCACATAGTTAGGCTGGTGATGAAGCTGTCATGCAATGATGGTTTTATTATTATTATTATTTTATTGAAGGATAATTGCTTTACAGAGTTTTGTTGTTTTCTGTCAAACCTCAACATGAATCAGCTATAAATATACATATATCTCCTCTTTTCTGAACCTCCCTCCCGTCACCCTCCCCATCCCATCCCTCTAGGTTGATACAGGGCCCCTGTTTGAGTTTCCTGAGCCATACAGCAAATTCCTGTTGGCCATCTATTTTATATACGGTTATGCAAGTTTCCATGTTACTCTTCCCGTACATCTCACCCTCTCCTCCTCTCTCCCTATGTCCATAATCTATTCTCTATGTCTATTTCTCCATTGCTGCTCTGTACATAAATTCTTCAGTACCATTTTTCTAGATTCTGTATATATGTGTTAGAATACGATATTTATCTTTCTCTTTCTGACTTCCTTCACTCTGTAGAATAGGTTCAAGGTTCACCCACCTCATTAGGACTGACTCAAATGCATTCCTTTTTAAGTCTGAGTAACATGTTCTTTGGAAGGACTGATGTTGAAGCTGAAACTCCAGTACTTTGGCCACCTGATGCAAAGAGCTGACTCATTTGAAAAGACCCTGATGCTGGGAAAGATTGAGGGCAGGAGGAGAAGGGGATGACAGAGGATGAGATGGCTGGATGGCATCACTGACTCAATGGACATGATTTTGGGTAAAATCTGGAAGTTGGTGATGGACACGGAGGCCTGGCGTGCAGTTCTTGGGGTTGCAAAGAGTTGGACACAACTGAGCGACTGAACTGAACTGAACTGAATATTCCTTTGTGTATATGTACCACAACTTCTTTATCCATTTGTCTGTCGATGGACATCTAGTTTGCTTCCATGTTCTAGCTATTGTAAATAGTGCTGCAATGATCAATGGGATACATGTGTCTTTTTCAGTTTTGGTTTCCTCAGGGTATATGCCTAGGAGTGGGATTGCTGGGTCATATGGTGGTACTATTCCTAGTTTTTTAAGGAATCTTCTTACCATTTTCCATAATGGCTGTATCAATTTACATTCCCTCCAAGAGTGCAAGAGCATTCCCTTTACTCCACACGCTCTCCAGATTTGCTGTTTGTAGACTTTTTGATGATGGCCATTCTGACCAGTGTGGGGTGATATCTCATTGTAGTTTTGATTTGCAGTTCTCTAATAATGAGCAATGTTGAGCATCTTTTCATGTGTTTGTTAGCCATCTATATGTCTTCTTTGGAGAAATGTCTGTTTAGTCTTTTCCCCACTTTTTGATTGGGTTGTTTGTTTTTCTGGTATTTTATTGTATGAGCTGCTTGTATATTTTGGAAATTAATCCTTTATACGTTGTTTCATTTGCTATCATTTCCTCACATTCTGAAGGTTGTCTTTTCACCTTGTTTATAGTTTCCTTTGCTGTGCAAAAGCTTTTAAGTTTAATCAGGTTCACTTGTTTACTTTTGTTTTATTTCCATTACTCCAGGAGGTGGGTCATAGAGGATCTTGCTTTGATTTATGTCATCGAGTGTTCTGCCTATGTTTTCCTCTAAGAATTTTATACTTTCTGGTCTTACATTTAGGTCTTTAATCCATTTTGAGTTTATCTTTGTGTATGGTGTTAGGAAGTGTTCTAATTTCATTCTTTTACATGTAGCTGTCCAGTTCTCCCAGCACCAATTAATGAAGAGGCTGTCTTTGCCCCTTGTATATTCTTGCCTCCTTTGTCAAAAATAAGGTACCCATAGGTGCATGGGTTTATTTCTGGGCTTTCTATCTTGTTCCATTGGTCTATATTTCTGTTGTGGGGCCAGTACTATACTGTCTTGATGACTGTAGCTTTGCAGTATAATATGAAGCCAGGAAGGCTGATTCCTCCTGCTCCATTCTTCTTCCTCAAGACTGCTTTGGCTATTTGGGGTCTTTTGTGTTTCCATATGAATTGTGAGATTTTTTTGTTCTAGTTCTATGAAAAATGCTATTGGTAATTTGACAGGGATCACACTGAATCCGTAGATTGCATTTGGTAGTATTGTAATTTTCACAATATTGATTCTTCCTATCCAGGAACATGGAATATCTCTCCATCTGTTCATGTCATCTTTGATTTCTTTCATCAGTGTCTTATAATTTTCTGTGTACAGTTCTTTTGTCTCCTTAGGTAAGTCTATTCCTAGATATTTAATTCTTTTTCTTACAATGGTGAATGGGATTGATTCCTTAATTTCTCTTTCCAATTTTTCATTGTTAGTATATAGAAATGCAAGTGATTTCTGCGTATTGATTTTATATCCTGAAACTTTGCTAAATTCACTGATAAGCTCTAGTAATTTTCTGATACTGTCTTTAGGGTTTTCTATGTCAACAATGGGTTTTTGCATCGTGTTTTGACTATCTGTTGTGGGAATGCCATTGGCAGCACTCGCTGTATGAAACGCAGGAGGGAGGTAGACAGACAGAGTCTGCTCTCCGGTGTGGCAGAGGAGACAGGTGTGCAGATTAGGAACAGGAAGGATGGCCAAGGGCTGTGGGAGGAAGAAGGGAGCAGGTAACTCTGCAGAGGGCAGGTGGGAGAGGAAGAGAGATGAACTGGGTTCTGAGGAAGAGGAGGAGGAGACCCCTAATAGGGAAGCAAGGAAGGACATGCCTTCAAAAGGAAACTTCTTGGGCAAAGGTGTAGCTCTGGGAAAAGGCATGGTTTATTCAGAAAAGGGTGGGCCCACTGGCCTATATGAATGATGGATACAATCTAGCAGGAGAATTCAGGGATATAGCCAGCCCTGAAGAACAGACCAGACTTTAATGTTTTCACAGGACACTGGCCTTAAGTCATCTAGGTATGACGGGACAGAGGGAAGAGTAATTATATCTTCTGAAAGGTTAAAATTCACCATCAGTTCCCATTCCTCCCTTGGAACAGGCATCACATGGGCCACAAGACAGCTTTCCATCTGACACTTGACACTTGGCTCCCTCCAGACACTGGCATTTCCCAGAGGGCTGAGACCAGCTCAGAAGAGACATGGAGGCTCCTGGGCAAAGACTGCGGCCGCTTCCCACCTTCCCTTTATAGAGCCGGACAATGACCCGGGACACCTCTGCCAGATTTGAACCTGCCTGTGAAATATTATTGTCAATATCATTTATTCTAAACACATGAAGCCAAGAGGAGACTCACTTGGCCTTTAGGACCAGGGTTAAATGTTCTGACCAATGGCTCTACTGGGATACATATGTTCTTACATACTCTTTTAAAAATCAATGCATGGTCTCTGATCTTAAGGAGAGACACCTGAATAAGGCTTGTATACCCTTAGATATACAAGAAATGTTCAACCTTTATGCCCAAATGAATAAGGTGACCATCACTCATCACCCACTTGCCTTCCCAAGCTCATCCCACTTAATTTGAGAAAGAGGAGCAACACTTATTACAAATGTGGCATGTTTTGGTCCACATAGTTTTCTTACTGCTATATCTCAGCACCTAAACAACACCCAGCACAAGGTAGGCACTCAACAAATCCTCAGTGAGTGAATGAATCTGAAATCCTACTAGAGTCATTAGCCATGAGAAGTCATAACCTAGAAAACGTGCTTCCTCTTAAAAGCCTAGAACACTGCAGATTCAACAAGAGCTCGAGAAACATGAATTTATTCTCTTGTCTCCCCTAGGTCGGCCTGGGAAGAAAAGAGAAGAGCTTAGATTAGAAGGGACCCCATCTCATGAAAGTTACACCAGAACTACAGAATTGAGAGGGCTGGCTTGCAGACCTGAAGTCCACTCTCTCACTGTATCGATGGTGAAACTGAGTTCCAGAGGCAGAGCTGACTCACCCCATGTAACACATCCACGTTGCTTGGCTCCCAGGCCCACCGGTGCCTAATACAACATCGTCGTGGTGCAGATGGGAAAAGAGGGAGGATGAGATGGATAGACAGTGAGATGAATGGGGCAAACCAGACGGTCGTGACAGAGTTTGTCCTGCTGGGGATGCACGACCACCATGACCTAGAGATGGTCCTGTTTGTGCTCTGCCTGGCCGTCTACTCCATGAACGTGCTGGGGAATGGCCTCCTCATTGGGCTGAACACGCTGGACCCCCGCCTGCACACCCCCATGTACTTCTTCCTCAGCAACCTTGCCCTCATGGACATCTGTGGCACATCCTCCTTCGTGCCTCTCATGCTGGTCAACTTCCTGGAAACCCAAAGCACCATCTCCTTCCCTGGCTGTGCCCTGCAGATGTACCTGACCCTGGCGCTGGGCTCCACGGAGTGCGTGCTCTTGGCCATGATGGCGTGTGACCGGTACGTGGCCATCTGCCAGCCGCTTCACTACTCAGAGCTCATGAGCTGGCACACAAGCATGTGGATGGCGGCGCTGAGCTGGGGGGCAGGATTTGCCAACTCCCTTCTCCATTCCAATCTCACCTGGAGCCTCCCCTTCTGTGGCCACAATATCATCAACCACTTCTTCTGTGAGATCTTGGCAGTGCTGAAACTAGCCTGTGGGGACATCTCTCTCAATGCACTGCTAACAGTGGTGTCTGCAGCTGTCCTGACGCTGGCCCCGCTCCTGCTCATCTTCCTGTCCTACGTGTTCATCCTCACTGCCATCCTGAGGGTGCCCTCTGCTGCCGGCCGGCACAAAGCCTTCTCTACCTGCTCTGCCCACCTCACAGTGGTGGTGATTTTCTATGGGACTCTCTCCTTCATGTACTTCAAGCCCAAAGCCAAGGATCTCAACTTGGATAAGCTTATTGCATTGTTCTATGGGGTAGTGACCCCCTCGTTGAACCCCATCATCTACAGCCTGAGGAATGCAGAAGTGAAAGCTGCCGCCGTAGCTCTGCTGAGGGGAGATCTCCTCTCCAGGAAGATGGCCCGCTTTCCTGTTGTTCTCTAAGTCCGTCAGGGGACAGGCCCCCTAGTTACACTGTGGTCATGACTTCAAAATTTCAGTGGCTTAAAACCATAAAGGTTTCTCTTCTCACTTATGCTGCAGGTCCTCAGAGGTTGGTTAGGGGATCTAACTCATCTTCATCCTTTGGGCCTTAGGGTGATAAAGTAGCTATCACATTACTGGTCAAAATGGCAAAAGGAAGGGAAAAATGACAAAGCCTGGGAGGATTCTTAAAGCTTCCACTCAGAAGTGAGGTGTTACTGCCACTTCCACCGCATAGGCCAATGCAAGGCACAGGCCGGGGGAGGATCACAAGGGAAGGGGATGCCCACCTACCCCACTCATCTGGAAGGAGGAGGAAAGACTATGGAATTCCTGAAGGGGCTGGTGAGGCCCCAAACCCTACAGTTCACCCAGGAGCTACTAGAGATTTCTAGAGCTTCCATTTTCTGACCAGTTGTCCCTCACTGGCTGCTGTCAAGTTAATCACCCCCAGAGAGTGCTGGTAAGCAGGCGTGTGGAGACTCTGGACTGGGGCATTCTAACTAGGTCAGATCCAGGCCTCACAGAGCTTTCTTTGTTCTCAGGTTCTGGGTTCGAGTTGAGCACAAGAGAACCTGGATGAGATGGGAAGGCAGAGGCAAGGCCGCGCTGGGGTGGTGGAGCCCTCGCTTGCTGTCAGTGCAGCTCCTCTGGCTCCTGCCAGGCCACCTGCAGCTGCTCTGAGGCCCGAGCAAAGGGACCTCCAACGTAGAGAGTGCCAGGTCCTCCTGCGGGTCACCAGTGTCACTGAGTCCAAGGCAGTGGGGGCCACACACGGGTTCCAGCGTGTCCTCCTGGGCGCTGGTCTGTCCTCACCTGCCCCTTCATGACACCTAAGAGCAGCTTGCAACACCAAGCGCAGAGGCCGAGCGTGGCACAGGCTGTTCCTACAGCTCCACAAATGACAGGCTGTTCTCCACAACAAAGCCTCGCATCACACACTGGTCCTGCTGCTTTGGCCAGATCCTGGCTGATTCACCACCCAAGAACCTATGTCTGCTCCCCATTATCAGAGCAGGAAGCCCACATTCTTCAGCTGAGTCCTCAGAACTTGAAAACCAGGCTCTACACCCTGTCAGCCCGATATCCATTTCACCTCTGCACACAGTCGACCCCTCGCTAGTGTCTATACTGTGTCGCATCTTGGTTTGTTGCTCATGCTATTCTCTGGGGAGACCTGGGGCTTTTTTCAAGGCAGCTTAGACACCATCTTTCTGACATAGCCTTTCCTGGCCCTAAGGTCCATCTAGTCAAGGCTATGGTTTTCCAGTGGTCATGTATAGATGTGAGAATTGGACTGTGAAGAAGGCTGAGCACCGAAGAACTGATGCTTTTGAACTGGTGTTGGAGAAGGCTCTTGAGAGTCCCTTGGACTGCAAGGAGATCCAACCAGTCCATTCTTAAGGAGATCGGCCCTGGGATTTCTTTGGAAGGAATGATGCTAAAGCTGAAACTCAAGTACTTTGGCCAGCTCATGTGAAGAGTTGACTCATTGGAAAAGACTCTGATGCTGGGAGGGATTGGGGATAGGAGGAGAAGGGGACAACAGAGGGATGAGATGGCTGGATGGCATCACTGACTCGATGGACATGAGTGTGAGTGAACTCCGGGAGTTGGTGATGGACAGGGAGGCCTGGCGTGCTACAATTCATGGGGTCGCAGAGTAGAACTGAACTGAACTCCTTTGCGTCCGACAGCACTGTGCTAGAACCTTTCCTTGGTATCTATCCCTGTCTCCTTTGCATCCATGGTACTTCACAACATATCATGGGCACCTCAAGGGCAGGACTCTGTGGGGATGTCTCCTCAGCTCACACAGAGCTTTCCCAACAGAGGGTTACTGAAGTGTCACTCAGAAGCCGTCACTTGTCACACCTAAGGACTGGATCCTGTGCTACTCCAGGCAATCAGGGGCTTAGTCTGAATATGTGGATGGACACGAGTGGGGAGCAGCAGTATCTCATGGTCATGGCCCTGCCTTCCAGGAAGTCACGAAAACAAGTCAGGAAACAGCAAAGGATCCCCATTTGGGGAGCCAGGAAACCAGGGTTCCAGGCCTGGTTCAACTGCTCTCTCCAGCAAGGTCTTCCTGCTGGCCCTTCCCTCCCCCAAAGACACCTCACACTTAAACTACCCACGGCTGAACTCATCCCTCTGCCCCCAATGTGTGTTACCCTCTCAGGGAACAGCACCAACACCCCAAGTCACCCAGACATAAACCAGGCAGTCATCAGAGGCGCCCTCTCACCCTCTCTGCCCCACATATCTAGTCCATCACCACGGCCCAGCGCGGCCACCTCACAGCCGCTCCCGGTCAGTCCTCTCCTTCCTCTAGCGCCACCATCACCTTCTCTCTGAGTGTGCAACAGTTGTGCCAAACTCTCTAAAATCCATCCTCTGCACTACTTAAAAAAAAAAAAGAAAGAAAGAAAAAAACCTGTCTGAAAAAAAGAAAAAAAAACCACAGCAATCTGATCATGCTACTCATCTGTTTAAACCCCTCCAATGACACCATTACCCATCTTTCCTAGGATAAAAGCCAGATCCCATCTACCTGCCCAAACTCATCACTGGCTGCTTATCTCCACCCCACTCCACCCACTGACACTTTCCAGACACAGTTCCCCATGAATATCAGTCTTTCCTGCCCCTCTGTCTCCCTTTTGCTGTTGCCTCTCATGTCCAAACACCTCTGGATCTTTAGCTAACATATATTAGACACTTATCACACACCAGGCTAGGCACTATACTAGTGTTCTGAAAGCTTTACTGGCTGGGGATCAGATGGGTGATGAAATCTCAGGGGATGTATGGGATATGAACACTTCTGACCAGAGAGGACACCTTTCCACATCTCAGCATTATACAAAACCCTTGGGACTTGGCTGTGACCTTTGTGGAAAGAAAAAATATCCAAAATGACAAAAGATTATGTTTCTGGCACTGGGGCAAAATAGGGGTTGAAAAAGGAGTTACAGTCTTGTGATGTTTCTTGCACATCTGAGATTCGTACCAGCTTATCCCATCTCCTGAGCCCTCAGCTTCCCTCCCTGTTGGGTGTGGGCACCACAAAGGAGGTCTGTCTCACTGATTTGTATCATCTCATCAAGTACACACACACACACACACACACACACACACAACACACAACTCCAAGCTGCTGCAGCCTGACACAATAGGGCAAAAGCCTCAGGCAGTTGCTGGCAGCTCATGCCAGCTGGGCTGCATCACCCACCCCCCTCTCCTCAGGGTTCATCTCTCCCTCCTCTTCCCCACACCCTTGCCCACAGGAAAAAGGGCAGCACAGAACCGGGAAATTCTTCATTGGAGATACACCAGACTCCATCTGTATCACTCCAGGGTACTGGCGCCCCCAGCCCAGTCCCCGCCCTGTCTGTCCTGTACCCCCTCGCAGTGCAGCACGGCCCTGACAGTGGCCCCGGGAAGGAAGCCAAGGCCAGAGAGGCTGCGCTGCTGGGAGACGAGGGACTCAGCTTCCCCAAGATGGACTCCATCTCCTTAGGGACAAGGCTGTGTCCTGTCAGGGCTCTGTCTCCATGTTCTCAGCGGGTTCCACACCCTGGGCAGGACCCCTCAGTCCTGAGGGGGCTCGGTGGCCCTGCACAGGCTCCAGTCCTAAAGATGCTGGAGGTCTCCTGGCCCTCAGGAAGTTGCCAGGTCCCCAGAAGAGTTCCGTGTCCTTAAGAAAGACTCCATGTCCTCAAGAAACACAACTTGTCTCTTAGCCCTGAGAGGACTCCGTGATCCCAGGAAGAACCCCAGGAAGGGCTCTGTGCCCTGAGGAAGGGTTCCAGTTCTCCCAGGGCCGGCCCTAAGCCCCTCTCAGCTGGCACAGATGCTGCTGACAGTGGCCCCTCCCGGGCCCACAAGGCCCAGCTCCTCCTGCTCATTGATGCACAGCTGGTACCCACAGCCCCGAGCCCGGGCTCCGGAGGGGACCCGGCGGTCAGTTTTGGCACGAGGAGGCAGCAGGAAGCCCACACTGCCAGCGATGAGCATGTGCCAGATGCTGTGAATGTAGAAGTAGTTGTCTCGGGTCTCCACGAAAGCATACAGCAGGATGGCACTGCCCGCGATGAGGCTGCCCGGGCACAGGCAGAAGAGCCAGCGGCGCCACGTGGGCGGGTAGCAGTGCCGGGCGGCGGACGCTGCGTACTGTCTGGGGGAGGCAGAGAAGGGGGGCTCAGGAACAACTCTGGAACCCAGGCCAGAGCCAGTCGCTCTCAGGTGTCCCCTGAGCCCTGGTGGTGACCCTCGGCGTCTGCCGAGATGAGTTTGGCCCTGTGAGCAGCACAGTGATGACAACAGGGTCCGGGCCCACCTTAAACTGGAAAGCGGATACCCGAGTACCTGCACCCAAGTCCTGCTGGGACCTCCCTCCCCCAAGCCCTCCCAGCCTTACCCAGGCTGTGGCCAAGATCCCCAGAGCAAAGAGACTCGGTCCAAGCAGGTTCCAGAGTCCATGCCGGTCAAGCTGCAGAGCCATGGACAGCAGCATCGCCCCCAGCAAGTATAGCACCTAGAGAAAGAGGTCTCCAGGGGCTGGGCCAGGGTGGTGAGGGTGCTTGGCCATGCCCCCGGGAGAGGTTGGGAAGTGAATTTCAAGTAGATTTGGGCAATGGTTGTCCCCCAGGGCCCTCTCCAGACTGACCTGCTTGACCACAGGCTGTAAGCGAGCCATGGCAATGACAGTGACCCATACAGACATTAAGGAGCCCAGGAAGTCACAGAACTGCAGCACATCGTAGTCCATGATGCAGAAAACCACAATGCCAGGCTGGTCACAGGCATGGTAGAACTGGAGGAAGAAAGGACAAGCGTTGACAGAACTCCGGGCAGAGGGCCAGTCTACAAAGCTGGAGAAACAGGCCATGGGGTGGAATGCTGTTGCTAGAAAAGCAGAGGGCAGAGGGTACCAACTGAGCAGAAATGGGAAATGCCTGACTCCCCACCCCTGAGAGTATGGTAAAGAGGCCCAGTCTGTGTCCTACTTTGTATGTACCCAGCAGCCCTGAACCTCGGCCTCACCTTCCTAATCTTCCTGCTTCCAGAATGTCCTGTGAGAGCACCAGGCCTGGGGAGGCCAGGACTCTCAAGTTCAGGCCAATCCTTGCCTACATCTCCTTGTGCTCACACAGGGTCCCACATGTACTCCTCAGCCTGACCCAAGCTCTGGGGCTGGACTGAGACCTCTTGGCCAATCCAAACCCCAAGCCTCATTTGATAACTCAGACTCTTGAGTTATGATTCACCTTCAGATCTTGGACTAACTGGTCCTCTGCATCCTTTCCCACTCAGTAACATGGAGGCAGGAGGCAGTAATAAAAACGCAGTCTCTAAAGCCATGGAGAAGAGCATGGTACTTTACACCACGGGGAAGGGACAGTGTTCACCTACCCTACACTGTGAAAACACAGCAAAGAATAGAGTACTGAGGAGTTTAAGAGGGGAGTGTGCTGGGGACACAAGTAGAACTGGAAAAAGCTCTCTAATATTAATATTCTATGACTGATCTATGACGGATCCAAGTATACTAAAGGTCAAAGAGATTGTTTAAGCTGCAGAAAACCCACAGGGGTAGAGTTAAATTAAAGCTTCAGGGTGAGGTGAATGACATGATCCACATTTCACCAGTCCTGACCAGGCTACTGTCACCTCTCAGTGTCCAAAATGCCATCAGTAAAGTCCATCACTGACTCCATCATGCAGCACAATTTGTTAGAGGAACAAGCCAATAACTTGTGGCAGCTCACTTCATTAAAACTCCTCAACCTAGAGGAGACAGCATCTTGTCATCATATATTCTAGGCATGTATCTGTCTCTTCTACCTGCAGGGCTTCAGCCTGCTTTGTTATTCATGGAGCAGAATTCATTATCAATTGCCGTGACACCCATTCATTGCCATCTCTAACCAGGAGACACAATTTATAGTAAATAAGGTTAAGCAAACTTCACTGGTGTAACCATTTACCCATCACCTAGAAGCAACTAGCTGTACCAAATATTGGAATGAGCTACAACATTCAAAACACTAAGATAATAGCATTGGTCCCATCACTTCATGGCAAATAGATGAGGAAACAATGGAAACAGTGGCAGACTTAATTTTCTTGGGCTCCAAAATCGCTGCAGATGGTGGCTGCAGCCATGAAATTAAAAGATGTTTGCTCCTTGGAAGAAAAGCTGTGACCAATCTAGACAGCATATTAAAAACCAGAGACATTACTTTGCCAACAAAGGTCCATCTAGTCAAAGCTATGGTTTTCCAGTAGTCGTGTATGGATGTGAGAGTTAGACCATAAAGATAGCTGAGTCCTGAGGACCTGATGCTTTTAAACTGTGGTGCTGGAGAAGACTCTTGAGAGTCCCTTGGACAGCAGGAGATCAAACCAGTCAATCCTAAAGATCAGTCCTGAATATTCGTGGGAAGGACTGATGCTGAAGCTGAAATGCCAATACTCTGGCCACCTGATGTGAAGAACTGACTCATTGGAAAAGCCCCTGATGCTGGGAAAGACTGAAGGCAGGAGGAGAAGGGGACGAGAGAGAATGAGGTGGTTTGATGGCATCACTGACTCGATGGACATGAGTTTGAGCAAGCTCCGGGAGTTGGTGATGGACAGGGAAGCCTGGCATGCTGCAGTCCATGGGACCACAAAGAGTTGGACACGATTGAGCAACTGAACTGAAGACTTAGTTATGTATGGTGGCACCTGGGAGAGACTACCTGAAAGTCTGGAATACTCTCCTATATATTTGGCACACAGTATGTGCTCAATAAATGTTAGTCGTCTTATACTTTATATCATGTATGGGGGTGAGGTGAGGCGAAGTTGCTCAGTCGTGTCCGACTCTTTGCGACCCCATGGACTGTAACCTACTAGGCTTCTCTGTCCATGGGATTCTCCAGGCAAGAATACTGGAGTGGATTGCCATTTCCTTCTCCAAGGGATCTTCCCAACCCAAGGATCGAACCTGGGTCTCCCATATTGGAGGCAGACGCTTTAACCTCTGAGCTACCAGGTAAGCCCTATTGGCTTCATGTATATTCATGGGATAATATCCCCACACTAACAGACTTTCCCCTATACAAAAAAAATATATATATATATTGTCTCACAGAAAATTGTGGACTAATTTTTGGTTAGTATTCCTTTTGCATCACCAATAAACAGAAGTGATAGAAATAACACACAAAGACTGGGAGGTTTAAGAAAACAAATTCAGACTACAGACTGGCTTCCATTAGTATAATCTAATTTGACATCTTCCTCAATTTTGGCCATTTCTTTACTTATAAGGTAATTTTGGAAAATTATCCTAAATTGTTCTTTTCTGTGGAATTTTATATTTTTATAACATAATTATATAGCTCATCTAATGCTCCAAATAGAGTATCCTGGCACTACAGAATTTTAAATTGGAGATGCAAATATATTCAATCTGTACAAAGACTGGAATATTTGTACTCAGGATAGACTGAAACTTACTGCTGTTCTCTTATTTTCTGCTTCTGTTTCCTCTTGGAAACATCATGGCATTTTGCCAAGGGCCACTGAGAATGATTGTGCTGATGTGACGAATAGAAGAGGAGGTGGAACAATGAGTAGGTGGGCTTGCAGCCAGGATCCCAGTAATCAGCAAGGAAGGCTGCCGGGGGCCCCAGAATGCCAGCTCTGTCTGGGTCTTACGGGATCCAATTATGAGGTCTCTAGCACTGGGAAGGACACATGGCTTGAGCTGTATGAGCGAGAGATGGACAACCTCCATGTCTGATACATTTTTTTCTGTCCTTTCTAATGTGTGGCTTGGTTGTAATTTCTGACCTTTTGGCTGGCTCTCCTTTAAGAACTACTAACCTGAGGTCGTTAGTATCTCCACATACTCCTGGGCTTCTGAGAAGCTAAATTCAGCTTGGGAATGTATGCACGCATGCTCATTGCCTGGGGCACGGAGAGCCCTAGAGCTCACTGACGACCTGAGAGGGACCAAGAGGCAGGCTGAGTGACAAGTCCGGTTCCTCCACTCACCTCAGGCCTTAACCAGAGTATTTAAACTTTCCTCATCTGCAAAAAGGGATGATAATAATAATAGCAATACTTCTCCATTGTTACAGTGCTATGGGAAGGATTTGATGAGCAGTGTCTGACACACAGCCTGTATCAGCAGATGCGGTTTTTCTGTTATCATTATCTGAACTATCAGTTCAGTCGCTCAGTCGTGTCCGACTCTTTGCAACCCCATGAACCATAGCATGCCAGGCCTCCCTGTCCATCACCAACTCCCAGAGTCTACCCAAACCCATGTCCCTCGAGTCAATGATGCCATCCAACCATCTCATCCTCTGTTGTCCCCTTCTCCTCCTGCCTTCAATCTTTCCCAGCATCAGGACTATCAGCTACATACAAAATCAAGTGCTGGGTTTGTACCCTGGTTTTTTTTTTTTAAGACACATTTACATTTTGCATATTAAACTCCTGGATAACAAAGCTACTGTCTGCTTCCAGGCCCTGGACAGGAATCAACACACTACTCCCAGGTGTAGACTGTCCTGGATTTAGGACGGGAGAAGACTGCCGCCTCTGGTACTGGTGCTGACACCTGCAGTAGGACCGATGGGTCCTTACGAGGAGACTGCTGAGGAATGAATGAAGTCTACACTAAATAAAGAACAGGAAAGAGGGACAACAGGGATCCTGCCTGGGAAAATGGAATCACAAGTAGCTCTACACTTTGGCACATATGGGAAAAGAACAGGAGTTAGAGCAGGACTTTAGGCAACCCCTCAGAGCCTGTATCTTCTCTGTGATCATTTGCTTACTGCTTTATGTACAAAAGTGGAGGCATTGTACACAGGACCAGGCACTTTTGGCTCCCACAGTGTTCCTACTAGGGGAAGAAGGTCTTTTCTTCTCAGGATGAGATGCCATCAAACCCAGATGATGAGGAGTCATCTGGTACTGAACACCCCTGGGGCCAATTTTCAGGATACCTCGTGAAGTGCAGGAGACTGGATAAACTCTCCTCACATGCTCTAGGCTCCTGACTCACTTAGATGTTCTTGCTAATTGTGAACCACATTATATCTGCACACAACTAAGAATATACTGGTGAAACTGCTGTTGCTAGAGGATTTGGTGAGCAACAGTATAAAGGACATCTAGCAATAAAAAGAAAGAGGAGAATATTGAAAATAAAAGTATAATGGAGCATTGTCAGAACAGGTCTAAAGGGAGGCATTCAGAAAACACTGGGGTGTGCTGTTCTTGTGAAGCTTAAGGGCCAAGGCCTCACTGCATGGCACAGTTACAACCACTGTTCCTCACCTGTGGAGAAGTATCCAGGACCTTAGAACATGACCCCCAGTCCCCACTTCCTCCTAAGACGACAGGCAGAATTTTTGTGATTTGGACAGAGATCTGATCTATTAATACTGGACAACAGGGAGGCATGTACTGGTTTCTGTGATATCCTTGTTCCTAAGAAATATGGAAGTCTGAATCCATCTAAGACGTTTGCAGCGCTCATAGGCAGGCACTGTACATCACAAGATGCCAAGAGTCCACAGATAAGATGAACAGATCCCTAGATGTAAGCATCTCAGGGGAATTGTGTAGACGCAATTCCGTATTGTAGGTCAGAGCTTCTTGGCTAGTGTGTTGAGGTAAAGGTCCCCTCAGCCCTTACAGTGGACAGGTAGGGTGTGGGATGCTGAAGACCCCATGCTGCCTGTAGTGGCGTTAAGCTGCAAACAACCTTGTTCATTTATTCCCATGTGTCTTATAAAAATTGTCATGCTCTATGCATGCCATGATAGGAAGCAGTGGGGAAGCCCTCCTGTAGAGGACAGTGAAGAGAGACAGCTCCAAACCCAGGGAGGCCCATGGTGGAAATGTAGACCCTCATCCACCATCGCTAAGGACTTGGTGCAGACACTGATGGCACCACATACCGTGGAGAAGAACATGGTGAAGGTGTAGACAGCAGCTTCCAGCACATATCGGCTCCGAATGGCTAGGACCACGGGTGGCAAAAACATGAGGTTGCTCAGGCAGAGCAGTAGTGTTGAGAGCAGCTGGAACCCGTAGGTGAGCGCATCCGCACTGTCCGTGCAGCCCCAGCCCCGCCATCCTGCAATGTAACGGGCACAGGGTGGAAGAGGTCAGAAGGCAGTCCAGGGTTCAACAGACACTCCTGCTGGCCCTTCTGGTCAGGCCCTACATCACTGCCAGGGAAGGGTACCCTGACCCCGCACCACCCTCTCCAAACTGCTACACAGGTTACCACCTCCCGCCCTCGCGCCCCAGGTGGGCTCCCTCACCAGCCCAGCCTGCTTACCAGCCTTGCACTCGCAGGCCGCGTACAGGTAGTTGTGAGTGCGCAGCAGCTTGCACTGGCCGTAGGGCCCCAGCAGTCATCTACACACGGGGACAGGAAAGTTCGCAGCCGCACCTCCGCCGTCGCGTTTCGGCACCGCACGAACCTGCGCACAAACTCGCGGTCACCTGGCACTCAGGCGCATCCTTCCCGGCCGCCACCGAGGCCCCGCCCCGCTCACCGAGGCCCCGCCCCGCACAGGGAGCGCAGGGTCAGGAACCAGGTCCCCGTCTGCGGAAATGGGATTCTCAACCTGGCCACTCTGGAGGCAGCACTGACCGTGAGCAGGAAGCCGGCCAGGGACTCTGAGGGGGAAAAGGGAGAAGCCAGTGTGGGGTCAGGACCTAAAGAACACTCACCCCCTGCCCCCAGTTCCCAGACGCCCTAGCCCATCTTTCCTCCATACCTTACCTCAACTTTCCTCCATACCTTACCCCACCTTTCCTCCACACCCTACCCCTGCCCCGGTCTTCCAGCCCCTCTTCTTCCCCAGTTCCTCACCCTACCTTTGGAACAGGTCACTGCGGCATCCCCCAGGCTCAAGGGCACCTCATGAGTCAGACATCCAAACACCGTCACATTTTCCTGGCGCAGGGAGCTCTGGGCAGGCAGATACAAACATGAGGCTGTCACATCCTCCAGGTCTTCCCACCACCACCCCCAGATTCCTCCACCTCTTAACCCTTCCCCTAGAAACTCCTCCAGGCCCTCACCTAACACCCCTGGTCCTGTAGGTGCTCCCACAGGAAGCACAGCCACCCCCTTCATTCTTACAAGCAAAAAATGGGAAACACCATCACCAGATCTTCCATAGCAGAAATCTTTCAAAGGCTGATGAGAAGCCAAGGCCACTTCTAAACCCTTTCTTTGGGCAGAATTGTTTAAATTCTGTCTAGGCAAGAGACAGCACCCATTTTTTTCAGTCCTACCTAGCTTTTGGGAGGTGGCGGGGGAGAGGAAGAGCACTGTTGCTGGATGTAGAAACTAGCTGTAAAAAAGGTCTGCAATTGTGTGGCTCATCAATCATCATCACATCTTCACATAAACCTGAAAGCAGGAGGTGTATAAAGATATGCACACTTCCTCAGGTGAAATGATTCTAGGTACTAGTGGTAAGAGAACACCTATAGGATTAAATGTAGCAACCTGGCTGGGATTAAAAGAAACTGGATACCCACAGGACTAAATGAAGAGTTGTCTACAAGAATAAAGGTAACAGGATCCCATAAGCTCACCTCATTCGAGAAGGATTTGGGGCAGCTTATTAAATACAAATAACAGGACAGAATAACTGCATGAGGGAAATTTATACATCAGGATAAGAAAAGAAAGTCTGTACCTAGATGTGGGCCATATATTTGACACTGACTTTCAAGCAACCAAAGCAAGGAAATGTGAGTTACCACGTTTGTGAGTCCACGCGATAAGTTAATCAGGGTCTTGGGAGAAGCACTGCACCCAAAGGGATGGTTCTCAGTTAAATTCATATCAAAGAACCACTGGGTGCTGCCCTGTCTCCAATGCTTAGCTGCAAGAGTGAACTTCATGCAACTTGCTCCTAACTTCCCTCAACGCAAGCCCAGAACACGCCAAAGTTTTATTCAGCAAAAGCCATTCTGGTGGGAACCAGAAAATGTCCTCTAGGTGTGCAGTTCTCTGTTCCAAATGTCCAGTTCTTGATGCAAGAGAAAACATCAAAATGCTTGGAGGGAAAGATCAGAGTAGGTGTGCCAGTATACCTCTCAGAATAAATAGAACAGGTGCTCTGAGGTATGTAGCAGTGTTACAGCATGCAGATGATCGAATGTAAGCAGATGCCCTTTAGAGAAAATAAACAAGAATGCAGGGAGTGACAGGGCAAGAGAGTAGGGGAGGCAGGCCTCTCCTTTCCAGACACAGAGGAAGAGAACGCGTGGGCTCTGACACAGGCTCTACAGTTTCAAGGTCAAATCAAGGCTTCACTGTCATTGCCCAAAGGCATGGCAATAAGCAAACACAAAATATGTATAGTCTTAGCCAGAACACCGTCAGAGAAAATTTGAGTATGAAAATAAGGAATGTCTTGGGGTTGAAGAATTAGCTCTGTCCTAACCAGCAGGATCACTAGAAAGTTTGGAGCCATGTCCCACGAAATACCACCTCAAGTCACAAACCAGGTATCAGATGGACTGATAGGAAAATGGTCCCTGACCCAGAGCTGAGGAATAGTAAAGTTAAAATGATTAATGATTCTTGGCTCAGGGAACAGTAGATAAATAATTAGATCAATGCCAACCCAAGACAGTTGCCAAAGGCCTGAAAGGGCTCTGCTCTCAGCCCAGTCTTGTTCAGTCCTGAAAATAATGACTAAGAGGTTTAGAAGTGTGTGAATTACACAAAGTAGTAAAGGTCCACAGTTCAAACCAATGTTAGGCAATGCCTCAAAGATGAACATAAATTCTTCCACTCAGGTTAAAAAGTGCACTGCAAAAATACAAGATAGGAATTGGCAGCTCTTCACATGAACCATGCTCAGAGCATGAAAATGTGTGTGGTCCTGGATACAACTAGATAAATACATCAGTTACTGTGGATAAGGACTAGGACATATAACCAAAAAGCTAAGCAGTTGTGTTACAGGGGGTATCTTCCTCTATTTTCCAAAGCTTTTGTATGTGATCCTATCATTTTTATAATAAAAAAGCAAATGTATGTAATTGTTTTGAAGCAAAAAAAGGAAGTAAAGAAAAACGATCCAGAGGTCTTAGTCTACCACAAGCCTCAGGTGAGGCAGCAGCTGAAAGAGGCACCTTGATCTCAGGCTGCACAAACCTGCCTGCCACCCAGGTCAGACCGCCTGGGATCACTTGTTTCAGAGACATGATGGCCAGAAGCATGGCCAGAGGGGACAGCAGAGGAAGAGGAGCCTCAGACGTGGAGGCTGCTCAGCTTTGGCAAGGCTGAGAGGCACCTGAAAGGCTAGGCAGGGTGCAGCAAATGCACCACTAATATAAAACGGAAGTAAAGGGAGCCTGCGTGGGGACAGGGGACTCAACTTACTTTCCTCAATCTTTCTGCAAGCCTGAAACTACTCTGGAAAATAAAGTCTGTTATTTTTTTTAATAAAAGGGCAGGAGTAGACTACTGGATATATCTTCTAGGACAAAACAAAGATCAGTGGGTAAAAATCCACGGAGACAAATTTTGATGGAATGCCAAGAACGTCTCTAGCGATCAGAGCTGTCTAAACATGGACTGCATGGCCTCAGTGGGTGGTAAGCTCCCCATCACAAGATATGAGAGAAGCAATGAACACCTGCCACGGAGAGAGGCCTTTGGTGAGTGGCAGGCAGGCCTATAAGACCGGGGAAGTCTGGATCCCTCTGAGCTGCCCTGGCTGACCCAGCCCATTTGCAGTAAATGCTCCAGAGCACACGTATTGACCAGAAGTGGGCTGAGGCATAGCCTCTAACCATAAACTGGAAGCAACCTGGATGGGCTTCCTGGAGGAGGTAAGGGCCCTTCACCCCTGACATCTTCTCCTTCAGGTTCCCCCACAGGGTGACCTCCCTGCCCTCCACAAAGAGTACCGCGTTGAGCTGGAGCTCCAGGCTGAGCACACCTCCGCTGTCCAGCACTGGCAGCAGCCTCAGGGCAAACACGGCCGGGCGCTCAGGAGGGAGGGCCACGCTGGGGCCAAAGAAGATGTAGAAGTGGACGGAGAAGGTGTCCAGTTCATTGCGCAGCGTCGGGCGTACCGGCCAGCAGTGCTCAGGTGGGGATGTGGCCCCAGGCCCCTCCACAGGGGTCCCGAGGGATGGTGGCTCTGGGGGCAGTGGCTGGTTGCCCAGTGACTGGGGCATGTTCATGGCAGCTCCGGGGGACCAGGGCACGGGACAGGCTGGGCTGTGGGCACTCTGTGGGGCAGAGGAAATCTGAGCTGTGGCCTGCCACCCTCCCAGTCCTGCAGCCCCACCACACACTGGATCTGAGCCACACAGGGTTTAAGAGAGGGTGGGGAGGGAGAGGACTTGAAGCAAGTATCCCTGTGGCGTTTGCCATCTAAAGTCACAGGACTGGGTCCAGGCACTTCCTAGAGGTCACAGCTAGTAGAATGTCATGTTGGAGGGACTGAAGGTCATCTCTCCCTCCCCAATGGCAGTGAGGGCACTGATGGAACAGATGATGGACCCTCTCACTGACCTGCAAGGGCTCTGGCAGGAACCATGTCCCAAAGGTCCTAGCTGTCCCTGCCTGCCCAATTACACTGGGAGGTTAGATCAAGGAGAGTAAGTCCTTTAGTAAGCCTAAGTCAGGTACCAAAAGTGACCTGAAGGCCTTCTCATGACTTGAGGCTCCAGGTGGGAGGGCTTTGGGTAATAAGGGAGCTGGATGGTGTTGGGGAGGTCACAGGGACATGGCCGAGGACCAACGAGCACAGCCATCATGCCTGACTCTTCCCAGCCACGATGTCAGCACAGGCCAGGTGGCTGGGGCAGGTGCAGGGCTTCTGACCTTGCAGCCACACGCACAGCTGGAAGCGGACGGTCCTGCCGGGGCCCCGGGATGGTGTCTCCACACGCACGTAGACCCAGTGCCCCCAGGGGCAGTGCCAGCTCCAGCTGGCATACCGAGGCTCCTCCACAGGTCACAGAGCTTGAGTTGTGCAGGGGTGGGGCCTTGGGACGTAGGCGAAGTGTCAGGGGGCAGGTGGATGCCCCACGGCCCCTACACACACCAACTGTGCTGAAACCCTGTAAGTGAAGCTGGGCACGAAGACCCTGGGCAGAGGGGAGGGTGGAGATGAGAAAAGACAGGGTACAGAGAGGTGAGAGGGACACAGGATGAGGGGAACACTGGGAAGAACGGAGGGTAGGGGACAGAGGAGAACAGGAGGCCTTTTCTGGTCTTCCCTTCCATTCTAGGAGAGAGGGAGGGGCCAGACCCACCCTGGGGTTCTGGGAGGCCCAGCAGTCTAGGCTGGCCAGGGGAGCGCAGGATCAGCAGGCAGACTGAGGCCAGGGGAGGGAAGATGGGCAGGGCCCCGGGTGGAGGAGCACTCAACTTACTTGTACAGGGCTGAGCGATTGTGGGTGGAGAGGGTCTGCTCAGAGGGTCTCCCAGGCACCAGCACGGCCACGTCCAGCAGACGCCGGACAATCAGCTGCGGCTGGAGGAGGTACTGGCACTCATCCTGGAGACCCTGAAGCACAAGCAGGGGTGGCAGGAGGGGAGAGACCGCAATGCGCTACTAAAGCGAGGCCAACAGCCTGTGGAGGTGGGACAGACCTCCTCTGGCCCTCCTGCTTCTGGGGCTGTGACTACGGTCTCTCTAAGCTCTGGGTCCTTCCTCAGTCTGCAGGGTCTGCTATGATCCTCAGCATTGGCTGAGGATTGGGGTTTTGAGGGTCTCAAACCCCACTGAGGTTTGGGGGCTCAAATCCAAGCCCCTCCTGACAGGCCCTGCCTGCTCCTCCTTCAGTAATCCCTCCTGCACACCCCCCCAGACAGCCCATCAAGGTCATTTCAAACCAGCCCATTCCCCTACCAAGCCCACAGGAACTAGCACTCTTTAGGCACTAGCATGCCCCCAAATAAAGTTCCTTAAAGGCCTCCAGTCCAAACCTCCCCATTTCCCCCATCTGAATCTCTCATTTCCTTTATTTTCCACCTGCCCTTCCCAAGTGTCAATACCTGTCCAGCCTCTGCTTTAATACCCCCCAGGGAAGAGTCACCCTACCTCCAGACTACAGGTAACTTGAAAAAGAAACCTGGTCTTATTTTTGCTCCTCCAGACACAAAGCCTAATGTAAAGTGCACACCTCACAAATGAATGTTTGCCGAATAAATGAGTAAGTGAATCAACCCAGCTGGGGCAGCTGTGACTTTTCTGAAGCCAAAGCCTATCTTCTGTCTCCTCATATCGCTCTGCCTCAGGGGCCCCGGATACATCCTCTCCTTCTGTCTAAGCCTGAGCTCCTTCTGTCACTGGAGGAGAACCATCATGTCTCCCGAGCTGCTCTTCTGGATAAAACCACTAACACTTCTCTGCTCAGGGGATACCACTTGGGCCCAGGACATCTCCAGTGAGGACAGGCTTGTTAGTTCCAGCATTTGAACCTCTCTGGGCCCTCAGTCCTAGCAGTTCAGGGGAGCAGGGTGGCGGGTGGGGGGCCCTTACTAGTTTTCTCTCATCTTCTGGACAAATTGTTTTACACCAGCCCAATAAACTAGAGGCCACTGTTCACTTTTGTGGTTCTTCTGACCAAGACATACCATTAGCCTTGATCTGGGACAAGAATTCCAGGCTCTGACATCCCACTGAGTCCCTTGTCATGGAACAAGCCAGCCAAAGCTTGTTTGTCGACTTGTAGCAAAGTACTCTTGGGAAAATCCCATGGACGGAGGAGCCTGGTAGGCTACAGTCCATGGGGTCGCTACGAGTTGGGCACGACTGAGCAACTTCATTTTCACTTTTCACTTTCATTCATTGGAGAAGGAAATGGCAACCCACTCCAGTATTCTTGCCTGGAGAATCCGAGAGACAGAGGAGGCAAGTGGGCTGCCATCTGTGGGGTCGCACAGAGTCGGACACGACTGAAGCGACTTAGCAGCAGCAGCAGCAGCAAAGCTCCACAAGGCTGGAAGGGGGCCTTGATGGGTGCCAGTCCAGAACATCTTCTTACCCTCTGCCTGGAATTTTCCTGTGCCTTTTTATCACTTCATTCCCAATACCTATTCACACCACCTGGCACATACTAGGTACTAGAAAATATCTGCTGAGTTGAAGACCAAGTGTCAAAAGAGGTCCCTTCAGAAATCTCCTGAACCCACCTTGTTGCTCAGAAACCTCCATCTCTGATATACAAAGCAGATGTCCTCATCTTTGGTGAGGACCAGAAATACTCTCATGAGTTATTTTACTGACCCCACTTCCTAAGGTAGGAATCACCTCCATAATAATCTTGTGGTTAATGACCCTGAGGGTGGGGACTCACACTCAGGAGATAGCTCCCATCCTTACTAGATGGTCCAGAAGGAGGAAACACCTTGTTCCATGTCTTGCTTGTTCTTGGCCTAACAAAGGATCAGTGGACATGACCTCTCTGGTTAAGATGTGCTTCTTCCTGAAACTGTATTATGTACATGTTTAACACCTCCCTTATTGCGGATGCGAGTGTTCAATCAGTGGAAACCAGGGAAGGTGCACGAACTTTCAACCTGACACAGAACCACAGAAAGGGCACCAGAAGTCAGGTCTCAAGAGCTGCTAAGACAAAAGTCAAGCAAGAGCATTCAAACTCAGTCAACAGCAGCAGTCATGGAAGGAATCGGGCCAAAGCGAGGCAGGTTGAGAAACCAGGAGGGCCCAAAGTGAGAAGTGGAGTGAGAAGTGATCTGAAGAAGCTGGCATGGAAGACCTTCAGTTGATTCCTAGATTGTACTAGTACAGATGGGCTAAGTTTCTATAGATGCACCTGAACCTCTGGGTGAGGCTTGCAGGCTGAAGATGCCCAAAGATCTTGGTCTCTGTGGCCATCTCTGTGGGAATATTCCAGCGTTCAGGACAGCTCCAGCCCACAGTTAGCTGGCACCAACCAACATGGAAGCAAATGAGCGCTGGACAGATGGCAGGGGGCAGGAGTGGAAGCAAAGAGGCCACTTAGGAGGTTACTGTGATGGCCTAGCAGACGGCTGAGGGAAGGTGCTAAGAGTGAACAGAGAAGTAGATGTATCCAGGGCATGCTTTAGAAAGAGTCTCAAGACTTTTTCTTTATGGATTAGTTATGTGGAAATAAGGGAAAAAGAAGAATCAAGTATGACCCCTAAATGTGAGGCTTTGAGCAACTGGTGACTGGCTGTGCCATTTACTGAGAAGATTAGAGAATGAAGAGGCTTAGACTTGGGAGACATGAATTAGGACTTCAAGAGATTCCTGACTTCAGGCTTTGTTTGGATAGGTACTTGTTAAGTTTGAGACAGGTCTTAGACATCGGAGATGTCAAGTAAGCCACTGGGTATAAAATCTGATATTCAAATAAATTAGGGCTCGCTTAAAACTCTTGGAAGACATGAACTTATAGGTGGTATTTAAAACTACTGTGCTGGAGACACTTAGTAAGAGAATGGAGAAATAACAAGGAGTTATCCCAGGACCAAGCTTTGGGTACCACAACACAAACAGATCAAGCAAAGGAGAAGACAGGAAAGGAGACAGAGGAGGGAGTGGTGGGCAGGAAGAAAACCAGGACGGTTCTATAAAGTCACAAAGGACAAGAGGAGAAAATATTTCAAGAGGAAAGAGGTACTAGGTAACAGCTAGTTACTAGTTAACTCTGGAGAGAGAACGTGGGGACTGAAAGGGGATGAAGGGAAGAGGAAGACTTACTTTTCACTGTATGCCTTTTGTACCTTTTGAATGTTGTACCAGGTGCATATATTACCTATTTGAAATACAAATAAAATAATTTAGGAGGAGGAGGAAGAGAAGAAGGAAGATGGTTAGCAGATCTGAACCCCTTCAGTTGAGATGCTGAGTGAGCCACACTTAAGTCCGAGCTGGTGGAGTCAACTGAATCTGTTCCTTTTTTTTCCTTATGGCTGTTTTCATTATTTATCTGCTTTCACTTGCTTTCAAATCTTGGAGCTGGGAAGAGGGAAGCATTCAAGGAAAACTGTGCCCCAGGCATTTGGAGAACTTCTCCTAACAAGGCACTTGGGTGCCAGATGTTACCCAAAACCCAAAGGCCAGCCTTTCAGGACAGACTGGCAGCTGGACACCACAGGATGAACATATGCTCCAACACAAGACAGGCAAGGAGATGGAAGGCAGAGGTTAAGACAGAAGAGGCTGACGGAAAGAAGGAGAAATGATACCGGTTTCGGAAACATGAGTTTGAGAAGATGGCAGAAGGGCAACAAACATTTGCCAAGCCCCTACTATGTGCCAGGCTCTGTGTTGGGTGCTAGGAACACAGTAACACAGTAACAAGGTAAAACTAATACACAAAAAGGCCCGCAGAAGTGTGGGACCAGAGCCCAGGAGAGTGGCCTGGGCCAGATAAGTCACCTTCCTTCTACAACATGTTAAGGCTCCCTATCGCTCTCAGGATAAAGCTCTAACTTCCAGACCCTTCCTGATCTGGCCCCTGTTCACCACTCCAGCTCCCTCACTCACCCTCACACTGAACCACTTCAGCTCTCCCTTCTCACCTTCAGCCCATGCTATTCCCAGCACCCGGAATGACCCCTTCCCTGCTTTCTCAACATCAGATCTCACTTCCTAACAGTTTCTTAAAACCTAAAACCACCTTTCCACCACACTACCCAGCTGAGTTATAAACCTCTCCTTTGTCCTCTTAAAATGCCTTCCATATCTCACTAATATACATCTTATTTATCTGTGTCTCTAGCACCCAACCCAAGGCCAGTGATAAAGCCAGTGTGCAAAGACTAAGGTCTAAAGGGAGCTCATCCCCAAAGCTGAGGAACACTGCTGCCTTCTTATTGTCGGCACCCTTCAGTCCCCACCCAAGGATATCCCTGAACCCACATAATTTCCTGGGGTTACTAAGCCTCATGGGAAGTCAGGACCATGGGACAAGGAGGAGGCAAGGCGAGAAGTTGGAGCTCTGGAGGAAGGCCCTGGACAACCCTCCAATAGGCTTGCTTCTAGAGAATTAACCAGAGAACTTAAGAATCCTTACAGGCCCAGGACTTCCCTGGTGGTCCAATGGATAAGAATCCACCTGCCAACGCAGAGGACATGGGTTCAATCTGGTCCCAGAAGATTCCACATGCCTCAGAGCAACTAATCCTGTGCACAGCTACTGAGCCCAAGAGCCACAACTACCAAAGCCTGTGCTCTGCAACAAGAGAAGCCGCCACAGTAAGAGAGGTCCACACACAGCAACAAAGTGTAGCCTCCACTCACTGCAACTAGAAAAAGCCCGTGTGCAGCAGCAAAGGCCCAGCACAACCAAAATAAATGCATTAAAAAAAAATACACTTTAACAAAAAGAATCCTACAGGCCCATATGAGATTCCAAAAGATAATCAAATTTTTAGAGGAAACATAAAGAAGATCCTTGCCTCCCTTCCCCCAACCTCTAAAACAGGGCTGACTGGAGAGCTTCAGCTGTCATGGGGTCCACTCACAGCTGCCACTCCCTGGCAAGGTGTAACTGTGCCCGTTCTCTCTCATCTCACCACACCCAGAGATCTCTCCTGGCTAGGACTCTGGCTTGCAGGACCAAGTTCCTCAGGCCCCACTGGCTGTATCTAGATGCACATGGGCATATCAGGCCTGGTTCTGATCTTGCCTAACCAGGCTTCAGCTCCCATAATCGCAGCCCAGGCCTAGATGCCAGGCTCCTCTGGTTTAATCAGAAAGGTTGTTGGGTAATTACAGCATGGCTCCCGAAGGATTTTCTCGTCTCACAGAGAGAGTCAAGGATCATAGCTGGGATCACAAACAAGCTCTCTGGGATTTGGCCAAAGACCTAAGAAGATATTTCTCCGAATATAAGAGACCTTGGATCTAATGGGAGTCAAGAACCTAGAACCCAGAGCCACTTCCGGGCAAGTTCCCAGCATGTTCTCACCCAGAGGGCTGCCAGGCCTGGAGAGGAAGTTCTCCTGTCCTTCACTCTCAGGAAAACCTATCACTGAGGGCTCAGCCTGCGTTCCCCATCTCTGGCAACAGCAGGGCCAGCACACTTTTCCCTGTGTAATTCTCAACTCATTCAAAAGTACTATAACACCTCTGAACGCTGGGCCTCAGGGGGGGGAGTCTGACACAGTCCAGAGCGCCTGTCCTCAAGGAACTCATCCTGGAGAGAGACATCTGGTTGAATCCTCACCTGACGGGATTTCTGTTCCTCCCAGTTCTCAGAGGCCAAACCCCACTCACTTTTTGTTCTCTGTGTCCTGTTCTTTAAATCCTGCTCAGCTCAAGCTTGTGCTTGGTCCTCTGCTGTTACCGCTGGCACCACACACCCGGCCATCCCACTGACATGGCCACCGTGTCCCAACCTCCCTCCTGCTAACAGACAGGAAGAAATCCTCTCCCTGTGATGAAGAGGGCCAGCCTGTCCAGTATATGAGAGTGGCAGGAAAACTCAGCAGCATTTCCTTCCCTTCAAACCAGAACAGAGAAGCGACCTGACCTTGACCCCACAATACTGGAGAATTTAAGACGCTCTGATTTATGCAATCACTGATATTTGGGGGAAAGGAAGGCAACAGTCAGGTTGGACACCAGTTGCCCAAAGCCTCCTCTTAACAGGAAAGAGCTTGCCTATCACTGAGTGTTCTCTTACCCTCTTCATAAGGTGTAGGGACTGAAATTATGATAGAAGAGGAACACATACTCCCAGAGGGACTAATGACTGGGCTGCAGCCTACAAGACTCTACAGGGCTATCACCAACCAAGACGTAGATCACCAACCAAGATATAGAACAGGACTAGCCTTGGGTTTGTGCCGCAGCATCTGAGCAGTCCCTGGCTGGCTTCTGACCACCTCGATTAACCCTGCGTCTTCCAATAGGAAGAGACACCACTCCCCGGTACCAGGCTTCTGATGGCAGGCTCTAGACTTTCCTCTAGCTTACCTGGACCCATGGTGTCTCCTAAGGGTCCCAAAGTGCCTCCTACAGCCCACCAGGTGACCTGCTGACCTCTAGCTGTGCCCCACCCCAGCCACCCTTAGGCTGTTTTCCACACTGGCACAAGGCTGGAATGCCAAGTAGCCCAGAGATGGAGAAGCAGCTCTGGCCCCTCTTGCCCTGGACAGCATCAACCCACCTTGACAGAGATGTGGCCATGGGCCTGGGGAAGGTGGGCAGCCAAGAACCAGTCCCCAGGTAAGGGGCTGCTGACGTTAAAGATGCCGGAGGTGCGGTTGGGCAGTGTCCAGCTGAGAGTCAGTGAGAAAACTCCAGGCACAGCTGTGTCCCCTGGGAAGTGTGTGTGCAGAGGATTGATGACAGGGGGTGCCCCAGACCGGAAATACCTGGGGGACCAGAATGAAGAGAAAAGAGATGGGAAATGGGGAAAAGAAAGAAAGAAATGTCATTCATCACCAGTAAAATAAATGGATTCCCTCTACTGACCCACACAATAAAATGTTTCTAGGTCAGGGGTCAGACATAAGGGGAAAAAGATCAGCCTGGGCATTCATGTAGTCATACAGAACTCAGGAATGGTCCAGAGACAGAGGTCTTGGCCTTTAGCCAGTCACACTTCAATCTGGACAAAGGCCAGGGGTCAGGAGGGCAGCTTAGATACTCATAAGGTCTCATTTTAGTGTGGAGAGTGGCCTGGGGTTGGCACGGGGTCAGGAGGTTAACTCCAGACACTCACACGGTCACACTTTGGTCTGGGCAGTGGTCCCCAAAGGTCCCTCCCTGCTCTTTGAAGATGATGAGATTCCACACAGCCAAGAACGTGTCTTCAGGCACATGGAAGTGGAAAAGCTCGGTGCTGGCAAAGGAGCGGAAGGGACTCAGCTTGCGGGGTGAGCAGGTGGAGTAGTCAGTCAGGAAGAGGCCTCCTGGGGAGCAGACAGTAGAGAAAGGACAAAGTAGGACAGGCCATTCCCAGCCACCCCCAGGCCCACCAGCTGCACCCCCACAGCACCCACTCAACAAACTGGGCCTCGTGCTGCCCTTGCCATCATCTGCTTTAACCCTTACACTGACTTTGGGGGAAATGACCTCTCTTTACAGGTAAGGAAACTGAGGCTCAAACCTTGATCTGTCTCAATCCAAAACCAGAACCCTTTTTATAATCCCCACGGTTGCCCCTCACTTAGAAGCCATCATTCTCCTCTTACCAAGCCTAACAAAACAGGTGTGGGTGGTGGGCATGAGTACGTGCGTTATGCACGTGCATGTGTGTTCACACAGTGGCGTGGGTTCACAGTCTACTGAGCAGCCTGGAACTCCACCTGTGGGCTTGGGAGTCGGCATGGGACTGTGAAACTTCCTTGTTTATTTTCTTCCCCTTTCTGTTCCCCTGTGGTCAGGAGCAATAAAAATTCTCAGAAGCTTCACAAGAGCTGTCTGTACACTGGCTTAGGGCAGCAGTGGGGAGGGGAAGTGTGGTGAGGCTGCAAGGGGCCTGCTTGGGTGGCAGAGGCAAGGACAGGAGCTGGCAGGCCACACAAGAGCCTCGGCAGAGGAGTAAAGGAGAGGACAGCAGGGCCTCTGGGATTCAGAAGGGGGGTTGGGGACACTTCCCGGAGGGAGGCCCAGGGAAGCAGTCGAGTGGTGAGACAGTAGAATCTCAAACTGCTTGGGAATATTCATATCCAGTGAAGCCAGGGGTGGGAGGTGGGGAGGATGTGGTCCTCATAGCTGAAATGCCTAGATACCTGATCATGGCTGTTAGGAGCAGAGTGCAACAGGTGAGCAGGACAATCTGGTGTAAGCAACTGCCAAGCAAACACACAGGCACCAGGGCTGCTATCACAGTGAAAAGAACCCAGTGGCTCAGCTGGATAGAAAAGGGTCCAAAAGGACAAAAAGAGCCCCAAAAGACAAAAAGTTCTGGGGAATCTGACTGCTCTATAGACTGAACACCAGCCCCAGCGAAGCCCAGAAGGATGTGCTTAGGACAGATGAGAAGGTCGGGGACTTTAGCAGCTTCAGAACAAGAGTAAGGGCAGTGGGTAAGGGAGACCCTGAAGTGGATTTTTCAGCCATGGAGGAAATACCCATGGGCCTTGCCTATGCTGACAGTCTCTCCCTCTGGAGATGGGAGATATAACTCCAAAATGAGGCATGTGAAATAACAGAGAAAGAAGCATCTGGAAAGGCAGGCTGCTGATGGAAGGAACATGGGTCGAGTTTGGCCCTACTGAATTCCAACAACTTCAAGTCACCCTGCAGAGAGCCATCCTCTGTAGGTGGAGGTCATTGGCCCTAGATGGGCCTGTGGTCTTCAAAAGTTGCAGTCACACACGAGGCTAGTCTGTGCAGTTCAGATCACATAATCGCTCTCAACTGTCAGCAAGGAAGACCTGCCACCTTGCAAGCTGAGCACTGCCCAGGAACCGAAGAGGCTCATAGAGCAGCAGTGATGTATTCAAAAGGGATGAAGGGAAATGAAACAAGTGATGGGGAAGAAAGGTTTCCTAGGAACCCTGGCAGTGACAATGGTGAGGCAGAAAGCCAAGAGCTGAAGAGCCTGGATACTATTATTACAGGAAAGCAGAGTACTGAGCACCCCCTGTTGGAATTAGGAAAGGGCTCCTCCTTCTCCTTCTCAAGGCTGGTACCAGGGATAGGTCATTGGATGGGCCATTGCCAATGTTAGAAAAAATGGTGGCCAGGACCCCCAGTGCAGGTTCTCAGAGAGTTGATGGTGAAAGTAGCTAGTGACCTTTAGGAAATAATGGACAGATATGCACAAAGAGCTCTGTGATTAAAGGAACAATGGCATGGCCTGCAAAACTGAGGAACTAGTTAAGCCACCCACAAGTGGCTAGCGCCTACAGAGGTCACAGAATAGGCTGGTGGGAAAGGGGAGTAAAAAGCACCTGGGGATGCTACGAGGAAACGAGAAGTTCTGAGGGCAGATGTTTGACAAAGCACCTAGAGCCCTGTTCACTGCAGGCTTTGGTTTGGGCTGTCACTAGGCCTACAGCTCTGTGTCCCAGAGGAAGCAGGAGGAAGGCTCTCACCAAGCTCAGATGAACCTGTCCTGGATGCACCAGCACTTCTAAATGGGGCTAGGGTGATTTTCCATCACCACCTGAAACACACACAGACACACATCCGTGGGCTCAGGCTGGCCCTGCTAGTGACAGCAGTCAGTAAAACAAAAAGGTCATTTCCTGTAATGGCAAGGCATGCCTGGGTTATACAACTGCAGTGAGACAAGTCCAAGGAAAAGATCCAAGGGTGTGCTGAGACTGGCAGTGGCAGTGCAGTCCCGTGACACTGCTGGACCCTCCTCAGGAAACCTCTCCCCATCACCGGGTCACAGAGCACCCCTGCAGGCCAGTGACCATTAACGGTACTCAGGGTGGCCTTGCCTGCTGTGCAGCCTAGTCAGTGCTCTTTTTCAGCCTCATTACAATCCCCGAAGCACTTGAACCTGCTTCTGGGCAATCATGTTTTAATCCACATCTTTCAACTTTCTATAGCTCCATGACTGATAATCACCTCCCTCTCCTAATGGGCTCACGAACAAAGAACCTAGGGTGGCAGGGATAGAAACTAGGAACTGGGCTCAAAAGAGTGGACTCCCCCTCACCCAAACTGAAAAACTGACCTGGCTTTTGTCTCGGCTGAGTGCCCGCTCTGCAAGCAGCAGTAATCAACCCTGAGCAGTTACCAGCACTGAGCCCTTCAAGGAATCTGGCTGGGGGCAGATGGATTACTTATATATATTGTGGGAGGCACCCAACACTGCCTCCGACCAAGGAGCTATCCATTTGGAGGTGCTACTTTGGTGATCTGTCTGCAGGGGGAGCAAGAGCTGAAGAGGAACATGCATGGGCCACAACACGTACCTCTCCCTCACACAATAATATAGACACTAAGGCCACACAAGCTCACACCACACAACATACGTTATGCCTATGCCTACCAACACACAAGCGTGTACACACTACACATGCCCAGCATTCCCACAGATCCCACAGGTACACACACAGACACATAAGCACCCAGATACCCGTGAGAATCTACACAGAGCTCACACCTCTGCAGGAGCAGTGACCTTTGGCATGCATCTCCTCGAGATTATACTCTGAATGCAGCCTGCTACCTCCAGCTGCTCTGCTAGATGTTTTTGCCAAAGACTTCCTCAGGCACCCCCGCATCCCCTCCAGAGTGCTACCCACCAGAGACAGCTGGGGGCTAGGGCCATGAAGACTCTTTACCATGGGGCCATCCTTATGGTGCACGTCCTACAGCCGGGACCCCACCCACCCACCCACCTTTCACCCATTAGGAAGTTGGTTATCTCCTCCTGTCCCAGTCACTTCCTTACTAGATGGTGGCCCTGGGCTGACAACTGGCAGAGGAGGAAAGTTTGTGGATGAAGCCCCCTTGTGGGCAGACAGGGGAGAGGACAGGTTGTGCTTGGAGCCTTTCTGCACTTGGATCTGTTTTCCTATTTGGCATACATTACAGTAAAAAACAACATTAGGATAGGGTCGGAATCAGGAAGCCGTTTTCTAGCCCCACACTGTCACTGACAACATGTATGACCTAGGGCCAATTGATCCCTTGCTGTGCCTCAGTTTCCCCATCTGTAAAATAGTCTCCAAGTTTCAATCCTGCTCTAAAAGTGTCAGAAATAATTCCTAAGAAAATCAAACTCATTTGGAACGAATTTCACTACAAGAAGAAAGCTCATTATAACGGCAACTAACCCATGGCCATCTGTTCGCTACACGTTATTTTCAAAACTGCTTTCTTAACCCTGCTTCAATGTATGCCCAGTACATCAAAGGTTTAGGTCAGATCTTCCCACACTTGACTAGAAGTTCTCTGGTGGGGGACTCTCACCCCCCTTCAAACTTCACGAGCCGGTACAAAGCATTCAAGACTTCCTTGGAAAAGAGTCAAAGTGGGGTCCAGATCGACCCCCAGAAAGAAAACCGTGCAGTCTCTGTCAGCCACCTGCTGAGCTCAAGCCCACAGCTGCCGCTCTTCTGACCCCTGCCAATTCCTCTCAGTTATGTAAGACTTCTCTCCTCCTCCCTATTTCTCTCTGCTTCTTCCCCAGCCATCTGGTTGCCAACGTCCCACCTCTCCTGAATCCCTCCAGTCCACCCCTCCCTGCCAGAACCCCATCCCTGCCTCATTCTTTCCTGCTCTGCACTCACCAGCCCCTGGGCCAAGGACAGACAACAGCAACAGCAGCAGTAAGGCTGACGGCAGCTGGAGCCGAGACCTGAGTCGAGGCTGGTAGAGGGGCAGGGTATGAGAGAGAGGGGTGGGCAGTGGGAGAGACTTGGGTAAACACAGAGATGAGGGCACAGACGGGGATAAAGAGTTGGGCTGGGCTGGACACAGGGACTTATGCAAGGGTAGGGAGTGTGAAGGAAGGAGGGGCTGTGATGGGGACTGGAAAAAGGGCAGGCGTTGGGCCCCCGGCTTAGGCAAATTTTGAGAATGGGGTTGGCACAGGGGCCGGGCTGGGATCTGGGAAAAGAGGTGGAAACAGGGGCTGGGGCTGGGATGGGGCCCAGGTCAGGGACTGGAGGGGGCCTGAGCTGGGACCTGGATCTGGGCATTCGCTGGGACCCAGGCGGGAACTGGAACCGATTTGGGAAGCGGGGCGAGGGCGGGGTCGGGGGCCAAGGCCCAGAACGGGATAGGACAAGGGGCCGGGACAAGGGCTGAGCCATGGCCCGGGGCGGGGGGCGGGGCCGGTCAGGCCAGCGCGGGCGCTCGCTGAGCTGACCCGCGGCTCCGCTCCCACCCCCGCGGGTGGCCTCCGGTGTCTTCGCGGGCCTAGGGCCGGAGTCGAGCCGGCTGGGGCCAGGCCGGGGACTGGGTAGGAGTTCAGGCCTGGGCGACTCCGGGCTGCGCTGGACAGGCGATAACCAGGCCCCGCGGCTGCGGCCTCGGCCTGACGTTGTACGACGCTCCGCCCTCCGATTAGGTCGATTGGTCCTTCTCACTAAAGCCCGCCCCCGGCCCTATTCTATTGGTCTCCTACTTGGCCCCCGCTGGGCTCGAGGACAGACTCCGCCCCAGTCCCCTACCCGAGTCCCCGCCTTTCTCAACACAACCACCGAGTCCAGACACCCCCATAAGGTCCTCACAACCCTCACTGACCAACTCACAGACATTTCATAGGAACCCTACAGAGACCTTCACAAACCCAGACCCCCACGGACGTCCCCATAGATATCCGCAGACCCTACCCAGAGACTCTCAGTCTCACAAAGATCCCGCAAAAAACCACTCACAGAGATCCGGCAAAAACCCCCTTAACAGAAGTGAACCCTCTAGGTTTGTCCCCTCCCGGATCAACGCAGCCCCCTTAGAAGTCCTCACTCACCGAGGAGGTGACCAGACCGCTGTTGCCACGGAGACTACTAAACGTTCCGGTTGCCCTGGTGACGGATCCTCCACTCCGGGGCAGGGTTCCAGAGGCTTCAGTCGAGCCTCTCCCTCATTCGGCCCTGGACCGCCTCGTCCCTTCCCCTCCCCCACTTCCTCAGAACCGGCCCGAACTCCCCCACGAATTTCTGCAGGTGTCCAAGTCCCTTCCCAAGCTGTAACTTGTAGGCAAGGCCTCAGCACACAACGCCTGCTTCCAGGGCTAGTCCACAACCAACCGCCTTCTCTCCCTCGGGGCCAATCCTTCCCAGTCCCGCTTCAGACAAGACCCTGACCTAAAGACTTGTAATAGACGAGATAAAGCCTGGAGGTATGTAGTCTCTCAAGTGGCCCCTCCTCCAAATCCACATCCCACTCCCTCCTAATACCTTCCTGTCCCTTCCCACCTCACTCCAATCCCCTCCCACCCTCTGCTTTTCATCCTTATCCTCTCCCTCCCTGACTTTTCTCCACTCAGGTCCCTCCTCCCCTTTCTTCCCCTTTCTGCTCCTCCCATCCTGTGTGGTTCTTCACCCTCAGGCCCCCTTTCTCCTCTTGCTGAATGTCTGGCTATCTTCCTCTCCATTACCCTACTTCTCCCCCTACTTTCTGACACAAACTTCCTCTTTGGAAAGGCCCTGATGAGTTTAAGAAATGATAAATGTAGTATTTGGGGAGCATGGACCAAAGTAGAGAGCAGGAGAAGGTAAGGCTGGAATCCTTAGGTATTGCTGCAAATGATGACAGGCTTTGAATGTCAGGGCCAAGAAATTTGGACCTAATCCTTAGGCTGAGTCACTTGATTGCTTTTAGGCAAAGGAATGCCACTTCAGAAAGGTCTTACACCTAGGTCATTAAGAAGGACTGACACTCTTTGTACCTGGGCTTCCCAGGTGGTACTAGTGGAAAAGAACCCACTTGCCGATGCAGGTAGACATGGGAGACGTGGGTTCCATCCCTGGGTTGGGAAGATCCCTGGAGGAGGGCATGGCAACCCACTCCAGTATTCTTGTCTGAAGAATCCCATAGATAGAGGAGCCTGGCAGTCTGTAGGGTCACACAGAGTCAGACACAACTGAAGTGACTTAGCATGCATGACCCCGTTTGGACATCCTTCCAAGATAAATTAGGCATACCCCAGTCCCCACAGCATCCTGGGCTTACGCCAGCACAACACCAACTCATTTGTATTGTCATTTGGGTTAACTGGTCTCCTTTCCAAATTCTTTCAGCTGAGTCCAGTGCCTGAGTAAAAGTGTTAAGATTAGGCTCTTTAAAAGCATAAGTTACATAAATCAATGAAAGAACGGACGATTGGATTAATATGCTAGGGAAGGCAGCAGAGGAGCAAGGGTATTGCATAATCCAGGTAGAAAACAATGAGAATTCGAACAAAACTGGAGGGAAAGGAGAGGAGAGCATGGACTCTGTGGAATATTTAGAAGATAGGAAAGATAGTCTTTGGTGCCCATTCTAAGATGTTGGCTGAGAGGAAAGGATAAGACCACAGTAATTCCCAGAGTTCAGTTTTGATGACCTGTGGGACATCAATTTAGCAATGTCTAGCAAACAGTTGGGTATGACTGTGAAGTTCAGGGTCTAAACTGGAAATATGGATTTAGGGGTCATCAACATACAACTGGAAGTAGCTGACGCACTGAACATGAATGACATTACCAAGGGCAGGGAGGGGTCCTTAGACAAGACTAGGCTGAGGTCACTGCATCCTTCTGCACTCTTGGGAGGAAACCCCCACTTTGCGTTGGTCTTCTCAGTCTCTAGAACTTCACAGCCTGATCTCTATGGTCCTAAATTACACCCAGAACCCTGCTCTTGGACTAGCCAAGATGCTATGTTCAGGATCCCTTCTCTGCTACCATCTACTGATGGGATTCTGACTGCTTCAGACTTTCAGTACGCAGTTTGGGTCTAAGCACATGGGTGAACCTCCTAGCACCAAGCCCTGGCCCAGAGCTCATCTGGCTTCCCCCAAGTTATATCTCAGGTGCACTAAAAACTTTATCTTAATTCCATAGCCCCCTGTGAATCCTAACCTAATGAAACATATACCCTGTTCTACCACTAGATGGAAGCAGACAAGGTCACAGAAGAGCCTCATACTACCTTGGATGCAGAAAAGAGCCTTTCTTCAAAGGACCCCTCTCCTGAGGACTCACAGGAGCCCCCAATCCCTGAAAGGCCCTTAGAGCCCACCCTCTCTGAAACCCTGTTAGAGTCCCTTGCCTCTGAATCTCCTGTGTTGCCCTCCACTTCCCAGACCCCTTTAGACATCTACACCTCTGAAGCCCCTGTAGAGCCTTCCACCTCTACCACCCCTTTAGAACACTCTGCCTCTGAGGTCCCTTTGGAGGCCCTTACCCCTGAGACCCAGTTGGAAACCCACATCCCCAAAGTCCTAGATCAACAACTTGCTTTTCAGACTTCGTCACTAAGCCATGCCTCCTCTGATAATCCAAAGGAAGATTTCTCTGCGTCATCCTCCAGCGAGAGCTCATGGGCAAAGAGGTCCATCCACACCTCTGAATCTGAAGGCTTTCCAAAGCCCTCCCTTTCAGGCTCTCCATCCCAGGTCTACTTGGACACATCTACAAAAGTGAAGGAAGAGGAAGAAGAGGGCGAGAAAGAGATGGATGTCGCTGACAGTAACGCTCACGCAGCTCAGCCTGAACACCGGCTGGGCAAGAAGGGGAAGAAAGGAGTCAGCCGTAATTGCTCCTGCTCATTCCCCTTTTCTCAGTACCATCTTTGACCTGCCTCAGGAGGAGGAGGTTGGGTTACTCTGTGACCTGGCCCCTTCTCTTAGATTTGGGGCCTCCTCACTTCCCCTTGGTTACTCAGCCTTTCCCTCCCCAGGTTACACCATCCACCCAGTGGTCCCTGCTAAACAGGCAGACCTGGTGGACGTGGCTAAGGCAATGCACAGAGAGAAGTTTGGTATGCAAGTGAATTATCTTTTCCAATGGGAGAAGGATGCAGCCCTGAATGCCATCCAAACAGGTGAGCCCAGGCAGCCTTTCAGGGGCCTGTGAGAAGCCCATGGCCATCCCTCTATCCAACGGGATCTAGGAACCTGCTCCTTCAGTGGATAGCCCTTGTGGAAAACGGCACCACCACCTTCCTGAAATCTCGGGGGGGGTGGGGGGGTAGCAAATGGGCAGGCCAAAGTAGATGAGGGTGGATGCAGACAAAAAGTGAGGATATTCATATAAAGCCAAGCAGGAACAGGTAGCTGAATTAGGGCTCAGGTAACCTGCACCAAACAGATCCTAAAGCAGAGATGGCCCAGGACCCTGGACAGTTTCCAGGTGACTTGTTGCTCTAACAAGGCAAAAGGCCTTAGTCCCCTTGGTGGAAATGTATTAAAAGGCTGTCATGGGGACCTCCCTGGCAGTCCAGTGGTTAAGACTCTGCACTTCCACTGCAGGGGGCACAGGTTTGACCCCTGACACTGATGTGGGGAACAAGGATCCCGCTACATGGTGCAGCTAAAGGTAAAAAAAAAAAAAAAAAAGGCTGTGATCCCTGCATGCCAGACCCATGATCACCTGGAAATCCAAAGCTCTACGTCTCCTCACCAAAGAAAGCCATGTCTTCTAGTCCCATCAACTCCAAGTTTCAGCCCAGAAGTAGTATTCTAGACAGTCCTGTTAATGGCATGCCGGGCTTCACTATCTCTGTATATAAAGGGTGTGCATATGAACCATGTGAGCACACACCATTCTGTGTGTGAGCATGTGCATCTGTGTCACTGAACTTCACGTCTGTAGGAATTTGGTAAGAAGGTCACCTGACCTGTTATGAGGATTCTGGGATTTCTAGACTGAATTCAATAGGTATCACTGCATTGGGGGAAGGGGGTTTATTTCCCTAATGATGGGAATAGAGTTATGTTCTAACCAAAAGAGATGTTATCATGCAAATGAGACTGTGTGATCATGGAAATAAATGTATTATGCAGTCAAAATGGCATCCCCAATAATGTCTCCTCCTCAGTCCTCGTCCAGTTATAATAGGAAGAGGGTTTGGAATCAAGACAGAGTAGAAGGCCCTATTCTGGAATGCACAGCCCACTCTGTATTGTCCCACATTAAGGGGATTATAGAGTCTGAGGTATAATTGCCATTCCTCTAGCTCAAACTTCAGTCTTTTTCATCTGAAAGATGAGCAATGACTCCTGCAACAGTGCTTGAACTTGACTCTCCCAGGCCCTCAGGCCAAGCCTTGATCTATGGGGCACTGCACAATTGCACTCATCTCACATGCTAGTAAAGTAATGCTCAAAATTCTCCAAGCCAGGCTTCAGCAATACGTGAACCGTGAACTCCCTGATGTTCAAGCTGGTTTTAGAAAAGGCAGAGGAACTAGAGATCAAATTGCCAACATCCGCTGGATCATGAAAAAGCAAGAGAGTTCCAGAAAAACATCTAATTCTGCTTTATTGACTATGCCAAAGTCTTTGACTGTGTGGATCACAATAAACTGTGGAAAATTCTGAAAGAGATGGAATACCAGACCACCTGACCTGCCTCTTGAGAAACCTGTATGCAGTTCAGGAAGCAACAGTTAGAACTGGACATGGAACAACAGATTGGTTCCAAATAGGAAAAGGAGTATGTCAAGGCTGTATATTGTCACCCCGCTTATTTAACTTATATGCAGAGTACATCATGAGAAACTCTGGACTGGAAGAAACACAAGCTGGAATCAAGATTGCTGGGAGAAATATCAATAACCTCAGATATGCAGATGACACCACCATTATGGCAGAAAGTGAAGAGGAACTAAAAGCCTCTTGATGAAAGTGAAAGAGGAGAGTGAAAAAGTTGGCTTAAAGCTCAACATTCAGAAAACGAAGATCATGGCATCCGGTCCCATCACTTCATGGGAAATAGATGGGGAAACAGTGGAAACAGTGGCAGATTTTATTTTGGGGGTTCCAAAATCACTGCAGATGGTGACTGCAGCCATGAAATTAAAAGATGCTTATTCCTTGGGAGGAAAGTGATGACCAACCTAGATAGCATATTGAAAAGCAGAGACATTACTTTGCCAACAAAGGTCCGTCTAGTCAAGGGTATGGTTTTTCCTGTGGTCATGTATGGATGTGAGAGTTGGACTGTGAAGAAAGCTGAGCACTGAAGAATTGTTGCTTTTGTACTGTGGTGTTGGAGAAGACTCTTGAGAGTCCCTTGGACTGCAAGGAGATCCAACCAGTCCATTCTAAAGGAGATCAGCCCTGGGTTTTCTTTGGAAGGAATGATGCTAAAGCTGAAACTCCAGTACTTTGGCCACCTCATGCTAAGAGTTGACTCATTGGAAAAGACTCTGATTGGGGGCAGGAGGAGAAGAGGACAACAGAGGATGAGATGGCTGGATGGCATCACCGACTCTATGGATGTGAGTTTAAGTGAACTCCAGGAGTTGGTGATGGACAGGGAAGCCTGGTATGCTGCAATTCATGGGGTCGCAAAGAGTAGGACACGACTGAGCAGTCTGAACTGAACTGAACCCTTGTTCAACTCTGTACCTCACCTGTTCATGCATTGGATCCTGCTATTCTAAACAGAGTTCAGAATTCCTCCAGTGGAATCCCGGCCTCCCTCCACCCAACCCCATTGTGACTCGGTCTAAACTCTGCCCCTTTTCAACCAAGCTTCCCTGGTGTGATGGGGCACTAATACAACAGGCTAGCGGTGTAAGTCAGAAGCATCAAAGCTAAAAGCCACATCTGGACAGGCTCCAGATCCTAAGAGACCATGGGTAAGACAAGAAAACATAGTTTGACAGGCACAGAATTGTGCCTTGTGGTCCTGGCCAGAGTCAAAGAGCAGAAGACACTTGATTCTTTCTCATTCTCCTTATGGAACTTCAGGGCTTTACCTGGAATACTGGGTCTCTTCCCTCCTAAAGAAATTTGCTCAGTCGCTTATTCAGTCAAGCTTCTAGGTTCTCTGAGCACCTATTTTGTACCAGGTCCTGTGTGAGGACTCAAAACAGTGATGAAAAGACTGGCCTTCCTTAGAGGAACTCACAGTCGAAGGAGAAGACAAGTGAACAGTCCGCTAGAATGCACTGTGCTGTGATAAGAGTAGCACACGAGCCATGGAAGGCAGGAAGAGACGGACTCCTAGACAGAAGGGGAAGTCAGGGACAACTTTTTCATGGAGATGACAGTTCACTGGAGCTTTTAAATAGGATTACGAGTCCTAGAGCTGAAGGCCCCACTCCTGGGGGTTGTGGGGCGACCCAGGATTGTTGACTTCAAGTTGAGATACTCTCAGCTCTCACAGAGGATGAAAAAACCTGAGTGGGAAATGCTCTGGATCTCCTCCCACATTTACTCAGCACCACCCTTGCCTTGTGGTGAGACTAATTGTGAAGCCAGACAGTTTCTCATCTCAAGGGCAGCAGCCTCTGGCCGGTGCCTGCTCTCAAGGATACAGCTTAGGTTCATCTTCCTTCCCATGCCTCATTTCTTAGCCTCACAAGCTTCTATTTTTGCTCTTTACCCCACTCATGACTTCTGGCCTCCCCTTTTCTCCTGAACCTTGGGGAACCGTAGACAACCCTTCTCAAGTTCACAGAAGGCATTAGTTCAGTAACCTCAGGACTGTGGAAGGCACACATGACAGTGCCAGCCTGAAGAAGTAAGGAAGCCTGCCTCCTTCCTTGTGGCACTGGGGCTGCCCCACTTCCTCCTCTTCAGGTCCCTTCACCACCACACTCCTTAGGAGCCAATCTCCACCACCTACTCTGCACCTGGCCCATCATCTTCCTTTGCCATCACCTTAGACACTTCAAGGAAACCAAACAAAGATGGGCTCAGCGTTGGGAGGGGAGGAGATGAGAATCCCACAGTCACAGAGAACACAGCGAGATACATGTGCATCATCACACAGAAGCTCATTTATAATAATCTTCCTGCTCAGAAATGAAGGCTGTCTTCAGTCCCCTCTGACAGGCTGACACAGGTGGAGTGGATCCTCGGGTGGGATGGGCTCTGAAGACACTCGCTGGGGTGATGAGAAAACCTGGAAGAAAAAGTCTAAAGGGACAGGGAGGAGGATGTGTGGTTAGCGATAGAGACACATGGAGGGAGAGGTAAGAACACTCTGCAGGGAGCTTAGGTTATTTTTCCCTGTTACTTTCCCTTATTACTCAATCCTTCCATACCCAGGTCTCTATATTGGCTGGCGCTGCCCCCATTATCTATGGGACTGTTTCCGGATTGGGGATGAGTCCAAGTGCTTTTGTGGACACTTGCTGAGAGAGCACCAGATCATCTCAGGTGTGGAGGGTAACTGTCTTCTGTCATGTGTTGAGATGTGTGAGCACATGTGTGTGTGTGTTGGTTTTGGGAGAGGCTGACATGGGAAGGCCAAGCCCAGTCAGGTGCTGGTCTAACCCTCTTCACAGACATATCCGTGCCCTGCAACATGGGCCAGTGCCGCTGCCTCATGTTCTGCTTCATCCCATCACGCCCAGAGGAGGTGGGTGAGTTCTGGCTCAAGAGACGGGCCACTTTTGACCCCAGGGCTTGGAGGGCCCAATGTCGCTGCAAACACAGCCATGAAGACCACACAGCTACCGGGTCCCATTCTTGCAGGGTCAAAGGTACCTTCTTAAGCAAGGGAGTGCAGGGGTGGGCATGGGTTGGGATAGGCTCCAAGTAGTTTGGGGATGCAGATGGGGAGCTGGGAGGAGAGACTTGGGCATGCAGTTGGTGAGGAAGATGTGAGGATGTGGTCAGCCCCTGGGGAAGCCCCAATTCCCTGCACTCTCCTTGCTGCCCTCCTTGTCTTAGGCTGTTGCTGCAGCTGCTTTGAGTCTAATTTCCTCTGTGCGGCATGTGACCGGCGCTGGGAGGAACATGAGACTTTCTTTGAGACTGAGGAGACCCGGCGGCGAGGAGGGAGGGCCACACGGTGAGAGGGCAACCTGGGATCAGGGCCCACTCAAGGGTCTATAATCAGCCAAGCTGAAGGCACTCCTGCCCTCAGCCATCCCACCCAGGACTACTTTGCCCCCTCCTTCCTGCAGCCCACACCCGCACTGATTTATACCCCCAGGAGCAGACTATGTGCCTTTGCAGAGATGCCTACCCTCCGAGAAGCCATCATCAACAACTCTGACTTTGAGGCCCTCCAGAAGCAGGGGCTCTCTGGCCATCCCAGCTCTTACCCTAGTCCCCCAAGGCTCCCTAGCCCACACGACATCCAGCCTGGCCTTCCATCTAAGCCCCATATCTGACCTTTTCACCTCTGCTCTTCTCTTCTCCAGGGACAGACACTGTCAACACCTGGCGCAGGCCTCTGTGAGCCTGGCCCAGATCAGCAATAAAGAGAAAACCACTGGAATATGACTGACTCTGTATGAGGCAGATAGAGCCAAGCCTGGGGCAGACACCCTAGGACCTTGGAGTTAGCACCTCCAGGGGGCAAGAGACAGGGTAGATCCAACCACGTAGGTGTGCCTCCACCACACCTACATTCAAAAGGCTATTTCTGGCATCAGGAAGAGAGAATGGCTTCAAGGAAGCCAAGGAGGGAGGGATTTCAAGAAGGAGCACTGATGTCAGATATAGCTGGGGGCTCAAGGAAGATAAAGACTGAAAGTGTCCATCGGATCTGCAATAAGAAAGTCTTTAGTGACTTCAGAAAGTGCAGTTTCAGCGGTGCAGTGGAGAGAGTAACTAAACAACAGTAAGTGTGAAGGCATTTCTGTAAGAAGCTTAGATGAAAAGAGCAGGGAAGAAGTCAGACAATATCTACAAGGGGATGTGGAATCAAGGAAGCAATTTTTAGTTAGGAAAAAAGCATTCTTTTTAGTAGGAGAGACCAGTAGAGAAAAAGACCTTGAAGGATACAGTAGAAAAAGAGAGATGCCTAGGAAGCCAGATCCCAAAGACAGAAGGAGAGGATGAGGTAAAGGCAGAGGTGAAGGGATTCAGTCTGGACAGGAGAAACACCACTTCCTGGGACCAGGAAGAAGGAAGAAAGGATGGGGCCCTCACTGAGTTGCAGGGAGTAGAATTCTGTGGAAGTTCACCTGTGAATGTAGAAGACAAGGTCAGTTTCTGGTGGGGAGGAAAGGGATAAGAGTTGGGTGGGGGGAGCAGGTAGGAGACAGGAAGAGGGATAAAGGCTTGGGAAGGTTAATGAAAGGAACTGGAGAAAACCCTGATGGGTGGGTAATTGAGGATTCAGGTATAGTTGGAAGCTGGAACCAAGTCAGAGAAACAGAGAAGCAAAATATTTAGATTATTGGGTGGTGATGGGAAGAATGTCAGGAAGGAAGAAAATAAGCCAAAAGAAGGCTTCAGGATGTGGAGGGAGCTGACCAAATAAGAAAAAAAAAGTAAAGCCAGGATGCAATCAACAGATTTTTTTAAAAAGGAACAGATGTCTCTAATGAGGCCCATAGCAGATGCAGTGGTAGGGATCAAAGTACAGGAGACAGTGGCCAGAAGCCACAGAGTACTGTAGCTTTCAGAGAGCAGCCACAAGTGATCACAAGGGCCTGGAGCAAAGAATCCAGGGGCAAGGGGCCAGAATGGGTGAGTGTATGGGAGTGACTAGGAAGCCCTTACATGATTCTAATGGAGAACAGCAGATTCTGACAGTAATGGGCTCTATGATCTTAGGCCAGTCACTTTCCCGCTCAGAGCCTCTGTTTCTGGGTCTATAAAATAGGATGATCTATTGTGCTACCTGTGTCTTTAAGAACCCAAAGAAATAACCAGTTTCCAAGTGTTTTGTCCTCACCTACCAGTCCTGGCTGGTTTCCTCTTCCCAAATCCCAGCACCTCTTATCTCTTGCCCTTCTCCACAGACACACAGACTACTGCAGCCTCCAGGGCACAGAAAAGGCCAATGTATATTTCCACATTTAGTGAGGTCATCTATTATTCCCAGGAAAGGAATGCAACTTTAACTGCTAGAACTCCTGGGGGAAATCGCAGGGTCAAATGTCTCCCTTCGGAAGGAGAAAAGACTCTCTAATATGGCTATTCAAAAGAAATCATTACTATCTCCAGAAGTAGAATTCCTTATTACTGGTTATTATAGAATTGGCTCAGACGGTAAAGCATCTGCCTACAATGCGGGATACCCCGGTTCGATTCCTGGGTCGGGAAGATTCCCTGGAGAAGGAAAGGCAATCCACTCCAGCATTCTTGCCTGGAAAATCCCATAGACGGAGGGAGTCTGATAGGTTAAAGTCCATGGGGTCGCAAAGAATTGGACACGACTGAGCAACTTCACTTTCACGGAATTAGCACCACGATGACCATTAACTAAAACCAATTCAACTAGCAGTCAACAATAAAAGAATGGTAAACTCATTTAAACTCATAAACTGTGATAAACTCATTTAAAGAAGTATTAATATTATGCAGCCATTACAAAGTATTTATATAGACTATGTAATACTATGGGAAATTGTGAAAAGGATGAGCAATTGTGACAAGAATGTAATATGTAATGCTTATGTATTATATATTATGGAAAAGGAAATGAAAGAAAACACCAAATGTTATCCATTCCACAGTTAATTCTTGAGCGTCTATATATGTCAGGTCATATGCTTTAAAACGAAAAAGACACAGTGGTGACTTTTGCCCTGTATTACACATCAGACTGAAACTTACCTGGTTTGAGTATATTAGAGTATATTAGCATTTTGTGATCCCATGTTTCTGATGTCAAAAAATATATATTCCAGCAGAACAAAATATACTTCTAGCCATAAGGCATTTTCCCTCGTCCTTCGAACCCCGCCTGACTCACTGAAAATGCCAGGCACGGAGCTAACCGTATCACATACTTATTCTGAACAGGAAAGGACATTGGACACATATTCCTTTGCTTATTAGTCGTGCAACAAAGACAGGACACTTCTGCCCCGCCCGTTAAAATAAAAAGAAAGAAAAGAAAAATGCAAAACCGCCCTGAAAACAAACTGCAGAATTTTTAGCCCTGGAGTGAACAAGTACATACACTAAGGAGGAATTGCCCTCAGACGAGTAAGTTAACATCTTTGAAATGGTCAAAGGGCTGAAACTGTTTCTGGGGGAAATGCTGGGTAATTATCCCACCAGTTAAAAAAGATCACGTCCCTATTCACCTTCAGCCCTATCCGCCGGGCGTCCCCCAACCGCTTCTTTCCCCGGTACCCCTGCGGTCTAGAACTTCCGTACTAGAGTCCTGGAGCCAATAAGCGCCGAGTGGCCACTTCTCTAAACCCCGCCCTCCTACTGGCCAATGAGCTTCTGCGCGGCAGGTGACGGAGCACCGCCCCCTTCCTCTCAGCCCACCAATAGGGGGCCCGACCCGACTAGGCGGTGTCAATACGGTAAAAGGCCCACTAGTCCGGAGCCGCAGCCTAGGATGGGCCGAGTTTGTGTTGAGAGCCAACTGGAAGACAATCCCACCTCCAGGTATCTCAGTCCTTCCAATAGAGTGAGAAACTATCTCACAGCGAAAACTAGTGAGGGGACCCAATGGTTTAGGAACTTTCACCCTGACCAGAGGACGAAGCCAATGGAGTAAAAATGCACCCTCGAGTTGGCACAAGAAGCCAATGGGATGAAAAAGATTCCGCAACGACCGTGGCGGCGGAGCCAGTGGAGTGCCGGGCCCAGGAACGCTACCCAATGGGATGACGGAGTTCGCTTCCGGCCTCGGCCGGAGCCAATGGCAGTCGCTCGCCGGCTCCCCGCCGCTCCACCTCAGCAGGCTTTGGCGCTCGAGTGCTGGCCCAGGTGGGAGGTTCCCGCGGCCGAGGGAAAGATGGCAGCGGCAGTGGTGCTGGCCGCCGGGCTCTGCGTGGCGCGTCGGGCGGTGGCGGTGGCAGGGCCTCGGGGGTGCAGGTGAGAGGTTGCTGTGGGGCGAGGAAGGGGGTCCCGCGGGCTCCTGACTCTCTCTAGGGCCGGGGACTGCATTCCTCCTCGGCTCCCAAGGCTAGAGCAGCCCGAAGGCCTCGCGGGACCGCAGCCTGAGTGCCCAGCGGGGTACGTTACCCCTCCCGAAGCGCAGGCTCCAAGGGCTCTGCGCCGAGGTCAGACTGATGGTCCCGGTGGCCTCGCTTAAAACCTCGCCTCGGGAGAAACGAGCCGGCGATGACCGATGCCGTACACAGTCCCTGGCCCCGAGGTCGACACAAGGTCACTGCACCATCTGCTGCCCTCTCCCAGCCAACCGAAGTTTTACCACCCCCCACAGCTCCTCAGTGCGCCCTGCAGAATTAGAGAGCCATTTCCCGCCCCACCCCCACCCCCCACCCCCGCTCCTGGGAGCCATTATTCTCCCGGTTTACTAGAACGATTTAAGGAGTCAGATGCACCTCGTCCCTTTCTCCCACAATGTGACCCCTCTGACTTCAGCCTTCTCCCAGCCCCTGGGACTTACCCTCAGTTCCCTGAGGCTGGGGTTGCGTGGACTCAACTCCTCCCTCCACTGATTCAGGAGACTGGAGTTAAAATTCACAGTAAGAGGTCAGGTGTGACACCCAGACGCCCTTGTGTCAAACAGGGCAGTTGTATTAAACCTCAACAGAACAAGTAAGACAGCATAAAGATCAGACAAAAAGTAATGGAAGTGGAAACTTATATAAACAAAGAGATCCAAAGTAGTCTTAAGAGATGATACAAATCACCCCTTTATATTTGATGCTGAGAGAAAGGATTTAACTAAGGTAATTCAGTAGTCCATGGGGTCGCAAAGAGTCGAACAGGACTGAGCGACTAAACACACACTACTAAACAAACAAAAAAAAGTAGTAAGATAGGAACCAGGATGTAAGCCTCTGGGTTCTCACGCTGCACCCTTTCCCCTGAACAGGGATAGGTTTCCTTAGTGCTTCAGGGGCAGCACTCAATCGCACTGCTGAGACCTGCACTGTAATACTGCCTGTTATATAGCGAGGCCTAGCATTATCTGGGCCTACTCCCTGCTGCTGATACCGTGAAAGTGAGGAACTCTCTAGTGGGAACCACTAAAAGGTTCTTAGGAGGGTGAAGTTAATTGCTATCAGAGTCCAGTCTCTGCCAGCCCCACCTAAGAACATGAGAGAGGTATTGCCAACTTCCTCCTTTGGGTGTGTCTGACCCACCTGCAGGTCCGAGGAGCTGCAGGTGTGACTGATGGGAATGAAGTGGCCAAGGCCCAGCAGGCAGCTTCTGGGGGAGCAGCCCCAACCATCTTCTCCCGGATCCTGGATCGAAGCCTCCCAGCTGACATCCTATATGAGGACCAGCAGGTGCGGTGCCCTTAGGACCCACCCCCTAGGAATTTTATAAATACCATCCAGCCTGTTGAAGTAACATGGTGGCCTGTCACTGCTCCCAGTGTCTTGTATTCCGGGATGTGGCCCCTCAGGCTCCTGTGCACTTTCTGGTCATTCCGAAGAAGCCCATTCCTAGGATCAGCCAGGCTGAAGAGGAAGACCAACAGGTGGGAAGGACAGGGCCAGGGTTTGGCTGGGGGATCCCTGTATTCCTCTAGAAATTTTGCTCCCTTAAGTGAAGCAGCCTGTCTCCCTCCCCTTTCCCTGTAGCTTCTTGGACACCTTCTCCTTGTGGCCAAGAAAACAGCAAAAGCTGAGGGGCTGGGTGATGGATACCGACTTGGTGAGTGATGTTTGGCCCCTGAGCCCTTCCCTCAACTGAATTCTCATACCTACCCCTCTGTGTGACCATTCTTTGACCGTCCCATAATCCTCACCCCTAACCCAAAACTCCATTTCAGTGATCAACGATGGCAAGCTGGGTGCACAGTCTGTGTATCACTTACACATTCACGTACTTGGGGGCCGACAGCTCCAGTGGCCTCCAGGTTGAACCTGCCAAGCGACCAGGGACCCCAGACCTGGATGTTTGTATGGGATGGGGAAAACGGCACCCTGTGAAGCTAATAAACTTGCCCTCCCTCAATTCTGGATCCTTGTCTTAAATATATGAAGATTTATACTACAAATAGGAAAGAAAACTGATTCAAGACTATGATCCCCCTTGACTACGGTCTGAGACACTTAAGGAAGCCCATTCTGTAAAGGAGTATTTGCCTGTGTATCTCTGAGCTCAAGACTCATGGTCTACCTGGGGCAGGCTTCTAGAAAAGTAGTGGTAGGAATTCGCCTGAATGAATAGGAAGAGACTGAATCCCAAGACTTGCCAAGCCACGGGAGGGGGGTGGGTGTGCGGGTCTGTAAGGAGGACTGTCAATGTGAGGGCCTTTTACTGGAAGGGAAATAATCACACTAAAAAAAAAGTGGCCACCCTTTGGCTAATCCCCATATGTCTCACCATTTTGCTTTTGAGCTACTTGTCTGATGCCTCTTTATCCTTAAAAGCTTTGAAAAAATGTTCCTCCATAAATACACGAAGTAGGCCTTTGATACCTCAGCCCTGTGCCAGTTCTAAAACAGAAAGAACCACCTTCAGTTCAGTTCGGTTCAGTCGCTCAGTCGGACTCTTTATGACCCCATGAATCGCAGCACGCCTGCATAGGTGCGGAGGCCAGCGGAACTTTAAGAGCCGGGCTGACGCGGAAGGGAATCCAGACGGAAGGCAGCCATTCCAAACCACAGCATGTTTAAGACTTCCGCCCCGCAGAGAACTTGCCAGCACCCTCACTCTCCACGTCCGCCTAGCTCTAGTTCTGCGCAGCCTCCTGGCATGTTTTGCCGTCTCTATGGCAACCCAGTAGCTGGTGTCGGAAGATGGAGACCTCTGAGTCTACTGACAGATCGCAGTCACGGTGAGAGCCACAGCTCTGGCTGCGGGCGGAAGGGGACAAGGAAGTTAACAGACTTTGCTGTGCTGCCAGCTTTGCCGCTTTCACTTTTTTTTTTTCCCCAGAGGTTTAGACTTACAGCCCAGCTCAGACGGACTAGGATCCAGTTCCGATCCCTTTTCTTCTTGGGATGGCCGTCATAGATCGGCCCTGGTAGCTGCAACCGCAGCAGCTTCAGCAGCTGCTACAGTCGCCTCCACTGCCAGAGCAGCTGCATTATCGACAAAGAGCCCAGCCCCCTACTCTCATGGGAGCCTGCTCACGGAGCCCTCCTCTGACAGTCTGACAGAGCGCTACACTGGACCCAGATTTAACCACAAGATAAGCCACGGGAGACTCGGCTTTCAGCCTGTCTCTGTTTCCCATGTTGCTCGGAATCCCTATACTACAAATGACCTTAGCTTTAGCCGTGGCCCTGTTCCTGGCTCCAGTTCTGGCCCTGTTCCTGGCTCCAGCTCTGGCCCTGGTCCTGACTCCAGCTCTGACCCTGGACCTAGCTCCAGTTCTGGTCCTGGTGGTAGCCCTGGCAGTGGCTCTGGTCGAGATCCTGGCCATGGTCCTGGTCCTGGCGGTGGCTCTGGTCCTAGTGGTGGCTCTGGTCAGGGCCCTGGGGGTGGCTCTGGTCAAGGCACTGGTCTTGGTCCTGCTGTTGATTCTAGGCATAGCCCAGGCCATGACCATGGCCCTAGGTTCAACTTCTCTGCTCCTGTAGGCTTCAGAAACCCCAGGGGAGATCTTATCCCTAATTATACTGGCTGCAAACACCACTGTCACTGGGAGCCGCAGAAACAATCCTGGAAATTTTTGAAAGTCTCAGAACCTGGTGCCCGAGGGCTGTGGAAGGCCCCCGAAGTTGAAGGGAAGAGTATGGTTCTCAGTGAAACACTGCCACGGGGCCAGTGCCTTCTCTACAACTGGGAGGAGGAGGTATTAAGGTTTGACCTGCTCCCTTTTCTTGAAGGCTGCCCCCAGTTGATGGGGGTGGGTACAAAGAAGGATAGATATCATTGTCACTCCAACTTGGGGCCTACAGAGAGCCACCAACTACCTGGATCAAGTCCCAGTCATGCAGGATGGCTCTGAGAGTTTCTTTTTCCGACACGGACACCTGGGACTGCTGACCCTGCAGCCACAGTCACCCATGTCCTCCTGCACCACCCAGAAAGACTCATACCAGCCCCCAACAAGCCGCTGTCAGCCTATTCGAGGTATGAAACATGAGAGAATGGGCAATAAGTAGAAAAAGAATATCAGGTGGGCCTATGGTTGTCCGAGGGGTGTAAGGACAAAAGCCAATTTTTCCTCCTTTCCCCAACTTTGTTTCTTCTGGGCCTGTTTCTTAAGCAGCCTCCTCTATTCTGTCCATTCCCTGACCTCCCCCAGGGAAGCGTGAAGCCATACTGGAGATGCTCTTGCGCCAACAAATCTGGTGAGAGGCTTGGTGAAGGGAAATAGGGAGGAGAGGACAAAAGTCTGGGGAGAATGCCCTTGACACTCCCCCAGGCCTCTGTAGTGAAGAGGTGCAGGCAGAGCAGGAACCCACAAGGACGGACTCTGAGGTTGAGTCTGTGACACATCACGACTACAAAAAGGAGCTGGTGCAGGCAGGGCCTCCTGCCCCAACAAAGGTAAGAATGCAGTCACCCCCACCCCCAACCCTTGTACAGCTGGGTCCTGACAGGCTGTGGGAAAGCAGCCAGCCCAGAGGCTGAAAACCTGAAGAGTTAACTCTTCAGGCCAAGAGTTATGCAGTATTTCCCTCACAGCTCCACGACTACCATACAGAGCAGCCTGAAACCTTCTGGCTAGAGAGGGCACCTCAGCTACCGGTGTGTGAGAGTGACCAGCTGTTGGGAGTGGGCGAAAGGAGGGAGGAGGCTGTTCTGTCCTGGGTTGGGGCAGAGCAGGCACCGTCCTCATTCTGGCACTCCTCCAGGGTGTCAGTAACATCAGGACACTAGACACACCGTTCCGGAAGAACTGCAGTTTCTCAACACCTGTGCCTTTGTCTCTAGGGGGCCGTTGCCCTTTGAACCTGAGAGTTATTCCCAACAAGGAGAAATATCTTCCCTTGCCTGTCAGGGGGGGGGGCAGGGTGGTGGAGGGGGTTGAACTATTCCTGTCTAAGGGCTGAGGAGGCAAGTAGATGTAGAATATGGAATCTCCTCTCTGTACTGGAGAGGTGAGGAGGAAGTGAATTTGGTCTGTACTTGCTGAGAGGGTTTTATATAAAATGTGTTCTCTCTCATCCTGAGACTGCTGATTCACTGATTCTGTGAGTTACTGTGTCCATACCCCAGAACCTTTCCTTGGAGCCGCCCCTAACAGAGACTATGTCACCCATAACTGTTTTTGTTTGTTTTATATTTGGCCAAAATATTCTGGTTTAGATACAGATATTTACAGAAGGTAGGGAGGAAGGGGAACAGGCCAGAGAGGGACAGGTATATGTACAAGACTGAGCTGCAAAGGGCAAGTTTCCATATAAGGTGGGGGTTTTATGAATGTTGGTTTCCATCTCATGTGACAATGTCCACTTCTGATGTGTGGAGAGATGATGGCTACTGCCCACCCAGGTACCAGCAGCAGGGGATTGTCTGACTTGAGAAAAAGTAGGGTTTATAGGAGCCCAGCAGGTCCTTTCCGCTCTCCTAGGAGCCAGTAAGTTCGCATCTTTCCTTTTCCCTGGAATTGGGAGAGCAGAGATAATTCAGATTCTTCTGTTATTCCTCATACCTCCCTCTCTTCCCCCACAGCCTCCACAGTCACATTGATCCTCCCTTTCCATGACTCCCTCCCTGTGGCCTGCCATCACCTTCATCTCCACATCCCCTCGAAGCTCTAGCTGGAAGCATCCGAGCTCATCCAGGGCATCCTTGGTGGTAGAGGAGACATGAATCTTCAGGGCTAGGGCAGGACAAGAGAGATGATGGAAAGAAGAATCAAAGAAAAGGCAACCGAAGAACTGCAGTATCAGAGACCTTTACCCAATCACCATCCCTCAGGAGGGTCTCAGCCTTCCCAGGGCACACGCACTAGAACCAAAATATGTCCAAGGACGGGGCAATCAGGAACTGTGGTCTATTCAATTGAGAGATTTGGAGAAACTCTGAAAAGAAGAAAAGGCCAATCCAGATGGAGGCTGAGGCTGAGGTTGAGGGTTGATGTCTTACCTTGACCGTTAGACTCCATTCGGGGAAGCAGTGTTCACTGTGTCTCCAAAGAGACAATAGCGGGGCATCTTCAGGCCAACGACCCCAGCACAGACGGGCCCTGTGAGAAGAAACAGGTTGGAAGAGCCTGGGGAAAGTGGATATGAGGGCAAGAGGGAGAGTCAGCCCTACCTGTGTGGACCCCTATGCGTAGTCGCAGTTGGTCGTGGGGTCGGTGGCGGATGCGGAAGGAAGAAACTGCATCCAGTAACGCCAGGGCCATACGAGCAATTTCTGGGGCATGACGCTGGCCATTTCTGCCTGGGAGACCAGATACCACCATGTAGGCATCTCCAATCGTCTCTACCTGATTGAGAGGGGGATAAAAAGGTCATCTCTATCTGTATCAGTAGGCGTGGGGAAGAATAAGAGGAGACAAGCTGAGTGCCACTATGAGTCACCCTGGCAGCCAGGAAGCCAGACATTCACTGGCAAATAAGTGCCCCAGTCCTGAGTATCTGGGAGAAGCAGGCCCAATGAAATGAGCCCTACATAGCCCAAAGTATCAAAGGAAAGAAAGCAGACGCTTGGCTTTGTTAACTGTACTGAAGCTGTGTAAGAGAAGGTCCTGGTTTTTAGGAACTACACACAGACTTATTTAGGAACAAAGGGCCTCTGTGTCTGCCACTTACTTGCACAAGGTTCAGAAAATAATTATATGGATATATAGATAGATTTTTTTAAAAAGCAAATGGGAAATGCAAACAATTGGTAAATCCAAATAAAGGGTTTATGGGAATTCTTCGTTATGGTAAATAAGAGATGGCAGAGTGAATCCAAAGGGAAGGGACAAGAGTGGGTATTTATTATCTACACAATGTTAGGCACTTATTCACAATAAGTCTATTATTCCCATCATACAGATAAAACTTCTGAGGCTCAAGGAGCTTCTCTTACTTGCCCAAGGCCACACAGCCACAAAGTCAGATCATTTTTTATTCCAAAGCACCATAAAGCCTACTCTAAATGACTCAATGACGTCAACAAAAAGCTTTCACTACATAGCTTGTCCTTCATCCCAATATATCATTCTATACCCACATCCTGTATGCTTCCTCCATGTCTGGAGGGGATGAAGAGAAAAGATGGCTAGACTCTGACCATACCCTCAGGCAAAAAGTGGCAGACTAGATCTTGTGATGGTTCTGACTAGGGGAGCCACACGGATTCACAAGAGAGTAGACTGGGATGTACAGCTACAGCGCCAGAGCCTCAGTTGCCTATAAGGGACACTCCAGCACTAGAGTGCTGGAGACTCAAGCAGGAAAACTGGCCACGGGACAGGAAAGGCCCGTGGGGCTCGGGAGGCTGGATTTTAAAGAGATGTCAGTGGAAGGGCAGCCCCAGCTCTCACCTTGTAGACATCAAAGTTGTCAATTATGGCATCGAAGCACGTATACAGATCGTTAAGAAGTGTCACCACCTAAAAGGGATGGGAAAGTAGAGGCCTTAAAACTTGTGCCTGACTTTCTAAGAATTCTTCACACACAAGCCAGCGGCAAGATATGGAAACTCCAGAACAAGCTAGTCTTTCCTATTATCAAGGATCTCTATGCCCCAGTTAAGCTTCCCCAGGTCCCTACCCCGCCCCTGGCCCCTAACCTGTCTCTTACCTGCATGGGGGTGCTCTCTGCCGACAAAGCTGTGAAGCCAACGATGTCACTGAAGTAAATGGTAACGCTGTCAAAGGCCTCAGCCTGTACAGTCTCTCCCGTTTTAACTGCTCTGCCACTGAACTAGGAGGCAAGGGTACAGTCCAAGCCAGACTCAGAGAAGGGGGCAAAGGGAGAGGAAAAGAGTGCATGGCTGGAGCAAAGATGGGTTCTAACGTGAAAGCTGAGCCTGGGAGAGGAGAAGGAAGGTGTTTGGGAAGTCATGACAGTCCAGAGCAAGATAGGGTGAACACGTGGTGGGGTTTGGGAAGAGGATCCTTGGGGCTGCAGGCCAAATGTCCTAAGATAGGATTGTTCTACCTACACTCACTGGAGTGAAGCTCTGGTAAAGCAGCATCCTAAGAAGAAGGGATGGGAGGCCAGGAAGAAGGCAACACAGCTCATTTGGAGACAGAAGGAAAAACACGGTCTAGAGCCAGAATGGGTTCACGGTAGCAAGATGTGACAAAGCAGGGTTCTGAGGGTTGGGAAGGGAGTTGTCAGGAGCTGGATGAGGTAGAAAGTGACAGAGCAGATACAAAAGGAAAATTCAGGAAGGGGTCAGAAGTCTCACTGGGGTAGAATTTGGTAGAGCAGAGCCTCAGCCTTGCGCTTCTCCTCCAGGTAGGCCTGTGTGCGCTCCTCCACCAGCTTCTCCAGGTTGTTGGCATACTGCTCCATGCGCAACAGGAGGTTGTCCAATATACTGGTGCCACCTTCCCTGGAAGGAGGCCATGATATGGTACCTGCTCCAAGATGGTCAAGACTCCCGGGGTTTCTACCCAGCCCACCTACCCTCTTGGCCCCACCAGCCCCACCTCAACCGCTAAGACTGATGAGGCCTCTATCAAGTCCCTGCCCCGTCATGCCCTCTCACTTGTTAAAGCGGCGAATGAAGCCCTTAATCTGTCCAAAGTCTGGTCGTTCAGCTGGGTCCTGGGCCCAACATCGCTCCATCAGCAAAACCAGCTCTTCATTCAGTTGGGTCCGGTCAATACTTGGCCGGAAATAAGGCCGCTGACCATTCCGGACCTTCTGGACAATCTCTGAGGGTGATCAAAGGCTTGGTTGAAGAAAAGTTCCTCCAGGTAGGGGAAGCGTGGGTAGTAGACTGACTCTTACCTTTGGGGCTGAGATCCAGGCCCTCCAAGTAGAAAGGCCCACTGCGAAGTGCTATCTCCTGTAAGATGATCCCAAAGCTATAGACATCAGCCTTCTGCATGCCTGTGGTCGGCAGGGGGTTCCCACTGAGCAGTTCTGGGGCAGTCCACAGCTTCTCTGAAAAGAGGGAACCAGGTCCTCACAGATGGAATCCCCAAGCCCACCTGGGCTCTTTCGCATAATGCTTGCCACAGTACTGCCACTCCATCTCCCTCTCCCACCCTCCCTAAGTGGAAATGACCAGGGCCAGGAGAGGGCAATGTAGAAGCAGGTTGTGGGGAAAGGCCTCACTGGCATAGAGGGCATGGCTGTCATCAGGTTCAGCGGTTGATCGGAAGCTGGCCAGGCCATAGTCTGTGATTTTGAGCACGAAACGACTATCCACCACACAGTTGGAGGACTTGAGACTCCCATGGGATGCAATAATGCTGTTATGGAGAAAGGCCATGCCCTGCAGGATACAGATCAAGTCATAGGATTGGGTCATATCTGGCTTAGGATATCCCCTCTCCATGAGATGAGCATTAGCTAGCTGTCTAAAGATCTCAGAGCCATACAAACAATATGCTAATTTTGGAAGACATCCTTTGTACAGTTTCCACTCAAAGAAGCAGGCAAAAATAGGAGAGTCATCTCTTCCACGGTGGCTCAGACAGTAAAGAATCTGCCTACAATGCAGGAGACCTGGGTTTCATCCCTGAGTTGGGAAGATCGCCTGGGGGAGGGCATGGCAACTCACTCCAGTATTCTTTCCTGAGAAATCCCATGGACAGAGAGCCTGGCAGGCTATAGTCCATAGGGTTGCAAGAGTCCGACACAACTTAGCAACTAAACCACCACCATCTCTTCCTGGTATCTTAAGCAGTATATCAGCACCTAAGCACCAGGGACAGGAGACATGCATAAGTAAAGGGACATGGGGAGCTATCAGTTATTACCCTGGGAAGGGCAGTCTGTCTTCCCAGTAATAAAGGGAACAGAACCATGAGGGTGAACTCCAAGAATACTACACCCATGATGGCCTCAAATGCTTGGCCACTGCTCAGGAAGGCATGCTTTGAGATTCAGGTATTAAGACTACCTAGACGCACCAAGGAAGATAAGCCAGTTGGAAACTCTAACATATAATCGTAAACAGGCAGGCAGGTCAAGATGGAGGAGGAAAGTGATCTGCTAGAGGGAATGTGGACCAGAGAGAAAGTGGAGAGGATGGTAAATTAGGGAAACCTAGGACTTCCCTGGTTGCATAGTGGATGGGACTCTGCCTGCCAATGCAGGGGACACAGGTTCAATCCCTGGTACAGGAAGATCCCACATGACCCAGAGCAACTAAACCTATGAACCACAGCTACTGAAACCTGAGCACCCAGAGCCTGGGCCCTGCAACAAGAGAAGCTACTGCAGTGAGAAGCCCATGCACTGCAATAAAGAGTAGCCCCTGCTTCCCGGCAACTAGAGAAAGCCCACATGCATCAAGGAAGACCTAGCACAACCAAAAATAAATAAACAAATAATTTTTTTTAAAGACCCTGGAAAGTGGACCAAAGTAGGAGGTAGCTGCCAAGTCAATCCAGAAGCCTGAAACTTCTGACCCCTCAGGGCCAGACAGGAGAGAAACTTTGCCTGTGAAGGACTCTAAGGCAGGTCCTAAGAGGATAGAGTGATGCTTCCCCTGGGAAGTCAGTTCGGGTGGAATAGAAAAAGGATACAGTGCTAACCAAAACTCCTCTAAATGTTTAGCTCTGGGCCTAAGCAATTCAAAACTCTAGTCTCTGTGAACTCTTCTTATTTGTTTCATCTTGACATCAACAAACCTTGGGAAATCTCCAAATTTGTGAATATAGATATGATTAGACTTCTGGATTTGTTACAAATCACCTTTCTATCAAATCACTGTTCTCTTAAGAGTCATGTTTTTCTTATAATTGATCATCACACCTCCAGTTGAGCACCACATCAATGTTACCTAATAACTTCTCTCTCATGTGATGGAAAACTATATTACACACAAAATTTTTTAAAATAACTTCATTAGAGCTAAGCAGAATAACCAAAGCCAGCTTCAGGTGTGGTACAGGTGATCCACTAGGCTAGCTCACTGACCCAGGGACTTGCTTCTAAACACCTGTGTGAGATGCAACTTTATACCTCCCCAAATCCATGGACCTCTGAGTCACTTGAAAATAGCTGAAACCTAGTATCTTAGAATGGAGAAGGCGATGGCACCCCACTCCAGTACTCTTGCCTGGAAAATCCCATGGATGGAGGACCCTGGTAGGCTGCAGTCCATGGGGTCGCTAAGAATCGGACACGACTGAGCGACTTCACTTCACATTTTACTTTCATGCGCTGGAGAAGGAAATGGCAGCCCACTCCAGTGTTCTTGCCTGGAGAATCCCAGGGACGGGGGAGCCTCGTGGGCTGCTGTCTGTGGGGTCGCACAGAGGGGGACACCACTGAAGCGACTTAGCAGCAGCAGCAGTATCTTAGAAGATACCAAATGATCAGCATAGTTTTCCTTGGCTTCTCAGTTTTATTTAGAGAAGTAAGTAAAACTTACCTTTTTATGTAAATGTAAACTTTACATTTACTTAGTAAAATGTTCTTTTTGAATTTCAGTTTTTCTGAACAAAAGAGCAGATATGCCAAATATTGGCTAGAGAGTAAATGACAGAGAAAAATGAGGGTAAAAACCCAGAAGATAAGTATATGTTTGGAGACCCCATTTATTTTTCCCTGCTAAGAGATTTTAATATAAACTCTTGGAGGTTAAAAAAAAATAAAAGGATGATGGAGAGAGATTTGAGGTGTCTAGTGTAGGAAAATAAAAATTTGCTATGAAGACTCTCTGTGGCAAATAAAACTCATTCCTCCCAATTAAAAGCCCCAGATCCCTTGTTTACCCATTATTACCCAATCTTCAGAATAAGGGGAAGTGGAGAGAATGGAATTTTTAGAAGACCAGGAAGAGAAATCCTAAGCAAAGACAGAAAATAGGAGGCATTATTAAAGTGGATGAACTCAATGAGCGGGGAAGACTCACCTTAACAAGGTCATTAATGAGTGAATAACGAAACATCCAGTCCAGGTTGATGCTGTCATTTTCCAGAATATCCTAGAAAGTGACATGGAATAGATGATGTAACTATCCCAGCCCCACTGTCACCCACACAGCTGATGTAATTTGGGGTCTATCTCCCTTCCCCCATAATCCCCACCTAGATCCCACACCTGTAAACTCCCACGAGGACAATACTCGGTGACAATGCAAATGTTGGGAGGGTCTATGCAGGCGCCAATGAAACGAGTGAGATGGTTAAACTGAACATCTCTCATCTAGTCAAAAGAAAAGAAAAAAAAGGAAGAAAAGAGAATTAAGAGAGCTAAAAATTAGATACAGAAATCTACCACTATAGGAGAGGACCTTTCTCTTAACTGCACTCACAACTCAAAGTCATTTATAAATGGCCCACTTGTCCTCCCAGCCAGTATCACTGTTCCCTAGTCCTCTCCTTCCCCTTCCACATCGGTGTTTATCCTGGGCCTTCAGCCCATACACCATGACTTACATGTTTGAGTTCAAACAGAACCTGCCGGGTCAGCTCGATGCGCTTCTTATTCACATGTTTGATGGCCACAACATTTCCCTGAGAGTGGGAGTGAAAGGGGAAGAGGAGCATTAATCTCTGAAGGAGCCTCTGGGTGCTGGGAAAGACTAGAGAACTATGGGAGCACCCAGGAGCTCAGCCGGACAGAGAGAGGAGGCTGACGAGGGGCAGAGGGTCACGGGAAGAGGTGAAAGATGAGGATGAGACAGGATGAAATGGTGGGGACCAGAATAAGCAGATGACTGTTCACCTTGAAGTGACCGGTGTTGGCAAAGATCTGGTATTTCCCATGGGCTGTCATGAGCGAGCCGTAACTGGATCCCCGCTGGGGCCAAGGGCAACATGGAGGCGGAAGGATGAAAGGAACATTAGATGGTGGTGGTGGTGCAGGCGCTATCATTACAGGCTGATGTGCTGGGAAAGATTCAGGGTACGAAAAGACAGGCACTCAGAGGAAAGCGGAGGAACAGCTGACAGGAGGGCTCACCAACGACAGCGTGAGGCGACTGCCTGCACCCTTGTGGCATCGCTCTGAATTGCCGAACTGCAGCTCTTCCCAGCGGATGCGCCACAACATGCTGGCCAGCTCCTTCTCCAGCATCAGTTTTCTGTAAGGACTGCACCCCTCAGCTGACTGGCAAGCCTGATCCTACCACCCCAGAAGCCAGCTGTGGGGTGGCGGGGGCTTCCCGGCAGCTCTCGAGGCTGCAGTTGTCACACCGAGAGACAGGACAGAGAGAGTGAAGCACTCTCTGTGGGTTGGACACAAGCCTTGTGCTTATGTAAAAACACAGAGGCTGAAGATAAAGTACCTTCTTAAAATGCTGCCCGACTATTTGAAACCCTATGGACTACAGCCCACCAGGCTCCTCTGTCCATGGAATTCTCAAGGCAAGAACAGTGGCGTGGGTAGCCACACCCTCCTCCAGGGGATCGAACCCACATCTCTTACATCTCCTGCACTGGCAGGGGGTTCTCTACCACTATTGCCTTGGTAGCATCCATGGAAAGTTCACCTTTGCCCATAGAAGACCCCACTCAAAATCACTAATTCTAGACTAGTGTACCCAGTCTAGAACCAAAGTTGGGGAGGGGAAACAAGACCAAGGCTAAAAGACAACAGACAAGAAAGGCTAGAGACGGTGGAGTTACAGCTAAGGGAGCCTGTCAGCAGAAAGCTCAGAACTCACCGGAAAATGAGGAAGCTGGAAACACCAAACATGATGAAGGTGATTCCTGTGCCCAGCGCCACAATTGCCAGAGTTGAGAGTGGAGCTGAAGGGGAGAGGGGGTCCCTGAGAAAGACTGTGTGTGGCCTTGGGAGCCAGAAGGGGGCAATGCTCTTAGGTGCAGGAAGCAGACCCATCTCAAGGTAGAGAGGAGGGAGGGGGTAGAGGAGACAGGTGAAGCAGAGCTAAGAGTTGGGGGCGGGGGGCATGAGGAGGAAATAAGAGAAAGGAAAGCAAAGGGAGGAAGGGCTGCGCCCAGTCCCTGCACACACCCACTTTTATCACAGGACGGGTCGTCCAGGTCAAAGGCACAGGGGGGTTGTCCAGGGGCGGGCCCCCTTCACCCAGGGGATTGGCCGTCCTGTCCACCAAATCTGCTTCTCAGCTCCCGAGTAGTGGGCTGCAGGCTGTGAGGATGGAGAGAATGGGGCCCACAGGCCTGCTCCCACCAGCCTCCTCGCCCCATACCCAGCTACTTGGCTGCTTTTCTCCCCAACCTGCCGCTCCCTCCACCACCATCATGCAGCTCCAGGAAAGAAAGTAAGGTCCTGCCTCCAGTGCCTTTGGTTCTGCCCCCATAAGAACCCTAAAAGCTGGGTTTGTGGGCCCCACCCACACTCTCTTCCCTGCCTCCTCCCCCATCACCTGAAAGTCCCCGGAAACCAGGTCTCCCATGGCCCACAGGACAAAATCGGTCTCCCGGTCATTGTTCTTGTCCATAACAACCAGTCCAGTTACACCTAAGACAGAAAGGAGCACCCCTTACTTGGAGATCTGCCCTTGGTTCCTCTCCTATCTTCCCAAGCCCTCTAGTTACCTAGCGGTCTGTCCCTGCCCCATTCTTAGCATGTGTCCACCTCAGCCGGGTGCTCTGACCCCAGCTAACTTTCTCTCTCTGCCCCTGGTGTCTGTGTTTGCCTCTGCCCACTCCACTCCTGAGCCTGACAGCAGCGCTCTGGCCCTCATCTGACCCTCTCCATTACCACGGTATCTTCGTCCTTGCATCTTCTCGACAATTCGAAGTCCGTCTTCCCGGGTGCCTCCCTCCTGTATGGTCTCGTTCAGGACTTCGGCGTACAGAAGGATCCCGTCGTAGAAGCAGCCAGCAATGAGGTTCATCTGGGGGTAGTAACTTCAGCAGTACTCTCCAAAGGTCCCATCAGGCCCCTTCTCCAGCCACCCTCCCATCTCTGAGGTCTCCTTCTTCTCCTCCTCCTGGTTTGCTTTCTTCCCTCCTCCCATAGCTAAGGGGCCATCCCTTCCTCACTAGGGCAGAATGGAAAACCCAGATGGAAGCTGTCAGCCCCCACAGGAGGGCTGGCTCTGTGGCCAAGGCTGTATTCTGAGTTGGGGACAAGAGCCTTTCCTCAAAGCCTGGCCTGACTCTCAGGGAGAGAGAGATCTGCTTACCAAGGAAGGGGCCAGATCCACACCAAAATCCTCCCGTGCTCTAATCAGAAGACGATTCTGAAACTCCTGGTACTCAGGATTCGGGGGTTCTCGGTATGTGATGACCAATACCGTCTGGACCCACAGCACATGGGAGAGTGAAAAGGATTCAAGATGGGAATTAGGGGAAGAGAGGAAGCAGGAGAGAGAAACGTGGTGAAATACACATGATATAAAATGTACATGAGTGACCCTGAAGGCTGAGAGGATACTAAACACTGTGTGTGTGTGTGTGGTATGTTTAATACATCTGGGAGAAGGGGTGGCACTCCTCCATACAAGATAGATAGAACCATCTGTCTATGGATGGTTCCAGGAATGCGGAGACCAAGAAACAGATAAAGTCAACTCCATCCCCCAAATGGGCTCTTCATCTTCCTGAAGCCCCTACTATCCCTCACAGCTCCTCGGTCCCTTCCTTTCTGGGTACCTGTTATCGGCAAGGACAACCCTGAGCAACAGCTCCTCTCCCTGGTGTTAAGACTGCTGATGCTATCAGCAGAATGTTGGCCCAGTGCTTCCACCCAGTGAGTTAAAGAGATTTCGGGTCCTATGACAAGTGGGGGAAACACTTTGAGACAGTGATTCCATCTGTAAAAGCCACGAGCCCGTTCCTTTAACGTGTGTAGAACACTCACTATATGCAGTACTGCCCTGCATTCCAGCCTAGTCCCACAAGTCATGAGTCACAAGGAAAGCACACGGTCCCGTGCCCACACACGCCTCACAGGTAAGCCAGTAACACATGTGGTCTCAGCTGTGCACACTGCTCCCTGGCCACGGTCAGTACTTCTCCGTCTTCCGTGGGGGCGCCTGCTTGGCTCCCACCGCCCTCACACACTTCCCCCTTCTTGGCCTCTGCCTGTACCGCAGGCCTCCACAGTCACTAGCCTCTCTGCCTTGGTCAAAAAACTGGCATGGCAACTTTTGGGAAAGACTTTAGATCAATATATTTTGTGAAATGATAGATTAAAACTAGTCATTTCTAGCAATTGTGTTAATCCATGTCTTTAATCCCTAAAGTACCATAGAGATATTAGATGTATTACTTATGATCTATTCTAGATCAATTCACTCCAGGTACGAAATAGTGAAGTCAGTTTATAACACACATTCAATATACAGACTAGAGTTTGCCTACTAAGGTAATTATTCTTACTGGAGTATGTGGATGCTTGACCACACACTGCTAATACTCTCCCACTGTCAGGCAGAATTAAAAAGGAGAGGGAGACTGAGGGTGGTGCTGGAAGGGTTCGTTCAGGAACACTTATTCAATGAATAAAATAAAAACAGAAAGGTAGGGTATGGTTGACAATATAAAAAGTTGGTTAAAAGACTTGAGGGGCTTCCTGGTGGTCCAGTTGTTAAGAATCCACCTGCCAATGCAAAAGAGACAGATGTGAGCCCTGCTCGAGAAGAGCCCACATGCCACAGAGCAACTGAGTCACGCGCCGCAACTCCAGAGCCTGCGCTCTGGAGCCCGCGCTCCACAGCAAGAGAGGCCATTGCAACAAGAAGCCCGCACTCTGCAGCAACAGCAGCCCCGACTCACCACGACCAGAGAGCCCGCACGCAGCAGTGAAGACCCAGCACAGCCAGAAATAAATCAATCAATAAAATTTTTTAGACATTACAAAAAAACTTGAAAAGATCAGGCTTCACACAATTTATAGTTCAATACAAATGTTGATAATAGATTTCCAGTGCTTTTAAAAAGTAATTCCCTAGGTTTACTCGTTTGCTAGACCAGCAGTTCTCAAATGTTTTTGACTACTAGAAATTACGGAGGACCCCAAGGAGTCCGTAATTTGGATTACATCTATCAATATTTACCGTAGGAGAAATAAAAACTGACAAAGTTTTAAAGCACAAGAATACACAAGCACACCTTCTACAGCTGCCAGGGTGATGACATCATCTCACATCACGTAGCCTCTGGAAAACTCCACTGTTCAATCATGGAAGAATGAGAGTGACAGAGGCAAATAACATCTCAGGATTTTTAAAATAGTTTTGACCTCATGGTCCCCATAAAAGGATTCCAGGGGCCCCCAGGATCCCAAGACCACACATTGAAAACTGCTATGCTAGACTCTTCTGCTGTGGTTACTAGCTACTAAAAAGAGAGAGGAAGAAGCAGAAGAACCTCCAAAGAATTGCTGTTCTTGCTCAGGGGCTAGAGAGAAGGTAAAGGTAGGTCTCTGTGGCCCATTTCATAGGGGACCCCAGGTGGAAAAAAAAAAAGCAAATGCTGCCAAAAATGAGTGCAGCAGTGATGGAAGCTGGAAGGGCACCCAGGAAATGCGGAAGGGCAGCAGACACCTGGCTCAGCCTGTGGGCCCACCCACACCTAACCCTGATCAATGGACAGAATGGTGGTCTCCAGAATAGATGCTGCCCCACACAGCCCTTGCTTTACCGCTCACTTCCATTCCTGATGCTGGGGTCCCTCCTCTGTAACCCAGTCCCATGCTGGTCACCTAGGTGGTGGCTTCTGCCTGGGTTTCTGGGCCAGTCTGTCCAATGTTCTAAAATGTCCAGAGGCTCTGGTCCTTAGAGCTAAGCCATTTGTTTAGCTCCACTGTACCTACTTATTTTTCCCTCTCCTGGCTGATCATCTCAGTTTATAGTATCTGCCAGCTCTACTCCTCTCTAGAAGAATTCCTGACTCTGTCCCTCTCTTCCCAACACACACCTTGATTCAACACAGTAAACATGTGCTGGGCACATGGACTACACAGGTAGGCATGATTCCTGCCCTCTAGGTTTAATGAGGCTTAAAAATCATAGCAACATACTTAATTTTAGGGTCTTCTCCCCGACTCTAGCTAGTATCCAGCGTGAGCCGGGACCCTTTCCTTGGGCACGACACCCGCCTAGAAAGCCGTGGATATGTGTATCAGGGGCTCCTCGCCTCTGCTGCCGCCTTCTCCAGGTTAGTCCAGTCTGGGACCACCGTGGGCCAGGTATGTCTGGGGCGTGGCCTCTCTGCTCTTTCATCTTTGTCTGAAACTGACCACATAACCTCCCTAACCCCCTGCCCGGCTTCAGGATCAGAAAAGGCTAAGAAGAGCTTTGTCAGAGGATACCCCTTCACCCTCTCTCCCCACCTTACCACCATGATTTTCCCGTTGGCATGTTCTTGACTGCCCCTTCTCTTATACTGTAGCAAAACCTCCCTCTTTGCTTTTCTGTCTGAATAATGCCTACAGTGAGTGGGAGAGCTGAGAATTAATTTATAGTCGGCCCTTGAGCAACATGGGTCCACTGATAATGCGGCTTTTTTTCCCAGTAAACACAGACCTCAGTACTGTATGACATGGTCGGCTGAATCCACAGATGTGGAACTTCTGATGGGGAGGCCCGACTGTAAAGTTATGCTCAGGTTTTTGACTGCACGGAGGGGGTGGGTGTCCCCACTTCCCACAATGTCCAAAGATCAATTGTCTGTAACTAATTGATCTAATATCCCTCCTCCCCTATCCTAAGTGCTGGGGCCTCTTGGCTGATAGGAATTCTCCCACAAGAGAGAGAGATGTTCCCTTAACAAAGAAAATGTGGCCCAGAAGGCTGTGGAGTCTTCCCATATGGGAGGGTCATGGAGACCTTCCTTGACCACGGTAGCTAAAGCACAATTCCCTGGTTACTCTCTTCTCAAACCATTCTTTTTTTGTTTGTTTGTTTAAAGTACCATCCCACATCATGATTTGTTCTATACTAGTATTATTGCTTATTTGTTTATGTTGGTCTACTCTACTGAGCGTGGACTCCAAAAAGGCAAGGACTGTATCTGTCATGTTGTCTGCTGTATGCTAGTACCTAGCCCAGCGACTGGGACGTAACATGTGCTCAATAAACTCGAATAGAATGAGTCAGCCTTCAAGTGACTCAAACATTGACTGAATAGTAAGTTCCAGAGGAGACAAAGTTAGGCACAAGAGTGGGAAATCCAGTCCAGCCTGAGGATTCAGGGATTGTTTCTAGAAGGGAAGATAACTGATCTAAGTCCTAAAGAATGCCTTATTCAGACAGACAATAGGTGAGAAGGTCATTTTAGGCAAAAGTTACAGCATCAACAAAACCTGTCCTGTCACTGCCTGTGTTCACGTGTGACAGTCACAGACTCATACTCAGGAGTGCAAACAGATATGTCATTCACAGTCAGACACAACCAAATACAAAATCATAGCCACAGCCACAGGGCACTCAACCCAGTGCTCAGTGATATCCTAGAAGGGTGAGCTGAGGAGGGAGATGGGAGGGGGTCTCAGGAGGGAGGGGGACATGTGTCTGCCTGTGGCTGATTCCCATTGATATGCGGCAGAAACCAACACAAATCTCCTAAGCAACCATCCTCCAATTAAAAAAAAAGTCATGTAAAACCTCACTTACTGGAGAAAGTGGCCAAACAAGTCCAGCACTTATACATACCTACTTAGAATCAAACAATCTAAGGGTTGAAAGGACCTTAAGGTTATCCCATATGCCACCTCAAATCCTTTTGGGAAAAGGAGGGATATGCACAAATATGTTAAAAAATATACTTATGCACGCAGATCAGTGAAAAATTGGTGAGAGAAGAAGGGAGCAATTCATGGGTATGATTTTAAGAGGCAGAGATTTGGGGTGAAGGGAGGAAGAGCACTGTGAACAGAAGGAGCAGAGAGCATAAAGATGGGGGTCAGCGTGTGGTTGCAGATTTGAGAGCGGTCTAGCCGCTGACGTACTCAGCAGTACTGGAAAGTAAGATTTTAAAAGTGGGTTGAGAACAGACTGTAGAAAATCTTAAAGGTCATGATAAGGAGTCAGGACTTCATTCAGTAGGAAATGTCATTTAAAGTTTTGAGCAGAGAAGTGAACAGAGTCATGTCACTTCTCCCTACAAGTTTCTCACATCCATTTCTTTTCATTCCTGCTATCATCACCACCCCCTGGAGAAGGAAATGGCAACTCACTCCAATATTCTTGCCTGGAAAACCCTGTGGACAGAGGAACCTGGTGGGCTGCAGTGCATGGGGTTGCAAAGAGTCAGACACAAATGAGCACACAGGCATCGCATCATTACCACAGTTCGAGCCCATACCTCTAGGCCTCATTCTAGCCTATTACATACAGGGGGCCTCACTGCCCCCAGTCTTCTCTTCCAATCCAACCTGAATTCTGTCAGTATACTTCTCATCACAACAAACAAACAAACAAACCCCGAAAACTCGGCCATTCAAGTCCAAGCACCTCAGTCTTAGGTTCAGGGCTCTTCTTAAGCTAAGGCTACCCCTGCAACATTATTTCTTATAATCTGCCCCAAGTGAACCACTCTTTCTTGTCAGGTCAATTTGCCTTGGACCCCCAAACAGGTCCACTTCTGTCTTTTTCTCTTAGCTGCCTGGATCCTCTTTCCCACTCTCACTAGGAAAACATCTGTCTTTAAAGTCACAATAGAGTCTTGCTTCCTTTATAAAAGCCTTCCCTAAACCCAGCCCACAGTGACTCTCTCCTCTGAACCACTCGTGTTCTTAGCATCTCTTCTAGGACCCATAATCACATCCTATCTCATACTTATATCTAACTGTACTGCAATCGTGCCTCACCTATTCAGAAAGGGTGGAAGCCCTCCCAAGGGCTGGGACTAAATCTTCTCCTGGACTTTTCTCCCTGATGGTATATCTACCATTGTTACTTAGGAAAGCCAGTCATTCCAGGATCTTAGGAGGTGGCCTTGGCAGACTCATTGAGAAAGGGCCACAAAGGTGAGACTAGGCTAGAAAATCCTCTGTCCATTTCACCTCTATAGTTTACAATTCTTGCCCTATTGCTGGGGCTTCTGTGGGGTCTTATGAGAGAAAGAGAATCCTCCAAAAGTTCCTCCCCCATTCCTTCAAGTTTAGTTCAAATGATACCTGAAATGCTTCTCTGAGGGCCTGGGCCTGCTCCCGGGTGCGATTATCCTGCCAGGGCCGGCCCATGGAGCGTGTAGGGCCCGCACGGAGGCTCTCCCCAAAGACATCCAGGTAAAAGAAGACGTAATCCCCGTTGGTCAGGTTCTCCCTCTGGGCCTGCAGCAGGATCTCATGCAGCATCTCCAGAGGGCCACAGATGTACACAACTGGGGCAGGTACACGACAGAGGGGCCCCTGAGAGAGGGGCCAGGACCCTGAACAGCCCCCTTTCTGACCATCTGCATTTCCATGCGTAGCAAGGAACAGAGGCCCTAACCTATCAACCACCCACCAGATGTCCCCCATCCCTCCCCTTGGGAGTCTCTGTCATAAGTGCCCTGGGGCCATAAGAACCATCTGGCAGAAGTCAGAGCCTCACTCCAGGCTCCAAAGGAAGGGAGCTATCCCTCGAGCCCCTCCCCTTACCAGAGCCCTGCCTCCTGCTCCCCACCCAGACCTCCTCACTCCCCCACTCTGCCCTGCCTCTCCCTAGGCTCAAAGGCACTGATTGCTCAGAATTTCTCTCAGTGTGAGCTTTACCTCTCTTTCCCCACCAAATCTGCTGTACCTCAAAGCCCATTAACAGAGTCCTCACTCTTCTTATGCCTCCAAGGGGTCTTGGCAGCCCAGTCTGAGAAGTCTCTGCTCACAGACAGGCACACATTTTGGAGTGACCATCAACTACATTCACTACTCCAGGGCACTCACATTGCTCTCCAGATTCAACGTCCCCCAACCCCACACTCTCCCTGACCCAAGCTTCACCCTCCATGCTATCTTATTCCTTGTTCACATCTACCTGTGAACGGCCACCAGCACAACCCCCCCCACCCCCCCGCCCCAATACAATGCCTCGGGCCTCTCCCAGGGGCTCCATCCACCTCTGCTTCTTGATCCCAACCACCACCATCAGCTCCTCAACACCCGTCTCCATCTACAGCCTCCCAGTGCCAAGCCCCAGGGACAGCGCGACCCCCTCCCCTAGCCCTAACACAGCCTGGGCCACACTCACTGCGCCCGTTGGCCCGGATGAAGTGGGTGGCCTGCTCAGGGCCCCCCGGCTCACGGGCATACACCTGGTGCTGTACACTGAGGTTGATGCCCTGCAGGGCCTCAAAGACGCCCTCGATGGTGAAGTAGTGAGGCCGGTCATCTGTGCGAGCATCCAGATACAGCAAGGCAGCACGGGCAGTCCAATTGGAAATGCCCGTGGAGCGTCACTACAAACTCACCCAGCTTGGGAGCAGAGGGGCCAGTGCGCACCAGGGTTCGGTAATGCTCACTCTTAGCCGAAAAACCAGAGGCCACAGCACCCGCAGTCAGCAGGGGAAGGCGCCAGTGTGAGGCAAAGCGAGCCACAGAGGCAGCGGGGTACACGCAACCCGGGCCCAACAGAAGGTCGGGGTCATGGTACAACTTGAGATCCACAGCGCGCAGAGGGGCCAGGTACTCAGAGCAGGCGCCGTCCAGCTCAGAGCTGACGAAGCGGAGGTCCACGGGCAGAGCCCGGCCCAGTGCCTCCACGGCAAGGGCCACAGCGGGACCAACCCGTGGCCATGCCCAGGCATAGCTCAGGTTGTGTTCGGGCAGCACCACCGCCAGCGTCAGATTGCGCGCCCGGGAGGACGCACCCCACCTGCCAGGGCTGCCACCACCAGCAGGAGAGATGGCAGTGCCATGGGGAGAAAGCGGCGGCCCCACCGCCCACAGAACCCAGGGCCAGGCGGGCCTACGGGGGAGACACCAGCACCACCCAGCCTGGAACCAGGGGAAGACCGCCAGAAGAGACGGGATGATGAGCCAGGAGGGCTGGGACACAGGAGAGGGGCAGGGATGGGCGAGGAAGATGAGGGAGAAAGGGAGCCCCAGGGAGCGGGTGAGGACTGGGTCCAGCAGCCCAGGGCAGGGACTGAGGAGGACTAAGGGTTGGGTGGCAGGAGGACGGAGGGACCGGGGGGCCTGTGACTGGGATGTGGACAGTGAGGGGGTGAAGTCGGCTGATGAATCTGAAGCTGAGAAGGAAAAGGGGATCCGAAACTGGGATGGGGTGGGGGTGGGGGGCAGGCTGGTACAAAGAGAAGGCCTGGGGGCACCTCACAGCCGAAGGGGCCAGGAGGGCAGAGAGCTGCGGAAAGGAGGACCAGGGGGATAAGGTGGGAGGGGGCTGGCGCGGCAGAAGGACTGGGACCATGGGCGGCGGGGAGCGAAGCGAGGCCTGGGCCGGAGGGGAGGAAAGGCAGGGGTGACTCTCCCTGAGAAGGCTTCTCCCGAAGCTCCTGCTTGGACTAACGGGCCCAGGGCGCTGGTCCCATCCGGAGCTGCGGCGGCCCCGCCCGTGTCCCACAGCTCCTCTCTGCTCCGCTTCTCCTGGGCCCGGGCGGCCGGCGCAGCCCCGCGCTTCCTCCCGCCCCCTGCCTGGGCCCCCGGGCGCGCCGCTCGTCCGGGTCAGGTCGCCGCGGCCCGGCCGTCTCCGCTCGCTGCGCCGGCGGCGGCCGAGTGCGACTCCCCGGGCGAGCCGCCCGCCCCCGCCCCGCGCCTTCCCCGCCCCCTCCCCGCGGCCCCTCCTTCTCCCCCGCCCGGCCCCACCCTCCGGCGCCTGCTGTCTCCCCCAACCCGCCCCTCCGCCCCTCACCCCCTACCCGGCCGCCCGGGGACCTCCCAGGTCTCACACCCACCCAGGGGGCGCCGCGGAAGGGCCTCCCAGGCCGGCGAGGTTCCGGGCGGCCCCTCACTTTGAGGCCTGCCCGGTCTCCTCCAGGGCCCCCGGGCCACCCCAGCGCGCGCTGTCCATCTCACTCCCAGGAGCCGGGGCCTCTCTACACGGCCCTCGCACATCCCGCTCTTCTTAGGGTCTCCTTTCTCAATTTCCCCGAGTCCCTCAGACACTCCAGTTTCAGGAAGAAGTCTGGAACGCCCACGTATTTGGTATCCTCACTTGTCCTCCACCTAGCGAGCCACACCACCCTTCTCACTGCCGCGAACTCTCTCTCCCCTTCACCAGCAAAATATGCTTGCTCCCTGAAGAACAGGCCCCTCCCGGGACAAGGTGTCCCGAGGACCGATTTTCCCGAGTCCTTATGAAGTCCATTAGTCTCCCTTTTCCTTAAGACTCAACTCTCCACTCTCTCTTCCTGGCCCCTACGCCCCGTCTGTGCCCTCCCGGGTCCTCAGAGGCCACCACAGCCCACTGGGCTTCCATCACACCATCTCCTCCTGGGCAGGACCCCAGAACAGCCTCTTCTCTTTGTCTCCCTTCACGACCCAGGCTTGCACCCGAGAAAAGCTCAGGGACTGACTCAGCAGAACATTTCCAGCAGCGGAAGCCCACTATGTCCCCTTTGGGTTCCACCCTCCCTCCTAAGCATCCAGCCTAGAAGGCTCACCCCAGACACCCCAGATCTGGAGGAGCTGAGTTGATTGCGAGGACCAGCTTGGGAGGGATGAAATCATGGTTGCTGGGAGGAACTGCCATGGGACCTTAGGGAGTTTTCCTCAAATTGTCATTAAGGAGATGCATATCAACCCATTTTCCTCCCCCTGCCAAGAGCCACAGTGCATCTCCTGCTTCAGGCCACTTCTCCAGCAATCACAATTACAAGAAGCTGAGAGCTCCCGGAGTAGAGCGAGAAGGGTGGGTGTGCAGGGAGAGGAGGGGTCTAGTTTCTCTGAGGTGGGAGGCGACACCTAGTGGTTTGGGGAGGGAACTAAAGGACAATGCCATTTTATTCTCAGGTACAATATTTCTTTATTGAACAGTCTGCCTTGCACAAGCTGTGAGGGTGAATGCACAAAGCTGAATGATACAGGCTTACCTTTGAGGAGCATTCATTTGAAATCCCTTGGGCTCAGAGGCCAAAGGCAAGCCCCCAAAACCTCTTCTGCCCTCAAACCAGTAGAAATGGAAACCTTTAGATAGCTCTTTAAACCAGACATGTAACTCCAGTTCCAGCTCCTGACACTGTTAGTGCAAAGAAACTTCATCCTAACTGAGCAAGGAAAAGAAGGATAGACCAGACAAAGGGTAATGGGACAACCTGAAAAAGACATGACTCTAGCTTCACATACAGTCAACCAACTACTTTTCAAGCAACTACACACATTTTAATCAGAGAAGCAAATCCAAATCACACAGTCTCTGCCAGAATCACAGAATTTCAGTGCTAGGAGAAATCTTATATATTGTTTACTCCTGTCATTTAAAGATAATTGAAGACTGAGTCTCTGAGAGGGAAGTCCCATAGCTTCCTCTCCTGCCCCTCTCCCCCAACTCTACATGTTTTTTTCTTTTTTAAAAAATTTTCTGCTCAGGGTCTTAGCTGAGGCACACAGGAACTTTCATCTTCCTTGCAGTGTGTGGCGTCTTTAGTTGCAGCATGCGAACTCTTAGCATGGCATATAGGATCTAGTTCCCCGACTAGTGGAGAAGGAAATGGCAACCCACTCCAGTATTCTTGCCTGGAGAATCCCATGGACAGAGACGTCTGGTGGGCTACAGTCCATGGGGTCGCAAGACACGACTGAGTGACCAATACTACACTACACTCCCTGACTACAGATTAGACCTGGACCCCCTGCATTGGGAGCACGGAGTCTTAGCCAGTGGACCACCAGGGAAGTCCCCTATGTGGCTTCTTAATAGCAAATCAGACAGTAGAATACAGGTTTCCTGGTCTCTAAGAAGACTCTTGAGAGTCCCTTGGACTGCAAGGAGATCCAACCAGTCCATTCTGAAGGAGATCAGCCCTGGGATTTCTTTGGAAGGAGTGATGCTAAACCTGAAACTCCAGTACTTTGGCCACCTCATGCGAAGAGTTGACTCATTGGAAAAGACTTTGATGCTGGGAGGGATTGGGGGCAGGAGGAGAAGGGGACGACAGAGGATGAGATGGCTGGATGGCATCACGGACTTGATGGACGCGAGTCTGAGTGAACTCCGGGAGTTGGTGATGGACAGGGAGGCCTGGCGTGCTGCGATTCATGGGGTCGCAAAGAGTCGGACACGACTGAGCTACTGAACTGAACTGAACTGAAGATGGGCTCTGTACAGACATTTGCTGACTCATGGAACTTACCATGTGAAGCTGTGCTTAGAGGGTAATGGCCACCAAAGACCCAGAAGAGTCTCTCTAGAACACCTGTAGACCCAAGTGAGGAAGGATCAGACACCACTGTTGCCCAGACTCTCCAGATGAGTTCAAATAACATGGTATATCATTTCAAGCATCTTGCCCCTTCCCTCTTCCTTCCAACTTGCCACTAAGACTAGAAACTGGGAAGGGCAGGGAAATAAAGTTAACTGCTTAATGCTGTTTCTTATTTCTTTTTAAAAAATTATTTATTTGGTTGCTTTGAGTCTTAGTCGCAGCATGCCAGATCTTTGCTGCATCATGAGGGATCTCGCCTTGCAGCGCATGGACTCTCTAGTTGTGGCATGCATGCTTAGTAGTTGCAGAGCACTGGCTTAGTGGCTCTATAGCATGTGGGATCTTCGTTCCCTGACTAGGAATCCAACTCACATCCCCTGCGTTGCAAGGCTGGTTCTTAACTGCTGGACCACCAGGGAAGTCCGCAATGCTATTTCTAATTAACACCCAGTGAAATTTTTTTTGGTTTTTGTTTTTCATTTTGCAAGAAGAGGCCAAAAATGTTAGATAAAAGAGAACTTTGATTATCTACATATTCTAATCATCTAATTATGTCCTCCCTGATATGGACAATAAGATTTTGACTATTTGGTGGCCATACTGCTACTCATACAAAGCCTTGGAAGCCTAAAGGTCCTGCTGGCCTGAGCAGCACCCAGCTAGGAGTCAACTTTCTCTCTGGAGGGTTGGTAATGCCTCATACTACTTCACAGACACCCTCTATAATTTCTTCTGGGACAAGGCCAGCCGAAACAACTCATATCTGATCCAGAACTAAATTGTGGAGCATCAAATTAGCTAACTACTAAGGAAATGGCAACCCACTCCAGTATTCTTCCCCTGAGAAATCCCATGGACAGAGAAACCTGGTGGGTAATAGTCCATGAGGTCGCAGAGTCAGACATGACTTAGCAACTAAACAACAGAAGCTACGGTAGTTTCCAAGTTGCTCTGTTCCTTAGTACAAAGAAATTCTGAGGCCTGTCACAAGCTGGCCAAAGGAGCCTCAAGACCCTCGCTGAGTTCCAAAACCAACATGGGATTCGGGCTCATGACAATCTCCGTGTTAAGCCTTGATGCCCCAAACAGACTCCCAGTTTAGTACTGAACTTATAACTTACCTGATTTCACAGCTAACTCTGGACCCTCTAGCTTGCTGTACACCAGATTGTGCCTCCAAGCCCATAGGAGTCCAGAGAAACAAAACACTTTGCCATCTTTTCTCTGCTTAACCAACCTCATTTGCAGAAAAATGCTTTGACTTACATGTGCTTGTCACCTGCACACAAGATAGGTCCAAGAGAACTTGCTGAGGACAGAGAGCAGTTATGGAAAGTAAGATAAAATAAGACAGAAAAGATACATTTTCAAATGCAGCATTTTGGTGAGGGAGAGGAGAAGGCAGTATAAAAAAGAAACATAGTGGAAATTCCCTTGCCGTCCAATGGCTGGGACTCTGCACTTTCACTGCAAAGGTGTGGGTTCAATCCCTGATCTGGGAACAAAGATCCCACAAGATCCCACAAGCCTTTTGGCTGCAGCCAAAAACCAAAAAAAAAAAAAAAAAAAACATAGTAGTGAAACACATTAAAGGCAAAAAAGACCTCACTATAATTTTACATTATTTCTTATAGCCCTGCTGAGGGAAAGAGACAATCCGGAAAACAAGTCAAACTCCCATTTTTGCTCATGTGGCCCACTCCCATCCCCCTCCTGACTCCCCTCCCCTCCATACAGCATGGTTCTAGACTTTGAGGTCACCTTCTCATCATATGCAATATTCTCAAAGAGCTATTATTGTTTAAAGGGTCAAAGGTTTTTACTTTGAATTTACACACAGTTTTCTAAGTTAAAATGTTTTAAAATATTTTCAAATCAAACCCTGGCTTCTAACTTACCTATCAGGATATGTATCCTAAAAGCTGAAATGGTACATACTGTGAGGGTCACAAACACAAGTTTTGTGAAAAGACAGTGCAGAAGAGTAGTTTTTTCTATGGAAAATGCTGCATGGAGAGCCAGTGATTTCCTAAGAAGCTCTTTAAGAATTGTCAGGAGAAGCCACCATGCACTTTTATCTCTGTGATGATTCAAGCTCCAAGTGAACCCTTTTTCACCCATCTGCTCCCTCCAGTCCTGGACTAGCACCTCTGTGGGTGGCCAAGAAGGTCCCAGTGGTTCCCAGTGCTCTTCTACACTTGGCCTGTTCCCCCAGGTTCATATACTGCTTCCCTATGTTCCTATTTCCACTCTTCACCATTGTTACCAGCCTCAGTGATGACTTATCACTCCTTGGGAGTATCTGATGCCATAAAGTCTTAAATATTTTCAATTACATTTCTTTCTCCACTATACTTAAAATTCTATTTTCTTCACAAAATCTTTCACTGAGAAAAAGTGGCATGTGTCCCCTCACTTTTAAGTCCTGCTCAATTTACATTTATCTCACATAAAAAGAAGCAAAGGAAACATGATCTTCTAGATCTAAACAACAGCTTCTACAGAATGAAAATGTATTAATTTGTATTTTAATCTTCTGCTATGCTTAGGATTTTTCTGGAGAAGCCAAAGACTGGAAGAGGAGGAGAAATCTGAAGCAAGGTTTGACACAACTGTACTCTTTTTGCGTGGCTGAATTATGTCATAGAAGATAAAGAGTAGCTATAGTGGCAATGTAAGATCGGCCAGCAGACAGACTGAAAGCAAGAAAAGTTAAGGGAACTCACCTGGTACATACTGTGAGGGTCACAAACACAAGTTTTGTGAAAAGATGGTACAGAGGAATAGTTTTTTTCATGGAGAGCCAGTGATTTCCTAAGAAGCCATTTAAGAATTGTCAGGGGAAGCCACCATCCACTTTTATCTCTGATTCTCCATGGAAGCTGTGCTTTGCAAAGTATTGTTTTTAGCAGTGAAACCCTGCCTTCAAACCCAAGTTTAAATATAAAATGGAAAGAAGCCCAGGTGCCCCAGGCGAAGTAGCAGAGGTGAGCCCCAGCTCCTTACCCTCTGCCCTTAGTGCCCTCAGACAGAACGCCTAGGCCCTGAACCTCTGGGTGGAAGCTTCCAAACAGGGAGAGGACAGAAGGATGTTCCATGGGCCATGTCTGTACAGATGGTTTCTAGGGAACTCATTTCCAGATCCTCGTTTTCCATATGTACTGTTTCCAAAAATTCACCTGCCGGAGAATGAACTTGTGCTCATACAGTCCTTCCCCCACTTAACAAAAGAAAGGCCTGCCCCTCACCCCACCAGACTTTACTGTGATGAATTGTTCTAGAGTGTAAATACACCCAACAAACAGGTATGTAAATGAACACATTGGTCTAGGGAGACATTTAAAGGCTAGTTAGTGCCTTAAACTACTGAGGCTTCCTGTCTTCCTCACCAGATACAGACTTCTATTATGGGTAAAACCTGGCATTGGAAATGGGGTGTTAAGCCTATTCTGGGATTTCCTACAATTGGCACAGCCAAAGGAAAATACATTAGTGACATACTTTCTTTTCAAAGTAACCAGAGTACACATTTGGGTTTTACCATCTATAAATTATACCTCAATAACCTGACTTAAAAAAAAAAACAATAAAAAATGTAATTGGAAAGTTTTATGGGCCACCAAAAATTCATATACACTGAAAATATCTATGGATAAAAAGTTCAGTAACTTATTTTGTATTTGGCTGAGTTATTCCATAAGATAGTTAAAATCGACTTCATCAAATCATCATGAAATATTTTTTATGATTACAATCAGTCCTCAACTTATGAAGTGATTAGTAGATTAGTATTTTCTGTCTCCTATTAACTTGAATAGTAAATGTTAGATTTCAGTGTAAAGCTGTATGAGGAGGTTATTGCTATTTTAGGGAGCTTGTGAGCAAAACATCTGAGCTCTGTGGCTTCAAATAATACTTTGGAAACCAACGGCTACCAATGATAGTGGCTCTTGATCCTATCAGATCTGTCTCCCTTCTTCTAATAAACATTTTAAATAATGGCACCCTTACTATCCTAGAATGGAAGACATTGGTAATCTATACACATAATTTCAAAACACCAATACAACATCCTAAATCTAATACAAAAGAGAAATAAAAACAATAGCTTATAATGAAATATAGAAGACTTACTGAAACACTCAGTTTCTTGTACCTAATTGTACGGAATGAGTAAGTTAGGGTTTAAAAGAAGATCAGAAGCCATATCATTTTAAAAATATACTAGATTATACATCAATATTGAATTAGTAACAATAGCCCAGATTCAAAATTATGCTGAACTCAGGATATTTGACATCAAAAACATATTGCTAGTGTTGAAGTACAAAGATTAACAGGATAAAAGTCCTTCTCAGACTTTGCTAGTGGTCTGGTGGTTAAGACTCCAGGCTTCCACTGCAGGGGGCAAATGTTTGATCCCTGGTCAGGAACTAAGATCCCACATGCTGTGCAGTGTGGCAAAAAATAAATTAAAAAAGTACTTCTCTCATAAAATATATGACCTAGTGGGAAAAGCAGATATCTACTTTAAAACAATATATTCTTAACTATGCGGAACTATTCTCACATTGTAGAGTCTAGCATCTGTGGCCCCTAACTACTGAAATACCAGTAGCACCTACCTTCCATCACATCACAATGAAAAATGACCCACAAATGTCCATAGCGTCGCTCCCGATGAAGAACCATCATCTACAGGATAGAGAACAAGCAGGTTGGCCCATCAGGATCTGCCTCCTGCCTTTCTCTCCAGCCTCCTCTGCTGCCAAGTCTGCCTTCCCAACACACAGAACCATCAGTGGACACAGTCCATGTAGTCCATACCCATTGTTTTTCCATTAACCTGAAATGTCTTGTCTTCTTTTGCTTTCTGACCACTATTCTTCTTTGAGACCTTCCAGCCCACTTTTAATAACCCTTAATACATTGTTTTTAAAGCAAGTAGTTACCTTCTACTCTATCCCACTAATCTGCGCATTCCATAAGAGAAATAACTCCTTCATGTTTAACCTTTGTACCTCAACACTGGCAATAAATTTAAGACATCAAATAAATGTTCTCTCAATGAATAAACAAGAGTACAGATGAAGGAATTCACTTTACAGGAAAAGAATTATTTCCTTTTAGACTGCAGGGGAGGATGGGACAGTGGATTCAGGGATGGGTTTAGTGATAGATCAATGTAACTGTTGGTTTAGCATTGAACTCAGATGGATATAAACACTCCCACTCACCCCATAAGTCTTCCTCTGTGCCTTGACATATCTCACAACAGCACAAACAGATTCCATGTCTCTCTGCTCCCTTTTAGTTATGTGAAAGCTTGGTCCAGCCCAACTCATTTAAACTCCAGTCTCAGATCCAACACAGAAATCATGTCCTTCCCTCTTCCAGTCCAACCTGAGCCATGGCTAAAGGACCCTGAAGTGAAGAGCCTGTTCCCTCCTATGGCTTCTCCACCTCCTCTTCTACTTCTCTAGAAGGTTCTCTAGAAGGGGGTCTAGCTTCTAGGTAATTGTTACTGCAAACCACTGTTGGCTGTGGATGACAGGCCAGCCCAGCCTGTTGTTTGACAGACATCAAAATGCCTCCTGTGAAACGGCACTTGTGAAATGTGTGAAATGGCACTTGTGAAACCTCTCCACTGAGTTGTGCCCCAGTGTAGACCATCCTGCCCCTTTAACCCTCTTAGCCTCTGTCCAACAGGGAGCCTCTTGCATGGACTACCAGCAGAATGGCTCAAGTCCAGCTATCTTCCTCCATGTCCCCAGAACCACAAGAAACTCACATGCCCATGCTAAGACAAATAGAAGGAATGTAGGCTATTCTACTGCTAAGCCCCTTCTCTGTCTTTCCACACTTAATTGTTTTTCTTCTTAGATAAATGCAGAGCTAAATAAGTCCATTGTCCAAACAGAGAGTCTAGCCAGGGAAACAGAAATTAGTCTCTTTCTGTAGACTCTCTTTGATACCCTCCTGCTTGGTTTGGGGGCCAAGGGGGGAGGTATGGGCTGCTCAGCTCATAACTCTCTCCCTTGAGTCATCGAGGGATGGGTGGAGTTAGTGCTTGGAGGTACCAGGACCAGTTTGGCTACCTCGAGAAGGTGGCTAACCCAGGCCATTTGCAGTTCTCTCCAGGATGTGTAATGCTTAGTATTTCTTTGTCCTCATTTTTAGACCCTAGTCACCAACTCCAGGGCAACAGGAACTCAATATCTTCTACAGAATGCTGAAGTGAAGGAAAAGTTATACGAAATAAAGAGCTCAACTGCATTCCAAAATGAAGATGCAAAGATATCTTCTGAGTGAGGGAAAGAACTGGGAGTTGAAGGTTTAGGCAGTATAAAGAAAGAAGACAGAGATAGGTTGGGGGCAGAACACTGAATGAAAGCCATGGACACTTTCTCTCCTCACCGCCACCCCCCAAAAAAGGCATATATACATATTACACACAAAATTTTGCACGATCATTCTGGGGACACATGGACCCAGGATCTTCTGAAACCCTTGAAGGCCAAAGGACCCCAGATTAACAAGTCTTAAACTAAGAGAAAACAGTCAGGAAGAGACAGTTCACTGTTGTATATGTAGGACAAAGGAGTGGTATCTGTGCAGATAAAGCAAATTCTGGAAGGTCAGACATTTAGGGACGGGCATACACTCAGAAGCAGTCTGTGCTAGATGTCAGTTTTCTAAATGAAATGTTTAATCCAAACTATTCTGATTGCTTAACACTATTCAACTTACTTTTCAGTATCATGCCATGATATCCACTTACATGCAGAGTTTTTTTTTTTTTTTCAATTATATCAGTACTACAGTAATACACAGTTGGTTGAAACCACAGAAGAAGAACCATACATGGAGGGCCAACTATATAGCTATGCGTGAATTTTAGGCTGCCTGCAGGGTTGCTGCCCAAAAGCCCCGCATTATCCAAGGGTCAACTGTACATATATACATATTTGGATGAGAATAGGGCTCTAAAAACAACAGGTGTGCTGTATATGACTACAGAGACTCTATGTGAGGATATGAGACAGTCACTGTCCTCAAACACCTGCTAGATCTGAGAGAGAAAGATGGAGCAGTAATGTGATTCCAGTCTCTCCCACCAAACAGCAGCTGAGAACACGACCCACCAACTACTGAGAGTAACCAGACTGTCTATCAAAAGAGCAAGAAGATGGTCCACCATCTGTGATTCAGAAGAAAACAAGGAGAACCCTGATGTTTTTCTTTCAAACCTAAACTTTATGGTAATCTGACAGAGGACAAATAAACGGATTCCAAGATCCCCAGATTAAAACCTACTCATGATGAAAATAAATGTAAAAGTGTGTTATAAGTTGTATAGCATGGTATACATGTTCATTATTATGGTAATCATTACAGATATTTCCTACCCAAAGAAGAGGAACTAGAACCCAGCATCAGCAGTTTGAGGTCATATTCTGGAAAGATGAAATCTTTGAAAAGAATGAGTCTGCTTGTTTTCATAACAAATGTGCAAAGGTTTTCAAAATTTTTATCTCCTCATAGAAAAGCCTAAGAAAAGGAGCCAGTTAGTGATAACGTGACCAGGAGTTAGAAACTCTAGTTTAAATTTGGTTCAATATCACAAAGATTTCATTGAGAGGTCTTCAGAGGACACAAAAATAAGTCAGAATATAGGTCCCTGCCTGACCCCCTCAACCCCCCCAAGAAGTGTGCTAACTAGGAAGGACAAACACCGGTTGGTGTGGCAAAGTGCTGACATGCTCCTTTCTGCCCTACTCACCCCTTTGTCCTTGGCCTATTTCTTATCAGATCCACGCTGCTCCCTCTTCAGCAAGTCTGGCACTCACAGACTGAGCCTTGGCTCCTGGAGTCCCTGCTGAATCCCGTCAACGTAGGGCACCGGCAGAAGAACAGAACTCCGTAGGAAGTGAGAGAGCGAGGGTATTTCCTTCCCTTCTTCCACCTTGGCCAGCATCTTCTGCAGAAGCTGTGTGTTCCCTGTGGCTGCTGCTGCCCTCAGGTAGGCGCTCCTGAGTCCCAGCTTCTAACTCACCCTTGTTCCCCCAGCCTAGGGATGACAGAAGATTCCTGCTGTTGCTAATCTCTGGCTTGCCTTGCCGCCCCTTGAATAACATCCCAGGTCTTCCTTCACTTGTATAGCTAGTTCTCTGGATGAAATTCCTCTAATTAAAACACTTACAGTAGTTTCTGTTCTCCTGGCTGAACATGACATGTGGCAGCTAAACCAAAAGTGAACTGCCTGCTATTGAGAGCAAAGACTCTGATTTCACCATTGCTAAATTCAAAGCTCACTGCTATTGGTGGGGTCCAGACTGAATTACACAGAAGAATGAAGAGACAGAATTGATTTCTCTCTTCTCCCGCAAGAACACACAAGAGTAAGAGAGAAAAAGAATTGGGGGAAATAGAGAGGAAGAAGCATTATGGACTTACTACTTCCCTGTCCTCAGGATACTTTGGGGAAGAGGTTGCTGACAAGGACAAGGAATATCTCCCGCACTCCTAAAATTCCGATAAAGTAAAGAGAATGGACCTGCACACAGCTAGCTTAGGGTCTTTAGAAACCCTAAACACTAAAATTTAGATTACGGTATTCCAACCTGCCAAAAAAATCAATGAAAATAAAGTCAATCCTTTACACTTATAATACAACACAATGTAAGTGTAAATATTAAGTACAATAAATTTGACTTTTTCCCATAGTAACTGCTTGCACATTAAAAATATATATATATATATGTATATATCTCAAAATCTTTTCCTGCAGATCTATTTGGGGGCCCTGCTTTGTCCTAAGCACACACCTTGTCAGCCCACTGGATCATCCACTAATGGGCCTGGGCAGCCTGCCTTGTCCAGAGCTCCAGGGGCCAGCCTCTCAGGGATGGTGCATGTGTTTTTATGGGGGTGCGGGGTGCTGGAGGCTGAGCGTTCTGAGGACCCAGGAGTGTAGAGAATTCTTAAATTCATATGTGCCTGGGAAAACTGAATGCTTTAGAAGCGAAAGTGAGCCTGAACACTAACCCTAAGAGTCTCTGAAAGAGCGAGAGGATGCACAGGGTTCATCTGCCGGTGGTGAGGTGCACAGTGGTTGTGTCTCCAAGAGGTTATCTATGCACTCTCCATCAAACCACCACTGGCCATCATCTTCTTAGAATCAGCTCTGGGTACTAAGCCATAAAAAGAATGAAATAATGCCATTTGCAGCAACATGGATGGACCCGGAGATTGTCATACTGAATGAAGTAGGTCAGACATAGAAAGACAAATATCATATAATATTGCTTATATGAGAAATCTAAAAAAATTGTACACATGAACTACTTACAAAACAGAAATAGAGTCACAGATGTAGAAAACAGTTATGGTTACCAGGAGGGGAAAGGAGGGAGATGGGATAAATTGGGAGATTGGGATTGACATATATACAATACTATTAATATAATAGTATAATATAATACATTAACATATAAAGTATGTAACTAATAATGACTTATGGTATAACACAGAGAACTCTTCTCAATACACTGTAATGAACTAAATGGGACAAGAATCTAAAAAGAGTAGATACTTGTGTAACTGGTCCACTTTGCTCTATACCTGAAACTAACACAACATTGTAAATCAACTATACTCCTATAAAAATTTTAAAAAGTATACTATACTCAAACATTAAAATCCACACAGCCCACTAAACACCGTTTCAGAGATGTATGATATCAAAATTGCTCGCCATACATCATTACATGAAAACAGAAAGTTGAAAAATGTGTGGAATGAGCCCAGTTTCATTAAACATGCACACATATACATACCTAGTAGAAACCTGGTTTGAATAAATCAAAATGTTAAGGATGACTATTCTGGGGAGATACTATGTTATAATTTATAATTTTATGTATAACTTAATTTTCAATGATTATGTATCACTTTTGTATTAAGAAAAATTATATGGACTTTTCTTTAAAAAAAAAAAAAGGTGTCATAGGAATGAAAGGATACCAAAAGAAGTTCTTTAAATGTCACTGAACTATGTCTGTAGTTTGCATTTAACCAATACACCAGTCAAAATTGATGGAGTTTTTAATTTACAAGTTAACCAGGAGATTTATTTATAAAGACATATGACTTGGGACTTCCCTGGGGGTGCAGTGGTCAAGACTCTGAGCTCTCAAAGCAGGGAGCCTGGGTTCGATCCCTGGTCAGGGATCTAGATCCCACATGCCACAACTAAGACCTGGCACAGCCAATAAATAAGTAAAAATAACCTTTTTAAAAAAAGACATATTACTTTCAGACACTTTCTGCCTCTTTTATACAACCCCACCACAGTTAGTATGCAGCTCAATAAACACTTGTTGAATAGAACTGAATCATCTGGTGTAAAATTTTTATAGATGGTTGAGATGAGGAAGAGCCCATCCTTTACACCTGTAAAGTATGAAGCTCATACTTTACAGATGACAGTGAGTTCCTCCATTCTACTTCAGACACACCTGGCACTGTCTGTCAGCATCACCTTCTTGTTAAATCTCTTACCATGGCTTCCATCGCAGCTCGTCCTCCCAGTCAGCCTTCCATTTCAGTGTCCACTGATCACTCACTGTGGTGGGGATCCTCTTCCTCCTTGGAACTGTGCTCTTCCCCTCCATACTACCCGCATGCTCTAGCCTGCCGCTTTCTGCATTCTTCTTCCCATAAATCATTTCCTCGGTGAGTTCATCCACAGTCATGGCATTATCTATCACAATTTCAGGTGGAACATGACCTTGTTTCCCTGGGTGTGCGCTTAGTGCGCTGTCATTGTTACATATACAAGGCATTTTGATATTGCACAACACTAATGATTAGAATTTTACAGTATAACTCACCAAGGAAAAGACTGTTTGGAGGATCTGAAGAAGAGTTGTTGACATCAACAGCTGTAAACTTCTTCCTCCATGCCATAAAATAAACCAAATAACAATACACAAATAGAAAAAGTCAGCAAAGCATGTGTTTAAAACTCTCAGGTTAATGATATCATACTTTATTTGGAGAAGGAAGAAACTAAGTAAATGAAACAATTAGTCAACAAAATATTTTTTAAAGGCCTTAGATTCTGTATTTATAAAACTCATTTATTGTAAAGTAAAATTTAAAAAACTCACTTATATGAACAAAGTACATATTTTTATTAATCATAACTCTGGTTTTTATTTTTCTGGTGCCTGGTCCTAGTTGGCTGACCACACTACTCTTATGGATTCAGCTTCAAAACAAATCTCCTTAACTGCCTCCATCCCCTTCCAACCAGATTTCTTCCTTAAGATTCTATATAGAAATTGCAAGCCACCACTGGGCTTATAGATTCATTATTTAGACCCAGAGTATGTAGATCATAGGTCCTGAAATAAGTTAAGGGTTACAGGTATCCCTCAGACCCAGTGCATGGAACATAGAGATTATAGACTTTTGGAATAGGAGGATGGCAGTTTGGGGCCAATTTTTGAATAATCCTGGCAGGAAAGAAAGCACATGATAGAAAGTGCCACAGAATACTACTACACAGGAAAAGTCATCAAAAGCCTTAAGGCTACAAGTAAGACTGAGCCCACCTAACCTTACACCTAAAGCAGTTAGAAAAAGCAGAAAAACACCCCCCACAAAGATCAGAGAAGAAGTAAATAAAAAAAGAAATGAAGACTGGGCCCAGATACTAATCCAGAATAATAGATATAAAAGCCAAGTTTCACTGAAAGTTAGAACCACTTTAACATAATAAATATGTTTCAGTCAAGCAAAACAGAAGAGAAAGAGATGACTGAGAATAGAACTGTCAAGGCCCAGAGCCACCAGCACCCCCAGAGAGGGTAAAGGAAACATCTACATTACCTAGGCCCATAAAACTGGGCTGTGCTCTGCGGTGACTGCTCATTAGGGGTGCATAAGGAGGCACCTTCCAGGGCTGGCCAGCCAAGCAGAGGGGTTATTAGAAATATGTATATATGTACATACTGCTACATTTAAAATAGATTACCAACAGTACCTACTGTACAGAACAAGGAACTCTGCTCAGTATTAATAACCTAATGAGAAAAGAATTTGAAAAAGGATACATGTGTATGTATAACTGAATGCTGTACACTTGAAACTAATACAACATTGTTAGTCAACTATCAGTTCAGTTCAGTTCAGTCGCTCAGTCGTGTCCGACTCTGCGACCCCATGAATTGCAGCATGCCAGGCCTCCCTGTCCATCACCATCTCCCAGAGTTCACTCAGACTCACGTCCATCGAGTCCATGATGCCATCCAGCCATCTCATCCTCTGTCGTCCTCTTCTCCTCCTGCCCCAATCCCTCCCAGCATCAGAGTCTTTTCCAATGAGTCAACTCTTTGCATGAGGTGGCCAAAGTACTGGAGTTTCAGCTTTAGCATCATTCCTTCCAAAGAAATCCCAGGGCTGATCTCCTTTAGAATGGAGTGGTTGGATCTCCTTGCAGTCCAAGGCACTCTCACTCCAATATAGAATAAATTTTTTTAAAAAAGAGAAGTATGTATATATGGAGGCTACTTCTCAGAAAGGGCAAGCTAGCTAAACTAAATTAAAGATCGAGAACCAAGGCGAGGACTTCACTGGTGCCTCAGTGGTAAAGAATCTGCCTGCCAGTGCCAGATCTGGGAAGATCCCACATGTCACAGAGCAACTAAGCCTGCGTACAAAATAAATAAATAAAATTATAAAAAAAAAAAAAGAATCAAGGGGAACCAACTGGGCATCAGATCAGAGTGGTGAAGACAGAGAAAAAAAAATGAGAATACAATTCTAGGAAGTGATAAGAATGCAACAAAATCTGTGGGAGGTCTCAGGTCCATAGACTGGGATTCACTCTGATTCTTCTGAACTTCTCACCAGAGGCAAACATCTGTGTGGGAATGATTTCCTTCTTCTGAGTCCCTGCTATCTCCCGGAGTCCAGGTTTCTTCAGATTTGACAGGCAGAAGGCTGCCAGGTCACTAAGGTAGGCAAGGAGCTCCAGCTGTGCCCTTCCGGTCCTCTGTAGGCCACCTACCCCATCAGACGTTATAGGTAGCCTCAGCACCATCACTAGTCCAGCCAAATGCTAGCACGTCTCTAGAGTCAACTATAATAGCACATCTTCTGTGACACCACACTGCGAGCTTCTTCCAGCTGACAGGCAGTTCTCTCCCAGTTTCTAACTGACTCTTCCTTCTCTTGGGTCAATTAGTGTTTCCTGAGGCTCTGCTCTGATTTTCTCCACCCAACCCTCCGTCTACAATTATATCTATACTCATAACTCCAATGACCATTTCTACATGTTAAGGATGAATCACCAGTCCATTTCTGCCAGATCTAAATTAATATATTCAGTTGTCTACTGGATCTCTTCGCTTGTAAGCACTTTGAACTCTGATGTCCAAAACCTGACATTATTTCATCAGATATCTTCCCACCACAGTGTTCTTTTACTCAGTAAATGATACTGCCATCCACTCACACGCTCAAACCAAAAACCCGAGTCGTCATTGAATCCTCCACTTCCCTTACTTTCCACATCCATGTCTTGCTGGATATGCCCTCATATGTGTCCTCAAATCCGTCCACTTCTCCATTGCTTCTACCCTGTAGAGTCCAAACCACCATCCTCTTTAACATGGGCTGATGCAGCAGCCCCTCAACTTGTCTCCCAGCATCTAGTGCTGATCCTCTCCAGTCCTCTGTGTGTAAAACAGCCAAAATGCAGTGCTGGCAATGTCATTCCTCTGCGTAGAACAAGGATGAACGACGAACACCTACTCATGGGTTCCACTGTGCACCATGATCTGGCCCCTGCCTACCTCTTGAGCCTCATCTCACATCATATCCCTCCCCTCCCCGTCTAGACTCCAGATGCACTGAACTTCTTTCATTCCTTTCGTATCTGTCACCTTTGCACATACTGTTCCCTCTTCCTGAAACATTCTTCCCACCTCTCACCTGATCACCTCAGAATCACTCCTAAGATCACCGAGTAAACATCACTGCTTCCTTTGTAGACAAGATCCCCCTGCCCCCAAAAATGTGTATTCCAGTAATGTTCTGTGCTATCTCAGTAATATTTTCCAAACCTAATATTGCTCAAACTTTATTAGAGTTACTTGTGCTTATTCCCTTATCTCTTACTAAAGGTTATATCCTCAGTGCCTAGCACACTGTATGGCATAAAAGATTCAGTTAATATTAGAATAAATGAGAAAATGAGTCAGTGAAAAAATCTAAGTAATTTGGATATGACTCCTCAAAAACGGGCTCCTCAAGGTGAGTCAGATCAGATAAAAGGTAGATGCCTGTGGAAATAGCAGATCACAGCAATCTGTCCTCCCGTGTCTGACCAGGCTAGGTGAGTGGATGTGTTTCAGCTGTATGGGTTCTTCCTCGGTGATGAGTGCACCAGTGCTGAGTCACTGGTGGTGCTGAGGCACGTGCACAGGGATAGGCATCTGAGCGCACAGAGCATCCATCCTAACCTACCTCAGATGGGCCCAATCAGCCCCTCTTGGAAACAGGTACACAGGCCTGCATCATTCCACAATCAGTCCCACACTGCTCAGGCTTCTCTGGTGGCTCAGTGCTAAATAATCCACCTGCCAGTGCAGGAGACATGGGTTTGATTGGGAAGATCCCCTGGAGCAGATAATGGCACCCCACTCCAGAATTCTTGCCTGGTGGGCTATAGTCCATGGGTTTGCAAAAGAGTCAGACACGACTTAGTGACTGAACAATAACAAAGATACTGCTGAGACTCTCTTGAATGAAAATATCTCCGTCTCTCACACAGTTGCCTCTCCCTGCTTCTTTAACCAGAGATGGATCTGAATGTTAGATAGGAACGGGACTTTGTAGCAGCAAGATAGAGTTGAACTCCTTGAGCAGGTGATCCTCTGGGTTCCTACATCCCTAGGACAATGTTCCTTTGCCCCTGTTTGCTGCATATTCTGCTGGCTGGTGCAACTCTTGGGTCATTCTGAGCCTAGAAATAGCCTGAGTAGCACCCTCTGGAAGACTAAATTACATTGTCTTTCCCAGCACTATCTTCCTGAGCCTGGTTGTAAAGCCTATCACGCTTCTCAGATGCTTGTATTTTCAGCACAGATGCAAAAGGAACCGTTCACAGTCTCTGTACCAAGGGCTTCCCTGTTCCACATGGAGATGATCCACATCTTAACCTCCAGGGTCAAACATTTTCACTGAGCTTCTCTCCACTTAATGTCTACATTTTTCCCCTTATTACCCAGTTCCAGTCTTACTGGGCTGTGTCCAGGCTCAGTAAGAATGAGGGCCACGATGGTCTAGACATCCGCTATTGACAGATGAAAGTGACTGATGATACACATGGTGTGTGTGCTGGTCCTTAATCTCTTTCTCGAATCCTTTAATCCAAATTAATCAACCCTCCTTATTAATATCTGCCAAATTCCTACTTATCTTTCAGGACTAGTTCAAGATTTGTATCTTGTTTAAAGGTCAGCCTAAGCCACTGGTCACATATGGTTGTGAGACCTGGACCGTAAAGAAGGCTGAGCACCAAAGAATTGATACTTTGAACTTTGATGCTGGACAAGACGCCTGAGAGTCCCTTGGACAACAAGAAGAACAAACCGGTCAATCTTAAGGGAAATCAACCCTGCACACTCATTGGAAGGACTGATGCTGAAGCTACAGTGTTTTGGTCACTTGATGTGACATTGGAAAAGTCCTTGATGCTGGGAAAGATTGAGGGCAGAAGGAGAAGGAGGTGTCAGAGGATGCAATGGCTGGATGGCATCACTCACGCAATGGACATGAACTTGGGCAAACTTCGGGAGATGGTGAGGGACAGGGAGGCCTGGTGTGCTACAGTCCATGGAGTTGCAAAGAGTCAGACATAGCTGTGTGGCTAAACAACAAGTCAGAGTGATCTCATTCTGCTCTGAATTAATACCACTTCCTCTCTGGTTATCTAATGTTAGTACTAGTTTATAAATGTTCATAGTAAGTGGTAATTATTACTGATGTTTGCGGTGGCTTGAACAATGGTGGAATAATTAACACAAATAAATTATGACTAGTTTTAAAGGACATATGAATGGTTAGTTATAGAAGATATCTGGCTCTCTGGCTATCAGGAAAGAGATTGAGGAGTTATTTGAAGATACAATTACTGAACTCTTTTGGCAAAGACATCAGAAGTAGGACTGGAGACAAAGATACTCCAAGATACTGTTCAGCTTAAATCAAGGAGGAGAACGTTAAGTGCAGTCACTGTGCCTTAGTAGTAACAGGAGCGCGAGCCCACTTACGAGTTTCCATCCGGTACTGCTACACTGCTTCCTGTGTTGCACTGTAGCAGGCTGGACACAGCCTGAGATTCTCTTTTCTCTACAGATCAGTGACCCTTTGTGGAAAGAAGTTCTTGCTCAATCATGTAATAAGTATATTGCCAAGGATCTAATACTTGAGGAATCAGAGATAGAGGCAGTAATGTTTTCTTGACTTTGCCATGAACACAGTGGCTACTCACTGAAACACAGCCTCTCCCATTAATACGTGAACTCTGTGGAGCAAGGATGTTGTCTAGTGTGTTTACTAATGTATCTCTAGTGCCTGATTCACACAGCAGGTGATGATACATATTTTACTGATGAATAGTTAGTACACAATGTTAGACGAAGACAACAAGACACAGAAGTTAAGTTTAATAATTCTGTCCTAGAGTATATCAGTTTTTGAGAGAGGTCTTTATTTTAGATTCTTCCTTTCCTATTGCATCTGCTGTGCAGTGAAGACAAAGTTAGGAAGTGACCAAAATGGATCATAAACATAAACAAACCCAAATGTGAAAGTTAAAACTATAAAAGTTCTAGATATAGAGGAAAACACAGGAGAAAATCTTTATGACTTTGGTATAAACAAAAAATTTTTATGCAGGGCACAAAAAGGACTAACTAGATAAGGAAAAAGTAAGAAATTAGACTTCATCAAAAATTTAAACTTCTGGTCTTCAAAAGATACCATAAAAAAAAAAAAGGCAGGTCACTAACATGGGCAAATATTTTCAATTCATATACTCACAGAAGACTTGTATCCAAACTATTTTAAAACCTTTATAATAAAAAAGAATATATAAAGAACTCTTGCAATGTAATAACAAGAAGCCAAACATTCCAATTCTTTAAATGGGCAAAAGATTTAAAAAGACTTCACCAAATTTAAGATAGGTGGCAACTAAGCACATGAAAAGATGTTCAATATCATTAGTCATTGAGAAAATGCAAACTAAAACCACAATGAGATACCACTACACACCTACTAAGATAATTTTTTTTTAACTTACAATACCAAGTGCCGATGGAGATGCAGAAACCTGGAATTTTCACAGAATACTCCATGAGGCAAAGTTGCTCAGTCGTGTCCGACTCTTTGCGACCCCAGTGGACTGTAGCCTACCAGGTTCCTCTGTCCATGGGATTTTCCAGGCAGTAGTCCCGGAGTGGATTGCCATTTCCTTCTCCAGGGGATCTTCCCAACCCAGGGCTCGAACCCAGGTCTCCTGCATTGTAGACAGACGCTTTACCGTCTGAGCCACCAGGGAAGTCACAGGATGCTGGTAACTATAAAGTCGTACAGCCACTTTAGAGAAACTTGGCAGTTTTCTCTTTATCAAGTTAAACATTCATTTACCACAGGACCTAAGATTGCACTCCAAGTTATCTGTCCAAGGGAAGTGCATACATATCCGCAAAGACTTGTATGGGAATGTTCAAAACTGGAAGGTGGAAACAAGTGTCCGTCAACAGGTGAATGGATGAACTGTGGTTATATTCAACAATGAAATACTACCCTACAACAGAAGGGATGAACTACTGATATACCCAGAAACATGGATGGATATCAAAAATATAACACTGAATTTAAAAAGCCATACACAGGGTACATACCATAGGATTCCATTTATATGAAGCTCTATAGTAGGCAAAACAGATCTACAGCGAAATCTGATCACTGGATGAGAGATGACTGCAATGGGCAAAGGGAGATTTGGGGAGGGCGACAGAAATGTCCTACGTATTGACTGCAGAGAAGATTACACCGATGTAGAGACCTGTCAAAACTCACTGATTACACGCTTAAAATGGGTTCATCTTGTCTGAATTTTTCACAGATGTGTATTACTTCTGTAATGTAAAAAGATTTGCTGTCCTTTAAAAACTCTTCTTAACTGGTCAGGCTTGGTTAGTGAGAGAAGCAGGTTTTTAAGATGCTTAGATAAAAGGGATTACCGTGAGTAATTATATGAAGAGACTATAATCACTGAAAGTTGGCTATGAGCCACCAGATATTACTAGCATGTTTTTCTCACAAAGTTAACAAGACTTCTGTCAAACTCACCTGATAGACAATTTTAACAACTTTTAAGCAGAAAAAATAAAATTAAAAAAAAAAAAATGGGCGCATCTCGTATGTAAATTATATTTCAATAAAGTTGAAAAATAATTGTTTTACAACAGTTAAGGAGTTAAGTCTTTTGGTTATCAATAGTGGCTGGCCAACAAGTCATTACAAAAGTTAAGCAGTCCATTGTAGGATAAGAGCATCCTCAATCCATCAGCCTCTGAAACATACCAGAGGAACAGATTCTCTTATCAGCAGAAAATCAAGGAATTTGCTTTGCAATTCACAGAAGTTAGAGTGTGAATTTGTACACCCTTTTGTGATTAACTGGAGTTAATTTTCAAAAAGTCAGACCTGAGCTATGTTAAAGTGAAAGTCGCTCAGTTATATCCAGCTCTTTGCGACCCCCTGGACTATACAGTCCATGGAATTCTGAGGCCGGAATACTGGAGTGTAGCTTTTCCCTTCTCCAAGGGATCTTCCCAATCCAGGGATCGATCCCAGGTCTCCCGCACTGTGGGCAGATTCTTTACCAGCTGAGCCACCAGGGAAGCCCATGTTAAAAAGTGAAGAAAGGTATTTTTTTTAATCAGGTTAATGCTTCAAAAGTAAAGAATCCCCACTGTGAGAAAAAAATATTTCTGGCATATACTCTGATTGGTGCCTGGACCTTCCAAAGAGGGCAGCACACACACATGGCAGGCAGATGGACAGAAATGCCTCCCTGACCACACTCTATGTGGCACAGAGTGAAGAATAGTTTCTCCATCAGAGGAGCAGGTTGTTAGAATAGCCAGAGGGATAAGGTTTTTATTTGTAACTGGGCTTACAAATGCTTATGATCTTTAAAAAAAAAAAAAACAAACTGTCAGTCACTGAAAAGGCTTTCTCTGCAAGCACAGAAAGGGAAGAAAGCAAAGTAAATCTGCTAACTTTCCTCTCCACCTGCCTTACCTTACTCTTCTCCTATCCTCCATCCCCTTAACTCATTACCCCTTCACTAGTAAAGGTTAAAACCACACCAGGGGGCTTGGTTGAACCTAAAGAAAAGGAAGGCCTAGGATCTGGATGTATTGATAGATAAGAAGTGGGGGAGGGTGACTGAATTCAATGAACTCATGTCATTTGTAGTTCCAGCATCTTGGTGCTGCTGCTGCGGCCAAGTCACTTCAGTCATGTCTGACTCTGTGCGACCCCAAGACGGCAGCCCACTAGGCTCCTCTGTCCCTGGGATTCTCCAGGTGAGAATACTGAAGTGGGTTGCCATTTCCTTCTCCAATGCATGAAAGTGAAAAGTGAAAGTGAAGTCATTCAGTCGTGCCCGACTCTTAGTGACCCCATGGACTGCAGCCCACCAGGCTCCTCCGTCCATGGGATTTTCCAGGCAAGAGTACTGGAGTGGGGTGCCATTGCATAATAGTACACTAATGCCCTGTCCAGCAATTAACTCTTCTGCTCTGTACAAAGCCCTGTTGGGAGAATAAAATTAAATGTCTGTCCTCCCTTGACAGAAACCAAGGGATATCCTAGGGACACCTTCCCCTAGACCCTTTCTCTCTCTATCCTGATAGAGCCATAGATCGACCTTGACTTAAGCTTGGCCAATCAAATAATCTCATGAAGCTTTATTTCTTTGCAAGAAGCAAAGACATGGCTTGCAGTGGAGCCAGGCAAGACAACCAAGCAGTTTCTTTCTCTTGTCAGTTCCAAGCCTCATCTTTAGGTTTCCCATCCATCCTGTGAGGCTTTCCTCCGTGGAGAAATACATATTTTAAGTTTCCCACCTCCCTCCCCTACCCCTCATCCTTTTTAATCCTCCCCCATCAGAGTTAATGTCTGTTACCAGTTGGTTGTTGTTGTTTTTCCAATTTCTATATATCCCTTTTTTGTTTTTAAAAAAATGCATGTATGTGTCATATAAATTGGATTATATTATACATGTTGTTACACAACATGCTTTCCCTGGGCTGTGATCTTCTCTTTCTTTCGTATCATCTCATCATTTCTGGTTAAAGATGTACGTAAAAATCTTACCAGAGTTGGAGTCTATGGATAGGGTGGGACTCAGTTAATCTATTACATAACCCATTTACTACTCATAAGAGAATGGACTCAAGTTCATCTGGCTGAACAAAGATCCTAAAGAATGCCAACTACGTGTGAGGCTCTGAAGTTCTTACAGGCAACATAAGGGTTCTTGAGCAGAGAAATCTCATGATGAAGAAGACAATGTTTCATGAAGAATAACACAGTAACAGTAAGTATAATAGACAAGAAGGAGATCCTGGACAGCAGGGAGACTAGCTCAGTGGCTAATAAAGGAGTAGATCTGAAGAAATAACTCTAGATTACAGTGGTGGTCAGAAAAATGGAGAGAAATTTACTGAATTGTTAAGAAGGTAGACTAGTAGAGTGGAAAAAAACAATGATTGGAATTAGAAGAGCTAGATTTCAATTCCAAGACTGAAATTTATTAGCTGTGAGATATTTGGTAATATACTTTTGTGCTCCATATCTTTTTCTCTGACAATAAAATGAAGAACCTGGAATATCAGGGCTTTAAGTTTCAGGGTTTTTTTCCCCAGCAAAACCCCTGCTCGTCGCATAGGGACAGGGTTCAGAGCCCCAGCTCTCCTTCATTATACCTCCCAGCCACTTCTGTTACACCTCTGAGGCTTTCTTGAGAAATCAAGAGGACTAGGATACAAATTTGAGAAATCTTTAAAGGCTCTACTATTAACTCTAATATTCAGTGACTCAAGGGGGTAAGTTGGTCAGAGATGTCTAGAAAAACAGTAATGATTTTAATAGTTACCACAGAATCAAATTAGAAAGGATGAACTGACTTCTGATAAATCTACCTGTTTCTCTTTACATGTCAAATCCAGCTTAACATCTAAATCTTGTGTAAATGGTAATCTAACCTCTATGCAAGCAATACAGTCACAAATAATTCACTGCCTAACAATTCAGCTCACTCCCATTTGAGATCCTCTAACTGTTCAAATGTTCTTCCTTGTTAAGTCAAAACTGGTTCCCCATCACTGTCATCTGAAACGAAGGTCCTTATTCCACCTTGTGAAGCTCAGTTCAGTTCAGCCACTCAGTCGTGTCCAACTCTTTGCGACCCCATGAAATGTAGCATGCCAGGCCTCCCTGTCCATCACCATCCCCCAGAGTTCACTCAAACTCAAGTCCATCAAGTTGGTGATGCCATCCAACCATCTCATCCTCTGTCGTCCCCTTTTCCTCCTGCCCCCAATCCCTCCCAGCATCAGAGTCTTTTCCAATGAGTCAATTCTTCGCATGAGGTGGCCAAAGTACTGGAGTTTCAGCTTTAGCATCATTCCTTCCAAAGAACACCCAGGGTTGATCTCCTTTAGGATGGACTGGTTGGATCTCCTTGCAGTCCAAGGGACTCTCAAGAATCTTCTCCAACACCACAGTTCAAAAGCATCAATTCTTTAGCACTCAGCTTTCTTCACAGTCCAACTCTCAAATCCCTACATGACCACAGGAAAAACCATAGCTTTGACTAGACGGACCTTTGTTGGCAAAGTAATGTCTCTGCTTTTCAATATGCTATTTAGGTTGGTCATAACTTTCCTTCCAAGGAGTAAGCGTCTTTTAATTTCATGGCTGCAATCACCATCTGCAGTGATTTTGGAGCCCCCAAAATAAAGTCTGACACTGTCTATGCTCTCTTCCTGAGAAGAGCTCTCAAGTCTACTTTATTCCCATCCCCAACACCCCACTTATTCTCTCTTGCTCTGGCCTGCCAGGAATGTTCCACAAAGGTGGCTAGCTCCACTTCTGGATCAAATCAACATTTTCTAAGCATCTACCTAAAAGGAGATCTGCACTTCTTCAAGGCTTTAATCAAATCAGATGGTCTTCCTTGAAACAAATGACTAGCTCTATAATGAAGTGTAAATAGAACCTACATTCATTATCTGGAAACCATTATTTTCTTACTAAACTTAGAAGGAAAGTTATGACCAACCTAGACAGCATATTAAAAGCAGAGACATTACTCTGTCAACAAAGGTCCGTCTAGTCAAGGCTATGGTTTTTCCAGTGGTCATGTATGGATGTGAGAGTTGGACTGTAAAGAAAGCTGAGCACCGAAGAATTGATGCTTTTGAACTGTGGTGTTGGAGAAGACTCCTGAAGAGTCCCTTGGATTGCAAGGAGATCCAATCAGTCCATCCTAAAGGAAATCAGTCCTGGGTGTTCACTGGAAGGACTGATGTTGAAGCTGAAACTCCAATATTTTGGCCCCTGATACGAAGAGCTGACTCATTTGAAAAGAACTCAATGTTGGGAAAGATTTGAAGGCGGGAGAAGAAACGGATAACAGAGGATGAGATGGTTAAATGGCATCACTGACTCAATGGACATGAGTTTGGGTGGACTCCGGGAGTTAGTGACGGACAGGGAGGCCTGGCATGCTGTGGTTCATGGGATTGCAAAGAGTCGGACACGACTAAGAGACTGAACTGAACTGAAACATTCATTAGCTGGTCCCAGTGTGTCAGAAGTAGATTGCTAAATCTTTTAACCCAAAGCAGCTAGGGATTCAAAAAGATCTAAGATTCAAGCTCCAAAGAAACAAGTATAAATAACATAAATAAATGGAAGCAGCCTGACTCCAAGCTTGTAATCTCATCAGTTCTCAGGGGAATGTAACTCTCACAGGTAACAAAAATTAATTATCACCAAGGTGACCTGAAATATCAATGTTAGTAAGAAAGCTTCATTCACAGTTCTTCATCCACCCATTCCATATTCTACCATGAGGTGTGCAAAATCAGGGTGTGTAGTTTAGGCCTGTGTTTCTTCCAGTCTGGGTAATCTGGGGATGGGGATTAGGAAGTAGGACTGAGTCCCTAAGGAGAAAGCAAGCTGGCATAGCCAGTCTGTGATGCCTGTGGGAGTGCTGAGACTTTATGGTTTCCTGTGCCCTGGTTGTCCTAGTAACCTGAGGCCTCCCTATTTGTGTTGGCATTGTGGGGCCAAGAGCGGAAGCAAAGCTGAAGTACCAGGAAGACTTGCAGGGAAAAAATGTGGGTAATGCAGCAGTTATGCCACAGAGGGTCAAGCCTAGGGCATAAGAATTACCAGACTTTGGGGAAAGGGGGTAATATCTTATAAAAATCAGATTTCCAGATTCTACTTCTAGCGTTTCTGATTCAGGAGATATAGGAAGAGCTCACGAACCTGAAATTTTAAGAAGCTACCTCCTAAGACAAAGATCACACTTTTGAAAACTCGGGCTAAGCAAACACATCAGCAGTTGAGGAGAAAAAGTATCACCATTGATCAGTTTCAGAAAGCTGATATTCTAGCATGGTAGTTCTGAATGTGGTGGGAGGCGGGGCACAGAATTTCCCTCCAGGGAACACTTGGCAATGTCTGGAGATGCTTTAGGCTGTCACATCTGAGAAGGTACGTCTGACATGCAGTGGGTAGAGGCTAAGGATGCCGCTAAACATCCTACAGTATACAGAACTACCCCTGCAACAAAGGATTATCCAGCCCAAAACATTAGTAATGCCATGGTTGAAAGGATATTCTGCCCCTCAACCCCATCACCTCCCAATCCACAAAAATTAATGCTACCTACATATTCTTAGGTATAGTACAGAGACTGATGAGACCCCCTGGAATCACTTGAGACCCCTAAATGATTATTTTAAATAGTGATTTTAAAAGAATACAGATGTAGGGGTGGGCTTCCCAGGTGGTGCCAGTGGTAAAAATCCGCCTGTCAATGCAGGAGTCATAAGAGACACCAGTTCGTTACCTGGGTCAGGAAGATCCCCTGGAGAAGGGCATGGCAACCCACTGCAGTATTCTTCCCTAGAGAATCCTATGAATAGAGGAGTCTGGTGGGCTACAGTCCATGGGGTCACAAAGAGTTGGATGTGACTGAAGCGACTTAGTACACATGCAGATAAGGAGGAGATGAAAATAACAGATAATAAAGAGAGGCAGGTATGGACAACAATGGTGAGCTACAAGGGGAATCAAGGGAGGACAAAGCAGAGTGACCACAATGGGAAACGAATGCTGCACTCCTGGTGGATGTAGGCCATGAAGACCAGTGAAGAGAAGATAAATCTATTAGAATATCATAGAAGCAAAAAGAAAGAAGATGAAGCAACTGTGAAGAAGTAGGTTTAGAATTTGCCAAGAACAGAGCTGGAATGAAAACAAAATGTCAGAGACACTTCTTCTAAATGGTGATAAATAAGGATTTCTCAGCAATGATTTAAAAAAAAAAAAGAGAGAGGCCCTTAGAAAGAAATCAGGAATTATGTGAAGAAAGGAAAAATATAATTATTTATGACCTTCTAGCCCTAATCACCCCCCAAGAAAGATGGATCCAGAAAAAGTTCCCTGGCTTCACTGAGCAGAGACAATGAAAGGGAAGGGGAGCTGGAGGAAGTGCACTCCCAGGAACCCTTCTTCAGGGAGAAGGGGGCAAAGGTGGTGCTTTAGGAGCATGGAGGAGCAAGGTCAGAGAGGAGAAGGAAGGGGAAAGATAAGCGAGAGGGACTTCAGGGACTCTCGGGGACAGAGATTAAAGGAGGGGTTTTTGTTTCCAGTGTTGCTTTTGAAATATAGGAGATGAGCTATAACCTTCCTCTTCTATCTCTTCTAAGAAACGTCCTGTAAAAACTGACATTACTCATCAGGGCTTTGGGCTTGGGTTTGTGTTTCTTTTCCAGTTGTGACCACATGTAAGACTGGCCTCCAGACAGATAAAGAGCTCAGTTACACATGTTTTATTATGTCTGAGGTGACCATAAGATTTCTGGAGCAGCCGAAAGACAGCCAGTCGTGTGACAGTGTACTAACTCCTGGAGTTCGGAACTACACTAACACAAGAGTCACATCTGGCCATTTAAATTTAAATTACCTAAAATTTAAAATTCCAGTCCTCAATCACACTAGCCACATTTCAAGTGCTCAACAGGCACATGTGGCTAGTGGCTACTGATTAGGCAGGACAGGTAGAGAACACTTCCAGCATAATAGAAAAGTTCTATTGAACCATGCGAGAGTAAAGGAAAAAAGCTTAAATAGCTAACAAAAACCAAACTCTTCCAAATCTTTAAAGAGCTGCTGCATTGAAAAATGAGTCAATTTCCCCATACTGTTTCAAAGAGCAGAACTGTGGGAATGGATGAGATGCTAGCAGGGCAGACTTCTACTGAACAACACGCGAGTAACTTGAAGCTAGCTGACCACAGAGCGGCCCGCTTCCACTACAGATGGCAGTAATCCATCCCATTCAGTAGAGACAGTCAAGCAAAGCCCTCCTTGGTCATATTTCAGAAATAATAAGGAAGTAGATGCCTTCTCGGTATCTAGTTTTGAGTCTATAACTTTAAGAAAAGAGCAATTTACAAGTGAGCTAAAAAGAAAGTCATAAATGAAATTTCAAAGGTTACTACTATCACAAGCAGTCTGTGGGGCAAGCATGAAAAATTAAACCATCTAAACAGATAAGAAAGTCAGTCAGAATTAATGGTGTTTAGCTGGGGGTTAATTATTAGTGGTGGGGGCTATCATTTACATAGCAAGTCGTAAGCAGAAAAAGTTAAAAAGAAAAATTTGGTAATGGTTCCAACGGTACAGCGACAACACAGGGCAATTTCAATATAGGTTATCAATGGAAACCTGACTATGGTTGAAATTGGTACTACAACAAAAGAATCTTTTATGTTCTCTGCCAGAGAGAATATGAATTGTCTGGGTACAGCAATTATCTATTCTTCAGACTCTGGCCCCTTCATCCCATCCTCTCGCCATTCATCACAGCCTTACAAGTCCATGTCTCTCAATTCTTGAAACTCAGTCGCCTTCAAACTGTTCCTTCCTCTCCAGAAGAATGATTCCTCTCCTCCTCATCTGAATATAGAATGGCAAAGGATATTGTCTCTTAACCTTCTATCCTAGCTATGAATCTACCCACGCTCATCTTCCACTCCCAAATGTATTTGGCTTGCTCATAATGTAAAATATACTGAATAGACATATTCATAGTCATATACTGACTTATGGTTCTATTGTCTGTGTACTTCGGTATGTGCATGTATATGAGAACATTCATGCACACACACATGGTAACACCTGTTACTGGTAAGAAGTTAGGAATCTGGCACCAGGCTAATGAAAGGCACTATACACTGCCTAGCACAACACCAAGCTTAAGTGGTCACTCAAGGGACTTTCCAATAATAGCCCAGTCATGCTTCTGGATGCAAAATGTGGGAAGATGAGACTGAAGTAGAAGTGAATTTGAAAACTTTTTTTTTTTCTTGTGGGAAATATAATGGGTGAATAAAAGAATCTTGTGCTGTATCTCCTGGAAGAATGTTTAGTCACAAGGAGAAGGTGAACCTGTGCTGAAAGTAAGCATACTAGAGTGCACAGAATTCAGAGTAAGAAAAAGGTGACAGAAGAGGAAAGAAGACAGAAGTGGATCATGCAGAATAAATAAAGCCTAACCCTTTAAAAATCCCAGGTTTTACCGAAGAGAAAGGAAGAAAAAGATTTTCAATATGAGAGAGTTTAGAGTTTAAGATGGAAAAGAGCCAGAAAGGGCTGCAGGCTTAAAAAAAAAAAAAATCAATGAAGAAGCAGTGGTGTATGTTGGCAAAGAGAAGTGCAAAGTTGAGAGGAGGGAGAGAATTTATGGTAGAGGAAGTTGGTGTGAAGTTTTCCTCTAAAGATGCCCAGGAGAGCAAAGAAGGAATGAAGGTAAAAGCCACTGGGAATAAGGTAGGGCTGGGGTTGAAACAGCACAGGAGAGGGAGAGAGGAACAGAGCCCAAAGTAGGAAATTATTTTCTTTTAAAAAAATTAACCGGCCCAGATTTCCTTGTTTGGGGCCAAAAGTAACTGCAATTTAAGGATCTTTAAAATAAATTACAACGATCCTAAATCCTCGCAATTGCCTTTGGCCCAGGATAAAATAAATTTAAAAGATCATGATAGAATTAGTGTAAGTTTCTGACACTGCAGAGTTGATTTTAGAAATCAGACTAATAAATTGCTATGTTTATATAAATATTGAATAACACAACTTTAGCTGTATCTCTTTTTATCAGCCACAAGGTAAATATAGAAACTTAATAGTTACACACATGTCCACAGAAGATAGTAACCTAATATATATGGTAAAGTTGTTACTTGTCTTTCTATACTGAATGCCAGTGAAATGTTTTAATGGATTTAGGATATATAGTTGCAGGTTAAAGGGCTGCACAGACAAAAGTTAGTTAAAAACCATAAGATGAGGAACAGGAAAAGAAGTTCTATGCCACTGACACAGAACTGAGGCATTAACAACACAAGAATTTCCAAGTCAGTGACAGGAACAAGGCACAAAAGCAAGACAAATGAAAAGACTTGATGCCATGTAACTAACTTTTGAGTTTTAAATCAAATACTGAATAAGATTCTTCAACTTTTCTATTTTAAAAAATTCAAATAATTTAAGCTGTTTGACAAATGTAGCCATGCAATTTTAAATGACTATAAAAATTAGAGGATCAATGCTTAGCCCTTTGGCAAAGACCAAACATGGTAATAGTGCTAGACACAGATAACCTTGCCTCTAAAGTGAAAGTGAAGTCGCTCCAGTCGTGTCTGACTCTTTGTGACCCCATGGACTGTAGCCCACCAAGCTCCTCCGTCCATGGGATTCTCCAGGCAAGAATACTGGAGTGGGTTGCCATTTCCTTCTCTAGGGGATCTTCCCGACCCAGGGATCAAACCCAAGTTTCCTGCACTGCAGGCAGAAGCTTTAATCTCTGAGCCACCAGGGAAGCCCCTCCTCATTATTACTTAAGAGGCCATCGATTCTACCTAAAAGGCCAATCCGAACTCCTTATCGCCATGCCTTAATTAAGGTCTTTAACGACTTCGTCTCAATGGGACCCTGGGAGCCCTAACTCCCACTCCTCTCTAACCTGCTTCTCATTCTCGGGGTGCACCGGCATCTGGGGGCTGGCCATTTTCCCTTCCCACCTTGGGGTGGTGGAGGTGGGGGGTGGTCTTCCATCTAATGCTCTGGCGACCCAAGCCTGTCCCGCGCTCCAGCCAACAGCGATCTCGCTCCACAGCCCCACACTCCTCGCTGCCCTTCCCGGCCTCTCCTCTTCGCCTTTCGCAATTGCCCCTGGGCCCCTCTCCCTCGGTTTGAGTTCTCCCGAGGGTTCGGGAGCTGTCAGGGGGCTGTCGGTGGGCGTCTGTTAGGTGTTCAAGCCCCTGGGCGAAACCCAGACCCCGACCCCTCGGGGGCCCTCCCCACAACTCTCTCTCGGCACTTCCACGACCCTCCCCGGGCTCCTCACTCCCAGCCGCCCCCTTGGGGCTCTGGCCCCCAAATCTCCCCACGGCCGCTGCCAGTCCCTCCTGTCCTGTCCGGCTGGGGCGTCGGAATGCGCTCACTTCCTCCCGACGCGCACCTGCCTGGCGCGGTTGGAGCGCCGCCCGGCCGGGCCTCCGGCGGATGTTTTTCTGTCCCCGCGTAGGCAGCGCGAGCCAGCCGTCCCTCCCGGCCCGAAAGTCAACCGCCGCGCCCCCCACAACTGGCATCCCCGACAGCCATGCCCCAGGCAGGCGCGCGTACACACACACACCAACAAGGGTGGCCCTGGTCCTGAGAAGCTCCACAGATGCACACATGAGCGCGCACACCAGCAGGCTTGCAAGAAACTGGTTCAACCAACACCACCCCGCCACACACCTACCCCGCAACTTCTTGGAGAGGGCTCCTGTCTCCCCCACAGATTTCCTGAATAAGCAGCCCCCTACTCCTGCCTCTGTGTGCCTACCTCCTCTTCACTACAGGCGGAACTCTCACCCCTGTCCCATGACCTCACACACACCAAGCCCCACTGGGTCCCCTCTGCCTAAAGCATGACCACCACTCCCTTCAAGCTCTCTAGCTCTCTCACTAGTGTCTGGCCCCCACGGAGTTGGCTGCAGGTTGCAGAAGCATAAGTCCATGGTCCAAGCATCAAGAGTGTCAGCTGCTGTCCCCACAAAGGCAGCAGCAGAGCTACTGGCCACTGACAAGATTTCTGGGCCCTTGTGTTGGTCAAGCCTTTGGATCCACCTGCTCCAGCCCAGAGAATTCCAAGGCCATGTCCTCCACATGCCAGCCTACATCAGGGGACCCTGCTCCTGTTTTTTTCCCTCTTGCTGCTCCTCTGAGATGGAAAGCGTGTCAGACCTGACTAGGATGAAGGTGCAGTAGTCCTCATCTCCAGCCATGTAAGCTGTCTTCTTGGAAAAGGATAGGAGTTCGGAGGACTGATGAAGCTGTTTCTGAATGGTGACAAGGTGGGAAGCAGTCCTCTAGAAGTCAGCCAGAAGTAGTTGGATTGGAATCACCAGGTTACAGGGAGTGGAGTCTAGGGGTAAATGGAACTGGAGACTTAGAAGGAAAATAGAATAAGTGTCAAAGTGATTGACCCTGTGGGTAGGAGAGTGATAGCTGGAACAGGGGTCTTTGGAGTGTGAAACAGCAAAAGTAATCCGGTGTGGCTGTGGCAATTAATACCAAAGACCGGCATTAGACTCGTAAGAAAGGAGAACTTGAGAGTTCACAAGAGAATGGGAAGAAATGGTTCAGAAACCTTATGAGAAAAGCAGGAGTCCCAGAGTTAGCTGGAAGGATGCAAAAGGCTATCTCTTCCCAGGAAGAAGTGAGGGTTCTTGACCTAGGAAAAAGGAGGCTTATCAGCAACTCTGTTCTCAAAGTGGACATTTAGAGTTTCAAGGACACAAGGACCAAAACCATCCTGGAGTAATTTTTAAAGGAATTGGTAGGATGAAAGGAGCATACGTGTGCAATTGAGTCTATAGCAGCCCCAACAGAAGCCGTGGGCCGTGCACACAGGTCTCCCTCCGCATCAAAGAATGGAACATCTAGCACTGACCACAGGAGTTTACTCTTTCCGGGAGGGCTATGTGCCAGACACAGCGCTAGGAGCATGACATGCATTATCTCATGGAATCCTCTTGATGATCCTATGAGTTGGTATCACTATCCCAATTTACAGACAAGGGAACAAGTTTAGAGAGGTGAACTAACTTGCTCAATGTCACATAGCTTTTTAGTAGAATTAAGATCTAAATCCAGAGTCTGACTCTTAATCACCTATCTTCAGGTTCTCCAGAACCTAAAGGAAATCCAAGAGGATGTCAGAGGATACGTTCCTAAATCCTCATTCTGTAATGCAGAGGAGGAAAGAGGGGCCTCTCTTGTGAAAACTGGAATGACCCATACCGTGAAGGCACTTAAGAGATGTTCCTCTTTGAAAAGAACCATTCCCAGATATGGCAAGATCTTTTATTTGCTGTGCGTCTGGGGTGATGAACAATGGATAGTCTTATCTCTGGGATGCCTGTAAAAACAGAGATACCTGCCCCCAGCCCCCCACCCCTAACCTCTGAGGGGCAGCCATGTCTCTAGGACACTGCAAAGAGACCCTGCCCTAGGGTCTGAGAGAAACATTCTCCACACCAGGTGCCTGTTTGCTCTCCTGGAGCCTCTGGCCGTCGCACCCTACTGCATCTCCTTGGTTTGGCTGGGGCACAGGATTAGCCATCCCCAGGAAATGCCTCCCTCCCGGTCCAGGCAGGGATCCCAGCGTACACACCCCTGGAGAGAGTGTGTGTGTGTGTGTGTGTGTGTGTGTGTGTATTACGGGGTGGGGGAGATGGTGGAATGCTTCCTTCTCTCCAGGCCAGGGAGAGTTCTGGGGACCACCTGGGGGCCCTCACCCCGCCCCCTCCTTGCTGGGGAAGTGCCCAGTCCAGCGCCCCTTCCCCCGGCCACCCTCCTCCCCCTGGCTGTGCGGGGGCATGAATCAGCTCACAGCTTGTTAAAGCTAGACCTCTTGTTTTCATGCCCTCACCTCAGGAAACAGAGTTACGGCTTTTCCAGCTCCACTCAGCAGGGGGCCAGGGTCCTCACTTTATAAACATCCCCAAGCCTGTGAGAACAGAGGGCACGGAGATGGTGTAAGACAGGCGCCCAGGGGAGAGAGACCGAAACTAAGGCTCAAGGAGAGAAACAGAGAAGAGCCAAGGAGACGAGGCAAGAGCAGCCTGAACGGAAGCCAAGAAGGGTCTGAAAGAGCTGTGCTCCCGGGATGGCCTCAAGGACACTCTGGGCGGGACAGGCTACGGGAACACGGGGAGGCTGGGGGGTCATCTACTTGGTGGCATCTCTGCTTCTCCAGCACCCAGGAGTCCACAGCAAGTGCTACTTCCAAGCTCAAGGTAAAGCTGGGTGAGGCATAAGGAAGGATGGGCACAGAGGGCACTGGGAGGAAGGGCTCAGAGATGGTCCCGTGGCAGCAAACGCAGACTCCCTGGAGCTGGGACATAGGAAAGACCACACGTAGGGGCAGCGTGCCCGTACTCCTCCGCTCTGGCTCTAACATTTCCTGTTCTTTCCCAGCCCCCTGCCACTATGAGGGGAAATATTTCACCCTGGGCGAGTCTTGGCTCCGCAAGGACTGCTTCCACTGCACCTGTCTGCATCCGGTTGGTGTGGGCTGCTGTGATACGTGAGTGACCAAAGGTGGCCAGGAGAGAATGGCTCCGATGTGAGGGACTGAGAGCTGGCCAGGGTGTGACTAGATTGCTCTGATGTGAGAATGAACACAGTAGCAGTAAGAGGCTGGCTGAACCTGACGATACCGACAAGGTGTGAGAGGCTTCAGGCTACAGAGTGAGAGGAGTTAGGTGATCTGGAGGGAAAATATTCCTGCTATGAAATGAAAAAAATCAATACATGGCAGGCAAGAGAAATACTGCAGGGCTGAGGGCACTGGGGAGACATGGGAGGAGCGCTGGGGAGGGGATGCGGGGCAGGGGTAGAAGTGGACCTTCACTGTCCTGACCCTTCCCCCGTCCTTCGGTTCCCCCAGATCCCAGCATCCTATTGACTTCCCTGCGGGCTGTGAGGTACGCCAGGAGGCAGGAACATGCCAGTTCTCCCTCGTGCAAAAATCTGACCCTCGGCTGCCCTGCAAAGGGGGAGGGCCCGACCCAGAGTGGGGCTCAGCTAACACCCCTGTGCCTGCGGCGCCTGCTCCCCACTCCAGCTAAACGCAACTGCCTGCCTTTCTGCTGACGGCCCACTGCTGCTGCCACTTCCAGGGAAACCACTAGCAGCTGCTGATTTATTCTGAATAAATAAGTTAACGCTCCAGCCGAAAGCCTGCCTCTCATTATCTGTGCCACTGGACCCCAGGTGGAAACAATGGGCCCTACTAGAGCCCAGGGGCTGAGTTCTCAGGATCCTGAAGAAGGCTGTGCCACGTGGGGCAGTTTCAGATGGTTATAGTGCTGGTGCTGGGGCCGGGGGCCGCGTAGGAGGCCAGGGTAGGGCTTGTAGGCAGCACCTTGATGGGCAGGTCCCAGCTGAAGGTGTCCACAGGCACTTGTTCAGGCCCCGTCCAGGTGGCGGGCTCAGGCTGTTCCATGGGAGGTAGGAGCACCAAACCGGGTTCTCGGGAGGTGACAAACTCAAATGCAAACGCCACTTCAAGGATACTGCAGTGGTGGGGGCGGGGGAGAGATAAAGGCAGAAGCATTAGAGGCCAGGAGTAAAAGCCAATGACAGGATGTGGTTAGCAAATTAGAAAACAAAAGCGAAACCCTGTATTCAGGAAGAGCAGGGAAGTCATGGGGCAGGGAGCCAGGATTGAGGATTTCGCTCAAGAAATCTAGTGTGTTGTCACTGGAAATGTGACAATAAGGACAAGAGCATCAATCACCTAAGAACCCAAGTGTGGGACAGTCAGGAATTGGTAGCTTGGAGCAAATGCTCTGTGGAATCAGAGGTAAGTGTACCACAGGGTCCCAGTGGGCAGGGGGAGAGGAGATCTGCACAGCTGTTAAGAATTTAGGGGGTCCGTGCACCTAAGAAACAGGTTCAAGTTCTGAGAAAGTGTTAAGGGTCAGAGGTTGGATGTGGAAACTTCTGGGCGTGTGTTAGGAACCAGGATCCATTATACTGTACCAAAGCACAGCATTTTACCCTGGGCTCCCTCACCCCAACAAGGTCAGGGCCTCACCAATGGCTGTGCAGAAGCCTGGGGTGGAGCTGAGAGGGATGGGGAGAGAGAAGCTGGTTCTGGTCGTGTGTAGGCAGGACTCCTGGTGCCGGGCATGAGTGACGTGGGACACCAAGGGGGCACCTCCTGCCCCGCGGCGCCGCTGGTACTCAGGCTGTACACGCTCCTCCGTCTGTAAGCTCACTGAGAACTGCGATCAAGAAGACGAGGGTGTGCAGGCAGGCACAGGGACACGCTGACTCCGGACGGGAGGGCAGCCCCACCTCACGCTGCTTTACCAGACGGCCCTGAGTGACGCCCACTTCTCCACGCCACCTGTTTTTCTACAGGCCCTCTCCTTCCACCCTAATCCTTCAGGCCCAGTTCCCCCGGAGTTCCCGCTCCTCTCTCACCTGCAAACAAGCTACAGTTCCTTCTCCTAAGTTTAAGGTCCCCACCACATCCTCGCCAAGTCTGTATACAGATTTGAAGATGCCAAATGTCCCAACTTTTCCTCGGCCATCACTGATGTTGTACAGATCTGGGGAGAGATGGACACAGTAAGCCTGGGGTCCGTACTGGGGAGTCCAAAATGTGGGCCTGCCTTTATAATCATGAACTATCTGTGGGTCCTCAGAAGAATGTGGCGGTTAGGAGAGTCTGGCTCTGAGACAGGAGTACTACAGGGGAGGAAGGGGCGGGGCAATTCTGGAAGGATCCTCACGGAGGCTGCGGCAGGATGTGGCAGCCATGAGGCGCTCCCCAGCCAGCTCAGTAAGCCACGAATCCTTCTTCCCACCTTCGTCCTCCTCTAGGAATGGACTGGATGGGGCTACAGCCTCATCCTGGGGAAACCGGACATCTTGAAGGCCTAGAGAGAGTGTGGAGAGGTGGTGGGAGAGAAGAGCAGTGGTTAGGGTTTTAGATGTCGTCAGGGTTGAAGGTACAGGGCGCCACAACTGAGGGGTAGGCATCTCACCTGTGCTCCAGGACTTTCTCTCCCCAACTCCCTCACACCGTGACTAAGATCAGGAAGCTTCCCTCCAGCCCTTTTCACAAACTCTCTAAAGAGCATTACTGCTTTGGTGAGGCTCTTCCCCAGCCCCCTCCCTCCAGGAATCCTTGCTTACCAGTGAGCACAAGAACCCTCAGAGGGACCCTCAGTAGAGTGATGGGTGAGTTGACACGCTGGCAGCCAATGGTCAGTTTGTAGACATACTTGACTGACTGACCCCGAAATGAGGGTGGTCCCTCTACAGGCAGCACTTCGCTGTAGGAGTCTGGTTGGGAAGCAGTAGTCAGGGCAGCCGGAAGTAGCCGGAGAGGTCCTCCCTCCAGGAGCCGCAGAAGGCAATCCAGGGGCTCGGGGGCAGTCACTCACATGATTTGGACTCTCCAGGGTCTAGCCTCAGGTCACAGAAGAGGATTTTTGGTGGAGTGGAAAGGATACACTGACCCCTCTCACCTAAAAAAATAGAAGACTGCAACTTAATAACCTCATTGTCTAGCGCTGGAGAAGGCTAGCGCACCAAGTGGGGGCAGTAAGCACTGCCAACACAGGGCAACCCAAACTAAGCCACTCCTCTTTCCTCAAGGTGAGGGAGGAACAGCTTTGTGCCCCCAGAGCAATAATTACACTCCACCACATCCCCAACAGGACAGAGACTGTAATGACCCACCAGAACAATTTGACAACTTCACCCTTGGGTAACAATGATTCCATGCCCCTCTGAAGACAAAAAGCCCCATCTCTAACCTCGGTGTGGAAGAAAGACCGTCTGGCTCTCAGGCTGGACATCTGGCTGACTGGAGTCGGGGGGAGGAAGTGCCACTCGACTCTCACTGGCATGGAACTGGCAGTGGATTTGGGCACTGGCCCAGGCCAGAGCCTCACTGCGGGGAGGAGGAAAAGAGCGCATCAGAGGAGTTCTGACCTCACAAATGCTCTCCCAAACTCCCTACCATACTGAGAAGACCAACACAGAGAGGTGGCTGTCGTCCGGATCAGAGAATCCAGAACCCCAAAGAGAAACCATTATACAAAGAGAAGTATACCATAGGTAGCAGGGGGGAGGAGAGAGGAAAGGCGAGCTGAGGGCTGTGTCACCCACATCTTCTGTTAACTAGCCCTTCCCTACAATGAGAGCACAATGAACAAGGTGGTGGTGATGTAGCCACAGGGCAGCCTGAGCTCTGGCTCAGCACTACAGATAGCAGGCTTCCTCCCAGAAGGGCCGCCTTCTTCAGTACCAGTGTCCCCACCTGGATGCAGAAGTGGCCGTGGGCGGCAGGGGATTGGTGACTGTGACCACACACTCCAGGGCCTCCCCTGCCAGGAACACAGGACCTCTGCTCAGCTCTGCTACCACTTCAATCATGGCAGCTCCGGGATCGGATCTAGAAGGAAACAAGGGGTATCAGAGGTCAGTACCACGGCAGGGAAGGGTGTCTCGGGCGAGCCTGGCGGTGAGGACCGAGGGAACGGGCGTTCAGTACCACGGTATCACAGGGAAGCGCCCAGGTTTGGAGTGCGGGAAGGCGGAAGGCAGGTACGGCGGCAGCTGACCGCGGCAGCTGACCGGGCACTGCAGAGGGAGACGGCGCCGCTTAGGGTCCCAGCCCCCCGCCCCTATCGGCGCCAGGTCATCCCCTCTCTTCCCCGCCGGGACCCCCAGGCCACCCCCAACCCCCTTCCCTGGAGGTTCCACCTCCCAGCCCGGGGCCCGGCCGCCCGGCACCTCGCAACCAAGCCCGGATACCCCTCAGATTGAAACAGGGGACCAGACTGAAACAGGGTACTCAGTGCCTCGAAGGCCTCGGCCGCCCGCCCCTCCGGGCCCGGGCCAAGTGCGTGGCTGCGGCCGCGGCAGAGGCGGGACTTCCCTCCGAGTTCCTTCCGGCCGGAAGCGCCGGGCCGGCTAGGCCGGAAGGGGCTCGGGTGGGCCGGCCGCCCTGGGTCACCTTCCCACGGGCTGGTACCCGGGCGCGGGCGCCGCCCCGGACACCGGCCGGCGGAACCTGGCGCCCACCGCTGGGGGGCCTGGTGCCGCGGCCCGGGGACGGGGCCTGGGCTGTGGCGAACTCCCAGGCCGGTCCCGGGGGCGGTGCCTGGAGGGCCGGCCCCGGGGGCTCCTCCCCTCTCCGTGGGCCCAGTCGCCCTTTGGCCGGGCCAGCTAATCGCCGCGGCCCAATGACGTCGAGACCCGATCCTTCCCGCCCAGGACCCAGAGAGACAACCGAGAGTGAGACCGTGGCGGCTTTATTGCTGTCGCCGCCGCCGCCGCAGCAACAGCTACCTGGTTGCACAGAGACACCGGCTCGCCTCAGCTTGCCCCAGTGGCCCGCTTTCCGAGACAACACCTAACAACCATCCACGTCCACATCTGGGCTTGGCTGGCCAGATACTTGGTACCAGAAAGCTCGGGAAGTGAAACCACTGAGGTCCTGGAGACCCAGGATCCAGGGAATATGGGAACCGGAGTCCCAGCCTCGGAGCAGACCAGCTGTGCCAAAGGGGATCCACAGGCTTCTTGCCCTGAAAATGGCACGGAGGCTGTGCAGGTTACAGACTGTCCAATCCCTGAGGACAGTCAACCCCAGCATGAACAGGGTTACAGCAGTGCGGAGGACTCCGGGCAGCTGATGGCTTCTTACGAGGGGAAAGCTAAGGGCTACCAGGTGCCTCCCTTTGGCTGGCGCATCTGCCTGGCTCACGAGTTTGCAGAGAAGAGGAAACCCTTTAATGCCAATGACATCTCGCTGAGCAACCTGATAAAGCACTTGGGCATGGGCTTGAGGTGAGTCGATCCCATTGCCTAGAGGACCTTGTGCCTCACTTTGTTCCAGCAGAGGCAGGAAAGGGTGAGAAAGCAGGAGGGTGCCTTGTCCTGGTCAGGTGGCCCCTATTCCCAACATCATCTAAGCCCATGGTTTTGGAGGGTGAGGCCAGGTCAGGTCTCTTTGCAACTCACTTCCTTCCAGTAACTTGCCTTTTCAGCAAGAAAGGGCATTTGAGCCTTATAGTAAGCCTTACACATCTAGGCTCCCTCTCAGGTGCTCTCTCTTCTCTGAAGACTGCCCTTTGCGATTAGTTATACTTTGTGACAAGGTAGGAAAGATACTCTGGCTGTTTCCGTACTGATACAATGTTGTCTTCTGAGAGGGGAGGGTTCTCAACTCCAGATCCCCCTAAGCAACTGGAGTATTCACTGAACCTCAGTTGCTGCTGCTGCTGCTACGTCGCTTCAGTCGTGTCCGACTCTGTGCGACCCCATAGACGGCAGCCCACCAGGCTCCCCCCGTCCCTGGGATTCTCCAGGCAAGAACACTGGAGCGGGTTGTCATTTTCTTCTCCAATGCATGAAAGTGAAGAGTGAAAGTGAAACTGCTCAGTCGTGTCCGACTCTCAGGGACCCCATGGACTGCAGCCTACCAGGTTCCTCCATCCATGGGATTTTCCAGGCAAGAGTACTGGAGTGGGGGTGCCACTGCCCTGGCACAGCACTTAATAGTCCCAACACCCTTTGGCTTCTTTCCTCAAACTCTGGCTCCAGGGAGTGGTTGAGAACCTGCCTGCTCTCAACTCTAAGGAGAGGGTGATGAAAGGTAATATTCACTCTATTCTGGAATAGATGGCCCCTGATATAAAAAGCAAAGAAGACCTTTGACCAGAATGGCCCTGCCTTAGGTGTTCCTAGAGATTAGTTATAATCTTCCAGAGCATTTCCTGGTCCCCCGCCCCAGCAAAGGGTTGCAGACAGGCTGAGAGCTTATCCTGGGCTGTAGGACTCCTCTGGATCCTCACTGAGTGTTGGGACCAATACCCAGTAACAGAGACAGGTGCTTGTGAGGACAGAAAGCATCACCCTGAGGTCATCCTGAGTCAGTTGCCACAGTGAACACAGAACTGTGGAGGGAGGCTTCAAGTATGGGAAACCTAGCTTTGACAGCCTCTTAAGTAGAGGTTCCTTCTCTTCTGCCGTCAGTGCTGTGGGGCTGGGGTGGAGAGCCCATGGACCTAACCCAAGCCCTCGGCAGTGGGGAGGGCCTGTTGCTGCCTGGGTGTCTGACTCCTTTGACAGTTCCTCTGGGTACCAGAGCACAGTAATTCCTCCAGGCTGCTTCTGAAACTGACTTGGATAGTTTTGACCCTAAAAGGCTTTGGGTCAAAACAGGATCTGGGGCCAGGGTACTGAGAGAAGCACCTTGGGGTGCATGTGGTGGGAACAACGAGGTCAAGAACCTGTCTGTGGGCATCTTAGCCCCCTCCATCCCTAAGTATAAGCTGAATCACAGATGCTTGACGCTGTCCTCACCCCCTGGACTCAGATCCCAATCCCAGGACAGGGTGGGGATCACTGACACAGGGGTTTTGAGATGAGATGAGGTCCTGCACTGAGGAGAATGCAGGGGTGAGACAAGAATTCTGAATGATTAAGTTGAGGTTGAAATCATGAGAAAGGACAAATAGATCAGGAATAGCCAGCTGCTCAATGGTGTGAGAGAAACGTAGGCCCTGAGGGAGCTGAATTGGGGGTACACTGATCAGGAGCCCCAGTAAGACAGTTCTCTTGGCCTCAGAATGGTAAGAATTCAATTTTGGTTGCTCTCCCTTTCAGCCTGTATCCATTCATTCAGTAAATATGTACTGAGTGCTTGTTCTGTGCTAGACACGCCTTTGTTCTGCTATCTTCACATCTTGCATTTCTCCCTCACCACCCTAATCGGAGCTGTGCCCTCCCTCCATTTGGCAATCCTTTCTGGCCACCAGTTTCAAAGTCCAGTTTCCTCTAACTGGCAAAGAAGAGCTGCCTTCCCACTGTTCGTCTTCCCTCCGTCTCCCCTCACTCCCAGAATGTACCCTCCCTGTTCTTTAATCATATTTCTCCTTCACTTGATCCTGTCCCTGTTTATTTCTCTTATGTTCCACTGTTTGTACGTATGTTCTTTATAAACCTAGCAAATATTTGTTGACTGCAGACCAGGTGCCCTGCCCTGTGCTTGAAGTTGTGGGTAATAAGCAACAAGTCTTTGTCGCTGTCCCTTTCCCCAAGGAACTGAAAAGTATGTCAGACTCACCTGAGGAACACTAAAGTAACAGGACAGTGTCTGATTGGGAGCTGAGATAGTGTACGCACAAGTAATGATATGTGACATGGATATTCCACTTTGTAGCTTTCCTATCTATTGTGTCATTTGTGACCTTAAAAGGCCACAAATGTGCCAATAGAAGGGTATCTATTGTGCCCTTCCAACCATCCCTTGAGGTAGGAAGGGCAAGAGTATCCCCATAGATTCAGCAGGGTTACTTACCCCATTACATAGCTATAAGCAATGTGTTTGAACAATGGGGATAAACGAACTGGCGAGGGAGGAGAGTGGAATTGGGAGAGAGTCCGGCAGGAAGGGGTTGCTTAGTGAGGACCCACTCTGAATGGAAACTGTAAGAAGTATTAGGCTGGAGCTTTCCTGGTGGCTCAGATGGTAAAGGATCTGCCTACAATGCAGGAGACCTGGGTTTAATTCCTGGGTGGGAAGATCCCCTGGAGAAGGAAATGGCAACCCACTCCACTATTCTTGCCTGGAGAATCCCATCGACAGAGTGCCTGAAGAGCTATAGTCCATGGGATCACAAAGAGTCAGACACAACTGAGCGACTAACACACACATACACACACACACACACACACACACACACGATAGGTTGAGACAGAGGTCAAAGCCTTGAATCCCAAACAGAATGATTTGCCTATTGGATACAGAGCTGTGATAAGACCAGGATATGTTGGGTTTTTAGAAAGCTTTTCTGGGATATAATAAGAGAACAAATTAGAAAGCTTACAGTTTAAATGCTGAACTTAAAAAGAGAGACAGAAAAAGGAAAAGAAAAAGACTTAAAAGAAGATGGCCCAAAATGTATATGGGTGAGATTTTTTTCACCTTCCACCTAGTGCATTTTCCAGATTTTCAACCTTTCATAATCAGAAGAAAAATCATTTTAAAAAACAAGAAAGCTATTGCAGCAGCCTATGCCTGTTTATGGGGTGGGGATGATTGATTATAAGTCAGGAAACTAACTGGCCCTTTCAGCACCTCAGACAGAAGCTCCTGGAATAAATTAAACCAGTGGTGGAGTCAGAGGTGAGGAAAGATCAGAGAGCTCCTTCTAAGGAGCGTAGAGAGGAGAAACAAAGATAGTCCCATGCCATGACCGGGGGTGACTGGGAAGATGAGAGGACCCTGAACTACAGAAAAGTCGAGAGGAGTTTGGAAGTGAAGGCAATGCGTCCTTGGAAGTGAAGGCAATGCGTCCAGTCACTGCTGGGTGTCCAAAGAGAGAGGTGACTGCAGCCCCCTGCCCTGACCCACAGCACCCCCTTGCTCCTCAGGTACTTGCAGTGGTGGTACCGGAAGACCCAGGTGGAAAAGAAGAAACCTTTCATCGACCTCATCAACTCCGTGCCCCTGAGACAGATCTACGGTAAGCCTCACTCCAGCTCTGAGCAGTCAGAGAGGGCAGCATCCAGGCCCACTTGGAGCTAGGCACAGAAGCCTTCAGCTTCTTTAAATTGTACTGACCCATTCCCTAGGTTCCCCCCGACCCCAGCTTTATTGAGATACAACTAACATAGAAGACTATAAGTTTAAAGTGCACAATGTGTGAATTTGACATTCTCCCCCGACCCCCACCTCAGGTTTAGGGAACCCATCTCTATAGTCTAGAAAGTGATAAATGGGCTCTTTTTCATTTCCCATGCCCCTCTGACATCCTAATTCTTTCTCTAGGTTGTCCCTTGGGTGGCATTGGGGGAGGCACTATCACCAGAGGCTGGAGAGGCCAGTTCTGTCGTTGGCAGCTTAATCCTGGAATGTACCAGCACCAGACAGTCATCGCTAACCAAGTAAGAGCCAGGAGGTAGAGCAGAGGTCCTGGACAATACTTCCCAGGCAAGAAGGGTCTCTTGGCTAGTGTAGGATGTGGCGATTAGAGATGTACATGATTCCATCTAGTATTTTCAGGATGTTTTCTGTGTGCCAAGCCCTGTGCTGGGGTGTACTATAGGAATGAGACACTCAGAGTTCATGTTCCTTGAAAGAGAAAAGGTACCCCCTATGCCCTTTATTTCTCTAGTAAATGCCTCCAACCTGCCTTGCTGCCCCAGCTCCACTGGTTGAGCCTGTCCCCAGCCACAGAGAGTCAGACAATTCCGGGATCACTTAACCTGCTTGAAAGATCAGAAGGAAAACAAACCAAAAGTCTGCAAATGCACAAGAAAACACGCATGCACAGAGCACCCACTGCTTGCCCTGATTTGCTGGCCGTCAGCCCCTTCGTCACTGCAAGGCCTTTGATTGCCAGAGGCATGTGGGCTGCCTTTCATCATCTCTCCCTACTGCCCTCCCATGTTGAGTTGTCCACCAAGTTCCTATTTCCTGCCTGAGGGAGGCCTCCAGCTCATCTTCAAAGGAGAAATGACTAGCAGACCTTGAATTCTATTAATGACACTGCCTTTCCTAGTTCAGGTTCACCAGCCCTGTCCAAGGCCCCAGGCTTCCTCTCTGGCTCATCCCTGAGGTATCCTGAGGCAAATGCCTTCCAGAACCATGACTCTTTTTTTTATAATATTTAATATGTAAAGATAGTTTTATAAGGGAAGTACCATTATTATGCCCGTTTTACACATGCGGCAACTAAGTACCATGCCCAAGGTCACATGGTTGGTAAATGGAAGCACTGGGATTCAGAACCAGTTTTCTCTGTGGTTACAAAGCTTGTAATGTTAACCATTACCTACTATTCCAACAACATAAAAAAAAATTATTTGATGTATACATTAAAGATATTAGGCGTACTTTGAACCGAGGGAGGAGATATTAACCCCTCACAGCCCATACCCTCCAGAGCAGTCAAGGAGTCAGAACATAAACACATTATCACATGCTGGACTGGAAGGGTAGGGGGACACACAGGAGAATGGCTCACTGCTTGATGGGAGAGATGGCATTTGATCTAGGCCTTGAGGCATGAGGGGTTTTACCAAAAGGAGAATAAACACGTGCAAAAGCATAGAGAAGCAAATGTATTGTGCTCAAGGAACAGTATTTGATACGACCAGAATAAAAGGGCTTGAACAAGTAATGAATCTGATGGGCGGGGAGAGGCCACCTCAAGAATGAAGCTTTGAAAACCAGGTAGGTGAATTTAGATTTTAGCCTGAGGGCCACGGGAGGCACTGAAATATTATAAACACAGACTAACATATCTTGAGTTCTCTGTAAGAAAGATCAGTCTGAAATCCAGATGGGGTGGGGCAGAGATGGTGCGGGGCTGTCTTAGAGCAGTTAAGACCAGAACAGTGAGAAGGGAGAGCAAGCAGGGAGAAAGATGGAGAAGGCATGATTTGCACTGATTCACTGAGTGTAGGCGGAAGGCCTGGGGAGATGAAGCTACTCTGAGGAGAAGGGGTCTCATTTGAGATACCTGTTACCCCATTCCAGCCCATGTGTCTTCTTGGTTTAGTTCACAGTGTGTTTGCGCCGGAGAGGACAGACGGTGTACCAGCAAGTCCTGTCGGTGGAGCGCCCGAGTGTCCTGCGCAGTTGGAACTGGGGCCTGTGTGGGTACTTTGCATTCTACCACGCCCTCTATCCCAGAGCCTGGACTGTCTATCAGCTTCCTGGCCAGAACGTCACCCTCACCTGCCGCCAGATCACACCCATCTTGCCTCATGACTACCAGGTGAGGCTCCCTCTTGGTTTCCTCTGTGCTCTCCCTTCCCCAGGATCTCTCTCTCCTGGAAGTGTCGTGACCTGTGCAAGAGAGGGGGTGGGGCGTGAACTTCACGCTGGTTTCCTAGGACCACCATTCGACTGGTCTTCTGTCTCCTAGTAGACAGCCTGCCAGGCAATGTGGCGAGATGCAAGTGGAAGACACTATATTAGTGGGTATCCGAGTCAGCTTCTGGCTGCCAAGGACTGATCCTGGGAAGTGGGGCCGAAGGGCTACACAGGGACCATCTGAGTCTGACCTTCTGCTCCCAGGACAGCAGCCTGCCTGTAGGAGTCTTCGTGTGGGATGTGGAAAATGAAGGGGATGAAGCCCTGGAAGTGTCCATCATGTTCTCCATGCGGAACGGACTTGGTGGTGAAGACGACGCCCCGGGGTTGTGGAATGAGCCCTTCTGTCTGGAGCGTGATGGGGAGACTGTTCAGGGGCTGCTGCTGCATCATCCAACACCCCCAAATCCCTACACCATGGCTGTGGCTGCACGACTCTCGGTATGGAGGTGCCTGCCCTATAGCATTGCCCTGAAGCCCTGCTCTCAGCCTGACCCCGAGCCCAATCCCATACCACTGTGGTCTCTTCACTTCCTCAGCCCCCGAGTCCCACCCTCACCATAGCCCTCGAGCCGGTGGAACTTGGAAACGGGAAGATGTAGAGGGGAGTTAGGAGCCACGCACCTATGGAGTTTCTCCTCACAAAGTCTTTGACCCCTTAACAGGCAGACACAACGGTAACCCACCTTACAGCCTTTGACCCTGACAGCGCCGGGCAGCAGGTGTGGCAGGATCTACTTCTGGATGGACAGCTGGACTCTCTCGCTGGTGATGGGGGGTCTCACGGGGAGGTGGAGGGAAGAGAGAATGTTCCTGTCTTCAGAGCAGGGCTGGGAGGCCTGGTAACCAACGGGCCTTCTTCCTATGTCAGGGATCTCTGTGGCCAAAGTGGGTACTCACTCATTTTGTGCTTCTCTCAGGAAAAAGTCTCCCTTCGCAGAAAGGAGTGGGCATCGCTGGAGCTTTGTGTGTTTCGGGCAAGCTGCCACCGCGAGGCCAGCAGCGCTTAGAGTTCTCACTGGCTTGGGACATGCCCAGAATCATGTTTGGTGCAAAGGGCCAGGTCTACTACAGGTGACGGGAATGGGAGTGTGCACGGACCATGGTGCTGGGGCTCTGAGTGGAGCCCATGTTCTCATGCCTCCCCTTCTGTCCACCCAGGCGGTACACGAGATTCTTTGGCTCAGATGGTGATGCAGCACCCGCCCTCAGCCACTATGCCCTCGGCCACTATGCTGACTGGGAAGAGAAGATCTCGGCTTGGCAGAGCCCAGTATTGGAGGACAGGTGCCAGTGGAGCCCCGTCTCTTGCCTTTCTCCCAGGCCCTCACACTTTCGCTAAGACTCCCTGATTCACTCTCCACCAACAAAGTCAACAGAGATGGTCTGGGATTCACTTGGGACCCGTACTTCACTGAACCCCAGAATCCTTCCTTTCCTGAAGTGCCACCTCATGAGACCATTACCTCCTCCTGCCTCCCCAGATCCTTGCCTGCCTGGTACAAATCTGCACTGTTCAATGAACTCTACTTCCTGGCTGATGGGGGCACAGTATGGCTGGAAGTTCCTGAAGACTCCCTGCCAGAGGAGCTGGTGGGCAGCATGGGTCAGCTCCGCCCCCTCCTGCAGGAGTATGGCCGGTTTGCCTACCTTGAAGGTATGGACTGCCAAGGGGCGTGGTGTGTGTCCATGAGGCCAGTTAGTGCCCTGCTCCACGGCAGGAGGATGGGCTTTGCCTATCCCAGAGTACTGGCTAGAACATGGAGCGTGATGGTGCCCTACACCCCAATTCTAGAGGTGCGGCTAGGCAGGACAGTATGAAGCAGCAGCAGGAATTCTGGCAACGTGTTATCTCCTTCATTTCTCCAGGCCAGGAATACCGCATGTACAACACATATGATGTCCACTTTTATGCTTCCTTCGCCCTCGTCATGCTCTGGCCCAAACTTGAGCTTAGCTTGCAGTATGACATGGGTGAGTCCCTTTTGTGCCCCTTCTGCTTCTCAGTTCCCCACAGCCCTGAACCTTGGTGGTCCCTGATGCCTCTTCCACTGACACGTGGATCCTGCTCACCGGTTCCCCCTTGAGTCACACACAGAGTTCTGTGTGCGACCCCAAGCCTACCCACTCCCTGCCCCGCACCCCCCCTGTGTATCTGCTCCCCCAGCTCTGGCCACTCTCAGGGAGGACCTGACACAGCGGCGGTTCCTGATGAGTGGGGTAACAGCACCTGTGAAGAGGAGGAATGTCATCCCCCATGATGTTGGGGACCCAGGTACAAGTCCCTCCAGCACAAGGGCGCATCGCTCCGTTTCTGCACCCTCCACCTGAGCCCGCAGTGCAGATGACCACATTTCCTCCCCTCCCCAGATGACGAGCCATGGCTCCGGGTCAATGCATATGAGATCCACGATACTGGAGACTGGAAGGACCTGAACCTGAAGTTTGTGCTGCAGGTCTATCGGGACTATTATCTGACGGATGACCAGTGTTTCTTGAGGGACATGTGGCCTGTGTGTCTGGTAAGGGACACAAGTGCAGTGGTCTGTGTACCAGGGGCATGTTTCTGGGTGTCTGGGGAAAGCCCAGCTGGCTACTGTTGTCTTTTCTTAGTATCTTGGTCTTCAGTATCTTGATCCCTCTCTAGGCCGTGATGGAGTCTGAAATGAAGTTTGACAAGGACCACGATGGACTCATCGAGAATGGAGGCTATGCAGACCAAACCTATGATGGATGGGTCACCACAGGCCCCAGGTTGGGGGGTAGGGATTTCCAAGGCCTAAGGTGGGGAACTGGGCGTCAAGGGATTGTGGGCTCAGTGTGCCCATTATACTGTATTAAGAGTGGCTGGAGCTGCCAGGCTGATTCCCCCAACCCGTGTCCCTCATCAGTGCTTACTGCGGAGGACTGTGGCTGGCGGCCGTGGCTGTGATGGTCCAGATGGCTGCTCTGTGTGGGGCACAGGAGGCCCAGAATAAGTTTTCTTCCATCCTTAGCCAGGGCCAGGAAGCCTATGATCGGCTGCTGTGGAATGGTGAGTTGGGGGATCCTAAAGAATCTCAAGGCAGCTCTGGGAGGCAGGAGGCTTACTTTGTCCTCCCTCTCCAGGCCGCTACTACAACTACGACTGCAGCTCTCAGCCTCAGTCCTATAGCATCATGTCTGACCAGTGTGCTGGCCAGTGGTTCCTAAGGGCCAGTGGCCTAGGAGAAGGAGACAGTGAGGTGAGAGACTAGGAGGAGAAATCCTAGAGAAACCTAAGGGTTTTTCCTGGGGGTGGGAAGCAAGTGTAAAAGACCATGTTTCTTCCCTGTCCGTCTAGGTGTTTCCTACCCAACAGGTGGTCCGTGCTCTCCAAACAATCTTCGAGTTCAATGTCCAGGCCTTTGCAGGAGGGGCCATGGGGGCTGTGAATGGCATGCAGCCCCGTGGTGTTCCTGACACATCCAGCGTCCAGTCTGATGAAGTCTGGGTGGGCGTGGTCTACGGGCTGGCAGCCACCATGATCCAGGAGGTAACTCACTCCCTTCCCTGGCTCTCTGCCATCTGTACCTTGGCTATCAGACTCCTAATAACCTAATTCAGTGCCATCTTATCCATCCAGAGAGCCTCCCCCCTTCCTTGGCATGCATTCTATTGCCTGTCTTCAGGCTTCTGCCTGAGCCAAATTTATCTCCCCCACTAGCCAGGAACTCCCTGAGGGCAGAGACCCTGTTATCTCCATCTGTCCAGCTAAAATAGCTATTCAAGGGTTGCCAAGTAAAGACTTCCCTCTCTCCCTTACAGGGCCTGACTTGGGAGGGCTTCCGGACAGCTGAAGGCTGCTATCGTACTGTGTGGGAGCGCCTGGGCCTGGCCTTCCAGACCCCTGAGGCGTACTGCCAGCGGCGGGTGTTTCGCTCACTGGCCTACATGCGGCCACTGAGCATCTGGGCCATGCAGCTGGCCCTGCAGCAGCAGCAGCAGCAGCAACATAAAAGGCCTCTGGGCCAATATCCAAACGGGGCACAGGACTGTGCACCAGGCCCAAACATGGACCAAAGGAAGCTATGGCAAACCCAAGCCCAGAGTGAGCCGTGTGAACTGTGGAAGGAGGCGCGCTCAGCCCAGCCTTTAGCCTGACCTTTCCTCTGCCACCACCCCACCCCCCAGTCTCCTGCAACCCTGAGCCACCAGGACAATCATGCCCTCCCTTCTACCTACCCACCGTGCCAGTAAAGAGGGGTTGAGGGTGAACCATGCATCAGAATCACTTATTTATTTCTTTCTTCACCCCATCCCCTCACTGCATGTCGTGTTCAGGGAGGTCATCTGATTCTCCTAGGCCCTTTCATGGGGTGACAGACATACACAGGTCCAAATAAAAGACCCAGAAAACCAGTGAGTGTGGTGTGTTTGAGTCCTCAGGCTTCCTGACAGGGCACAGGACCTGAGGCTAGCCCTCTCCCATTCCCTTTCCTCTACACACAGACTAGGGGGCACCAGACTCCTGACAGAGGGCCCCCACATCCTCACATCTAGCCTGAGTATCTGCCCTGCAAGATAACAGATGTGGGGCTGGGAGTAGGGAGCCATCCTTCCTCTCTTGTGAGATTTGCATGCAGGGGAGAAATGGACTCTGGGCAGGAGCACTCTGAGAAACCATCAGGCAGTGGCAATTGCAGGGGAGGCTCTGCTCTAGGAGCCTGGGGCATGAGATGGAAGAGGCAGCAAGAGTTGCTAGCAGCCTGGAGCTCATGGTCCAAGCTGTCCTTTGGTACCTCTGACTGCAGGGCAGGTGGCTCCAGCTGTGGGGGGTCCTCGCTGGGGAGGGCACGAAAGCTGACGGGACAACACTGAGGAGACAAAGCCTGTTCAGGGGCAGGCTGGGGCTCTCCCTAGCCTTTCCTTGGTGGTATCCTCAAGGCGCTCTCACCTCTATGCTCAGCCGGCAGGCTCCCCTTGTGTCCGAGGAGTACATAGCAGGTACGAGGAGGAGACAGAAGGAGAAGAGCAGAACCTGGAGCACAGGGGAAAAGAGATGAAGAAGGGCTCTGTGTTGCACCCCTCTCCCTGCCACCTGAGAAAAGAACATCTCCTTCCATCACCATCCTCACCAAGACACATGTACTGCCGCTGCTGGCTTTGTTTGCTGTCTGAATCACCATGGCTTGGAGTCTCCTCAGCTGATCCAAAAGGGACCTAGAAGAGGGGACAGTGAGCACCCCCAGCCTGGCACCTTGCCATACAACAAAACCCTCCTGTTAAGGCCACCCCCTCCATGTGTGCACTGGATCCTCGCTTACTTTTTGCAAGTGATCTCTTCTGTGACCAAAATACCAGACCTCATGAACACAAACACACACGTCTATGCCCTGACTTAAACTTCTTTTGCAAACCCCTTCAGTGGTTCTCCACTGCCTGATCAACTCTGTACACAATCCTCACCAGGGATTATATTCTCTATCTTCTGGCCCAACTCACCTATTTTAGGGTTTCAGCCAGACTGGACTAGGCTGTGTCCTCTCTGCCTAGAATGCTCCCCACCCCCATGCCAGAATCATATCTTCTATCAAATGCCATCTGCCACACGAGTTCTTACTCCCTTCTCTTCCTTCATGATACTTGTGAATTTATTCCCCATTACTGTGAGCTTCATGAAATCAGAGACCCACTAAAGACCAAGCATCAGACCTTATATGTGAGAGATGCCTAGTGAGAAATCAAGTATGGAGCAGGAGAAAGACTGAGACAGTATTAAGTGGGAAGGATGAGAAAACCCTGATGTGAAAGAGTTGCTTACAGATTCTGTTCCTCCAGAAGCTGTACTTTGTTCTGTAGCTCCAGATTCTGGGCTGTGTATTTCAGGACCCTGGAGGAATAACATGGATGTGGGGACATGGCCTGTATCCTCCCTTCAAAAACCTCACACTTCCAATTACCTGTTTCTCCCACCCCCAAGTCCAGCTCCCTTTCATACCTGCTTTCTAAACCCCCCACATACACCTTCTTCTTCCTACGGCTCTCTTGAGCAGACTTTTTGTTTCTAATCTTCCTCCGTACTCGTTTCAGAACTTGTTCCTCCATCTGGGAGAAGACAGGAAAAGGGATCCCATCAGAGGAACATTAGACCAAAGAGTCTGAAGGCAACCGAGTTCAATCTTCTCAAAGCAGAAATTCCTTCTACAATTTCCCTGACCGAAAGGTACTCTGCTTCTGTCTGAATGCTTCTGTCCTCACAAGCCAAACCATTGTAACAATTTTATTAAATAATAATTTTTAAAAAACCTTCCTTATGAGCCAACATCTGCCTCTGTTATTTCTACCTGTTGGACTTACCTAGCACCTAATCTCTGGGGCCATAACAGAACAAAGGTCTTCAGCTATTTTAAGGCACTTGACATTTTTCAGAGTTTAAAAAAATAAACTGGGCAAAAATTTTAACTCTATCTTATCTCTTCTCAGGATGGACTGCATCTTCTTAATATCTGTCAAAGATAATAGGCTCAAAACTTAAGAAGCTTTTTGGCCAATGTAAAAGAAAACAAGATAGTTACTGCCCTTCCAGTGGCAACACTATTAGATAACTGGTGTCTGGTGATACAACTGGGCTTCCCCAGTGCCTCAGCAGTAAAGAATCAGCCTACAGTGCAAGTGACTCAGGAAACACAGGTTCCATCCCTGGGTCGGGATAATCCCCTGGAGAAGGAAATTGCAACGTACTCCAGTATTCTTGTCTGGGAAATCCCATGGACAGAGGAGCCTGGCAGGCCATAGTCCATGGAATTGCAAAGAGCTGGACACAACTTAGCGACCAAACAACAACTAAATCTGATGATACAGCTTCTAAACCCCATTCTCTTCCTTAGTAGCCACATCACACTGTTGACTCAACTTGCACGTTTTTGGCTACGCCTCGCACTTGTGGGATCTCAGTTCCCAGACCAGGGGATTGCACCCTGGTGCAGACCAGGACTGCACCCTGACCCTGAGCAGTGAAAGCACAGAGTCCTAACCACTGGATTGCCAGGGGACTGCCTCAACTTGTATTTTAAGAAATTAAAATAGTTAACCTTTCTGTTAACAGACATTGATTTCATCAGGTATCACAATACCGTGCATGTGAAGCTGCCACTCATTGCTTGAAACTCCAAATTTTACATTTATTCTTGTTATACTACTTAATTGTTATACTACTTGTTATACTACTCTAATACTTGATTTACTATTCAGCTACAGGTAAATTAGCATGAAACCAGTGAAATATAAGTATCAGAGCCCCGTGCTTGTACAGTACTTTACAAATCCCTTTTACTACTATTACCCTGATAATTTTGAAATCTTGGTTAAAAAGAACACCAAAATTTATAAAAGCACTACAAAGCAGGATCTGTCCTTGCAAGCAGTATACTAACCACATGCCCCAGCTTCCTACTCAAAAATGTGCTAATCTCTCACCTCAATTCTTTTTCAAGTTACTGATACAAAATTAACAGAACTGGCCTACTTGGAACTTACAACCCCCCGTCCCCACAATGGGAGACTTACCTTAGTGAGCGGAAGCATCCCAGGCAAAGTAAGCCCCTCCTTCTCCAACAGCCTTTTCTCCTCCTCAGTCAGTATCAGCCTAGCAATCTCCTGCGGGTCCGGATTCCGGAGAGGTGGGTAGCAGAGTTGCAAACGGATTTCAGAAAGTAACGCGGAATACTGTCCCGACCCGCGCAATACGGAAATAACCCTCCTGTAAATCAAGTCAAGTACCTGATCTGCCGGCTCCTCCACACACAGTGGAGTCATCTGAGTCCCCTCTTTTCCATAGCTCTCATTATCTGCAAAAGGGAAAATATGAATAGTCAGGCCTCCGAGTCCTCTCCGTTCCCAAACTTCACTTGTTTCAGGCTTACCTAGATCTATGGAGACATGCTCTTGTGAGAGAGAATAGGTGTGGTCATGCTGGACAAGACAGGAGTTAGAGCTGCTGAAAACGTTCAGCGATGATGGGGGACTCGGCAGGCAACTCAGGAAATCCTCCACGTCCCAGTCGCTCAGAGACTGCACAGGGTTCAAATTAACAGGCTTTGACCATCACCACCCTCTGCCTCAGGGACACCCCCACCCCGCCCACCAACCCGCCTCACGCGTCCCCGACTCAGAGACCCTCCACTCGCCTCAGAAAGTGGCAGCTCCCAATCCGGCCGAGACGCCAAGGCCCCGTCGGGCGCCGCACCCAAACCACCGCTTTCCTCTAGCAGAAAGCCTAGCAGGTCACGGTCACCCGGGTCCAACGCCAGCTCCATATGAGACATTTACGGAAAAGATGCGCAGAAACACAGGAGTTCACCTCACCATCCGGACCCTATCCCCAACCAGGCGTAACCGCGACGGACTGTCAGTCGGCCCCACCTATCGGCTCTCCAGCGGCGTTTTCCTCCTAGCTGCTGGCGACGGCTCCGAAGCCGGGACACGCCTTCCAGACTCCACTCCCGCTAGACTTCCAACAGAACACAAGTGACGCACCTACCCGCGAGGCATGCCGGGAGTTGGAGTCCCCCTACCCAACCCGGACGCGGAGGTGGCCAAGGTACGCGCCACGTCCTGGGCGCGATGCAAATAGAGGGGCCGTGCCTTCCGCCTCCGCAGTCCCTGAGGGCGGACATTCTGCGGAAGCGGCTCCGCCCCGGGCTAGCAAAAGGAAGGATAAGCGCCTAAAGGGAACTAGGGCGCAGTTCTGGCGCTTCCTCGGGACTGCGCCGCACCCTCGCTTCCTGCTGGGGAGGGGCTGCCGGTCGTCAGCGGGCTCCCGAGCACCGAGAGCTGGGGCCAGAGCAGCTTCCTGCAGTGCCCGCGACCATAGAGCGCGGGCCCAGGGGCGCCGCCCGCGGGCGGGGACGTTCCCGGGACGGAAGTGGCCGAGAGTGTCGAAGGGAGGGGCGAGGCCGTAGCCCGAGAGCCACCGGGAGAACGAGCGGGTTAGCGGGCCGGCGGGCGGGGCACAGAGCCGGGCAGCGCAGGTAGGCCGGACCGGGCGAACTGGGGCCCCAGGGTGGGGCCGCGACGCCAGGCCTGGGAGGCGGGCGGGCAGGGCCCCTGACTTCTGCGTCTGTTTCGGGTCATGTTGGAGAGGTTCGCGTCCGGTGTATCTCTGCTTGTGCTCTGAGTTAAATAGGCCGTTTTTCGGCAGCCAGGCCCTTCCTGGAGCAGTCCTCGGCCTGGGATAGTTTTCAGGGAGGGTGAGGAGTGGGTGGCAGTGTGGCGCAGGGCGGGGATCGGCCTTGAAGTTAGCTGATAGCGGGTACTTGAGTAGGAACGGGTGAGTTGGAGATTAAGTGGAGCTGGGTTTTAGGAGTTAAGGTTAGCTTTAGGAATGTAAAGCTGGGGTTAAAATTTAGACTTATTAGTGTGAGGTGCGTTTTGTGTAGTGAAGTTTGGATTAAGGGCATTATTTTGTTTTCTATAACGACCAACGTTAGTTAGAGTTCAGGTTAATGTATGTCAGAGTTCAGGTTAAGGGTCAACAACAGGAACTAAGTTAGAAGTCCAGTTGTAGGGATTAAAGAAGGTTAGCATAGCCAGTACAAGGGATAAACAAGAAAGCGGTGAATCAGGAATCAAGTGACAAATGAATTTTAGGGATGAAGATTTAGGGTTAAAGGTCCAGAGTTGATGCTGCAGGTAAAAATTAGATCAAAATTAGGGATCAGGGATTGGATTCAGGTATATGGTAGGACAGGGATGCCTGTCAAATCCAGTACTGGGAATCAGGAGACGAACTATGGTCAGCATTAATGTTAGAAATTTCAGGCAGTTTTCTGTGCTGTAGTTGAGGTCAGGGTAGTTGACCTCAGGCAGGTGAAATTTAAAGAGACTGGCAGTAGGTAGATGCCCTTGTTTTGTGGGGAAGGCTTCTTTGGCCTAGGGAAATGACAGACTAATTTCAGGCTAGGGTTCTGGGCTAGCTGGAACTGCTGGCATCAGGGATTCCAGCTTAATTCTATTCTCTAAGCCTCAGGCTCTTGCTGTGACCACCACGGTTGAGGAGGAGGGTTCTTGGATCCTGTTGTTTACAAGGTAGGAGTTAGAAAAGAGTTAGGGACCCAGGACATGTACAGGGCTTAGTAATTGTGGCAGACTGCCTAGGGGAGAAGGGACTGGTGATTAAGGGGAAAGCAGACCAAGGAAACTGTTCCCATGCAAGAAGAGGATGGCTTAATTCTCTGAAAGTTCAGCCCTACTGCCTCCGTTTTCCCTCAGTCCCTCAAAATTAAGCCTTCCTCTCTAACTCTCCTCCCTGGCCCTGCATTTCACACCCTCAGGCATACCCACTGACAGAATACTTCCCTTGCCTTTAGCTTTCCCATGCTGTTACTCAGTTCTGCCTCCCTTCCCACCTCTTAATCCATACATCCCACCTTCATTTAACCTCATCCACATCTGAGCTTTCCCATCATTTTAAAGCACTCTCCCACCATATGTTTACCTGCTCATTCACCTACATACCTCCTGTTTATCTGCTAAATACCCCACCACCAGCTCAACACTACTACCAAGCCCTCAGAGTCCCTGCTATATGCCATTCCCTGATTCTAAGCCTCCTAATTTCTTGGTCCAGTTATAGATCCCCTTCCCCCACTCCCCCAACAGAAAAGAGGAAATGAGACCCAAAGAGGAAACTGGGTCTTGCTGATCCCACGCCCAACCAGGCCACTGACCACACCCCCTTTCACTCCCAGCCTGACCCTGCCACTGACCACAACACAGTCACCTACCCAGCCTGACCCAGCCACTGGCGTCAGCCCATCCCCCTCAACTCCATCTTTACTTAGACACTGCCAGCGTCTCTTCCCTGTCCCCCTGTTCCACTCATTTAACCTGATTTAGCCACTGACCACACATCTCTTCTCAACCTCCTACCGCCTGACCTGGCCTCTGACCTCATTCCCTGTCTTAGCCTCAATTCACATAATTATTCTTCCTCTTCCCCCAGGCTGATTCAGTAACTTATTATATCCATCTTTTCCTACTGTTATCTTCCCTAGCTTGTCCTTGCATTTTTCTCTTCCCCCATTTCCAGTCTGGTAATAGTCACTAAGCCCATCCTCTCTGCCCCTACCTGACTGCTAACTGCATCCCCTAAGGCAGCCTCATGTTTGCATTCTCACCTCCTGTCCTTTCTTTCCCCTCTCCCCAGTACCTTACCTAAATTCAGGCACTTGGAAGTACCTGCTGATGACTGGAAGCTGTGGGCCTCCAGCCTCACTTTGGGCCCTGGTTCCTGAGTTAAGCTTGTCATCAGATCCTGGTGGTTCTACCTCTTCAAATTTCTGATGAGTGGCATCCTCTCCACCATTCTAATTCTGGCTTCATTACCTCTGACTTGTGCCAGTGCAGGGTCTTTATAACTAACCTCCCAGGTAGCTGCCAGAGTGAGTTTCCTGAAGTCTAGTTCTGGTTGTGCGCCTTCTCTGATCATAGCCTCCCTTGGCCTCCTGTTGCCCTCTTGTAGGTGAAATCCCGCATCCTCCTCCTGAGTCTACCCCTGCCTTTCCATCCTAACCTTGACTTCCCCATCACTGCTCACTTGCAGGTACCCTGTGCTTCAACCAGTCTGCTCCTCACTTCCCTGAATGCTCCTCCGTGATTTCCTGCTTCTCTACCTTTGCTTATGCTATTCTCTCTGCCTGGAATGCCACCCCTGACTCATCTCCGGCTGGCTGGAATAGTGGAGAGAGCTTGGGCTTTGGAGTCAGAAAGACCTGGGTTTGGATCCTGGCTTCACAACTTATTAGCTGTGTGACTTTGGACAAGCACCTTGAGCAAGTGTTTAACTTCTTTGAGCCTGAGTTTCCTAATTTGTAAAAATGGAAATAACGACACCTACCTTGCAGGGTTGTTGTAAGGATTAAATGAAATTGTGTACACAAAGCAATTGACATATCGTCAATAAAAGATAGATCATTGTTTTTTCTTATTATCTTTTTTGTTTAAATCTTGACTTCAAATGACACTTTTCATGGAGACATTTTAGTCCCCTTTCCCTTACCTGAAAGGGATCTTTCCCATGAGCGTGTACTGTTTGGTTCTTACCTCATCCTTCCTTCTATTATAACTCTGTATGTAGCTATCCACTGTGCTGAGGGCAGATGTGAGTGCTTACCCTTCTTGGTTCCCAGCCACTGAGAACCAGGGCCTTCCCCACAACAGGCCCTCAGAACTGCTCACTGGAAGACTGGAAGGAGAAAGCCCACAAGAGAGACATTGGGGCTGAGTGTTGTGTGCTTGATGACAGAGGTAGAGTCTTTATGGGAAGATAACGTTGATGAAGCTGTGTAGGGGCTGTGTGCTTGAGATAATGTGTATGTACGTAGAGACTATAAGTAACTTTGTGGGAAAGAGCTCAATGCATAGGCTGGGGTACACTTAGGGAGAATGAATATGCATGGATCAAGATGGAGGTAGGCAAGGGTTATGCTGGGGGAGGTCAGGTCCAGCCTTTCAGCTGCCCAGTCCAGCCCTAAATGAGCCTGCCGCAGCCTGAGGCCGGATATGTCAGTCTCACCCACAGCCCTGCCCCCCCTCCCCCGCGGTTACAGACTCAGAGGCCAAATTTGGTAACAGACTTGAGTGTTACTCCCCCAACCCTCTTACATTCTGAGTCTGTCTTCAGCTTTCTCTCTCCCTCTGTCCCTCTCTGTAACTCCCTGTCTCTGCAGCTCCCTCTGTGGGTATCTGCTCTGACTATATTCTCTATGTCCCCCAAATTCCTTACCCCTGGTACACTTACATTCCATTCCTTGCTGGGATTTGACCTGTGTCCTCTATCCTCCCCCCACCCCACCCCACCCCCAATTGCCCAACTCCTCTGGAATGCATCTCAGGAATGTCTTGAGGGAGGAGGAGCTCTCTGGGAGGGGGACATGGTGGGGGGATTTTTGCTGTTCCATAAAACATGACAGAAAGTAGAAAGGGAGCAAAGTTCTCCAGCCGGAACAGGAACTGGATAGCTTCTCCCCTTACTTCCAGGGGCCCCCTTCTGTGCTCTCATTGCCCCCATCTCATTTGACTCCTTTTGCTCCTTCACCCACTTGTAGCTGTGTGGCTGTCCACTCAGGACCAGCCTGAAAGTGAGGGTAGCCATGAGTCAACTCCCTTATCGGGGGCTCAACAGAGGTTTCCGTGCTTAAGGAGGAAGGGGGGGTGTCCATATGTCCGGAGGAAATGGGGGAGATGTGCAATTTCAGCCGAGGGTGGAAGAAGGTCTTTTCAGTGTGCCCTCGGCTTGACAGACCTTCCAGCCTTCCAGTGACCCTACAGCCAGGTCTGTTCAGCTTTCGGGAGGTGTGCCAGAGATCGGGAGGGGGCCAGAGACCTAGAACTGGGGAGAGTGGGAGAGTCCCCTCTTGTTGGGAGTAAAGATTGAGGGCGAGCTATCGTTTCTTCTTTTTGGAGACTCGAGATTATTTATAAGGTCAGAAATTGTCTGTCAGACTCCTGATCAAGACCTTTGCCACATCTGCCTCCTGTCTCCTGTTTCTACCTAAATTTTTAATCTCTCCTCATATCTTCACCCTCCAAAAACATACCCCTTCCCAGCTTCCCTGGTTCTCAGCTGCTGCCTCTGTTTCCCACCTTCTGCTTCTAAGACCCCAACCTCCGCTTCCAAGCTTCCCTCTAGCTGTGCTTTCTCCTACTTGGGGCTAGCAGTTTGCAGAGAGGGGAATGGGCTGCCTGGATGTGCTCAACTCTCTTAGGTAGGAGGCACCAGTCCCTGGACGGAGCTGGTCACATCATCAGCTGCCAGGCAGACTTGTTGTCTGGTGCACTGTGCACCACCTGCCACCTCCATGGAGGGTGGAGCCTGGAGGGTGGAGGAAGGCTGGGTGGGACTAAGACACTCAGGAGGGGCAGTGTCTGAGAAGGACTTACTGAAGAGGACAGAGCATAGGAGGAGTTATGGTGAGAACTGGGTATTAACCTGCTATCTTAGAAGGAGCAAGGCCTGAGGAGTTAAGAGGGACTGGGCTCTCTCTCTAAGCTGCCTTGAAACACACACATATCCAGTCTGATTCCCCTTCTGCAAAATTAAAGAGTTGACTAGATCACTTTTGAGATCCCTTTGGATTAGAAAAACCGTGATTCTGGCTTGACTGCTGGGGGAGCCAAATGTGGACCGAGCTGCTCTGGGAGGCCCCCAGCATGTCAAGTTACTGGAGAGCTGAGACACGTAAGCCAGCATGACTTGAACAGCAGTGCTGGGCCTCCCCTGCCAGACTAGCTCAAGTCAGTGTTTGCAGGGCTCAAGAGCCCTTGGGGATTATCTAATATAACGTCTTCATTCTGCAGAGAAGGAAAATAAAGCTGTGAGAGGAAAGATCATGTGATGAGTCAGGGCAGCGCTCTGGAAATCCCAGACAGGGAGAAGTCAGAAGGATATATAAGAGACAAAGAGAAAAAGACTGAACCAGGAAGGGTGAAAATAGGGCAGAGACAGGACTGGGAAAGGAAGTGAGCAGGGACAAGGGTAAGGGAGAAACACTTGGAAGAAAGAAGGGAGGCCCAGATTCCAGTGCTGGGGGTAGGGTGGTGTCCTCAGGTAACACTGTTTCAGACATGCCTTTGTGCCTTGCAGACCAGCCTCTCCTTCAGAGGTCTCAGACGCCTAAGACTAGTCCTTTGGATACAGCTCATCTTTCACTCTTTATATCATTAAATAAAACAAGAACACACTCGCTGTTTTCTGCTTTGGTGACTCCCTTTCCTGGGTCTCCATGTGGGGCCCTCCTCTCCTCCAATGAGGGTGTACTCTAATGCCCTGATGCCACGGGCCAGGTATAGCCAGGCTGGAGAGAAGAAGCCGTCACCATGGTTGCACTTTCGCTGAAGATCAGCATTGGGAATGTGGTGAAGACGATGCAATTCCGAGCCGTCTACCATGGTGTATGACGCCTGTCGGATCATCCGTGAACGGATCCCAGAGGCCCTATCTGGCCCTCGTGAGTCTGACTGCCCAGGTGGCTGGGGCGGGAGCCCTTGGTCTCTTCTCGTTCCCAGGCTCTTGGCCTTGGGAGATGACTCTGTTGTACCCTAAGGCGTCTCATCTCTCAGGTCTGTGTTCCTTGGCCCCCGCTCTCCTCTTTAGGCCCAGGATCACTGGGAAAATAATAAGGGGTAGTGGTGTAGCCATTCAACTACATTGGGTTTTTTTTTAGCCTAAGCTACCCATCTTCTCTTTTAGCCAGCGACTTTGGGCTGTTTCTGTCAGATGATGACCCCAAAAGGGTATATGGCTGGAGGCCGGGAAGGCTTTGGATTACTACATGCTCCGAAATGGGGTGAGTATCACTTCATAAGGAGAAGGAAATGGCAACCCACTCCAGTATTCTTGCCTGGAGAATCCCAGGGACGGGGAGAGCCGGGTGGGCTGCCATCTATGGGGTCGCACAGAGTCGGACACAACTGAAGCGACTTAGCAGCAGTAGCATCACTTCAGGAGGACCACCAATATCCTCTGCCATCACTTCCCTCCTTCTGCGTCCTATTCAGCACCCATATCTGTTGTCTTTGAGCTCTCCCATGCTTTCTAATATAGGCAGTCATAATACTCTGTTTTCAAACAAGCCACCACAGTCTTCCTTTTAGTAATCTACTTTCCTTCCCTCTCTGGCTGCCTAAAAAGAAAATAATATCTTTAGCTTAAAGTGGGCCTCTCCTGTTCCTGACCCAATAGGACACCATGGAGTACAGGAAGAAACAGAGGCCCTTGAAGATCCGCATGCTGGATGGCACCGTGAAGACTGTCATGGTGGACGACTCGAAGACTGTCACCGACATGCTCATGACCATCTGTGCCCGCATTGGTAAGGGGCGTGCAGGGCTGGGGGGCTCAGACGGAGGCCTAAAAACTCTGCTGGGGATGCTACCAACCCACTCCCTCCCCTAGGCATCACCAACCATGATGAATATTCACTGGTTCGAGAAATTATGGAAGAGAAGAAGGAGGAGGTGACAGGGACCTTACGAAAGGACAAGACACTGCTGCGAGATGAAAAGAAGATGGAGAAACTGAAGCAGAAGTTGCACACAGATGACGAGTGTAAGCAGAAGGGGACTGGCGAGGGCATTTGAAGCAACTGGGGGCAGCCATTTCTGCGTTATTTTCTGAGCTTTCTTTTGCAAGGCACTGTTTAAACACTGGGGCTGCATCTGTGGGAAAACAAAGTCCTATGCTTATGGAATGGAACGTATTACTGAGAGAGGGTGGGACATGAAGAAACGAAAAATCAAAGACTGACGGTGTAAGGGCTGCAGGGACTTGGCACTGAGGGGACCCTCTGTGCCCCAGTGAACTGGCTGGACCATGGCCGGACCCTGAGGGAGCAGGGAGTGGAGGAGCACGAAACACTTCTGCTTCGGAGGAAGTTCTTCTATTCAGACCAGAACGTGGACTCCCGGGACCCTGTCCAGCTGAACCTTCTCTACGTGCAGGTAGGGAAAGTATGGGCTGGGTGGTGGGCGGCAGGGAGAGGAGCAAGAGGGCGGTGGGGCGCCCCTGCTCCCCACGCAGCATTTGTTTCCTCTCTCTATGCTCTCAGGCACGAGATGACATCCTGAATGGCTCCCACCCCGTCTCCTTCGACAAGGCCTGTGAGTTTGCTGGCTTCCAATGCCAGATCCAGTTCGGGCCCCACAATGAGCAGAAGCACAAGGCCGGCTTCCTTGAGTGAGTGACCCTCATCCCATACCTGTCAGGGCCCAGGACTCCCTGCCACTGCGGCCCCTCACATAGTGCGCCTGTCTCCGTCCCAGGCCTTCTCCCCTGCTTCCTCTTCTGAGTTCCCAGGGCCTGACCCCTACAGGGACCTTTTCAGCCTCCATCCTCCATGTGTCTTTTTCCATGTAGAATGTGAAAGTAGTCCAGACTCTGCCCCTGCCCCCTACCTCTGAAGCAAGCATGTCACTTTTGAGAGTCTCTGAAGAAGTATGCTACAATAGCCAGAGGCAAACAGTACATTTTGTCACAGGAAACATCAGATTTCAGAAGTCTCATAGGTCTCATCCACTGGTATTTCTCAGAATGTATAGAGTTTGATGTGGCTTTCTCAGCTTCCTACAAGCATGGTCATCCTTCTAGTGAGCCCCTTCTGCTCTTGTTTCCCTAAAATTGTGATCTAGTCCCACGAAATGAGCCTCCAACTCAAGTTCCCTCAGTCTCTTTCCTTGCAGAGAGAGATGCAGGCTGCATTCAAGAGTTAGTACTAAGTCACTTCAATTTCAGGGACAATCTAGACTCTCGTGCCTTGAATCTTCCTTCTCCCCAAAGATAACACTCTCCTAGACATCGCCTCACACCCCCAGGCCCACAGTCCATGGCCCACATAGACCTGATGCTGTCCACTACATGCTGACCCTCCCTTTTCTGGTGTAGCCTGAAGGACTTCCTGCCCAAGGAGTATGTGAAGCAGAAGGGAGAGCGTAAGATCTTCCAGGTGAATGGGGGCAAGGGACATGTTTGGGATGACCTGGGAGCTTTGCTGCCTAATCCTACTGACTGAATGGACCCCCCTCCTCGTCACCCCTACCCTGCTTCCGCCCACCAAGCTGTTCTCCTACCTCTCCTGTGCCAAGAAAGCAAAAGACCTGGGCTTCTGGTCTGTGCTGCATCACTGCATCTGCTGTGGAACTCAGTTCAATAATCTTGTTTCCTTTCCTTCCCTCTAACATGGGATAGCTGTCTTCCCTGAAAAGGACTGATAGGGAATCACTGTGAAGAGTAGATCTTTGTACAGATGGAAGGTGTTATCTCTGCTCTTTGAATCCTCAGCCCAAAAGGCCTTCTGTTTGACCTTCTAACTTCTTAACTATCCCTTCACATCTATAGAACATGTCCAAGTCCCTTAACTGTATCCTTCACTTCTTGAACCATCGCTTCGGCATATTCTATATCAGCCCATCCCCTCACCTTCTCATTTCTCATAGCCTGCATCCCCTAACTTTTTCTGTGTTCCCATAATACTCTGCTACCATAGTTCACATCCCAACTTAACTTCAAGTTTGCAGTGTCATCTTACTCAGATTTTGCTAAAAGTTTCCCCATTTCATACTCGAAGGCACACAAGAACTGTGGACAGATGAGCGAGATTGAGGCCAAAGTACGCTATGTGAAGTTGGCCCGTTCCCTCAAGACATATGGCGTCTCCTTCTTCCTGGTCAAGGTGGGTTACTGACCCTTCTTCCTGCCCACCCTTATCTCTGCTCTTACCCTTTCCTCTCTGAGTCTCTTGCCCTGCCCTGAGTCACATTTTCTGCCATTCCCCAAGAGTTTCATTTTGTTCCTTGTGAAAACTTGCCCCCTTGTCAGCACATCCCTTCCAGCCCTGCGTTTTTCCTCCCTTTCCCTTTATCCTATGTAGCCTTGTCCAGGTCCATCCATAGACCACCCAGTTTAGCTCTCCCGCCACCATCAGCACCCCTTTGTGGTCTGGATCTGATCCCCTGACTAATAACATCCACGACCTCTGCCTCATAGGAAAAGATGAAAGGAAAGAACAAGTTGGTGCCCAGGCTTCTGGGCATCACTAAGGAGTGTGTGATGCGAGTGGATGAGAAGACCAAGGAGGTGATCCAGGAATGGAACCTCACCAACATCAAACGCTGGGCTCGTCTCCCAAGAGCTTCACCCTGGTGAGCTGGGGTCTTGGGGGAGAAAGGGCTGTGTAGTTTTTCAAAGAAGGGGCAGCCGCAGAATCTTCCCACAGAGGTAGGTACCCTGAAAATGATTCCAGAAAAAGGAGAACTTTGGAGCTACTGCAGGAACTTGGAGTTTAGAATAGAGGAGAAACTCTGTACTGGAAAATGAGAGAAGCTAAAATGAAACATTTAAAAATCAGCAGAACCAAACTATAACCAGCAAGCTGAGATCCTAGGCCACTTGGAGTGAGGGAAGAAAAAGATGATAGAAAAATAAGCCTCCCTTCTTTCAGCAGCAACTCCTTACAGTAGCCTGCCTCTAGCTTTGTGTTTTGGCATTACTAATTGAAGACTGATCCCACCTTGAGGAAGTGCCCCACTGAGAAGGGAAATTAGTAAAGGCAATTTTTCCATTTTGGATATTAGTGGTCATCCTTAACTCTGGTCATTTAATGATGAATGTGTCCTCCCAGTTTTATCATCAGGGTGATAGAAGAGAGAATTCCTAAATGCCATATATTTGAAACTGTGTAGCGTAAAGGATATTCCTTAGAAATAAAGTATTTCCCTCCAAGGGAAATAGAGAACTAGGAGCCGGAAGAAAGGCTGTTGTCCCAGAGGCTGCTCTCATGGGAGGGTACCCTCAACAGCTCGGCCTTGGGCTCTTGCCCCACCTGTTCCTGTCCCAGGTTGACTCAGGCTTCCCCACTGAGCCCCGTCCCCATTGTTCCCCTAGGATTTTGGGGACTACCAAGATGGCTATTACTCGGTTCAGACGACCGAGGGGGAGCAGATTGCTCAGCTCATCGCTGGCTACATCGACATCATCCTTAAGAAGGTGAGCACTGGCTCCCCAACCCCCGCCTCCTCCGTCTCTTCCTGTACCTTGCCCTCTTTAGAAACTGGGACCCAGGTTCTGGAAGATGGCTGACTCGGGAAAGATTAGAGGCTGCCTTTTCCACTTCCCCTCTTCTTTGACGCTTGTTCCTTTTTTTCTCCTACAGAAAAAAAGCAAGGATCACTTTGGGCTGGAGGGAGACGAGGAGTCTACTATGCTGGAGGACTCGGTGTCCCCCAAAAAGTACGAAGGAAGCTGGGCCCCATTCCTCGGGCAGGGAAGGCATGGCACGACCCCAAGGACTGGGAGGGTGGGGGCTCCTTAAGATGGCTCTCTATCAAGTCTCAGGCTGTGATGAGGCCTCACACACCCTCCAGAGCACAGGACAAGCAGAGGTGGTAGAACAGGTAGGAAGGGGATGCCAGGAGGGGGTCCTTGACACGCTCACTGATCATCTCCTCTTCAGGTCCACTGTGCTTCAGCAGCAGTATAACCGGGTGGGGAAGGTGGAGCATGGCTCCGTGGCCCTGCCTGCCATCATGCGCTCTGGAGCCTCGGGTCCCGAAAATTTCCAGGTGGGCAGCATGCCTCCTGCCCAGCAGCAGATTACCAGTGGCCAGATGCACCGAGGACACATGCCTCCTTTGGTAAGAGTGCCCCTACTGCTGCCATGACTCTGTTGGGCCCAGCTGGGAGTTAGGTAGCTATTCATATTCCTCTCCTTGGCTTCAGGCTCTCCTTTATCTTCTCCCTCTAAATGTTCCCTGTTACTCCTCCTTGTCTTGTAGACCTCAGCCCAGCAGGCGCTCACTGGGACCATCAATTCCAGCATGCAGGCTGTGCAGGCCGCCCAGGCCACACTGGATGACTTTGACACTCTGCCCCCTCTGGGCCAGGACGCTGTGAGTGTGGGACGGAGGAGGGCCAGTGGTGCTGAAGCTGGAACTCCAAGGACCAGGGTTAGGGTGAACTGGAGCAGAGCCAATCCTGAGGTTGGTTTCTCTTCCCCTCAGGCCTCAAAGGCCTGGCGTAAGAACAAGATGGATGAATCCAAGCATGAAATCCACTCCCAGGTAGACGCCATCACTGCTGGCACCGCCTCTGTGGTGAACCTGACTGCAGGTAGGCTGGATGCCCAGCTCTCTGGGCAGTAGGGGTGGGAGGGTGGGTGTATGCAAGCAGGGGTGTGACTGCACCTTGACTCACGGAAGGGACTGTGTGTGCATCTCCTTCAGCGTAGGGGGGTGGAGGTGGGTGTCTGTGTGTGTGTGTGAGACTAGCTGACTGATCTCGTCTTCCTCCTCCCGCAAGGGGACCCTGCTGAGACAGACTACACGGCAGTGGGCTGTGCGGTCACCACCATCTCCTCCAACCTGACGGAGATGTCCCGTGGCGTGAAGCTGCTTGCCGCCCCTGCTGGAAGATGAAGGCGGCAGCGGCCGGCCCCTGCTGCAGGCGGCCAAGGGCCTGGCGGGGGGCAGTGTCAGAGCTGCTGCGCAGCGCCCAGCCAGCCAGTGCCGAGGTCAGGGGCCAGGGTCCAAGCCCAGGGATCGCAGGGTGGAAACAGGGAACTGTGGGCGTGTAGGACCCCTGGTCATGTTGGCAGAGACTGGGCAGCTTCTGACCGGTGTTCACTCTCCACAGCCCCGTCAGAACCTGCTGCAAGCAGCTGGGAACGTGGGCCAGGCCAGTGGGGAGCTGTTGCAACAAATTGGGGAAAGTGATACTGACCCCCATTTCCAGGTTGGTGACTCACCCAGCCCCCAGAACCCCAGCTTCTAGGAGGTGACCTCTGATCCTAAATCCAGCTCTAGTCCAGCTACTATAAATTGACCCCTCAGAGCCAACCTGAACCTCTTTCCAGGAATCACACTGGGAACCCCCTCCCAGTCCCTTTATGGGGGCTAAGAATTCAGAACCCCTGAATCCCAACTTAACCTATTAGTTCATCCTTGGCCCTTCTTGGTGATATTTTTTTTTTGGCCACTATCGTCTTTCCCAGGCCTCCCCATATGTAGCCCTCACCCCAACTTGAGGGCCTCTAGACCCCCTTCTAATCATTTAACCACATACCCAGAGGATGCTGCCCCCTCCCCACTTCATGCCAGTTTCCTCAGCTGACTTGTCATCCTGGATTTCCCATGCAGATCTGTGCACCCACCGGGGCTGGGTTTCCATCTCCCCCGATCCCCCCACGGTAATGGCCTCTGGCCTGGGCCTTCCCAGCTTTGTCCTCTCTGAGCCGCATACACTCGCTCTGCCCCCTGCCCTGGCCTCCGGGGAGCAGAGCACGACGGGAGCTGGGGAGGCGTGGCACAGGCAGGACCTGAGAAAATGGGATCCAGAGAGTCATACAGGGACTTGCTCCCGAGACTCCAGGGTGACTGCTTCCAACCAAAGGTGGAGAAGAAACCGAGAAAAATGCTGGGGGTGGGGAGGGACCCCCAGACCCTCCCTTCATTGGATGTTGAGGGACACCCCCCAACATCCTGTTGTAACCGCACTGCCCGCCCTCCCTCCCCATCGCCGTCCGGGTGTATCCGCCTTTCTTCGGTGTACACTGTTTCTCTCGGTGTGGGTTTGTTCCTTGGTGGGGTTCTGTCCTATTTGGTGCTCGAGGCAGGGGCTTGGGTAGGTTCTGGTTGCTTCTGCACACCGTTCTATGATTGGAGGCAGGCAGTGGGACTAATGAAACAGCTTACGCCTCTGAGAAGAGCCCTTGGACCCCAAGCTGGGTTTCGGGCCACGCTGACCGCTGGTTTCTCACAGGACGTGCTCATGCAGCTAGCCAAGGCCGTGGCAAGCGCTGCAGCTGCCCTGGTCCTCAAGGCCAAGAGTGTGGCCCAGCGAACAGAGGACTCAGGGCTTCAGACCCAGGTCATTGCTGCGGCAACACAGTGTGCCCTGTCCACCTCCCAGCTGGTGGCCTGTACCAAGGTGAGCCCCAAAGGTGCGCCAGCCTGCACCAAGAGGTGATGTTTCCACACACACAGAGCCTCTCATCTAATCTCTTTGGCCCCCACGGCCTCATTGTCCAACCTAATCACTATTGTGAAGACCACAGAACCACAGATACCACACCTCATGACTCCTTTTCCTCGCCTGCGTCTCTGACACTCACTTTGCCCACAGGTGGTGGCTCCTACTATCAGCTCCCCAGTCTGCCAAGAGCAGCTGGTGGAGGCTGGGCGACTAGTGGCCAAGGCTGTGGAGGGCTGTGTGTCTGCCTCCCAGGCCGCCACAGAGGATGCACAGCTGTTACGGGGGGGTAGGTGCGGCGGCCACAGCTGTCACCCAGGCCCTGAATGAGCTGCTGCAGCACGTGAGGGCCCATGCCACAGGGGCTGGGCCTGCAGGTCGCTACGACCAGGCCACTGACACCATCCTCACTGTCACCGAGAACATCTTCAGCTCCATGGGTGATGCTGGTAAGGACATCCCCCTGGGAAGACAACCCCGATGAGGATCTCTGAGCCTGCTGGACTCTTCCTTGCAGACCTGCCACCACCCCCCTGAGGACTCAGCACAGGGCTGAGTGTTCAGTCCTTGAAATCTCCAGTTCCCCATTTGTTAGGCAGGAATAGAATCACTGCCCTGCCTTCCTTGGTGCAGTTAAAGAACACACGAAAGTATACACAAAAATAGATGGAAAGTGGCATTATTAAGAGATAGCTGTCCCACCTCCACTCTGTCACTCCCAAAATCCTTCACAAAGAGCCTCTTCCGCTTAAGACTGCAGAAAATATTCATTGGAGACTGTCTTCCCCACTGTCACCCCACCCCCGTCACCCCTGCCCCCATCAAAACCCACCAAGAGATCTGTCCCTTTCCAAGATCCTGAACCCAGAAAACAGTAACTTCAGGGAAATCAAGAACTTCTGCATCTGCTTACTGCCCCTAAAAGCCTTATCTACCTTGTCTGCATCTCTCTCTCCACCCTGACGCCCTCTCAGCGTCTTTGGCTCTGTTTGCTGACTGTGCCTATGCTCTCAGGTGAGATGGTGCGACAGGCCCGCATCCTTGCCCAAGCAACCTCTGACCTGGTGAACGCCATCAAGGCTGATGCCGAGGGGGAGAGTGATCTGGAGAATTCCCGCAAGCTCTTAAGTGCCGCCAAGATCCTGGCCGATGCCACAGCCAAGATGGTGGAGGCTGCCAAGGTAGGGAGCCTTCTGTGCAGACCCCCAGACTGGGCTCTGAGAAGGGTCCAGATAATCACCCTCATCTATGGGAGCAACCTGGGAAAAGCAGAAGATACAAGAGAACAAATACAGGGGCACTGAAGAAGTAGAGGCAAGCCTCAGCAGTGAGCGGATGGCGCCAGACTTTCAGCCAGTGTGACTCGCAGGGTTCTTGCTGACAGACAGGAGACCATGCCCCTCTGCTTCCTCTAAGTCCAGGATCTGTGGTTCCGACTGTTCCCTCCTGTGTGGCTACCGCTTGCCTGCTCCCTGAATGCTTGCACATGGGCATTCAGTCCCAGGGGATCTGTTGCTGGCAGCACAGAGAAGGACCAGGCAGTGGGACACAGAAACACCAGGTGTAGAAGGCAGCAGGATGCAGCCATAAGATTCTTGGGTCCCTGGACACTGGGCTCTTCACTTTGCAGAGTAACCAGGGCCCCTGCTCTGGTATTCTGAGATCCTTGCTCTAAACTGTGTCGTCCTTATCCCCAAGAGCCCCTCACTCCCCTTTGCTGGTGGCATTTTGTGGGGAGTGGGGAAAGAAATAAGGCCACTTCCCTGGAGGGGAAGCAGAAACAGTCCTGCCTAAGGAAGGGCTTTCAGCATCCCAGAAGGAAGCTAGGGCCCTCATGACTCCCCCATTTGCCCACCTGAGGGAGCTTGCCTCAACCATGATTACCTTTCAGCCGGGAGTGGTTAGAAGTGACTTTAAGAAAAGAAGTGTGAGTATGGAGACATCAGAGAAGTGCTTACTTAGGATTCAGAGGGATTCTGGGTGGTCACTGTCTCTGTCGCCACCTCCCAGGAGCAGCTGCCAATCCTGACAGTGAGGAGCAACAGCAGCGGCTGCGGGAGGCAGCAGAGGGTCTCCGCATGGCAACCAATGCCGCTGCACAGAACGCCATCAAGAAAAAGCTGGTGCAGCGCCTTGAGGTACGGCTGGGGAACAGGCAGGTGTAGGTGCTATGGGAGAAATGAAATCAGGAAGCATGTGCGGGGGACATGCTCGGTGTCCTTGGTGCATGTTGGCATCCTCAGTGCCAACAGTTATTTCCTGAGGGAATAGCAGGAGCAGGGTAAGCCAGGAATGGGGAACAGGAACGTCTGAGCCTTGTCCTTACTGTTCTGTCCTTAAAGCATGCAGCCAAACAGGCTGCAGCCTCGGCTACACAGACCATCGCAGCAGCCCAACATGCAACCTCCACCCCCAAGGCCTCTGCGGGCCCCCAGCCCCTGCTGGTGCAGAGCTGCAAGGTGAGATGCCAGGAAGCACGGGGGGCCGGAGGAGGCACAGGAGGCGGGGACTTTCCCTGAGCCTGTGGGGAAGTGGTGCTCATGACATTTTTACCCACAGGCTGTGGCAGAGCAGATTCCACTGCTGGTGCAGGGCGTCCGAGGGAGCCAAGCACAGCCTGACAGCCCCAGCGCTCAGCTAGCCCTCATCGCCGCCAGCCAAAGTTTCCTGCAGGCAAGGCCCCCTTGTTGACCACTCAGACCACACCCTTCCCACTCTTCTTAGGGCCTCTAGATCTCATCAGTTTAAGTCTCTGCCAATAGTCTCTCTCCCTGTACTGAACCCTAGTGCTCACCACATCCTGACCCTCATCCATCCCTGTACCCAAGCCCAGAGGGCATATGGTGTGCTTCATCTGCCCACCTATTCCCCAACAGCCAGGTGGGAAGATGGTGGCAGCCGCAAAGGCCTCCGTGCCAACAATTCAGGACCAGGCATCGGCCATGCAGCTGAGTCAGTGTGCTAAAAACCTTGGCACCGCATTGGCTGAACTCCGTACTGCTGCCCAGAAGGTATGGGAGCTGGCTATGAAGGGGGTATCCTGGGATGATGGAGAATCTGTTCAAGCTATCCTAAAATGGATAACTGTCACCTGAGCCACAAGTGAGACCCTGTGTATCTCCTACCCCTCGAACTCTCCCCCTTCACCCCGTGTGTTTGTAGGCTCAGGAAGCGTGTGGGCCTTTGGAAATGGATTCTGCTCTGAGTGTGGTGCAGAATCTGGAGAGAGACCTGCAGGAAGTGAAGGCAGCTGCTCGAGACGGCAAGCTGAAGCCCTTGCCTGGGGAAACGGTAAGTACTTGTGAGATCTGAAGTCTCCTCACCTGTGTCCCAGGAGCTGCCCTGAACCTTTGTTGAAACTGCCTGCCAACTCTCAGTAGCTTCTCAAGCTCTCTCTCCCCCGTTTCTCCTGTGGCTGAGTCCCTGAGTCTCCCTGTCATCCCTAGATGGAGAAATGTGCCCAGGATCTGGGCAACAGCACCAAAGCTGTGAGCTCCGCCATTGCCCAGCTGCTGGGGGAGGTCGCCCAGGGCAATGAGAATTACGCAGGTACACGGGCAGGGTCAGGATGGGGCCTGTGGGGAGAAGGAGGGGGAATGGGAGCTGTAGGAGGTGTGGGACGACACAGGAAGCCCCCAGCATCAGGGCTTGGCAGTGAAGGTACCTTTTCTCCTCCTTTCTCTCTCATTGTCTCCCCAGGCATTGCAGCTCGGGATGTGGCAGGTGGGCTGCGGTCACTGGCCCAAGCCGCTAGGGGCGTAGCTGCCCTGACGTCAGATCCTGCAGTGCAAGCCATTGTGCTTGACACAGCCAGCGATGTCCTGGACAAGGCCAGCAGCCTCATCGAGGAGGCGAAGAAAGCAGCCGGCCGTCCAGGGGACCCTGAGAGCCAGCAGCGGCTTGCCCAGGTTCAGTTTTGGGCCGAGGCTGCTTCCTCTCTCTCCTCCTACCCCCTCAGAAGGCTTCTTCAAGGGGGCATCTCATCGGCACTATGGCTCCTCTCTGGATTCCACCCTTCCTTCTCAGTCTGAGTAGAAGAGTCTTGGCGAAAGCGAGGCCTGGGCCTAGCCAAACACCACATTTGGGGAAGTTTGATACCCTAACTTGATATTCTGGCTGTTCAGCTATAGCACCCCCCTTTCCGCTTTCACTTTCAGAGGCTCCCATGGGTGGAGGCAGGGATCTCACAGTTCTTTCTGCTTTGGCAACCCCTGTCTCCTTTCCCACCTCAGGTGGCTAAAGCTGTGACCCAAGCCCTGAACCGCTGCGTCAGCTGCCTGCCTGGCCAGCGTGATGTGGACAATGCCCTGAGGGCAGTGGGAGATGCCAGCAAGCGACTCCTGAGTGACTCGGTAGGAGGACAGGGGTGTGAGGGGACATGGGGACAAAGGACTCCAAATATCTGCCTCTAGACCTCTCCATCACCCAGCTCCCCAGATGCACCCCTGCCCTCACTGCTCCCCCAGGCCTGTGCCCACCTTCCCCTAGCTCCTTCACCAGGCTCCCCCTCACGTCATCTCCCATCCTTGGTCTGACTCTCTCTCTGATTCTGCAGCTTCCCCCAGCACTGGGACCTTTCAGGAGGCTCAGAGCCGGCTGAATGAAGCCGCTGCCGGGCTGAATCAGGCAGCCACAGAGCTGGTGCAGGCCTCTCGGGGAACCCCTCAGGACCTGGCCCGAGCCTCAGGTCGATTTGGACAGGACTTTAGCACCTTCTTGGAAGCCGGGCGTGGAGATGGCAGGCCAGGCTCCGGTATGAAGGGGAGCTGGGTACGGTTCAAGGGTCAGGGGCATCTCTGTGACCACGGAGTCCTGACCTGCTCCTGGCCCCTCCCCTCCCCAGTCTCTAGCAGTACTTGGGTGTCTGGGACAGAGAATCCCTTTTAGAGACAGACAAGAAAAGATTGAACTGTGCATTGGCCTTCTTGCCCTCAACAGAGCCAGGAGGATCGTGCCCAGGTCGTGTCCAACTTGAAGGGCATCTCCATGTCTTCAAGCAAACTTCTTCTCGCTGCCAAGGCCCTGTCCACAGACCCTGCAGCCCCAACCCTCAAGAGTCAACTGGCTGCAGCTGCCCGGTAAGTGGGAGCTGGGAAGCCAAGCCCTTGCATGTTAAGCAGACTGGGGAGGGGACGTTTCGTAAGGAGTCTCTGGCTCAGGAATTGTTCCAGACAAAAAGAAATGGCTAGAGACTTGCTACGTGAGCAGGATGCAGAAGTGGTGACCTCTGCACTCATTCGCTCGACTTCCTGTTCCTCCCAGGGCAGTGACCGACAGCATCAACCAGCTCATCAGCATGTGCACCCAGCAGGCGCCAGGGCAGAAGGAGTGTGACAATGCCCTGCGGGAGGCTGGAGGTGGGCCTTGGCAGGCTGAGTGGGGCTGAAGTTGAGGAAAGGGTTCTTGGCTAAAGGGCAGTGCTGGGGCGTCTTGGATCTCAACTCACCACCAACCGCCCCCCCTCCCCCACCCAACAGACGGTCCGGGAACTCCTAGAGAACCCAGTCCAACCCATCAATGACATGTCCTACTTTGGCTGTCTGGACAGCGTCATGGAAAACTCAAAGGTTGGTGTACCCAGTCCCCTCCCAAGGAGGGGAGAGGGTAGGAAAATGAGCCAGCCAGGGGCTGCCCTCTCCTTCTGAGGACAAGATCTGACTCTCCTGATACCCTCTGTTCCCCAGGTGCTGGGTGAGGCCATGACCGGCATCTCCCAAAATGCCAAGAACGGAAACCTGCCGGAGTTTGGGGAGGCTGTCGCCACAGCCTCCAAGGCCCTCTGCGGCTTCACCGAGGCGGCTGCACAGGTTATCCTCCTGGGGTGGTTCCTGGAATTCCCCTGTTGTCCCTACCCCACCTCCTCGCACCCTGACACACATGCACAGAAGTCAAAGTTATAAAGCCAGCTGTATGGAAAATGGAGATCTTTCCCCCACCTGAAGTAGAGGTGTTTGTCAGTAAGCATAGAACACCAACAGTTCTGATCACTGTCACCGCTGAGCCCTGGTGCTTTCTGTTGTAATTACACTGAACAGCCACTGAATCTGGCCCCAGCTTGCCTGGTATGTTCTGCCTAGCATATGCAAATTATTCTCATATAACTAGTACTTTTTTTTTTTTTGCTGAGCCACATGGCATGCTGGCTCTTAGTTTCGCGATCAGGGATCGAACTCATGTATCCTGAGTTTGGAAGTGCAAAGTCTTAACCACTGGACCCCCATGGAATTCCACACATAATTATTACACTATTAGAATAGTACCAGAGGCTACATACCCAGTTACTTGAGTCACCACCTAACTTGCCTTTTCTACATTATGAAGTATAAAACGATCCATTGGCTCAGAGTATTTTGCTTTTATATATGAATCCTTAAAACAAACTGACTTGAGAGCTCATCTTTTCAGCCTGTTTCCTTCAATCGCCCTGCCTCCCTGTGCCCTATTCTGTTGGGTGGCCTGCTTTATATGGTTTGACGTATTTCTGGGAAAGCATGAAGAAGAAAATGCAAAGCTCCCATGTGTTGGGTGAAGTAAGAATCAAACCTTACAATGATCTTCCAAGCAGAAACAGTTTTTGGCAACCATCCCCTCTCTCTTTCCAAATCTCTAAAGCTTGGAGGCATTATGTATTAATTAGCCTAACACCACCCACAGTTTTATTAGAACTATCTGTAAAAGAGGCTGTGTGTGTATGTGTGTGTGTGTCTTTCAAACTTTTTTTTTTACCAGCACTTAGAATAAGCAGTACTTTTTATCTTAAGACCCAACATACAAACACATAAACAGGTGAACTGAATTTTGATAAAAAGCTTACTGTGCTTCCTTTTTTTTTTTTCATTTTTTAATCTTCTGAAATGTTTGAACACATTTAACAAAACAGGAGAGGTTTTTCCTCTTTTATACTGTAATCGGAGTTTGCTAATGTATCTCCACTCACGTAGAACCCTGGCCCTGCTCCCCTTTGTCCCCACTGTGGCTAGTCCAGTCCTACCTCAGGAATATTCCTCATTCCTCACCCTACTCTTCTCTCTCTACAGGCTGCATACCTGGTTGGCGTGTCTGACCCCAACAGCCAAGCTGGACAACAAGGGCTGGTGGAGCCCACACAGTTTGCCCGAGCAAACCAGGCAATTCAGATGGCCTGTCAGAGCTTGGGGGAGCCTGGCTGCACCCAGGCCCAGGTAACTCAGGGGTGCAGTCACTGAGCAAGCCTGGGAAAGGCTGCTGAGCCAGGACAGGCCACCCCCATGGCGGGAGAAGGTGCAGGATGTGGGGAAGGAGGGTGGCGCCCAGCGCTGCCCTCCTGCCCATAGCTCCTCTGGGCCACTGTCTTTTCTGGCTGTGTTTCTCATCATTCCTTCCGTTACTGCCATTACTTCCATGGCTTCTCTATGGAGGTTTGAGTTCACTCTCCTCCTGAGCCTGTGAGCGATTTCTCCATTAGTGTGCCGGCTTTTCATTTTCCTTTCTCCTACATGCTGCGCATCTTTGGGTATCTTGTCTCCCAGATCTTGACTTTCAGGTGACTCTATCTTTCCTAATGAGACTTCCAAAGGATTGCTGTCCATCCCGCAACCTGAAGGGGCTGCTCCCCGGTGTAGACATGGCTCTCCTGCCCTCAGATGGCTCTTCCACATCTCTGCCTCCTCAGGTGCTCTCTGCAGCCACCATTGTGGCCAAACACACGTCTGCACTGTGTAACAGCTGCCGCCTAGCTTCTGCCCGAACCAGCAATCCCACCGCCAAGCGCCAGTTTGTACAGTCAGCCAAGGAGGTGGCCAACAGCACGGCCAATCTTGTCAAGACCATCAAGGTTCCCAGTGTTTGAATTCTCAACCTCTCCCTGACCTGTCCAGTCTTCTCTCCCCCGACCCCTACACCTCGTCATTCCCTGAGACCTTCACCTAGTCCCACCTGCCTAAGCCCAAGGTCTTTCCCGTCTGCACTGGTCACCACCAGCCCCGCCCCATGCCCTTTGAGCTCAGGAGGGAGACCTGGGCTTCACTGCCTTTGTCTACAGTCCATCCTAAGCTCCTCCTTGTCACTCCCACTTCAGGCGCTGGATGGCGCCTTCACAGAGGAGAACCGTGCCCAGTGCCGAGCAGCAACAGCCCCTTTGCTGGAGGCTGTGGACAATCTGAGCGCCTTTGCATCTAATCCTGAGTTCTCCAGTGTTCCTGCCCAGATCAGCCCTGAGGTGAGGCAGGGTGAAGGCATGAACTGCTGGCCACCTCATCTTCTTTCTAGGAGTCTTGAGACTCACCCCTCGGCCTCCCCCTCTCCCCAGGGCCGGGCTGCCATGGAGCCCATTGTGATCTCTGCCAAGACAATGTTGGAGAGTGCTGGGGGCCTCATCCAGACAGCCCGAGCCCTGGCGGTCAATCCGCGGGACCCACCGCGCTGGTCCGTGCTGGCTGGCCACTCCCGTACTGTCTCGGACTCCATCAAGAAGCTGATTACAAGCATGAGGTAGGGGGCAGCGTGGAAAACCTTGTGCCTGGAGGATGCACATCCCTCTGACAGAACTGAGGGATGGGCACTGTGGTGTGGTGAGATGGGCCAGTGTTGAAAGGCATCTGTGGTCCAGGATTCGAGGGTACAGGGAAAGGTGGGCCAGCCTTGTGCTCAAGAGGTGTACTTGATGTTGGACTCTGTGATATGTCTGCAGGGACAAGGCTCCAGGGCAGTTGGAATGTGAGACAGCCATCGCAGCTCTTAACAGCTGTCTGCGGGACCTTGACCAGGCTTCTCTTGCTGCGATCAGCCAGCAGCTCGCTCCCCGTGAGGGGATCTCTCAGGAGGTAAGGGGAGGAGGGCGGGCAGGCTTAAGGAAGGTGGGGGATCTGGGAGTGAGCTCATAGACACATGCAGGGTATGGAACATGCTGGGTACTGGGTCAGTTGGGTGTGGAAGGAAGAGTGGGGTCCTGTGCAAGTCACAGTCAGGGCTAAAGTCCACTTCCTCCCCAGGCCTTGCACACCCAGATGCTCACTGCAGTGCAGGAAATCTCCCATCTTATTGAGCCGCTGGCCAGCGCTGCCCGGGCTGAAGCCTCCCAGCTGGGACACAAGGTACCTAGGGCGACACATGGGCTTGGGTAAGGCTGAACTAGGGTACCTGACCAGGCTGACCCCCATCCTGACCCCTTGCCGCAGGTGTCCCAGATGGCCCAGTACTTTGAGCCGCTCACTCTGGCTGCCGTGGGTGCTGCCTCCAAAACCCTGAGCCACCCACAGCAGATGGCGCTCCTGGACCAGACCAAAACCTTGGCCGAGTCTGCCCTGCAGCTGCTGTACACAGCCAAGGAAGCTGGTGGTAACCCCAAGGTACTGAGCTAAGGGGCTGCTCCTATATAAGAGAAGCAGGAACCACTACTCCCTGCCCCAGCTCACTTGCTCTGCCCCACAGCAAGCAGCTCACACCCAGGAAGCCCTGGAGGAGGCTGTGCAGATGATGACGGAGGCCGTGGAGGACCTGACAACCACCCTCAACGAGGCAGCCAGTGCTGCCGGTGTCGTCGGTGGCATGGTGGACTCCATCACCCAGGCCATCAACCAGGTTGGAGTCTTGGGGAGCCTGTGGATGGAGGTGCCTGTGGACAGAGGTGCCTGTGGACCAGTGTCCCTGAGCCCACAGTCTTTCCCCTTCTGCCATTCTCCCCCTCAGCTAGATGAAGGACCAATGGGTGAACCAGAGGGTTCCTTCGTGGATTACCAGACCACCATGGTGCGGACAGCCAAGGCCATTGCTGTCACCGTTCAGGAGATGGTAAGTTTGGGAGAGTATAAGAGGCCTGCTCTTGGAGAGTTTGGACATTGAGTTTGGACATCAATTCACTTCTTCCTATCACCAGGTAACCAAGTCAAGCACCAGCCCTGAGGAGCTGGGCCCTCTCGCTAACCAGCTGACTAGTGACTATGGGCGTCTCGCCTCCCAGGCCAAGCCTGCAGCTGTGGCTGCTGAAAATGAAGAGGTAACTTCCCCTGCCCCTGACAGAAAACCCAAGGCATGCCCCTTGTCCCATGATGTCAGCCTCTGGGGCTGTCCCACCCTCAGCCACTCAGGTCTTTCATAGAAAGGGGAACTCATCCTCAGGGCTGCTCCATGAAAAGTGATCAGGGCTCCATAAAGGGTGGGATCAAAGCCTCCATCACAGGGATAAGGAGTAGCCCAGGGTCTAGAGATTGCCTGGGCTGCCACTATTTCCCCTGCTGGCCCTGATTGCCTGTGGCTGTTTCTCAGCTGTGCTGCAAGCCTTTGTTCCCTTCCTAGTTCTTCCATGTTGCAAAGCCCTGAAGCGCTTCCTTCCCTAAGCTCCTGGCTTTCCAAGAAAGCAAGTAATTGGATCTTAGCATGACACACCTAATCCCCAACCCAAACCCCTCCACAACCACACAAGCCAAACTGGAAGCCTCTGCAGTGGCCTCTGCTTCAGATACCCCAGCATGAAGGCTTCTCCCCTCCTTGCTGTGCTTATTAGCACGGTCCTCACAGCTGGTGCCCACAGGCTAGTATTTTCCATGTGTGGGAGGAGACCTCCTGACTAAAGGCTGTGAAACAGGACAAGTCTGTGCAGGGTACTTCCCACTACCTCTTTAGTCCTCAGTGAGTGTTTTTTAGGTCCTTAGTGCCTCCTCCAAGTGTAGTGGACATCCCCGAATCCTCTTGTAAAATCTATCTCCCTGTTTCATCTACTCACAGATAGGCGCCCACATCAAGCACCGGGTTCAGGAGCTGGGGCACGGCTGCGCAGCTCTGGTCACCAAGGCAGGCGCTCTGCAGTGCAGCCCCAGTGACGCATACACCAAGAAGGAGCTCATAGAGTGTGCGCGGAGAGTCTCTGAAAAGGTGACCGAGCCCGTCCCCATGGCCTGGGGGCTGCGCTCCCCAGCCCTTTCCTCTGTCCCTTCTCCCAGACCCAGGACCTATCCTCTCACGGGGCCCCTACCACAGTCACCACGTGACTCTCCTCCCGCAGGTCTCCCACGTGCTGGCTGCGCTCCAGGCTGGGAATCGTGGCACCCAGGCTTGCATCACAGCCGCCAGCGCCGTGTCTGGCATCATTGCCGACCTGGACACCACCATCATGTTTGCCACTGCCGGCACGCTCAACCGTGAGGGGACCGAAACCTTTGCTGACCACCGGTGAGGAGGGAAGTGGGCCTTGTGCGGTGGGGGGCCAGAAGGGTTGGGGGAGGCCCGAGAAGAGCTGACTGGGCTGGGCTCTCCCCCCAGGGAGGGCATTCTGAAGACTGCCAAGGTGTTGGTGGAAGACACCAAGGTCCTGGTGCAGAACGCAGCTGGGAGCCAGGAGAAGTTGGCACAGGCCGCCCAGTCCTCCGTGGCCACCATCACCCGCCTTGCCGATGTGGTCAAGCTGGGTGCAGCCAGCCTGGGAGCTGAGGACCCAGAGACCCAGGTATCTGCCCCATGCGCCCCACTCTGGCCAGGACCACTTCCTGATCCCCCTTTCCTCCCACAGACCTGAGCCTCTGCTCTTGCACACAGGTGGTGCTGATCAATGCAGTCAAAGACGTGGCCAAGGCCCTGGGAGACCTCATCAGTGCCACAAAGGCTGCAGCTGGCAAAGTTGGTGACGACCCTGCTGTGTGGCAGCTCAAGAACTCTGCCAAGGTGGGAGGAAAGAGAGCAGCTCCCTAGGAGGGGAGTAGACCAGTGTGCTTCTGCCCGCCCCTTAAAACGATGCTGCCCCCCTCCTCTGATGCCCGCAGGTGATGGTAACCAACGTGACATCACTGCTCAAGACTGTGAAAGCGGTGGAGGATGAGGCCACCAAAGGCACGCGCGCCCTGGAGGCCACCACGGAGCATATTCGGCAGGAGCTGGCGGTGAGCAGCGGGGCCTGGGCTGGAGAGCGGGATCTGGGTGGATTGTGAACGTGCGCCACACACACATGCACAAAGACGCTGACGCTCAGCCTCCTCCCCCTGCCAGACTTCCTGTGCATGCTGCACTGTCTCCCCTTCCTCACCTGTTTCCTCCTTGGCATTTGACACCTACCCTCTTCGTCCCCCCGCTACTTTCTCTGGCCTCTCAGTTGCCACATTCAGGGGTCACTTCTTAGCCTTCACCTTCTTCAGACATTTCCAAAACAGCGGGCCCCCTAACAAGCCTCTCTTTGAAAGCCTTTCTTCCGTTGGCCTTTGTGACACTGGCTTTTCTGTTGCCCCTCACATCTCCTCTATAGTTGCACTCACCTTCAACCAGATAAATCTTAGAGGCCTTCCTGGAACTACACCGATTGCCTTCGTACTCCTCTTTGGCAGGTTCAACCCTCTCATCATTGTTCTCTGACAAGTAGACTTCCAGTTCTATGCTCAGTCATTTTCAGCCTCCTGGTTGACCTTAGCACCAAGACGCAGTGCCTCTCCACCAGCTACTCTTCCCACTAAGCATGGCCCCAGCCTGCCGGTGCAGCGGGCTCCCTCCCCGTCGCCCGTGACTTCACAACCTCGCTCACAACCTGCAGGCCGTTGCCAGGTCCTGCGCCGCCCTCCTCCAGTCTCTCCCTCTCCTTCCTTCCCTCCCAGCCCACAGGCAGCACTCCCCCCTCACTGTGACTGCTGTGCCAGGTTTTGACCTGGTCTCCGTGCCTTCAGTCTTTGTCACTTTCTTTTTTTTGGCTGCACTGTGTCTTCTTTGCTGCACGTGGGCCTTCTCCAGTTGGGGCGAGCCGGGTGACCCTTCCTTGCGGTGCACAGGCTTCTCATCGCAGTGGCTTCTCTAGTTGTGCAGCAGGGGCTCTAGGCGTGCGGGCTGCGGTTATGCTCAGGAGTCGTGCGCACAGGCTTAGTTCCTCCACCGCAAGCGGGATCTTCCCAGACCAGGGATCAAACCTACGTTCCCCTGGAAGGCAGATTCTCAACCACTGGACCACTGGGGCAGTCCCCATCTTTCTAACTTCTAAATTTACCTTTCTCATCCTCTGTTTTCACTTCTCCTCAGAGATGTTCAAATTGAAATTCCTTCCTACTTACCAAACTTGATCATTCATTCCCTCCTCTTTCCCATATCACTAAACAGCACCTTTCAGTAACTCGGTTCCTAAACCCAGAAACTCTCTTTTAACATCTTTCTCTCATTGTTCCCCACATCTGAGCTCATCAGCAGTTCTTTTAGTGGTCCCTCCAGATAGACCTCAATTTCTCATTTCCCATCTCTGCTACCAGCACCTTGTCCAAACCACCATCAGGCGTTAGCTATGTTTATGTGACAGCATCTGTGTAAACCCCCCGCTTCTCCACTCACCTCCCCTCCTCAGTCAATCCTCTCAACAAAGAGGATAATTTTTTGGGGGGGTGGGGGGGCGCCTCACTGTGCAGCTTGCGAGATCTTAGCTCCTTAGCCAGGGATTCAACCCAGGGCCATGGCAGTGAAAGTGCTGAGTCCTAACCTCTGGACCACCAGGGAATTCCCAGAATAATCTCTTAAAAATATAAATCAGGTTATGTCACTTCAGTGCTTACAATCCTCCAGTGGCTGCCCTGGCATCTGTGGTAAAGTCCGCTCTCCTTACCAGGGCCTACCAGGCTCCCGGGCCCCTGCTGCCTTCCCCAGTCTCTCCTCACCCTTCTCCGGTCCAGGGGCCAGGCCCCTGCATTCTCAGCTCCGTCCACTGCAGACCCTTGTTCTTGTTCTTTACCAGTTTTTGAACACCTGGCCCCTTCTAATCCTTCAGGCCTCAGCTTAAACATCTGCTCCACCAGAGGCTTCCTTGACTACCTTTCTGAGAAAGAACTTCCTTTTTCTTTCTCATCACAGCACCCTCTTTTTTTTCTCCTTCACAGTGTAGTTTCCCTGCTCGTTCACCTAATTATCATTTGTACCCAAAACCAGAATGTAAGGTCCATGAGAACAGGACCTTGTTTACCTTATTCCCCACTGCACCCCCAGCACCGCACGTAGTCTCCCACCTAGCTGATCTTAGTGGGATTGAATTTGTTGGGTGAACACAAACAGCAAAATATTTTTATGACTTTTACATACTATGTAAAATTCTAAGTTTCTTGTTCTGATATCCGAGGTCCCAACAGCTTTTGCTCTGCCATCCCTGTACTCTAGAACATTTCTTAATACTCTCTCACATTTGACATCCTGGTTATTTGTGCTCTGCCACTATTGCAGTGCACTCCTGTTATCTGTATCCTTAAGACCCAGCTCCTTACCCACCTTTGCCACTCGCCACATTAAGACTTCTCTTTAGGAATGAAAAGCCAGTACAAAGGTACTTCTTTAGTTTCAAACATACACACTTTCCCCAGTCACCTTAGTCAGAAGTGAGGACCAGCTGCCTTCTGTTGTATCAGCTGTGAATGTGTGAGAGTCTCCTAGTGCTGATCTACAGTAACTGCTCAGTGGCTGCTTGTTGCCTGAGGACGCAGATGGATGAACCAGTCACACAGGTGCTGCATCATCTCACAGCCTCACTCACCGTGGAGTTTTTCTTCTTGCTCTACCCCAACAGGTCTTCTGCTCCCCAGAGCCACCTGCCAAGACCTCTACCCCTGAAGATTTCATCCGCATGACCAAGGGTATCACCATGGCAACCGCCAAGGCCGTTGCCGCTGGGAACTCCTGTCGCCAGGAGGATGTCATTGCCACAGCCAATCTGAGTCGCCGTGCTATTGCAGATATGCTCCGGGCTTGCAAGGTAGACATCTCGGCGATGAGGCGGAAGTGTGAGGCAGCTTGAGGGCAGCACGTGGTAGGGGAGAACCTGCAGGGACTTGGGAGCTCTTTGGGATCCTAAGGCTAACGTATATTCTGTGCTACAGGAAGCCGCCTACCACCCAGAAGTGGCTCCAGACGTGCGGCTCCGAGCCCTACACTTTGGCCGGGAATGTGCCAATGGCTACCTGGAACTGCTGGACCACGTGCTGCTGGTAAGGCAGGAGGTGTCTGTTCCTCACAGCAGCCTCCCTGAATACACAGGCCTCAGGCCCTGCACTCTAATCTTTGGTTCAGATCTCCTCCCCACCCCACCATCTGTTCCCCGAGTGTGTCCTTGTTTCCATGTCTCCCCTTCCTCTGGGGCTCCATCAGTTTTAGCATCTTTGGTTCTCCCACTCACCTCCTCCTCTTTCTCTTGTCTCCTCTCTTCCCGCCTGACCTCCCCCTCCTCTACCTCCTCATCTCTTCTTTCTTCTCATTTCATCCTTCTCCTGGCTCCTTTTCAGCCGGTGAGTGACACATAGCCTCACTGTCTTCACCATGCATGCAATGCGATGTCTGGCGTGCTCCTGGATAGACTGTGTGCTGTTTCAGGCTGTGGTGTGGAGCGGCCTGGGGTAGGGGGTGGCGGGAGGGGACGGGGTCTCCCCTGTTTCAAGGGTCAAGGTAGAAGCTGAGATCTGATGCTCTGTGTCCCCTGTCCCCATCTTCCCCAGACCCTGCAGAAGCCAAGCCCAGAATTGAAGCAGCAGTTGACGGTGCACTCAAAGCGTGTGGCTGGATCAGTCACTGAACTCATCCAGGCTGCTGAGGCCATGAAGGGTAAGGGGTGACCAGGGGCAGGGAGGGAAGGGAAACCCTTGTTCTGGGGAGAACTCTGCTTCCGGGAGGCTGCTCAGAGATGGCCTCTGCAGAGTCCTCACAGATGCCAGAGCCTGGTGACACCAAGCACACTGCCCGGTGCTCCTGATCTCCCTGCTCTGCCTTAGCCCCTTCCCTCCTTGCTTTGTCCACCAGGAACAGAATGGGTGGACCCAGAGGACCCCACAGTCATTGCTGAGAATGAACTCCTCGGAGCCGCGGCGCCATTGAGGCTGCAGCCAAGAAGCTGGAGCAGCTGAAGCCCCGGGCCAAACCCAAGGTCAGCCCTGCTCCCTTCTCCTCCCCTCCGCTCAGAGTGTCTGCACCTTCAGCCTTCTCTTACCCTGCATCTCTCTCTCTCTCTTTTGCAGGAGGCGGACGAGTCCTTGAACTTTGAGGAGCAGATACTGGAAGCTGCCAAGTCCATCGCAGCAGCCACCAGCGCCCTGGTGAAGGCTGCCTCAGCTGCACAGAGGGAACTGGTGGCCCAGGGGAAGGTAAGGACTTGGATACCAGCAGCTTTGCCTTCCACATGGCATGATGGTCTCCTCCGGGAGCCTCTCAGGAGGGCACGAGTCTGAGCAGACTCCTGCCCTCCTCCACAGGTGGGCGCCATTCCAGCCAACGCACTGGATGATGGACAGTGGTCGCAGGGCCTCATCTCTGCTGTGAGTGTACAACTGCCCCTGTGCCCTCTGCACTTCAGGGACTTGAGAGGCTGGAGAGGGGATGGACCAGGGCAGGAGGCATGTTATAACCTAATCTCCCTGCTTCAGGCCCGGATGGTGGCTGCGGCCACCAACAACCTGTGTGAGGCAGCCAATGCAGCTGTCCAAGGGCACGCCAGCCAGGAGAAGCTCATCTCATCGGCCAAGCAGGTCGCCGCCTCCACAGCCCAGCTCCTCGTAGCCTGCAAGGTCAAGGCCGACCAGGACTCTGAGGCAATGAAGCGGCTGCAGGTAAGGCCCCCTGGCCCATCTCATGTGCCTTGAGCTGTGCTGCTTTCAGCTGTCGCCCCCGAAATGCTTTCTGCGAGGGAGACAGGGGCCTTGCTCAGCTGGGACCTTCCCAAGTTCTCATCTCACACTGCCTGCTCTCTCTTTCCGCCAAGGCTGCCGGCAACGCAGTGAAGCGAGCCTCAGACAACCTGGTGAAGGCAGCCCAGAAGGCTGCAGCCTTTGAAGAACAGGAGAATGAGACCGTGGTGGTGAAGGAGAAGATGGTTGGGGGCATTGCCCAGGTAAGCTCTGAGGGACATCAGCAGGGCAGTCACGATGCCTGCACTCATTCCCATTCCGCCAGACCCTGATGCACACTCACTGACTGAGTCCCTGATCTCTGTCCCTCAGATCATTGCCGCCCAGGAAGAGATGCTTCGGAAGGAACGAGAGCTGGAGGAGGCACGGAAGAAGCTGGCGCAGATCCGGCAGCAGCAGTACAAGTTCTTACCTTCAGAGCTTCGAGATGAGCACTAGGGCAGCCGCTTGTGTGTATCACAGACCCAGCCCAGAGACTGTGCCTCACTGCCAAAGCCTCCTGGGCTGTCGGGCCCAGCCTGCCCAGCCCCAGCACCCCCAAGTGCCTGCCAAACCCTGGGCCTGGTCCCGCCGCACGTTCCCTGGCCCTTCCCGGACTCCAAGTGCCTTCATGCCCTAGGGCCCCCTAAGTGCCTGCCCCTCCCCAGAATATTAATGTTCCCAGAGTATTATTAACGCTGCTGTACCTCAATCTGAACCTGCCAGGGCCCCAGCCCGCTCCACCCTGCCAGCAGCTTCCAGCCAGTCCCCACAGCCTCCGCTCTACTCATCCTTTTTATATTATCCACCCCCACCCCCAACTACCTGTGGGGCCGGGGTGTGAGCCCCAAACAGGTCATGCTCCAATAAAGGTGATTCTGCCTGCAGCCTCGGCCTGGCTTCATGAGGAGGTACCCGCCCGAGGGCAGGCGGGGAGAGAATGGGATGGAGTACTGTGGCCCAGCTTGATGGGCTCAGAAGTCTGCCCCAAGGCCCCTTGCTCCCACTACAGGCAGAGCCCTAAGTCATCCTAGTCAGGAAGCTGTCCCTGAGCAGGCATGCTGCTGCTGTCCCTTGCCTCTCCGGCCAGCGCCCACGCCACACCAAGTGTCATTCTTCTGTTCCTGGGACAGCAGCTGCCAGTGCTCTTTGTGGCTACCAGGGACACACTCTGTTCTTCATCACCACTCATGTGAACAAACCTAGTCCCTCACCAAGTCCAAATTTTCAAGAAGCAGCTTTGCTGAAACAAGCCTGTGGATACAAGTATCTGAGCCTAAGAGAACTACGGCCAGATTTGGTTGAGGCAGTTAACAAGCCAAAAATCCAGCCTGAGGCTGCCTCAGGTAGGCTCAACTGTTGACTGGGTTGGGTACTTCCAGCCTATCCCTGGCCTTGCTGCCACTCCTGCCCAGTACAGCACTAGAAGAAAAGCAACTGAAAAAGCCAGACCCAAGCTTGAGGCCACATCGCCAGGGGCCAGAGGTCCCCAATGGCCAGGCGGGTGCTGGGAGCCCTGTGCCAGCTGCCCCGCTCACCTGAAGGTTGAGTGGGGAGGTGGGGTTGCCATGTGCTTCCACTTCCTCCCACATCTGCCCACACGGCCCACGCTGCCTGCACCACCTGGCAGCCCTCTCAGATCCACCACTGTTTTCATGCATGATTCTTCAACCAGCCCTGTTGCTCAGTATGTTACTTCCTTGCTTCTCCCTCCAAGTAGAACACAAACACCACCCAATCTGCTGCTACTCTTGTCACCTCCTGTCACCTCCTTAAAGGCATGACATCTACCCCATTAAAGTAGGTTTAATGTAGAATGACTTTGTCCTCCCCAGGGCAGCCCATCAGGGGAGGTGCCCGCTTCCTACTATCACTCGTGTCACCTGTGATTAATTCATTCAATATTTACTAAGCCAGCCCAGGCTAAGCGCTGGAAAACAGAGATGTATTATCACCTCTCTGACGCAGACTGGCAGCTGCAGTCCACGTGGCTCTGGGCCCCCTAACCCCAGACTCAGTGTCCTGGCATCGTTGAGGACCTTAGAGATCAAATCCCTTTACCACTTCCCCAACAAGTGGTAGTCCAGACCGTTTGAACTCCAGCTCTGAGCCCAGACAGCTGCTGACCCCTGCTACCACTTCCCTGCCATAGCCTCAGGAACTGTGACCAATCACGTTCCTCCTGATACTGATGCCTCAGGGAGCCTTCTGGGGAGAGACTCAAATACCTATTAGACCAGCAGTTCTTACAATGTGGTTGACCCTCAGGCCTCTAGGGTGCCTAGGATCCTTTTAGGGGCCCTTAAGGTCAGGATTATTTTCATAATGGGTTTCCCTGGTGGCTCAGTGGTGAAGAGTCTGCCGGCCAATGCAGATGACACAGGTTCGACCCCTGGTCAGGGAAGATCCCACATGTTGCAGAGCACCTAAGACCCTGCACCACAACTGTTAAGCCTGTGCCCTGGAGTCCACAAGCCACAGCCACTGAGCCCACACATCACAACTAATGAAGCCCTTGCACCCTAGAGCCCACGCTCCACAACAAGAGAAGCCACTGCAGCGAGCAGCCCACACACTGCAAGGAAGAGTAGCCCTCGCTCGCCACAACGAAAGAAAAGCCACGCAGCAACAAAGACCCAGCACAGACAAAAATAAATAGAAAAAAGACTACTTTCATAGTAATACTAAGACATTATTTTCCTTTTTCAGAGTGTCAGCATTTGCACTGACAGTGAAAGAACATTTGGCGGGTAAGCTGCCTTAGTGCAAATCAAAGCAGTAGCCCAAACTGTACTGGAGTCACTGTACGCTTCACCATGCTCTAACTGTACGGTATAAATGCTGGCTTCTTCCTGAAGAATGTCGTTGATGAAGCAGCAAAAATTATTCATTTTGTTAAATCTTATCCTGTAGTAACAAGTGTTTCAATATTCCTTGTGATGAACTGGGGAGTATGTGTAGAACTTTTCTGGTGCACACCAAAATATGATGGTGTCTCAAGGAAAGCATCTAGACAGTTCTTTGAGCAGAACTAGCTGCTTTTTTCATAGACCACATTTACCTGCAGGAATGACTGACAGACAAACCACAGTATCAAACTTGGGTAGCTGGCAGATTTTTTCTCAAAAACCAAAAGTGTCACTTCAAGGAAAAACCTGCCAATACTTGTTGCCAATGATACAATTCAAGGTTTCAAGTGAAAACTAAAATTTTAGAAAACTTGTATCTGCCACCATGAGCTTTAGGGCTTCCCCAAACTTAAAACAAGCTTTTCTGTTGAAACCATGACTTTTTAAATAATATATAATGAAATATGCTGACATTTGGAACACCTGCATAGCTCAGTGAGTCATTTTCCAAATGACCAATGCATGCATGCTGTTACAAAATTATCCCTGAGTAAAAAAAAGATCCAACCAAAGTCAATACAGACTAAAGGATTTTAATGAAACATTGTACAGGAAGGTTATTGATATGGTCAGGTTCTTCACTGCAGCTAACCTTTAAGAGAATAGTCAAGTGTTGATGTAGTATCAAAGAAGAATATCCACAACTGCCCAAAAAAGACTACACATGCCACTGATGCTTGAACAACATGGGTTGTTCCATTTGTATGGGGATCAATAGATATTTACAGTACTACATGATCAGTGGTTAGTTGAATCCAGGGATGCAGAATCATGTATATGGAGGAAGCAAGCAGAGGGTTAAATTATGGATTTTTAACTCCACAGACCCGTCATGTTCAAGGGTCAGTGAATTCTATTCTCTTTTCCAACTACATATCTGTGCAAGACTAGATTTTCTTCATAAAGAGTACTTCAAACAACCAGCACATAGCAACAGACAGAAAGCACAAGTAGGTTTTGAGAATCCAGCTGTCTATTATGCCAGATAGTAAAGAGATTTGCAAAAATGTAAAACAACTGCCATGCTCTAATTTGGGGATGTAAATATAGTTTTCATTAAAAGTATGTTAACACAGTAATGTGTAATGGGTTTGTTTTATTTTAATGAATTAATAAACATTGAATTTTTTGTTTTAACATAAGTATTGTTAGATATAACCTACTCCAACAAAAGCTTTTTGAATCTTCAAACCCCACTCTCAATTTTTAAGAGTGTATAGGGTTCTAAATGAAAAGGTTTGAGAATTGCCCCACCAGACCATGAGTTATCCACAAAGTATCTTCATGTATTCTGAACCTGGTGCACAAAAAATTCACCTGGCAAATGTTTATCAAGTGCCAACTCTATGCCTGATGCTACAGTTGGGATTCAGAACTGAAACAGAGTCCTTTCTCTGGAGGGTTCACAGACAGGTGGAGAAGCAAACAGGTACAAGAACAGTATCCTTATACTTAAGGGGGACTATGATGAGAATGTTAGTTAGGAGCCTGCAGGAAAAACACGCACCTATGAGGTGGAGAGGGTGGGAGGGAGGAGTCGATAGAGAAGGCTTCTCAGAAAAGCTGACACCTGGTCTGTCTTTACAGCCACCAGGAATCAGCCAAGGGAAGGGAGGGAGAACAGAATGCATAAAAGGTGGAAGCTTTAAGAAAAGTATGGTGATGTCCTGCTCCTGCACTGAGCTCAGTATGAGTGCTACACCAGAACAAGTCTGCGCACTGGGGGTGAGTTTAGAAGTGGAAGAAGGTAGGTTAGAGCTGAAGCAGGCAGGAGCCAAAGCAAAGGGCCTTGTATACCATATTAAGAGATGTGAATCCTTAACATCAAAGGAGGGAGAGCTAAGGGAGGCAATGGCAAGGATTTTAGGGCCCCACTCGCATCAACTTTAAAAGATTTTTCTGTCAAGGAGAGTTGGGGAACCAGGGGCAAGACCACAACAGACTCAGGCAGGAGGTAATATAAGGAACTGCCCAAGGCAACCCCAGAGAAGTTTGAGAAGTCTTCCTTATCTGGAGGAAGTACCTCCTACAGGATTAAGAGATGTGGGGAGTGAGGGACAGAGGAGCTATTAATGACTCCCCTGGATTTGACCCTGGCTACAGGGTGGCTAGAAGCGACTTTTTCAGTTTCGGGGAAACGGAGTCAGTTTTGTCCATATGTAGCAGCAGTCGGCTAAGCAGATCTATACATTTCCCCGCCCCCTACCTCCCCGCCCTGACCTAGCCCAAGCCGAGGACCCAGGATTCCCACGGTTTCCACCCCACCAAGCAAAAGCCAGGCCTCCCACCCGCCTGCCCCTCGGGAACAAGGCTTCCTCCGCCTGGTCTCCCCTTCCCCCCTTCAAGGCAGCTCTCCACTTCCTCCCCACTCCCCCACCCCACCCCGAGGGAAAACAAAAACAAACAGCTTCACGCCCGTGCCCCAGATTTCCCGACCCCGGGCCCCGGCTCCCAGAGCCTTTTGTGGCGCCCGCGGTCAAGGGGGGACACCTCCCCCACACTCAGCCCAGCAGCTCAGAACTCTTACCCTTGCCCCTGCCTTCCTCGCCCCAGCCTGGCCCCGCCTCCCCACGGGAAACATCCCAAAAAAGGGCAGAAAAGAAATTTCAGCGTAAAGTTGGCTCTTAAGGGAAGAGAGGAGAGTCCGCCGGGAGAAGGGGGAGAAGGGAGGCGCCCGGGGAAGCTAGGGGAAAACGGGGGTGGGTCGGGGTGAGCGGAGAGCGGTGGGGGTGGGGGAGTCCCGAGGAGGGACGGGGAAGGGACCGTAGGGAAGCGTCCCGGTGGAGGTGGGGATGGGGGTAGGGAAGGCGCAGCGTCCTGCCTGGCAGAAGCCACGTGGAAAATATGCGGGGCACGTGGGGGGCGGGGCGGGCGGGCGCGGAGCTGGGATCCGAGGCTGGTCGGCAGTAGAGGAGGGGCCCTGGCTCCGGGGTAGGGGATGGAAGCGGGGAGCGAGGGGACGAGAGGTCAGGCCCGCCCTCGGGGGCAGCGAACCCGGCCTCGATCTGCACTGCGACCGGGCTTCTGGGCTCCTCTCCTGCCTCAGTTTCCCCCAAGTCCCTGGTGAGACTCATCGCTTTCACTGCCTTGTCGGTAACGCAAAGCCAGAGTCTGGAACTCAGGGTAAACTGAGGCACTAAAGCGGCAGAGGAGCCCCGCCTCCCAAGAGACATTTAATCCGAGGGGATTTACAGGAAACTTCTAAATTAAGGGCAGCGGCTGCTGCAGTTGAGGGGGGACACTCTGCACTCTGGTCCTTGTGCCCAGGCAGCTGCCGTGAGCTCAAGCCCCGAAATAGCCCCAGGGGCCCCAGCCGCAGCTGCCACAGGGCCTCGCTGTCACTCAGGAGAAGTGCGGAGCCCCCAGCCCCAGGGTCCCCTCCCCTCCGCGGCGCTAGTTTTTCAGCGGACAATCCATCTACTTTCCTTCCGACGGCTGTGGGCGGGGTGGGAGTGGGATGGAGAGGGGGTGGAATAGAGGGGAGAGGCGGGGCCCTGAGGGGGGCGGTCCCGAGGGGGTGGGCGCAAGGGGTGGCCGCGCCCCCCGACCCTGCAGTGCTTCTGCCCCTAGAAGGTTTGGGACGCAGTGGGGGAGGGTCTTGGCCCCCGGCTCCGCCCGGTCCCTCCCCGCCTTTAGGCGCCCACGCGGCAGGGACATCCCAGTCCCGCTTGGTGCTCCTTGCCCGCCACCCGTGCGCCAGTCCGCGAGGCCAGCCCAGTTCTCCCGGTCCGCACTGCCCGCCAGCCGGCCCGTCCCCCACCGCAACCATGGACGCCATCAAGAAGAAGATGCAGATGTTAAAACTGGACAAGGAGAATGCCATCGACCGCGCAGAGCAGGCCGAGGCCGACAAGAAGCAAGCTGAGGACCGCTGCAAGCAGGTGGGGGGGGGTTCCCAGGCCCGGTGCAGCCCCCGCCCCACCCCACAATGAGGGCCTGGTCGGCCCTGCCCTATGCCCCCCAGCCACTGGCCTGCTCTCCAGTGCTCTCTACCGTCCAGTGTGGGGGCTGCTGGGCCTTCACAGTACCCCGGAGGGTCCGTCACCAGAGCCACACTTCATTCCACCCACCTTAGCCTGGGGAGCCGCAGTCCCTAGATTTCCACTCCTGCCCTTGCAGAGCCATGATGGGCTTTCTCCTTGGGGCTAGGAACTTTCTCTCTACTCCCACCAGATCCCTACACACCCCTAGCTGCACTGTCCCCCACTGTCCTTGGATGTCCCTCCTCCTTCCTGACAGCCTCTAGATATCTCAGTACCCCCTCACACACATCCCTGACTCTGGCCTGGGCCTGGGCCTGGCTGACTGAGGTTTTTCTCTCCCAGTTGGAAGAGGAGCAGCAGGCCCTCCAGAAGAAGCTAAAAGGGACGGAGGACGAGGTGGAAAAGTATTCTGAATCAGTGAAGGATGCCCAGGAGAAACTGGAGCAGGCTGAGAAGAAAGCCACTGACGTGAGTGTGGACCTGGGGGTGTGGGAGAATTAGTACACTGGAAGGGGGTCCCAGATGGGGATGGAGGGGACCTTCTTCACCAGAACTAAAAGGGTTTCCTTGCAGGAACCCAGGCTAGAGCAAGCTGGCACAAATAATTCAAGACAGTGGGTAAATCAAAACCACTTACCACTTCCCCCAGAGGACATAGCATTGCAATTCCGTTGGGTTCCAGCTCTTAGAATGTACAGTGATCAAACAATGAGTCATCGTGGGGGTGGGTAGTACAAGAATTTAGCTTCCACCTCAACTAATCCTCCAGTTGAAAATGCAGAGAAGACTGCAGCTACATTTTGGGGGGTGTGGGCTGTGGGTGTAGGTGCTGTGGGCAGGGGAGAGAAAATGAATCCAAAGATGGGCCCTGACTTGAGTTACACCCCTGGGGTCCATTAGAAATTCCCTGGCCTTGACCTCTGGCTCCAGTGGCCCTGCTGTGCACTAGGGTCCCAGCTCAGGTTCTGTCGGTCCCTTATTTACCCTCATTAAGCTGTCAGGCTCGAGACCATGCCAGGCCACAGGGCAGAGGGACAAGGCCACAGATGCCAGGGCAGCCACCTTGGCAAGTCCTGCTTACTCTGAGATTTCTCTGCCCACCCCACACCTCCTAACCAGACGTCTCCACCTCCTGCCAGTCCCAACCCCCCACCTTAAGGTAGGAGAATGGCCGTAAGACTTTGGACTTGGTACTTTCTCTGCCTCCTGTTCCCTATTTGCCTTCCACCCAGGATTAAGTTTAAAATGAGGCTTCAACATGGATGGATGGGGGGATTAGCATAAGCATGATCTGAACATCCAAGATCAGAGATGACATTACTGTTTGTGTTGACTATTATCCATGTTCCCCATCCCCCTCTGCCCCCAAGGTTGGTTTCTCTGACCTCCAGTCTTTGGTTTTGGTTCTTCACCCGCCCTGGCACTTGGAAGGGAACTGACCTGCAGCTGCTGGTGAAGGCGACCCTGGGCATCTGACACTCTATAAATAACTGTGGCCCAGTGCAGCTGGAGGCAGGCCTGGAAACCCAAGGAGCTGGGTGGGGGCTGAAGAGGAGGAGGGGAGGACAGGGACAGAGCTGGGGAAGCGGGGCAGCAGAGAGTAGAGAGGGAGTAGAGGAAGCACTGCCCAGACTTGTTGTATGACCTTGAACACAGCGCTTAACTCACGCACTGCCTCAGTCTCTCCTTCCTCTCTTGCTTCCCGTTTGTGCAGTGGGGACAGCACTGTCTGTCCGTGGTTAAGAGAGCAGCATCCATAACTGGGAAAAACTTGAGAAGCACAAAACAGCAAAAGTCAGTCCTGTGATGCAGGCCTCAGGACTTCCCAGGTTCTCCAGAGTCACTTGATACCCTATGACCATGAAGAGAGGTTCCCTTTTACAGAGTCTCACCTCTCTCTAGACCTCCAGGATTCCTCAGAGTCATTCTTCCCGACCCCCAGTGTGGTCCCCAGAATCCTTCCACACGGAGTCATCCAGCCCTGTGCCCAGGATGGGTTCCTGTCACTCTAGGTGGCCCTGAGCACCTGGAGTGTAAGGGCAACACTTCTTTCCACATATGGTGCTGTTTCCCCTGTCCTGCCCCCAGCGCTGCCACTTGGCTCTCCCCTCTCACTCTCTTCTTCCCCTGCACTGGTCCCTTCTCCTTTCCAATCCTGAACCTCAGGGTTTCTGTGTTTTGTCTTTGAGGGAGAGACAAGGGATGAGCTAATGTTTATGGGAGCCCCGCAGGCAATGCTCAAGTGCTTTCTGTGTGTTATTTTACTATTTCCCAAGATTGCTTATCATCAGAATCCCTTGAGTGAATGAGTGATACTCGCTCAGTCATATCTGACTCTGCAACCCCCTGCCAGGCTCCTCAGAATCCCGAAAAGCTTTAAAAAGAAAAAAAGATAGAAGAATTTCCAAGCCCCTGCCCTGGAGATCTCAGTTCAGTGGCTCCAGCGTGGAGCTAAAGAACCAGGATTTTTGTTTGTTTGTTTGTTTGTTTGTTTTACCTCCCTGATGGTCTATTATTAATCCAGCATTAGAAGCACTGCATTATCTCAGAACATTCTACAAAGGAGGAACCAAGGCTTAGAGAAACTAAGTTACCCAAGGTCACACAAGTAGCTCAGAAAGACAGCAGTCTCACTCAGAGTGGATGCTCTTAACACCAAATCGCACTGCTTCTCTCCTTTGCCTTTTTGGGATCTTTCTTGCTCTGTCCTCTTTTTCTAAAGGTATCAACCCTTTCTATGGACCATCTCCAAAACCTCCATGATTTTGCCTCTATATTGCAGGATCGGTGGCGGATCTGCCATTCACACTGCGCTTGCACTGCCCCCATTTGCATCCAGCACTGGCAGAGAGCCTCTTGCTACAGTCATGGGTCCCTTAGCCTGGCTTGCCGCCTAAGCCTCCTGCTGTGAGTCTGCCTGGCAGCCAGTGACATTACAGAGCTTGATTCTGTGATTGGCGGATTTTCGCAGCACTGTGGCCTGGTTGGCCTGATTCTTTCCCACCCCCTTGCCTGAGCCACACTCCGCTGAGGAGTCAGGGCTACCTCAGACCTGATCCCAGCAGTTGGAGTGCTCTCAGACAGGACGGGGGGATTTGTGTGCAGATATCCACTGGAGACTATGCACAGTGCTAGAAGAGGCCCTGCAGCAGGGGAATGGAGCTTGTCCAAGAGTACGTGTTTTGGGCTGGAACACAGAATCTGCGAAGAAGATGGTTTAGTGGAAAAAAAAAAATAGGTTGAATGTCTGGAGGCCAGAAAGCTTAGCTTTGTTCTGACAAGCATCTTAACCATCCTCTGATGCCTCTCTGATCCTCATCCAAGGCAGACACAGCCTTTCTGACCTCTGACCTTTGACTCACAGGCTGAGGCAGATGTGGCCTCCCTGAACCGCCGCATTCAGCTGGTAGAGGAGGAGCTGGACCGGGCACAGGAGCGTCTGGCTACAGCCCTGCAGAAGCTGGAGGAGGCTGAGAAGGCAGCTGATGAGAGCGAGAGGTGGGCAGGGGGTCCTCAGAGGATGGGGCGGGGAGGGAGCCTGGAGCCTGTCCCTGCTGGGCCTAACCCCCACCCCCCACCACTCGCCCTGCCTCTCAGAGGAATGAAGGTCATCGAAAACCGAGCTATGAAGGATGAGGAAAAGATGGAGCTGCAGGAGATGCAGCTGAAGGAGGCCAAGCACATCGCTGAGGATTCAGACCGCAAATATGAGGAGGTGACAGCCCTGCTCCACTTTGTTCTCACACCTGAACCCCAGGCACCCCCAGTCATTCACCATGGATCTCCTCCTCGCTCCCCGATCCCCACAGGTGGCCAGGAAGCTGGTGATCCTGGAAGGAGAGCTGGAGCGCTCAGAAGAGAGAGCTGAGGTGGCTGAGAGGTAAGGACACCCCAGGGTAGCAAGTGAACCTCGGCCTGAGCTCATGGCTGTGGGGCACTCTGTGCAGTGGGGAGGTGCTTCCCCAGGCAGGGGACCCCAGGGACAGGTCCTGCCTCTGACCCCTACCTGCTGCCCCCAGCCGAGCCAGGCAGCTGGAGGAGGAGCTTCGAACCATGGATCAGGCCCTCAAGTCCCTGATGGCCTCAGAGGAGGAGGTAGTCACCTCTCCAGACCTTTCTGGCCAATGGCACCTTCTCTCGGCTCACCTTCCCCTCCACCTCAAGCTGCTCTCTCAACCTGCTGGGGGTCGGGAAGAGCCTGGGGCTTCCATTGTCTGCCTGCTGTCACTCTCACAACTTTGCTCTTCTCTTCTCTCCTCCACCCCTTCCCCACTGTGCCACCTCCACTGTCTCCCCCACTGTGCCTTCACATCCCACCCTGCCACACACCCCACTGCAGTAAATGTGGGGACCTAGAGGAGGAGCTGAAAATTGTTACCAACAACTTGAAATCCCTGGAAGCCCAAGCGGACAAGGTAGAGGGGGCAGAGGGGCAGTGAGGATGGGTTCCTTCAGGGAGGGAGGCGATGGGCCCAGGCAGGGCGGGGTGCAGTGTTTGATGGAGACAAAATCAGGAGTAGCCTGTGGGGCTCCGTGAAGAAATGAAGGCTTTGTGGGGGTGGTGTACTGATGACCTGTGTCTGTCCCTAAAAGTATTCCACCAAAGAAGATAAATATGAAGAGGAGATCAAACTGCTGGAGGAGAAGCTAAAGGAGGTGAGAGTCCTTCCAGTCCGAATGACCCTCAAGCCCCACAATCGCTACCAGAGACCTCCTGGTAGAATTGAAACGGGAATTGGGAACGGGGGCAGAACAGAAGGTTGACTTAAGTGATAGTGTCTGGGAGGGCCTAAATTTTTGTCATTTTCCCCCATCTTGCCTTTACACTCAGGCTGAGACCCGAGCAGAGTTTGCTGAAAGGTCGGTGGCAAAGTTGGAGAAAACCATCGATGACCTGGAAGGTAAAAAGGATATTCCTCTGTACCCGAGACTTTCAAAATAGATCTGTACTACCCATGACTTATCTTCCTATCCCATGAGACTTGCCAGCGGTAAATTAGGACTGGATCCCCTAGGACTCCCCAGGTTTTGGCAGTCTGTGCCTCCCATCCAAGTAGATAGATGATGTAGCCCCATCAATTCTAGTGCTTCGCAAACTTGAGTGGGCATGAGACTCCCCCTCAGAGAATTTTTAAAAATACAAATTCCTGGGTCCTGCTCTGAAGTGACTGCTGACTTTGGACTGAATCTGTGTCTAACAAGCGCCCTGACAACGCAGATGCTGCTGGTCCTCAGACCAGACTCTGAGTAGCACTGATCTAGATAACACTGTCTCCAAGTACAGCACCCTCTTTCTTAAACAGAGAGCTGTTTGGTTTAATATC